>CM032131.1:23727077-25069577 GCA_018894105.1 Jacaranda mimosifolia | reverse complement strand
TCAAAGCTTACAAGTTTTTTCCTTAAATTATTTTTTCAACGCACCAATCTTGCAATATATTGACTGGGGGAAAAAAAATGCCTAACAGCCTTCCAACAAAATGCCATATGCCAATTTCATTTTGTAGATATGTGTTTGGGCAGAGTTGGATCAATCATCTCCACATTTATTTGATTTGGGCTAATAGATCCGGCCCGGCCCAAAGTTGAACTGTTCGAAATGTCGCCAAATGTCAACAGTGGCCCATGTCCATCTGAGACTGATGTTTTTTGACTGGGCTACAAAATTTTCATCCTGATTTCGCTTGCTGAAATGAGCACGTGCTAAATTCCAAAACGTACAAAAACAGCATTGGATATACGGTGATGAGTCGAGCTCGATAAAAATTGTGGGCTTGAGCTCACGAGCTTAGTATCAGTTGAGTTCGAGTTTAGCTCATCAAAAAATTATAAATCAAATAAAATATTATTATTATTTAAAAATATATAATAAATATTTAAATTAGAAAAAAAGTAAATGATATATATGTTAATGATTTAATTAATATATAAAAATATTTAAAAATAGAAAAAAAAATTCACGAGCTTTACAAAAAGATCATTTTACATTTTAAATGTCTTTCGTTTTTTGTTTCGATATTCTGGCGTTAAATCCATGGTGTCGGTGAAATAAATATCGAAGAGCAAAACAAATAAAGTAGTGTTTGAGCTCAGTTCATATTAAAGCTTGAGAATGAGTCGAGCTAAAATCGAGCTTTGTGAGCTGGCTTGACTCACCTTATACTCCTAATTTGACGTTTCTAACAAAGTATAATTAATGAAGTCTTATTGTTACCAAAACCAAAAAGATTATTACACACCTATATTTGTGATTGATCCAAAACTCTAGTCTCTAGGTACAATTTAAAGAATTAGGAGATCGATTAATTAATTATCAATAATTAGCAACAATGAAAAATTGATGGTAATAATAAGAAGACATGTATACTTGTACGTTTTTGCAATTCAAACTCAACACCCCATAGTATTGAGGTATAGAAGTAAAATTATCTAAAAAGTTTAAATATTTGTGTTAAAATTAATTTGGACAAAAGTTAGTAACCACAAACTTACAAATTTATGATTATATATAGAACAAAAGTTAATTTTTAAATTACAGTAAAAAATTTCAAAAATACCCAAAAGAAAGTTGAAGTCCAAGTGCAGTCATTGGGGTGCAATCAACCGAGTTTGGGTAAAATTTTCGAACTCGAGCTCGAGCTTTACGAATCTAAAATTTTAAGCTTGAGCTCGGTTCGGCTTGGCTCGATAAGGCTCGAATTAGCAAATGAATTGTAAAAAACTGCATGCTCAAGCTTGATATCGAACTCAAAATAAACAAAAATAGTAATATAATATATATTTATTAATAAAATAAAAATAATATTTAATTATATACTGACTCGCGAGCCAGCTTGTGAGCCTTGAGCTTAGGTACAGACAGCTAGAGATTGACTCGAATTAGAGCTCGAGCTCGAACTGTTTCGAACTTGAGTCTAACTAGTTCGAGCTCGGCTAGCGAATTGGTTCAACTCGTTTGCACCCTTACATGTAGAGCATGTGACTTTTTTGACTGCATCTGATTTTTAATTAAAATTGTGCAAAAATGACCACATTTACAATGATCAAACGTATCAGATAAAGCTTAAAAAATTTAGTACCGAATTTGCAAATCACTCTATATATTTGAGAATGAAAGTTAAATTTCCCCATCCACTATTAAAAAAATTGTAAAAATACTAGCGATCAATTAATGTAAACCATGGCTTCAACAGAAGAACGTGAATGCAACATTGTGTTAGCAAGTAGCTAGGGTGTACATCTCCTTAAACTGAATCAAATCAAATAAAAAATTCGACGAAGCGATAATTTTGATTCAACATTTTACAATAATAATAATAAAAAAAAAAAAGTGATTAAATGTTTTTTTTTTTAACTGAAAATTTCTGATTTTATTTGGTTTCATTTTTTATTAATAGATTTTTTTTTTAAAAAAAAAAACTTTACTTCAACAATTCACTCTAGGATTTGGTATTTGGAGATTGAAATAAGGAAATAAAATAAAGTCAAAATCGAAATGAAATGGAAAGAAAATGTAAAATCACTCAATTGTTAACAAATCAAGAACTTAAAAAAAAAAAAAAATTAAAAAAAAAAAAGAAATGATAATTTGCTGTTCGGTTTAATTTTTTCGATAAAAAAAATCAAACCAAAAATTAATACTCAAAAAATTTAAAATTAAAATCGAACTATATTTCTATGATTTGATTAAGAGGGTGTTTGGCTAATTTTATTTAAAAGATCTTACAAGCTCCTACATCTTATAAGAAGTTTTTGGAGCTTATAAGATATTATGTCTTTTTTAAAAATAAGTTCTTAAAGTGTTTGGATAAAATAATATTTTGAAACTTATAAGATGTTAGTAATGACATTTTTGTAATTAATATGATTAAAATTAAACTAAATTGTTAAATTTTTTAAA
The DNA here is from genome assembly GCA_018894105.1 of Jacaranda mimosifolia. Taxonomy (NCBI): domain Eukaryota; kingdom Viridiplantae; phylum Streptophyta; class Magnoliopsida; order Lamiales; family Bignoniaceae; genus Jacaranda; species Jacaranda mimosifolia. Next base: position 25,067,057 of record CM032131.1, on the reverse strand, counting down.
ATAAGTTAGGTGCTTCTTACTTTTTTAAAAAGAGCTTATAAACTCCTATTATTTTATTTTAGGAGTTTATAAACTCTTTTTAAATTTTTTTTTACCAAACACATTTTTATATATTATAAGCTCTCAAACATCTTATAAAATATTTTGAGGAGCTTATAAGCTCACCCAAATGCATTCTAAGTTTGGATCGAATTTTTTTTGGTTCGATCAGTTAACGACCCGTGCAATCCCCTAATAGGCATAGCAAGTTTTGAAATCTCAAAATAGTATATACAATACACAGTACTATACCATACCCGCACATCCAGCCTGTGCCCACATTATTATTTTAAATATATTGGGTTGTATTTTTTAATTTTTAAAATTTAAAATATAACTACTTTAACTGACCATATTAAAGTGCATGGAATTAAGCAGCTTTAAGAAAAAAAATGGAAGATTCGTCTTATCAATCTTAGGCACAACAACCGCACAAACCAAGCTTTTAATCGCAGCCGTCCAAGAGAATAAACTAAGTGAAAGAAGGGTTGGATTGCTGGGCCGGGCATAAAGAAAGAAGAATAGATGATTCGGAAAATTGAACAAATCTATGTCCATCGAATTTTTGCTTTGTTTTCTGTAAATGAGAGTTGGAAAAGCCCAAAAGTTTTCAATAATTTTATTTTAGAGTAATGATATAGGAATGAATTGGGTCAGTGAGACGAATTTGAGGGGCGGATTAATTTGATCGGCACCGAAAGTGCTGCCTCCTAATGCAACCATCATCTTATGCTGTAAAGAGAGAGCATTGAAATCTTTATGCTATATTTGGACCTTAATTTTATTTTAGAGAAAGGGGAAAAAAATATTAGCATGGGTGTATAATTTAAAGTGAAAATATGTTTATTTAAGGTTATCAAGTCGATTGGGTCTTTCGACCAATGATATTAGTTTCACACATAAAGTGTGAGGTTGAGGGTTCAAACTTAACGGACTCCTAACATGCGTATGTATAAATAAATAAAAAAAAAATATTATCAGACTTTGTCTTAAATTAGAAAGGTAGAACTTAGAAGGCCTTGAGGCTTAAAGTATGCCCTTCTTTTCATTTATTGGCTTATTTTTTATTCTCCTGGCATGAGTGTATATAAATAAAAAAATAATATTATCAAATTTTCCTCATAATAAAGAGATCGAAGGCCTTAAAGCACGTCATTCTTTTTCAGTTGTCGACTTATTTTTTGTTATGTGTGCCCGCATGATGCAATACGTCAAAAAAATAATGAAATTGTTTATATTTGCCGATAAATTTGATGATGATTTGATCTAGTTTATTTCTATTATTGATTTATATGAAAGAAGATAGATTATAAAATTATAGTTATTTTACTGCATACTAGTGCACTGTATGTGTACTCCATGATCCCATCTTTACCATACATGCTTTTATCTATTTTCTTGAAATTCAATATATAATGAATAAATGGTTCAATTCTTATTGGTTATGCCCAAAACTACATGAAGCTAGGTTGACGGCTAAAGCACATAAATAAAAATTGGCTCGATAATATAAAGAAAAATTGCAAGTCGAAAGACTTTGTGAAAATCGAGGAGATCACTTTTTTTTTTTTTTTTTAAATAACTTGTTGTAAGGAGATTGTTTTATTTTACAATAGAAAATTCGAGGATTTAGGGGGTGTTTGGTTTTATTTCCAAACCCTATTTCCATTAATTTTACTATATCAAAAATAGAAATAATTATTTTTAAAATTTTTTCACCCAATATAATTTTCATTTTTATTTTTAAAATATATTCTCCAACAACCTATATATCTTTTCCCAATAACCTATATATCTTTTCTCTCTATTTCATTATATCTATCTATCTCCACCTACAATCTATTAAAATCAACATAATTATTACATTTCCAAACATTTCATCCAAATACACTTTCATTTTCACATCACACCACACAACTAATTTTCACCATTTTAGAAATGATGGAAATGAAAATTGAAAATGGAAATAAAACCAAACGGGCCCTTAGTTGTTTTTTTCATCATTGAAACTTGGAATGCAATGAATTGAGTTAGCTCGAGAGTCTGATGAGCTTGCTCAAAAAGTGGTCGAGCTCGAGTTTGAAGAATTCGAGCAAGGTGATAAGCTTTTTATCATCTTGGGGTCGAGCTATTTTTCCGTGGGACATCCCCTATAGTATCGTTACCGTAGTAGAGTTCAACCACCAAGTTCGGGTTGGATTGGTGTGGTTCCCCTACGCCTAGGACACCAGAATATTGACCCAGGAATGAAGAAAGTCATGACAGAAAAGCCTGTTGGCTAGTGATTGTGAGGCCCCAATTCTTGATTGGAAGGGACACCAAATGCCTCTGTCCTTCCATCCTTTGGGATAGATAGAGAGGGCAGTCAGAGCTTTTGGTTTTTTCATGTTGTCAAAGAGTTGAATAATGGAGTTCGTAGCTTTGTGAGCCGGTTCGCAAGCCAACTCGTGAGCCTATATATTTTTAAAAAAATAATATTTATATATAAAAATTATAATAATACATTATTTTTTTATATATTATAAAATAATTTCACGTTTCGAGCTCAAGTTTGAGCCCGAACTCGAGCCTATAACTTCATCACAACCTCAAGCTTAATGAATTGAGCCGAACCCGAACATCTCGAGCCTCAATTTTCTGAGCTCGCGAGCTAAAAATTGAGCCTGAAAAAATGGTCAAAGCTTGGCTCGACTTGACTCGTTTACATTCCTAATTAAAACAATAATAAAATAAAATTTTATATTATGTGTATAGATGAAATTAAAACTTGTGAGAACTAACTATTTATAATTGACAATGAATTTTGTTATAATCACATCAAATTGTAAGAAAAATCACCTTTGCTTTAATCAAAGGATGATGATGAAAGTAAACCACTTCCAATGGTCTGAAATTTGGCTAAATTGATCAAGATTATCTAAAGTAACTAAACTAGCCAAAATTACATTAATTATAGCAGACAACATGATCCCCATATATAAATTGTGTATAGCCGAAAGAATGACATAACTACCAATCTTGTAATTCCAGTAAAGTAGCCAAACTTTGCTTGAAAGAGGCAACCCCACCCCCACCCCCACCCCCACCCCAAACTACCAAACTGAACAAAAAATTTCATCATGAAGCAATTCCTTCTTTTCCCTCGTTTGCTAAATCCACAACAACAATAAATTTAATAAAAAAAAAAAAACCCTTAAAAAATCCACCTTAATTAATTTTGATTCTCCATTACAGAACATCATTGTCAAAATATAATTAACTTGTATTAATACATTTATATACAGATGGGCTTGGGAAAAATTGTGCTTTACAAATCTTCTACTAAATAAATTGGGACAACAAATTAATTTGAGAATCTCTATAATTGAAGAAATAAGAGTGAAATAAAGATTGTTGCTGCACAAACAATGATCAGACTCGGGCCACCTGAGACCAAATTTGATGAGCCCCCACTCACAAAATTTGGCAGCCAGGACAGGAAGTCATCTTCCGCCGGAGAATCGGAGCCTCCCGCAGTGCCAGCGGCCGCAGGCGGCGTTGGCTGCCAACTCGGTGATGAGGGAGAATCTTTTGAAGATTTCTGACTGCAGAAAATAATATGAAAATTAATTTAATTATTCACCGAAATTAATATAATTTTGCACAAAAAAAAAAAAGAAAAAAAAAGGAATTTTCAAGAAAAGTTAAGCCAGGTAGATACATTGAGAAAGAGGGCAAAGATAGATCTTATGATAGAACAGAAAGCAAAGCCACTAGCTAAAAGGTTCTTCCTAACTACCAATGGTTTATCTTACATCTGTTAAAGTATATAATAATGTATTGAAATAGACATAATTATCCAAAATAATTTCTTACAAGAGAATTATATTTTTATGATCAATATATTTTATGTAAAAAGAAAAGGACATAAAGAATATTATATAATATAATAAAATTGGAATAAGATAAAATTGATTTTTTTTTTATTCTTCTCCGACGTAAAATGAATCGTATGTACCTTGTTAGTGAAGGGCAGAATGTAATCTTATAATCGGCTCCACCGCACGTAAAAGTACTCGTAGCATCATCGTATGCGTAGCTATACGATCTCGGACAGGCATTCTTGAATATCTCCGAGTACATCGACGGCCGACAAGTGGAGGGTGAGCCATACGCGCCGCTACAACAATACTCTGGGCTGCCGAACGCCCCGCATGCACTCTTGCATGCCTGCCCATCTTCTGCCCGCAGCTCGTCTGGGCATCTCCGGTTCAGATCGGTTACACAGCCGGTCAAGCCGCATGCGCCCGAGCCGCCGACGGGTTCTATGATCATTTGCAAGTTGTAGCCGTCGACGAGGCTGACGTCATAGAAGTCTTGGGCGCCGGCCGAGCCTGTGGTGAATTCGGCCAAGGTGGCTGGTGGGGTTGCGCCAGCGCCATTGCATTCAATTTGGTTGGAGCCGCAGTCACCTGTGGCGCAGCTGCCTTGTCCGGTGGCGGGGTCGAATGAGCATCCGGTTCGGCCCCAGAACCTGCCTGACCATCCGGGTTGAGCTTGGAAGGACCGAGTAGCGTGGGGTGGGAGTTCGAAACCGGTGGTGCCGAAGCCGGAGGTGCCAGCATTGGATAGAATTCCGGGCCAGACTGTGTAGCCACACCTGTTTGTCAGGGTAAATGTAGTCCCTAAACTAACTGAAAAAAAAAAAAAACACATTAAAACAAAAAACCCATGAAAATCCTTAGAAATCAAACGTTGGACGATGAATAAAATGTAAAAGTCCAAGATTTGCACCTTTGGCCATGGCAAGAACAATGAGGGTAGTGTAATAAAGAGCATAGGAAGAGGTTGAGGACATTTGGATTTTGGACAAAGAGCAAAAGGGTTGATTTTAAAGATAATTTGTTGTAAGAAAAGACTGAGGAGAGTGTGATCTGAATGTAATGAGAAAGAAACTCTTGTAAGATCGAATAGTACGTGAATATGTACAAGGCCAGCACTATATATATTAGTTATAGAATGAATAAATTATTATTTCTTTTTTTATTTCATATTTCTTTTGGAGGGCGTGTTAGAAGCACACAAGTTTGTTGAAAATGAAAAGCCCACATAAGATGTGGAGTTACGCATATAATGCCAAAATGAAGTTAGGGGGAGCATTCGTTGTGTTGGGTGTGGAGGGCCAACTTTGGGAAAGATCCCCAAATTTCATTCCCAAACATTAGATGATTGAGAATTTCCCATATCAAGTTAATTAGGACTAATAAGTAGGATTTGACATCCTACATGACAAACTACTATAGTTCGATTTTAAATTTATTATTGTTGTTGCCATTTTTGGGTGTTTAAAATATTTGATGATGATCTAATTTTTGTAATGTTTAAAATAATATGTTAATGATGATTAAATTTACAGTTAAATTTTGAGGTTTGGCTACAATAAGATATTATCTGCCTACATTCATTTGGTGAGAGGATTATCCTTATGAAAAGGCATGCCAAATAGTGGAGAGATTTATTTGTAAGATAAATTTTCCATTTGAATACTATCTTATGTATTAATGTAATAATGTGATATGGTCAATTTTCAATTAGTGTTTTTGATGACAGTATTGATCAATTGATTTAGTGACACAATGTTCATATTTATATACTTGTGAAGTTCGAGGATCAAATTTGCATGAGCTCGCGTACATGTGTGTACACAAATTAGTCAAATGAGAATTTTGAATATGTGATAAATTAGAAAAACAATGCTTAAAAAAGTCTTGAATGTGTATCTTTATTTAGTCCAGATATCAAGAAAAACTTTAAGATACTTTTGTGTAAATCACAACAAAGAAGAAAAATTAATTAAGTATATGATCGTGTCCCCCACTTTCCTTTTACTTTCTTTTTTAGTAGCTATTTCTTCATTTTCATACCTTGATAATGATTCGGGGAGGGGGGGAGGGGGTGGTGGTGGTGGTGGTGGAATTACTAGCATCTAAAAACAAGTTGTATGAAGTGACGGGTCGCACTTAAATTCATCATCAAATTCGTCTTAACCATAGGAATATACATTAAATTGTTATATTTTTTTTAAAAAACATTCCAAATCACGAATTTTTATCCTTTTAACGAATTAATATTATCCTATTAACAAATTAAGTAAATTGAAGTACAAACTGTATAATTAAATGCACATAAGGTATACGAATGAACTCATTTAGATTCGAACTTGAGACCTCCTACATAATACGGGAGACTGATACCACTAAATTACAAGCCACCGAACAAAAAAAAAAAAAAAAAAAAAGCCACTGGCTAAATTATTACATTCAAATATATAGAAATGAAGGTTTAGCAACGCCCCTTCTTCACAATCTCCTTCACAATCTCAAGGCTCAACTCAACACCCCCCCCCCCCCACCACACACACACACAAAAGAAAAACAAGTAGTGGGAGATTTTAGTGTGTGTGAAATAAATGAATAGTGATCTTTATATATTGTTTTAGACAATCCTCACATTGAACTAGTTTTTGGGGTGAGTTGAGTTTAAGATCCCTTCTTAACATGATATTAGAAACACACTTACCAGATGTTGGGCTATCCAGTGTTAGGCCACCCATTTCATGTTATTTATACTCTAAATGTTCATTATTTTTCGGCGTTAATTATGAATTATCAATTACTTACTTAATAGCCAATTAGGAATTTAATTTATGATCAAGTTGACATCTATTAAGAAGCCCCAAAAAAAATCCCTCCTTGAGTTGAGTGAAGGGATTCCACCTAATTACTAGCTTGAGAAAGGGTTAATATATACAACAGAAAGGTCCCGAATCAGGGCTTTTTCGGCTGCATGCAGTGCATTTACACTGTAGAAAAATTTGCACTATCCTATATATATGTGTGTGTGTGTGTAAGTAGCTATCTGCTTTAAAAATGGAATTAGATTCCTAATTATCTGATAAATATTTTTTTGACTCTCTGCATGCATTTTTATTGATAGAATCACGTAGTTATCAAGTCAATAGGAAAATAAAGCAGAGGTTTAAGGCTAAGAAGACACTCAATTTTATTGGTTAGTTGGTCAAAAAGCTATTGTAAGTTTTACCTTCACAACCTAATAATCACTGAAAAAATAGTCATCATAATAAGTTGAAAATTTCTTTTGCATTGGTTGATGTTCATGTTTTAGTTAAGTTAAATGATTTTTATCCTTACAAGAAGTATTTTCTCAAGTTATCATCTTCCCCTTTTCAAATTCATATTTTTTTATTTACAAACACATATGTGCACAAAAAAATTATTCGAATTCAAATATGAATTTCACACATATAAATATAAGGTTGTTGTTATTCGACTGATTGACCAATTAATTCCTCTTATCAAGTTGTTATCTTTCATCATCAGTTGAATTATGAGCTATAAAACATTCTCCCAACTTAATTAATGTCTAATTTAAATGATAAATCTGAGGCCATACTGCTGCAATATTTTAAGTTTGAATTCCACAAGATATGTGGATATTTATATATTGTCATAATAATTGATCGTTGATAGTTTGATATAGATAGTTTATTAATGAATAGTCGATGATGCTTTTTGTAGATTAATTAATAAATCTTTTAAAATTATGATATCTATCAAATTTATTCCTTTTTGAATCTCTATATGCACAGTTCTCTCATATTCCAAGTTGTTACTTGATATGTCATGTCATGTCATGTCATGTATGTATATATATATATATATATATATATGGGGTCCCAAATTGCATCCTTACTGAATAATTTATGTTGAATTTGATTCCTTCACTAAATTCTTCCACCAAATTAATGAGTAATGAAGATCAATGTTTGCTCCTAAAAACACGTGTTGAAATTTCATTTTTTTTTGTCAATTTAGGTGTTTAAAAGTAATAAAAAATCTATCGAAGGATACTTTAAACGAATATTTTGACCCTGTTATATTCTCTCCAAATAAAATTGATAACACAACATTACTTATTGAAAAATGACTGCCGACATTGATTATCTTGATTCTTGCTAATATGAAACGTTTAGAAACTGTATCTGTTCAATATGGCCTTGAACCCTAAACCCTAAATAAGGGTATGATAGTGATTATATATACAAAAAATTCTTAAAAACTCGCATAAAATAGCGCATGCACTTCATTTATAGTTTCAAGGTGCTTTTTTTGCAGCATTTTCAAAAATATATGATAATTTTTTTAACTTTTTTTTTTATAGAAAGATAAATCGTTATTCTGTATTTTTATTTTTATTTATATACACACACACATTAGGACTTCGTTAAAGCTCGAACTACTGACCTTTCACCACATTATGTGAGAAAATTATGCCGTTGGATCGTTATTCCGTATTTGACATGGGGTGGATTGAATTTGCCAGTGGGAAACGACGTAAAGACACTATACAATTTAGGACATGTGTAAAATCCCTTTGTCTCTATATTCCCACAAATAGATGGACAAGTGGTGCCAACACTTTCTTAATTGCAGATCAGAACAACACAAGAAAAGAATATTAACTACATATATATAATTATTGTGAATTACTATGTAAAAGGGAAACTAACCTATGAGAAATTGTGTCGAAATATTAATGGAACGCTTGGAAAGCCGATGAGAAACATCAGAGAAACTCATTGGAAGATCGTGCAAATGTTCTTGGGAACTTTTTTACTAATCTTTCATTAAATTAGAATATCCTCTCTTCTTTCTTTTTATCCATACATGATTTACATTTATTGTGCTCTTCCAATTTATATGGAATAAATGTACCAACAAATTAGTGACAATATTAAAAATTCTAGCTAAAGAACTCATATAAATTTGTTGAATATTTCTTTTGAATAAGTTATTATAATCTAAGTTTAAAATACACTCGATATGTTTGGAGATGATTCTTGATTCAAATGGAATCGAAGTATTCAAATAAGTTAAAATTTAAGAACTATCAAGAATATGTATACTCCACATTCATATCATACTGAATCGATCACTCTTTAAACTTTTCTGCCATCATCAACACCGAAGCCAGGATGGCCGAGTGGTCTAAGGCGCCAGACTCAAGTTCTGGTCCTCGTGAGAGGGCGTGGGTTCAAATCCCACTTCTGACACAGCTGCTTGGTTTTTTCTCCCACTTTTTTTGGCATTTATTTAATATAAATTTAAAAACATCTCATTTCTAAATAATAATAGTATTATTATTCAAATTTTCGTTTTCAATTTTTTTTTCTCTCAAAATTCAAACTCAAGAATAGCATTTATATTTCAACACTCAATCCACATTCTTGTGTGTGTGTGTGTGTGTGTATATATATATCCAATGTTAAAATATGAGAACGGGGAAAAAAGATAAGGGGAATACATGCAGGAACATTTTTATAAAGAAGAAGAAAAAAAAAAATACTAGTACAAGATATATAGGTGTTGTTTGGTTGCCAACTCCCAAAATACAAGATTTATTTCTCAAAATATTTTTTACTATTTACACTCTCAGACTATTTCCCAAAATTTCAATCATTGTCTCATTATTACAAATATATACACATATTACCACCCATTCAATCTATACATACACATATATAAATAATTTTAAAATACTTATTTCACTCAATCATTCCAACAAAAAAGTTATTAATGTCACATTTTGTCCCTTTTTAAAACACAAGCAAACAAATATTTTTCTTTCAATTTATTCTTTACCTACAACCCAAAACACAAACAAACAACCATCATATTTTTTAGTCCCATTTTCCAAACATTATTTGTCAATTTTTTTTGACAAAATGCCCTAATTCACAACTATACAAAACCATACTTGAATAGAAGTAGACAATAATTGAGCATGAGAAAAACATGGAAACATCAAATGCTCAAGACACATGTTGCTTTCGTGTAAAGGCCAGTCATCTACTGGCTTCCACGTAAACACAAAAAGATACATAAATGTATATGGATAGCTCTTGTTTTTTCTTGAAAATATATGTGGACATATGGGGGATGGTCCTCGAAATTGCTGAGTCCCTTTAGTGGAAAATTTGAATCAAACATCACCAACATGCCAAAAGTGATTTTAATAGGAAAAAGAAGAGTAAATTGTGTTTTCTTGTTCCCATAATTAGGTCATTAATTATTGGACCAAAAGCCTCTTCAATTTTCAAATTAAAGAAAAAAAAAATTGATTGAATGTAATGTGCGAAAATTATAAAGAATGAGACAAAATATGTAATTTACCCAAAAAAAGAATGACTTACTTTATAAATATTTGGGGAGTGTTTCTTCGTGTTTTGGGGATGCTTTTGGGAGAATATATTGAGAAAATATATTTTGATGGAATTCAAGAATGCGTTGAGAATAAAGTATTGCTTTATAATATTTTGGGATGAAATACAAATTGTATTACAGTCTTTGTCTGATTAATGGTGTCATGCCTAGTTTTTATATTATTAATTATATATTATTTTTTATAGTGATACAATAATTAAAAATTATATATTTATGTTAATGATTGGAAGATATGTATAATCATGATGACACAGTGAGTTGAAATTATTAAATTTTTTTAATAATATTTTCATGAGAAAAAAGTTCAATTTTGAGGGAAAGTATTTATTTTTGTTTGGAGCGAATGTTTTCATTATCCAAAAATGAAAACAAACATTGCCTAGGTATTTCGCTCGACAAAAAGGCTTATAATATTTAGTATTGGATCAATGATTTGGATAATGTATTCTATTTTTTAATTTATAGGGTTTCGGTCACTGAATAATTACTATCATAATTGAATTTGAATCTAAATTTTCTTCTAAAAAATAATGGATAAAACCAATTAAACTATCAGACTTTTCCTAGTCAAGGACCGGCTAAGAACACATCAACATGTGTTTTCTTAGTTTTCGCAAACTCTAAATAATTTTTAATGTAGTATTAAGTAGATTAATTAAATATTATTTTGATTGATTCAATCAAGTTCCACAAGCAGCTTTCTTTGGACTGAAATATATGTACAGAAGTTGGCTATCAGATTCAGCAGCCGTGTAAAAGTCAAAGCACTAGCCTGAGTTGCTTTTCTGGCATTTGTGTAGGATAAGATTTTGGACAAATTAAAGTGGAAGACAAAACATATGGTATTTTTATGTATAAATAAAGATGATGCAATCTATTTTAAACCTATCAAAGGGAAAAAAGAGTGGCCACAAATCAAGAATTACTCACTGCTGATGTTTAAAGTAGACCTGCTTACACACCAAAAGCATTACATATTGACAGGTATATATGTATAAATATATATAAATCTTTAGAATGTTTTTTAATATTTTATTTTTGGAAATATGGCTACATGCAGACTTGGAAACTTGGGCTGATTAAGAGACTCATTGACGATAGGAAGGAGAAAAAGGGGAGAATATTCCAAGTGAATGGAATAGGAGCAATGATGACTAAGAGATAATTAAATTTAGCATATAATTAATATAAGCGATAATGAATAGATCAGTCGTTAAATATAAAATTTTGATTGTGGTTGAGATATTATCACACCAGCATATTTTACAATGAAATTTTGTTTTTAAAAAATATTTTTAATGGACGATAAATAATAATTTAAATTATTCCAAAACTCTCAACTTTAAGATGCGATTCGATATATGTTTTTAGAAGCCCTCAATTGAGATGTTTAGAAAAAAACATATAATCCTCATTCCATAAATTGATGATGCAAAAATAATACAATTCCATACCAAAAATGGTGAAATCTAAATTTTATTAATTTAAAATACGCATTTCATTTATAGCTATATTCTTACTCTTTGTTTGACATAGTAGGGTTATAATCGCATACCTGATATTTTAAAGGAAAAATTGCAAAAGTAGGACTAGGGATGCAAATGAGTCGAGTTGAGCTCGAACTAGCTCGATCGAGAGATGAATCGAACTCGAGCTCTAATTGGAGCCAATCTCAAGCTGTCGGTATCTAGGCTCGAGGCTCGCAAGCTGTATATAATTAAAATTTATTTTTTATTTTATTAATAAATATATATTATATTACTATTTTTTTATTTTGAGTTCAAGCTCAAGCTTACAGTTTTTCACAATTTATTTGTGAATTCAAGCCTTATCGAGCCGAGCTCGAGCTTAAAATTTTAGGTTCATTGAGCTCAAGACTAAAATATATATTTCAAGCTCAAAAATTTTGCCCAAACTCGACTTAGCTCGGCTCGATTGCACCCCTAACTGGGACTGTAGTTATGGTTATTTTGCATTTTAGGACCGAAATTTGGGGTGGTATTAAAATTGAACCAAAACTTATTAAAAATCAAAAAAAGGAGTAACCGAAAAACACAGTTAGCGCCAATGATTGCTTGTGTGGCACTTGTGTGGAATAATGGTGCAAGTGTCACGCAAGCAATCATTGGTGCTGACTATATTTTCTGATAGCCGTTGTCCTTTTTTTTTTTTTTTTTTGATTTTTTATGAATTTTGGTTCTACTTTAATACCATTCCAAATTTCGGTCATACATTGCGAATTAACCATAATTACAGCCTTATTTTTGCAATTTATCCTATTTTAAATATTTATTATCCGTGTAGTAGAGATCCATTTCTCCCTTATTCTCATCTTCAGGCTCTGAAATTAAAGTTTACTACTCAACCCCTTTTGAGCTGGTAAACATCCTAGTCAATCGGATAGCCCCAACAATTAAAATAAAAAACATGGAAAAGAAAAGCAACCAACGAACCAACCAACCAACCAACCAACCAACCAACCAACTGGCTCATTTGAAAGGCGAAACTTATTTCATACTACATAACCATTAAATATAGTTTTCTTTCTTTTTCATCTTTTTCTTCTAACCTTTTTCATGCTCATGGAAGATTAATTGATAAACGTCAAATCTTCTTTAGGGTGTGGCTGTTCTGGGGATAATCTTTATCAGGAATGGTCATTTTTGTGATCACGGCAGATCCAAAAAGGACCAAACACTAACAATCCGATCGACCTGCCAGCAAACTTTGTGATGCATGCAATTGTCCTTGAGAAATCAAGAACGTGCATGGACATGTTGGCTGTCGTGTAAAGAGCCACAACGATAATTCTACCTTTTTCTATACGCTGCTTTTGCTGCATGCCTTTTAGTTTTCATTATCTTGTTCTATCTTTCTTTAATTTGTCGTCAAAGAATAGTGATGTCATGATCCCATGCAAATTAAAGCTGTTTTCAATATATACATATAGGGAAGCTTCTTATTATGGGATTGATGAATATATATATTTGTTCTGAAGTTTGCTTGAGAAGTCATTCACATTATCACTCATATTATAGTTCTCTGTAGTTATGACTCAACATAAACAGGGATAAAGTTGAGAGAAGACAATAATAATAAAAATATTGAAGAGAATTAATTAATTTTTTAGGGGAGGAGGAGCAGTTTAGATCCTTTATTCCAATTTATAGCTTATTATTCCATTTCAGATCCAAAATGGTTGAGATTCAGATAAATTTGATATATATACATCAAGTTGGAATAAAAGATGAAATACGGAATTGAATAAAGGATCCAAAATGGGAGGAGGAGGAGGAGGAGAAATTGGTTTGGAGATTTGATAAACCCCCCATTATATTAAATAATCCAAACATTTCAAGATTGAGGGTTTTTTTTTTTTTTTTTTTATTTGACCTAAATTAAAGCAAGAGTTGTGTGATTAAGATATGTGGTAGCATCTCGGCCTCACATTTAGGATGAACTGTTTATCTCTATTTCAACAAGCCCATGTAAATATTGTATCTCTAACAATGTGGTGATAGATGTATGTTACATTACTACTTATTGCATTTTATTCTTTATCATTTGACCACTCAACTCTTACTGAGCTAAGCTCTGAATGATTTTTGTTCGAACTTATCAACAATTGTTACCTTATTTCTATTTCAAATTTAACCCTATCAAATGCACCAACCACGTTGACCTTGACCATCGACCTATTGAATCCCAGAAATAGACTAATTTAGGATGATCTTGCAATTATAACCCTAGATCAAGATGAATAAAATGTGTATTTTGTATTGATTTATCAAATTAATCTGTGAAAACTATCACTGCTAATAAATAGTAACACAATCCTAGTGACAATTAAAAAAAATATTTTTATAATGACAACATTTATTATAAATATACACGTATCACTAAATGTCACTATTGATAATTTTAAAAGCAATAGCTCTCATATATCATAATTATTAAATCATATTATAATAAAACTAAAATTATTGTTATTTAAGTATCACTAATAATAAAATCAAAAATATTATTATTCTATACATATAATTAGTGACAATTTTCAGATTGTAACTTAATTCTATATTACTAGTATTTTGTGATGTAAGTTCCCCAATTGCATGGTATGCGTACTGTAGAGATAGAGATAAGATTTACTCCAAAGAGAAAAGCAGTTATCAAGCACTAGACAGTGTTGCATTTCATTGGAGGATTAAAGTAGGAACAGACCATGTGGTATTTCTGCATGGGAGTCAAGTTATGGTACGTAAAATTAAAGGAAGCTGATGTGGACACACATGATTATACGTATTTATAACCAGATAATTATAAAGTTCTTCATCTGTTTCTTTCTTTCTTTTTCTTTTTCTTTTTCTTTTTTTAATGCTAAAGAAGTTTCTTTTGTTACGATGCATAAGCCTATAAAGTATGGCGAAATGATAAAGGAGGTCAAAAAGGGTAGGATATATCTTTGAGGTGGAGAAATTGATGATATATGATGTAAGATATCATATATATTAAAAAATACAATACTTTTCCACTATAGTCTCTATAAGTCTCTATTTTTGTTAAGCAAGTCAATTTGGGTTGGATTGAGTTGATTATGATTTGAATAGTGTATGAAGATATTAGTAATTGTCTCACATCAAAAAAAGTTGAAGGTTTCAAATAGTTTATAAGTTTTACTTTTTTATTTTTATGTTTTAAAACTTTTTTTTAGGGAAAATTTCTACGATAAGTTTGTCGGCAAAAAATATATATCTCCAAGCAGCTTTCATATCTGGAAATAGATTGGATCATCATTAGATAGCGCTGTAGACTGTGGGAACGAAGGCTATGTGCCTCTCCTCAATCCCAAGCCCCTCGATTGGGAAGCTATAATAATATTTAATTGTTCTACATCAAAATGAGTAGAGGGCTTGAGATACTATATAAGCTCTATTTCCCCTTTTTCCACACTTCGATATGCCTTTTCAGAGCAAAATCCCTCATCGTATGTATATGGGCGAGACAATATCTCAGAGTAGTTGGACCTTCATATTTAAGGACATATTTGATCATTACCAATGTTATTTGTCAGAATTTTTGATAGATGGTTTAGATCGGACTGCATTGGCCAGCCTTAATCTATATTGCGCATTTATAAATCTGAATTGACAATCCACTTGATATTTAGAAAGTAAGTTATTTTCGTCTCCATTTGAAGATTTAGCATCACTCTTCATCTTAATTAAATGACCCTAAAATAATTTTTTTTAAAAATTATTTTTAACGAAAGGATAAGTATTCCTGAAACCATGGTGAAAAGTTTTCCTATTATATTGTCAAGGTCCCCGAAAAATAACAACAAACATATCATTGAAACAACATCACACCAAACTTCATCTTTACATATATTTGTTATCATGAATTCTCATTTGTATTGAAAAAAAAAAAAAAAAAACTAATGACTCTAACTTATATTTAATTTAGAACACACAATAATAGAATTATTTAGACCCAAAACAAAATTAATCTCGTTCCAATCACTAGATTAAATATATATTTTATGGAACTCATATCAATACATATAGATCCAATGAAGAATGTTAGGGATACCAACTTTTACAAATATGGAATTACACACACATATCAGATATATGTTAACAATTTCATCAAAAACTTTTCGATCCCACGTTGTAGTAAAAAAGAATATCCCAATTTAGTTAATTTTCTTCTTAGCTAAGTTATCTTGTCTAGTTACAATTAAGGACAGAGACTGTTTGCATGGATAACGTTGGAGGGAAAAAAAAAATTAGACAGGCCTTGATTAGCTTTAAGTAAAAGTTAATTGAGTGTTTAGAGTGAAGTTGATAGCACTAGCTAGGACTTCAACTTTTATCAGTAGATATACATCATAGTTAAACCAATTACCCTAATCACATGCTTACTGCTTTGATTACCTGAGAAAAAGTCAGCTTAAAATATTGATAATCTCAATCATGTATGAATCAGACAGCATTAATAATACAGAACTTTTCGAAATGACATAGTTTTTAATGTAGGATCTTTAATCTTTTTTACTAATTCAATTACAATATTATTGTTAAATCTACAAAGTGGTCTATGACATTTTGTCGCTGTTAACTGACGAAATTTAAAGTATTAAAGTGGAAATATAAAATATATATTCTTCACAAAGTAATTTATGTTATATTTAAAATTTTAATTATTATTTTTATTATTATATATTGAGCTCAAAATCAAGTTTTCGAATCATAAACACTTCTTTCGACATTATATATTGGTTCATAAATAAATTGCAAACACTTCATTCAACATTACATTTAACATTCGTTCTTCTTCTTCTTCTTCTTCATCTCTCTCTTTTTTTTTTTTAAATAACTAGTTTGATTAATTTGATAGTATTTATAGTGCCAAGACACAATACCAATATATTGAGCCAAAGTATAGACATTAAGCCTATATATTATATTATATTTATTTAAAAGTCTATATTAATAGTACATATATATATATTTTAATTTAATAAAAGATATTATTTAATTTGAATTCATATTGATCAGAATTTCAATGAATTGAATTACTTAGTTTTATATTTGATCTACTTATTTTGAATTAGAGATATTTATAATTGAATATGATTCATCAAATATTTCTACATTATAAATTAAAAATTTTAAAACTTGAATCGAATTGTGATCAATTTTGGATGAAAATCCGATGCATCGACACCCGGGTTGTCAACGGCCAATTGGATTTGGATTGAATCACCCATATCCGAATCTGATTATAAAAATTCGTATACGAATTCGACCCGATATACTATAGGAATCTTTGTTAGTCAATATCTTATTTAAATCCAATGAATATTCAAAATCCAATTAAAAAAAAGACCCGATTTAAATTTTTTCCCTTTTTCTTTTCCTCCCCTTTGAATTGTATAAAATATCGTATTTATAAAATAAATTTACATCATATTAGAATTTCTAACAACTTTTTATTATATAGTAGTCCAAAATTTAAATATTTTAATACTAGGCCCCTATTTTATGTTATATTAATGCATAGATGAACTATCATACATTATTATACTTGACATTTTATAAGTATCCATTTTATTTTTTAGGCTAAATACTCAATATTAATAGCATAATATTACGTTAACATAAATAATAAGTCAATATAATAAGTAGATTTTATTTTAAATTTTTTATTAATATTATATATAAAAGTATTAATTTAATAAAAAAATTATTAAAGTTCAGATTCGTACCTTTAACAAATCGAATTGTTTAATTTCATATCCCGATATCCGATCTGTTTATTTTGGATTATGGATATTTGTAGGCCTAACTGATCCATCAAATATTTTAATCGATAAAAATTCTAAAATTTGAATCAAATTCAGATCGAATTCGGATTAAAATTCGATCGATTGATAGCCTTAGACACTTGTAAAGATTCATTAAGAAGGCTAACGAGCAGGTAATTTGGGCCCTAGGCCCAAAATTAGCGGACATGCACGAGGACTACGGTCATAGAGTAGTGTC
Source organism: Jacaranda mimosifolia (assembly GCA_018894105.1). NCBI lineage: Eukaryota > Viridiplantae > Streptophyta > Magnoliopsida > Lamiales > Bignoniaceae > Jacaranda > Jacaranda mimosifolia. The sequence goes on along the minus strand of CM032131.1, from coordinate 25,049,191 downwards.
GTTTACATATTAGGTCCATAGTAATTTAAATCGAACAAACATAATCCTCATAAAAATTATAAAACGAAAACAGACTTATATTTGCTTAAGGATAATTGTTTTAAGATGAAATTCATAAAAATGACCAGCCGATTTAGATCCTTTGTGACTATTTTCCATAAAGCCCAATTGTGTATCCAATATTATACATAAAGAAACCTGCAATAATCTTTCCTTGGTCATCTGGGATAACACAAAATTGCAATTATATAGCTCGGGTAATTATTGAAAAGACTATTGACAATTTAAGAACTCTCTGTCCAAAAAAAGTAAAAAATAAATGGTAATATAAGACTTGAGATCAAGCACTAAAAACTCGTTTATTCGAGTTAATTTTGCAAAAAATTATTATAGACAACTTAAGAACTCTCTTTTAACGTTAAAAATCACTACTTGACTTGAGATCAATTGCAAAAAGCTTGTTTATTTCAGTTAATTCTGGTAAAAAAAATTATAAAAAAATTAAGTATTTGGCTCGAGACTAATCATAAAAGGTCGTTTATTTGAGTTAATTCTGAAAAAATAATATAAATAGCTAAGAACTTTTATAAGAAATAAATAAATAAATACTTGACTCAAGATGAATTATCAATAACTCGTTTGTTTGAGTGAATCCCAATAAACGATTATAGATAAGGTAAGAACTCCCCCCCCCCCCCCCCCCCCCAAAAAAAAAATAAATAAATATTTGAGTCAAGATCAATATCACTAAAAGCTCGTTTATTTGAGCTCAGCTTATACAAGTGTATATAAATTTTATTGATGATAATTTCAATATTTATTTAATAGCTTATCTGTTAGAGAATCGACTTTAAACTTAACTCAACCCCAAAAGCTAGCTCAAGAGGTGAGTGATATAGGGTGGCCCAAGTACCTCGGTCCAAACCAAGCAAGTCCAGAGATGCAGCGCCAGGCCTAATCCTGCATCCGAGGCCCATAGGCGCAATCGGTCGACCTCTTTCTTTTGCGTACCTCCGTGACAAAGTGGCGTTAGGTCGATATAGTACAGTACTCTGCCTCCGCATTAATGGCGCATGCCACCCCCTCACCGACTGACACAGCAGGCGCCTCAGTAGTGTACTATCATGTCCTTAAAACCTAGAAGGGTAGTTACCTGGAACTATGCAGAGAGAGAAAATTACTAATCACCCCCTGCACAAGGGTAAAGACCCCTTGAATGTACCAGGGGCATCTCAAACAATTCCCCAAAAAGGAGAAGGCAATAAATACTCTCACTTCAACCTTTCTAAGGTACGCTCTCATATATACACAAAGCCCTTACTCTGCTGCTTGATATATCTCATCGATCCACATTGACTTGAGCGTCAGAGGGTCTGAGTCGAGGGCTCATCGGCTAGCCTGACGTTTGCTGTGATTGCAGGATTTGTCCCACCTGAACAAGAATACCGACTAGTGAGGTCGAGTCTCATCCAATCTCACAGTTGGACCCGTACCCAACGAATTGAACCCTCATCAGTGAAGATTGCCCAAGATCATATATAGAAGCTACAATTTATTTATTTATTTTACCGATGTGGGATACTAACACACCCCGTGCATGCCCAGAAATGAATATCTAGAGCGTGGAATGACATGAAGTGGGTGGCCTAACAACACTGAGCAACCCAACATCGGGAATAGGAGGCTCTGATACCATGTTAGAGAATCGACTTTAAGCCTAATTCAATCCCAGAAGCTAGCTCAAGAGGTGAGGATTGCCCAAGACTATATATAGATGCCACAATTTATTTATTTCACCGATGTGGGACACTATCATTATCATTAATAATTTAGAGGGGGCAAATTGGGTCTCAACCCATGGTTCCAACCCAATTCACTTTGGGTTGGGTTGGGTTTTAGTGGGTTGAATATGAGTTGGTTTTAAATGGGTTGAAATGTGTTTTGAATGTAAATGTATTGAATGTGGTTTCTAAATAATTTAACCCAATTTCAGCCACAAATTTATCCTTCCATTTTCTCATTCTCTCAATATCATAGACCACTTTATTTTTATTTCTATAACACTTTAAAAATGAAAAAAAATAATGAATTAAAAATTAGATAAATTATATATCATTGATTAATGAATTACCATTTCTCCACCTCATTTAATTTTAAAATATTAATTTATTAACTTAATTCGAATGAATTAATCAAGTAACATTTTACTTGAGATTATGATTTAAAAATTGATTATATCATTATTTGGTTTATAAACTCCAATTTTTTATAAAAAAATTTAGCCAGTTAATTTTATAGCCCCCACATTTTTTCAACTTTGCAATATGAAAATAAATAAAAAATTATTTTTCTTTTTATAATTTTTACAAACTACCAAAATATTAATATGTAAACACAACAAATTTATTGTGTAGTGGTAGCATATGAGAGAAAAGATTGCGGCCGTCCATTTCATTTCCTTTCCCTCCACATGAAGAAAGGGCCCCGAATTTATTTTTATTTTCAGTTATAATATTTTTAAAAATTAAAAAATTAATTATATTTCAATATTTTTTGAATATTTTATTTAAAAATAATAATTTAGGTAGATATAAGAATTTAAATTTAAATGATCTATATTTTTTATTCTTAAAAAGACATTTTTCAAGATATATGCATATTTTAATTGTTTTAAAATGATAGTAATATATTTATATCGAATCGACTTTGAATTTGACCATTGTGACAAATGATAATGAACTAAATTGAAAAAATTAAAAATAAAATAAATAATACTTTTTTAAATATTGACTAAATATAAAAGTAAAAAACATAAAACAAATATGACTATTATAGTAAATATTTTGTTGGGTACAATGTAAACATTTTGTACTAAAAATTTAAAATATTTTATATAATTATGTTTTATTCATTGAGCAAGATTGTTATTTTGTATTAAAAGAAAAATATAAATATTATAAAATAAGAAGTAAATTATATGTTTATATAATTTGATTTAATTTTACGTGATTAACAAGGATTTAATAATAATTAATTAATATATCTCAAATAAAGATAAAAAGATTATAGTTTAATCAAATAATATAACAATGTATTTAGCAAAAAAATTATATATATATATATATATATTGTATTGGACACGCCCAAATATGACCCAACCCGTTTTTAACCCAACCCATTTTCAACCCATAAACATAAATCCATTTTGAACGCAACCCATTATCAACCCAACCCACTCATTTGCCACTACTAATTAATATGTTTCTTTTTCTTGTAGTTATAACATACTATGGTAGAAGTCACTGTTAGAAAATGTCTCCTGCAGTAAGAAAAGTGACATTAACATGAAATATTTTAAGGCGTGAAAAGTATTTTAATGTTTCAATTCCTAATGTACTAACGTGTTACAATTCCTATAAGATAAAAAAAAATAAAAAAATAGCAACAGGTAAATATTGTTGAACAAGACTGAAAGAAAACGAGAGGTTTGGTTACTTGCTTCAATCAATTCCTATAAGATAAAAAAAATAAGAATCTTACAATTACTATAAGATAAAAAAATAGCAACAGGTAAATATTGTTGAACCAGACTGAAAGAAAACGAGAGGTTTGATTACTTGCTTCAATTTAGAAATCAATTTTAATTATTCAATAATGGACAATTGACATATGATCCTGAAATCCCTGATTTGATATCTCTAAAATTTGAATGTGAAATAAGAGATTATATTTTTTCTTCGGAGTAACTAATAATAACAGTTGTCGAGTTTGACAAGGTTCTCAAACCAATCACTTTAATAAAATATCTCTTCAAGATTCTTTTTCGAAATTCATGAAATGTCATTTTCTTTTTAGCCCGTGATCAATTCTTTTTTTGGGGACAAATTTAATTTGGTCAAATATTGGGATTCCACATGAAATGGGTTATATCTAGTTAATTAGGTGCCCGGCAACATCAATTTGAAAATTTGTACTAAAAATATTCTAATTTGTCTTAATAAGCGAAATAAAATTATAAATTGAAGAGGTATGAGGAAGAAACCTATTTTTCAATGAAAAAATTGTTGAAGTATAGGTCCATTTTGGTGTACTACTTACTACTTTTAATCTATTAGTGATGTGGCGCCACATAGGATTCATGTCATGTTTGTTCTAAAGTCTTAAGTTAGATGTGGTGCCACGTTGGAGTGAAAATAAAATTTTTGGTCAATTTATTCATAAATATGTGAGCTTATAAGTTGTTGATAAAAAAATAAATAAACATGAGCTTATAAGTCGATAATTTGTTTGTTCTTTACTTATATCCAAACCGATATATAATGATATCAAAATTTACAGTCAAACATAAAAAAAAAAAAAAAAATTGTCACGTCAAATTATTAGCTCATCATCAAGTATTGCTGAGATGTTTGGTCATTATCATTTCTATTTAAATTTTCTATTCCTATTTATGTTTTATTTTTTATTTTATTTTATAAATATATGACATGTACATTCAATATTTTCTTATAAAAATAATTATTTGAAAATCAGATACACCAGGCATATATATATATATATATATACAGACAACAAGTTGAAATAAGAGATAAAATATGTATTGAAATAAAGGATTCAAAGTGTTTTCGCTTGATTTAAATTTTTTATTTCAATTTATGTTTCATCTCTTATTCCATTTTGTTAATACATGACATTACTAAATATTTTCTTACAGGAAAAATGGCCATGTGGCTCTTTTCAAGCATCGATTGTGCAGTTATAATGGTACTTAATGTTATTTCATATTGAAAGAGTCTATGATTTTGAAATAATTTATAAGTTGTTTCATCTTCATCACCATTCAGGACATTTTTTCAAAATAAAATTTCTACTAGTACATAGTACCTACTAACAGGATAATACCTCAACTGAATTGTACTTCCATATTTGACCACGAATTTGATCATAATGAATACATGAAGATAATGTAAAATAGGTTAAGATATCCTGCCTAAATCTTTTTATTACTTTGAATTTTTTATTTCTATTTAATTTTTGTTTTCTATTCTTTTGACCTCGCCCGACTACTTGTGCATTCGCTTACTCGTCGCCGTGTGAAAAATTGTTCGTTCTCATTTAATACCACACAAATGAATGCAACTCTTAAATTCTAAAGTCGCATAATAGCAGTAGGCCAGTGGCGTGTACGCAAGGGGGAGGCCCCCACCCCATGCGCCCGCCGAAGGGCCATATACGCATGATGTTCACAGGAGAGAAATGGCTAATTCTCAATTTCTATTGCCAAACAGCTCATAACTAGTAATAACAAACCAGCGACATGTACATTCAATGCATATATATTTAATATATATTATTTTTTTATTTACACATATATACATCAGAAGTTCATTTGGATTCAAACTTTTGACCTCCCACATTATGTGAAAGACTTATGTCATTGGACCACAGGTTACTCAACACATATATATATTTAATATTAGGGCATAATCGATATACATATATATGTATTTAGTAAATGTATAAATATATTTATTGATAATAAAAATTTAATTTAAAAAATTGTGAATTTATAAAACAAAATTCATATAAAATTTATACATAAACAAAATATAAACACTTATGTTAAAAGATGAATGATAACTAATATATACAATTTTATTGTATAATTGTAGCTCGGCACAACAAACTCACCATAAAGAAATCTTCATGTATTTTTTTTAACTTTTATAAGTACGTCATTCCACCCTTGCAGTTAAATTATAAAAGGGAGAAAATGAAAAATATTAAATTATGCATATAAAAAAAATAGAGTAGTATTATAATAATCTTATGTAATTGAAAATGTTATAAATCACACAAATTATGGATGATTGAAAGAGAAACATGATATAATAATTCCATCATGCATCGAAACTTAGAAAATCATAGACATATATTGACCATAATATGGAACTAACAAAAATTTCTGAAAAAGAAGATGTGATTTTTCTGAAATAAAATTTGTCTTTTACCTATTTAAGAAAATAAGAAAGTTATGACTTATTTTAAGAAAATCTGAAAAAAAAAAAATTCAACCATGGATTGCATTCACACGTGCAACACAAAAACTAGGCTTGAGTGCTTGACCCTTCGACTTGCATGCATTTCACATTGTAAACATTTTTTATTTGGGAAAAATGCGAAGTGCGAAAAGTACTGAAAATTCACATTTCACGATAATAATGTGATGAAGTGGAAGTAAGATTCCGTCGTGAGACAAATTAATTGAATAAAATTAGGAGAAGTAAAAATAAATGCCAGAATTTCTATTTCTAGTTAATTATAATACATTCAAAACTAAATAATTAATCAACGTAATATAAAAATTGAATATGGAGAAATTTAATATTGTTGTGAAGGGCATATTTAATGTGGTGCATTTGTCTTCATGAATTTAAATAATTATATTTTGGTGGGCTTGAATGATATTTTTATTAGCATAAATATTTATTATTTCTTTATGGGCTTTACACGGTGTACAATCATAATTTTGTCAAGAAATATGATAAGACCAAAATTTAAGGAATTGTTAAAAGTTTACTTTATTTTAGGTAATAATATTTCTCACAAAGTTATATTTTTGTGAACCAAAATAGTAGTTCGTCTTGATAGATGCCTTTTATATATAATTTGTTTTTGAGAAAATGTTGTAAAGGATTGGTATAATTTGTATGGAAGAAAGAAGGGGTTGGCTACGGTCTAATACCTATAGTTTTAATCAAACATTCTGCACCCCTTAAAAAATTTACATGTGCCCAAATATCTTTTTTAAATCATTAGTAATTAAGTTAATTTACTAGACTAATCTTTTTTAATTAAATTAAAAGTCAAATAATTTTTTATATGAAATACTTTAAATGTTCTTATCAAAAATTAATATATAACTAAAACAAAAAATAAAATATAATTATCTAAAAAATAGAAAAAAATAAATTTTAAATTAAACCAATTAAACCCACCATCCCCAATTCCCAAATTCAACATACATGTATGAGAAGCAATTTTTGATCTTCAAACTGCCCGAACCAGTAATCCAAAGTTATGGCTTATATTAATAAAAGGGGTACTTATCATAAAGTACCAAAAGCACTTTCCAAATTCATGTTCATTCCCCACTTGAATTTTTATATAATGAGCTCCCTAGTTTTATTAAAATTTTAGAGATCACTCCCTACCCACTTGATTTTTCAAAAATACCCCTAAATATAATATTTTTCACTCATTTTCTTTGTTTCTTCTCTATCCACACAACCAAACACCTTTTATCTCCATACCAAACACTAAACTCTACCTTCATCTTTCATTGCTGGAAATAGAAAAAAAAGTCGCAAAAGCAAACCGAGCTCAACGGCATGAATGAGCAGCCCAACGATGCAACCACCACCAGCACGACCACCGCATTTTTGCCTTCTCAGTTATTTTCATCATTTTCAGGTTATTTTCTCAATTTATTACCAGGTCATTCTCTCCATCTTGTATTTTTTTTTTCAATGAGCAAAAACGAGTGTTTGCTGGAGATGTGGGTATGAAGAAGGAGACGAATTTTGAAAAACTTTGGATTGTATCAGTTGTATTAGAACTGTTATGTATTTGTAGAATACTTTGTGGACAACTGCTTTTCACTATGTATTTTCAAACATATTATGTGAACATATTCTATTTATGATATTCTATTTGCAAATACTAATATGTATTTTAGTATTTCACTAGGAGATATTTATACTTGATTTTGGGACACGTGTATTTCATTATGGCAATTATGTACTTGATTTTCACTGAAAATGTACTAGCAGTTATTTGTACAGATTGTGTAATATATTTGTACTTTAGTACTTCACTGGGGGGGATTTATACTTAATTTCAGGACATATGTACTTCATTAGGGCAATCATGTACTTGATTTTCACTGAAAATGTACTAGCAGTTGCCTGAACAGATTGTGTGATATATCTGTATTTTAAAACTTCATTAAGGGAGATTTATACTTGATTTCCGGATATATGTACTTCATTTGGGCAATTATGTATTTGATTTCTACTGAAAATGTACTAGCACTTGCTTAACAGATTGTGTGAGGTATATGTATTTTAGTACTTCATTAAGGAAGATTTATACTTAATTTCGTGACATATGTACTTTATTAGGACAATTATGTATTTGATTTTTACTGAAAATATACTAGCAGTTGCCTAAACAGATTCTTGTGTAAGATATCTGTATTTCAGTACTTCACTGGGGGAGATTTGTACTTCAAAATAACTCTATATATGCTTTGTTTGTTTGATTTATGTACTTGATTTTCCACATATTGTAATTCACCTCGCTACAATTTTAATAAAACTAATTCTTTAACTGCACAAAGTATACTTCAAAACAACCTCATATATACTTTATTTGTTTAATCTTTGTACTTGATTTTCGATATATTATACTTCACCTCACTACAATTTTAATGGAAATAATTCTTCAATTGCACAAAGTGCACTTCAAAATAACCATATCTATACTTTGTTTGTTCGATTATATACTTGATTTTCCGCATATTTGTACTTCACTTCACTACAACTTTAATGGAACTAATTCTTCGATTGCATAAAGTATATTTCAAAACAACCCCATATATAATTTATTTGATCAATCTTTGTACTTGATTTCCGATATATAGTACTTCACCTCGGTACAATTTGAATGGATAATTCTTCAATTGCATAAAGTGTGCTTCAAAATAACCTTATATATACTTTGTTTGTTCAATTTATATACTTGATTTCCCACATATTGTACTGCGTCTTGCTACAACTTTAATGGAATCAATTCTTCAATTGCACAAAGTATACTTCAAAACAACCTCATATATACTTTATTTGTTCAATCTTTGTACTTGATTTCTGATATATTGTACTTTACCTCGCCACAATTTGAATGGAAATAATTTTTCAATTGCACAAAGTGTACTTCAAAATAAGCTTATCTATACTTTGTTTGTTCGATCATTGTACTTGATTTTCCGCATATTTGTATTTAATCTCACTACAACTATTATAGATTAGTTCTTTAATTGCACAAAGTGTACTCCAAAACAACCATATATATACTTAGTTTGTTCAATTTATGTACTTGACTTCCTGCATATTGTACTCTACCTAGCTATAACTTTAATGGAACCAATTCTTCAATTTCACAAAGTGCACTTCAAAACAACGCCATATATACTTTATTTGTTCAATCTTTGTGCTTGATTTTCAATATATTATACTTCACATCGCTACAATTTTAATGAAAATAATTCTTTAATTGCACAAAGTGTACTTCAAAACAACCTTATCTATACTTTGTTTGTTCGATTATTGTACTTGATTTTTTGCATATTTGTACTTAACCTCACTACAACCATTATAGATTAGTTCTTTAATTGTACAAAGTGTACTTCAAAATAACTATATATATATACTTTGTTTGTTCAATTTATATATTTGATTTCCCGCATATTGTACTCCACCTCGCTACAACTTTAATGGAACTAATTCTTCAATTGCACAAAGTGTACTTCAAAATAACCCTATTTATACTTTGTTTGTTCGATTATTGTACTTGGTTTTTCTCATATTTGTATTTAACCTCAATACAACTATTATAGATTGGTTCTTTAACTGCACAAAGTGTACTTCAAATAACCATATATATACTTTGTTTGTTCAATTTTTATACTTGATTTTCCGTATATTATACTCCACCTCGCTACAACTTTAATGGAACTAATTCTTCAATTGCACAAAGTAAATTTCAAAACCCCATATATACTTTTTTTGTTCAATCTTTGTACTTGATTTTTGATATATTGTACTTCACCTCACTACAATTTTAATGAAAATAATTTTTCAATTGCACAAAGTGTACTTCAAAATAACCCTATCTATACTTTGTTTGTTTGATCATTATATTTGATTTTCTGCATATTTGTACTTATCCTCACTACAACTATTATAGATTAGTTCTTTAATTGCACAAAGTGTACTTCAAAATAACCACATATATATATATATACTTTGTTTGTTCAATTTATATACTTGATTTCTTGCATATTGTACTTCACCTTGCTACTTTAATGAAATATGAGTTTCGTTTTAAACTTTTCTTGAGAATAAACAATCAAAATTCTAAACATGCATGCAAAGTTAAGAGAAATATGTTAAAGTAGTTAAGAGATGACTACTAGCATTCAACAAATTAAGTGATTATTCACAGTAGTGTAAAGTATCCTTATTCATTCGAAGTTATAAACACAATGAGCATATGACGATCATATCTGTCCTTTCACCCATACAAATACTTAGAGCAATTGGTATAATAGTCTCAAGAATATTGTACTTAACCTCATTAAAACTTTAAATAGAACTAACTCTTCAATTATACAAAGTATGCTTCAAAATAACCCTATATATACTTCGTCTGTTTGATCTTTATACTTGATTTCCCGTATATTGTACTTCACCTCGCTACAACTTCAATGGAATTAATTTTTTTATTGCACACAGTGTATTTCAAAATAAACTCATCTATACTTTGTTTGTTCGATCCTTGTATTTGATTTTTCATATATTTTTACTTAACCTCACTACAACTATTATAAATTAGTTTTTCAATTGCACAAAGTGTACTTTGAAACAACCCTATATATACTTCATTTGTTAGGTTCAGGTACTTGATTTCTTGAATATTATGCTTCACCTCTCTACAATTTTAATGAAACTAATTCTTTAATTGCACAATGTGTACTTCAAAATAATCCAATATATACTTCATTTGTTCAGTATTTGTACTTAATTTTTCGCACATTGTACTGAACCTCATTGCAACTATTATAGACTATCTAGTAAATATACAAAGTTTTTTTTATCAAAATAACCTCATCTATACTTGATTTGTTCTATTTATGTACTTGATTTCCAACATATTATACTTAACATCACTACAACTTTAATGGAACTAATTATTTATTTGCACAAAGTGTACTTCAAAATAACAACATATGTACTTCGTTTGTTCGATTTATATACTTGATTTTTAGTATTGTGTCATTTACCTCGCCACAACTTTTATACTTCAAATCAACTGCATCTGTACTCTTATAATTCCACTTATACACTAGATGTATAGAATTTTGAAATTAACATCCACATTGGTTTTGCTAAGAAAATATTGCACCATATTAACATTCAATATCAATAAAATAGTCCAAACTAATCTCCAATGTCAACAAAATTCAAACCCGAACATTTTCATTACTTAAACTGATTTATGCCATCTGTTTTGGCCTCATCTTGGATTTCACATTCTGCAATGTAGTGTGAAAATATTAGGCGGAGCAATGAGAGGAAATCTCATTTTATCTTGCCATTTCTGCAATCAAATATAGAAAAATTAGTGTGTACTACCACTTATAGTAATATATACTAAAAAGATTGATGTTTTGTACTACAATATCTTATAAAATGTACTTTACATAAATAGATTATGTACTACTACTTATAGTAATTTGTACTGAAAGGTTGAATGTTTTGTGCTACAATTACTTGTAAAATGTACTTTACATATATACTACCACTTATACTAATGTATACTGAAAGGTTGAATGTTTTATACTACAATTGTTTGTAAAAAATATACTTTATATAAACAGATTATATACTCCCACTTATAATAATGTGTATTGAAATGTTGAATGCTTTGTACTGCAATTGCTTGTAAAATGTACTTTAGATAAACAGATTATATACTATCATTTTCAGATAACATTTACTGAAAAGTTGAATGTTTTGTACTACAATTGCTTGTATAATGTACTTTAGATAAATAGATTATATACTACCACTTGTAGTAATGTGTATTGAAAGGTTGAATGTCTTGCATTGCAATTGTTTGTAAAATGTATTTTAGATAAATAGATTATATACTACCACTTTTAGATAATGTGTATTGAAGGTTGAATGTCTTGTACTGCAATTGTTGTAAACTATACTTTAGATAAACATATTATATACTACCACTTTTAGATAATGTTTACTGAATGGTTGAATGTTTTGTACTACAATTGCTTATAAAGTGTAATTTACATAAACATATTATATACAACCATTTTCAGACAATTTCAACGTGTAATTTCAAGTATAAGAAGTATAAACCCCAAGAAAGTGAAAAGTGAAGTATAACTTTCATGCCTTTTAAGTACAAATAAGGTATTTTCAAATATTATGATAAAAATCATTTATATAACAAATGGGTTCAAGTTTTTAACAACTGAAAACAGAGTTCAAATAAAGAAAGATGAGAAATTCTACCTGTAGAACTTGTAAAACTGAAAAATCATGGACCTTTGAAAGAAAGCAAAATCCACAAAATGAAAAGCAGAAAACATACCTTTGTGTCCTTTGTTCTCTTCCTTCTATTATTCGCTCCTTGTTGGCGCTCTTGGTTGTAAGTAGTTTTTTTTTTCCCTTTCTCGCATCGATTTCCTTTTTCGTTCTCTGGTCTTTTTGCACTTTTTTCTTTAATTTGGCAGAGAAGAAGACGATTTTTCAAAAAAAAAAAAAAAAAGCGTGTTTCTTGAAGAAAAGTTGTCATTTGTTTGAGTGTGCAAAAAAAAAAACCGCCCATTTGCTGGTTTTTTTGTTGTTTTGGCTAGGTACAAGGGTATTTAAGTTTTTCTCAAAAATATGGGGAGTGATTCCTAAAGTTTGTGAAAAAGTAGGGAGTTCAATATTAAAAATTCAAGTGGAGAGTAAAGTGTTAAGTGAAAGTAGGCTTAGGGATTTTTTCTTAATTATCCGTTAATAAAATCTGAAACTTTTGACAACCATGGGATGTATTCACATGTGCAAAACAGAAATCAGGCTTCACCCTTCAACTACCACAGTACCATGCATTTCACATTGTAAACATTTTCAATTTGGGAAAAATGTAAATTGAGAAAAATACTGAAAATTCACATTTCGTGATAATAATGTGATCGAAGTGAAAGTAAGATTCCATCATTGGACAAATTAGTGGAATAAAATTAGAAGAAGTAGAAATATGATAAACCCAAAATTTAAGAATTGTTAAAAGTTCACTTTATTCTAGGTAATAATATTTCTTATGAAGTTACATTTTGTGAACCAAAATAGTAGTTCATCTTGATACAACAGATTATGTATATAATCTGTTGTTAAGAAAGTGTTTAAAAAAATTAGTATAATCTGTACGAAAATGAAAAAATGCGTATAGAAGTAAACAAAGTATTTCCCCTTGAATAATGAAGGAAGTTTTGAAGGTATTTGTACAACAAATATAAAAGAAGTGCATTAATACATAGAAGCAATGCGAATGAAGTTTATCTCTACTAACAAAGTAAATGTTTCAAGATGTTGTAATTTTATTTGAATCACTACTAAAAAAATGGCTTTTTGCAACAGATTTTTTGATGGATTTTTGGAAAATCTATCGCAAAATCTTTGGTCGCAATAATTTGAGATGGATTTTTTTTGCGATGGAAAAATCCGGATTTTTCCGTCGCAAAACGCAGTTTTTGAATAATTTTTCCATCGCAAAATATTTTTAATTTTTTTTATTTTGCAGCATTTTTTCAATATTAAAAACTTGTAATCAATAATAGTATATTCATAAATCTAACAACACTATACTTAACGATGTTTATAACTATCAAATAATAAAACAACAAATCTTCCATAAAATCAAAATATAACATTAAATAAACAAAATATTTATAAATTCAATAATATAAAAGTATTAAAATGTAATTATCAATGTGTAATCATCTTAACATAGTATATATCTAAATATTCATACATAAGTCAATCAATCATCATCCTCATCATCTATGTTTTTTCATGGTTGTTCATTATGAGATTTAGATAAGGATGGTGCAGGAGATACCTCTGGTCGAGGCAAATGTGAGCTCAATGCCATGAAGGAGAGATTTGTAGGTGGATAAAATGGTGATGTATGAGGATGAACTGATGGTGATGGGGCATGCATATTCTGCTGCATAAACATCCATCGCATCATCACCCCATATCCATGAATTTTTGTCTAAATATCATATTTTCTTCTTTATACGTTGTCACTTCTTCTTTCAACGTTGTCACTTCTTCTTTCAATGTCTTTATTTCTTCACTTTCATAGTGCGGATTATTTGAAGTTCTCCAGATTAGTGACCCGAGACAAAGTAAGCCTCACTTCCAAGTCCATAAATCCACCCCTTCTTCGATCCGCCTACTGTATCTTTCTACACCTGCATAAATAATATTACCACAAATTAATAAAAAACAAATAATTCAATTTGAAAATAAGATAAAATATAAATTAATAACTTAGAACTTTCACCTGAAGTTGAGATGACATGGGCACTGAAGAACTGTCAACACCATCACTTGAACTTTGACTAGAGAACTCTCCTAGTTGACTATTGAATGTATTCTATACATGAAGTACATAAAATGATCAACATATATAAAAATTTAAACTTTCTACATTAAAAATTAACATATATATAACATTTAAACTTTATAACATATAAAATTTCTTTCTTTTTATATAACATAATACTTATTATGTGCACGTTCATTGACCCATAGGTGTTCATCTTTTTCATTTAATGCAGAATGTGTACGCATGAATGATTCTGCAAGTCCAGGTGGGTGTCCAAGTTCTTTCTCCTACATCCAAACACATTTATCAGGAATCAATTATAATTAAAATTAAATATTGATACTTTTATAAAATTACCAATTTATCTTTGTGTGATAAGTGTGAGATACAACCACCCTGATGAAGTGGAAATCCAACACCACCGCAGTCTGATGCTCGATTCGCTTGATTTTGAGCACTTATTTTTTGGAATCCATCATTGCCCATTCTTGAAGCAATCCATCCCAAACTTCATCTCCCATCCAAATAGGCTTCTTTTTAGATTGACGTGCTCAGTGTAACTTATTTTTCAATATCTTCAAGCCACGATGCTCAAATTTTTGCGAATTAGTGCACTCTCATTTTCATACTAGGTAAATTTTTTCTGAGGCACATAAAAGAATTTAAAACATTTAGAGAACTCTTCCATTTTGAAATATAATTAAGAAAAAAAAATATATGATACTTAAAATAATTCTTACCTCAAACTCCCCAAACCACATCGTTCTAACTCCATTTGAATTTTTTTTCTGTGATCTCCAAGCTTGTCGTAAGTGCCTTTTAATAATAGTACTTATCTCATGGGCACATAACAACTCCTTGGAGAACCTATTTCACAAAGATATTTTTACAACATATATTATAAAGATAAAATAGAATTTAGTAGTACATATAACATTTTAAATTATTGTAATTAAAAAGATTAAAAAATATTACTCTCTCCCTCGAGGCCAAATAAATGTCCTATGAGTAACATATGTACTCCCAATATTTGTAGATGCTGGTGTAGATGGGATAGATGAAAGAGTAGGTGATGCATCTAATGGAGAACTACCCGACACAACATCTGGATGAGTGTGTGGAGGGATATATGACTCCGATCCAGTGTTAGATGGAACAATTTTATTTTTTCCCTTTCTATTACTTGACATCTATAACAAATACTAGTTATGTAAATTATAATAGATAAATGACATTAAATAAATCACCATCGTAAATGTAGAAACAATAATAAAGATTGCAATCAATATAGTACATCAACAATGAGTTTTTGGGAGGTAGGTAGAGAATGAATTGTGAGAAAATAGTTTGTTTGTTTGTGCTTTGGGGGGAGGGGACAAGATGTCACATCAATGACTTTTTTGTTGGGTTTGTGGGGAAAAATGAGTATTTTAAAATTATTTATATTGTATATATATAGATTGTATGGGTAGTAGTGTATGTATATATTTGTAATAATGAGACAATTGATTGAATTTGGGGAATGTGTTTAGAGTGTGAATAGTAAGAATTTTTGGGGGATAAATTTTTTTATTTTGGGAGTGTGATTGGGGAATGTGTAGTGTTTGTTTGTTTAAATTTTGGGAGTTGAAAAATGAATTGGGAGTTTGTAAACAAACAAGCCCATATTATTTTGGATATGTTTGATTTGGGATATTGACATTTACTATAACTTTTAACATAAGGTAATCTCTTGTTTGATATGGAAGATGATATTTGCGGGCCGGCCCATAATTTATCCTAAACCCGTACTATAGATGAGATTAATAGCTATTGAAGTAGTGGGTTGGGGGGGGGGTGAGATTATGTAATCTCACCCTCTTTGAAATTTGATTTGGATGTAAATATTAAAACTATTCTTCAAATTCATGTATTATTCCATTTATGCATTTCATGATTCCTCTAGCAAGAATTTTTCACCAAGGACTATTTTGTCATCACAAAGATAATAATATATATCAAACACCTCCCTAAAATAAGATATCCAAATTGTCCAAAAATTAAGACTAAAAATAATGAGTAGCATCATTTTAATTGAAAACAATTAATAATATTAGTAAACACATAATGACACATAAACACTCCCCCTTGTGTCCATCATCATTATGCAAACAATTAAAAACCAATTAGCAACAAATGAGAAGGCTCTACCGTTTCTCTCAACATCCCATCCTCCTTCCTGATTCCACCAATCCTAAATATTTCTAATGTATTGTACTATAAAAATATATAAAATGAAAGCAAGATATCCAAACTTACTTCTAAGTGCTCCACTAAAATCAACACTCACAAAAGATTTCCATCACAGTCGAGATAGCCTATATCATTAGGCACATGTTAGAAGCACACATATTTATTCATAAATCATAATTCCATAAACTAAATGAAAACTTAAAAATTTAATACAATTCAATATATAGTACCAGAAAATTTAACTCAATCAAAATTCTAATAAAATTTTTAATTCAAATAAAAACATAAGTCTAACAAATATAACAACATTTAAAATGAATATAAAATGTAACTCAAATTTCAACTAATACATAAATCATTATTTTTGTTAAATCAAATTATTATACCAAAAATAATAAATTATTATTTGAGTTTAACCAACACATAAATCAAATTTTAACGAAAACACAATCAAATTTTAACTAATGGAGACAATGAACTAAAACATAATGGAGATAACTAAAACATAAATCAAAATTTAACTAAAACATAATTAAATTTTAACATAATTAAGAAAATTACCTCAATTAATGAAAATAATACAAAAGTCTTCAAACCTGAAACAATAATCCAAACAACCATTAGCATTTTTAAAAAAAAATTAAAACTAATTTTTCAAAAAAAAATAATTTTTTTTAATTTTAGGTGGTGTAGCGCAGTTGCTACTGGACACACCAGCAGCTCGCTGGCCGCACCAGCACTGGCCGGCCGGCGACAACATTTCAATGCATTTGAAAAGGAAAAGAAGAAGAAGAAGAAGAAGAAGAAGAAGGGATTAGGGAGAGAACCTGTTAATGTGGGTAGGGAAATGGGGAAATTAGGGCTTTATCTGCCCACCCGACAATTCACAACAGGTTTAAATCCGTCGCAAACTATTTTATCTTCTGATTTTGTGATGGATTAAGATTCGTCACAAAACTACCACTTTTGCGACGGAAATATCCATCGCAAAACAGTAATTTTGCGACGGATTGGAATCCATCGCAAATTTTATGAAAAATTCAAAAAATTTGCAAGGGATTCTAATCCGTCGCAAATGTTTTTTCATTTTTTTTTGACTTTTTGCGACGGATTTTGCAATGAAAAATTTTGTGATAGAAAATCTGTCACAAAGGCTGTCTCAAATTGCGGCAGATTTTTTCCGTTGCAAATTTTCGTCACAAAAAGCCATTTTTTTAGTAGTGAATTCCGCTATTAATTATATGTATTTTATGAGGTAACTCTAAAATCATCTAAAATTATGAAAATACCGTAACCCCAGACTGGTTTTTATGAACTTAAGCCCACGACTGATCTGTTTGCAAAAACGAGAGCTTACCACCAAACTATCTATTCATTTCAAGACATTCACTACCTGATAGATATTGTCTTAACATATGTCATATATTTATCTTATCCAATATTTATACAGCAGACTATTCACTCACATGGAATACACTACTTTGCTCAAATCTTTCTCTAAAATAATTTTTCCAACCTCGTCGAACATTTCACCAAGACCTTGGACCTATTATCATCATCTCTAGTCAAATTTAAATTTGAGTTCAAGTTCAATTTCAACCCACACTCTTAACTTAAATTTGAGATCAAGCTCAATTTCAACCCAAATTTTTAACTTGATCCGATCTTGAATCATATTTGCTTAATGATTGTTTGATTGTTGATTATTATTAGTGGCCAACTATTGAATGTCAAACTTATAGGGATATTCACTTGTTATCCATCGATTGCACCTTTCGGCTTGATCTTAAACCCTGAGCTACAATTTTTTACAATTAATATTTTTAATATAATAATGTATATAATATTTATTGGCATCCATAATGCATAACACTAAAGTATCGTGCAATAATTCTAAAAACAAAATGAAAGGTAACGTTATTGATAATCAATGTTGAAGCGTCATAAGGTGCCACGTTCCATGTGGACTCAAATTATAAATGCGTAACAATAATTGGTAATGTGTTAATTAGAAGAGTGGTACGCGGTGATGACCCATAGGTTGATCGGTCTTATAATTATACTTTTCATTATAAAGCTACAAAAAATGTATAGCCATCTCTTTCCAAATTATTTTCCAATTAAATAAGTTATCTTGTTTTTGAAATTATAGCTGACAATTATAAAAACAAAGAGCATAAGACAAGAGTGAAAACACTTTTCATTTGTTTTTATGATCATATAGTAATCAGCACCTTAAGCATGCAACATGAGAAGTCTCTTATGTCATCAATCATTCATTCATTCATTAATTTGCTATTTTATTCTTTTTCTAATTTGATGTGGACATATTTTAGGTAATTGCCTTAAAATTGGGGAGGGGAGGGGAGGGGAGGGGAGGGGAGGGGGAGGTAATTGTCTTAAACTGTTTGGAGAAAATAAGATTTTAAAACTTATAAGATGTTAGTAATGATAATATTATAATTAAAATGGTTAAAACAAATGAGGTTATTAAGATCTTATTTTACCTTTTTTAAAAATGGTTAAGCTCCTTACGATTTTAAGAAAAATTATCAAACACCCTCTTAATAATCAAAGTGTCTATGGATTTTTAAGTGGCAGACTATTAACTTTTGTACGGAATGTAAACCCTATGCCATATAATGACTGTAAACCTTTCAAAAAAGACATGTGTAGAAATGAACAGTAAGAAATTTCAAAAGAAACAATAGATATAAATAATTCAATCAAACAAAGCAATGTTATTATGGTTCCAGAGAAAGTAGCAGTATCTATGTTCTAATATTTCTAGTCGAATTTATGATTTCAAGCTCGATAAATTTGCGGGATCATTTTAATTTTCAAAAGATAAAAAAGATGAAGTACTTCTCTACCCTCAACACAACCGTTGATTTCATTGCATTTACTATAGTTAGGAACATAGGAATTAGAATTGTACACGAAGGGTAAAGGGAAGTTAGTTAACAAATCAAAAGAGAATATTTCTTTTTCAAGCCTAAGCAACGTATGGTATCCCCTCACTTGTCGGCATGTTTGCTTGCGAGCTAGCTAATGCCACGAGTGCAACCATCACCATCCATCCCGATTATTGACATCAATTGCACTTATTTATATTATCCAATCATTTCACACTTTAATATTATACATGCAATAATCATAAATTTCAACTCATTTTCATTCGTAATCGTGCAATAAATAATACACAAATATAAAACCCACAAAATGATAACCAATTAGGAGTTTAATTTTTATCATTGATTCACCAAACTAAAGCTTCGGAATGCGTATTTAACATAATAACATCCGTAATACAAAATATTTTTCCTAGCCTACCAAATGAATCCACCCCCAATTTTAATAAAAATGAAAAATTAATCATAACTACTCCTAAAAAATAAATATCCCCAACACCGTATTCCTAATAATTTCTGTGTGGTGTGTTTTTTCCTCTACTCCTAATACTAATCCTCAAATTTCAATTTTATTTTATTTTTTAATTTTCTCTTCTTCCCCGTATGATTGGGTGGGTTGGCTGCCCTCTTGGTGACTCAACTCCTCATCACATGGGCCAGGCAAAGGGGCCCACGTGAAGATCATCATATGGCCATACTGAGAAAGGGCCAGAAGAAGTGCAGTGGTCCACACGTGATAACCCACCCAAAGTCCGACAAGATTAGATGAGGCCCGCCTCTCGAAAGTTCGAAACGCCAAAGGAGGAAAAGTTAGAAGAGATGACACAACCGCCACAATGCCGCCATGACGGCGACCGCTCCGCCCAGCACGTGCGCGCACGTGGACGGTGCGGAGTTCGCATCCAACGCACCTTCGTACACCATATTGCTGTCGGTCGGTGAAGTATTGCTGCTGCCTTCCGGTCCCGTGTTTTGCCCACCGGATGATGATTTTTTACTGCAATATTGGGGAAAAAAAGAAAAAAATTAAGCCCATTTTATTTGCCAGAAATCTAAGTTAAAAAAGTAAAAATAAAAATAAAAACCCCTTTACAATAAGAGGGCGGCCAAATGTATGCAATTATTTCAAGTGATTATAGGTTGATATTATAAATAATTTAATAATTTCTAATAGCAGACAGGACAACCAAGCGTTGGCTTCTCACTGGCAGAGTGTCACAGCCGACCGTTACTTTAACGGCACAAATGTGCCAGCCTATTAAAAAATAAATTTTCAATTCTTTTTAACCTATGCAGGCCGCAATTTTTACGTCTATTACCTTGTTTTTTTTTAAAGTATTTTCATTTTTAAGTGAAAATAAATAATAAAAAAGTAGTTATAAGTGAATTTAAAAATAAAATATTATTTAAAATAAAATTATTATATAAGATTGAAAATAAATTATATTTAGATGTTATGTTTTTGTACTTAAAGTCGTACAAATAAGAAAAAAAAATAAAATGTAAAAATAGAGAGTGTATGTAAGAATGTGTTTGAAAAAATATATTAAAAATAAAAATATTTATAAAAAGAGAAGAAGTTGATATGATGGCCGAAAATGAAAATAACTTTTGAAAACAAAACCAAACGGGCACTTATGAGAATATTGTATTAGCCCCACCAGCCAGCTCAAATTTTTACGTTTTAGTGCTGTTTGTCTAATTTCTGACTTACATCATTGGGCCTGATATTTTTACCAGCTGAATATGAAATATAACCAAACATTTCAAATTTAAGCGTTAGATTTTGACAAGCAAACTTCGTCTAATTAATAAAGTGTTTCTGACTCTGATTATTGAATTATTAAATGCAAGTTGAATATTGGCCTAATACCAAATTGATACATAGACCTAATTATTATTCGGCAAATAATGCAAAAGTGTTAATGATATAACGATTATCTCTCACGATCAACCATAAAAATTCCCGCAAGTGCTAAAGCTGACTAACGATTTCTAACGGAGATTCAGTCAGATTTTGTTTTCGAGAAACGGAAAAGTGACGGAGGGGTTGCCAACTCCAACGTTCTAATTTTAATGAATTGTCACTGACTGGACAGAATTAGCCTTTTAGGAAACGAATACCATGCGTGGGGATTTTCGTAAATTTACCTCGTGTTTGGCGCCGGGCAGAACGTTATGATATAGTCGGCCCCGTTGCATGTGAAGGTGCTCGTCCCATCATCATACGCGTAGCTATACGCGTGTGGGCACGCGTTCTTGAACGCCAGCGAGTACTGAGAGGGCTTGCAGACATCGGGTGTGCCATACGCTCCGCTACAGCAGTACTGGTCCTTCTGGAACGCCTCGCACGCGCTCTTGCACGCGACGCCTTCTCCGCCGGCGCTCGTGACTCGTAGCTCCGAGGGACAGGGGCCGTTCAAATCGGCCAAGCATCCCGTCTTCGTACAGTTGATCCCGGACCCGCCCTGCGGCACTACCAGCATCGGCAGGTTGTACCCGTCGACGAGGCTGACGTCGTAAAAATCCATTCCATCGTGGCCGTCGAGCGTGAACTCCGCCAGCGTAGCGGGGGGCGCAGCGCCACTCCCGCCGCATTCTACCTTCCCGGAGCCACAATCGCCTGTCACGCAGGAAAATTTTCCAGTGGAGTCCTCACTGCAGTGGGTCCTACCCCAGAATCGACCTCCCCATGACGACGGCGCATTGATGACTCTCGATTCTCCATTCTGTAAAGCGAAACCAGTCGGGGCAAGCGGTGCGATTCCAGCGTTTGACAAAATGCCTGGCCAAACTGTGAAATCGCACTTGTTTACTAATGTAAATGTGCCCGATGAATGAACTCCTGCAACACAATCGCAGAGTAAACCATTAAAATTCATAAATTAATCAGTTATTAGATTCAGCTATAGAAACATAAAGAACATCCCAAATTTAGTTAATGAGAACTTATTGTTGCCAAAATTTGGTTAGTTTTTTACCTGCTATAAAGGAATTAGTCAGAATTAGGAAGAGAATATGAAAGCAGAGTTTTCCCATTGTGGCTATATGTATGTGTATGAATACAGTAAATTGTTACGCAGCAGTAGAAGAAGAAGGAGGAGGTGGTGGGATGGGGGAGAATGCCTTCTTCTTCAGAGCAATGTAGAAGAGGCAGTGGGAGGTTTGTGGTAGGCAGGGTGATGGAGGTATATATAGAGAGAGATTAGGGGGTTCGAAAAAGCCATCCCTTTGCATTTACAATTGGGAAGTGATAGTGAAAGTTTATAATTTATGAATTTCAACTTTGGAGTGGAAGCCATTGATTAATAGGGAGTTGTGGGCACGCTAAAATTGCTTCTTACTTCTTAGCCTCCACTTTGGAGTTTTGGTTGGAATTGTATTTTGTTAAATATGTTAAAATTTTGGAAACTTGTAAGAATTGTTCCACCTTCCATTGAACATTCAAAATGTTGGTTGGACAATTTAACCTAGTCATGCAACTTTGGAATTTTATTTGATTTTTGGTTAAATTTATTTTAAAATATTATATGTTCTGACGTTGTGTAAGATATTTTTGAATTTTGAGATATTTAGATTTTATTTTATAAATGAGCTATTAAAATAATTGAATAGAATAAGACGTTAAAATTCATAATATGTTAATAATTATAATTTTGTAAAAATTTAGTTAAAAAATGATAATTTTTTTAATTTTAAAAATAAATTGAGAATTCCTTATTTTTTTATAATATGTTAATAATGATTGTTTATTGATCATAAGTTTCATATTTATTGTTATGTGTATATGCTAGTACAACTCATGAAAAATATATGATTTCTGTTGTACTATAAATTTGATAATGTTTTCAAAGCAATAGATGAATAACTGAAGTATAAGTCGTTCACGTACTATTAGTCTCAATATTGGCCTGTTGGTAGGTTGGTAGCGATTAAAAAAATAATAAAAACAAAATAGTCTATCTATATTGAAAAACAAAGAATTAGAGCCGACGAAATTAATTATATTATCCATGGCCGTTCTGTAAAAGATTTCAAGCCAAGGAATAATTAGAATTGCGATCAACATGCATGTTGCTCCCCTTGTTTTAAATGATTAAATAAAATATATTTAGGGTCTAATTACTATTTAAGGATAAAGATATTTTGCCATTCGAATTAGGTGCATTTTTATACTTTGCCAATCATTTTTTTGTGTGTGTGTGTGTGTGACATTTTACCATATGGACTATACTTTTTCTTTTACCATGTCATATATGAACCAGTTTTGATAAAATATTTCATGATATTTCATCATATGAATGGCCGGAGTCTTTTCTAAAGAAATTTTTTATTATTTCATTAAAGACTAGCTTTGCTAACTTGAATTATCACGAGATATGCACCTGAAAGTAAACTGAAAAAAGTTCGCTACATTTTGCAATTTAGCAAGCTTACACCAAGGAGATGACTGTTAATGTTCATAAAATTAAAAAAATTGAATATAGTACCTGAATAGGAGGCCCATAGCATTGATGTGACGAAATTTTTTCATAATATTCCACTAGAATTTGTTCGTATATGGTAAGGCAAAAAAAAAAAAAAAAAAGATGTAATTTGAATAGTAAAGTGTCACAAAACAAATTTAGTTAACACAGATAATTCAGATGGCAAATTATTTTTATCTCTGTTATTTATTTAGATTATGTACAATGAATGTCAGAATTGGGAAGAGTTAGTGGAAAATGTTCAATTAAAATGGCTGGCTAATGATTTTGCTTTTACAGTACTCCAATATTTTACTAATTTATTTTACCATTGGCTGCCGTTAAATGTACCACAAAGTGGATGTTGGTCAAATCTAACGTTCTAGTTTGTCTCTGTTTCTGCGCCTACAGTTCGCTGCATTTTCTTCAGTCGGCCAAACAACACCCAACCATCCATTTTATAGTGGAAATAAACCCCACAACTTTTTCTTATCACAAAAAAAGAAAAAATAATTTTATGGAAGTAAATGTTATTTTAAGATAAAATTTCTATGAACCAAAATATTTATGGGATTATCTTTTTATGAACTAAATTATTAGTCTCCCTTCATTTTAAAGTTTCATTCAATCATATGGCCAAATGTTCATATCAATTGATTTGACTACCTCCTAACAAAAATAAGAGGGCCACTAGGTGAGTAATTTATTTAAAATATTTTGTAAAATAATATTTTTGAAGTTGATTGAATATTAAGTTTTTATTTAAAAATAATTTTTGAAAATATTTAAATGAAATAAAATAATAGAGGTTATTAAATATTTATAATATGAAAAATAAAATAATCACATATATGAAAAGCTTATACAATAAATTAATACTTTCTTAAAATAAACTTTATAACATTTTATATAAATTTTCGTTTGTCCAATACTTATATATATATATATATTTAAAGTGCTTATAACTTCAACCAGACATCTTTACTTTTCTCTAAATCTGTTGAAGTAAATTATCAAAAATAAATAAATAGTTTATATTCAATTCAAGCTTGTTTTAGCAAATTTAGTGATTAATTAACTCAAGATATGTTATGTCTAATCATAGATAAAATATGTAATTAGTTTATATTCTATTATAAGCTTAAATCAATATTTTAATAATTTATTCAAGATTTATATTCTATTCTAATATTTAATTCAAGAATTTGTCTAATCAATTGACAAAATGTACTAAATCATTTCACTAAAGAAAGGAACTTGTTAATGATGATACTCTTCCCATGACCCACAAGAATTAGATGATACAAAGTAAAATATAAAGGAGAAATAATAGAACACTTCCATAAAGATTAGAAGAAAGTACTTTTTTGTGCGGTTCTCACAATTTCAGTTGTATCCATCACTTAAAACTTACTCCATCTGATTACGCTTTTGACGTTCCTGAAACAATTGCAATCGCGACTTTTACAGCCGGCGAGCATTTTTCTTTTTATCCCAACAAAATTCTTTACCGGGGATTTCTTTTAGATTCCAAAAAGTAGCGCTTTTGATTCACTTCCGCAACTTAGGAGACATTATTCCGTACTGTTTTCTGCAATTTGCAGGTCGACATCTGAGGGACTTCAACGGCTCAAACACACGATTTTATTATGTGGGGGGATATTTGCCTGTTCATTTGCCAACTTGCAAAAAAGGTTCAGCTGGGAAAGTAGGGGGCCAAAATTAATGTGTGCAGCTGTTATATGTTGATTGTGTGTGAAGGAAAATTGAAGACCGGCAGATTTTTTTTCTTTTACTTTTCAAAATATCTTCAAGATATTTAATTTCCTGGTCAACTGCAAAATAAAAATTAGATTAAAATTCTAAAGCTGATGCTGTTAGAATTTAGATCAGGAATCTTTTTAAAGTAGTGAATTTACGGGTTTCTATTTTAAGAATGTGTTTATCTCGCGACAATAGTTGAGTTAATTAAGAAGTTATTCAATGATTTTTTTTTGCCGTGATTATTGGTAGAAATCAGCGGCCTATTTTAGTGGATTTAGCGGTAAGTCTCAATATATTATGTTCGTCTTTTGTCATAAGTTTACTTAAATGTCCCTAAGATGTAAGGAGGGTATATCAAAAGTTAAAGAAAAGATAGATAAATATTTTGTAGATTAATTATTTGAGTTTTAAGAAGTTCATTCAAATGCTTGGGTCAACTTGTTTAATGTCTAATTAAACAGACACTTAACAAGTCGAATCAATTCAAAATTGATATTCAATTTCTTGAAAATATAGATATAATTAAATTGTTAGGAGCTTTTAACTAAAACCCTTTAACAGTCAATCAATGATAAGTTCAAAATCAACAATTCAAAAAGAATATAAATTGTTCAAACAAATCATTATCATGCTTATAAAATTGGTGCCCTAGGCTAATATGTAGAGTTTTCAATGGAGCGGATTGTAATCCAAATTCGATTTGAATTCAATCTGATTATTTAGAATTTTTAATCGATAAAAGATTCGACGAATATGATTCGATTAAAAAAATTCGTAATCCAAAATAAATGGAGCGGATATAGATATGGTTCGATCTGATCCATTAATAATTTGAATCTAAATATATTTAGTATTATACGTGTATAGTATTATACATATGTATATATAGGATCCTATAGCAATGCCAAAGTGGATATTTTAATGAATGGAGTAATGAATTCCTATGCAATATATCAAATCATGTAATTTTCATATAAATTGTTAAATTTCGAACTTATTTACATCATAATTATATCACTTGTTTCTCTATTTTTATAACAGAAAATGATGTGTGAAGAATAACGAGTAGGAGCCGAATGCCATGATATGGCAGGAATGCAATGCAAATCTCGATTTGATTGAAATGAGTTTCTTTTTTATAAAGCTTTGAATATATAATTAGTTGATTGAAGAATCAAGTATAATTATGTATTTATAATGTCAAATAAGTACTATTATCAACAATAAAACCCAAAATCCAATGATCCAGCGAATAAATGTGATTAAGTTAAATTCAATTGTTTCTTTTAAATGATCAATATACTTGAAAAAAAATTCATCAATTTGTTGTGTACTTTTTTTTAAGGATAACTATTTTGCATTTGGATTCCACTAATTTTTTAGAAAGATAATAAATATATGATGATTTTGGGAGTATTCGAATTTGAATTTTTATGGATATCCAACTTTTATTTGGATCAGAATATAATTATACCAACTACAAATCCTATAGAATTTTGGATCGAATTTGAATATGATATATTACTTTCAAATTTGGATTCAAATTCAACATTATTCGATACAACTTCGACCCATTAACGGCCCTAGTAATTTGTTGTTGGAAGAATCCCCCATATCTTCAAAATTTGAAATTCAATATTAATTGAATCTTTAATTCATAGAATTAGACTTCGAATAAAATTAAAAAAAAAAAAAAGCACAACTCACAAAATATTTAAAATTTTTGCTTATTTAAAGAGATATTATGCACGATTTGCATATGCACATATGTAATGCTACAATTAGGTGTTAATTAATTAAATTAAACTTTTAAAAGATATGTTAATTAATTTTACTGATGCTACAATTTAAGCGCAGCCTTGCACTAACTTCAGTCAAGCGGACGAGAAATCTTGATTCCGCTGGCGGCTTTCTCTGCATAACTCGCGACGATTGAGGAAAAAAGTCCAAAATGGCTACCTTTGCAGTCGACAGGATTAGGTTTTTGGCTTTTTCTATTGTTCGGAGGTCAATTACCGGATAACGTTTGTCCTCTGACCAAAATCGCAGAAAACCCGAACAAGTGACATGCGGGTTTTTATATCGTTTTCTCAAATTAGCAAATTTTGATTAAACTTTACTTCTCTCTTGACCGGCTGCAGCCTCAAATACAATTCTAACTCCATGCGGTTTGCTTTCAGATATGAAGGGATCTTGAAGAGTCAGAGGTGGAGGCATTGGCTGAAATACACTTTGGGCTCCGTAACAGTAGCAATGTGCTAGATATTGCCTAAGCTAATGTTTGGACATGAATTGTGTGTTTTGGATTATATGTTCTAAGAGAATAAGTTTTGGAAGTTGGGTTGAAAAATGTGAAATTTGTATTGAGAAATGTGATGTATGTTTGTGTATGTTTTGACAATAATTAGAAAATTATTTTTGAGAATTTTGATATGTTTGTTTATATTTTGGGAGGAAACGATTTTTACTTTAGCAAGTCAAATTAATGTTCTAGTTATGGTTCCCCTTAGCCTGCCACCCATTGCCGCTATCCATTGAGTGAGTTTGTTCCAGGAATATAGATTGCATAATTTGGTAGTATTCCTTAACAAAGTAATATCAACATATATAGTTGGCTTATGTCAGATCAATTAAATGTGAATTCAACTTAATTATGAATCATCAAATTATATAAATGATATTAATATTTACTTTTATAACATCAAATATCAGTTTCAAGTTAGCTAAAAACTTTAGTGGCTCTAAATTATAGAGAAAAAGAGGAAACTTCAAATCTCACCACAATTTATCATAATCTTTTTATCCTAAATTTGTATGAGCAACACATGCAATAAAAATATGTGGCCTTGGAATTGCGCTTGTGCCCCATTCTTTTTTAAGATATAATACGCAGGGCAGGTGTGTGTGTGTGTGTGTGTGTGCGTGAGCTATCCAACTTTAACCAGTAGTCCAGTAGCTTGCTAGTGTTGCTCAAACTGGGGGAGTTCGATGCCACACAAGGAGGGGTTTGGGGGGGGGGGGGGGGGGGGGGGGAGGAGTTGCCACATGTCATTTTATATTTTTTTCTTCCTTTTTTTGGATTTTTAATATTAATATAATTATAATAATTGTGGGTAAATTTGATATTAATAATTTAATTATTATGTCATGTAGTTGCGGGCATGTGTTTTTTTTCCTTTTTTTTTATTGCCAAAACCATCATCTTTTATGATGTCGAATATAACAATAGTGGAACCAATCAATTTTTGGGATGCAAAGCTAGTTATATAAAAATTTCCATATACCTTTATTATTGAAATTATAAAAATTATATTTAAAGCCATCACTATTAAAAACTTAACGACATTTATATGGTAATAAATAAAATTATCATAAATTATAGTAATAAATTTTTGTTAATACATTATCATAAATTATATTAATAATTTTTTTACTATATTTTTATTATAAATGCTACTAATTATTAATAATCTTATATTTAAATCTTTGGTCTTATGTTTAATTTGTGAATTTTCTAAAAATTAAGAAAAATTATCATGTTCAAAGTTTTTGTTCTTTTTTTAATATTTTTTCACCAAAATTCAAAATCTAAATGAATATTGATAATTGGCCTGTATCAAATTGCTATGGAATTGTAGAGAAGAATCACGTAATTGTTGACTTGGAAAATAAAATGACTAATTTGTGTAAGGAAATAAAATTTCAAAAAAGGAAAAAGAAAAAGGAAATACAAAAGCTGCCACATGTCAAGGGGGACTTGGGTGCCCACCCAGTTGTGTGGCACCGAACTCCCCGCTCAAAATGATTAATTTGTGATTAAGAGGACAAATTTGCAGGTTTGGTTTACAACAAAATATCGTCACATGAAGACGAGCATACCTAGTTTATATTGGAAGATACTTAAATAATGAAATCACATAGAGCCTGGCATAAATCATAATAAAAAATCTTCATCAGAGTTGTATCTATTAATTTAATTAACATTTTAAATTTGGAATAAAAACTAAAAAAAAAAAAAAAACTGACGTTTACATTGTTGCCGATCAAGATTAGCCGGCGATGCATTGCGGTTGGACATTTTTAAAACTTTTATTTCAATTTCAATTTACTTATGTATGTCTTTATTCTTATTTTTATTTCTCTAATTTTCTTGTCTTCTTTCAGAGGAAGAAGAAAAAAGGATTCGAAACATCAGTTATGCTTCCCTCTCAATTTTATTAATTAAGGCACGGTGCATTCCATGATTTAAGTAGCTTGCTATCCTTAAATACAATGGTCAACAAGATAATTTCTCTTATTATGCATTTCACAAAACTCAATAAAAGAACTAATATACCTTAGGGCTAGTTTGGTTCGATTTTAAGTTATCTCATGATTATTTATCATGTGATAATTTATCATCACACTATAGTTTGGTTTGCATTACTATTTTTATGTGGGTCCAC
Source organism: Jacaranda mimosifolia (assembly GCA_018894105.1). Taxonomy (NCBI): domain Eukaryota; kingdom Viridiplantae; phylum Streptophyta; class Magnoliopsida; order Lamiales; family Bignoniaceae; genus Jacaranda; species Jacaranda mimosifolia. Next base: position 25,018,906 of record CM032131.1, on the reverse strand, counting down.
ATGATTGTTGATTGTTGTGTTTGGTTCAACATTAAAACATTTTGATTATATCCAATACATTATCTTTTTGTCCCTTACTCAAATATAAAATTCATAATATCAAAAATTAAAGAGTAGATAGATAATTTCAATACAAGAAGTAGACATATGGACAAATAATCCCATTGGGGGCCATAGGTTAATTTACCATGAGAATTGTATATATAAGCACCGGTTTTTTGGTATTCGTGTGGATTTGAGTGTTTATTATCATTCCAACCAAACGAATAATAAGGTGGGATAAAAACACTTATTCCACCTTATCATTCCAACCAAACCAACCCTTAATGAAAATGGGTCATTCAACCTACTTAACATGAATCCCAAAATTTAATGAGTTCAGCCCACCAAAAACTTAATCAATGTAAATAACAACTTCTACTATCGAAAAGGACATATAATAGATTTCTTATATACATTAAAAAAAAAACTTAAGGACATAAAAACGCGTATTGCCAAAGATTAAATAAACAAACATAAAAGGCTTTACGCTGTAATATATATATATATATGTATGTGTCTATATGCATGTATCGTATAGTCTTCCAACGTTTCTCACCACTCACCAGTCCTAATTAGAGGCATAGGGTACCAAGTGGGTCATTGAATGCGTGTTGTGGGCGTATCTTATCCAATTGTTCCCACTTGGGCTAGTTGCCACTTTAGTGAGGCAATTTGCTCTACAAGTTGGGTATTTCAACAAAGTAAAGCTTCTTGCCCTATACAATTTACCAATTCAATGCAGCAACTTTACATCAACATGAAAGAAAAGGACATGACAACCATTTCACCATGATAAGCCTGTGAGAATGATTTCACACTTTCACACAACATAAAAATGGTAAATTTCCCCATTCCTAATCGAAATAATCAGCAACTGCTTTTGGTGTTTTCAACAGCTTTCGTGGCCACATGAGTTTACTACTAACTGAATTAATTCAGACAAATAAAATTCGTTGAAGACTACGAATTATATCTGACAGATTCAGTTCCCCTTTAAATTTACCGTGAATGTTGAAACTTGGAAGAAACAGAACTTCAGACGGAATTAACATGAAAGAATTGGAAGCTTTAAGGGTTTTAGGGCTGTAAATAAAATCCTAACGAAATCCATACCCAAACAATACCCAAAACTAATATCCATTTATCTACCCTACCCACTTAGACCCATTAGTCATTGGATCTATGCATTGAGTCTGCTGTTTGGACCCATCACTTTCGGATAAGGTCCAGACCCTACCAGTTATATATATATATATATATATTTTTTTTTTTTCTTCATATTCTGATTTTTTTTGGCTGCTATTTTCCAAAAAAATTCTTCAATCAATGTATTTGACATATAATTAATATTTCTTCACTCAATAATGGGGGTGAGGTAGGCCTGTCAATGAAATTGGTAGGGTATTTTCCTATCCAAGTCCATACCCTAACATACCCAAATAGTTAGACCTTATATTTATCCTACTTTACTCAATCCTTAGACCCAATTAGACCCATACCTTAATATACCCAAATAATAGACTCTACCCTATCAAACTCATGACCCATTGGATCTATAGTTGGGTCTAGTTTATTAGACCAAATTTTTTAGTTGTGTTCTAATCTAACTAATTTTTTTATCTTTTTCAAAAAAAATTTATTGTCAATCAAAATGCTAAAACTATCTAATATTTGAATGCTAGAGTAATTTATTAATATTGATTAATGTTTTTGGCATATTTTAAAAATGTTAACTCGATTTTTTTAAATTAAAAAAGAGTATACATTTAATTTTTTTTATGTATACATCAAATTTATATGGTTTGTATGAGAAGAAAGTATCATCCAAACATATAAATTGGAATGTGTAAACCAACATGTAAGAAAGAATTTTACTATTTCAGATAAATTAAGAAGTACAATAATTACAAATAAATAAATTTAAAATAATTTTAATTTTTTTATTTTATATATATATATATTAACAATTTAAGTATACACTTCAAGTATGCCATGATAATTAGTATAAATTTAATTTTGATATAACTAAGTTGGGTTAACTAATTAAATTTGAGTATTTGAAAAATGAGTAATTTCAAGGTATAAGATATGTGGATAAGGTTTGCATATAAACATAATCACACCCACTTAATTATTTTTAATATATTTTTGGGTTTCGATTTAACGAAAATAGTAACTAAATAAAGTTCTATGAGCAAAAAAAAATTAAAGTTGGGAAGGAGGGAGTTGAAACATGAGTATTTGATATTGAGTATTGAGTATTTTGGTATTTTATGAGTATAGACCCTACTCTTACCCATTTCATTTTTCTCAATGGGTATGGGTAGAGTCTAGGCTCATGTCTATTTATTGAATATGGATATGGGTATTATACTATTGTCATGAGCATGGATAGGGTTTTAATGGGTTTTCACACGAGGGAATATTTTCATGTCTTCTCTCATACTGTTTTCGACCGAATTCAATCATTCAGAAGGTTTTTGTCAATTTCTGCAACTATTTCAACAGGAAATATCAGACGAATAAAATGCCAAACATATATGCATGATTAGCATTTTGACGTTTCTATAGATGCCTTACTCCTTCTTATACTTGCTTTAGCTGATGCAAGAAGATAACCAAACGTCATTGTTAGTGATAAGGAATTGAATTTTCCAGCAAGTTGGCATGTAATTTTCACTCAAGACAAGTGAAAGCTTGTCATTCTCTTTTACTTGTTGGGGGCGGCTACTAGGGAATCAATAGATGAGGGACTAAATGAATTTCTAAATTTAATAATTTTAATGTAAGATGTTCAAAGATCTATAATGATACACACAGGAGGGAAGTCTAAAAGCTATTCAGAGGGAAGTTGCCTCACAAGACCTTGGAGAAAATGAGTGAGGGATCGTCTTGCTTTCACAGCAGCAGCGTCTGGTTTTCCATTTTCCTCTAAATTGGCTTCACGCTCTATTGTAGAATGCACTTTCCTAACCAATTGTCGAAGTTCCTAGGATGGTAAGACAGAGGAGACTAGAAACCATCAGTAGGAGATCATTTTAGAAGCAGCAACTATAACAAAATCAGAGAATTTTATATACTAAAATGCCAATATAAAGCTAATACTGTAACATTCTGGCAGTTTCTTTATTTTCAGTTCAAGTGATCTTGCAAATGATTAAAAGACGACAAAAATAAGTCCAGCAAGCATTTTGTTGAGAAACTGGAAAAGTCATCTTATTCTAAGACGCAGATAACAAGAAGACTAAAGCTTTTCATTTTCTTTGTTCCTTCCTCTTCCCCTCAAGTTTAACTTAATAGGAAAAACCCGGTTATAACAGGCCGTTTGTGTTCATTTCCAAGACCCATTTTCATTTTCATTTGAGAATGAAATTGAAAACAAACATTTTCTTACAATTTTTTTGAGAAAAAGTATACATTTTCTTCTCAAAACTCTTTCTAAACCTATCCTATCATATTATTATCACATCAATCAAATTCAAATTTGATTTGACATAAAGTATCCACTATTATTTTCAAATTAATAAAATATGCATATATTTTTAAAAAATAAATCTTTTTAAACATAAAAAAAATATAAATTAACCTATTTTTCAATCCTATAACCTATTCCAACATTTCATATAAATACATCTCAATTTCTATTTTCATTTCATAACCAACTTTTCAACTTTTGGAAATGCATAGAAACTGGAAATGTCTTTGGAAATAAAACCAAACGGGTTACAGAACAGAATTCACTGTTCACATAAAAGAAGAATGCAACTTCTACATCATTACCAAATAGTTATCGAAAATTCCAAAAAATTGATTTCTGCAGCTATACAAAGTCAAGGTACTGGGTATGATTGGGTTCGAGAGACATAGTAGCAGAATTCTGCATATAAAAACTATATGTTCCAGGAAGACATTTCAGGACCAACAGTATTAATCAGTAACACCATTATCTATTTCCTGGACTACCATGACACAAGTGGCGTTCACAACTCACAGGTTTGAGGACTTCTTCATTGTGAACTTCTAAACCTTCATGTAAGAAAGTAATTTTGAATTTTGTTGTGGGGGTAAGAAAAATAATAGAACTATTATAGCACCATAAATTATTTGGATCAGAAAGAACTACGTGACAAAGGACAACAAATATAAAGCTATCACAAACAGAATTGAGAGCATGTGCACGGGTTTTTCTTTATTTAGCAATTCAAATCAGATTCCATAACCAAACTGACCTGCCGATCAAACTCAACTTCCCGAAGCGAATAAATTTCATTGGTAATGCTAATGTCCTTATTGATCAAGCCATCATACCATCTGGTTACAACACTGATGTTCTTGGAATCCTGTGAAGCAAGCAATGGCAAAAAATATTTATCCACAGCAAACATATGATAGAATAAGTGAAATTAAAACATGACCACCAACAAAGTAGACTTGGCCCAAGCTCATTTAGAAATCAACAACAAAATCTATGAAACTGAATATATAAAACACAGACGAGAGTTTTTACAGAATTTATCATCTAAAATCTATCAATAGAAGATAATTGTGGAGGCTGAAAATTAAAAAAATCACCATGCGCATAGCTCCAGAAAAGGTATAATGTTTCTTGTAGATATACAAAATAAACTAAAATTTTAACATGAGCAGATCAATGAAAAGCAAAGTTTCACCAAAAGACAAACATAAAAAATACAGTGACAATTTCTATTTACAACTGTGGACAGATTGTGCTCCCAAACAATTACCATACCACCAACATTTATGAGGAAGACCACTGGTTCCTGCAAAAATGGTAAGCTAACTCCTTTGTGCTATCGACCTTTTTAAAATGGTAGCTACACAGCTAGAAGGAGTCCCATTTCTTACCTCTTCTTCATCATCCTCTGCAATTTCTTCTTCCCCCTCTTCTTCATCATCAATAGTTAATGTCTCCGAACCTGATAAATCTTGAAACTTACTCTGGTCTCCATCTTTTGTGGCCTGAATTAAACCATCCATTAATTCAGGCTCCACCTCCCGCAGCAGTCTTCCTACCATATCCATTGACTGTGTTATGTGCGTATAGAGGTGGGATATGCTATATAATCTTAAACACATGTTAGATATTATTAGAAGCAAGCTTTGGTTTGTTAAACTAAAGATACTGCAGACCAGTTCTAGCCAACAAACATAAAATCATGCGGCATCCCCCACACAGAAGATAATGTCATCCATGCTTGAGCATCACCTAACGTGAAACATTCAAATATTTATTTTCTTATGGCATTGCACTGCACTAGCATGCCTCTCGAGTGTGGACCACAATATTGTGAAAGCCACATAAAAGATATAACAGTCAGCACAAAACCAATATTTTCCCAAATAGTATACCAAACATTTATTCAAGTTCTTTAGTGAGGAATGCTTCATTTTGTAATTAAACAATGGTTAATGTATCTATAACAACTCAATTTCAACATTCAGCTTGCCACACTCCTATCTTTTCTTTTTCCAACATTTTCTCCACTAATTGCTTTAAGAAAGATAAGAGAGCCAATCAAATAAATTTAATATCTCTCTTCACAAGCAGATTTGCTTCCTTTATCGCAAAAAGTAAGAATCTGCAGCATCATCAGTAAACAGTATCTTTTAGTCCTTTCTCACCTATGTAGTTAAATTGTCTTCGCTTTCCCTCTCGCACATCACGGCCTAGTCTCTGGGACAAAAAATCGAACATGTTATCTTCCTCCACAAGACGCGCGCGCGCGCGCTCACATACAAATAGTGAAAAAAACAAAATTACAGGAAAAGTAACCCAACTAACAGGAAAAACAAGGAAGAAGTACTAATTAATTACCTTAACTAACATAAGAGCATCAAACACCTCTTGCTCAAGATCAGCCACTCTGCAAGCATATACACACGGGAGAAAACAAACATCAAATGCTTAGCTTCTACCATACAAATTGTACTTCGCAAACAACGTCAAGGACAATATTGCAATTTCAGATAACAATACCTAAGAATGCGCCTGATTTGATGAGGCGAGAAGCTAGCCAGCTCCATACCCCACCGCATGGCGCGTCGAGCCTCGCGCTTTCTCTCGTTGCGGCTCTTCTTCATTCCACTGCTATCTGAGGATTCATCATCGCTCTCATTAACGTCGGAGGGCAAAGGAACGTCACGCAGTTTAAGAGCGCGTGAGCCGTAATTAACTTCGCGGAATGAGGTGGAGAAGAATGCAAAGAACGGAAGATTCGTGGTGACGCGCGTTGAAGAAGAATAGAGGCTGAGGAGATGAGCGAAGGTCGAGTGACGGTGGCGCCACCGTGGCCATTGAATTAGCGGCCTCACTACGTGAGCCATTCTCTGTATGCAGTTCCACTGCAAGGAGTCTGCTGTTCTTTGAAATATGAAACGCTAATGGTCAATATGGAGAATGTCCATTGTATTTATCATATGGGGACCCAATTTATACCCATAAAAAAATTAGAGGCCCAATGTTAGCGTGGATCCAACGAAACTTGTACATTGTTAAACGGGCTCGGCTGTTACAATATGTGAAATTTTCTGTCAATCACGAGTGTAAATAGATTGAATACATTGTTTTTATATTCTTATTTATTTAATTTTTTAAATATTTGAATATAGATACGAATTTGATGAATATTTAAAAATGATATCTGAATTCATATCAATTGGATATCGATCGAATTCGAATATATCCATATTCGATTATAATTATTCATATGCATTCATATTTGATTAAATTTATCTGTATTTGATTTATTTTTTTGATTTTTATATTCGATTATAATTATTTAGATATCTATTTACCAATATCTAAATACATGAATTTATAAATCTATAACAAATATATATTTTAATTAATAGAAGGAACTATACAATTTCATTAAAAAGAAAGCAATCAAACAAATAACATAATTTTTTTATTAGTAATTAACTTTATAATTAATTATTATTACTAATTAATATTAATAATGGTATTTAAATGTATTAATTATAAAGTCAACTAACAATAATTATGTTAATTAACTTTATTCTTCAATTTTTTCTCTATATTACAATAATTTTTTAAATTTGTTCTTTTTTCTTCTCAATTCTTCAATTATAATTTATATATATGCATATATGGATTATGAGATTTTTATTGAAAAATATAAATAATATATTATTTAATATATATATATACTTGGAGCGGATATTAAACGGATCGGATACATATTTACCATATATATATATATATCAGTTTATAATCGAATATTTATTGATCGAATACGGATAATATCCGCTTTAAACGAATATTGATAAATTTTGTATAAATGGATACGAATACGAACAGTAAACAAATTTTCGAATATCAATTTACAGCCCTACATGTCACTTAACTTTTTGATGTTTTGAAAATTGAAAAAAATAAATGAATAAATAATTCGTTCATTATCTTTATATTTTCTGAAAATTTTTTTTTTCCTTTTTAATGCCAAAATCAACAAACCAACGAGACATAGTTTCAATATGTAGAGTAAGTAAAGCTTTAACTCCAAATATATTTGCTACAGGGAAAGTAAATATGTCAATAATATCTTCTTCAAATAGAATATATGGCCTTGGTTTAAAAGTCTTGATAAGTCTTCACTTTTAACAATTAAAAGTTGACTAAAAATCTGAACTGAAGTTTGTGAATTAGATGGAAGAAATCATACCTGCAGCAAGAAGTTGAAAATATATTTTTTTTTAAAATAAATGCTGCATAGAAATGAAAATATATATTTACCATGTATAACCTTTTCATGAGACTACTATGTGGAAGTAATGGGGGGTAGCAGTGGATTAGTAGTGCCCGTTTGATTTTGTTTTCAAAATTCATTTTCATTTTCTCTTGAAAATGAAAACAGAAAGTTATTCACTCCTGCCCTATCTTCACAGACATTTTTATTCTCAGCACATTTTTTCAAACACACTATTACCCTCTCTCTCCATTTTTACATTTTATTTTCTCCTGCTTTTATTTGCATGATTTTTAATACAAAAATACTATAATATCCAAATACAACTCATTTTCAACTCTACATAATCATTTTATTTTAAACAAAACATTCAAACAATATTTTATTTTCAAACTTACACTCATAACTAACTTTTCATTATTCCTTTTCACCAGAAAATGAAAATGCTTTCAGAAAATAAAATCAAACGGGCTCTAAGTATTCTGTATAAACATCAGGATTTAAAATAATAATAATAATAATATCTTAGGAAAGAAATTAAAATACACTAAAAGAAGATAAGCCCTTTATCATAAAATAGATATATACATATACACATATATATTTAACTTGGGACCTCGCATTTGGAACTTAGAATTTAAAAGATCTAGTGCCCATAAATACGAACTTCAATTTCTGGATAAAGCCGCAGTTGCTTTCCTCGCTTAAGTCTTATCTATTTATTCTTCTTACTTGTAACTCCACTTGGAAAATCAAAGCTATTACGGAAAGCTACAATGATGACTTGAAAGTTGAAACTAATCTAGAGTCGTTATCTTCAACCAAGTAGAAGTTCTTCATCAAAATCCTTTTCATTAAAAACAACATTTTTTTTTCATATGTTTGAATTATACAATTTGCATCCTAGCTAACTACTTAAATTGTACATTTAGAATAAAGATATCTCTTAGAACTTCTAATATATGTGTGTGTGTGGCTAGTGAAAGTTAATGAAAAACAAAATCTCTCTCTCTCTCTCTCTCTCTCTCTCTCTCTCTCTCTCTCTCTCTCTATATATATATATATATGTTGGAATTAAGAATCATTTTCTCAACAAAAAAAAAAAAACTTCTCTCTTTTTTGTTTCCCTTGTTCATGTTAGTCATAAATTGAATTTGATAAACCAAAATAAGACCTTAGAAGTATAAAAGTAAAAACCTAATAACTGTCCAAATTTATAAATAAAAAAAAGGTCAATGTGCCCACTCAAGATGGTTTTCCCAAACTAAGTAGGCCCAAGTCCACTAAAGATTTAACTAGTATAAAAATCAACTCTCAAAGTCAAAATGACATCTAGGCAATCATTTTTTAACTCGAGCACTGACTCAAGATGGTTTTCCCAACCTAAGAGGCCCAAATTCGCTAAGAATTTAAGTAGTATAAAAATTAACTCTGAAAGTAAAAATGGCATCAAAGCAATCATTTTTTTAACTCGAGCACTGACTTCGTGCAGGCGTGTTCCAGGAGCAAAAGTTCATCATTTCATTTCACTGATTTATAGAAAGAACTCCAAATCCATTTGTATACACCTTAGAAAATATATACAAAGCATTATTCAATAATTAATTTTGTGAATAGAACTGGAATTTGTTTCATACAAAAGCCAATTAACGAAAATGATAACATAAATTCAATTTCACTAAACTCAAATAATATGTATTTACTTTATATGCGTAAACTTTGAGAATAATGTAACTCAAATAGAACCTATTGAAGTTTAATGTGAAGAAACATTTTGTATTCTAGAAAAGCTCTTGACTAAGAGAGGACGAAGAATAGTGATAAAAACAAGAACAGCAAAGAATGTCTTGAAAAGATTGATTGATTATTTGAGGATGGAGCTGCCGAGCTGGTCTTCCGACAAATTTGTGTGCATCTTATTTCGCCATATGTCCTATTTTAGCAATATGGTTTTCAATGTTAACTAATTTAGAAGGTTATGAACATTAGTGTGAAAGTTGACTAAAGATCTGAACTGAAGATTGTGAATGTGGTTTGTCCAACTGTTCGGACATGTAATGGCTCGAAGCCTCGAATCTATGGCATTTTCAAAGTCACAAAATTAATACGAGTAATTTCCCAACAAGAAAAAGATATTTTTACATGTTTTAGTTGAGCAACTAGTATGTTTAACTCAAGGATTTGGTACCTAAAATTTCAAAATTAACAAACGAGAAAATTTGTTGAATCTACATCATTTTGGGGATTAGTAGCCATTTATACATTAAAGAGTTTGTTGCTTGATAGGACTAAATTTGCAAGACGAGTAGACGACCACATCTCATTGTTGGTTGTTTTATGTTTTTCCTCAATTTTCTCATATCGGTTCTGGTCTAAAATTTACTATCTTTTTTTCTTAATCTCATTTATTTGGCAGAGTATTGCTTAATGTTCATTTTTTATATCGAGTCAACTTCACATGTTAGTCTCGTTAATTCAGATTATTTATTATTTTAATAACATCACCCTCATACTTATATATAAAATGTTGCAATTCAAACTCTAACGAACCATTGGGGTATGTACGTCTATAAAATAATAATAATAATAATAATAATAATAATAATAATAATATTATTATTATTATAAGGTGGGCAACGAACCCAACTCACCATATTAATATCTCAATACCTCAACCTCTTTCAGGTAAGTCTATTAAAAAAAATTAATGACCTATGTCCACATAAAAATGGATGAAAATTAGTTGATTAAATAATTTATTGTTAATGATTTCAAATGACTTCAACTACATTTAATTTTAATTTAAAGGGGCATTTTTAATCATAAGTTGCCACAAAGGATGCCCAGATAATTTGGCTGACAAATATGCCAAGATGGAAGAGATAACTCTTAGCTTTTGTATTTTGGAGAATCTATTGTTCAATTAGTCATTGAATTTAACTTTTTATTAAAAACTAAAAGAATATCTATCAACAATAGTGATGTGGATCATCTCTGTGTTGGAATTAAGACAAACATATTTTTTATATATAAATATTTAAAAAATAAAAAATAAACAAACAAATAATCAAGGTCTATACCTTTTCCCTTTTGGCGTTCTTTGTACAGAAGGAAAGAAAAAATGTCACCAGCAAACTCGAGCAAAGCATCGCACTTTCTTAATTTCTATTGCAAACTAAGAATGATACTTTGACTTAAATTTCAATAGGGAAAAAAAAAATGAAAAGAAATATAATTTTTCGTAATTTCCTTATTTAGAATTAGAAATGAGATCAAAACAGAGTAGCAGAGAATAGTCATATACTTCCTATGATCCAAACATTATTATACATTTCATGGTCGTTGCTTAACTAAAGATCAAAATACCCGAGCAAATAAGAACTACATACGCTACTCCGTTGTTATTTTTCCACAAATTCTTCGTCTACATCATTAAATATTAACGAGACCTTCAGAATCTTTGCGTGAAATATCTGTACAGAGTCCATTAATTCCTCCAAAATGGAAAGGCTAAATTCGAAATCAATTCACTACCAGCACTGATCAGTCTCCCAAGTTCGCCTCCGCCAGTTCACCTCGGAATAACCGCTAGCTGTCAAAGCCGCCGCCCTCCGCGGCCGCCGGAACAATGACCTGTCGTACACCGCACGCTTCTCCGGGTCGGAAAGAGTAGCATACGCTGCGTGCACTCGCATAAACTCATCCGCGGACGATGCGTCGTCGTCTCCGTGGCCTGCCGCGGCGTCAGGATGCAAAACTCTGGCCAGTTTTCTGTAGGCGAACTTAATCTCCTGACACGTGGCGCCTGTTTGAATCCCCAGCACTTCGTAAAAGGACGCCGTCTCCGAGGCACTTCCATTTCCGGTGGCGCAACCGGCGGAGATGCGTAGTGAGTGGCGGAGGCTCGGCGAACGTGGCGGCGGAATGATGCAGAATTTGCGGCCGAATATCTGATTAGAGAGTGCGAATGATGTAGAAGCCATTAGAGAGCAACAAAAGTTTGATTGGAGAGTGGTTTCACGAGTGAAGATGAATCCAATTTGAGAATGATTTCGGTAATTTTATAGAGGCGATGAAAGTGGAAAAGGGCAATGGGCCACGGCCACGGGTGATGCGTGTGGGATGAATTCGCCTATCCGTATGTCGGGAGGAGATATGGATAAAATGTTGATTTGCTGCCAAGGAGTTATTGCCAACGTAAGGTAAGGGCCACATCATGAATTGAATCTAGTAACATGGATATGTACTTACATAATAATTTCTTTAATGTACTTTATATTTTAATAATACATAATTTTTATATCAATTAAAATAAAATTCAATTTAATATAAAATGCTTGTTATCATTTCAAAGCAATTAAAATATACGTATATTTTGAAAAAATACATTCTTTTTAGGCGCAAAAATATAAACTATCTAAATTTTATTTTTTGTACCCATATTGGTCGTCATTTTCAAATAAAATATTCAAATACAATCTTATTTTATTTTTAAAATTACAACTATTTTTTTAATTTTTAAAAATATTGAAATAGAAATAAAAATGAAATAAAATCAAGCGACCTTATGGAACAAATATTAATTAATTGTCTAATTAATAAAAACTTGTGTTTGACTATTTCTAACTCTCAATTTTGTGGAAATTAGTAATCCCTAATTCCTACGTCGTACGTATTAATATTGTGGGATGTTTTAGAATAAATTAAGTTCTTTAAAATAGAGCACCTTTTCCAAAATTTATGCTCTTTAAAATGTACATCAACAACGTTAATTCGTGTCCGTTATTTTCAGAGATAATCATATATATAAATTTAATTATTATATAAAATTTCATAGCAAAATCCTCGTAGAATTTAGGTAAAGGGAATATTTTTGTGTTCAGGATGTCGGCTAGTCACTTGTCAAAATCAGTATTTATCATCTAAGGTTCAATTATATGAACCATCGGACGGATTAGGCTACTCCGAGGCCCAAAGGAAGGTTTGGTTGATGCGTGTGTGTGTGCATGCACAGTGAGGTGCGTGCACAGTGGGTACGCACCCAGCACCAAAAAAACCCCAAAGGAAAAGATCCCTTCATTGTTTCTTTATATGTGGGTCAGGTTATTCTTACATACATGAACAACTTTATGTGACGTTGCAATCAAAATCAATCTAGACGCATTACATAATTTTGCCTTTTTAAGCATATATTTTGTCAAATAATACTCCTTGAATCTAACTCAACCTCAAAAGCTAGTTCAAAATGTGAGAATTGCCAAATACTATATATAAAAATAAAAAAATTATTTATTTTATCGATTTAGGTTATTAACACACCTCACACAAGCGTAAAAATGAACATGTAGATTATGGAATAATATAAAATAAGTGTCCCAACAATACTGAATAACCTAATATCAAAAATGGGTGACTCCAATACCATATCAAATAATGGTCATTGGACCTAACTTAACCTCAAAAACTAGCTCAAGAGGTAAGGATTGATAAAATTATATATAGAGACTATAATTTATTTATTTCACTGATTTGAGACATTAACATAATTATATATACATATATATTTAAATTTTATTAAATTCGAATTTCAAATTTCAAACTCTACATATAAAAATGTGATGACAATATTACTAGACTAACTTACCATTCAATATAATTTCAGTCATTAATAATAAACATAAGAGTAGTTGACTTTAGACGTTACAAAAGAAATAAGAAATTCATTTGAAACAAAATCCAGTTAGGGAAAATTTACATATATTGTTTAATATCGACAGACTGACTAAGCTTTTTTTGGGGGGGGGGGGGGGGGGAGTGGGGTTGTTATTTTTCTTATATATGTGTATATTACGTGACAAATCTCAAGAATTTTGAATATAAATATGGCGTATTCTCAAAACTTATACAGAAAAATAGAAGTGGGTCCCAAAAAAAGACATGGAAAAAAGAAATTCGAAAAAAGAAAGAAGCAGAGTAAATAATTTTTCTGTATTTGTGATTCCTTTAATTATGTTTTTGGTGTTATAAATTGGACCACCCTGTTTGGTTTTGTTTTCATTTTCATCATTTTTAAAATTTGAAAAGTTAGTTAGTGGAATGAGTTGAAATGAATTTGTATTTGAATAGATTGTTGAAAAAATAATAATTATATTGGTTTTAATAAGTTGTAAGTGGGTAAAGATAGAAATAATGGAATAGAGAGAAAATATATATATGTTATCAGGAGAAGATATATAGGTAATTGAAAAATGTGTTTTGAAAATAAAAATGAAAATGATGTTGGGTGAAAATGTATAAAAAGTTATGTGTTTAATTTTTGGAACAATAGAAAATGTGAAAATGGAGTGTGGAAATGAAATCAAACGGCTTATTGCAGGGAAAATTGACATTTCATCCTCAAGCAATTTAGATCTATTATTTTAATATATATTATTTTTTATTATAATTATATATATTTGCTAGTATATTTAATTTATAATTAATTTTATTGAAAAATATTTAATATATATATATATATATATATATAAGAAACAAGAATGATTACATTATTGAATATAAAACTACCCATCTACTTAGCCCAACAACACAATCTTTTTATGGGATTGGCTTAAAATTAGTAGCATCCTAAAAATAAAATATTGGAGGAACAAACTAGAAAAAAGAATCTTTGGGTTATTAAAAATGGCAAAAAATAGTTTGGAAGCAGCGGTTGACAGGGGCCGGCCGGCCGGCCAGCGCACATGATTTCTGATCCTCGTTTTGGGAAGCTAAACCGACTGTGTGTTGACGGTGAAATTCTTAAAATTCTGACAAGAAAGAGTGAGAGTACACGGCCACGTATTTCTGACGAAAGCAAGAAACCAATTAAAAATATTATTAATTGAATCCAACCATCCTATGGAATTTATTAGTATGCTTAATTATGTCAATTAGCTGATCATGATTAATTGAAAGCGGTTAAGGGAAAGTTTAGGCAATGTTTGGTTGTATTACTACATATTTGTGGGAAATGTATTTAATTGTTCCTTCTTATATAACTTTTTATTTAATTAGTGATATATATATCAAATTTATAATTATTATGTATTTTTATAATTATATAATAATTAAAAATATATTTATACTAAAATAATAATTAAAATATATTAAGTATATAGTGTTCCGATTGATAAATGATTAACAGAAATATCCAGGTTAATATCAACTTTGATTCCAGCATTGGATAGATCGGCAGATAAAAATATTTGTCCTCTGTGATAAAAATTACATTAGTAGAACAATATCTATTCGAAAACCACAGTAAAACGGTGTTGAATTAAGAATAGACAGTAAAGATGTTTATTATGAGCGATTTATTCAGTCTTCGCTTTTGAAAAGCCAAACCAACACAATAGGCATTGCAATATGAAGAGCTTTGCTTGGAGAAATAGTAATTTTTTAATAATATTTTAAGAGAATTTTGATGAAAATGTTTGATTTTATTTTAAAAGAATGAAAATATTCTCCCAATATTTTTTGGGAAATTGCTTGTTTTTATTTAAATTATGTAGCTTTAGAATTAATTTATCAGAAATTCTTTTGTTATTAAGTCCTTTAGTTGGCCAGGCTGGTACTGAAGAATTTGTTATTAAGTGTTCAACTGTCTAACTCCACAAAAAAAAAAAAAAAGGAAACGTTTTAGTTAAGAAATAAAATGAATCGTGCCAACTTAATACAAATTCATCGACTTTGACTCAGTTTCAAAAAAAATTTATGAATGGAGCTCGAACTTTTTTCCCAAGTATTCGTAATCTTTTTCTTTGTTTTTTTTTTGTAAAAATTTTATAAGTTAACGAGGTGGTTCATCAACTTTTATTATTTTTAGAATATATGATATATATAACATTAAAATAATATTTTATAATAATATTCAACATATTACAATTATTTTCAATCAATATTTTGATTTTATGAATTATGCACAATTGATGATGGCTAAATCGATCCGTCACTAACATTGAGGCCCAACCGCATCATGCTATTGTCCTGTCTACACGTATTTAATGAGGAGTTTTGTCCGTGGAAAAAGGAGTCTCAATGAGTGAAAAATGAGGAATAATTTATAAACTATTTCAAGTCACTCGACTCATTCAATGTAGAACACAAGAGGGTATCATCATAACTCCTAATTGAGGGATTTAGAAAGAAGCACATGATCTTATTCCCACGAACAGCTCCAATAATGATGATCAGATCAATCCATCACCAATATGGAGGTCCAACCACATTAAATTATTATCCCACTAACATGCATATAGCAAAAAATTTTATTCTTAAAAAAAATTGCCCCAAATTATAAGAAAGAAAAAATAGTTTACATACTATTTCAAATCACTTGACTCTCTAATGTACGACATAATAAGATATTACCATAGCCTCAAGCGAAGAATTTGGTAAAAAGTACTTAACAGTCGTTTCCCACAAATTTCCTTTGTTTCTTGATTTTGCCAATGAACTTTCAAGAGAAAGAAAAGGAGCCAGTGTTTTGATACATTCCTCGGAATGAAATCATTCGGGGGAATGTATCCGAACATAACACATGTTTTGGTGGGAAATAACTGTCATTTCTCAGATACTCACAATTTTTTTTCTAATTTATCGAAAAGGCATTCCCTATTTACTTGTGTGAGACCAAAAAAGAATATATATATATATATATTATATTTTATATGTTACAATCATATCATAATATTGTGCTACATACATACATCTCATATATATATATATTGATGTGTGTCATAAATTCGTTAAATTCAAATCTCTCAACCTCACACTTTAATATTAAACTTATATTATTGGCTCAAAGGCCTCACATGCATATTTTAAACTACATAATAAATAATTATATATTAAATTTCTCTCCACTAATCAAATAAAAAATAATTAATTTAATATTTAAATTAATAATTATTTCAATAAAAAATATTACTTCACTCCCCAAAATAATTCCTACTACTTACCTTTCAAAATATAAATAAATATCTATAACATTCCCTTAATCCGTTGTCCCATTCTCTAAACTAAGAGGGTGTTTGGCTTAATTTATTTAAAAAATCTTATAAGCTCCTACATCTTATAAGATGTTTTTGGAGCTTATAAGATACTAAATCTTTTTCTAAAAATAAATTCTTAAAGTGTTTGGATAAAATAAACTTTTGGAGCTTATAAAATATTAGTAATGATAATTTTATAATTAATATGCTTAAAATAAAAAAAAATTATTAAAATCCTAAAAATAAGTTATGAATTCATAACTTCTATAAAATAAACTTATAAGTTCCTAACACCTAACTTCTGACTTCTAAAATTCATTTTCCCACAAATAACACAAAACACGCGAAAATATAATCAAACGTAGCCTGAAATTTCGGGCCCTGATCCGAAATGTTGACTTCGTCTCTTGTTTGCCAATTAATTCATGAGGGGACCTCTCCTTGCTGTCACATAGAGAGAATTGTATATAAAGAATTCGTTGAACTTCGAACAGAAACGGGCTTCCATGCGGATAACGTTGTCACTGTTACAAGAAAGAGACATTTTGAAATTGGGAAAAAAATTTAGAAGTATGAAAAATAAAGGTTTCTGTCCAACTATATTGCAACCGTTGGCCGGCATAGCATGTGGCCTTCAATTTCTTTTCTGTTCTTTACATTTTTTCTTTTTGTCACTATCAGTTGGATCCATGTAACACGGCCTTCCATTGTAGATTGGCAAGGCAAAGAAATTAAGGAAATGTCTAGCCATAAATAGATATTTGATTAAGAACATTTTGAGTGTTTTCACGTGGATTGGGCTTATAGAAATTTACATAAGTGATTTTTTAATGAATGAATTTGAAATTTTAAATAATTATAATTAATTGAGTTGTAATCTCTATAATATTTTCACATACTTAAAATTGTATTGGGGAATATGTAATGGATTTTTAATTAGTTTTGGGGGAATAGTTAGCTTTGAATAGTTTTAGTGTGTTTGTTTATATTTTGAGGGAGATAATTTTATATTGTAACAGTCAAATCAATATTTTTTTGTTGGATTTTTTGGGTGAAAGTAGAATTAAGTGATTTTTTTATTATTAGAATAATAATAAAATATATATGATACATATTTATAATATATGTATGTATATTTTGAAAAATGGGGAAGCTTTTGAGACGATGAAGGATAGGAGATGGTATTTTGAAAAAACTTTTTTTTAGTATTTTATTTTGGGAAAACATAATCAAACATTCCCTAAGTATATATTATATATTTTTATTTTTAATTAAAATTAATTTAATTCATGCATAACACCGGGTACGTAATTGTATCTAATTAGGAGAATAACTTTAAAATTATGTGACTTGCAAACTTGTTTGATTTATATTTCAAAATCACGTGAAGAATAAAGCCTATGGTCTCTGATCAAATACATTCATAGAAGAGAATAAAATAATTTTTTATATCCAAAAATATCATCAAAATAATGTCCAGTCCAAATAATTCGTTCTATCAACTTTGGTTTCAAAAACATTTTTGACTAAATTATTCTTAATTTCTTAACTTAAGAAAATTAATGAGTTGGTTTTTTAATCAAAAAATGCTTTAGGTTGTTTAAATTAGTTCATACCAATGGTCTTTTCTAATTTTAATAAATTGAATAGTTGGAGAAAAATAATGTCTTGAATTTTTAAGATATATAAATGGTAGTGGTAATCATTTTAGTTTTCATAATTAGATGAATTAAATAAAAAAATTAAAACATTTCAAAGTTCATAAATTAATTTTGGTGAAAGTTGTTATTATAAATAAATGAAAAATAAAATTAAAGGAAAACTAATTCTACAATTAGATACAATAAAAAAAAATCCTAATGTAATTAGAAATTTAAGAATAATTTCATCCAAAGTTAGAATTTTGGATAAAGTTACCGGTTGAGTTTCGGGAATCAAAGAGTTGGTAGAATAAGTGTTTTCGACCAAAAAAAATAATATTTTAATAAATTTTTAGTAACCCCACTAAAAAAAAACATAAAAATTTGAAATTTTGATTTAGATGTTTGATTTTCCTTTTTCTTTTCACAATTCTTCTATTCACTAAAAAAAAAAAAAATTATGTCGATCAATATAAATAAGACCATTCGAAGATACATTGATTTAGTTCTTTAAGTATTGGAAATTACTTTTGAAAATTTCTCAAATTTCTTGCAACTTTTGTTAATTCCAAAATTTGTATTGATGATGCCTTCCCAAAATATTCCCTATGAGATGGCCGGTAACCGAGATGATTTAAGTAAAGGCTTCTCTTTCCATCTCAATGCTCAAGAATGGTATTGAGCTGAACCATCATGAGAACCTGACTACATGACCAAGCAGCGGCCAAGAGAGAGGACCATCATGAGAATCCCAACTACATGACCAAGCTGCAATTAAGAAAGAAGTCCCAAGCTAAGCCCCTTCCCTCATCCTAGTTCAGCTCAGCCTGTAGAGCAGTAGGATAAAAGTGCAAAAGAGGGCCCAGAATTACAGGAAGCAATTAGGAATCAGTACATACATGGCAATCAAGCATGCCTCTGTATAGATTGTGGCTAGTAGTAAGCTAAACGTGAGGGATATATGATAGTTAAACTGAGAAAGTGGGGTTCCCAAATGTATTTGAGCCTTGATGTAATTCAAAACACATATAAGATCTTCAATTTTTATAGAAAATGAGAGCAATTCCTTTGAGTGCATTTTTTCTTTTATTGGTGTTATTTTTAGTTTGCATCAATTGGTGCCGTTTGTGGGAAGTTTTGAGTTAAGACGTGAGGAGATGAGTCAGTCTGGAAGAAATGTGGAGATAGAGATGTTAAACGCCCCATAGGTTGAACAAGCAAGAACTTTGTCAATGGGGAGATTACCTAGTCCACCGAATGAGGAAGTACCATAAGAAGAGAGAGGTTTTCCCCTTGTACCCCCTAGTATAAGACAATTGACACCTGAGCAATGAAGTTTCCTGTATTCTGAGGTCAATCCCTTTCTTGCCTCTCACAAATTAGGAGTTGGATAGGTTGTGTACCCTGCTGCACTACCTTTTTCGATGGCCATGCCTTTTGTACTAGGAATGCCACTACCTGGTTTACCATTTCATGTCCTTATGTCAGTGTCTTTCCCAACGCCTCCAGTGATTACTACACCTGCATCGATTGCTAGAATTCCTCCCATACCAGTATTGATGTTGGGAGAGATGTGCAGACTTCTTTCATCCCACCACCCTTGGGAAGGAGTCAGGTGGCAGGCTCCTCTGTTATGGCGCCTCTTTCAGGGATAGTGGCCCAACGTACTTTTGTTGCAGGACCTCCATCCCATATGCCTCCAGGCAGGAATTTTCCTAGGGGACAAGAGCGCACTATAGCGCCTGTCGTACCGCCTATGGACAAACTAGAGAAGAGGGCAGAAGTATGTAATTTTCACAAGAATGTCAGAGTCGAGGATTTTGATCGGGCGGTGGCAGAAAAAGAAGTAGCTGAAAGTTAGGTGTCTGTACACCCTCTCAAACAAAAGGAGGAGAAAAAATCACCAGCTGATGTTGCAGCTGAAATGGAAGACATGCGGAGAGAGTTGAGGGAGATGAAACAGAAACTGATTAGAGGAGAAAAGGAAAGTGTGAGGGCCTCACCTTTTGGGGATTCAATCCTACTGGACCCCTTCCCATATAACCACAAGTCATATTCCAAGCAAAAGTACACCGGAGGTTTTGATCTTATTGACCACTTGTCTGAGTTTGAAAACTTGGCCCTCTTGTATCAATTTTCAGATGGGGTGAAATGTCCAACTTTCTTAACGACCCTTGGAGGAGCGGCTCAGAGATGGTTCGGACAATTACCTCATCGTTCTATACATACTTTTGAGGAATTTTCTCACAAGTTCTTGCATCAGTTTACCAGTAATAAGCATACTGCCAAAGTGTCCAAAGTTTACTTTTATTCCGGTATGGAGAGAGTGAAATGCTGAGGGGTTTCGTTAAGAGATTCACCACGGCTGCCTTGGAAGCTCCCTCTGCTACCCCATAAGTGTTAGGTAGTGTTTTTATGCAGGTACTAAGACCCAGTTCATTTTTTGGATCTTTGAACCGGAGGCCAGCCGATAGCTATTATGAGTTGCTGCGTCAAGCAGAGAAATACATACATGAAGAGGAGGCATGTGACACTAAAGAAAATGAGTTGGGGAAGAAACTTAGAGATAAGAAAGGGAAGGTTGGTGTAGGGAAATGACCTAGGCAAGAGGAAAGAGCTTGGCCAGCCAACACACAGTAGGCATGAATATTAAGTTCATCCCGGCCAACCAAAGGCAGCTCAGTTTGCTCCCAGGTTCGATTATTATACACCTCTCAGAATGCAAAGAGAACAGGTTTTGCAAGTATGGGTGTTCATTCGGTTAAAACTGACCGAATCGAAAGGTTTTTTAAATGCCATAACCGAAAACCAAATTGAAGTAGGTTCGGTTCGGTTCAGTTCGGTTTTGGTTAAAATCGAAACCAAACCGATTTTTTCAATTTTCTCAGTTTCAGTTTAAATCGAAACCGAACCAAAAGAAAAAAAATACTTATTTTTTGTATCAAAAAAGTGTGATAAAAGTTTTTGCTAAAAGTTTGTTTGATAAAAAATTTGAATTGGGTTACTTATTCTTTTAGTATCCAAAAATTTATTTGATAAAAGAATATTTGTTTTTAGGTGAAAATATTGAATTAGATTTTTTTTTGTATATTGAAAATATTTGTTTTGATAAAATTATAATTTATCTATTCTAAATAAATTTATTTAAAATATTATAAATTTAAGAAGATAAATAAATATTTTAATTGTTTATGTTGTAAAAATTTTAGTACACACATATTTTGTGAAAAATACAATTATAACCTCATTAAATCATCATTTCTGAAGAATAATTTTGGAATATTGATAAAATTTGTATTCAAACTATCTTTTTTTTTATATATATATTGAAATTTTCAATTTATCCTTCAAATTATATTGTCAATTTTTATTGTTGGAATAATTAAAAGGACAAATTATGTAAATGAACAAAAATAACTTCTATTTTTGACATAAAATGATTTTTGTTTTTATAATAATATAGATAAAATCTTTATTGACCAACAGATGCACATGAATAGTTGAATAGGATTCAATCCATTATCATTTAGTTTACAATTTAAATTGAAATTTCAATTTTACTCATCAACATACCCTATAATATATATATATATATATATAAGTTTAATAAATTAATTAAAATAAAAATTTTAAATTTCTTTTTATATAATATTTTTTGCTCTTTAAATCATAATTATCTATATTTTTATATGTAATGTGTATTGGTTCATATAATAAAAAAATTGTGCAATTGTACTGTTTGAGTTTAGAAAAAATATCATTTTTTTCCTCTTTATATCATAACTATTCATGTTTTTCTATATTTTTTATATGTCATATATTAATATCTATACTATTTATAAAACGTAGGGTTTTTAATAACTATTTTGATATATTTAGTAATAAGATGATAAAATCAATTACATTTTATAAAATAAAAACAATATAGTTTTAGTTTCACTTCTCCAATTTTACTTCTTTTTTTCTCAATTACTTCACCTTGTCAAAAATTTTCTTTTATTTATCCCAAAAACTTATGCATTAATATTTACATTATTTAAAAAATTATATTTATTTATCTTAGACTTAAAAATTTTAATAAAAAATGTGAAGTAAAACTAAAACTAGTAGCACTTGAATAATAAAATTTTATATATAAAAAAAATGAACAAACTAAAAAAATAGAAAAGAGTTGATTTTTTTCGATTTTCAGTTTGGTTTTGGTTAACCAAATAAAAAAAAATCAAATCGTACCGAAAATCAAAATTTTTTGAAATACAAAACCGAAAACCGAACCGACGATTTGGTTTTTTCAATTTTCGGTCGGTTAAGTCAGTTTTTATTTTTTTTGAACACCTCTAGTTGCAAGCTATTGAGCATAAGATGATAAGAACCTATTACCATGGTGACATTTTGCTAATAAGGCACCTTGGCGGCCCAGGTCAGACAAATATTGCAGATTCCATAATGAGTAAGGGCATATAACATAGGAATGTGAACACTTGATGAATGAATTGGAGGAGTTGGTAAAAGGCAGATACTTGGGAGAATTTTTGCATATTCCGGCCAATGTAGAGGTGGCCGACCCGGTAAGACTCAAGGTAAAAAGCAAGCGGGAGGAGGTAAACCTGTAATGGAAGAAGGCATGAGGGACCCGCCAATCAAAGGCATGATCCACATGATTTCTGGAGGACCCACATGAGGAGATGCTCATCGAGCTCGGTGGGCTTAGGCACGGGCTGTAATCCACCCGATAAATAGGGAGGTAGCAACAATCAGTATGGAGGATCAAATGCCTATAATTCAGTTTGGGCCTGAAGATCTCAAAGATGTGCAAATCCCTCACCAAGATGCTTTGGTTATCACTGTTTCCATAGCCAATTATGAGGTAGCTCGAATTTTTGTGGATGGAGGTAGCTCGTTAGACGTCTTATTTTTGGCTGCTCTCCATCAGATGGAGTTAGGCAACATTACCATGGAGCCTGTAGAAACAGCATTATTTGGTTTCACAAGGGAAGTTGTGCGGCCTTTGGGACAAATTACACTTCATGTATCCTTGGGTTCGGGGATACACAGCAAAACTTGTATGGTAAAGTTTTTAATTGTTGAAGCCCTATTTGCCTGTAATGTTATATTTGATAGGTCATGTTGCAGTTGTAGACATATCAATTTTCGTCCATTTGGAGAGTGGCATGGATAAACTATTTATCTTGGAATTTATTAAATTTAATTCTAAAAGATAATTAGTTAATTTTAATTAATACTTCAGTATTTATTTTATGCTCAAATCAAATATTGATAAGTATCAAAGATAAAGTGTCCATACCTATCGACCAATCAAATCAAAGATATTTGATACTATATCTTGATATTTGATATTATATCTTGATATTTGATATTTTCTTATCAAAGAAATAACTATTAAAGAAGTTCAAGTCAGTTGTAAGTCTCCCATCAATCATCTATATAAGGGGGTGACCAAATCTCATTCGACGCACAACATAAATTTCAGCAAGTGAGATGAGCTTTGAAGGAGTGCAATAATTTACTTAATTAAATTCAAGGAGATCCACGACATTAAAGATGTTTTTCTTCGAGCTCATATATTTTGGCATTTGATTCGAGATTAAGGTACGAAGCCCTTGTATTGGCGTTATTTTTCTTCAAATCAAATTGAAGGAGATCCATGACGTTTAAAGCGTTCTTTGCGCAGCTCATATATTTTGGCATTTGATTCGAGATTAAGGTGCAAAGCACTCGAATTGGCATTATTTTTCTTCAAGTCAAATTTAAGGAAATCCACAACGTTCATGGTGTTCTTCGTGGAGCTCATTAAATTTAAGATCATATTTGGAATGGAAGAATCAGAGGATTATATTAGAGATTGAATCCACAGTTGACTGATAAGTTTCAATTTTATTTTATTTGTACGATTTTTCTTGTCTTGTAATTTTACTATTAAAGACAAAAAAAATTACGCTTACAAATTTTGGCACACATAATAGGACGATCTCTACCTCTTATCTCTTCTTTTATCAAGACTGAAGTATCAAATGGTTGCCAACAAGACTACAACATTGAAATTTACTGCCTCAAATTCCTCAAGTATTGGAGCAAAAGAATTTGGTGTCATCACAAGAAGTATATCCAAGAAGTTGCAATCATCTTTGGAAGTGGCTCTTTCACTTGCTATGGAAAAGGTGTTGCCGCATTTTATTCATATGAATAAAGATGGTAGAGACTTGAAGGAAGAATTCGCATAATCCATTCCCTACTCAACATCAAATTCCTCAAACACGACAACGGTGATGGTAACAAGTGCTACAACCTTGGAGGAACAAATTACAAATTTGATGAAGGCTATTGAAGGAATCATGAAGCATGTCCAAGAGCGAGACTTTCAAATCTCCAAATTGATGAGCAAAGTGGACAATCTTGATGCCATCTACACTATGAAGAAATAAATTGAGGCTCAGGACGAAGACGAAACATCCATAAGGAGACAATTAGCCAAAAATGAAGAGATTGCAACAAAAAAACAAGAAGTTTCCACTAGATTAATTCCCATCGACCTATTGAAGGAGTTTGTCCTGGAGACTATCAAAGATAAGTTGATGGAAGTTCTAAATCATCTATGACTTACTCTAAGCCATATACTCAAAGGATTGACAACTTGAATATGTCGATCGGTTACCAACCCCCAAAGTTTCAGCAATTTGATGGCAAAGGCAACCCAAAGTAGCATGTGGCTCATTTCATTGAGACTTGTAATAATGTTGGGACATATGGAGCCCATTTGATCAAGCAATTTATTCTATCATTAAAGGGCAATACTTTTGATTGGTATGTTGACTTGGAGGCGGGCTCTATCAATAGTTGGGAGCAACTACAACAAGAGGTCCTCAATCATTTCTACAACACTCGGAGGATAATTAACAAAATAGAACTCACTAACTCTCACTAATGGAAAGAAGAACCTGTCATTGACTACATTAATCACTAGAGAAATTTGAGTCTTAATTGTAAAGATCACTTATCAAAGGCTTCAACCATTGAGATGTGCATCCAAGGAATGCATTAGAATCTTTGCTACATACTTCAAGGAATTAAACCAAAAACTTTTGGAGATTTAGCAACTCGTGCACATAATATTGAAATGAGAATGAATTTTGATAAACAAGAAGACTCAAGTAATGCTGATGATGATGAAGATGTTGGGGGCAATTAATTTTAATCTTCAAATCACAAATGCTCCTTGATAAGAGCTAAGCTGTCAATAATACTCTCAGATAAGAGTATAAACTATATGAAATTCTCAAGTCTCCAAGTATATGAATTCAAACTTCCAAGTTTCCAAGTCTTCAAATCAATGGATCAAGTCTTCAAGTCTCCAAATCCACGACTCAAGTCTTCAAGTCTTTCAAGTTTAAGACTCACGTTTCCAAGTCTTCAAGTTAAAGGCTCAAGTCTCTAAGTCCAAGACTCAAATTTTTAGGTCTCTAAATTAAAGATTCAAATCTTCCGGTCTTCAACTCCAAAGCTTAAGTCTTCAAATTCCAAGTGCTCCTTGATAAGAGTCTAAACTATCAATAATGCTCCTAGATATGAGCATAAACTATCTAAAATTCTCAAGTTAAAGTCTTCCCATGTTCTCCTTTATAAGAGCTTAAACTATCAATAAGGCTCCTAGATACGAGCATAAACTATCTAAATATTCAAAGTCTTACCATGTGCTCCTTAAGAAGAGCTTAAACTTTCAATAAGGCTCCTAGATACGAGCATAAACTATCTAAATATTCAAATTCTCCTTCTGTAATCCTTGACAAGAGTGTAAACTATCTATTAAGTCAAACTCAAGTAAACCCCTTGACATGAGTATAAATTGTCAACCAAATTCAAGTGGACTCTTTGACACGAGTATAAAATATCTATTCAAGTTAAATATGCTTCTTAAAGCACGAGCCTAAACTACATATTATTTCTGGCCTAGCATGAGTATAAACTGTGTATGGCACTCCCCTTAAAAGGATATTTACTTTGAATTATGTCATGACTTAACCCTTTGATTGGGCAACATAGCTCGAGGAATGCTTGGAGGATTTCTTGTCTCAAACATATGTGGAAAAAAAATTGGGAGAAAAAGAAAAAACTTCTCAAATATTTCAAGTCTTGCCTCTTTTATGGATAATTGGCACATCTTTCGCCAAGTCTTGAAGTAGAGGCATTGGTAGACATATCAATTTTTGTCCAATTGGAGAGTGACATGTATAAAATAATATGTTGGTTATTAATTCAATATTTTCTATTTATCTTGGAATTTTTTAAATTTAATTCCCAAAGATAATTAGTTAATTTTAATTAATACTTTAGTATTTATTTTATACTCAAATCAAATATTTATAAGTATTAAGGATAAAGTATCTGTGCCTATGGATCAATCAAATCAAAGATATTTGATACTGTAACTTGATATTTGATATTTTCTTATTAAAGAGATAACTATTAAAGAAGTTCAAGCTAGTCTGTAAGTCTTCCATCAAGCATCTATATAAAAAGGGTGACCAAATCTCATTCAACACACAACACAAATTTGAGCAAGTGAGAGGAGCTTTGAAGAAATGCAGCAATTCTTTCAATTAAATTCAAGGAGATCCATGACGTTCAAGGCATTTTTTCGTGGAGCTCATATATTTTGGCATTTCATTTGAGATTAAGGTACGAAGCCCTCGGATTGGTGTTATTTTGCTTCAAATCAAATTTAAGGAGATTTATGATGCTCAAGGCGTTCTTTGTAGAGCTCATATATTTTGGCATTTGATTCGAGATTAAGGTGCGAAGCCTTCGGATTGGCGTTATTTTTCTTCAAATCAAATTTAAGGAGATCCACAATGTTCAAGGTGTTCTTCGCGAAGCTCATTAAATTCAATATCATATTTAGAAGAGAAGAATCAGACGATTAGATTAGAGATTGAATCCACAGTTGACTGATAAGTTTCAATTTTATCTTATCTGTACGAATTTTCTTATCATGTAATTTTAATTTTGCAGATAAAGAAATTTGCGCTTACAACAGATGTTCCAAGCAGTAGCTTTACCTTATTAGATGAAGCTCAAATATGTGATTGGCAATTTGGTGGGAGAAGTGGTGGGAAATCAATATGCATCCAAAAAGTGTTGTTTGGAGACAGTGAAAAAAGGAGACCAAAAGTCAGGAGAAGCAGTCCAGCAGCAAAGACAGGGAAATTCAAGTGAGCCATAGATCATTGAACTGCAAGATAGTTGTAAGCCTGCTGGTGAGCTCATGACTATTGAACTGGTGCCAGGGGACTTGGGGAAGACCACACGATTAAGAGCACATCTTGATGAGGAGCAAGTAGCTTTACTCATCCGAGTGTTGAGGGATTATGTGGATGTCCCTTTTCGACAAAGGACTTTACTGGAATTGAGCCAAGCATTGTTGTACATAGGTTTAATGTAGATCTTCTTGTTAAACCAGTCAAGCAGAAAAGAAAAAAAAAAAAAAAAAGGACTTCGGACTAGGGAAGGATCTCATCATACAAAGGGAGATAGAAGAGCTACTGGATGCCGGGTATATAGTGGAGATTCAGTACCCCAAGTGGATATCCAATATGGTGTTAGTCCATAAACATGTTGATAAATGGAGGATGTGTATAGATTTCAGAGATCTGAATCTAGCTTGCCTTAAAGATCACTATCCACTGCTGCAAATTGATCAACTAGTGGATTTCACATTAGGCTGCGAGTTGTGAAGTATGATGGATGCCTCGCAAAGATGTCACCAGATTTCTCTTCATCTAGAGGACTGAGCTTTATCACATCCAGAGGTACTTATTGTTATGTGGTCATGCCTTTTGGATTGAAAAATATAGGTGCCACTTATCAGTGGCTAGTTGATCGAATGTTTAAGAAGCAGATTGAGAGAAATATGGAGGTTTATATAGATGATATGTTGTGGCATGAAACTCAACCCAAATAAGTGTGCTTTTGGAGTGACATGAAGGAAATTCTTAGGATGTCTTGTGATGGAGAGAGGCATAGAGGCCAACCCAGAAAAAATAAAAGCCATCTTAGACATGAGGTCTCCTCGAAACCTAAAAGAACTGCAGAAGCTCACCGAGAGGATTGCGGCTCTCAGCAGGTTTATATCCCAAGTAGCAGATAGAAGCTTGCCCTTTTTTTGGAATATTGAGGAAAGCCAAAAAGTTTGAATGGGGAGAAGTGGCACAAAAAGCCTTTGAGGAGCTCAAAGCATACTTGGTAGAACTACCATTGTTGACTAAATCCCTACCTACTGAGACTTTATTTTTGTATTTGGCAATTTCTAAACAGACTATAAGCTCGATCATTATAAAAGATGAAGGATCTACCTAGAAGTTGGTTTACTATGTGAGTAAGTTGTTGCATGCCACCAAGCTGAGATATCTAGGAATAGAAAAGCTGGCCTTGGTATTGGTGACTATTGCTAGGAGGTTGAGGCCATATTTCTTGTCATATACGATTATGGTCCGAACTGATCAACCACTTAAACAAACCTTGGGAAAGACAGATGCTACAAAAAGATTGTTTAAGTGGTCAGTAGAATTAGGAGAGTATGACATCCAGTACGCTCCTATGAAAGCTATCAAGGCTCAAGCTCTGGAGATTTCATGGTGGATGTGATCTTACTGCAAGAGGAGGCAAATGCATGTTTAGTATATGTGGATGGTTCTTCATGTGTAAACATTAGTAGAGCAAGAATTGTCTTGATTGGCCCGAAACGAGATGAGGTGGAGTACAATATCAGATTTTGTTTCAAAGCTTCCAATAATGAAGCAGAATACATAACTTTGATTAAGGGTATTAAAATGGCTATCAAAGGGAGAGCCAGGCGAGTACAAGTATAAAATGACTCTCAGTTGGTGGCGAAGCAGGCAATAGGGCAATATGATGTGAAGGAGCCGCGCATGGATCAATATCTTCAACAAGTAGTAAAGCGGAATGATCAACTGACTGAGCTTCAAATAATTTAGATACCTAAAGAGGGGAATACCCGAGCTAATTTTTTGGTGAAAATTGCAAGCTCCTTTGAAGAATACGGAACTCATTTTGTGACAATTCAGTTGCTAGATAAAGAATGCGCAAACGCTGGGATTTTCGCCATTGAAGGAGAGGTAGACTAGAGGACACCTCTTAGGTAATATCTCCAAGGAGAGATGATGGATGCTGATCCTAAGCTCAGAGCTTGGGCATCTCGGTTCACCCTCTTGGATGGGATACTCTATAAGAGGGCCTTCTCCCAACTGTTACTGCAATGCTTGTCACCTCAAGAAGGTGAATATATCCTTAGAGAATTACATGAGGGATGTCGCGGGAATCACTTGGGAGGAATGGCATTGGCTAGCAAGGTCATCAGAGCTGGGTATTTTTGGCTTACTATCAGAGCTGATGCCAGAGTATTAGTGTGAAAATGCATAAGATGTCAGAAGAACGCCCCTGTCAGCCACATACCTGCAGAGCCCCTTTATACAATGAGCTCTCTATACCCATTTTCCAAGTAGGGGATGGATATCGTGGGGCCATTCCCAGTAGCTGTGGGTCAAAGGGAGTTTTTGTTAGTAGCCATGGATTATTTCAGTAAATGGGTAGAGGCATAAGCGTTAGCCAGGATTAGTAAAGGAGAATCTTGAAGTTTTTGTGGAAGAATATAGTATGTCAGTATGAAATTCCTCGCGAACTTGTATCGAATAAAGAGAGGCAATTTCAGGGAAGTAAAATAAGAACTTGGTGCGAGGAAATGAAGATATCCCAAAAATTCAGCTCGATAGCTCATCCTTAGACAAATGGGGAAGCAGAAGTTACAAATTTCACTTTATTGCAGAGCTTCAATGCAAGGTTAGACCGTATTTGAGGTAGTTGGGTAGAAGAGCTACCCAACATACTGTAGGTGTATCACACCACTCCTCAAAGATCCACGAGGGAAACACCTTTCAGCATGGTCTATAAAATGGATGTTGTGATCCCAGCAGAGATTGGTGTTGAGTCTCATAGGATCTTGTCTTATAATAGAGAAAAAAATGAAAAGCTGATTCGAGATTAGTTAGATTTAATTGAAGAGAAAAGGAAGGAGGCCTACCTTCGTGCAGCTAGATATAAACTAAAGGTGCATATGGAATTCAACAAAAGCGTTAAGTCTAGAACGTTGTAGGTCAAAGAGACTTGGTATTAAAAAGAGCTGGCGCATATGGTAACGTAGGAAAACTTGATCTAAACTAGGAAGAACCCTACAGAGTTATCAAAATCATACTAGAAGAGGCGTACGAGTTAGAAACACTTAAAGGGAGGAGATTAGCGTGGTCATGGAACATTCAAAACTTAAGGCACTTTTACCCGTAATGTTGTTTTTCATTTCATCCTGTCATTGTTTATTTCGTAAATATTTTAACCATAGATTTAGTTTTGTTCGTGTTATTGATGTCTTTTTGAAAAACCTTATTTAATGTGATTGTCACAGTTTTCATCTTTGATTATTGAAAAAATATTTCTGGCAAGCTCTGTCTGTAGCATAAAGATGAGCTCCAATAGCTCGGCGAAAACAAACTCCAATGGATTCAACAAAGCTCCAATGAGTTCGGCGAAGAAAAGCTCCAGTGAGCTCAACGAAGAAGACTCCAATAAGTCTAGCAAGCTTCAATGAGCTCGGTTCTAAGGAAGACTAATGACCATGAATGGCTCCAAGGAGCTCAGCATACAAGAGATTGAAACTTACTTTACATTTCAGTACAGTATGGAAACATTGGATTTGTTTGATGGTGTGAAATGAGAAAAAAGTTCATCATAGAAAAGAAAGCTTGGCATAATAGGGATTTCATTAACACCAACCATGAGACAAAAATAGACTTCTTTATGCCCGGGCGAGCTTAAAAAAAATAAAAGAAAAAAAGAAGTGCAAAACAAAAAGCTCGAGCTATAGATTAGGCATAAGTTAATATCTAAGTTGTAGGGTCATTAGCTCGGTCAAGAGAAACCATTGTAGTGTCAAGGACCTCCGTTTGTTCTAGCTCCAGCTCCTTGGCGGGTGTGGCTGGCTTGGTTCCTTCTCACTCTATTTCTTGCCCATCCTCTAGATCAGAAAGGTTTCGAAGGCCAAGTATCCTATCCTCAGCGGTATGAGCAACTCCCGTCTCAATCTTGCCTTGTGTTTCTAGATGATCAATGCACATATCAATACCATAATTGTAATATTTCAAGGCCTTTTTGGCCAAGTCTTGTTTATATTCCACACTCTTTTGATACTCTAATAGACGAGATTACCATGAAGCTTCTAGATATTGTTTGCACTCTTAGCATGAAAAACCTCAAAAAGGGAATCCTATCCTTCTCTGTGGTCTTCCTCTCTAGCGTTCTCCAGCTCTCCCTCATGAGATTCCACTAGCTCGGCCACTTTCACTTCAGCTTTGGAAAAAGCTGCTGATATCTTATCATACTTTCCTTGTAGAGTAATCAATTGATCCTTCAGCTTTTGGAAGTTCTCCATCAACTTAGCCTGTTCTCCCTTCCACCAAGCTAAAAGCCCCCCAGTCGTGATAATAGTCTACAGAAGAAAGAAGAGATGATAAAGGTGGAAACCATAGTATGAATGACTTGAGAAAAGATGCCTTACTCTAAATAGGTAGCTTGCCAATTAAGCTTG
Organism: Jacaranda mimosifolia; assembly: GCA_018894105.1. Classification (NCBI taxonomy): domain Eukaryota; kingdom Viridiplantae; phylum Streptophyta; class Magnoliopsida; order Lamiales; family Bignoniaceae; genus Jacaranda; species Jacaranda mimosifolia. The sequence continues at coordinate 24,986,793 of CM032131.1, read as the reverse complement.
GAGATCTTCAAAAGGCATGTCATCCACCTTCTGCTGGTCGGAACTGCCCACTTGGCCCCTAAGAAAATCTTGGCCTAAAGAAAAAGAAGCATCTAAAAGGATTGAGCTACCAGCCATAAAGTAGGTATTGGGGCAATTCCTTCTAAGTTGCAACGAGCTTGGCTCTTCTTAAACTTGTTCTGGCTCGTCAAGCACTAAAATCACCTCGGGAGTGGATGGGGTAGCTTGTTTTGGAGGGGAAACATCTTGGGTTGAAGACGATGGATGCTTGGAGGAAGAGTTAGCTCCACTGCTCCGCTTGGCAAGTCGGTTGCTCTTAGTTCGACCAGGTTGCTACTCAGTTGTCGCGGCTAGGAGGAATGCCTTTGTAGACATTTGATTTGCCCATAGAAAAGTTAGTGCACGGTTTAGTATCTCCAATGTGAAATAAGATAGTTAAGAAGAAATACTAAATGGCTCAGCGAGCTCTTCAGCTTTAGGACATATAGCAAAGTGATAAAGAATCCTTTCTCTTCCAAATAAGATAATTGTAGATGTACACTATTCAATCTATTTAGTAGAGGTTGCCGACCTACAGCCATATGACAAGGGTGAGAATAGCTAAGACTAGGTAATTTGTCTATCTAAATATTAGGAAAGCCCCACTGCTCAAGGGAAGATATAAAAAAAATACTTCTCTTTCTATTGCTTCACAGAGGTAGGATACTTGGAAAGGAATTTCACATCTTCTCGAGAGGTTATATAGAAAAAGGCCCTACCTTGGGCTTTAAGGTAGAAAAGAGAATGAAATAAGGATGTGGTGGGCTCCATTTAGAGGTATCGGCAATGTATAAGAAAACCTATCATCAGTCTGAAAGAGTTAGGAGTGAATTGATTAAGAGGGATACCCAAATCCCTAGAGATCAGAACTAACAACTCGGGGATAAGGAATCTTAAAGCACCCCACAATTTTTCTGGATGAAAGCATAAAAACCCCACGGGAGGTAAACGTGAGTGATTAGAAGAGTGGGGAATCACTATTTGGTATTTTGGGGGAATGCCCATTTTCTCACAAAGCCTAACACCCTCATTTCGAGTCATACAAGAGTGGTAAATTTCATATAGAGCTAATTGCGCACCCAACTCAGCCATTCCTCTCTCGATTTCACTTAAAACCTTAAGGGGTGAACTTAGAGCCAAATCAGAATTTTTTGGGCTAATATCTTGGAGTGTGAACTCTTATATGAAGAAAAACAAAATGCTAAGAAGAATATGTCCTTATGAAGATAGGTGATTTTAGAGATGGGGAAGCATATACAAAAACAGGGTGAGATAATAAAAGAGAAAAATAGAGGAACTACATATACACAAAACAAAAACTAGAATTAAGGAAGAACCTGGCTTCGTGTGCAAATCTGGGAGGAATCTTGTAGAGGAAGAAGAAAATGCTACCAAGGAAAGGGAATGATGGTATCAAAGAGTATGAGGGGGTTTCGGGAAATGAGGAAAGACTTATATAGAAAAATGAGGAAGATGAGAAATTAATCATAGTCATACAAGTGGCATGAAGATAAATGTGTGGATTAATGGGGATGGAAATTTGAAAAGATTCTTATCACCTTAAGAAGGGGAGATGCCGCCGACATTAATTACAAGTACTATCACATCTTTTCAAAGTCACCAAATTCAAACAACAAGATATAAAATGGGTTCCAGAAAGCTCAGTCATTGGTCTGAGAATGTATCAGCTCTTTCCTCTCATGCAAAAGAGGATTATATTGTCGTATAGCTCGGATAATTGCCTTGGTTTCAGTTTTAGACATTAAGTAGCTTGGTTGTACACTTCAAGTGTCAAGCATTACATGCTTACTTCCATCTAAATAGCACTAAGCTCGGTCATGGACCATCTCATCAAAAAGTCTAAAAATATTTTTTAGACTCAAAGAGGGGGGGGGGAGTGATGATGCTATAAACATATTAAATTTTTAACCAATTGAGAAGTGACACATGTAAAATAATATATTAACTATTAATTTAAAATTTTCTATTTAAATTTTGGGATATATTAAATTTAATTCAAAAAGATAAATAGTTAATTTTAATTAATAATTTAATATTTATTTTATGTTCAAATCAAATATTGACACGTCTTAAAGATAGAGTGTCTACATCGTGGACCAATCAAATTAAAGATATTTAATATTGATATTATCTTTTGCTGTTTGATATTATCAAATCAAATGTATATGATATTATCTCTTGATATTTAATATTATTTTATCAAAGAGATAATCTTTGAAGGAGTTCAAGTCAATCAGAAGTCTTCTATCAAACACCTATATAAATGGGTGATTCCAGCTCATTTGACACAACACAAATTCCAAAGACAAAAGAAACTTTGAAAGAGTCCAGCAATTCTCTCAAGCAAATTCAAGGAGATCCAGACGTTCAAGGCGTTCTTCAAGGAATTCATATATTTTTGGCGTTTGATTCGAGATTAAGGTGCAAAGCCCTTGAATTGACGTTATTTTTATTCAAGGAGATCCACGACGTTCAAGGCGTTCTTCGCGGAATTCACATATTTTTGGCGTTTGATTCGAGATTAAGATACAAAGCCCTTGAATTGGCGTTATTTTTATTCAAGGAGATCCATGACATTCAAGGCATTTTTCGTGAAATTCACATATTTTTGGCGTTTGATTTGAGATTAAGGTGCGAAACCCTCGAATTGGCATTATTTTTATTCAAGAAGATCCAAGACGTTCAAGGCATTCTTCACGGAATCCATATATTTCTGGCGTTTGATTCGAAATTAAGGTGCAAAGCCCTCGAATTAGCATTATTCTATTCAAATCAAATTCAAAGAAAATTCACGACGTTCAAGGCATTTTTCGCGGAGCTCATTAAATTCAAGATTATATTTGGAAGGAAAGAATCAGATGATTAGATTAAAAATAGAATCCACAGTTGATTAATTGATTTTGATTTTAATTTTATTTGCACAATTTTTCTTGTTTGTAATTTTAATTTTTGCAAATAAGAAAATTTGTTGTTACAAATGCTTTCCCAAAATAATCATGATGAGCTGGTCTGTAACTGAGATGATTTAAGTAAAGGCTTCTGTTTCCATCTCAGTGCGTAGGAATGGTACTGAGCTGGTGAAGCTATCGAGATGAACCATCATGAGAAACCTGACTACATGACCAAGCGGCAGCCAAGAGAGAGGTGGGACCGAGCTAGCAAAGCTGTCGAGATGAACCATCATGGGAATCCTGACTACATGACCAAGGTGCAATTAAGAAAAAAGTCCCAAGCTAAGCCCCTTCCCTTATCTTAGTTCAGCTCAACCTGCAGAGCATGGGATAAAAATGCAAAAGAGGGCCCAAAATTATACGAAGCAATTAGGAATCAGCACACACGTGGCAGTCAAGCATACATCTGTATAGACTATAGCTAGTAGTAGGCTAAATGTGAGGGATATAGGGCAGTTAAACTGAGAAAGTGGGGTTCTCATATGTATTTAAACCTTGATGTAATTCAAAACACATATCTAATCTTCAGTTTTTATAGAAAATTAGAGCAATTCCTTTGAGTGCATTTCTTCTTTTATTGGTGCTATTTTTATTTTGCATCACTTATCTTCAATAGTTAGTTATATCACTATCTTTATTTTGACATTCTAGCTTAGTAAGAAATCTAATGAAATGTTTGGTTATGTTTTTTGTGTGATTTTATTATGTGTTTTGAGAGAATGAAGAGAATGTGAAAGTTGTGATGAGAAATGTAATGAATTTTTGGTTATGTTTGGAAAATAGTTAAAAGTTGATTTTGGAGAGTTTTGGTATGTTTGTTTATGTTTTGTGGAAGACATTTTTTATTGTAATAGTCAAATTAATACTTTTTTATTGGTGTTTGGGGGGTGAAAATAAATTTGAATGATTTTTTTTAATTGTAAGGATAATAATAAAATATATATGATATATATGTATATATATGTAATGATTGAATAGAGAGAGAGTCACGGCCCAAATTCCGGAGATAACATGGCAGTGCCCCTAAACTCAAAGACTCAGAGACACTAAGTCTCAAATTCAACAGAGCTTGCTGAAGTCCCACAAATTTTATTTAAATAATCCAAAAAAAAAATAGATTATCTCAAATGAATAATTAAATACTTGTCTTACAATCAAACTCAAGTACCCAAAACTTCAAAGTAAATTTTCTAATCAACTTAAACATCAGATAAATCCTATATAAAAAGATACCACTCTCTTGTCACCATTCCCAAAAATTGCTCATCTTCCTCATCCTGAAATAAGTTATCTGCAACATGATAAATCAATATCTTATGAGCAATACTTCACCCAGTAAATAAATCTCCTTCTCCTCCTACCGGATTTGAGCTTGTATAATATCAAATAGAAGGGAAAAGAAAAAAGAAAAAATAATTGAAGATAGGAACTTTCCTTTTCATTTTTAAATAAAATTTCAATGCAAAAAAATCCAGAACCATCTTATCAGAAAAATTTCAGGACATACTTCAAGAGTAATTCATAACAAAAGTTATACAAATATCATAAACTTTCAATTCATTAATTAACCATGCTCATTAGCTTTTGGGATTCTAATTGGTTATCTTAGCCAAGATCTTAACTACAACGCCGTTAAGTGGCTTCGGAATTCTTAACTACAATGCTGTTAAGAGACTCTGGTGTAGTTAAGATGCTTCAAAATTCTTAACTACAACGCCGTTAAGAGGCTTCAGAAATCTTAAATGCAATGCTGTTATTTGGCTTCAAAAATCTTTTGTTACTGTAACCCCGTAGCACAATTATGGAACTCATTCCTATCGACAGTTTCTCGATTATTCAGAGCATAGATCTTTTTTACTATTTATTTTGGCAAAAAGTACTATATCTCGTGCAAGTACCGACAGTTTCTCGATTATTCAGAGCATAGATCTTTTTTACTATTTGTTTTGGCAAAAAGTACTATATCTCGTGCAAGTATTCAGAAAGATTTTTTTTACTTGCTCAAATTTAAAAAAAATAAGTTTTATGCATGCAGAAAAGTCTTATAAATAGTTAAATATTTGCATATGAAAAATTCTTCAATAAATACAATTAGACCTAAAAGTTCAATAAAAAGAACATGTCATTTATTTTTTATGCATAAATCATTCGTGCAGGAAATATTTTCAATAGAAAAAGATTAGAGATTTACTTACACTAAAATCTTAAAACCTAAAGTTTTCCTCGGATTTGATCTTCCACATAAGCCTTCTCCACTAATTCTACGACAAAAAAATAGGATGTTAGTACCTCAGAATGAAATTTCCTATGGATATTTAAAGAATAAATAGAAAATTTGGTATCTTCTTACCTCTAAGTATGACTTCTTTATTTCCTACTATATGGGTATTTATACTACTAGGTTAGGTATCTATACTATTATATATAGCATAACGGTGTGGGACCCACAATTACTCAATTTTGATTGTAATTTTGGCCAAGTGGCAAATTCTTAGAATTTTGAGTTCTTTAATTAAATTTAAATTTTTTTATTAATTATTGATTATTATCTCTAACCGATATGATTGTATCTTATCTCTAATTTTCTTTCATTTGAAATTTAAAATAAGTCTCTCTATACTATTAAGTAAGAACTTAATTCAAATTTAAAAATATAATTAATTCAAATTTAAAAATATAATTTATTTTATTTATTAACAATTAGATATTAATACTAGATTATTAAAAATTGATAAAATGTTTTTCTTTAATAATTTAAGATAAAGTCGCTACATCTCCATTGGAAAAAAATAAACAATAGTCTCTAAGATAAAGTCATTACTTTTTCAGTTAATTCGCACTAAATTGTTAAAATTTTAAATTTTTTATTTAAATCAAAAAAATTATTGGTAGTTGGTTGCTCTCTTCATATTAGTTGAACACTTATCTATTCCATATAAATATTTCTAAAGTTTCAAATTTGTTTTTTTAGTTGAATAAATAATTATTTAATTGATCTTTAATATCAGAAAAATGATTATTTATAAAATTTGTTTCATCTCACGCTTAGAATATATCGAAAATTTCTTAATTTACAATTTTTTCAAAGATCTTTTTTAAGTTTTCTCTTAGCTTTAATAACTAAATTTATTTATACCTGATTGTTTATGATGAAAACTTTTTGAAAAAAAATATATTAATTTTACGACTAATTACAAGAGGCTATGTGTAAAATAAAGTACTAATAATCAATTTATTAGTTTTATTTATTTATTGAAGTATCAAATTCAATTTAAATATAATAATTAATTTAAATAACATTCTAAATATTTATTTGGTCCATAAATCTAATATAGTTAAATATAAAGTTGAGATTTTTCAACCAACAAAATGCAGTCTAATAAGATATAACAATATAGTAAATTTCATCAAACGACATCAAATCTCTATCAAATAAAGATTTAATATTATCCTTTAATATTATATATAATAATAAGATAATATCAAAAATATTTCAGTAGGTTAAGACTCTTCTACTTCATATACCTATATAAAGGGGCTATGTGATTCAATGCAAACATAACTGGAAGAAATAGAAAAATTCAAATTTCAAAAAGCTTTGCCTCGGTCTTTCAAATCTGAAAGAAGGAGAAATAAATAAATTTTTCCACAATAAATTCATTTTCTGCTGATATTTGGTATCTATTGAAATTTTGATTTCATATATATAATTAAACATAATTATTTTTTCTTGATTGTTGAAAACTTGATGTTCTTTATGTTAATATGACAGAGTATGACAAATGAGCTGGGCACAGGAAATGGGTAAGCAATAAAATTTGCATCAAAGAATGATTCTTTTTTGACTTATTTGTAATGATTGACGTGGTATTTTCTTCAAGTTCATTTTAAGTATAAGATATACCGAATCATGTAAATGTATTTCTTGTCCCCCCCCCCCCCACTAGAGTACTGCTACAACCTTAATATTTTAAGGATAATGAGAAATATTGATCATTAATTTATTTTATCTTTTTTATATGAATGGTTAGGAGGTTTGGACATTGATGATTTTTGATGGAAGAGTAATAGAAATTATTATATTAATACAACAATGATACAATCAAGTTGAGAAATAGAGGTAAATAACATGTGAAAAAAATTGTTATTTATTATTAGTCCACTTTCAATAATTATTTGAAATACAGAGAATTTTTTTTATCATAATATAATTTCAGGTTGATAAGGTCTTAAAGCATATTGAAAGGTGATCAATTTCTGATGTAGAGTCTCATAAGCGATGAAGGAATTCAAGATAAAAATGATTCATGTCTTAATTTCTACTTTAAAAGAAAAGTCATAATTTAGGTAATGTGATTTTTGTTTTTATTGATTGAGTGTTTGTAATACTTAAAAAAGTTAGTATACTATTACTTTTGTTTCATCAGTAGTTCCTCAAATGTAACTTTTGTTTTATCAGTGGTTCCTCAAAATGTTACTTTTGTTTCATCAGTAGTACTTCAAAATGTGATTAAATTTTGTTAGATTTAGTATTTCAAAACATGGTTTCTAATACTTTTAAGGAGCATTTTCTTCCGTTAATGTAGTGTTCCACTTCGCTTAGCCTTTTAAAATGTGATATCAAAACTTTCGAGCTAATTGTATAAAAATTTGCAACTACTCATTTGGCCAAATAGCATTATCCTTGCACTTATATGTATAAGATTTGGTGTTCAAACTCAAAATAGTCCCAAATGTATTCACCTTTTGTTTGAGATTTTTTTTTTTTTTAAAATTGTGCAGTAAGTTTTTATATTATTAATATTGTTTATCATTCTTTCATGTCTTTGTAGGTATTACACTTTTTATTATTTTGTTCAATTTCTTTTAAATTGACTAAGTTGTTTGGGGTTATGGAAAAAATAAGAGTCTTTGCATTTTTACATCGTACTTTTTTAAATTGATAATAATGTGATGAGCTTAAGTTTTCATTGCTTTTTATTGATATTAATACATATGATTTGGTGGGAAAAACTCTTTAATTTTGATATTATTTATCTAATTAAAAAAAATACGTATTAAACTTACTTTTACATAAAATAAAAACAATACTAATATATTATATTTTCAATAGTAATTAATTCTATTCGTGCATAGCACGGGGTACATGCTAGTTTTAGATAAGCTAGAATGCATATCTTAGTGAGATAAGAAGGACACTCTAATCCTAACTCCTCATATTTGATTAGATCTCAATCAAAAATAATGATAACTCAAAACTGCGGAGATAATTCGAAAATCCTAACCTTCAGGATTAGGTAGTTACTAAATATACTAAAATCTTTAACTTATCAGGATTGGATAGTTACCAAGATTCCCAAGCTCATGACTAAATATTCGAAATCCTAAATTTTTTTTAATAATTTAATAATTCTGGATTTTAGCTAACTATTACCATAGATTAGTAATTAAATAATAAGGAATATCTATGATGAGTTTTCACATGAAAAAATTGCAGTACAAAAAAAGAGGTCCTAAGATTTCATATCACCTATATTTATATGATTTTAGCTAACCAATATGACTAGATGCCTTATGAGAGTCAAAAACTATCTGGATAGAGTTTTAAATGGTTGGAAGGCCTCTAGAATTATTCATCTATCCATAAATCCGAAAATTCCATAAAATTTAATTTTCATCATCTTGAACTTGATAATCATGAACCTAAGCCCGTAATTACTTCATAATAATTTGTGAGCTTATTTTCTACACTACTTATGGGTTTAATTATAACTTAAAACGAATTAAATAGTTTGGGCTATTATTACACATATACTATAAAACACAAATACCATTTATGGACTTATTTTGATACTAGCTATGGGCTTTAACAACTGAGAATAAATTAAATGATTTGGGCTAACTTATATGTCTTAAATCACTAATTAAATATGAACCAAAGATTAATATTTCATTTGCCATTAATTGGTATCCATAGTATCTAGCTTAAAAACATGGCTCAATAAATAAAGTTCCATCAAATAATTGATCTAATAATTAATTCTACATCTTCAATCATCACCAAGCAATCCTAAAAATCTAAAATCTATATCCTTGGAATCAAAATGAGTACCTAAAATAGGATCATTAATAATCCCCAAAAGAATTCAATTTATAACCCATATTTATTTTCAATTAAGATACCTTAAATGTTGATCAAACCCCAAATAAATTTGTATGCTCAAATTTCTAGGAGAAGAGCAACCCAAAAATATCAGTGAAGAAAAATCAAAATCAAATAATATAACTTCATTAATCTTACCATCAAATATCATATCCATACTATAATAATTTCTATAAAAACTTGGGGTATTAGAGAGAGAGAGCGCGAGCATTGTGCTTGGTTAGAAGCATGGGGGAATGAAAAATCAAGATGGTATTTGGTTTTTTTAGTGGAAAGAGACTGTGCTTGATTTGGTTATTTTAGTGGAAAGAGAGAGTGTGAGCACTGTGCTTGGTTAAAAGCATGGGGGAATGAAAAATAAAGATGGTATTTGGTTATTTTAATGGAAAGATATGAGCTTTTTGGGAATTTTAATTATGGAGAAATTGAAGGAAAATAGGCCACATGTTTGGCCATATTTCTCCGAAACAATTTCATTCGAGGGAAATGTTCCCAAACATTGCCTAAATTTGTACCACAAAATGAAGGATAATGTTCTTAGATAGATTTCAAATTGCTTTAGCTGCAGACAATTACATGGAGAATCCCACATCGACAGTTTAAGGAGTTGTGCACCGATGGGATTTTAATAAATTAGGTCATTAAGAGTTTGCAAGGAGTATGATCCATCAGGCAAGTTTAAAGGGGATATGATGAGCGGTAAATGATCGCAAGTAAATATGCAAGAGGGGTGTCCGCTCCAAAGCCTGGTTACGATAACCTGGGCACTCTCATCGTTATCACTCTGATCCCTCTAACATGGAGGAATCACCAATGCGGGAAGGTGTTAGTTTAATTCGGAAGGGTTTAGAAAAATCCAAATTTGGATGTGAAAATTCTTAAAACCTTATTAGTAATTAGCTTTTGGCTAAAGATATTATTTTCTCATATTTAAGTAATTACAAGATATATTTAACTTTTGATATTTTATAAATTACAAAAAGGAAAGGAATTAATTAGTTTGACAAATTTATATCAAATCTGGTCGGTACCCAACAAAAGAAATTGTGGTGGATCGATATATTCTTTTTTCAATTCTCTAAATTTCAGTTTATATGAAGCCTACCCACCTGCAACTCGCCTATTACCAATTTGCAAGGGGGCCAATTGAATGGTATAATTAGACCTCAAATTTTACTTGAAAATAATTTTTAGCTCTACGATTGGGCGAGTGCTTATAGTGCTATAAAATGCGTCATAAAATTTTACATTGATTATGCAAGTACTTAAAGGATGTTATAAAATAAAATTTTACATTGATTATGCAAGTACTTAAAAGATTTTATAAAATATTTGATGAAAATTTTAGTGAACAATTTCATAAACTTTCAATATAAAATGTTGGAATTTTATAAAATTTTATATAACCCTTACGAACTCATATTTTTAACTACGTTAATTACAAAGTTTTCATTACTAATAATTTTAAATTTCATAATTTTATTACTTAAATATTTCGTGAGTTTATTTTTAAAATAAGATCTTATGTTATATAAATTTTGGTAAGATATTAAAATTTATGAAATGTTTTAAAAAAACTTTGCCGAATAGAAAGCTCCAGGTTGAAATATTTTAAAATAAATTATGACTAAAATTTTAACTGCATCATAAGAAAGCTCCAATTTGTGAAATTCCCATTCACCAACAACAAATATTTCTACTATATCACCAACCGAAAACTCATGCGGCTAAATTAATTAGTTCGTGTAAACAGCAGAATTTTCCTCCATGCTAATTTGAAGTACAAAATTTCCAATTTATATAAAGATATCACGCTATAGCATATTACCCATGATATGGCTTTATATACATATCGCCCAAGATTCAATATATTTGAGAAGAATCAAAATTAAAGAAAGAATACTTGTTCATCTCAGATCTTACCTGGGAATTGAAAAGGATGAATCTAAACCATCTAATCTATCCAAAACATCGGCCTTTTGATGTTTCATCCCTCTTCGAGGGGAGCTCCCAGTGCTCCTACTTAGTGCCCAAACCTTATTCTTCTTATTCTTAACCATCACGAATTCTTGGCTTTTGCTAAGCCCGGGGACCAACTTCCTCTTCATTACTTCTTCCAGCAGATTTTTGTCCTCGGAAGAGAGCGGGGCGCTATGGACTTTGGCATTGTTGTTTAATGTTGTCTCAGAGTTTATGTTTGACTCTTTGCGGGTTGGAGAACGTAGTGGGAGAGGCTTAAGCCCGTGATCTCTGTACCTTACAAGACTGATGAGACGATGAAGCCATGTTACTAGTTCAAGGATGCAAGAATCCACCTTATGCTTGTCAGCGTGGTAGAAGGTCTGCAATCGGATCAGGTTATTTTGCATGCATGTTTTCTTGCCAAATTCAAAACTGCCAGAAAGATGGTAACAGAAATTAAGTTTCTTATCGCAAATGAAGACATGGAAAAAAAAGTTAAATTGAGGGAAATGGGGTGGGGGACTGACCCTGTGTTGGCCCATTCTCCAACCCATCCGAACCCCTGATGTGCCCTGTTAACAGAAGTCAAAAAGGAATTTGTGTTACTTCATTAGAAAATATCAGAGAATTCATTTGTGTTTATAGGCGAAAGGTATTATACTTGGTAGTATCTGTTGCTATGGGAACGAGCCACAGGAGTGATTTTTCCATCTCAGCTTTGATTTGAGGAATAGTGAGCTGCAAAAGGCACGATGAAACAGCTAAGAGGCCGTATGGTTAATGTTTTCATTTTTAGTATTTCCAAAATTTGAAAAAGTAGTTAGAGAAAATAAATTGAAAATGAGTTTGTATTTTGATAGGTTGTCAGAAAAGTAACAATTATATAGGTTTTAATAGGTTGTAGACGAAAAAATATAGTAATATGAAAATAAAGAGAAAAGATATATATATATATATATATAGGTTGTTGGAAAATGTATTTTAAGTTCAAATGAGTTGAGATTTTGGTGAAAATGGTAAAAACTAGTAGATAATTTATTTTCATATAGTAAAAATGCATGAAAATGAATTTGAAAATGGAACCAAAGGGGGCCTAACTTTCAGAGACCGTACCAAGAAAAAAGGGACAATGTGAAAATTTAAGAGACCGGTGTGAAGAATAAATTAGTTCTACCAAAAGATTCATAGAAGAATGGAAAGAAAAGAGAAGGATTAGATCAAGGGAATCACAAAATATTTCCCTTAACCAATAACATTGTCATTTCACATTTTATCAGTATCCAAATGCGAGAAAAAATTCCCTCTATTAGGAAAGATGATAAAATGAAGTCACTGAGAGAACAAACCTCTTCCTTGGCGTCAATATGTAGTCGAGAGCGAAGAGCAGTCTTGACGGTTGGTGGCAAACCATTGTACAATGTGTCTCTCATATTTGGAGGAAGAGAAGTAGGGCGCGATGCCTTTAAATAAAATGAATTGAATTAAGATTAAGTTCTATTAGTAAACGTAAACAAACACAAACTACATTTTGTAATAAACTCACAATGTTATCAATTTGAGTAATTATGTTAGCATAATGTAAAGCAAGACCAGCAACACCTAATCTTTCTGGTTTATTGGTAGAGACCTTCCCAGCTGACGGCAATCCTGCCATATTAACGAATCAAAGTAAGAGAGATGTATAGCTGACGTTCACTTCAAAAAGCAAAAACATACAAGTTTCGTCCCACTTTTCTCAATATAAAGAGGACTATTACAAGAAAAACATATATATAAAGCATGTATTCATACCATTATCTCCAAATACTTCTGAAATTTCTTGATGAATGAATGTAACAATGTCAACAAGCTTCTCCACAACCTACACATTAGATGTGAAGTTAAATCAGTGATATTTATTGCCACTACAACCTTAATCCTAGCTGTTAAGAATCAAATCGTCTAAAGTGATAATGTAATGCAATACGGCATTAAGGTGAGGCAATAAATCCTCAAAAAATGCTCTCTATTGGTTTTTGTGTATCATTACGTACAATAATCACAAGCGAGTTTAAGTGAGTACCTGCTCCAAACTTTTAGCCCAAAGAGATTTCTTTTTCAAGCTCCTTACGAGTTTGCGTTGATGTTTTAGCTCACTTTGTAACATTGTGAGAGACTCTCCTACAATCATGAGCATATGAAAACAAGATTAAGAAAAACTACCTTTCGGTAGAAGTCACACTAAACCTGTAATTAGCTATTGCATGGACACGTACATATCAATAAACGAAGCATCAATTGTAAATAATATATTATCATGAATTTGGGGTAAACAAAGTCAAAAGATTGCCTATGATTGAGTAGCATTTTTCTTTGGTAACCATTAAGAAATCTGCAAATTCTACACATCATCATAATTATCATGGTGCTCAGAGCTAAATGACAGATTCCACTTGAACATCAGTATTATTTTGTTACTTGTGCAAAGCTTATTAATGGAGATGTACAGTAATTGATACCTCCAAAGGCTTCTTAAGCTAAAATCTGCATAGTGAAGCACAACATACATATCTTATTGCTCATGCAGAATTTTACAAACCTCTACTTGCAAAGTAACAAAGCATACAAGCATCAGACTTGCCAACAAAAGTTTAAATGGCTATCCAGTATGAAGACCAAAAATGATATATTTATATCAGAAATGCAAAAGACCACCACATAGAGTGATAGAGAGATCTAGGGCCCATTTGGATATGGTCTTTCATTTTCATTTTCTATTTCTGCCATTTTCAAAAGCTGGAAAGCTAGTTACAGTTTGGAGATGAAAATGAAATTGTATTTGGATGTTTTGCCTAACAATAATGATTAGGATAGGTAAGTTTTATTTTTCTCCCCCTAAAAAGACGTATTTTTTCCCCATATATATATATATATATATTACCTATTTTGAAATGATAGTGGATACTTTATATTAAATTAAATTTGAATTTGATTGATGCGATAGTAGGATGATGATAGGATAGGTTTATGATTAATTGAAAATGAACATACGTGGTATTTTAAGAGAAAATGAGGATTAATTGATGATTTTCTATTTTGAAATAGTAGAAAACACAAAAAGGGCTTTTGAAAAAAAAAAAAAAAAGCCAAACGGACATCTATTGGTCAAGAAAGACCAATTTGAGTTGAAATAGTCCGATTGTAATGAAAATGTGCAGAGCGTGAAACATTGACGACGCGTTTCTACATGCATTTGATGACAAATTCTTGATTCATGAAGAGATAAAATAATAATTTCTCAGGTGATAATAAAAGCCATATAAAAGGAGAAGTTTTCAAAGTTCAAACAATGAGGAGATACTAAAAAATTCCCCATCGCTCATCTATCATAGATCACCAAGAAAGCATTTATTACATTTAAGTGGGAAAAGAGTTTTAAGTGTTACCATAAAGAATAGGGGCATCCCTTCACCCTGAACCTACCCACCACTCCTCCCATTCCCCTTCCCAAGAAAGTAGGTGGAAAGAATCTAAGTTTGAAAGGAAACTTTCTTCCAATGAGAGAAACTTCACAAACCTTTTCGAGGGAGATGTAATGAATCTACTTCTTCTAGCTTCCGCTGATAATCTTGTTGAAATCTGTCCAAAGCATGCAACTCATGGTACAATTCCTGCACACACGTAAGCATTGAGCTTTTCGTCATTATTAGATGAACTTGAGACACTAACTTTTAGATATACAATCGATAGAAAGATGACGGCGTTATCTTTAATTAATTGCAATAAATCTTTGAATGAAATTATTATGAACTAAAGCAAATCTTTAAAATACTAAAACAAGTCCGTCAATGCAAATCTTGAGGGGGAAGGATAAAATGTCAGTGCACTTTGCTAAGCTACACATTAAAAGAAGGCAGAATATCTGTCTACATAGTTCAGTTTTTGAAAGATTATACCACACATGAGAGAAAATGTAGCAATCTAACCACACGAATGGAGTGCAAGGAATAGTAATTAGAACCTAAGAAGCAGGATTGAACTTACGGAAGTATGCTGAGCCAGATTGCTCAGTTCTTGCATAGTCATTTCCACTTCTTCTCTTGGTTGCTTATTAACATCAGGATCTGAATCCAACCTAACGAGCCGATAGGTGTTTCAGTGAATCATTCTTCAAGATAGAAATGAGTAGGCTAACTACAAAGTAAAGGCCCTCTTACTTAGAAAAAAATCTATCTAGATTGTGCCACTGCGGATCTTTACACAGATTTCCAAATCTGATAACCTCGCGAGAGAAGACATTAAACTCTTCCCTGAATAAGAGTGAAAAATAATCAACCAATGAAAATCAGCCAAAATTTTATTCTCAAGGTGAATAACTAAGAATGAAGGATAAGGGGGACATCAAGAGAGGGAGAGTTGCATGCAAGAACAGACTATAATAGACAAATAACTTAATACCTTTTGTCAGCAGCCGCAATACTGAGGAGCTCATCCATATCTGTGGAAACCAACTGCCGCACCCCTTCTGAATTTAAAATTTCCTTTTTCAGTATCTGAACATTTTCTTGAGACAGAGACTGCAACAAGTTTGCACCTTTGGCTATGGTATTGGCAACTTCAAAAGCTAGTATAGATATTCTATTTCCCCTAGAAGCCACACCATTTGTAAATCCACCAGTATTCAAATTTGTCATGCTACTGCCTAGAGTATCCAGAACTTCCACAGCTTTCTCTAGGCCTACTATCCCGGCCTTTCCAAGAAATGATGTCACTTGAGGTGCCTATCATAAGAAATAACAAGCATTAATTTCCATGCAAACTACGATAAGCCAATGCATCTTCCCTTGATTCTTTTGAAAGAAAAAGGAGAAATAAACGAAAGAATAGAAGTGAAGTGCCTGTATCTGCTTGAATAGAAAGACATATAAGGTGAAATGAGGGGAAAAAAGAACAGGAGAAAATTATTTCTGCAATCATCCCAATCTCTCAACAAAAGCATGGAAAAACAATAGATATGAGATGCTGGAGGCCCCACTGATATAGATGCAGTTGCAAGTAATGGATGGCCTACTGAAATTGAATGATAAAACCCCCAGCAGTTGCTGCCAAAGCTCATTGTACCTCTAAAATTCAGCTCAAGCAGTCAAAGCGGCAAATGTGGTCAATCCAGATAGTAGCAACACCAATATTTCTCATTCTTTTTCCCCCTCTTTTGTAAACTCATGGTCAACTCTGTAAGTTCAGCAAAGAATACAACTGACCAGACTGATTGTTAGATGAGGTCTGGCATCTACCATGATAATCAGTCTGGCATAAGCCTTTTCCCAAGCCTATTCTTTCTCATAAGACTAATTACCATCGGATCATCACAAAGATCATCTGATGGTAGTACCACAATCTAATTCATACAAAACAACCACCATAATTTAGTCAAACTATTCGATTTCCGTTCCTCATATTTCTTACATTTGATTCTATCCATTTAGCCGCGTCTCTCCTGCTGCTTAAGTAAACTTAACCAAAAACAAATTTGCCAACTGTTTGTTAGATCTCCACAACTCGTAACTACATTCAAAATCCCTCAACTCACTTTATGAATCCATTATCAGAAAACATCCACACTCCAACTAATGGATTCTTTTTTCAAGAATAAGCACTGAAATCACTCCTTCAGCATCACATTAAACTCAAAACAACATCCGCATATCAAACACAAAAAAAAAAACGCAGTCTACATTTGTATTACAGACAGCTACCTTGTTAGCTGGTGTTCTGGCTGGCGTTGATGGCTTCAACTCACGGGAAATCGACAGGTTCAGCTCACCGGAATCATACAAATTGTGCGGCGCCTTCTCAAAAACATCAATTTGATCAGGATTTGCGTAAGAATCATCATTGTTCTTCTGTTTTCCAAAACTCCCCATGGATTTCAGCTTCCCTGAAAACCCTGAAGTCTTCTCATGCTCAACCTCAATTGATTTCCTACTTTTCTTTACAGTTCCTCCAGAACAAACCCCTCCCATTGTATATACAAGTCCAGACCTACTCACATAAACTTCAGCAAGAACTCAAAAAGTTAACAATCAGTTCCAAAACAAGCCCAGCTAAAATTTTGCACATTTAACACAAAATAAAAATAAAAATCAACTAAAAATAAAATCTTGAAATCATTAATCGAACCTGATAAAATATAGGTAGCAGAAGTTGGAAAGCAGGAACAGAGTATTTAATTGGCAATGGCAATAAAACCGCGTGAAACGAGAAGCAGCAAATCTGGTGGGGGATTGGGATTGGATCGGATTTGATTAAATTAAACTCTGAATTCATTGAATTTAATGAAACGGGAAAAGAATGCCCAACAAAAAGGACACAAAACACGGGGTCACCAGTAGTGAACTATTGACTTTTTTTTCCCACCCAAACAAAACAAAAATTATTGAAAAATCATTCTTTTTCCTTTTTTTCTTGTCAATTTTATAAAAAGATGGAGAAATTTCTGGTCTGAATGAAGGGGTTGTGATTATTTTACGAAGCCATATATGAAGTCACTGCCCGCCGGCAGTTCGCTGTCAGTCGTCGGACGATTTTGGTTGACTATTCTGCCCCCGTGTGTTTCACTCACGTAATTAATATTTGTTTAAATACTATAATAATTAATAATTTTTAAGGTTTGACCACCTCTTTTTGTCTTTTTATCTTTTACATGTTAACATCTTTGTCTGTTTACTTTTCAAAACTCTTCTACAGCAGCCCAGTTGGGGGAATTCCAGAGATGATCGGATTTATTTTCTTTCTATTATTGTGTTTTTAAAAAAAATAAATAAATGTTTTATTAAAACAAATCTTATCTTTTAAAAAACTATTA
The DNA here is from genome assembly GCA_018894105.1 of Jacaranda mimosifolia. Taxonomy (NCBI): domain Eukaryota; kingdom Viridiplantae; phylum Streptophyta; class Magnoliopsida; order Lamiales; family Bignoniaceae; genus Jacaranda; species Jacaranda mimosifolia. The sequence goes on along the minus strand of CM032131.1, from coordinate 24,968,813 downwards.
TTAGAAAAGTTCAAATAATTAAATCAATAACATGTATAGTTTTCCATCATTATTTTAATATTAATACATTTCTAATTATTATTTTTAATATAAAAATAATATATAATAATATAAATATTCAACGTGATATTATTAATCACACAAAAACCTAGTTAAATAAAGATTTACAATAAAAATTTGTATATGTTAAATATAAATTTAAATATTTCCTTTCATTAATCATATATTTTCCAACTCCACTATCACAAAAACTTAACCCAAAACACTCAAAATAAAATGTTCTTTATATTATTTTGACCTAATCTTTTTCATCTAGTTACACTAAATCACTCCAATTTCAATCAAATACCAGGAAATTTAATTAGTATCTCATAAAAGAATCCTAATTTTTTTTCCTTATTACATTAAATCAGCCAACTAAGTTTTAATAAAATATTAAGACGTATAAATTAATTTCATTCAAAAATATTTTCCTGATCTTGATTCTTAATTCTTATTATAATCCCAAGCATTTGTCAAGTAGATTTGTTGAATGAATTTAATTATTATAGAAATAGAATGAAATTAATAAATAATAAATTGCTCCAAGTTTCTTTTTTCATAAAAAAAAAAAATGGAAATTACAAATCTCATGGTACCTAGATCTTTTTCCAGTTGAAATATGATAAGAATGCACAACAAATGGAGAAGGGTGTTAGGTGAACTTTGAACAAATCCATCAACTTTACTTGCACTTTAAAATATACCTTTTTATTATTATTTATAAGCCATGTTGATAAAATTCCACAATATCTAATCAACACATAATTTTTTAATTTCAAAGTAGTAATCATGAGGTCGCTCATTTTACTTTGGATCAAGTCTATAGTAAGTGAGTGCATGTTGTTAATTTATTAACAAGTACTTTCCGGCTATTTCACCTTTTTCATGAATAAAAATGCACCATTAAAATTATTGATTAATTGAACATATGTGTATTTGTCTATATATATATAAATTGAAATATGTCTGCATTTTCAAGAGGAATATCAATTAAGGATGCAATCAAATTAACTCGAGGCAAGGAGCTCAAGTTCAAAAATATATATTAGACTTCAACTCAGCTCAATTCAACTTGATTAGACTCTAATTGTCAAGTAAATTTTAAACAATTGCAATCTCGAACTCAAAATAATAATAATAATAATAATAATGATAATAATAATAATAATAAATTATTATTATTATTATTATTATTATTATTATTATTATTTAATTTATACATCGGTTTGTGAATCTCGAGTCCAAATATAAGTAGCTTGAAATAGGATCAAAATAGAAATCAAACTTGAGTCAAGCTAGATTGAGTTTGATTTGTGAGGCTCGCAAGTTGACTCGACTTGTTTGTACCCTTATTCACAACTTATTAAGCCATAATATTTTTTTATAATTATTTTACATCAAATTAAACAACATGATTCATTGCTTGTATAGGCCCCATCAATTCTTCTTGAGTTTCATTTTTGTGAACATACTTCCCAATCGGGATGCCTGATGCATTAGCTTCAACACTGCATGAGGATTATATATTATTTAAGTTAAAACAACACTTGAGCTCAAAAGTAAAGGAACTCTATTGATAGAAAATCGTTAAAAAAATATATAAAATCACAGGCTAATATAAATTATTATTACAATACAATATATGATATTATCAATATTTTTTTATAATATTATTATATTTTTTATTAAGTAATTTTTAATTCTTTTAATATATATCTGAGCAAGTATCACATTTTAAAAAATAATAATAATACCTACCTAATTATATTAAAAAAAAAAGAAAGAAAGAAAAGAACAGAAAAGGGTTACCCACCTAAATTCAGAAACAATTGGGCAAAGTAACACCTACAATTTGACTTTTCAATTGTCATTACTTTAATCACCACTATTCTTATGATAATTATCTGTAATAAAGCCATAGAGTACAGGACAAGTCACAAACCAAATCCAAACAAGGACAGAATTGTCATTTAGAGGGAAATTTACATCAGTCAGACTTGTCAGAAAAGGGCCCCCCCTTTGAATTGAAATGGTCAGAAAGAGTTGCAAAAAGAAAATATATATATATTTTTTTAATGGTATCAGTGAGGAAGAAAGTCATACGTCTTTACTTAAAATTTTATTCTGCCGTGAGGTTGTTGCAGTGCTATCGTGGCGGTTTCTTATTGGTGGAGGACTGTCGTCGGACGGCATGTATTGGAATTTCAACTACCAGGCCCACTCAGGACGCCAGGGAATCTATTACATTCACTGATTCACATTTTGAAAAATTCCTTGGGTTGATTTAATATATAAATAATTGTTGGGATAGTTTAGTTGGACATAATTCATTACTTTTCATAAGGATATCATGGATTTGAATATGTTTACGGTAGTAACTCGTGAATCAGTTATCTCTATGATAGAGGGGTATCGGCTGACTATCGTTTCGGTAAAGTTATGGTAACTAGTTCGCCCTTTGGATAATAACTATGAATCAAATCGAAAACTCTACAGCGATGAGGTATTCATATGATTACGTTTGGAGGGAGAGTTGTTATGCTAGTTGCACCTACCTTACCTTTTCTCTTATTCCCCCCCCCCCCCCCACCCCCCAAAAAAAAGATTTAATATATAAATATATTAAAAATGAAGATCAAACTATATTAGTATTATATGGATTTTATTATTATTATGGCCAATTTTTATTATGTTGTATTTAATAAATTATTTTATGTTGGATTCTTATAATTTTATTTATGTTTTTAATTCTATAAAAAACCTACAACAGACTATTAAAATCTTGGTATTACTCTTTGAATATCTAATTATAGGTTTGTTTTGATCTTATGTTGTCTGTAAAATGAAAAATAAAAAAATAAATTAATTATATAATATTACTTATAAGAATAATGACTAAAAGTTAATAGTATCATATATTTTTCTTTTTCCACGAGAGATTATATTCTAGGAAAAAAAATGTAAAAGTGGGATTTACGTTATAATGTTCATAAATATAATAAGAATAATAAAGTTAAAATAAAAGCAATATTGCATGCAAGTTTTATTCTAAATGTTGAGGATAGAGGTAATAAAATGAGTTTAAATGTCATAGACATTATTATGAGTAACTAAGGCTATGTTTGGTTACATTTTGAGAAAACAATTTTGTTTTCTAAAATATAATTAAATATATAAAAAAAAATTCCTTTAAAATGTCAAATCAAAATTTTCAAAATATCATATTCTATCTTTCATTATTCATCCCCAAAACTTATCTATTTTCTAATATATACACACATATATGATATATATATGATATATATTTTATTATTATTCTAACGATAAAAATCATTTAATTCCATTTTCACCCAAAAAACTTAACAAAATGTATTGATTTGACTGTTATAATAGAATGTCTCATCCCAAAATATAAACAAACATACCAAATTTTTTCAAAATAGTTTTTTTACTATTTTCAAAACATAGACAAACATACATCACATTTCCCAACTCCACTCCCAAAACTCATTCATTCAAAACACATAATTCATATCCAAATATTACCTAAATAATAGAAATAGGACAGCAATGGGATCGATTAAAGAGAATATTTTATTTTTATTACAATACAAAGTCAAATTAAGTAAATTGTTGTCTAACTTCTTATGTTCATTCCGCAATTTCAATATAATTTTTTTATCACCACTATTCAAGTACTCTTAAATAAATAAATATGCTACGACATTGAGAAAGCAACCAAGTTAAATAGTCAATGGTACAAATGAGCTAATTATTCTAGAAACAACAAAATTTGATATTTACAATATAAAATATATTTTCATAAAAAAATAAATATTTTTTTATTATTTCCATATTTATTAATAGATTTATTCAGAATATATATATTAATTTATTTTCCACGAAACATTTTAAAAATAAATAAGTATGCGTTGACTGTCTGGATTGACTAGTTCAGAAAAGAGTAAGATGGTCGATCTCTTGACTGGTTGGACAATTAGGCCCAGCCAGTCAACGGGCTGAATTTAGCATAATTTCCAACCCAAATCCAACTTATAAAGTGTTGATCCAAATTTGAATCCAGATCCAATTGGATCTTTAGTATTTTAATTAAACCAGAATAATATTTAATAGAGAATTCATATCCCAATTTTGCAAGAAAAACATAAAAATTAATTTATTGTTATAATTTACAAGTAAATATATAATTAAATCATCTATTTTTGTAATTATAAAAAACATTTTCTCATTCTAAGTTGAGAAATAGCAAGCGATGTAAATGTATTACTATTGGGCCAGATACCACAAGGCCCTGTGTAAAATGGATGGGTTTTATATAAAGATGCTACATCACTTGGGCGATGATGAGGTTGTTTGCTAACCAAAATGGGCCCACAGCTCATTAAAGGGCTATTGTGTTAAAACTTTTTATTTATTAATTTATACATATGTATATTATGATATTGTTAGGATTCGAACTCCTATTCTCTGACTTTATATATGATATTTATATTTAGAGGTGTAAGATAAGTTGAGTCAGTTCATGAGCCTAGTAAGACGGCTTGACTCAAGCAAGAGCTTTAACATGAGCCAAGCTCGGCTTTACTTTAGTTGTTCGATTGACTCATGAGCTTCTTTCTATTTTAAAATATTTTTTTATATATTAATAATTTATTTTTTTCTTATGTTAAATATTTATTATATACGATTAAATAATTATAATATATTAATGACTTAATATTTTATCAATAATTATAATATATTATAATTTACTATATATTTTATTAATAATTATAATATAAATTATTTTGTTAATTATTATTAAATAGTTATGATATATTAATAAATTAATATTTTTATTTAATTTAGAATTTTCTGATGAGTTGAGCTCGAATTTGAGTGTACAATTTTTGTCGAACTCGACTTATTCACAATCTCTACTTATTATTATTGGACCAAAAGTCACTCCACTATATATTTTTTTATTAATACACACTCTTGCCAAATTTCTGTTAAATTTGAATATCGATCCTACACTTTATGTATGAAATTTATTTCGGTAAGCAAAGGTCACTCGACTGAAAATGATATTACTTTGTAATCCTTGGAGTCTTGGAGTCGTTCGTTAGTATGTGCACAGTAGCTAAGTTATCTGAATTTCATTAAATTTGACATGATATTAAGTCCACCATGCAGATCCTAATTCTCAGAGCTCATGCCCCATTTGTTTTAATTACTCTATTTCTCACTCATTTTGATTGCTTCAGAAATAATTGAAAGAAGTAAAATTTAGCTTTTCTTTTATCCCACCTCAAAGCATGCAGTCTAACTACATTAAAATAAGTTCTCATCTTCAAACCTAATTTGATCAATTACCTTGAGAATGATATTATTCATTCTTGATTTATACTCAAATTTCATGTTCATTATTATTTTAATTAAGAAATTGTATACATAGTTTAATTTTCTTTCATTACTTGAAAGTAGGCCTGTAAATGAGTAGGGTATTACCCCACCCAGACCCAAAATATCATACTCATACCCATACTCGTACCCATACTTATTAAAGATAATGTAACAGGTATAGGCAGGGTTTATACCCATAAATTACCCATTACTTTATACTTAAATTTAATTTATGAACTTAAAAATTATTTATACCGAAATCAAATTTATATTAATGATAAGCTTTTTATATATAAAAATTATAAATATGTGAATGAACGGTAACAATTAAACAATTTTTTTCATTAAAAATTAAATTAAATTAATAAAATTAATAAAGTTAATAAATTGAGATGACAATTTTTTTTAAAAAAATTGGAATAGCAATATCAATAGTTGAACCTTTTTTGTTAATAAAATTAATAGTGGAATAAATATTTTTATAAAAAAAGTTAATAAAATTAATTTTGCTAATGAATAAAGTTTATTAGTATAGAAATTAATTGCTTTTATAAAATTAATATAGAATTTTTTTTTGCTTTTAAACTATCTTTATTAACTATTTTTTTAATAAACTGTATACAAACTGTATTATTTTTTAATAAACTGTTTTTATTAACTATTGTTTTAATAAACTGTATGTTTTTTTAATAAACTGTATGCTTTTTTACTAAACTGTTTTTATTAACTACTTTTAAACTGTATGTTTTTTTAATTAGCAAAAAATTTAATTGCTAATTATATTAATAAAATTTAACTATCATATTAACTGTATTTTTTTTATTAATTGTTTTTTTAATAAATTGAATGCTTTTTTAATAAACTATTTTTATTAACTGTTTTTTTAATAAACTGTTTTTATTAACTGTTATAATTAACTACTTCTAAACTGTATATTTTTTTAATTAGCATAGAGTTTAGCTGCTAATTATATTAATAAAGTTTAACTATTATATTAATAAAATAGTTAATTTAATTAGCAAAAAGTTTAAAATTAATTAATTTAAATTTAATGATTAAATTAAATATAGAAAAAAAAATTATTTTTTGTTATCGTATGCCAAATAATATTTTTAGTATATATTAAGAAAATTAATGTATACATTAAAAACATAAGTCCAATAAACTAGACCCAATGGGTCTTAGATTAGTTAGGGTAGGGTTAGAGTCTCATTTTGTTGGGTATTTTATGGTAGGGTAAAAATTCGGTATTTTTGTCTGAGTATTTTAGGGTATGGGTGTGGGTAGGGTAATACTCTATCCATTTACAAATCTACTTGAAAGCTATATAGAAACTTTATAGCCTTTTAAAATATGTTATAAAATATTTAAGAATTTATAAGGTATTAAAATTAATTTTGAAGAATTTTTGTATAAAAAGGAATTTGTTACTGCGCCATTATTCTTCCATATCAATTTAGTTGTCTAATACGATAGGTTGGCTTAACTTGGTCCTCTCGTACTAAGGTTGACTCCTTACAGCTCTCTTTTTAACACTAATGGCAAATAGCAACGAAACAATTTCACAACGTTTTAAATTCAACTCAAGTATCATTTAAGTCAACAAAAAAAAAATTATAAGCTTTTTTACATTTAGAATATTAATAAACTAGTTTAATTTTAACCATAATAATAATAAATTGTTATCATTAATATGTTATAAGTTACAAAATCTTAAAAAAAACAAAAGTTACAAAATCTTATTCTATCCAAATAATTCATAAATTTATTTCTAAAATAAAACATAATATCTTACAAACTCAAAACATTTTGTAAGAGATAGCATCTCATAAATCTCTTAAATAAGTTAAGCAAATCAACATATACATCAATCTAAATTTTTACATAATTGTTTATCATAAGAAATATTAGTTAGTAATTGTGTATATTAAGCAATAATAATACTCATGATAATAAGATCCAAAAATAAAATTAATGACAATTTTAAAATTATTACTTAATATTAATGATGCATGAAAAGTAACCATCTATATCATAGCTGTATACCAAGTTCAAATTACAAGCATTAATCCCACTAATTAAGCCAAAAGAAGATGGGATATTAATAATTAGCAGTATAATTACTATTAAATACTATTAGAGCTTAATTCGAGATAAACCTTTATTACATAACATTGTAATTGGTATTAACCAAAAGCTTTACGATTTTATCCACTTAACTCAAGCAAGCTGACCGCAGTCCGCAATCACAACGGCCTTCGCCGTCCGGCCCGAAGACGTTCCCACTTTCTCAATAGTCTTCACCACATCAAGCCCCTCGACAACCTGCCCAAAGACGACGTGCTTACCATCAAGCCACGACGTTTTTGCGGTGCAGATAAAGAACTGCGATCCATTCGTGTTACGGCCCGCGTTCGCCATCGACAGAATACCCGGTCCGGTATGCTTCTTGATGAAGTTTTCATCCTCGAATTTCGAGCCGTAGATGGATTCTCCTCCGGTTCCGTTCCCTGCCGTGAAGTCTCCGCCCTGGCACATGAACCCCGGGATCACGCGGTGGAAAGTTGAGCCCTTGTAGTGGAGTGGCTTGCCGCTGCGCCCGACGCCTTTCTCTCCGGTGCAGAGAGCGCGGAAGTTCTCCGCCGTGCGCGGAGTCGTGTCGGCGAAGAGCTCCATCACGATCCGGCCGGCGGGTTGGCCGCCGATTGTGACGTCGAAATAAACCCTGGGGTTTGCCATTGTAGAGAGCTGATTTTGATTGTATGCGGTTGTTGCAGGCTGCAGCTGACTCTTGTACTCCCAGTAGTTTATATAGCGTGAGAGGCGGTCTAGAATATGTTGGTGGAATATGGACATGTGTCATATGGTTGACGGCTGGTGACTGGGTGCTTCAGGGGCACTTTGGGAATTTGGCTGTCATGGCTGTGACAAATATATAGTGGGTCCATGGAATAAGCATGCGTGAAGGGCACGGGATACTTTGAAAGGCAAATAAAGTTGCCTCCAATCCGAATCCAGTAAAGTTACTCGGCCCATAAAATTCTGAGTGATTGTTTATGTTTTCAAGGGTCATTTTCATTTTCATAAATAATAAAAGTTGGAAAAATTATAATGGTTTAAAAATAAAATTATATTTGATTGTTTTGTTGGAAAGTAATAATTAAAATAGGTATAGGATTGCAAGTTGGTTGATTTATATTTTTTATATTTAAAAAGATTTATTTATTTTTAAATATATGTATATTTTATTAATTTTAAAATGATAGTGAGTACTTTATATTGAATCAAATTTGAATCTGATTGATATAACAGTAGGATGATAGTATAGGTTTAAAAAATAGTTGAAAATGAAAATTAAAAATATTTTGAGTGAAAACGGATATAAAAGTGACAGATTGATAGTTCTTTATTTTCATTTTTGGTTGAAAATGAAAAAGGGTGTTAAAAGCATAAGCAAATAGGCCTTAGCATTTTTCTGAGCGCCCATTAGGTTTTGTTTTCAATTTTTTTTTTATCATATTCTTCTGAAAATAAAAATAGAAAGCTATCAACTTTTTTTCTATTTTCACAACACTTTCATTTTCAGCACATTTTTCTAAACACACTATTATACTATATTTCATTTTTCATACTTTATTTTCTCCTACTCGTATTTGCATGACTTTTAATATAAAAAAACTACAATATCCAAATATAATTCATTTTCAACCATATACAGTCATTTCATTTTAAACAAAATATCCAAACAACATTTAATTTTCAAAATTACACTTATAACTAATTTTTCACTATTTCTTTTCATTAGAAAATAAAAATACTTCTAGAAAACAAAACCAAATGCCCCTAAATTTTTGAGTGGAACCTAATGTTTAAACTTTTGGTTTCTCTAATTGTTGAGATATGGCTTTTCAAATAATTGTTCAATCATTAATAACTCAACTTTATATATAATAAATCGAATTAATTATCTATTTTCGAATAGATTGTGTTGACACGTGTTCCAGGGCTAACAACGAATATAATGTTCATAATATATCGATACTTTAAAAATTATATATATCATATCTGATAAAAATATGTATATCTAAATGATATTTAAATTATAATAAAATATTTAATGACATGTCTAATATATTATTGATGATGTGCCGAATAAATTTTTTGGATACATTAAATCTTTCTTCATATATCTAAAAAAAAAACATGAATGATAAAACTAACTAGAATTTTAAAAAATTCTAAAACTATTCAAAATCATTTTCTTTCCTTATATTTTTTCATAAAAGTAAGAATTTTTTTTTCTCTCACCAAAATACAGTGTATAATGATATCACTAGAATTTTAACATGATCACCAATATGAACTTCTCTCCTTAATCTCGTACCAGTATTATCTTTATAAATCTGTCAACAATTATATGTGTATATATACGTTTACATCAATATTTATACAATATAGCTATAATTATATATATTAGATGATTATATTGCAGTCATGCCACAATATTATGAAAATTTTAAAAAATTCATCTTAATATTCTATTAACCAGTAATGGAATCGTAATTTTTAATAAACTTACACTTTACAATCATACTTACGACTAGATAAAGACGCAAAACCTAATGAAACTATCAATTTTGCTAGATAAAGAAAAAAATAGTCATTTTTATTTTCAATTATGTAAATCTTAGCAAGAAATTATGTGTTTCATATACAATTTTTTTTTTTTTTTTGGGGGGGCAAAAATGGACCTCAACTTAGTTTCTATGTAATTGTTAAGCAAGGCCATTCAAATATTCGCAATAATAACCAAATTGTCCATGATAGGAACCTTGAACCTTTTTTGGAATAATCAAATATTCGCAATAATAACCAATAATAATCAAATATTCCCAAAGTGAACTTCCAAATATGTCAAATATACAACTGGCAGAGAAGGTTAGACTTTAGCTTTCCATCATTTTCAACTGAATTTATTGACAAAAAAAAAAAAAAAAGCGAAATGGAACAAATAGTAATAAACGCTATATATTTTTTATATTTTATTTTATAAAAATAGAGTAAATCACTATAAATTTTGTTCTGCACTTTACTTTTTAATATTCTCAATACGATAAGCTAAAGTGTGTTTTCTTTTACTTCTTTTCTCTTATTAGATAAATCTATCTGAAATTTTCTATTACTTTAATTTATTATTTAGCAGTACTTCGCTAATTGCCACCTCATATTTTTGTTTTTTTTCATTCAAAAAATGTAATTTTTTCAAAGATGGGAATTTCCTTGATGCTTCGCTACATGCCTAAGATAAAATTTTGTGAGATTATTAAAATGTAATATGACAAAAATTCTTCAAAACGAGCATGACAATAATTGACGGTGCTAAAATGAGATTTAAATAATGAACTTTAAAAGTAATGGAGAAATTTTGTAACATGGGTTTTCGTCTTATTGAAATATATAATGGGCTTTCTTCCCTAACTCTTGCATTCCAAAATTGGGCCACTTCCGGCCACAAATTAGAAATTGCAAGTTGAGACTGAAACTTCCACGGGCCAGTTTGGTTTCAGTTTCATATCTCATTTTTATATTTTCTACTATTTGAAAATCGTAGAAAATTGAAATATATCATTTTATATATATTTTCACCCGACATATTTTTATTTTTATTATAAAAACACATTCTCCCAATAATCTATTTTTTATCATTATTACTATCCCTCTCCATTTATAACATACTAAACTTAACATAATCATTACTTTTTTTTATAATCTATAATAGCCTGCTAAACTCAACACAATCATTATTTTTCCAACAATTTATCTAAATGCAAACTCATTTAAATTATTTTCAGTAACTATTTTTTCAAAATTTGAAAATTATGAAAATGAAAAATGAAAATGAAAGTAAAATCAAATGGGCCCAAACAACCAATTAACATGCATTTTGACTTAAAGCCAGTTTGGTTGTGTTTTCATTTTCAATATCTTTAAAATTTGAAAAGTTAATTAGAATAAATGAGTTGAAAAAAGGTTTGTATCTAAATAGTATGTTGGGAAAGTAATGATTATATATGGTTTATAGGTTGTAGGTGGAGAGAGATATTAATAATGAAGAAAATAGAGAAGATTTATAGTTTATTGGACAATATATTTTGAGATAAAAATGAGTTGGAATATAGGTGAAAATAATGGTAAGTTGTTGAAGATTCATTTCCAAATAGTAAAAAAATGTAAAAATGAATTTAAAAACATAAACAAACCAACTGTTAGTACTTCTTTCTCTTATTAAAAAAAAAAAGACTTAGGGGCCGTTTGGTTTTGTTTTCTAGAGCTATTTTCATTTTCTGGTGAAAAAGAATAGTGAAAAGTTGGGTATAAGTATGATTTTGAAAACAAAATGTTGTTTGGATGTTTTGTTTAAAATGAAATAATTGTGTAGGTTTGAAAATGGGTTGTATTTGGATATTGTAGTGTTTTTATATCAAAAGTCATACGAATATGAGTAGGAGAAAATAAAGTGCAAAACTGGAGAGAGAATATACTAATGTGTTGGAAAAATGTGTTGAGAATGAAAATATTTGTTAAAATAGGGGAGAAGTTGGTAGCTTTCTGTTTTCATTTTTCAGAAGAAAATGAAAAGGGGTTTTGAAGACAAAACCTAATGAACACTTAGAGCCCGTTTACATTTGTTTTCTGGAGGTATTTTCATTTTATGGTGAAAAGGAATAGTGAAAAATTAGTTATAAGTGTGTTTTTGAATATAAAATGTTGTTTGGATGTTTTGCTTAAAACAGGGTTGGTAATTTCCAACACGACACGATAACATGAAAAAATTGGGTTTGGATTGACCTATTTTGGGTTTGGCTCCAATAAGTTCGGCACGAATAAGAACTGAAAAAAATAGGTTGGGTTAAGTTGAATTTCAGGTTACATGAATAACCTAAAGTTTGATTTTTGGTCACAGGACAACCTGAACCTACCTAAACCAACTCAACCCAATTCGAATTAAACAAATAAAATTTAAATTTTTTAGGAGTAAAACTATAAAATAACAAAATAAAACTTGAAAATTTAAACTTTAGCAATATTAAAATTACTATGGTATTTTTAAGTCTTATTTATTTTCACAAATATACAGGATGGATGATTATAATTTTATACTGTTATTTTTTGGTATCCAAGCGAATATGAAAGTTATTTTGTAAAGAGTTGACAAAACACTGCTTTGACTACTGAATTGTCATACAGATTTTTCTTTGGCCTTATGCAATGCAAGATTTTGTATATATAAATAGATCACATGAATTCTTTCTATTGAGAGGTTATAAAAAATAAAAAAAACTCAAGCAAGTTTTTATGATAAATTATGTGTCTAATTAAAATACTTGTTTACTATTTGCTTGATGATATATTTTTATTGATTTGTGTGCTACTTAATGAATCAATATAAAGTAAAGAAATGATATCATTTTAAGAAGTTAAAAGAAATAAAGTAAAGAAATAATGTCATTTTAAGAATTTAAAAGAGACAATTTGAGTTATACAAAAGATGTAGAAATTAAAGAATGGGTAAATAAAACTTGAAAAAATATGCTATTTTTAAAGATAAATTACTTTGTGATTTCAATATTTTTATAATGCTGATAGATACTACAAAATGAAATGAAAAAAAAAAGTCCTAAAATCAATATATTATGTGGTTCAGTTAAATTTTTTTTAGAAAGCTGTGTGAATTTATAATGAGAATTCCTTAATCCCATTTTAATTTATTAATAATTAAAAATAGATAAAATAAAAAAAATAAAAATGCCAATTTTTTTTTAAAAATTAAAAAAAATGTTTGAAATAATTATTTTAAATCAGATTGACAGGTTGGATTGGGTGGATTTGACTTTGCGAGTTGACCTAATAAAGATCAGGTAAACCTGAATATGACCTGATACGATTCAAGTTGGGTTATGATTTGGCATTTTCAAGTTGTTATCAGGTTGAGTTGTGTTGGAGTGATGAAATTAATATTATATTTCTACTTCAACCCAACCCGAACCCACCCAACCCACCCAAATTGCCATCCCTTCCTTAAAATGTAATTATTATATAAGATTGAAAATAAGTTGTATTTAAGTATTGTTGTGTTTTTGTATTAAAAATCGTACAAATGAGAGTATGAAAAAATGAAGTGAGAAAATAAAGAGAGAGCGTAAAAGTGTATTTAAAAAAATATATAAAAAATAAAAATATATATAAAAATAGGTAAGAAAATTAATAACTCTCTATTTTTATTTTCAAGAGAAAATAAAAGGAGTTTTGTTTTCAAAAACCCAACGGGATGTTAGTACTTCATTAATCAAATAACTAGCTACAAGAAATTCAAACCTAGATTACGTCCCTGTCAATAACTCTTTCGTTTGATGTGACAATACCAATGATTGGGCCAAAATTATTTAAAAACAGAAAACATTACCAAAGTAGCCCCTTCTAGGCCTGTAAATGGGTAGGGTATTACCCTACTCAGGCCCAAAATGTCATACCCATACCCATGCTTGTACCCATACTTATTAAATATAATGTAATGGGTATGGGTAGGGTCTATACCCATAAATTACCCATGTACCCATATCCATACATTACCCATTACTTTATATTTAAATTTAATTTATGAACTTAAAAATTATTTATACCGAAATCAAATTTATATTAATGATAAACTTTTTATATATAAAAATTATAAATATGTGAATGAGCGGTAACAATTAAATAAATTCTTTTATTAAAAATTAAACTAAATTAATAAAATTAATAAATTGAGATTGCAATTTTTTTTAAAAAAAAAATGAAATAGCATAGCAACAGTTGAACATTTTTTATTAATAAAATTAATAATGGAATAAATATTTTTATAAAAATAGTTAATAAAATTAATTTTGCTAATGACTAAAGTTTATTAATATAGAAATTAACTGTTTTTATAAAATTAAATATAGAAAAAGTTTTTGCTCTTAAACTGTTTTTATTACCTATTTTTTTAATAAACTGTATATAAACCGTATTTTTTTAATAAACTGTTTTTATTCACTATTTTTTTAATAAACTGTATGTTTTTTTAATAAACTGTTTTTATTAACTTTTTTTTAATAAACTATTTTTTTAATGAACTGTTTTAATTAACTACTTTTAAACTGTATTTTTTTTAATTAGCAAAAAGTTTAACTACTAATAATATTAATAAAGTTTAATATTAATAAAGTTTAACTATTATATTAATAAAATAGTTAATTTAATTAGAAAAAAGTTTAAAATTAATTAATTTAAATTTAATGATTAAATTAAATATAGAAAAAAAAATTATTTTTTGTTATCATATGCAAAATAATATTTTTAGTATATATTAAGAAAATTAATGTATACATTAAAAACATAAGTCTAATAAACTAGACCCAATGGGTCTTGGGTTAGTTAGGGTAGAGTAGGATTAGGGTCTCATTCTTTTAGGTATTTTAGGGTAGGGTAAAAATTGGGTATTTTTGTTTGGGTATTTTAGGGTATGGGTATGGGTAGGGTGATACCCTACCCATTTACAGGCCTAGCCCCTTCTGTCACATTGTCATCTATCATGCCATTAATATTCAAATCCCAATATTAGTTAAGCTAAGCAATAAATTAATCCCAGGTCCACTCCACCCCCTTGCTTGTAGCTTTTGATGATCAACATCAAACGCCGGCTTTGGCCGGCTTTCATTTTCCTGCCCGCCCATTTTGTGAAAACCCCATTCTTTTGTAGTTTTGTTTTATTTATTTATTTATTTATTTTTATCAACGATAGCTACATATTCAATATGTGTGAGTTTAATTGTTGAAGTGCAGTTATAATGTGGAAGAAAGTTATTTTGGGGAATACTTTAAAAAATTTGCGATTGAAAGCTAGAGTTGCGGTCTCTTACTCAAGAGCAAGTTTGCTCAGAAAATGGATTGAATAAATTTTTTTTTTCTTGTCAAAATACTAATATTTATAGTGTTTGGTTTTAATGGATTGAACTTATTGTACTTAGCAATCTACCTTAATATTTTGAATTTATTTTTAAGAGTGATTTGGCTAATGTGCTCTTAGGATACATTTGAGGTATATCAAGTTGATATGCATACACATACATTACATGCATAATATATATTTATTATTAATAATAAAAGTAATAAAATAGTATAGAAGTGAGAGAACATACCTACAACAAAAGTTGGAAAATTTTAAAAAATTGAAGAGAAATAGAAATATTATATAATATTCGTCAATTATTATGAGACTATAAAGTAGTAGCAATAGCCGGAATCGAAAACACTAGTTAATTTTAGTCACATCATACAAAGTATATCAAGGAGTTGGAACTTTACTAATAATGTAGATTTATATAATACGGTTCTTGAACATAATTAAATTATGAATTCTTGCAGAATTTGTCTTTTTTAAATTGCTCTTTTTTATCATATTTGTTGTTTGCTTCCGAGTGTATTATCAAATCAGACAATTTGAAGCTACTTTTACTTGTTCAACAGGTTAGCCCTTAGGATTCTCATGTAGTGTATTTGTTTGGCAAAATTTTCTGTTAGTACAGTACAAGTACTGCTCTTTCTCTGTCAATCTTTTACACACACAGCACACAGTTGTTCGCATAACCAGAAATCTGACAGGTAACATGCTAAGTTTCCAATATCCATTGTTGTTTCTTTTTCCTCTATATGCTGATTCTGCTTGAATTTTTAAACCTCCATGGTTTTTTGGGTATTGATTGTGATTTATGCATATTTATGGACAGAAAGTCTAGGAATGAACTTTCTGAGCAGTATTTCAACTTCCAAATAAGCAAATAATAATGGCTGGCAACTACAGGTTAGAAATGGAACAAAATGACATAGTTAGATCACTGGTGACAACTGTTGGAAGTTTCATTCAAGACAGATTGATAGACAAAGACCAAAGAAGCCAACACAAAGAACATTGTGCCGAAAGATTAGCAGCTGAGGATGGAAGCCCTGATCAAGAATCAGAAGTCCGCTACTCTGATCAAGCAGTTTTGGCCAATCTGGACTGGGGAATTGATGCTCTTGAAGAAGCCATAAACACGTCTAACGTAGAAACGAAGATGGCCCGTTTGGACTATGCGGAGAAGATGCTCCAAGTGTGTGCTATGCTGAATTCTAGCCAGAAAACAGCAGGAGTTCCAAATTTCTACCTCTCAGCTTGGGCACATTTGAACCTCTCATACTTGTGGAAGTTGAGAAATAACATTCACAACGCAGTTCTTCACATTCTGGAGATGTTTATTGTGGACCCTTTTTTCTCGCGGGTTGATTTCGCTCCCGAGCTTTGGAAGGCTATTTTTCTTCCCCACATGGGATCCATTGTTGGGTGGTATTCGGAGGAGAGGAGGAGGATAGTGATGGATGTGATCCCGGATGCCTCTGACTTGTCCTTCACCGTTGATTTTGATCACTGTTTTGATGAGTCTTTGATCCTGTCTGTAAGGCCTGAGGAAGCTGAGAGAATTCAAGAATTGGAACGGCTTTATGGTCAGTCTTTGGATGAAAACACAAGGCTTTATGCAAAGTACTATAAGGATTGCATGAACCATGATTCTGGCACCAGCAGGAAGGTGATTCCTATGTTGCCAATTGCAGAGCCCCCGATGACTCCTCTGCATGAGTTCAGCAGCCGGTCGGTTCCCGATTATGTGAAATTTGGTCCAATTTTGCCCAAGAGTGCCGGTTTTTCCCCAGTCCTCAAACACAAAGAGAAGACAGGAGATGGTTCCAGGTAAATAACACTGTTGCAACTTCCAAACTTGTTGAGCAATATACTAGACTAAAAATGTATGTTGGTGGACTTTATTTTTGTATCTTCTTCAATCAGATCGAAGGCAGCCTCCACGTTTGAGAATCTTGAAGATTCTGCTGGCTGGGATGCTCCGGTAAGGTCATTATGGTCATAATGATATGTGATGCTCTGTTTTGCATTTGTCGTTTGTGAATGACTGGATCTTCCCCACATATCTGTTCTCATTGTCAGGAGGAAATCCACGAGGAGTGTGAAGATTCTGCTGAGGATCCTGATGCATATAAAGAACCTAAAGATAGATCACATGAAATTGTAGCAAATAGCTTTCTGGCAGAAAAGGATGATGACAATAGGTCCATTCTATCTAATAGAAGCATTAGAGTGAATGAGGACCAGGAGACCACATCCAGCAGACAAAGAGTAAAGGCTCACAGTCAGAGACAATCTCCTCATAGTAGCTCTCCTATGGATTCTCCCAAAACTTCTTCCACAAGGACTTCGTCTCCAAAAGTGGCCACAAATTCTGGAAAGACACAAACATCCATGCTGCGGCTTCTCTCCACCCGTGCCATAGACTCATCAATTTCCACATCTCAGCCTGTTTCTCCACATTCATGCTGTGACAACTCAAGCATTAGCTCAACAGATTCCGATGGGGAAACGACAGTATGTTCCAAACCATATATGACTTTAAACCAATGCTATTATGTATATATTGTCTTTTGGGGCTTAAACTGAAAGTGGCATAGACAATCAGGGACAGTTGAAAACTGCAAGGAGAAGCGTTGATCATGCAAGGAGTGTTAGACAAGTATTTCCAAAGAGGTTAGTTTATTCTTTTTCTTCAAATTTAATCTAGGAAAACTGAAGTTTTTTGTACCTCTTGAATTTGCGGCAGTTCTCTTAACCAAGGTGATGATGGAAACCTGAGCTATGTATCTTCTCCAACATCTGAGGCATTGACTCCTCAGTCAAGGCCACCAAAGGATTTCGTCTGCCCTATAACTGGCCAAATCTTCAATGATCCAGTGACCCTTGAAACGGGGCAGACATATGAAAGAAAAGCCATTCAAGAATGGATGAATAGAGGAAATACAACATGCCCCATCACACGGCAGCCGCTTTCTGCAGCTTCACTACCAAAAACAAATTATGTTCTTAAAAGATTGATTACCTCCTGGAAAGATCAACACCCTGACCTTGCTCAGGAATTTTCATGTTCTGAAATTCCACAAAATTGTTTAAGTGGGATAACCAATCTTTCAAGTCAAATAAGCATCAACAGCAATCCAGTTGATATTAAACCTCAAAGATTTGTCCGAATGGCAATGTCAACATCACCAACCAGTGTAATATCTCAAGCTTCTGTTGAAGCAATGATCAATGCATTGAAACCTTATATTCTATGTCTTTGTAATTCCGAAGACTTGCAAGAATGTGAAGCAGCTGCTTTGACGATAGCCAAGATTTGGGAGGACTCAAATCTGGACTCAGGAATTCATTCTTATTTATCTTCACCAACTATACTAAATGGGTTCATGGAAATATTATCTGCATCTGCGAATAAGGATGTGCTCAGGACAACAATGTATATACTATCCAAGCTGGTATGGGCAGATGATCGTGTTGGTGATCTTCTGGCAAGTATAGACTCTGATTTCTATTGCTTGGCTGATTTAATGAAGAAAGGACTTGCGGAAGCTGCTGTTCTTATGTACTTGCTTGGACCGTCATTTTCTCATCTTTCTTCTCACAACTTAATAACGGCCCTTATCCATATAATTTCAGACACAAATGACGATCCTACTGGTTTTCAATATGCTATAGCACCTAAAGATGCTGCTATAGCATTGCTTGAACAAATTGTCGTGGGTGGTGATGAGACTGAGCGATCACGTAATGCAAAGAATGTTATAGCAGAGAATGGTATTCCTGCTTTTCTGAACTGCCTCAACAGAGCTGATGGAAGAGAGTCAATTGTGTCGATACTTCTATGCTGCATCAGAACTGATGTGAACTGCAAGAATATGATAGCAAACAGAATTGAGTTATTTCCTGTTCTTGAATTGTTTCATGGTGGAAATGACAGTGTGAGAGGAGTATGTATAGAGTTTCTCTGTGAATTGGTTCAGCTGAACAGGTATATCACCATTTTCACCAGTTTTGCGTGCCTTAACTTCAAATTTACTCCCTAGGCTGTCTGATTATCACTGTTATGAAGTTCATTAGTATATCCCCTGAGTTCATTATCATGTATTACAGGAGAATGTTAGGTAACCAGATTTTGCAGATAATTAAAGAAGAAGGAACATTCAGTACTATGCACACCTTTTTGGTTTATCTACAAATGTCCCCAATGGAGCAGAAACCTGCTGTTGCTACCCTTCTTCTACAGCTTGATCTGCTGGTTTGTGTTTCTTCACTGTTCTAAATTTAGCTAAAGTAACACATATGCTGACATAGTTAAGGATTCTGATGAATTATTTTACATCCTAGGCTTCTCCTAGGAAGATGAGCATCTATAGAGAAGAAGCCATGGAAGCACTGTTAGAAGCACTTCAAAGAAAAGACTTCCCATCTTGTCAAACTATGACCCTTGGCGCTCTAACATCTCTTTCAGGGCATATGAGAGCTTTAAGGAAGCCATACATGGAATATAGGTTGCTAAAAATGGCAGGATTCGACCAACCTTACAATGCTATGATGAGAGAGGAGGAAATGAATGCCAATGAAACAGAGTTTGCTGAAATGGTAGAAAAGTTGTGTAGTTTTTATTTTTCTTAACTGGTCATTCCTTGGTGTATTTACTTTGAAAATTTTCTTAGAGAGAGGAAGAGAAAGCAGCAAGGACTTGGGAGAAGAGGATGGCATTTGTACTTTCCAACCACGAGCGAGGCATGATCTTTAAAGCTTTGGAGGAATGTTTTAAGAGCAATTCAATAGAGATAGCAAAGTCTAGCCTTGTTGTGGCGACATGGCTCGTGCACATGCTTTATAGTTTTCCTGATTGTGGCATAAGAGAGGTTGCACGTAAATCATTGCTCGACAAGTTCATAAATGTGCTACAATCATCAAAGAATCTTGAGGAGAAAATATTGGCTGCCCTTGCTTTGAGAGCATTTATCAGTGAACCAGGTAAAAATTGTCATTTATTCAGCTGACTTTCCATTGAAATCCTTCTAGTTTAGTAACTAAAACTATTGGTCCATGTTTAAGATGGCCTGAATGAAATGGGGGTATATGCCAAAAGTATGTGGAAAACCTTAAGGAGGCTCAAGAAAAGCTGCACTGTGGTCCATGATATAATGAAAGCATTGATGAACTTACCGTCTATTGATGCAGTGAGTGGTGTATATAAATCTCTCGTCTATTGCAACTTGATAACAAAATCATACCTGAGTAACACTGACTGAATGATATATGCAGGCAGAGCTGTGGTCGTGTGTTGAAGGTCCCGAGTTAGATGTGTCCATGAATGGAGAAATCCTATCCATGATTCATATAAGAAATCGGTTGATCAGTGGCCACTCTGATGGAACTATAAAGGTGTGGACTCAAGAATGTGGTTGAATATTGTTCAATACTCCTTTTTACTCATTATCCTTTTTGAAAAGTTTCCCTTTGCATTCAGGTATGGGACACTGGAAAAAGGGCCCCCCGATTGATTCAAGAAGCTCGGGAGCACTCAAAGTCCGTTACATGCCTTCAAGTTCCTCCTTCATGTGACAAGTTGTATAGCGGATCTGCAGACAAAACCATCCGAGTAAGATTCCACATTTCATGCTCTAACCTAGCCTGAAATTGAAAACCTGAAGCTTGTTGGTTCAAAACAACATTAGATGTAAATTATACCAACAAAGATGGACTGGAGCCATTGTTTTGGTAAGATTGTCATGCCAAATCATAAGCCGAAGCAATTATCCTAAAAGGGATACAATGTGAGGAAGGCTTAAGGATACTCAATGCTACAAACTTGTCAAAATATTACCAAATCTTAAACTTCAAGGAACATTCTATAGTTTCTTTCCAACACCTGCTCATGCATTGCCTGGAATAATCTTTCTTTCATTTCTCATTTGCAGGTTTGGTCAATCAAACAGGATGAAATACATTGTATTCAGGTACATGATGTAAAAGAGGCAGTACAGGTGCTGACAGCTAATGCTAGTTTCGCGGGCTTCTCATCTCAAGGAAATGGAGTTAAGGTTGGCATCATGAACTTCCTCAAATTATCTCGGATGTGGACAAAATCATAATGCTTGAAAACATTGGTTTCTTGCAGGTTTATAATTGGGCAGGGGTTCCGAAAAACATTAACTTCAACAAACAAGTAAAATGCCTAGCATTGGATGGTGATAAACTATACTGCGGTTGTTCTGGTTACTCTGTCCAGGTAACAGACTTCATGTTATAAATGTGAAAAAGAAGTTCATATAAGTCAACTTGCTTTCTGATTTAAATCCCTGCTACTGCCACACACACTTCCAAGAATGGTAACAAGAAATCATGTTTCATCTATTGTGCACAGGCAGGGACATGACGATACAGACACGACACGAAATGGATAAAACGATGCGCTAAATTTTAAAATTTTAAGACAAGACATGGTTAACGTATTATATATAACTATTCATTGAAAATATATATCAAAATATTGAACATTATAAACTTAGAAGGAAAAAAAGTCAACAATTAAACAACAAAATAAATCTATCTTAAATCCAAAAACATGACAAGAAGAACAAAAATTTATATCCTTCAATGCCTAAATGAAAATAAGTATTAGACCTCATACAAATTATATAGTGAAAATTGCCAGTATAAAATATTATAATATTAGTCAAAAACAAAATAAGTGACAATGTGAAAATTATTACTAATTACATGGCGATGTGAACTAATGGTTTAAGTCGTAAGTATTAACAATTAAGTATACATCTATAAAGACAATCTAGTAACAGAAAAGTTATATCTATGATTTGTAATGAAATTTTCATTGTTATTAATGACTCATGACAACTTAAATATAATTTTTATTACTATTAAGCTTGTAATTGTTATCACACAACAAAATTTTTTGCTACTTAACATATATAATTAGTGAGGACTTTTGAATTGTCATTAATTTTTCTTTATTTTAAGTGTGTCTAATTATTTAAATTCATTAAAATACTATGACCAATAAGGGTCTTCATCGACTTCATTTGTCATTAGAAGATTCGCAACTTTGTTACTATTTATTAGGCAATGCCCGGCATTGTGTCAACAAGTGTCGGTGTCATGTCGGAGCCGTGTCAATGTTCGACACGTCTCTGACGCTGTATGGGGCAAGTTTTTAAAGTGCATGTACATCATGGCATTTCATTAGTTCTCTTTCTCTATATTGAGAATTTTGACAATAATACAGGAGGTGGATCTAAGAACACATAAATCATCAACATTTTACTCCGGTGCCAAGAAGTTATTGGGCAAACAAACAATCTACTCTATAGAAATTGACAATGGTCTTCTATATGCCAGCGGGTCATCAGTTGATGGTACAGCAGGAAAGGTATATATGGCTTCTTTGCTATCTCAACTTCTACACTCCCAAAAGTTACAAATTTTATCACTAAATGTACCAAATTCTTTTTGTCTCAAAACCACATTGCATTAGGTTTTCAAACTCTCCAACAAGGCACTCATAGGATCTTTGCCAACCGGCCTCGACATTCAACAGACCGCCATAAACAATGACTTCATATTTACAGCCACAAAATGCGGAATCATAGAAGTATGGCTAAAAGAAAGCGTGACAAAAATTGCTTACATCAAAATGGGAAGTGGAGGAAATGCAAGAATCACGGCTGTTGCTTCGGATGCCGATGGGCAAAAACTTTTTGCTGGAACCAATGATGGCAGACTCCAGGTTAATCACACATCAAATATTCCATCCTTTGCAGTCTAAAATTCAAGTCTTTACATGTGATACGAGCTCCTCTTTCTTTATGGGTACATTGCAGGTCTGGAGTTTGGACTAAGAAGACTGGAGGATACTTCAGCTGTGATTGCTTGTAAAATATTTCTCATATTTCACGTTTATTAAACACAATTTTGAGTCAAACATATGTTTGGTTGTAAAACTTTTTTGATGTCTATGAGAAATGAGGAGACAGCCTTATCTCTCCTCAAATCTCACTTTTCAGAGACATGAGACACCCCCACTGTTCACAATTCTCTTATTTGGTTTTGTTTTCATTTTCATTGTTTTTAAAATGTTGGGAGGTAGTTAGTGGAAATAAGTTGAAAATAAATTTATATTTGGATGAATTGTTGGAAAAATAATAATTATGTTGGGTTTAATTAATTGTAGGTGGAGAGAAATAGAAATAATAGAATTGAGAGAGAATATATATAAGTTATTGGGAAATATGTTTTGAAAATAAAAATAAAAATAAAAATAAAGTTGGGTGAAATGAGTAAAAAAGTGATGCGTTTTATTTTTGAAATAATAGAACATATGAAAAGTGCCTTTCAAAATGAAACCAAACGGCGCTAAACTTTTTCACTTCAAAGGTTTTCTTTATTTTTTTTTTATTCATTCACTCAATGTTTTCTTCCACACTAGAGAGAGAGAGAGAGAGAGAGTTGGGGCGGCAATTTTTGTTTTTTTGGTGGGGGGAGGGGGAATTTTAATTGAGAAGCAAATTTATTATTTTTATGAAATAAAAAATTCATTAATGACAATTTAATTTATTTATTTTTATCATCTTTCAGTTAATCCAATGAATTTGAAATTTATTAAAATTAAATTCACGAAAATCTAAAAAAAAATTCTTAGTCAAAATTTAATTTTGCTCAATTTAAAACACATTCGATTGTCTAGTTTATAAAAAATTATCAAATATATTATATATATTAAATTTATCTTTTATTTAAACTTTTTTATATAGCTATTCTCCATCTCAAGCAAATTAAAATTAACAAAATTAACTAAAAAAATCCCAACTTACCTGTCTAATTAATAATTTCACGAAAAAAGTAATTTGTCCTCGACCTACTTCAAAATTACCAAATCAATTGACGATCTATTTTTTAAAATTAACAAAAGATCAAATTATTAAATTTATAAATTAGTTAATTTTTTTTAATATTGTAATTCCCACATAAACCTATTAAATTCTTTTAATAGATTAAATTTATAGATTATTTAATTTTTTAATAAAACAATCTCATTCTCTCAAATATATCTAGAAAGTAAAAAATAATCACATAACCAATCGCCACCTTATGTCATATCAATCCATTACATCACCATAATCATTATACTTTATTTCACAACTAATCACAACTTTATTTCTCATTTTTATATTTCTAAAACATCAAAACAATTCCAAAATTTTGAAAACACCAAACATGAGGTCAAACCTCACAGACAATCGCCTTCAGTTTTCTAAGGTTATTCATGTGGGAAGACTAATAATAATGCCCTTGTTAGAGCAAATTTGCTGAACTAAAATTTGTCTCCCTCTGCTTTCCTCAAGTGTAACCAACTTAGCTCCATTTATTTTTGTGGGTGGAACACTGGATGGTGAAATTAATTTTTTATGGTGGTATTAATTTTTGAATGATAATAAGAATGATAATTATTTTATTTAAATATATTATACTTATTATGTGGAATAAAATAAAGGATGAACAAAATATTTTTAACACATATTTATATATACGGATGAAATTAGTTGGATAAAATATAAATTGACCATATGACTCCTACACATGAAATCAAAGAATTGGAAGTTAGGTGCCAAAATCTCAAAGCATTGGTGCCTGGGTGCCAATGATCTGAAGTCTAGATGCTAATGTTTGTAATGTTAACTATACTGCACGGGGGCATTAATATATTTATCTTCCATCCCTCATTCTTGTCATCCATAGATTTGGTGAATTTGTCCGGCTAAAATGATCGGATGGCTCATCATCTTATTAACCGTACAGTGTTAGATTCAACTTTTTCACGAGATTTATATATTAAAAAGTAAACAACATATGATTGAGACCTCTCTACTAGATCTATATTTTGAAAAGGAAACCACAAATGATTTTAGATGATGACCAGATAAACTAGGCTTTATAATCTTTACTACGGGCTTGTATATAGCTCAAAACATCTTTTAACTGTCAAAATAATACTAAACAAGTAATTTTATTTCCCGAGTTATACGTCTAAAACACATTTTTTCTACCTAGGATACCCCCAAGAGCAAAAAAAAAAAAAAAAAAAAAGAAAAATCATACATACTCCCTCATTTCTTAGTATACCTTTTACATCACTTATTCATATATATATATATATATTCACTCACTTAATCACTTATTCATTTTCTCACTATACCTTTCACATCACTTATATTTATATATATATGTATATATATATACATACATTTATAAAATATTAAAATTTTACTAACT
The DNA here is from genome assembly GCA_018894105.1 of Jacaranda mimosifolia. Taxonomy (NCBI): domain Eukaryota; kingdom Viridiplantae; phylum Streptophyta; class Magnoliopsida; order Lamiales; family Bignoniaceae; genus Jacaranda; species Jacaranda mimosifolia. Next base: position 24,943,087 of record CM032131.1, on the reverse strand, counting down.
AAAAACTTTTTCGATTTTCTTTTTCTTTTTTTAGCATTTAGTTATAAATTTAACCAAAAAAAATTAAATATAGTGTGATGATTTTTTAATAATCTAAAATGTTCAATACAAGATTAATAAAACAATAACATAATCATCCAAAAATATTTAAAAAGTTAACTATAATTTAAAACTATGATTTTATTCTTTTATTCTTTTTTGAATAAAATATATTATTTATCAATAATTAGTTTATAATTCAATGTATTGTTTACTAATTATAAAGTAAATACGTTAAATATATTACATTTATTTTATTTAATAGTCAATATATAATTTAATTATTTTATTTATAATTTCAAATTTTTATGCTAATTATTATAGATTTATATTTAATTTTTTATTTAATAATATTTATATTAATTATTACCGATTTATATTAAATTATTTGTTTAAATAGTAAATATATTAATAAATAGATTTATTAAAATATAATTAATATTTTCGTTAACTCATATATTTACTATAAATATATTATTAATTAAAGCCTAATTAAAATATTAGTTAGATTAGTAAATATATTAATGATTACATGTTAATTAAAATGTTGTCAATATTATTTCAAATATTACTTAATTAACTACAATTAATATTGTTAATTATAAAAGTTTTAAAAAAATTATTTAATTAATAGTGCATAATAATATGTTTAATAATTTTTTTGTTTAATGATCATGAAATGTGATTTTTTAATTAAATATTATTATTTTAATTTCTTTTGCTATTATTTACTTTATCAAATTATTATGTCATATAATTTTTTATTTATAAAATATTTTAAAAGGCATTTAAAATTAAACTAATTACAAATCATTTCTCCACACACACACACACACACACACACACATATATATATTAATCATCACAATATATAGATACATCAATCATCCATATATATGTGCACGCGCACACACACACACACATATATATATATATATATATATTAAATTTAAGAATACAAATTTGCCCTATGAACCCAACAAAGAAGTAAGTGATTTAATATTTACAATAAAATTTTTCTCCTAAAAAACAATTCTAAACAAACTATTTCATTTTCCATGTTTTTTCAAAATAACACCAAATAGTTGACATATTCCTTGAGCTTAACGCCCAAAACTTATCCTCCCAAAATATTTCGTAGAAAATGCTTAAAGCATAACCAAACAAAGCCTTACTTTTCTCGAGAGGTGCTATAAGGTGACACCTAAACATTTTTTTTAAAAAAAAGTACCAAAATATCCAATAATGCAATGTTTGATAAACCAGACCGTGAGCAAGGTGACCTTATTGGTTACTAATTTGATTGGTTTAACCACCAGTTCAACCAGTGTGATGTTATAATTATATTTAATACATTAAATATATAAAAAATATAAATATCTATATATATATAAAGGAAAAAAAATAAAAATGACCTAATATCATGAATATATATTTGGGATTTGATGTTTGGAGAGGATTTAAATGAGAAAATAGAAGGAACAAAAAAGAATAAGAAGACTGAAAATGAAAAATGATGCAGTGGACTACTGAACTAAACTCCCGCAGTCGTCTCACTTTGCGTCTTTGCTTGACTGCTTGCCTTTTATTGGTAAGTTAGCTTTTGGGTTTTTACTTTTTATTTTAAAAAAATAATAACCGGTTCAAAACAAAATCGGTTCATTGGTTAAACTAATTTTTTAATAAACTAGTTTTAACTATCAAACCGGATCAAAAATTTGGCTGGTTCCTAGTCGAATCGGCTGGTCCGGTTCAGTTTCTCAATCATTGAAAGAATGAATTTATGCAAGCAACTCCTATATATAGTGCTACCATTGTTGGAGAGTAATAAATAGGTTTGTATCTTATTTTATAGCTTATGCCATTGTTTATTATTGTTATATTGGGAAGAGATACTTCTTTTTTTTTTTTTCCGGCTATTAACATACAAAATTTAACCAATACAAAAAATAATTTGTGAAGCACTTATACACTAAAAATTTGAATATGAATATACATTTGTCTATTCCTTATTATCAAAATTTTATACATTTTTCATATGAATTTTTTCATACTTGCAACTTATAATTTATTATATAGAGATCAAGCTTCTACTTTGATCCTATAGCAATTCCTTTGGGAAAAAAGTTCTACTGCCTTTTCAAATTAGTGACATAAAACTGAAAACTACAAGATTGGTTACCATCACCAAAACCTATCAAACTGATCAATATTTGAATTACAATAAAAAAATTGTGGATATCACCCTTAAAGGAGAGACAAGGGGTAGTGAAATTGGAAAAAGAATTGTTCTTCAATATATTTTATTGGGACTTCAACAATATAGATATTGGTAAAATACTATGTTTAGGACAAATAATATAGACATTGGAATATTGGAAGGAAGCAAAAAGCATAATATGTCGCATATACGATGCTAATTGCATAGAAGAAGAAATATATTGCCTTAAATTGTTCATAATCTTAGAGGTTCAACATATTTTACAACTTTAAATGATAATTTATTTTTTGTTTTATTTATTTATTTATTTGATCGCATTTGAATCAAATATAAATAGAAAATAATTTATAGAACAAACAAGCGTAAAAAAAAAAAAAAAGAAAAGGAAAAAAAATAACAAGTCACATGCATCGCACGTGTGCACATTTCTAGTTTGATATATGCGTGATTTGTCCCACAGTGAAGGAATCGAGAGTCTTGAAATAACTTATTTATTCTTCCTCTCTCACGATTTAAAACACAATTTTCATGAGAAAAATCACCCTACAAATGCGTGTTAGGCAGACAATACACACACACACACACCATGATGCAGCTGAACCTCTACACTTAGCAATAGATTAATTTGATCATCATCCATAGTGAAATAAAAAGTACGAAACCCTAATAGAAAAACTCTTTGCCTTAATAAGAAATTGATATCATCCCAATATAATATCTAGAATTTTCAAATTATAACATTTAGCATATTAATGGCACAAAATGCCAAACATTTGGTAGGTAATAGAATTTGAAGAAAATCACACCAACCACCCACGAACTTTCTGTTACTGTCAAAAATCACCCAAACATTCGAAATCATAGCAATGAGATCTCACCGAGCCCAGTTGCACTGGCCTGTGACCTTAGTGGAACGACGTGGGGGCCAAAGTAATTTCGATTGCATCAATCTTAGTTCTAAATCAGGGGTAAGTTTGAGGCTGCAGGGTGCTCAAATTAGATTGGGATCGATTCCTCTACCAAAAAATAAAAATAAAAATAAAAATAGAAAAGAATAAAAAATCATAGCAATGAGATCAATCCCCCGAACTTTGATCGGATCACGTTCAGGTCCACATAGCTATGGTCAAATGAACTCTTGACTCCAAACATAAAAAAACATATATGTGTAATTTTTCAGCACAAAATGCCAAAGATTTGGTAGGTTGGATAGAATACTTCGAAAAATGTTTTAACGTTGGAAGACTGCGTACACGAAACACGAAAAAGAACGCATTTGCTATTCCTAGTCAGTTGTGAAGGCAAACCAAATTGCATTTTCTTATTCAATTGTTTCTCTTTGTTAAATTGAGAGTACATTAATGTATACATTTATTATATACTATTCATATTTGGCTGGCTCTATAATAGAATAGTTAATTAAAGTTGATTTCTAATGGTCATGAGAACAAATCTATTTAACAAGTTGCAATTAAGTTGCTAATTAACTATATATATATATATAATATGTGTCCAACTTGCATACTTTTCTTTTCTATTGATTGCCTCATCAAACCAATTAAAAATTCCGTAAGGACAAATTTGTGCCTTAAATCAATGATGCTGGCCAATGGTAGTAAAATGCCTCTTCTGGTCTCTTTGATTTATACATATATATATATATATATATACTTTGGCTCTCATCCGGAAAATTAGCATCCCAAGCCTGTCAATATGCATTAACAAATCTCCATTACACACACACAAACGCACACACTCACACAACACACGCAATGGAGGATACTGCTGTAGAATTCCTTCTGGAAAACCTAAAACGGCTACAGCTCCACAAGGCCCATCTGATTTTCGACGTCAAAAATCAGATCCAAGTGCTTGAGAGCAATCTATGTTTGTTCAAAAGACTCCTCAATGGCTCAACAGAAAATCGGGAGGAAGAGGCCGACGACGACGATGAGACCCTCAAAGAAGTGGTTGGGCAGATCGTACGAGCCGTTTATGGAGTAGAAGATGCAGTCGAAGCTTTCATGAGCCAGGCGGCGGACAAAGGGCTCAAGAAATACTTCAAAAGGGCTTTTGATTCTCCGGCAAAGCTTCTCAGTACTGCCGTCCAAGAGGTTGAGTTAATAGGTGCAAAGGTCAGAAAAATGTACGATCAGAAAAGGATATATTTCTACAAACATATGCTACGAGCGGGACAAAAGAATCAACAAGAAGAAATTAAGGTAAACTAATGTTACATTAGTTCTTGGAAAGTCATTGAAAAACTTTTTGCATGTGGTGTAGTTAATTTTGAGTTTTTTGTCCAACACCCCCCCCCCCCCCCAAGTATTTAGGTATTCATTAAGAGTTAAATAATGCGGATTTGCAATATATGTGTTAGAGCTTTTTAGTTTTACGTAGTAACTTAATTTTCTTTGAGTCCCAAAATAAATTAAAGTTGTTTTTCTTAACATTTGAATTTCTTTTTCTTAACTGACATTTATAACTCTCAGCCATTTAAGTTTAAATGTCCAATTGTTAATTGGTACATTGACATTGCCATGAACACTTGTATGTATGAAGGTCTATGGTTCAAACTTTAATGAGCCTTTAATACGCGTATGTGTGCATAATAAAAATAAAATAAAATAAAAAACCATTTAAATGTAAATAAAAATAAATTTTTACCTTAATCTTTAACTCTTATCTAAAAATTATATATTCTCTAGCTCAAATGAACCAAAAATTTTGAAACGGAAGCAAGATTAATTATGTAAAGAATGAATGTCTCTTAAATTCAAAATTACAAAATATTCACTAGTGATAGATTGATAGATTTATGAAGCGAGCAAAAATAGTTTAACTTTTTGCATGTTATGTTTACCAATTGCATCTATATAGATACATGTCTAAAACTAAGGGGGAAAATAGAAACCCTTTATTAACTTATGTTATCCTTCTTTAATTAGTGAATTGATTTCCACAGCATGTTTTGTTTATTAAAAAAAAAAAAATTAACTTGTGATGGATATGATTGTTTATCATCATAGGTTCCCAGTGTGAAGGAAGATTTTGTGGTAGGTTTTGAAGATGAGGCCGAAAAATTCATACGTTATCTCACTGAAGAAACTGATCAGCAACTTGATGTAATCTCTATCGTTGGTGTAGCTGGCCTTGGCAAGACAACTTTGGCACAAATTTTTTTTCACGATGCTAGAATCAAATCCAAATTCCCTATTCGTCTATGGGTTGATGTCTCTTCAAATTTTAGGAAAAAGGATGTTTATTTGACCATGCTTCGAGACTTGAGTTGGATGACGGAGGACATGTATGACAAGACTGAAGTTGAGATAGCACGAACACTGTGTGCATGTCTAGATAGAGATAAATTCTTGATCATATTAGATGATATGTGGAACACACAAGTCTGGGATGATCTCCAAGATATCTTTGCAAAGAGCAACGGCAAGATGAGTAAAATATTGATAACCAGTCGTATGCGAAAGGTGGCGAAGTATGCCAACCCTAATAGAAAACCCTTCAAATTGCGTTACCAAACCCACCGTGAAAGCTGGGAATTACTACAATTAGCAGCATTTGGTAAGCTTGAGTGCCCTACACATTTGATACAGGTGGGACGACGTATTGCCAGGAAATGTGATGGCGTGCCGCTTGTAACAAAGTTAATCGGTCCAATTCTAGCAATAAAAGGTTTAGTGAGTGAAATGCATGAGAGATGGATTAAAGTTGATGAAGCCCTACAAGCCGATCATTTCCACAGAATTCAGATGAAAAATGTTGTTTCATTTTGTTACAAGAGGTTACCGATTTACTTGAGACCATGCGTTCTCTATTTGGGAATGTTTCCCAAAGATTTTGATATCCCAGTTCAGAGATTGATCCTCTTGTGGATTGCAGAAGGCTTTATACAACAAAAAACTCTAGGGAGAAGCTTGGAAGAAACTGGAGAAGAGTATTTAGAGGACCTTATTGATAGAAAATTGGTAACGATTAAAGTTAGTCGCACTGGTAGAATTAAAACTTGCCGTGTGCACGACTCAATACGTGACTTCTGCATAAGTGAAGCTCAGAAGTACTTTTTTCATGAAATACAAGGACCATTGATTTCTTTAAGTGATTCTGGTGATGATCATTGCTTACATAAGTACCGCCACATTTCAATTCATTCTCAAGTTGTGAATTTCCTTTCATCACAACCTTATGGTCCACGTGTCCGTACTCTTTTACATTTCTTGAGAGAAGAAACCATCTTGTTACCGAAAAATGTTGCATCCATCCCAGATGCCTTCAAACTGCTTAGAGTTTTAGATGTGAAGCCCATTAGATTCACAAGATTCCCGTTCTACTTAACCCAATTAGTTCATTTGAAGTACATTTGCCTTTCCAGCGATTTCAAGGTTCTTCCTGAAGCCATCTCCAAGATGTGGAACATACAAATTCTTATTGTGGACACAACTTCACGTGTTCTAGAAATCAAAGCAGATATATGGAAGATGATTCATCTGAGGCATCTAGAAACCAATGCATCAATTATTTTGAGAAAGAGTACTATGGTAGAAGGTGGTCACAATAATCAGGGTGAAAAAATCCAAACACTTGCCAATATATCACCTGAAAGTTGTGCACAAGTGTTTGAAAAGGCCAGTAACATCAAGAAATTGGGTATCAGGGGCCAGTTAGCCAAACTAATTATGGGGGAGGATGACGACGGCGATGGTGGATCATGTTCAAGTACTCCATTTGATGGTTTGAGAAAATTGGGCCACCTTAAAAGATTGAAGCTATTGAATAATGTGGGTGCTAGTCCATTGTCAAACCTCCCTCCATCCTACAAATTTCCACCAAAACTAATGAGCCTGACATTATCGTATACTTTTCTTGGTTGGAAATATATGTCCATCCTCGGTATGTTGGATAACCTTAAAGTACTCAAGTTGAAAAACTATGCATTCATAGGAGAGTGTTGGGAAATAGCTAACTATGGTTTTCCTCAACTTGAAGTGTTGCAAGTTGAATACACAAACTTAGTTCTTTGGAAAGCTTCAAGTAGCACTCATTTTCCTAAGCTTCAATACATTGCACTCAGGAATTGTGAGCAACTCGAAGCACTTCCTTTCAGCCTCGCAGATGTAGCAACCCTTCGGGAAATACACTTATACCGTACTACTAAATCTACTACTGCTTCTGCCAAGAAAATTCAAGGGCTCACCGAAGGAAGAGAAATCGAGCTCTCTGTTTTTCCTCTTGAAGATGAATGATATATATCCCCTAATTTATTTGCAAATGTACGTAATAACAGACTGTAGTGTGAATTTGGTTGTTTCTAATTTTTCTCTCTGTTCTTGGCATGGAGACTATACAATATGATCTTATGTTTTCATGAGATGTTGCACTTGAAGACATTTATCCTTTTGATTGTTTTCTTACTACAAATCCGGTGTTCTATGAAATTCTCTTGCATCTTTCAATTTGATACCATGTCTTGGCTACGTGTTTATATTGCTTGAATTTCTAGAGTAGGATTGACAAAATTAGGTTACTTTGTTTTACATCACCTCTTAGCCTTGGTTTTATACTACGTAATTGAGTAAGTTATACTACATTCTCCACCACCTCATTTGACCCCAAATTTCATATTTTGCAAAATAAAAATTATATAATAAGCAAAATAATACAAATTGAAAGTTATTAAATTTGATCAAATCCCCTTATTCTTCTCTTCAAGAGCATAGGTTATGTTTGGTTGTAAATTGGAGCATTTTGTCAAAATAATTTCTGGGAAGTGGGGTTGGAAAAAGTGATGGTTATTTGTTTGCATTTTGGGTGATAAGTGGACAATGTTCTAGAAGAAAATTATTTGTTTAGTTATGTTTTCGGAAGGGACAAAATGTCACGTTAATAACTTTTTTGTTGAGTTAGTAAAGTGAATTTAATATTTTAACATTATTTATGTATTTGTATATAGATTGGGTACGGGGACATAAAATGAGAGGGTTAGACATTGGGGAATTGGTAAAAAATGAATTGGGAGGGTATTTTGGGTCTTTTTGGGTGTATTTTAAAAGTGGGATTGGGGAATATGTGGTTTTCATTGTTTATATTTTGAGAGTTGGAAAATAAATTGGAAATATGTAATCAAATGTAGCCATAGATTTTGGGCTTTAATCTCTCTCAAAGTTGATTTATTATTCAATAATATTAGTTCGAGTATTTCACATAATAATCTCGAATTGAATGTTGTAATTGATGAGTTCCACAAAGAACAATTTGATATGACTACAATTTTTTTGTGGGAATAATTGTCGGACCTTCTCCAATGTTGTCTTGCATATTCAGATGTAGACTATGTTCCGGATCTTTGACTTCTTCATTACAAGATACGATTTGGTCACTCCAAAACTCTAGTTTCCAACAGGATAGATTCTGTCTGCAAGATAGCTAAGATCAACCTCTTCTATGCACCAATTAACCAACGGGATTGCCAATGGAGCAAAACAGTGGACGATTTATCAAAGGACAGGACATGCCAACACAAGATTGTTACTAAGCCATATAGTCCTTCTAACAACACATTCACCTGGATAGTTGAGATGAATGTTCTGGCTGCTACATATTTTATCAGGGCTTGTGTATATAGTTCTGCTGATGAAGAGGTAGCCTTCGGACAGACCACAGATTCTCACAAGGCTACCAACTTGTTTAAGGTCCAAGCAATATTCGGTTGCCATATGTCAGTAGATTAAAATATGCTCAGAGATTTTAGGCATCAGAATGCATTGATTAAGAGCTCACCTAATAGCAAAAGTTATCCCGCCTATTCTTCAAAGGAAAGTAACAAAAATCGTTGGTCAGAAATTTAGTCATGTAATACAAACAGAAAATCATCAAGTTCTTATCCTATAAACCAAAAGTCTGATCAGAAATCTAATCCCTAATAGATTCTGGATTTCTAACAATAGAATGATAAATGAGAAGGAGCATTGCACTTTCCCAAAGTCAATGATAATGTGAATATAACATCTATTGCCCAGATATAAATCAAAATAGATTTTATAGTATGAGTTTTGTTATTTAAATCTTAGCAAATCTTCTGATGCTTTTTACCAATTTATGGATCCGAGCTCATTCCTGAAATTATGCTTTTATCTTCCTATTTAATCGTTTCAAGTGCACCTCATCATTATTAAAAGGGAATAAAGTATGCAATTTAACAAGATATTTCAAACTTTACCTTAAAATTTTTTTATGGGCTTTCCAGAGCACATTGAAAAATGAGAATAAAAGTTACGAGCTGATAAATATTTATTACATCTAACAACTGAAAACCATGTACTAGAGAGTAATAAACTATCATGGAAAAGAACAATGTATCCAAAAGCATTGGTTCCCGGAGAGCACTCCAAAGCTATTTCAAGAACCTGATGGTGCATTGATGAACTTACCGTCTATTGATGCCGTGAATGGTGTATATAAATCCTCGTCTTTTGCAATTTGAGAACAAAATCATACCTGAGTAACTCTAACCACTGAATGATATGCAGGCAGAGTTATGGTCCTGTATTAAAGGTCCTGAGTTAGATGTGTCCATGAATGGAGAAATCCTGTCCATGATTCATATAAGAATTCGGTTGATTAGTAGCCACTCTGATGGAACTATAGAGGTGCAGACTTAAGAATGTGGTTGAATATTGTTCAACACTCCTTTTCACTCATTATCCTGTTTGAAAAGTTTCCCTTTGCATTTCAGGTATGGGACACTGGAAAACGGGCTCCCTGATTGATTCAAGAAGCTCGGGAGCACTCAAAGGCCGTTACATGCCTTCACATTCCTCCTCCTTGTGACAAGTTATATAGCGGATCTTCGGACAAAACCATCTGAGTAAGATTCCACTTTTCATGCTCTAATCTGAAACTGAAAACCTGAAGCATGTTAGTTCAAAATAACATTAGATATGAAGCTATTGCTTTGGTAAGAATGTCTTGCCAAATCATAAGCCCGAGCAATTATCCTGAAGGGGAGACAAAGGGCTTAAGGATACTCAGTGCTATAAACTTTGTCAAAACATTACCAAATCTTAAACTTCAAGAAACATTCAATAATTCCTCTCCAACACTTGCTTATGCATTGCCAGGAATAATTTTTCTTTTATTTATCATTTGCAGGTTTGGCCAATCAAACAGAATGAAATACATTGTATTCAGGTACATGATGTAAAGAGGCAGTACAAGCGCTGACAGCTAATGCTAGTTTTGCGTGCTTCTCATCTCAAGGAAACGGAGTTAAGGTTGGCATCATGAACTTCCTCAAATCATCTTTGATTTGGATAAAATCATAATGCTTAAAAACATTAATTTCTTGCAGGCTTATAATTGGGCAGGGGTTCCAAAAAACATTAACTTCAACAAACAAGTAAAGTGCCTAGCATTGGATGGTGATAAGCTCTACTGCGGGTGTTCTGGTTACTCTGCACAGGTAACATTTTTCATGCTAAGTGTGAAAAAATAAATTCATATAAATCCACTTGCTTTCTAATTTTTATCCCTGCTACTGCCACACACACTTCTAAGACAAGGTGGTAACAAGAAGTCATGTTTCACCTAATGTGCACAGATATGAACATGATGATACATATACGGTGCGATATGAGAAAAGCAACATGCTCAATCGTAAATTTTTAAGACCCCACACGGTTATTATATTATATATAATTATTCATTGATTAAATTGATGTATGTATGTTGATATATATCAAAATATTTAACATTATAAACTTAAAAGGGAAAAAGTCAACTATTAAACATTAAAATAAATATATCTTAAATCCAAAAACACTACAAAAAGAACAAAAAATTTATCATTCTTTAGTGCCTAAATGAAAATAAGTATTAGATCTCATACCAATTATATAGTGAAAATTATTACTAATTACGTAGCTACTTGAACTAATGATTTAAGTTATTATTATTAACAATTAAAAACACAAGTTTAGTGACAATCTAATAACAGTAAAATTATATCTATGATATGTAATAAAATTTTTATTGTTATTAGTCACTAGTGACATCTTAAACATAATTTTTGTTTCTATTAAATTTGTAATTATTATCACACAATGAAATTTTTTGCTACTTAACATGTATAATTAATGTTAGACTTTCGGATTCTCATTAACTTTTCTTTATATTTAGTGTATCTAATTATTTAAATTCATTAAATTACTATGATCATTGAGGTTCTTTATCACCTGCATTTGTCATTTGAGAATTTGCTATTCTGTTATTATTTGATATTTATTAGATAATGTCCAACGACATATTAACAAGTGTCGATATCAAGTCAAAGCGATGTCGAGCCTTGACACGTCTCTGGACCAATTTTTTAAAGTGTGTGTGCTTCATAGCATTTCATAAATTATATCTGTGTTGAGAATTTTGACGTTGATAACAGGAGGTGGATCTAATTAAGAACACATACAGCAACAACATTTTACTCCAGCGCCAAGAAGTTATTAGGCAAACAAACAATCTACTCAGTAGAAATTGACAATGGTCTTCTATATGCCAGTGAGTGGGTCATCAGTTGATGGTATAGCAGGAAAGGTATATGGCTTCTCCGCCATCTCATCTTCACACTCCCAAAAGTTGCAAATTTTATTACTAAATATACCAAATTCTTTTCCTCAAAATCACAACGTATTAGGTTTTCAAACTCTCCAACAAGGCACTCATAGGATCTTTGGCAATCGGCCTCCACATTCAACAGGCTGCCATAAACAATGAATTCATATTTATAGCCACAAAATGCGGAATCATAGAAGTATGGCTAAAAGAAAGAGACAAATATTGCTTACATCAAAACGGAAAGCAGAGAAAATGCAAGAATCACGGCCATTGCTTCGGATGCCGATGGGCAAAGCTTTTTGCTGGAACCAATGATGGCAGACTTCAGGTTACACATCAAATATTTCCATCCATCATAGTCTAAAATGCCAGTTTTTTAAGGTTATTCATCGGGAAAAGTAGTAAAATTGCCGTTTTTAGAGCAAAATTTGCAGAACTAAAAGTTGTCCATCCTACTTTCCTCAAGTGAAATCAACTTAACTCCATTTATTTTTGTGGATTAAGAGGGTGTTTGGCTAAGCTTATTTTAAACATCTTATAAGATGTTTTTGGAGCTTATAAGATGTTAGATTTTATTTTTAAAATAGGTTGTTGAAGTGTTTGGATAAAATAAGACATTGAAGCTTATAAAATGTTAATAATGGCAATTTTATAATTAAAATGATTAAAAATGAAGGAACTTGTTAAGATTTTAAAAATAAGTTAGGGTCTCCTTACTTTTTTTAAAAGAGTTTATAAGCTCTTAACATCTTATTTTAGAATCTTCTAAGAGGGTGTTTGGCTAAGCTTATTTTAAACATCTTATAAGCTCCTACATCTTATAAGATGTTTTTGGAGCTTATAAGATGTTATATCTTATTTTTAAAATAAGTTGTTGAAGTGTTTGGATAAAATAAGATGTTGGAGCTTATAAGATGTTAATAATGGCAATTTTGTAATTAAAATGGTTAAAAATGAAGGAGCTTGTTAAGATTTTAAAAATAAGTTAGGGTCTCCTTACTTTTTTTAAAAGAGCTTATAAGCTCCTAATATCTTATTTTAGGATCTTATAAGCTCCTTTTTAAAAAAATTTACCGAACACTTTTTATCAACTTATAAGCTCTTAAACATCTTATAAGATGTTTTGAGGAGCTTATAAGCTCACCCAAACACCCTCTAAGTTCTTTTTTCAAAAAAATTATCAAACAATTTTTATCAATTTATAAGTTCTTAAACATCTTATAAAATGTTTTAAAGAGCTTATAAGCTCACCCAAACACCCTCTAAATGTTGAATGGTGAGATTAATTTTTCAATGGTAATAAGGATTATTATTTTATATATATATACATGTATGTATATATGTATATTATATACTTATTATGTGGAATAAAATGAAGGATGAACAAAATATTTTAAACACATGCTTATATATGTGGATGAAATTAATTGGACGGAATATGAACCGGTCAAAATACTCTCACATATGAAATCAAAGAATTGGGAATTAGGTACCAAAAACCCAAAACATTGGCGCATGGATGCCAATGATCTGAAGTCTAGATGTTAATGTTTGCTACGTTCAATAAATCTGCTTGCTTTCCAAAAAATATATTGCATCGGGGGCATTAATGTTATTATATTCCATCCCTCATCCTTGTCATCCATGGATTTGGTGAATTTGTCTAGCTAAAATGATCAGATGGCTCATCATCTTATTAATCCGTAGAGCGCCAGATTCAACTTTTATACGAGATCTATATTTTGGAAAGTAAACAACATATGATTGAGACCTCTCTACTAGATCTCTATTTTACAACACATGATTTTAGATGATGATCAAAATGAACTAGGCTTTATAATAATTACTAAGGGCTTGTTTGGTTATGTTGTCTCAAAATATTATCCAACTTATAAACAATACTAAACAAGCAACTTCATTCCATGCATTACACTTCCAAAACACATTTCTTTACCCAAAATACCCCCCAAAAGCTATAAAAAGCATACCTACTTCCTCATTTTCTTACTTTACCTTTTATGTCACTTATTCATTTCTCACTCTCTCAATTCATTTCACTCGTTCACACACACATACACACATATGTTGTAATTGGAACAAATAAGCTAATTATATGTTTAATTAATTTTGGATGGATGCAAATTATTGGTTGGAATCCAAAGATAATTAATGTGTTGAATTGGAGGAAGAAAGATGGTTAAGTGTTATATTGAATTGTCCCACATTGATACCTTAAGAAAGAGGAGACTTGCTTGCGACTTATAAAATCAAGTGGAGGAGTTGAAGGGTTTTCAACCCTTCACTTATCCCACATTGGTTTTGTAAACAAGTGGTGAATAGTTTATATTGAACTCAAGTATGAATGCTTGTTAACGTGTTCATTAAGGGGTTCATATAAGTGACCACATGCGCACGCCCACGCCGCCGCCGCTGCCTGGCCCGGGTCCGGGTTGTGGGTGTTAGGGCGAATGTCTCAGTCTTATCTTTTTGAACGAAATTCAATTGGACTTTGAATTTAAATTTTAAAATTCAAAATACATAACCGAACTGGGACTTGAGGATAAGAGTCAAGATTACCGAGGCTTGTAATCAGATAAGGTTGAGATTTAGCCTGGTAATCGGGATTTAGGCAGAGGCGGTTACGCTTAGGGCTGCTGGATATGCGTGATGTGGCTTAATGCTGCTGGACGTGCGTGATGTGTAAAGGCGACGTGGCGTATTGCTACTGGACTGGTGACATGTTAGAGGCCATTAATTGGCGGACTCTAACTGCTGCTAACTCTAACCCTAACCCTAATTTCGCTTATAAATACCCTGCCTCTGGCAGAGTTGAGGGCACACGAAAAATAGCATCCCTCTGCTTACTTCTTACGTTATTCCTCTACTCATATTCTCATTCTCTTCTTCCCTCTGGCTTTCCCTACCTATTGTTTTTTCGGCTATTTGATTCTGGCGACTGAGTACTGTTCGAGGTGAATGAGATGGAGTGCACATGATCGTTCTAGACCATCTCATCCTGGGAGGAGCAGCACTGTACTCGTCGCACTGGAGAGTCGGGGCTTTCGTTTCTTCAAGGTAAATAGAATTCTGTGATTTGGTGGTCTTATTGATTCTGTTACGATACAGAATCCTTAAGCTAAACTTTCTTTAACAATTTCCATCTACATTTATAATTATGACAGCATGCTTTACTGCTTTTTATGCCTTGGATTATATATATAATTTTGGTTGTTTTCGGGCTTGTATCTGGATAAATATATATGTTTGTATTCTGTTTTGCCTTGAATATGCTTATTATGCTGAATTTGGATTACGTATGATGTATTTGGATTTCATTTGATAAAAACGCATGTTATGCCCCCTTATGATTATCTAATTCATTGTTTTGATTGATAATATGCAATTGTGATATCTATTGTCGTGCACTACTGCATGTTGGTATATCTGGAAATATTAATCTTGAAGAAATGAGCATATTTCATGTGTTTTTTCATCTGCTGAAATTCCGATTAGATATCCTGTCTAGGAATCTTGTATGGAAATTCTGATTAGATATTCTGTCTAGGAATTTTGCCTAGAAAATCTGCAATTCTTGCTTATATACTTTGCTTTAGGATTATTTTCTTGTGTAATCTATGATGGGTTCAAATTCGCATGCTATTGGTGATATTATGTCAGAAGTTGACCTTTTCGGACTGCCAGAAAAATTCGCGGGGCCAGTATTTTAAGCATTGGCAACAGCGCATGAAAATATGGTTGACGATGAAAGGTCTTCTTTCGTTGATTAAGTTGACCATGCCAGAACCAACTGAAACTGATCCCAAGACTAAAGAAATAGCCGATTGAAAAACAAAGGATTAGATTGTTCGAGGAGTGATTCTGTCAGCTTTGCCTGATACACTCTTTGATGTATACTGTTCTGATTCCTATATGGCTAAATCTTTATGGGATGAACTAGTTAGGAAATACAATACTGAAGAGCAAGGCCTCAAAAAGTATTCGGTTTCCAAATTCCTAAAGTATCAGATGGTTGAGGGCAGGTCTGTAACAGATACATGAATTGATCACTCTAGAGTATTCCTTAGCTGATGCTGAAATGAAACTTTCGGAAAAATTTATGGTCATGTCAATTGTCGATAAGTTCCCCAAATCCTGGGAAAGTTTCGGCACGACTCTAAAGCATCAAAAAGGAAAATTGACTTTAAATGATTTGATGATTGCCATAAGCATTGAAGAGGAAAACAGAAATCAAACTCATAATGTTCCTATTGAATATCATCCTAAGGTGAATGTTATAATAGGAAAGAAGAAAGCCAACATAAACTCGAACTCTAAAACCATAAATAAGGTAAAAGCTAAAATTAATAAGAAACCAAAGGCAAACAGGCCTTGCTGGAATTGTGGACAAAAATGGCATTGGGCTAAGGAGTGTCCCTTTAAGAAAGCCAAGGCTAAAGCCCAGTCTGCTTGACCAGTGGTCAACATGGTTGTTGGAGACACCAGCGAAGTTGGAGTTCCTGATGTATCCATTGACGAGTACGTTTCTTTGAAACCTGAATTATTCTCTATCTATGAACCCTATGATTGGTTGATAGACATTGGTGCTAATGTGCACATTTGTGTTGGCAAATCACTATTTGTGTCTTATCAGCATGTTAGTGGAAGGACTGTGATGATGGGAAACTCAAGTGCAGTCAAGTGTTTGGGATAGGACGCGTGGACCTGAAATTTCCTTCAAGGCGCATACTGTCTCTGCAAAGGGTACATCATGTTCTAGCAGTCCGAAGAAATATTATTAACGGTTTTATAATAGTTAGGGAGGCTATGAAATCTCCTTTAAGTTAAACAAAGTTGTAATTTTACATTACGGCACTTTCGTTTGTAAGGTTATCTTTCCGATTGTTTGTTCAAAATTTGAGTTGAAAACTTTATTAGTTCTAATAAAAGTGACTTTCCTGACTTTCCTGTTATAAATGTTATTGAGAATTCATCTATTTGGCATAGTCGTTTAGGACACTTGAATTTTAGTTCCGTCAAATGAATGATGAACTTAAATTTAATTCCTAAACATGAAATTGAACGAGGTCAAAAATGTCAAATTTGTGTTGAAGCCAAGTAAGTTAGAAAGCCTTACCACTCGGTCGAAAGATAAATTGAAATTCTTGACTTAGTGCACACAGATCTTTGTGAGTTCAATGGGGTCTTAACAAAAGATAATAAAAGATACTTTATCACCTTTAGGGATGATAGCAGTAGGTATTGTTATGTTTATTTACTAAAACATAAAGATGAAGCACTAGAAAAGTTCATTACGTTCAAAAATGAAGCCGAAACACAAATTGATAGAAAACTTAAACAGTCAAGGTCAGATAGGGGTGGAGAATATGGGTCCAACCCATTTCATGAATACTGCCATAATTGTGGCATAATTCATGAAGAAACTACTCCTTATTCTCCTGCTTCGAATGGGATAGCTGAGTGAAAGAATAGAACTTTTATAGACATGATTAACAGTTTGATTTTGAATTATGGATTGCCCAAGTACATGTAGGGGGAAGCTCTGAATACGGTTTTCCATATTCTGAATAGAGTTCCCCTGAAACATAAAGAAAGCACTCCATTTGAATTCTGAAAAGGCAGGAAACCTAGTCTAAAATACTTCTGAGTATGGGGCTGTCTAGCAAAAGTTCTAGTCCTTGAACACAAGAGGAAGAAACTAGGCCCTAAGACTGTTGATGTGGTCTTTCTAGGCTATGTGGAAACATCTTATGCTATGAGATTTTTGGTTATTAAATCAAAAATTTCGGGCATAGATGCAAACACTGTAGTCGAATTTTGCGATGCTATGTTCTTTGAGAACATGTTTCCCATGAAGACTGGGATACCTCAAAATGTTTCTTTAGATTCAACCCTTGAGTCTGCATCGATTCCTGATCATGTGGAAAAGATGACAAATGTGGGGGCTAGTTTTAGTAGTACTGACACAGTTCCTGAAAAACTGGATGAATCCAGATAGAGTAAAAGGGCTAGAATCACTAAGAACTTTGGGAGTGACTTTGTTACTTACAATGTCGAGGGTGATCTTGTTACCTTCAAGGATGCTATGGCTTCTCTTGAAGCTAAGCATTGGAAGGAAGCCATTAAGAGTGAGATGGATTCTATTATCTCGAATGGGTCATGGGAATTAGTCAATCTCCCTCCGGGGTGTAATACTATAGGAAACAAGTAGATCTTCAAAAAGAAACTTAAGTCTGATGGGACTGTTGACAAGTTTAAAGCTAGGCTGGTTGCTAAAGGGTTTAGGTAAAAAGAAGGAATAGATTACTTCGACACATGTTCCCCAATAGCTCGTTTGACTATCATTCGAGTGCTTATAGCACTGGTTTCCATATATGATTTCCCCATTCACCAGATAGATGTGAAAATAACCTTTCTGTATGATGATCTTGAGGAAGAAATTTCTATGGATTAGCCTGAGGGATTTGTAGCTTCTGGAAATGAGTGAAAAGTTTGCTAGCTTGTTAAATCACTTTATGGTTTGACACAATCACCTAAACAATGGCATGAAAAGTTTGACAAAACCATATTGTCATTTAACTTCAAAGTTAACGATAATGACAAGTGTGTCTACTGCAAAGTTAAAGGTAATAACTGTATTGTGTTATGCCTGTATGTAGATGACATTATGCTATTTGGCTCCAACACTGAGATTATCAATGAGACTAAATGTTTCTTAAAGAACAAGCTTGAAATGAAAGATATGGGTGTTGCGGAAATGATTCTTGGACTTAAGTTGACTCGCTCAACTGAGGGCATATCAGTTTCTCAGTCTCACTATATTGAGAAGATAATTGAGAAATTTGGCTATAAACAAAGTAGAATCGCAAAAACACCATATGATCCTTTAGTGGTTCTCTTTAAGAATAAAATTGATGTACCAGTGTCTTAGTTGAGGTATTCTCAAATAATTGGTAGCTTGTTGTATCTTGCAAATGGCTTGAGACCAGATATCTCATTTGTGGTCTCTAAGCTTGCTAGATATATAAGCTATCCTAATCAAACTCATTGGGAGGCTTTGGATAGGGTACTTCAATATCTAAAGGGCTCAGCTTCACTAGCCTTGCACTACAAGAGATTTCCGGCAGTACTGGAATGGTTTAGTGACACTAGTTGGATAGCCAAAAACTCTGAAAGTAATGGGTGTACAGGGTATGTATTTACCTTGGGTGGAGGCGCTGTCTCCTGGAAATCTTCTAAATAGACTTTGATAATTTGATCCACCTTTGAGGCTAAGTTGTGTGCTTTGGACACAATTGGGACAGAGGTAGAATGGTTATAAGGGTTGATGGTACAATTGCCCAAGGTAACCAAACCTCTTCCGGGAATTGTTGTACATTGTGACAATCAAATTACAATTGCAAAGATTAGTAGTTCAAAGTTCAATCAAAAGACTAAGAGACATATCCAAGTTAGACTAAAGTCTATAAGGGAGTTAGTGTCTGATAGCGTTATTACAATTGATTTTGTTGGATCCAAAGACAACGTTGCAGACCTTTTAACTAAAGGACTTGATTTGTCCTCAGTTCATAAATTTAGGTTGGGGATGGGACTGGAAACCCATTAGTGATATACCTGTAGTGGCAACCCAACCTATTAAGTGGAGATCCCACAAGGTAGGTTCAATGTGGTATAAACAAGCTGCTGAGCATATCAAGTTGCACCTAAAATTAAGATTAATACTTTGTATCCGGTGTCTTTCCCCTGATTGTCTGATAGGTGCTGACTACTGCTGGTACAGTAAGAGTTTAACTCTAAATGGGGTCAAGTCCTTTTTGGATGAGAAGTGAATAGTGCATCCCTGGAGACGCCCAACTAAGTGAATGTAGTCCTTTGGCCAGGACTAAAGGAATTGGGTTGTTTCTTGATAAACATTCATGATACAGGATCGAGATATATGGTCTTAATGTGTTAATCCTAAAGATTTGTACATAGCTTTTAGCTCATTGTTATTAATGGATGCAATCACAATCACGAGCACAAATTCAAGGCTTAGATCCATTTGTCCTGGTGATGGCAGAAGTTGGATAACTTAGGGAGTGCTTCAAACTAGAAGGTACCATTTCTGAAAGGGAGTTATGTTGAATCTAATAACCATTATCTATGGATTTGTGGGGGATTGTTGTAATTGGAACAAATAAACTAATTACATGTTTAATTAATTTTGGATGGATGCCAATTATTGGTTGGAATCCAAAGATAATTAATGTGTTGAATTGGAGAAGAAAAGATGGTTAAGTGTTATATTTAATTGTCCAATATTGATATCTTGTGAAAGAAGAGACTTGCTTGTGACTTATAAAACCAAGTGAAGGAGTTGAAGGGTTTTCAACCCTTCACTTCTCCCACATTGATTTTGTAAATAAGTGACGAATAGTTTATATTAAACTCAAGTATGAATGCTTGTTAAAGTGTTCATTAAAGGGTTCATATAAGTGGACCACACACGCATGCCGCCGCCTGGCCCGGCTCCGGATCCGAGTCGCGGGTGTGGGCGTTAGGATGAATGTCTCAGTCTTATCTTTTTGGACAAAATTCAATTGAATTTTGAGTTTAAATTTTAAAATTCAAAATACTTAACCAAACCGAGACTTGAGGATAAGAGTCAAGATTACCCAGGCTTGTAATCAGATAAGGCCGAGATTTAGCCAGATAATTGGGATTTAGGTAGAGGTGGTTACGCTTAGTGCTGCTAGATGTGCGTGACATGGCTTAGTGCTGCTGGACGTGCGTGATGTGTAAAGGCGACGTGGCGTATTGCTACTGGACTGGTGACGGATGTGTGACATGTTAGAGGCCATTAATTGGCGGACTCTAACTGCTGCTAACTCTAACCTTAAACCTAATTTCGCCTATAAATACCCTGCCTCTAGTAGAGTTGAGGACACACGAAAAACAGCATCCCTCTGCTTACTTCTTACGTTATTCCTATCCTCATATTCTCATTCTCTTCTCCCCTCTGGCTTTCCCTACATCCTTTTTTTTTTTGGCTATTTGATTCTGGCGACTGAGTACTGTTCAAGGTGAATGAAACGGAGTGTACCTAATCGCTTTAGGCCATCTCATCCTGGGAGGAGCGACGCTGTACCTGTTACATTGGTGAGTCAGGGCACTTGTTTCTTCAAGGCAAGTAGAATTCTGTGATTTGACCATCTAATTAATTCTGTTATGATACAGAATCCTTAAGCTAATCTTTCTTTAACAATTTCCATCTATATTTATAATTCTAATAGCATGCTTTACTGCTTTTTATGCCTTGGTTCATATATGTAATTTTGATTTTTCCTGAACTCGTATCTAGATAAATATATATGCATGTATTCTGTTTTGCCTTGAATATGCTTATTATGCTGAATTTGGATTATGCATGATATATTTGGATTTCATTTGATAAAAACGCATGTTATGCCCTCTTGTGATTATCTTATTCATTGTTTTGATTGATAATTTGCAATTGTGATATCTATTGTGGTAACTGCATGTTGGTATATCTGGAAACAACAACAACAACAACAACACACACACACACATATATGAAAATATTAATATTTTACTAATTAAAAATTTTTTCATTTTTTTTTGCACTTAGTTATAAATTTAACCAAAAAATTAAATATGGTGTGATAATTTTTTAAATAATCTAAAACATTCAATAAAAGAGTAATAAAAAAAAAACATAATCATCCAAAAGTATTTAAAAACTTAACTGTAATTTAAAACTATGATTTTATTCTTTTTTTTTTCAATTTTGAATAAAATATATTACTTTTCAATAATTAGTTTATAATTCAATGTACTATTTACTAATTATTGAGTAAATATATTAAGTATATTACACTTATTTTATTTAATAGTTAATATATAATTTTATTTTTCTATTTATTTTTTATTTAATAATTTTTATAGCAATTATTACATATTTATATTTAATTATTTATTTAATAGTATTTATATTAATTATTATCAATTTATATTAAATTATTTTTTTAAACAATAAACATGGTAGTAAATATATTTATTAAAATACAATTATATTTTTGTTAACTTGTATATTTACTAGTAAATATGTTATTAATTAAAGTTTAATTAAAATATTATTTAAATTAGTAAATATATTAATGATTACGTGAAAATTAAAATATTATCAATATTATTTCTAATATTACTTAATTGACTACTATTAATATTATTAATTATAGAAATTTTAAAAATATTTATGTAATTAACAATGCATAATAGTATGCTTAACAATTTTTTTGTCTAATTATCATTAATACGTTTTTATAATTTAATATTATTATTTTAATTTCTTTTGCTTTTATTTATTTTATCAAATTATTATGTCCTATAATTTCCTTAATTATAAAACATTTTAAAATATACTTAGAATTAAATTACTTAAACATCATTTCCCCACAAATATATATTAATCATTACACAAATATATACATATATCAATTATCCATATATATTTGCATATATATATGAAATTTAAAAGCACAGTCTCACCTTATAAACCCAACAAAAAAGTAACTGATTTGACACCTATAGTAAAATTCGTATCCTATAAAACAATTCCAAACAAACCATTTCATTTTCCATGTTTTCCTAGAACAAAACCAACAGTTGACATATTTCCCGAATTTAACTTCCAAAACACACTATTCCAAAATATTTTTTAGAAAATGTCCAAAACATAACCAAACAAACCCTTAGTTTTCTCAAGAGGTGCTATAAGGTGATACTTAAACATTCAAAAGAAAAAGAAAAAAGTACCAAAACATCCAATGAAGCAATCTAAAAGAATGAATCTATGCAGTAACCCCTACAATTAGTGCTACCATTGTTGGAGAGCAATAAATATGTTCATATCTTATTTTATAGCTTATTCCATTGTCTATTACTTTATATTGGGATGGGATACTTCTTTTCTTTTTGCTATTAACATACAAAGTTTAACCAATACAGAAAATAATTTGTGAAGCGCTTATACAATTAAAATTTTGAATTTGAATATACATTTGTCTATTCCTTATTATCAAAATCTTAGACATTTTTCATATGAAATTTTTCATATTTGCAAATTACAATTTATTTATATAAAGGTCAAGCTTCTATTATTGATCCTGTAGCAATGCATTTGGGAAAAAAAGTTATACTATTGCTTCTTCAAATTAGTGACATAAAATTAAAAACTACAAGATCGGTTACCATCGCCAAAACCTATCAAACTCAATATCTGAATTACAATAAAGAATTATGGATATCACCCTGAAACAAGAGACAAGGGGTAGTGAAATCGAAAAAAGAATTGTTCTTCAATATCTTTTATTGGGAGTTCAAATAATATAGATATATATTGGTAAAATACTATGTTTAGGACAAACAATATAGACATTGGAAAGGAAGGAAGCAAAAAGCGTAATATGTCGCATATGTGATGCAAATTGTATGGAAGAAGAAATATGTTACATTATTGCCTTAAATTATTCATAATCTTAGAGGCTCAATATATTTTACAACTTCAAATGATAATTTATTTTTTACTTTTTCTTTTTGTTTATTTGATAAGCATTTGAATAAAATATAAATAGAAAATAATTTATAGAACAAATTAACAAATGTAAAAAACAAAAGAAAAGAAAAGAAAAGAAAAAAAATAACAAGTGACATGCATCGCACATGTGCACATTTCTAGTTTGATATATGCGTGATTTTTGTCCTATAGTGAAGGAATCAAGAGTTTTGGAATAACTTAATTATTTATACTTCCCCTCTCACCATCTAAAACACATTTTTTATGAGAAAATCACCCAACAAATGCGTGTTAAATAGACAATATATATATATATATATACACACACACACACATTGGCTCATCTGAACCTCTATGCTCAGCAATAGATTAATTTGATCATCATCCATAGTGAAATAAAAAGTATGAAACCTAGATAGAGAAACTCTTGACCTTAATAAGAAATTGATTTCATCCCAATATAATATCTAGATTTTATAAATTATAACATTTTGCATATCAATGGCACAAAATGCCGAATATTTGGTAGGCAATAGAATTTGAAGAAAATTATACCGACCACCCATGAACTTTCAGTTATTGCCAAACATCACCTAAACATTCGAAATCATAGCGATGAGATCCATCCCTGAACTTCGATCGGATCACGTTCAAGTCCACATAGGTATGGTCAAACGAACTCTTGATTCCAGACATAAAAAACATATATGTGTAATTTTTCAGCACAAAATGCCAAATATTTGGTAGGTTGGATAGAATACTTTGAAAAATGTTCTAAGGTTGGAAGACTGCGTACGCTAAACACGAAAAGAACGCATGTGCTATTCCCAGTCAGTTGTGAAGGCATACCAAATTGCATTTTCTTTATCAATTGTTGCCTGTTTATTAAATTGAGAGTACGTCAATGTACACATTTAGGGCCTGTTTATTTTGTGATATAGGATCTGGATGATAGGAAAAAATAAAGGATAAAGAGTAGAATTAGGATAATTTTATATTTTTGATTGAATGTTTACTTTGTGGGATGATATGGATGATAAAATTGGATTATTGTATTGAGAATGTTTACATAAATATGAATTATAAAACTTGGATAAATTATAAAAGACTTCAGTATCCCTAGTTACAATATTTTTCTCCATGTCAATACAACATGGAGCTATTTCTTCTTTTTTCTATTTAGCATAAAAAATTATTTTTTCTCCATTCCAATACAACATCTTTACACAAATTATATATATAGCTTTTCTTTTAATTATTTTAATATAAAAATATTTTAATATTTAATATTTTTAATTATTAGTAAATTTTTTGATTGGTGTCACAACTAGAAATTATTTGAAGTTGCGGTGCCAAATGTGTGATAAAATCATCCCACCTCACAGGTGGGATGACTCATCACTCAAAACATCAGCACAGTGGCAGGCCAACAGATTTAACAAAGGCTTTCATCTTTCAAAGTAAACATGAGACGAGACATGATGTGAGCCTTCATCTTGACTCATTCTTCAAAGTAAACATGCCCTTATTATATACTATTCATATTAGAGTTGATTTCTAATGGTCTTGAGAACAAGCCCATTAATATGAATCATTAATAAGTTGCAAGTTGCTAATTAGTGCCGTTGTGCACTTTAAGTGCATTTTGCACTTAAATTTAATTGATTTAATAATAAAATAATATTAACTCACTAAAAGAATAAATTTTATTATTTGTAATATTCTGTAAAAAAATTGAATACTTTTCTTTCGATTGATTGTCTTATACTGTTATCAAATCAAACCAATTAAAAATTCCACAAGGACATATTTGTGCCTGAAACCAATGATGCTGGCCGGTGGCAGTAAAGCGCTAAAATGAGTCTTCTCTCAGTTTATATATATTTAAATTGGTCCTCATCCTGAAAATTAGCATCTCCAGCCTGTTAATATGTGTTAACAAATACCATGTTGCTTCATTATTTTCTTTCTCGCATCATGTGCCCACAAGTGAAATGGGCTGTGTTCATACTTCATACCTCATGCGGGAATTTTTTGGCTAAAAGTTTTGAGACTTAGCAAATATATTTCAAATTTGCTCTAGATAAATTAATTTTAAAGACCATCAATACACAACAATATTAATTTCAAATAGTTGGGCTAAAATGGCAGAATAATGGGAAAAAATCATTATAAATACAACAAAATTATCAAATTTGCTCCGAAATTAGGGATTATATGTTATTTTAGGACTTTAAATGGTTTGATGATCATAATTTAAGACTCTAATTAAGAAAAATAGCTAAATCAGGACAATAGTTGCTCGGAAATTTGAAGTCATCAAAATTAATACTACAAGGGTAATTTTGATTGACTGATGTTGTGAATTGTTGCCGGACGATATATAGTCACTTGGCAGCCCTCAGCAGAATTGTCAAATTTGGTTCGTGGCTAGAAGTCCTTGAAAATTTTAGAACTTTAATTTGTCGTCTGAATTAGGGCTATAAATGGATATTCAAAAATTCGTTTACAATTCGTATTCATATTTGTTTATACAAGATTTATCTGCATCCATTTAAAGTGGATATTATTTGTGTTCGATTAGTAGATATCCGATTATAAATGGGTATGGATATGGATATGGTAAATGCGTATCTGATCCGTTTAATATCTGCTCCAAATATATCTTTATTAAATAATATATTATTTATATATTTATAACAAAAATCTCATAATCTATATATATATGTGTGTGTATATATATAAATTATAATCGAAGAATTGGGAAGAAAAAGAATAAATTTAAATAATTATTGTAATATAGAGAAAAAAATTGAAGAATAAAGTTAATCAACATAATTATTGTTGGTTGACTTTATAATTAATATACTTAATTTATATTTTCATTATTAATAAATACTAATAATTAATTATAAAGTCAATTATTAATTAGAAATTATGCTATTAGTTTGATTGCTTTCTTTTTAATGAAATCATATAGTTCCTTCTATTAATTAAAATATGTATTTATTATAAATTTATAGATTCACATATTTGGATATTTGTTCATAGATGTCTAAATAATTATCATTGAATATGAATATAAAAAAATAATTCAAATACGGATAAGTTTAATAAAATATGAACAAATTTGAATAATTATAATTGAATACGGATATATCCGAATTCAATTGATATATGATGGATATGAATTCTAATATTATTTTTAAATATCCATCAAATCCATTTCGTATTCGAATATTCAAAAAATTAAACGGATACAAATATGAAAACAGTGTATTCAATCCTTTTAATATCCGTTTACACCCCTAGTCTAGGTAGCAATTTAAAAGTCTAATTAAGAATTTCACCAAATCAAAACAATCAATACAAAAATTAGGACATCTGCTATGTCCAATATGCAAATAATGCTAAAAGTTTGTATCTTCAGTTGAGAAATTGATATAATTAAATTCGAAATAAATGCTTTTAAACTAATCCTCACTGCTAGAAATCCATAGCTGATGACTATTCCTTTTTTATATATTATTAATTTTTTTTATAATTAATGCATAGCTAATCTATTATGTGCTATTTATTAATTCTTTTTTACAATTAATGCATAATTAATCTATTATATACTATTTACTTGGCTGGCTATAGTTAAATATTAGAGTTGACTAGTATTGGACATGAGAACAAGCTCAATAATATGAATCATTAACAAGTTGCAAGTTGCTAATTATTATTAACTTTATATAGTGTGTCCAACTTCCATACTTTTCATTTCGATTGATTGCCTCATCAAACCAATTAGAAATTCCATAAGGACAAATTTGTGCCTTAAATCAATGATGCTGGCCAATGGTAGTAAAATGCCTCTTATGATCTCTTTGATTATATATATTTACTTTGGCTTTCATCCGGAAAATTAGCATCCAAAGCCTGTCAATATGCATTATCAAATCTCCATTACACACACACACACACACACACACACACTCACACAACACACGAAATGGAGGATACTGCTGTAGAATTCCTTCTGGAAAACCTAAAACAGCTACAGCTCCATAAGGCCCCTATGATTTCCGACGTCAAAAATCAGATCCAAGTGCTTGAGAGCGATCTATGTTTGTTCAAAAGACTCCTCAATGACTCAAAAGAAAACCGGGACAACAACAAGACCCTCAAAAAAGTGGTTGGGAAGATTGTACGAGTCGTTTACAAAGCAGAAGATGCGGTCGAGGGTTTCGTGAGCCAGGCGGTGGACAAAGGGCTCGAGAAATACTTCAAAAGGGCTTTCGATTCTCCGGCTAAGCTTCTCAGTACTGCCGTCCAAGAGGCTGAGTTAATAGGCGCAAAGGTCAGAGAAATATACCATCAGAAAAAGATAAATTTTGACGAACCTGACACACGAGCGGGACAAAAGAATCAACAAGAAGAAATTAAGGTAAACTAATGTTACATTAGATCTTGGAAATGTAGTTTTTGTTGTAATTGGCACATTGCGCATTTACATGGTTAATTATTAATTGGATGGATGCCAATTATGGTTGGAATCCAATAGATAATTAAAGTATTGATTTTGGTGAAATAGAGGAAGGGAAATAGGTTAAGTATTATAAGTTGAATTGTCCCACATTGTAAACTTGAGAGAGTTGAGACCTTCTTGTGACTTATAAAACCAAGTGGAGGAGTTGAAGGGTCTTTAACCCTTCACTTGTCCCATATTGGTTTTGTAAACTAGTGTGGAGTAGTTTATATTGAACTCAAGTAAGAATGCTTGATAAAGTGTTCTTTAAGGGGTTCATATAAGTGGACCACACGCGTGCCGCCGCCCGGCCCGGCTCCGTGTTCGGGTCCGGGTCGCGGGCGTTAGGGCGAATGTCTCAGTCTTAACTTTTTGGACAAAATTCAATTGGAATCTTGAATGTTTAAATTTGAAAATTAAATTTAAAATTCGAACTTAATCGTTGGCTTGATCGGATAGAGGCTTGACCGGGTCTTGCCTGTTGGAGATCACAGTCGAAATTTAGGGAAGATGGGGCCGGATTTTTAGGGCTGATTGGCGGACAAAGATTAGGGTTTTACTCAGTCAAACCCTAATCAGCTTTTATACAGCCGTCAAACCCTAGGTCTGGCCGTCAAACCCTAATTAAATTAGGCCTTGGCCGTTGGCCCATTGCCTTCGGCCAGACCTAATTCTTCTCTATAAATAGAGGGCTCTCAGCAGTCTTCTAAAGATACCAAATAAAAAGCAAAAGCAGCCTCTTCTGCTTGTATTCTTCTCTCCCCCTGATATTCCAGCTTCTTCATAGTTATAATTCCTTGAGCTCTCATATTCGGCCTAGTATATTTACATATATATATACTTATATATATTCTCCGAAATCTTGGCTACCCTATTCGAATTCTGGCTACTGAGTACTGTTCGAGGTGAACGAGAAGGAGTGCACCTGATCGTTCTGGACCACCTCATCCTAAGAGGAGCCGCGCTGTACCCATTGCATTGGTGAGTCGGGGCGCTTGTTTCTTCAAGGCAAACAGAATTTCTCTGTGATTTGGTCGTCCTATTAATTCTGCTACGATACAGAATTTAAGATAAGTTTACTGTTAAAATTCTGTATCTATATTAGATAAATCTGACAGCATGTTCTATTAATTTCCATTGCCTTGGTTAAAATTATGAATTTTGGCTTTTCCTGGACTCGTATTTGATTAATTATTTGAAATTCTTATTTGCCTTGAATTGAACGCTTATTTTGATCACGCATGCTGTATGTATAAAATCTGATATCGCATGCTGTATGTTTAAATACTTATAACGCATGTCTAATTCTTATACCGTATGCTTTATTTTGAATTTCATCTGGATATAAACGCACGTATTGCCTTAATTGTGATTATCTGATCCATTCCTGATAATCTGACCTGCAATAATTGTTTATTGCTTTGGATTACTGCATGTTGGCATAAATTCCGATTACAATAGTTTTAAATTTAGGTAAAATTATATTTTTGATCTTGTAAAAGTCTTTGAAAAACTTTTTGCATGTGGTGTAGCTAATTTTGAGACTTTTGTTTTGTTTTGTTTTTTTTCCTACCCAAGTATTTAGGTATTCATTAAGAGTTAAGACAATGCGGATTTGCAATATATGTGTTAGAGGCTTTTAGTTTTACATGGTAACTTAATTTTCTTTGAGTCCCAACATAAATTAAAGTTGTTTTTCTTGACGTTTGAATTTATTTTTTCCTAACTGACATCAATAACTCTCAACCATTTAAGTTTAAATGTCCAATTGTCAATTGGTACATTTACATTGCCCCCAACACTTGTATGTATGAAAGTCTACGGTTCAAACTTTAATGAGCCTTTAATACTCGTACATGAGTATAATAAAAATAAAATAAAATGAAAAACCATTTAAATGTAAACAAAAAAAAATTTATACCTTAATCTTTTATAACTTTCATCTAAAAATTATATATGCTCTAGCTCAAATGAACCAAAAATATTGAAAAGGAAGCAAGATTAATTATGTAACAAAATGAACGTCTCTTAAATTTAAAATTACAAAATATTCACTACCCCCCCACACACACATATATATATAAAATAGATTGATAGATTTATGAAGCAAGCAAAAATATTTTAACTTTTTACATGTTATGTTTACCAATTGCATCTATATAGATACATGTCTAAAACTGACGGGTAAAAAGGAATCCTTTATTAACTTATGCTATCCTTCTTTTAATTAGTGCATTGATTTTCACAGCATGTTGTATTTATTAAGAAAAAAAAAAACAAGTTAACTTGTGATGGATATGGTTGTTTATCATCATAGGTTCCCAGTGTGAAGGAAGATTTTGTGGTAGGTTTTGAAGATGAGGCCATAAAATTCATATATCTTCTCATTGAAGAAACTAATCAACAACTTGATGTCATCTCTATCGTTGGTGTAGCTGGCCTTGGCAAGACAACTCTGGCACATAAGATTTTTCACGATGCTAGAATCAAATCCAAATTTCCCATTCGTTTATGGGTTGATGTCTCTTCAGATTTCAGGAAAAAGGATGTTTATTTGACCATGCTTCGGGACTTGAGATGGATGACGGAAGACATGTATGACAAGACTGAAGCCGAGATAGCACGAACATTGCGTGCATGTCTAGATAGAGATAAATTCTTGATCATATTAGATGATATGTGGAACACACAAGTCTGGGATGATCTCCAAGATATCTTCGCAAATAGCAACAATAGGATGAGTAAAATACTGATAACCAGTCGTATACGTGAGGTGGCGCAGTATGCTAACCCTTTTAGAATACCCTTCAAGTTGCGTTTCCAAACCTACCGTGAAAGCTGGGAACTACTGCAACTAGCAGCATTTGGTAAACTCTCCAGTGCCCCAGACATTTGATAGAGGTGGGATGTCGTATTGCTAGGAAATGTGATGGTGTGCCGCTTGTAACAAAGTTAATTGGTCCAATTCTAGCAAAAAAAGATCCAGTGAGTGAAATGCATGAGAGATGGATTAAAGTTGCCGAAGCCCTACAAACCGATCAGTCCCATAGAATTGACATGAAAAGTGTTGTTTCATTTTGTTACAAGATGTTACCGAATTACCTGAGACCATGCTTTCTCTATTTGGGAATGTTTCCCGAAGATTTTGACATCCCAGTTCAGAGATTGATCCGCTTGTGGATTGCAGAAGGCATTATACAACAAAAAACCCCAGGGAGAAGCTTGGAAGAAATTGGAGAAGAGTATTTGGAGGACCTTATTGACAGAAAACTGGTAATGATTAAAGTTAGTCGCACTGGTAGAATTAAAACTTGCCGCGTGCACGACTCGATACGTGACTTCTGCATAAGTGAAGCTCAAAAGTACTTTTTCCATGAAATACAAGGATCATTGATTTCTTCAAGTAATTCTGGTGATGATCAGTACTTACATAAGTTCCGCCACATTTCAATTCATTCTCAAGTTGTGAATTTCCTCTCATCACAACCTTATGGTCCACGTGTGCGTACTCTTCTGCATTTCTTGAGAGAGGAAACCATCTTGTTACCGGAAAATGTTGCAACCATCCCAGATGCCTTCAAACTCCTTAGAGTTTTAGATGTGAAGCCCATAAGATTCACAAGATTCCCGTTCTACCTAACCCAATTAGTTCATTTGAGGTACATTTGCCTTTCCAGTGATTTCAAGGTTCTTCCTGAAGCCATCTCCAAGATGTGGAACATCCAAACTCTTATAATTGACACAACTTCACATGTCCTGGAAATCAAAGCAGATATATGGAAGATGATTCATCTGAGGCATCTAGAAACCAATGCATCAATTATTTTGAGAAAGAGTACTACGATAGAAGGTGATCACAATAATCAAGGTGAAAAGATCCAAACACTTGCCAATATATCACCTGAAAGTTGTGCAGAAGTGTTTGAAAGGGCCAGTAACCTCAAGAAATTGGGCATCAGGGGGCAATTAGCTGTGCTAATAACAGGGGAAGACTTCGACAACAATGGTGGATCATCTTCAAGTACTCCATTTGATGGTTTGAGAAAGTTGGGCCATCTTGAAAAATTGAAACTATTGAATGATGTGGGTGCTAGTCCATCGCCTAACCTTCCTCCATCCTACAAATTTCCACCAAAATTGATGAGCCTAACACTATCATATACTTTTCTTGATTGGAAATATATGTCCATCCTCTGTATGTTGGAGAACCTTAAGGTACTCAAATTGAAAAACAATGCATTCACGGGAGAGTGTTGGGAAATAACTAACAATAGTTTTCCACAACTTGAAGTGTTGCAAGTTGAATACACAAACTTAGTTGTTTGGAAAGCTTCAAGAAGTGCTTATTTTCCTAAGCTTAAATACATTGCACTCAGGAATTGTGAGCAACTCGAAGCACTTCCTTTCAGCCTCGCAGATGTAGCAACCCTCCGGGAAATACACTTGTACCGTACTACTAAATATGCTACTGCTTCTGCCAAGAAAATTCAAGGGCTCACAAAAGGAAGAGAAATCAAGCTGTCTGTTTTTCCTCTTGAATATGAATGATATATATCTCCGAATTCATCTGGCTTAAATGTGTAATCTGCAAGTGTACGCAATAACAGACTGTAGTGTGAACTTGGTTGTTTCTTACTTTTCTCTATGTTCTTGGCATGGAGACTGTACAATAGGATCTTATATTTTTATGAGATGTTGCACTCGAAGACATATATCCTTTTCATTGTTTTCTTACTACAAATAAGGTGTTCTATGGAATTCTCTTGCATCTTTCAATTTGATACCATGTCTTGGCTATGTGTTTATATTGCTTGAATTTCAAGAGTAGGATTGACATAATTAAGTTGCTTTGTTTTACATCACCTCTTAGTCTTATACTATGTAATTGAGTTAGTTATACTACATTCTCCACCACCTCATTTAATCCCAAATTTCGTATTTTGCAAAATAAAAATTATAGAATAAGCAAAATAATACAAATTGAAATTTATTGAATTTGATCAAATCCCCTTATTCTTATCTTCAAGAGCATAGAGTTTGGGTTTTGATCCCCCTCAAAGTTGATTTATCATTCAATAATATTAGTTCGAGTATTTCACACAGTAATCTCGAATCAAATGTTGCAATTGATGAGTTCTAACAAAGAACAATTTGACGTAACTACAATTTTTTTATGGGAATAATTGTAGGCCTTTCTCCAATTTTGTCTTGTGTGTTCAGATGTAGACTGTGTTTTGTGTCTTTGACTTCTTAATTACAAGATCCAACTTGGTTAATCAACAGTAGTTTCCCGGCTGGGATAGATTTTGCCTACAAGACAGAAAAGATCAATCTTTGCTATGCACCAATTAGCCAACGGGATTGCCAATGGAGTAAAACAGTAGGCGATTTATCAAAGGACAAGACATGCCAACACAAGATTGTTACGTCCTAACAACACATCCACATGTAAAGTCGAGATGGATGTTCTGGCTGCTACATATTTTCTCAGGGCTTATGTATATAGCTCTGCTGATGAGGAGGTAGCCTTCGGATAGACCACAGATTCTCACAAGGCTACCAACTTGTTTAAGGTCCAGGCAATAGATCGATTAAAAGATTCTCAAGACTTCAGGCATCATAATGCATAGATTAAAAGCTCACCTAATAGCAAGAGTTATCCCACCTATTCTTCGAAGGAAAGTAACCGAAATCATTGGTCAGAAATTTTGTCATATAATACAAATAGAAAATCATCAAGTTCTTATCCTGTAAACCGAAAGGCTTATCAGAAATCTAATCCCTAACAAATTCTGGATTTCTAACAAGAAAATGATAAGTGAGAAGGAGCATTGCACTTTCCCGAAGTCAATGATAATGTGAATATACCATCTATTGAGCTGATATAAATCAAAATACATTTTATAGGATGAGTTTGGTTATTTAAATCTTGACAAACCTCTTGATGCTTTTTACCCATTAATGGATCCGTGCTCATTCCTGAAATTATGCTTTCATCTTTCTGCTTATTTATTTCAAGTGCACCTCATCATTCTTAAAAAGAATAAAGTATGCAAGTTAACAAGAAAGATATTTCAAACTTTACCTTTAAAAAAACCAAAAAGTCATGGGCTTTCTAGAGCACATTGAAAGATGAGAATAGAAGTTACGAGCTGATAAATATTTGTTACCTGAAAACCATGTACTAGAGAGTAATAAACTATCATGGAAAAGATCAATGTATCCAAAAGCATTGGTTCCTGGAGGGCACTCCAAGGCTACATCAAGAACCCGTAAGAATCCACTGTATAATGAAAGCATTGATGAACTTACTGTCTATTGATGCTGTGAGTGGTGTATATAAATCCTCATCTTTCGCAATTGAGAACAAAATCATACCTGAGTAACGTTGACGACTGACTGATATGCGGGCAAAGTTATGGTACGGTATTGAAGGTCCCGAGTTAGATGTGTCCATGAATGGAGAAATCCTGTCATGATTCATATAAGAAATCAGTTGACCAATGGCCACTCTGATGGAACTATAAATGTGTGGACTCAAGAATGTGGTTGAATATTGTTCAGTACTCCTTCCTACTCATTATCCTTTTTGAAAAGTTGCCCTTTGCATTCAGGTATGGTACACTGGAAAATGGGCTCCCTGATTGATTCAAGAAGCTCAGGAGCACTCAAGGGCCATTACATCTTTACATGCCTTCATGCTCCTCCTTCATGTGACAGGTTGTATAGCGAATCCTCTGACAAAGCCATCCGAGTATGGTGCCTAATTTCATGGTCTAATCTGAAACTAAAAATCTGAAGCATGTTAGTTCTAAACAACATTAGATATAGTCATATAGATCATACCAACAAAGATGGACTGAAGCTATTGCTTTGGTAAGAATGTCATGCCAAATCATAACCCCAAGCAATTCTCCTAGAACGGCGAGGATGTGAGAAGACATAAGGATACTCAGTTAGGGGTGCAAATGAGAGAGTGGCTCGTGAGCCTCACAAGTCGATTTGGAGCTTGAGTCGAGCTGGCTTGCCCTCTTTTTTGAGTCGATCTCAAACTGCTGTCTAGGTGGCTCGTGAGCCTATATATAATTAAATATTATTTTTATTTTATTAATAAATATATATATATATATATATATATATTGAGTTCAAGCTATTTATTGCTTAGTTGACAAGTTGACCTTAATCGAGCCTAGACAAATCGAGCTCAAACTTTTAATAAGTCGAGTTCGATCTTGAAAATTTTCCCAATGCTCGACCCGACTCAAGTGGATTGCGCCCCTCTAATCCTATACTCGTTATTATAAACTTGTCGAAATATTAGCAAATCTTAAACTCCCAGAAACATTCAATAATTCCTCTCCAACTCTTGCTCATGCATTGACAGGAATAATTTTTCTTTCATTACTCATTTGCTGGTTTGGTCAATCAAACAGGATGAAATACACTGTATTCAGGTATATGTAAACGAGGGACTACAAGTGCTGGCAGCTAATGCTAGTTTCACGTGCTTCTCATCTCAAGGAAATGGAGTTAAGGTTGGCATCATGAACTTCCTCAAATCATTTCGTCTGTGGATAAAATCATAATGCTTGAAAACATTGCTTTATTGCAGGTTTGTAATTGGTCAGGGGTTTCAAAAAACATTAACTTCAACAAACAAGTAAAGTGCCTAGCATTGGATGGTGACAAACTCTACTACTGTTGTTCTGGCTACTCTGTCCAGGTAACATATTTCCTGTTAAGTGTAAAAAAGTTCATATAAATTCAGTTGCTTTTTGCTTTATATCCCTGCTACTGCCACACATACTTCTAAGACAAGGTGGTAACAAGAAGTCATGTTTCACCTATTGTCCACGAATATAAATACAGACACGGCGATACAGAGGCAGTGACACATAGACATGGCAATATAGATACGATACGATATGAAATAGCAACATACTAAACTTACAAAATTTTAAGACACAGCATGTTTATCATAATATATATTTAATTACTCATTCATTAAATTGGTATATGTACATATGATATATATATATATATATCAAAGTATTCAACATCATAAACTTAAAAAGAAAAAATAAACATTAAACGTTAAAATAGATACATCTCAAATCCAAAAACACGACCAAAATAAAAGAATTTATTACCATTAGAATTCCTTGTATGGAAGTAAGTATAATAGACCATCAAATTATATAATGAAAATGGTCACTATAAAATATTACAATATTAGTCACAAACAAACTAAGTGGCAATGTGAAAATTATTTCTAATTACATATATTAAATGATAAATATTTTTATTTTGTTACTAATGATACTTTTTTTAAGTGATTATTTTTTGTTTTGTTATAATAGGACTTAATAGCAATAAGAACTCATGGTTTAAGCTGTTATTATTAACAATAAGGCACACATATATAATGGCAACCTAATAACAATAAAATTATCTTTATAATTTATGACAAAATTTTCATTCTTAAAGATGTATTACGACTTACAATTGCCAACCGTGAAATTTACACATAATTTTATTATTCTTAAAATAGTAAAATTCATTATTATGATTTATCATGACACGAATCTTTTACTACTTAACATATATAATTAGTGTTGGCTTTCAGATTGTCACTAATTCTTTTTTATTTTTGGTGTGTCTAATCATTTAAAGTCATTAACTTATTATGATCATTGAGTATCCATTATCAACTTCAATTTGTCATTTGGGAGTTTGCTATTTTGTTAATATTTGGTAGGCCAAGTCCAACACCATTTCAACAAGTGACGAGGTTATGTAGGAGCAGAGTCCATGTTCAACATGATCTCTAATACTGTACGAGATAATTCTTTGAAGGGTCTGTGCATCATATCACTGCACCAATTATCTTTTTTCTATATATGAGAATTTTGACAATGATAAGAGGAGGTGGATCTAAGTACACATACATCAACAACATTTTACTCCGGCGCCAAGAAATTACTGGGCAAACAAACAATCTACTCAGTAGAAATTGAAAATGGTCTTCTATATGCCAGTGGGTCATTAGTTGATGGTATAGCAGGAAAGGTATATATGGGTTCTTTGCCATCTCAACTTCTACACTCCCAAAAGTTACAAATTTTATCACTAAATGTACCAAATTCTTTTTTTCTCAAAATCACATTGCATTAGGTTTTCAAACTCTCCAACAAGGCACTCATAGGATCTTTGCCAACCGGTCTCGAAATTCAACAGACCTCCATAAACAATGACTTCATATTAACAGCCACAAAATGCGGAATCATAGAAGTATGGCTAAAAGAAAGAGCGACAAAAATTGCTTACATCAAAATGGGAAGTGGAGGAAATGCAAGAATCACGGCCATTGCTTCGGATGCCGATGGACAAAAGCTTTTTGCTGGAACCAATGATGGCAGACTTCAGGTTACACAT
Organism: Jacaranda mimosifolia; assembly: GCA_018894105.1. Lineage (NCBI taxonomy): Eukaryota > Viridiplantae > Streptophyta > Magnoliopsida > Lamiales > Bignoniaceae > Jacaranda > Jacaranda mimosifolia. The sequence continues at coordinate 24,905,665 of CM032131.1, read as the reverse complement.
AAAATATTTCCATCCTTTGCAGTCAAGTACCAGCCTTTAATTCTATCCAAAAAAAAAAAAAAAGGTACCGGTCTTTAACATGTAATATAAGCTCATTTATCTTTATGGGTTCGCTGCAGGTCTGGAGTTTGGACTAAGAAGACTAGTGGATACTTCAGTTTTTTAAGGTTGTTCATCTGGGAAAACTAATAATAGTGCCCTTGTTAGAGCAAGATTTGCTGAATTAAAATGTAATACCCAAAGTTTTTAGACGACTTATTATAGTTTATTTTAGAAGTTTTATTAATTATACCTCTTGAAGCACTTGAATTTCATTAAGGCTAGACTTTAATATTATGGGATATAGAATAAAAGAACACGTGATTAGTAATGAGCTTCTATCTTTTGAGGGGGAAAAAAATATAGATACATATGATATTGGATGTTAGGAATAATGGAGTAATATTAGTGAATTTTGATCTTCACTGATATTCTTTAATTGCTCTTATCCTAGAATTTGAGCATATAATTTACTTTGGAACTCGATTAACATTTAAAGAGTTTTAATTGAAAGTAAATATGGGATATAAACTAATTCTTTCTTTTGGAGTTGTTAAGGATCCTATTTTAGGTACTCATTTTGATTTTATTTGCAATTGCAAGGATATAGGTTCTAGATTTTTAGGATTGCTTGGTGATGATTGAAGATGTAGAATTTATTAGGTCAATTATTTGATGGAACTTTATTTATTGAGCTATGTTAATGGTTTTAAGTTAGATACTATGAAGTGTCAAAAAAAAAAAAAGTTAGATACTACGGATACCAATTTATGGTGAAGAAAATGTTAATCTTTAGTCCATATTTAATTAGTGATTCAAGACGTATTAGTTAGCTCAAATCATTTAATTTATTTCAAGTTGTTGAAGCCCATAGCTAAGTATCAAAATAAGCCCATAAATTATATTTGCGTTTTTAGGTTAAGTGTGATAGCATTCCAAACTATTTAATTCATTTTAAGTTGTGATTAAGCCCGTAAGTAGTGTAGAAAATACGCCCACAAATTAAAGTTATATTATTATCAAGTTAAAGATGATGAAAATCAAATTTTATGGAATTTTTGGATAGATGGATAATTTTAGAGGTCTTCCCATCATTTTAGAACTCTATTTGGATAATTTTTGACCCCCATAAGGGATCTAGTAATATTGGTTAGCTAAAACCATGTAAATATAGGTGATATAGAATCCTAGAGCCTTCTTTTTTGTACCTCTATACTTTCATGCGAAAATTCATGAATATTTCATATTATTTTAATTACTAAGCTATGATAATAGCTAGACAAAATCTAGAATAACTAAATTATGAGGAGTTAGGATCTCGGATAAATCCTAATCACCGGCTTGAAAATTTCAATAACTACCCAGTTGTGATAATGTTAGGATTTTAGAATTATTTATGTGGCTTTGAGTTATCATTTTCTGGGATTGAGATCTGATCAAATCTGAAGAGTTATGATTAAAGTGACCTTATCTCAATAAGATATGAATTCTAGTTAATCCAGAATACCTAACATAGTAGTATAAATATCCATACAGTAGAAAATAAAAAAACCATACTCAGATGTAAGAAAACACCAATTTTTCTATTTATTCTTTAAAAATCCATAGGAAATTTCATTTTGAGGTACTAACATCCTATTTTTCTATCATAGAATTAGTGGAAGGCTTAAGTGGTAGATCAAATCTGAGGAAAACTTTGGGTTTTAAGATTTGGTGTAAATAAATTTTATTCCTTCCTTTTGTTGAAAATATTCTCTTTGCATAAATGATTCCTGCATGAAAATCGATAATTTTGCATATTGAATTTTTAAATCTAAAAGTTTATTTGTTGAAAAATTATTTTGTCTATAATTATTTAACTGTTCATAATTTTTTTTATTTTTTGCATGCATAAAACTTATTTTTAGGATTTGAGTATGTAGGAAAAAAAAATTATGAATCTTGCATGAAACATAAAAAAAAATTATGAATCTTGCATGAAACATACTATTCTTTATTGAAATAAAAATAATGAGAAAGGATTTACGCTCTGAATAATCGAGAAGCTGTCGGTAGGTATGAGTTCCATAACTGTGCTATAGCAAAAAATTTATGAAGTCACTTAACGGCATTGTAGTTAAGATTTCTGAAGCCACTTAACGGCGTTGTAGTTAAGATTTTCGAAGCTTAAATCCCCTTAATGGCATTGTAGTTAAGAATTCCAAAGCCACTTGGCGGTGTTGTAGTTAAGATCTTGGCCAAGTAACCGATTAGAATCCTGAGAGTTCATGAGCATAGTTAATTAATGAATTGAAAGTTTCTGATAAGCTGTGTAACTTTTGTTAATTTTGAATTACTCTAACAGTATATCCTGAAATTTTGATAAGATAACTCTTGAATTTTTGCACACTAATTGTTATATTTCTGAAAATGAATATTTTTGTCTAGGATGATTACTTTTTTTCTGTTTGATATTTATATATGCTCAAATCTAGTAGAAAGAGGAGTAGATTTCTTTATTGGGCAAAGTGTCACTCATAAGTTATTAATCCATCTTTTTGCAGAAAACTTAGTTCGAGATGAGGAAGGCGAATAATTTTGGGGATAGTGATAAGAGATTGGTATTTTAGCATAGGTTTATTTGATGTTTAAATTTTCTAATTAGATTTATTAATTTTCTTTGAGGTCTTGGATATTCAAGTTTGATTGTTAAGACAAGTAATATAATTATTTTTCATTGTGACGATTTATTTTGGGGATTATTTAATAATTTTTTTTTTGAAATTTAGCATGTTCTATTGGATCTGATGTTTAGTGTCTCTGAATCTTTGAGCTTAAGGGCACTGCCTTGTTATGTCTCAAATTTGGGGCGTGACATAAAAGTTGTCCCCTCTGCTTTCCTTAAGTGTAATCGACTTAGCTCCATTTATTTTTGTGGATTAAATGTTGGATGGTGGGATTAATTTTTCAATGGTAATAAGGATTATGACGATTTTATTTAAATATATTATACTTATTATGTGGGGATAGATTGAAGGATGAACAGAATATTTTAAACACATGCTTACATATGTGGATGAAATTAGTTAGATAGAATATGAATTGGCCAAAATACTCTTACATATGAAATCAAATAACTGGGAATTAGGTACAAAAAACCCAAAACATTGGCGCCTGGGTGCCAATGATCTGAAGTCTAGATGCTAATGTTTGCAATGTTCAATAAATCTGCTTGCTTTCAAAAAAAATATATCGCACAAAGGGCATTAATGTAATTATATTCTACTCCTCATCCTTGTCACCCATAGATTTGGTGAATTTGTCCGATGGGATGGCTCATCATCTTATTAATATGTAGAGTGCCAAATTCAACTTTTCTATGAGATCTATATTTTGAAAAGTAAAAAACATATGATTGAGATCTCTCTACTAGATCTATATTTTGGAAAGTAAACAGCATATGATCTTAGATGATGACCAAATAAACTAGGCTTTATAATCTTTACTATGGGCTCGTTTGATTATGTTTTCTCAGAATATTTTCAAACTCTCAAAATAATACCAAATAAATAACTTCATTCCTCAAGTTACACTTCCAAAACACATTTTTTCTACCTCGAATACCCCCCAAAAGCCAAAAAAAACATACATACTCCTAGGGCTGTTAACGGGTCAGATTTGGATCGGATCTGCCATATTCGAATCCGAATCCGATTAACAAAATTTATATCCGAATCCGAGCCGAAATTCGATAGGATATTTGTTAATCAGTACCATATCCGAATCCGATGGATATCCGAAATCCGGTTAAAAAATTCGATCCGATTTCATTTTTTTTCTTTCTTGTTTTTTCCTTTTAAATTTTATAAAAATACTGTATTTATAAAGTAAATATATGTCATATTTAAATTTTTAACAACTTTTTATTATATATTAGTCAAAAAATTAAATATTTGAATATTAAAGTCCTTTTTCACATTATATTAATGTATAGATAAACTATTATATGTTATTATATTTGATATTTTATCAATAGCCCTCTTATTTTTTAGGTTAAAAAACTCAATATTAATAGTATAATATGGATGTTAATATAGATATTAGGTCAATATAATATATAGATTTTATTGTAAAATATTATTAATATTATATATAAGAGTATTAATTTAATAAAAAATATTAAAGTTCAGATTCGGATCTTTAATGGATCGGATTGCTTAATTTCATATCCGATCTAGTTATTTCGGATTTTGAATATTTATAATCGAATCTGATCCATCGAATATTTTAATCGGATAAAAATCCTAAAATTCGGATCAGATTCAGATCGGATTCGGACTAAAATCCGATCCTTTGACAGCCCTACATACTCCCTCATTTTCTCACTATACCTTTCATATAACTCATTCACACACACACACACACACACACACACACACATATATATATATATATACATATATGAAAATATTAAAATTTTACTAACTAAAAACTTTTTCATTTTTTTTTTTTGCATTTAGTTATAAATTTAACCAAAAAATTAAATATAGGGTGATAATTTTTTAAATAATCTAAAACATTCAATAAAAGATTAATAAAAAAAAATAATGATCCAAAAATATTTAAAAAATTAATTGTAATTTAAAACTATGATTTTATTCTTTTTTTCCATTTTTGAATAAAATATATTATTTATCAATAATAAATTTATAATTCAATGTATTATTTACTAATTATAAAGTAAATATGTTATGTAGAATACACTTATTTTATTTCATAGTTAATATATATTTTTATTATTTCAATTTTTTATTTAACAATTTTCATACTAATTATTACAGATTTATATTTAATTTTTTATTTAATAATATTTATATTAATTATTACTGATTTATATTAAATTATTTGTTTAAACAGTAAATATATTCATAAATAGATTATTAAAATATAATTAATATTTTTGTTAACTTGTACATTTACTAGTAAATATATTATTAATTAAAGCCTAATTAAAATATTATTTAAATTAGTAAATATATTAATGATTACACATTAATTAAAAAATATTGTCAATATTATTTCTAATATTACTTAATTAACTACTATTAACATTATTAATTATAGAAATTTTTAAAAAAAATTTAATTAATAGTGCATAATAGTACGTTTAATAATTTCTTTTGTTTAATTATTATTGAATATGATTTTATAATTAAATATTATTATTTTAAATTCTTTTGCTTTTACTTATTTTATCAAATTATTATGTCATATAATTTTCTTAATTATAAAATATTTTAAACTATGTTTAAAATTAAATTAATTACACATCATTCCCCCACAAATATATATTAATCATTACAAATATATATACGTATATCAACCTTGAATATATATGCGCATATATATATTTATATTAAATTTAAAAGTATAATTTCATCCTATGAACCCAACAAAAAAATAATTGATTTGACATTTTCAATAAAATTTGTATCCTACAAAACAATTCCAAACAAACCATTTCATTTTCAATGTTTTTCAAGAACAAAATCAAACAGTTGACAGATTCGTCGAATTTAACTCCCAAAATACACTCTCCTAGAATATTTTAGCATAACCAATCAAAGCATTACTTTTCTCAAGAGGTGCTATATGGTGACACCTAAACATTCAAAAATAAATAAATAATTAAAAAATAAAAAAAGTACCAAAACATCCATGATGCAATCTAAAAGAATGAATCTATGCAAGTAATTCCTACAAATAGTGCTACAATTGTTGGAGAGCAACAAATTGGTTTGCATCTTATTTTATACCTTATTCCATTGTTTATTACTCTTATACTGGGAAGAGACACACTTCTTTTCTTTTTGCTATTAACACATAAAGTTTAACCAATGCAAAAAATAATTTGTGAAGGACTTATAGAATTAAAATTTTGAATGTGAATATATATTTCACTATTCCTTATTATCAAAATTTTAGGCATTTTTCATATGAATTTTTCATATTTGCAAATTATGATTTATTTATCAGAGATCAAGCTTCTATTATCGATCCAGTAGCAATTCCTTTGGGAAAAAGGCTCTACTATTGCTTCTGCAAATTAGTGACATAAAACTGAAAAATACAAGATTGGTTACCATCGACAAAACCTATCAAACTCAATATGTGAATTACAATAAAGAATTATAGATACCACCCTAAAAGGAGAGATAAGCGATAGTGAAATTGGAAAAAGTATTATTCTTCAATATATTTTATTGTGAGTTCAAACAAATAGATATTTATAAAATACTATGTTTAGGGCAAACAACGAAGTTGTTGGAATGGAAGGAAGCAAGAAATATAATATGTCGCATATAAGGCGCAAATCCCATAGAAGAAGAAATATATTACCTTAGATTCTTCATAATCTTAGAGGCTCAACATATTCTACAACTTTAAATGATAATTTATTTTTTATTTATCTAGGCCTCATTTGCTTTAAAGGATTGTCCATGGTATATACATAATGCAAGCTAATTGAATGTTTGGCTAGTATAGTTGGAGCCCATAATTGATAAGTGGCCCGCTATTTATTATGATTAATCTTGGATAATGCTTCCCATGTTTAGTGGCATGATTTATAATCCTAAGATTAGAGACCTCAAGGATTAGATAGGAAAATACAAAATTACCCCTATGCAATTTTTTTTTTTCCTAAACTAAATTTCTGCATCTTTTTTTAATTGATCATTAATATTTTTTTGTAACTAAGATTTATATATTCTTTTTTTGAGTGATTGAAGAAGTTGGGTTAATGAGAATTTGCATCCACCATTAACGTGAATATTTCCTTCTAGAGCAGAAGACCTCAAACTACAAAAATGGACTAAATATTTTTTTAATGGGTTTGTTTATTGTTTAAACTATATTGACATCAATAATTTATAATTTACAGTAACATAGTACTTTATATTAAGATTGAGAATTTTGTCCTTGTCATCATCTAATTTTTAGATTGAGGAAGAAATTATTTTCCATTCAATTTGATTGATTTTCCTCAAATAAGTGTAGAGGGATAAAGAAGAAATTATGCTAAAGATTAAAGGTTAATTATATCATCTTATCAATTAGTACACGAAATAATTCCAAGACACCAAACAATGAATTATATAATATTAGGATATCCTTATCTCAAATCTATTAAAGTAAACAATTTATTGGTCTGTATTGATATATATTCTAGCATTTGTATCATTTACTTATCAATCACATCTAATCCAATCCTTCAAAGCAAATGAGCTCTTATTGGATAAACATTTGGATTAGATATAAATAGAAAACAATTTATAGAACAAACAAATGTACAAAAAAGAAAAAGAAAAAGAATTAATAAGTCACATACATTGCATGTGTGCACCATTCTGGTTTAATATATGCATGATTTGTCTCATAGTGAAAGAATCGAGAGTCTTGGAATAGCTTATTTATTCTTTCCCTCTCACCATTTGAAACACCTTTTTCATAAGAAAATCACCCAACAAATGTGTGTTAGATAGACAACACACACACACACATTAACATAGCTGGACTTCTATGCTTAGCAATAGATTAATTTGATAATTATCCATAGTGAAATAAAAAGTACGAAACCCTGATAGAAAAACTCTTTGCCCTAAAACTTAATAAGCAATTGGGATGAGATTTTTTAAATTATAACATTTAGCATATCAATGGCACAAAATGTCAAATATTTGGTGGGCAATAGAATTTGAAGAAAATTGCACCGACCGTCCATGAATTTTTAGTTATTGTCAAACATTACCCATACATTCAAAATCATAGCAATGAGATCGATCCCCCGAACTTAAGTTCAGGTCCACATACGTATGGTCAAATGAACTCTTGATTCTTCTAAACATAAATAACATATATGTGTAATTTTTCAACACAAAATGCCAAACATTTGGCGGGTGGGAGGGAATATTTTAAAAATGTTAAAACACAAAAAGAGCGCATGCATGTGCCGCTCTTAGTTGTGAAGGCATACCAAATTGCATTTTCTTAATCAATTGTTTTCTGTTAATTTATTAAATTGACAGTACATCAAGTTGCTAATTTACTATTATATATATATAAATATATATTGTGTCCAGCTTGCATACTTATCTTTTCCATTGATTGCCCCATCAAACCAATTAAAAATTTCATTAAGGACAAATTTGTGCCTGAAACCAATTATGCTGGCCAGTGGTAGTAAAACGCCAAAATGACTCTAATTCTCTTAGTTTATATATATTTAAATTGGTCCTCATCCTGAAAATTAGCATCTCCAGCCTGTTAATATGTATTAACGAATACCATATTGCTTCATTATTTTCTTTCACGCATCAGGTGCCCACAACTGAAATGGACTATGTCCATATCTCATGCGGAAATTTTTTTGGTTAAAAGTTTTGAGACTTAGCAAATATATATATATATATATATTTCAAATTTACTCTAGATAAATTAATTTTAAAGACTATCAATACACAACAATATTAACTTTCAAATAGTCGGGCTAAAGAGGCATAATAATGGCAAAAATCATTATAAATACAACAAAATTAACCAATTTGCTCCGAAATTAGTGATTGTATGTTATTTTAGGACTTTAAATGGTTTGATGATCATAATTTAAGATTCTAATTAAGAAAAATTGCTAAACCAGGACAATAATTGCTAGGGAATTCGAAGTCATAAAAATTAATTATACTACAATGATAACTTTGATTGACTGACATTGTATTATGGTCAGACGATAGTCCCTTGCCAGCCCTTAGCAGAATTGCCGAATTTGGTTCATGACTAGAAGTCCTTGAAATTTTTAGAACTTTAATTTGTCGTCTAGATAGCAATTTAAGAGTCTAATTAAGAATTTCAGTAGAGTAAAACAATTACTACAAAAATTAGGGAATCAGCTATGTCCAATTCGTAAATAATGCTAAAAGTTTATATTTTTAGTTACGAAATTGATATAATCAAATCCGAAATAAATGCTCTTAAGCTAATCCTCACTACTAAAAATCCATAGCCGATGACTGTTTTTTTTAATATATATTATTAATTTTTTTACAATTAATGCGTAGCCAATTTATTATATACTATCACTATTCATATTTGGCTGGCTATAGTTAAATATTAGAGTTGACTTCTAATATTGGACATGAGAACAAGCCCAATAATATGAATAATTAACAAGTTGCTAATTAACTTTATATATATATATTTAATTTGGCTCTCATCCTGAAAATTAGCATCCCAAGCCTGTCAATATGCATTGACAAATCTCCATTACACACATACAAACACACACACACACAACAAACGCAATGGAGAATGCTGCTGTGGAATTCCTTCTGGAAAACCTAAAACAGCTACAGCTCCATAAGGCCCATCTGATTTCCGATGTCAAAAATCAGATCCAAGCGCTTGAAAGCAACCTATGTTTGTTCAAAGTACTCCTCAATGACTCAGCAGAAAACCGGGACAAAGATGAGACCCTCAAAGAAGTGGTTTGGCAGATCGTACGAGTCGTTTACGAAGCAGAAGATGCGGTCGAAGCTTTCATGAGCCAGGCGGCGGACAAAGGGCTCGAGAAATACTTCAAAAGGGCTTTTGATTCTCCGGCGAAGCTTCTCAGTACTGCCGTCCAAGAGGTTGAGTTAATAGGCGCGAAGGTCAGAGAAATATATGATCAGAAAAAGGTAAATTTCGGCAAACCTATCAGACGAGCGGGACAAAAGAATCAACAGGAAGAAACTAAGGTAAACTAATGTTACATCAGTTCTTGGAAATGTAGCTTTAGATTTAGGTAAAATTATATTTTTGATCTTGTAAAAGTTTTGAAAAACTTAATTTCTGCATGTGGGTAGTTAATTTTGAGGTTTTTGTTTGTTTTTTCTTTTCCCAAGTATTTAGGTATTCATTAAGACAATACGGATTTGCAATATATGTGTTAAGAGGTTTTTAGTTTTACATGATAACTTAATTTTCTTGAGTCCCAAAATAAATTAAAGTTGTTTTTCTTAACATTTGGATCTTTTTTTCCCTAACTGACATCAACAACTCTCAACTATTTAAGTTTAAATGTCCAATTGTCAATTGGTAGATTGACATTACCCCCAACAATTGTATGCGTGAGGTCTATGATTCAAACTTTAATGAGCCTTTAGTGTGCGTACGTGTGTATAATAAAAATAAAATAAAATCAAATAAAAAACCATTTCAATGTAAACAAATAAATTTATACCTTAATCTTTGACTCCCATCTAAAAATTATATATGCTCTAGCTCAAATGAACCAAAGTTATTGAAACGGAAACAAGATTAATTGTGTAATAGCATGAATGTCTCTTAAATTCAAAATTACAAAATATTCACTACCCATATACATACATATATATATATAATAGATTGATAGATTTATGAAGCAAGCAAAAATATTTTAACTTTTTACATGTTGTGTTTACCAATTGCATCTATATAGATACATATCAAAAACCAAGGAGAGAAAAGGAACCCATTATTAACTTGTGTTTTCCTTCTTTTAATTAGTGTATTGATTTCCACAGCATGTTGTATTTATTAGGGAAAAAAAAAAAACAAATTAACTAGTGATGGATATGGTTGTTTATCATCATAGGTTCCCAGTGTGAAGGAAGATTTTGTCGTAGGTATGGAAGATGAGGCCCAAACATTAATACGTTATCTCACTGAAGAAACTAATGAGCAACTTGATGTCATTTCTATCATCGGTATGCCTGGCCTTGGCAAGACAGCTCTGGCACAGAAGATTTTTCACAACGCCAAAATCAAATCAAAATTCCCCATTCGTTTATGGGTTGATGTCTCTTCAGATTTTAGGAAAAAGGATGTTTATCTGGCCATGCTTCGGGACTTAAGTTGGATGACGAAGGACATGTATGATAAGACTGAAGTCGAGATAGCACAAACACTGCGTGCATGTCTAGACAGAGATAAATTCTTGATCATACTAGATGATATGTGGAACACACAAGTTTGGGATGATCTCCAAGATATCTTCACAAAGGGCAACAACAGGATGAGTAAAATATTGATAACCAGTCGTATGATGTATGTCGCGATGTATGCTAACCCTAATAGAGAACCCCATATGTTGCGTTTACAAACCGATGATGAAAGTTGGGAACTACTAAAATTAGCAATATTTGGTAAGCTCGAGTGCCCTAGACATTTGATAAAGGTGGGACGCCATATTGCTAGGCAATTGGATGGTGTGCCGCTTACAACAAAGTTAATTGGTGGAATTCTAGCAAAAAATGCTTTAGTGAATGAAATATATGAAGGATGGATTAAAGTTGCTAAAGCCCTACGAGCCGATGGTTACGACAAAATTGAGTTGGCAAATGTTGTTTCATTTTGTTACAAGACGTTACCGATTTACCTAAGACCATGCTTTCTATATTTGGGAATGTTTCCCGAAGACTTTGACATCCCAGTTCAGAGATTGATCCTCATGTGGATTGCAGAAGGCTTTATACAACAAAAAACTCTAGGGAAAAGCTTGGAAGAAATTGGAGAGGAGTACTTGGAGGACCTTATTGACAGAAACCTAGTAATGATTAAAGTTAGTCGCACTGGTAGAATTAAAACTTGCCGCGTGCACGACTCGATACGTGACTTTTGCATGAGTGAAGCTCAGAAGTACTTTTTCCATGAAATACAAGAATCATTGATTTCTTTAGGTATTTCTGATGATGATAAGTACTTACATAAATACCGCCACATTTCAATTCATTCTCAAGTTGTGAATTTCCTCTCATCACAACCTTATGGTCCACGTGTCCGTACTCTTTTGCATTTCTTGAAAGAAGAAACCATCTTATTACCGGAAAATGTTGCATCCATCCCAGATGCCTTCAAACTGCTCAAAGTTTTAGATGTGAAGCCCATCAGATTCACAAGATTCCCGTTCTACTTGACCCAATTAGTTCATATGAGGTACATCTGCCTTTCTAGCGATTTCAAGGTTCTTCCTGAAGTCATCTCCAAGATGTGGAACATACAAACTCTTATAGTTGACACAACTTCACGTGTCCTAGAAATTAAAGCAGATATATGGAAGATGATTCATCTGAGGCACCTGGAAACCAATGCATCAATTATTTTGAGAAAGAAGACTATGGCAGAAGGTGATCACAATAATCAAGGTGAAAAGATCCAAACGCTTGCTAATATATCACCCGAAAGTTGTGCACAAGTGTTTGAAAGGGCCAGTAACCTCAAGAAATTGGGCATTAGGGGGCAGTTAGGCACGCTAATAACAAAGAAGGACGACAACAACAATGATGGATCATCTTCAGGTACTCCATTTGACGGTTTGAGAAAATTGGGCCAACTTGAAAATTTGAAATTATTGAATGATGTGGGTGCTAGTCCATTGTCTGGCCTTCTTCCATTCTGCAAATTTCCACCAAAACTGATGAGCCTGACACTATCGTATACTTTTCTTGATTGGAAATATATGTCAATCCTCAGTATGTTGCAGAACCTTAAGGTACTCAAGTTGAGAAACAATGCATTCATGGGAGAGTGTTGGGAAACAATTGACAATGGTTTTCCTCAACTTGAAGTGTTGCAAGTTGAATACACAAACTTAGTTGTCTGGAAAGCTTCAAGCAACACTCATTTTCCTAAGCTTCAATACATTGCACTCAGGAATTGTGAGCAACTCGAAGCACTTCCTTTCAGCCTCACCGCTGTAGCAACCCTTCGGGAAATACACTTGTACCGTACTACTAAATCTGCTACTACTTCTGCCAAGAAAATTCAAGGGCTTACAGAAGGAAGAGAAATCGAGCTCTCTATTTTTCCTCTTGAACATAAATGATATATATCCCTCAATCCATCTAGCTTAAATGTGTAACTTGCAAATGTATGCAATAACAGACTGTAGTGTGAATTTGGTTAATTGTTTCTTATTTTTCTTTATGTTTTTGGCATGGAGACTGTACAATATGATATGATGTTTTCATAAGATGTTGCACTCAAAGACATTTATCCTTTTGATTGTTTTCTTATTATAAATCAGGTGTTCTATGAAATTCTCTTGCATCTTTCAATTTGATACCATGTCCTGGCTACATTTTTATATTGCTTGAATTTCAAGAGTAGGATTGACAGAATTAAGTTACTTTGTTTCACATCACCTCTTAGTCTTGGTTTTATACTAAGCAATTGAGTTAGTTATACTATAGTCTCCACCACCTCATTTGACCCCAAATTTTGTATTTTGCAAAATAAAAATTATAGAATAAGCAAAATAATACAAATTGAAATTTATTGAATTTGATCAAATCCCCTTATTCTTATCTTCAAGAGCATGGATTTTGGGCTTTGATCTCCCTCAAAGTTGATTTATCATTCAATAATATTAGTTTAAGTATTTCACATAATAATTTCGAATCAAATATTGCAATTGATGAGTTCTACAAAGAACAATTTGATATAACTACAAATTTTTTATTGAAATAATTGTCGGGCCTTCTTCAATGTTGTCTTGCATATACAGATGTAGACTGTGTTTTGTGTCTGACTTCTTAATTACAAGATACGATTTGGTTACTCAACACTAGTTTCCCAAACGGGATAGATTCTACCTGCAAGAAAGTAAAGATCAACCTCTGCTATGCAACAATTAGCTAACGGGATTGCCAATGGAGCAAAAGAGTGGACGATTTATCGAAGGACAATACATGCCAACACAAGATTGTTACTAAGCCATATAGTCCTTCTAACAACACATTCACCTGGACAATCGAGATGATGTTCCGGCTGCTACATAACTTATCAGGGCTTATGTATATAGCTCTGCAGATGAGGATGTCTCCTTCGGACAGACCACAGATTCTCATAAGGCTACCAACTTGTTTAAGGTCCAGCCAATATCCAATTGCCATGTGTCAGTAGATTAAAAGATACTAAGAGATTTCTGGCATCAGAATGCATAGATTAAAAGCTCACCTAATAGCAAGAGTTATCCCGCCTATTCTTCAAAGGAAAGTAACAAAAATTGTTTGTCAGAAATTTAGTTATGTAATACAAATATAAATCATCAAGTTCTTATCCTGTAAACCAAAAGTCTGATCAGAAATCTAATCCCTAACAAATTCTAGATTTCTAATGAAAAAATGATACGTGAGAAGGAGCATTGCATTTTCCCAAAGTCAATGATAATGTGAATATACCATCTATTGACCAGATATAAATAAAAATATACTTTATAGTATGAGTTTGGTTATTTAAATCTTAACAAACCCCCTGATGCTTTTCACCAATTTATGGATCCGCGCTCATTTGTGAAATTATGCTTTCATCTTCCTGCTTAATTATTTCAAGTGCACCTCATCATTATTAAAAAGGAATAAAATATGCAAGTTAACTAGATATTTCAAACTCTACCTTGAAAAAAAAAAAAAAAGACTCATGGGCTTTCCAGAGCACATTGAAATATGAGAATAGATGTTACGAGCTGATAAATATTTGTTACATCTAATAACTGAAAACCATGTACTACAAAGTAATGAACTATCATGGAAAAGATCAATGTATCCAAGAGCATTGGTTCCTGGAGGGCACTCCAAGGCTGTTTCAAGAACCCATAAGAGTCCATGATATAATGAAAGCATTGATGAACTTAATTTCTATTGATGCTGTGAGTGGGGTATATAAATCCTCGTCTTTTTTAAATTGAGAACAAAATCATACCTGAGTAACACTGACAACTAAATGATATGCAGGCAGAGTTATGGTCATGTGTTGAAGGCCCCGAGTTAGATGTGTCCTTGAATGGAGAAACCCTGTCCACGACTCATATAAGAAATCGGTTGATTAGTGGCCACTTTGATGGAACTATAAAGGTGTGGACTAAAGAATGTGGTTGAATATTGTTCAATACTCCTTTTTACTCATTATCATTTTTTAAAAGTTTCCCTTTGCATTTAGGTATGGGACACTGGAAAATGGACCCCCTGATTGATTCAAGAAGCTCGGGAGCACTCAAAGGCCATTACATGCCTTCACATTCCTCCTTCATGTGACAAGTTGTATAGCAGATCTGTGGACGAAACCATCTAATTAAGGTTCCACATTTCATGCTCTAATATGAAACTGAAAACGTAAAGCACGTTAGTTCTAAACAACATTAGATATAGTCATATAGATCATACCAACGAAGATGGACTGAAGCTATTGCTTTGGTAAGAATGTCATGCCAAATCATAATGCCAAGCAATTGTCCTAGAATGGAGAGGATGTGAGAAGGCTTAAGGATACTCAGTTAGGGGTGCAAACAAGAGAGCTGGCTCATGAGTCTCACAATTTGAGCTGGAGCTAGAGTCGAGCTGAATCAAGCTTGAGCCCCTTTTTCGAGTTGATCTTGAACTGTTGTCTAGGTGGCTCGTGAGCCGCTATATAATTAGATATTAATTTTATTTTATTAATAAATATATATTATAATACCACATTTTATTTGAGTTCGAGCTGTTTATTGCTTAGACGACAAGTCGAGCTTAATCGAGCTAAGACAAACCAAGCTTAAATTTTCAATAAGTCGAGCTTGAACTCAAAATTTTTTCCTATGCTCGATTCAACTCGAGTGGATTGTACCTCTCTACTCCTATACTCTTTATGATAAACTTGTCAAAATATTACCCAATCTTAATCTCCAAGAAACATTCAATAACTCCTCTCCAACACTTGTTCATGCATTGCCAAGAATAACTATTCTTTCATGTCTCATTTGCAGGTTTGGTCAATCAAACAGGATGAAATACATTGTATTCAGGTGCATGATGTAAAAGAGGCAGTATAAGTGTTGACAGCTAATGCTAATTTTGCGCGCTTCTCATCTCAAGGAATTGCAGTTAAGGTAGGCATCATGAACTCCTCAAATCATCTTGGATTTGGATAAATCATAATGCTTAATGACATTGCTTTCTTGCAGGTTTATAATTGGTCAGGGGTTCCAAAAAATATTAACTTCAACAGACAAGTAAAGTGCCTAGCACTGGATGGTGATAAACTCTATAGTAGCTGTTCTGGTTACTCTATCCAGGTAACATATTTCATGCTAAGTGTGGAAAAGAAGTTCACATAAATCCGCACTTACATTCGAATGTATATCCCTCCTACTACCGCACATACTTCTAAGACAAGGTGGCAACAAGAAGTCATGTTTGACCTATTGTGCACAAACACTACTAAAAAAACTGCGATTTGCAATGGATTTTCTGTCTCAAAAAGTTCCACCGCAAAATCTGTCACAATTTTTAAAAAAATTAATTTTGGCCTTTTTGTGACGGATTTTTCCATCGTAAAACTTCAATCTTGCGACAGAAATAAAAAAATCGGTCGCAAATTATTTTAAAATTTAAAAAAATTTGCAACGGATTTTATTTCCATCTCAAAATTGATGTTTCTGATGGAGAAAAAAAATCCGTAGCAATTTTTTTTGAAATTGAAAATTTAAAAAAAAGAAAAAAAATAAAATTAGGTGGGTGAGGAAAATAAACCCCACCTCCCCCCCCTGGACACATACATCTCCTCTTTCCATCTTTCTTTTTTTCCCTTCTTCTTTATTGTGGACAGCGCTGGCTAGTAAACTGCTGCCCGCGCACCCAGCAACACACCCAACAGCTGATAAGATATGATTTATGTATTTTTGTTGAAAAATTTGTTTTAGTTTAAACAAATGTTAATGATTTTTTTGTTTATTTATTGTTTCACGTTTGGAGAGCTTATATTTTGCATTATCCCACTAATTGAGGTAATTTTTGTAATTATGATTTATTTAGTTAAAATTCGATTTATGCATTTATGTATTTAGTTAAGATATAATTTATGTATTTATTTAAGATGTGTATTTAGAATTGGTGGAATTTGGAAGGAGGATGGGATGTTGGGAGAAGGCATGAAGCCTTCTCATTTGTTGTTAATTGATTTTTAATTGCTTGCATGATGATGATGGGTATAAGGAGGAGTGTTTATGTGTCATTATGTGTTTACGAATATTATTAATTGTAAAAACTAGTTTAAATTATGATTTATTATGTTAGTTTAAATTTAATTTATGTATTAGATTAAATTATGTTAGTTTAAATTTGATTTATGTATTAAATGTTGTTATATTATGTTATATTTATGTTTTTATGTGAATTAAAAATTTTATTAGAATTTTGATTGAGTTAAACTTTATGTTAGTATATGTTGAATTGTATTAATTTTATACATTTTTATTTTAGTTTATGGAATTATGATTTATAGATAAATATGTGCACTTGTAAGAAAATTTTAGATTGATAATCACTTTGTAAATTATAATATATGTTGTTTTGTTATAGTAAGGGACACATATCCAATTTTTTGATTCAATATGTGTTTATAAATATTATAAGTTATTTTTAATTGAAGTAATGCTGTACATTTTGTTGAGTCTTGTTTTATAGGCAATTTGAAGTATTCTTTTAAGGGAATTTTTGATAGAATGTATCATTAATCATATTAAATCTTTGGCATTTTTATCTACTTGGATATGTTTGATGTAATGATAAAAAATTAAGAATTGGATTATATGGGCTATAGAAATTCCAATCCTCAATTTGTTTATCATTCACATTAATATACCAATAAGTAAATACTTACATTGTATATTTGCCAATGGATATCTTATATGGTTGAACACTATACACCAAAAGTTTTGTGTTGTCTATACCTATATCCATATGGTCTATATCAAATTAAAGGTTACTCATTTAACTTTTAAATTTAAGTTTTCAAAAGATTATATTAAATTATATCTTGGTTTATGTTGGATGTATGTTTGACTATATTAAATTATGTATTAGATTTATATATATTTAGATTATGCATGTATATTGAATTATATGTTAGATTTTGTGAGATTTATATTTTGTGAATTATATGTGCGATTAGGATTTGAATTATATATTGGACTCATAATAAATTATATGTTGGTTTATGATGAGATGCATGTTTGATTAAATTGAATTATGTATTAGATTTATATGTGTTAAGACTATGCATTTACATTGAATTATGTGTCAGATTTTGTTAGATTTATATTTTGTGAACTATATGTGTGATTAGGATTTGAGCTATAAGTTGGACTTATATAAAATTATATGTTGGTTTATGATGAGATGTATGTTTGGTTATATTGAATAATGTGTTAGATTTACATGTGTTAGATTATGCATTTACATTGAATTATTTGTTAGATTTGTTAGATTCATATTTTGTGAATTATATGTGCGATTAGGATTTGAGTTATATGTAGGAATTTTCTTAAATTATATGTTGGTTTATGATGAGATGTACGTTTGGTTATATTAAATAATGTGTTAGATTTGTATGTGTTTAGATTATGCATTTATATTGAATTATTTGTTAGATTTTGTTAGATTTATATTTTATGAATTATATGTTTGATTAGGATTTGAATTTATATTTTGTGAATTATGTGCTTGATTATGATTTGGTTATGTACTGAATTTATATATTGGTTTATTATCTTGAATTGTCTATTAGTTTAGTTTATGTTTCTATTTTTTATTATTGTAATTTTTTTTTTGTTTTAATATTGTAGGATTGGATATCTCAAGGCATTAAAATTTAGTACAAGTCATGTAAGATAATTTTTTTGGCATTATTTTATAAATTTTATATTTTAGGTAGGGCTTGATTTATATATTGAACAATTGGCAAAATTACAAACTTCGTCCTGTAACTTTACCTCATTTGGTTTTTCGTCCTATAAATTGCATAATATTAATTCTAGTCCTATAAGTATTAAAAAATTATTATTTTTCATCCTTTTTTTGCCGAAGCCGGCGAAACTCACCGAAAAATGTGACGTGGCACCCCGGGCATGTGGACATTACTTGTTTTGCCACATTGGCAGCTGACATGGCAAGCAAATTACAAAATTCATCATATAACTTTACCTCATTTTGGTTTTTCGTCCTATAAATTACATATATCAATTCTAGTCCTATAAGTATTAAAAAATTATCATTTTTCATCCTTTTTTCGCCGGAGCTGGCTAATCTCATCGAAAAATGTGACATGGCACACCGGACGTGTGGACATTTCTTGTTTCTACCTCGTTGGACTGCCTAGTAGGCATTTTTTGTCTTTTTCTTGCTTAGTTGGCAGCATACATGTCTTTTTTTTTTTTTTAAATTTCAAATATATTATATAATTTATATACACATCTATTTTTATATATATATATTTATATATTACATATCATCTTTTTCCCTCCAAAACACAATTTTTTTCCCTTGAATATCCTTCATTATCCCCAAAAATTTCCCATTTTTTAATATATACATACATATATTATATATACATCATATATATATTTTATTTTTATTATTATTATTATTATAACAATAAAAAAATCACTCAATTTCATTTTCACCCCAAAAATCTAACAAAAAACCACTGATTTGACTGCTACAGTAAAAAAAAATTCTCCCCTGAAACATAAACAAACATACCAAAATTCTCCAGAATCAATTTTTAACTATTTTCCAAAACATAACCAAAAATTAATCACATTCCCCAACATAATTTTCATATTCTGTAATAATTTATTCTCCCAAAATATATAATAAAATCATACAAAAAATATAATCAAACATTCCCCTAATTTGTCATTAACCACATTATTTTAACTCACATATATTTAAAATAATTTAATTAAATTTAAACATATATTAAAATTTCTAACCCCCAACCCCCACCTCACTACTCCCCACCCACCCACCCACCCACCATGACGGGTCGGCCATGGTTGGCCCATGCAGGAGGCCACCATGGCCACGGGTGAGCTCACCATGGCTAGCTTGTGGCCATGGTGGCTGGGCCAGCCACCATGGCCGTCGCCTGGCCAGATCTGGCCGGCGGCGGCCATGGCTGAGTGGCCAGGCGAGGTGCTGGCCATGGTGGCTAGCCGCATGACCTCGCCTGGCCAAATCTGGCGAGGCGAGGTGCTGGCCACCATGGCCACCGGTTGGCCATGGTGAGCTAGGCCGGCCAGCCACTAGGTGGCTGGGGGAAGGTGGGAGAATATATCCATGGCCAGCCTGTCATGGGGCGAGGTGGGGGTTGGGGTGGGGTAGGGGTTAGGAATTTTAATTTATGTTTAAATTTAATTAAATTATTTTAAATATGTGAGTTAAAATAATATGGTTAATGCCCAATTAGGAGAATATTTGGTTATATTTTTTGTGTGATTTTATTATGTGTTTTGGGAGAATAAATTATTGGAGAATATGAAAATTATGTTGGGGAATGTGATTAATTTTTGGTTATGTTTTGGAAAATAGTTAAAAATTGATTTTGGAGAATTTTGGTATGTTTATGTTTCATGGGAGAAATTTTTTTACTGTAGTAGTTAAATCAATTATTTTTTGTTAGATTTTTGGGGTGAAAATGAAATTGAGTGATTTTTTTATTGTTATAATAATAATAATAATAATATATATATATGATGTATATATAATATATGTATGTATATATTAAAAAATGGGAAAGTTTTGGGGATAATGAAGGATATTCAAGGAAAAAAATTGTGTTTTGGAGGAAAAATGATGATATATATTATATAAATATATATATATATAAATAGATGTGTATATATTTGTGTGTGTATATATAAATTATATAATGTATTTGAAATTTAAAAGAAAAAAAAAAAGAAAAGACATGTATGCTACAACTAAGCAAGAAAAAGACAAAAAATGCCTACTAGGCAGAAACAAGAAATGTCCATACGTCTGGTGTGCCACGTCACATTTTCCGGCGAGTTTTGCCGGCTTTAGAGAAAAAAGGATGAAAAATGACAATTTTTTAATACTTATAGGACTAGAATTGATATTATGCAGTTTATAGGATGAAAAACCAAATGAGGTAAAGTTAAAGGATGAATTTTGTAATTTTGCCTGCCATATCAGCTTCCAACGAGGCAGAAACAAGTAATGTCTACATGCTCGGTGTGCCACGTCACATTTTCCAGCGAGTTTTGCCGGCTCTGGCAAAAAAAGGACGAAAAATGACAATCTTTTAATACTTATAGGACTAGAATTGATATTATGCAATTTATAAGACGAAAAACCGAATGAGGTAAATTTACGGGACGGATTTTGTAATTTTGCCATGAACAATTTTATATTATTGGGCTTGATTTTTATTGTGATAGAAAATTATTGTGATTTTATGTAAGATAATATTTAAATATTAGTGTATGGGATGATTAGTATGTAATGCAAAGAATTATTGATATTGGGTAATTATAGGTTTTAATTTGATAGGATGTGTATTTTTTTTTTTAAAAAAAAACTTTCTAAAATTTTGCGACGAAAATTTATTTTTTTAATTATAATTACTATTTGTGACAGAAAAATCCGTCGCAAAATATTGCGACCAAAGATTTTGTGACGGAATTTTTTTTTTTTTGTCGCAAAATCCATCGCAAATTGGAATTTGCCATGGATTTTTGCCAAAATTCGTCGCAAAAAACAATTTTTTTAGTAGTGAGACACGGACGTGATGATACAAACACAATACGATATGGACAAAACGACGCGCTAAGTCTCAAAATTTTAAGATACGACATGATTGACATATTATATATAATTATTCATTAATTAAATTTGTGTATGTATGCTGATATATATCAAAATATTTAACATTGCGTACTTAAAAGGAAAAAAGTCAACAATTAAACATTAAAATAAATCTATCTTAAATCCAAAAAATGGCAAAGAAGAAAAAGAATTTATCGGCATTCGAGTGCCCAAATGAAAATAAGTATTAGACTTCATAGAAATTATATAGTGAAAATTATCAGTATAAAATATTATAATATTAGTCACAAACAAAATAAGTGACAATGTGAAAATTATTACTAATTATATAGTGACGTGGGTTAATGGTTAAAGTTGTTATTTTTAATAATTAAGAGGACATGCTAGTGACAATCTAGTAATAGTAAAATTATATCTATAATTTCTAATGAAATTTTCATTGTTATTGATGACTAGACATGTTAAACATAATTTTTGTTACTATTAGGCTTGTAATTATTATCATAGAACGAAGTTTGTTGCTACTTAACATGTATAATTAGTGTTGACTTTTGGATTGTCATTAATTTTACTTTATTTTTAGTGTGTCTAATAATTTAAATTCAACAAAATACTACGATTACCATTTGAAGATTTGCAATTTTGTTACTATTTATTAGGCAATATCCAACACCGTATCAACAAGTGTCGATGTCATGCCGGAGCCGTGTTGGTGCTCGACAGGTCTCTGACATTGGATGATACAATTTTTTTAAGTGTCTATGCATCATAGCATTCACCAATTATCTTTTTCTATATTGAGAATTTTGATAATGATAACAGGAGGTGGATCTAAGAACAAGTACATCAACAACATTTTACTCCGGTGGGAAGAAGTTATTGGGCAAACAAACAATCTACTCAGTAGAAATTGACAATGGTCTTCTACATGCCAGCGGGCCCTCAGTTGATGGCATAGCAGGAAAGGTATATGCCCTCTTTGCCATCTCAACTTTACACTCCCAAAAGTTGAAAATTTAATCACTAAATGTACCAAATTCTTTTTTCTCAAAATCACATTGCATTAGGTTTTCAAACTCTGCAACAAGGCACTCATGGGATCCTTGCCAACCAGTCTCGACATTCAACAGACCTCCATAAACAATGACTTCATATTTACAGCCACAAAATGCGGAATCATAGAAGTATGGCTAAAAGAAAGAGCGACAAAGATTGTTTACATCAATATGGGAAGTGGAGGAAATGCAAGAATCACAGCCGTTGCTTCGGATGCAGACGGGCAAAAGCTTTTTGCTGGAACCAATGATGGCAGACTTCAGGTTACACACCAAATATTTCCATCCTTTTCAGTCTTTAACATGTAATATAAGCTCATTTTTCTATATGGGTTCATTGCAGGTTTGGAGTTTGGACCAAGAAGACTAGTGGATACTTCGGTTTTTTAAGGTTATTCATCTGGGAAAACTAATAATAGTGCCCCTGTTAGAGCACAATTTGCTGAATTAAAAGTTGTCCCCTTTGCTTTCCTCAAGTGTAATCGACTTAGCTCCATTTATTTTTGTGGATTAATTGTTGGATGGTGGGATTAATTTTTCAATGGTAATAGGGATTATGATTATTTTATTTAAATATACTATACTTGTTATGTGGGATAAAATGAAGGATGAACAAAATATTTTAAACACATGCTTATATATGTGGATGAAATCAGTTGGATAGAATATGAACTGGCCAAAATACTCTTACATTCAAAGGACTGGGAATTAGGTACCAAAAACTCAAAGCATTGGCGCCTAGGTGCCAATGATCTGAAGTCTAGCTGCTAATGTTTGCAATGGTCAATAAATCTGCATGCTTTCAAAAAAATATGTTGCATAGGAGGCGTTAATGTAATTATATTCCATCCCTCATCCTTGTCATCCATAGATTTGGTGAATTTATCAGGCTGAAATGATCAGATGGCTCATCAACTTATTAATCCGTGGAGTGCCAGATTCAACCTTTTTACGAGATGTATATTTTGAAAAATAAAATATTAATATTTACTAATTAAAAACTGTTTCAATTTTTTTTATTACATTTTTAACCAAAAATTAAATATGATGTAATAATTTTTTAAATAATCTAAAACATTCAATAAAAGATTAATAAAAAAATAACATAATCATCCAAAAGTATTTAAAATATTAACTGTAATTTAAAACTATGATTTTATTCTTTATTTCAATTTTGAATAAAATATATTATTCATAAAAAGTTAGTTTATAATTCAATATACTATTTACTAATTATAAAGTAAATACATTAAGTATATTACACTTATTTTAATTAATAGTTAATATATAATTTTCTTATTCCATTTATTTTTTATTTGTCATTTTATTTTTTTATTTAATAATTTTTATACTAATTATTACATATTTATATTTAATTATTTATTTAATAGTATTTATATTAATTATTACCAATTTATATTAACTTATTTGTTTAAACATTAAATATATTAATAAATATATTTATTAAAATATAATTAATATTTTTGTAAACTCGTATATTTACTAGTAAACATGTTATTAATTAAATTCTAATCAAAATATTATTTCAATTATTAAATATATTAATGATTACATGCTAATTAAAATATTGTCAATATTATTTCAAATATTACTTAATTGACTACTATTAATATTATTAATTATAGAAATTTTAAAAATTTATGTAATTAACAACGCATAATAACACGTTTAACAATTTTTTTTGTTTAATTATCATTATATAGTTTTATAATTAAATTGGTATTTTAATTTCTTCTACTTTTATTTATTTTATCAAATTATTATGTCCTATAATTTCCTTAATTATAAAATATTTTAAAAAATATTTAAAATTAAATTAATTACATTTCATTTCCCCACAAATATATATAAATCATTACATATATATACATCAATTATCCATGTACACACACACACACACACACACACATATATATATTAATTTTAAAAGTACAATCTACAAACCTAATAAAAAAATATCTGATTTGACATCTGTAGTAAAAATTGTGTCCTACTTAATAATTCCAAACAAACTATTTTATTTTTCATGTTTTCCTAGAACACAACCAAGCAGTTGACATATTCCCCGAATTAATTCTAAAACACACTCTCCCAACATATTTTCAAAAAAATGTCCAAAACATAACCAAACAAAGCCTTACTTTTCTCAACAGATGCTATAAGGTGACACCTAATCATTCCAAAAAAAAAAGAAAAGAAAAAAGGTACCAAAACATCCAATGATGCAATATAAAAGAATGTATTTGTGCAAGTAACTCCTACAAATAGTGCTACCATTGTTGGAGAGCAGTAAATACGTTTATATCTTATTCCATTGTTTATTACTCTTATATTGGGAAGGGAGACTTATAACTCAAAAAGGAAAAGGAATTAACAAGTCAAATGCATCGCATAGTTTGATATATGCGTGATTTGTCCCATAGTGAAAGAATCAATAGTCTTGGAATAACTTATTTATTCTTCCCCTCTCACCATTTGAAACACCTTTTTCATAGGAAAATCACCCAACAAATGTGTGTTAGCAGACAATATAAATATATATATATATATATATATTGATATAGCTGGACCTCTATGCTTAGCAATAGATTAATTTGATCATCATTTGTAGTGAAATAAAAAATATGAAACCCCGATAGAAAAACTCTTTGCCTTAAAACTTAATAAGCAATTGGGATGAGAATTTTTAAATTATAACATTTAGCATATATATCAATGGCACAAAACGCAAAACATTTGGTAGGTAATAGAATTTTAAGAAATTTATACCGACCAACCATGAACTTTTAGTTATTGCCAAATATCACCCAAACATTCAAAGTCCTAGCAATGAGATCGATCCCCAGAACTTTGATCGGATCACATTCTGGTCCACATAGGTATGGACGTATGGTCAAACGAAGTCTTCATTATAGACATAAAAATGTAATTTGTCAGCACAAAATGCCGAACATTTGGTAGGTGCGAGGCAATATTTTGAAAAGTGTTAAACACGAAAAGAACGCATGCATGTGCAATGCTATTCCTAGTCGGTTGTGAAGGCATACCTGCAAATTGCATTTTCTTAATCAATTGTTTTCTGTTTATTAAATTGAGAGTACATCAAGTTGCTAATTAACTATATATATTGTGTCCATCCAACTTGTATACTTTTCTTAATTTTCGATGGATTGCCTCATCAAACCAATTAAAAATTTCATAAGGACAAATTTATGCCTGAAACCAATGGTAGTAAAACGCCAAAATGACTCTTCTCTTAGTTTATATATATTTAAATTGGTCCTCATCCTGAAAATTAGCATCTCCAGCCTGTTAATATGCATTAACAAATACTAAGTTGCTTCACTATTTTCTTTCTTGCATCATGTGCCCACAGGTGAAATGGACTATGTTCATACCTCATGCGGAAATTTTTTGGTTAAAAGTTTAGAGACTTAGCAAATATATATATATATATATATTTCAAATTTGCTCTAGATAAATTAATTTTAAAGACTATCAATACACAGTAATATTAACTTTCCAATAGTTCAAGAGGCAGAATAATGGCAAAAATCATTATAAATACAAAAAATTTATCAAATTTGCTCCGAAATTAGGGATTATATGTTATTTTAGGACTTTAAATGGTTTGATAATCATAATTTAAGACTCTAATTAAGAAAAGTAGCTAGATCGGGATAATAGTTTCTGGGAAATTTGAAGTGATCAAAATTAATACTACAAGGGTATTTTTGATTGCCTGACATTGTGAATTCTAGCCGGAGGATAGCCACTTGCCAGCTCTCAGCAGAATTGCCAAATTCGGTTCGTGACTAGAAGTCCTTGAAATTTTTAGAACTTTAATTTGTTGTCTGGATAGCAATTTAAGAATCTAATTAAGAATTTCACCAAATCAAAACAATCACTACAAAAATTAGGACATATGCTATGTCCAATCCATAAATAATGCTAAAATTTTGTATCTTTAGCTATAAAATTGACATAATCAAATTTGAAATAAATGCTCTTAAACTAATCCTCACTACTAAAAATTCATAATTGATGACTATTCTTTTATATATATATATATATTAATAATTTTTTACAATTAATACATAGCTAATTTATTATACACTATTCATATTTGGCTGGCTATAGTTAAATATTAGAGTTGACTTCTAATATTGGACATGGGAACAAGCTCAATAATATGAATCATTAACAAGTTGCAAGTTGCTAATTAACTTTATATATTGTGTCCAGCTTGCATACTTTTCTTTTTCGATTAATTGCCTCATCAAACCAATTAAAAATTCTATTCACCATAAAAATATATATAATAATTAAACACACACACACACACAATTAAAAATTCCGTAAGGACAACTTTGTGCCTTAAGTCAATGATGCTGGGCCAATGGCAGTAAAATGCCTCTTATAATCTCTAAGATATATATATATATATATGTATATAAATTTAATTTGGCTCTCATCCTGAAAACTAGCGTCCCAAGCCTGTCAAGCATAACTGTTCAACAAGCTGGAAACTCATGGCAGAGGACAGCTCAAAACAGAGAAAAAAAAGATTCATTCAACTTGTGAAATGAATACACACTGGGGTTATTTATACAAGTCTAGAGACGAAAGGCTAACTAACTAACAATACAACAAACTAACTAACAATATAACAAACTAACTAACTAACTAAGCAGTAAAAGAAATATAATAGATAAATATATATTTGTACATCCCCCCCCCCTCAAGTTGGAGCTTGGTGGATATCACACAAGCCCAACTTGGATAGAATGCGCTGAAAGGATGGGGTGGATAGAGCCTTGGTGAACACATCAGTAGGTTGAAAGGTGCTAGATATATGTCGTGGAATGATGAGACCTTGTTTGAATTGATCGCGTACGAGGTGGCAGTCGATGTCGAGGTGTTTCGTTCTTTCATGGAAGACCGGGTTCTCAATTATGTGTATCACCGCTTTGTTATCACAGAATAATGGAACTGGGAGAGTGTTTTTGAGACGAAAATTTGTGAGTAGGTATGAAATCCATTGGAGCTCGCATACGGTGGACGCCATACTTCGGTACTCAGCTTCGGCAGAGGATCGAGACATGGTAGGTTGTTTTTTTGTTTTCCAGGAGATGAGGGACTCTCCTAGAAAAATGCAGTATCCAGTGAGTGATTTTCTTGTGTTGATACAAGATGCCCAATCTGCGTCGCAGTAAGCAGTTAATTGTAAGGTGTTGTGTGTTGGGAAGAATAATCCTTTAGATGGACAGCCTTTCGGATATCGTAACACATGAGTAGCAGCTTTCCAATGATCTTCGGTAGGTGCGTTAACATATTCGCTGAGTTGTTGGATGCTATATGTGATGTCTGGCCTGGTGAGGTTTAAATATAGAAGTCGCCCGATCAGTCTTCTATACTGTGCGTGATCTGAATATGGGACGCCTTCCTCCGTAAGTTTCAGATTCTTTGGAAAGGGAGTAGCAGCTGGTTTGGACCCTATTAATCCTGTATCTTGAAGAATGTCTAAGATATACTTCCTTTGGTTAAGATATGTACCCTTCTTTGATCTTGCAATTTCTACCCCAAGAAAGTATCTTGCATAACCGAGATCCTTGATGGTGAATTTATTATGAAGAAACTGTTTGACAAATTTAATTTCCTCCTCGTTGTCTCCTGTTAACAACACATCATCAACATACACTAGTAGAGCCAGAAAGGAAGTGTTGGTCTCCCTTGTGAATAAGCAGTTATCATGAGCTGATTGTTGGAACCCAAAACTCTGCAGCTGTGAAGTGAGCTCCAAGTTCCATTGTCTGGATGCCTGTTTGAGACCATATAGAGATCTTAAGAGCTTACAAACTTGACCTGTCTTAGCTTTGTTGCACCCTTTAGGAGGAACCATGTAAACTTCTTCTTGAAGATAGCCACGTAGGAAAGTATTGTTTATATCCAGTTGGTGTAGTGGCCAAGACTTTGCTGTAGCTAGAGCCAAGAATAACCTCACAGTAACAAGTTTAGCAACAGGTGAAAAGTTGTCCATGTAGTCAATTCCAGCTACTTGGTTATATCCTTTAGCCACTAATCTGGCTTTGTATTTCTCCACTGAACCGTCAGGTTTAAACTTCACTTTGTATACCCATCTGGATCCTATAGCCTTCTTCCCTTTAGGTAAGGAAGTTAGCTCCCACGTTTTGTTTTTTTCAAGGGCCTCTATCTCCTTCTGCATGGCTGAAGTCCATTCTGCCTGCATGCAAGCTTATCTATAGGATTCAGGTTCTTTGATAGTAGAGACTTTGGCTAGAAAGGTCATATAGTTCTGTGATAGGTTGCTTTGAGTGGTAAATGGAAATGTTTGAGGAGTGTATGTGATGCTTGCAGCTTTTGAAGTAGTATTGCTTCCAGGGAAGGTTACAATAGATACATAGTCTCTTAGATATACAGGTTTGGTCCTAACTCTAGAACTCTTTCTAGGGTTCACTGGAGTAGATTGGGCTGGGATTTCAGTATGATTTTGACTCAAGATGGGGCTTTGATCATGGGTATTGACAGAAGTTCTTTCATTGGTATCAAAAGAATCAGTGTGACTATCTTCAGCCATAACAGGAATGGGAATGGGTGACTCAGAAGTTTGTTCATGACCTTTAACAAGGAAAGGGAAGTGTGACTCATGAAATATAACATCTCTAGAGCAATAGAGTTTATTATGATCAATGTCATACACCTTAAAAGCTTTCTGTCCTATATTGTAACCTAAGAAGATGCACTTGTAAGATCTAGGGTCAAATTTGTCTTTGTGAGGGTGTGTGTTGGTGGCATAACACAATGATCCAAAGACCCTTAGAGAACTGTAATCTGGTTTCCTATTTTGAAGAACTTCAAAAGGAGATTTCCAATTTAGCAAAGGAGTGGGTAATCTATTTATGAGATGTGTGGCCATGAGTATAGACTCCCCCCAAAATCTAGATGGTAATCCTGATTGAAACATGAGAGACCTAGCAACTTCTAAGAGGTGTCTATGCTTTCTTTCCACTATGCCATTTTGCTGGGGTGTATAGGGACATGTTTTTTGATGTATGATTCCAGTTTCTTTAAGCAATTTTGAGGTCTCATTGTTTATAAATTCTGTTCCATTGTCAGTTCTTATGTTCATGATCTTAGTATTAAATTGATTCTCAATCATTTTTAGGAAGTGAGCAATAATGTGATATGTTTGAAATTTATTTTGAAGGAGGAAAGTCCATGTACTCCTACTATAGTAATCCACTATAGTTAGAACATAATGAGCCTTTGTTAATGAGGGTTTATCGTATGGACCCCATATATCCATGTGAACAAGTTCAAAGGCTTTGCTAGTGTTACTGCTACTGGAAGAAAACGACAGTCTAGTCTGTTTGGACAAGTGACAGATGTTACAAGGCAAACAATTTTCAGTATTTTTATTCAAGATGTTTGGTATATGCTTTAGTACATTCATGGAAGCATGGCCTAATCTTTTATGCCAAAGAGACAAGTTTGAAATGACACTATTACATTGAGGAATGAACAAACTGGAAGAAGAACATTTACTAGGATTTTCAGCTTTATTAGCTAGATAGCATGTCTTAAGATGTACAACCTTCCTACAACCTTCCCAATGGCCAATACTTCTTCATTCTGCAGGTCCTGCAAGACAAAGTGACTAGGATAAAAAATGAATTTCAATTGAGTGTCATTGGCTAGCTTGTTTACAGACAACAGGTTATATTTGAAGTCTGGGATGTGAAGAGTGCCTTGCAGGTTCAGTTTGTTGGTTAGCTCAACTGAGCCTATGTGTTGAACCATTTTTGTGGTTCCATCTGGTAGATAAACAGGAGTGGGGTTGTTTATACGGCTAGGGTTGGATAAAAGTTTAATGTTAGAACACATATGACTTGAAGCCCCAGTGTCTACTATCCAAGATTCTTCATCCAATAGATTACAAGCATTTAAAGCAAAATGAAAATTCGAACCTGCAAAGTCACTGTAATGAGCAAGATTGACTTGGTTCATCTCCATGTGCTGCTTTCCCTTTACGGCTTTAGTGACTTCTTGCTGCACCAAGTCAACCAGAGTGGCACTCCAGTCATTGTGCTTCTACATTTCCTTATCTTCTTGCATCTCTAGGGGCGAATCGACATGATTGGCAGCCTGTCTACCATAATTCAGCGCCTTCTTTTCTTTGAGTTCTTTATACCACTCAGGATATCCGTGGAGTTTGAAACAACTCTCTCTTAGATGGCCATTCCTTCCACAATTGCTGCAAAATTTGTCAAATTTCTTTGCTGGCTCTTTTCTATTGTATTGTTTGTTCCCATCCTCCTTCTTCCATGAAGAACCTCATCTTACAAACATAGCTGAATTTTCTGCAGATTCTGAGAAAGAGGTGTTCACTTCTCTTTGTTTCTCTACTCTTAGGACCATAGAGTAGGCCTTATTAACCGTGGGAAATGGATCCATAACCAATATCTGATTTCGGATATGGTCATAGCTATCATTCAGTCCCATCAAGAATTGCATCAAGTGGTTCAAGCAACCTATATCTGCCACAGCTTTGGTTGCACCACATGTACATTCTGGAACAGGAACTAAAACTACAAATCCATCCCATAGCTTTTTCAATTTAGTATAGTATTGAATCACCGAGAGATTTCCTTGAGTGATAGAGCTGATCTCTCGTTGTAATTGATACAAAAGAGGCCCATTGCACTCTCCAAATCGTTGCTCAATTTCATCCCATAGTTCTTTAGAGGATCCAATATACAAGAAAGCATCAACTATATCCTTGGATATAGAATTCAAGATCCAAGAGGTGACCATACAATCAACTCTTACCCATTGTTCATACTCGTCGGAGTCCATCTGCAGCATCGAACACCTTCCATCTATAAATCCAAGTTTAACTTTTGCTCCCAGCCCGATCTTCATGGAGCGGCTCCACGGCAGGTAGTTGTTTCCATTCAGCGGATTTGTCACTAACACCATGCCAGGATGATCGGAGGTCTGAAGAAAAAGAGGATCACCGTTTTCAATTCCTCTGATTCCTCATGCTCGATTTTGTTGTGGCTCCATCTCAGCGATCAGTTTTGGCCACGAACGGAGAATATACTGTCAACTATCTAGTTCAAGGAGTAAAAGTGGAAAAAAATGGAAAGGAAAAGCAGAAAGGAAGATCAGAGCCACTGAACCGTGGCTCCGATACCATGTTCAACAAGCTGGAAACTCATGGCAGAGGACAGCTCAAAACAGAGAAAAAAAAGATTCATTCAACTTGTGAAATGAATACACACTGGGGTTATTTATACAAGTCTAGAGACGAAAGGCTAACTAACTAACAACACAACAAACTAACTAACTATCTGAACAGTAAAAGAAATATAATAGATAAATATATATATTTGTACAGTAACAGATCTACATTACATACATACAAAAACACACACGGACCCCTCTCTCTCTCTCTCTCACACACACACACAACACACCCAATGGAAGATGCCGCTGTGGAATTCCTTCTGGAAAATCTAAAACAGCTACAGCTCCATAAGGCCCATCTGATTTCCAACGTCAAAAATCAGATCCAAGTGCTTGAGAGCAATCTATGTTTGTTCAAAAGACTCCTCAATTGGTCAACAGAAAATCGGGAGGAGGAGGACGACAACGACGACAAGACCCTCAAAGAAGTGATTGGGCAGATCGTACGAGTCGTTTACGAAGCAGAAGATGCGGTCGAAGCTTTCATAAGCCAGGCGGCGGACAAAGGGCTCGAGAAATACTTCAAAAGGGCATTTGATTCTCCGGCAAAGCTTCTCTGTACTGCCGTCCAAGAGGTTGAGTTAATAGGCGCAAAGGTCAGAGAAATATACGATCAGAAAAAGGTAAATTTCGGCGAACCAGCTGACACACGAGCGGCCGGACAAAAGAATCAACAAGAAGAAATTAAGGTAAACTAATGTCGGATTTTCCATAGATATCCTAAATTTACAAATATATATTTATATTTTAGAATCAACCTATTAATCAACTAAACTGTAGTAATCCTAAAATTTACAATTATGAGTTGTTCTTAAAATTAACAAAAAAAAATTAATCTTTATTAAAAAATTAAAAAAATCAGTTAAAACGTAAAAATTAAATGACACAATAATTCTCTTTCAAATATGTATTCAAAATATTATAAATATTTATATATATACATATATATTAGACACACATATATACATACATCCATATCCTACGTTTTTCACAACAAAAAAAAATAAAACATGCATACATACATATATATATATATATAAATACATACTCCACCCACCAAAATTCGACGGCCATGGCCAGCGCTGCCTGGCCAGGTTGTTGGCCGCTAGCCATGGTTAGGCCGAGGGAGTGGAGCTTAGGATTTGGGACTCGGGGCGGAGGCAAGAAGAAGATTTGATTAAGTATATATTTAAAATTATTAAATTATATTGTTAAAAAATGATAATTTTAATTTTTTTTTTTTAAAAATTATTTAATTTATATTTAATTAAATAAATTTATTAAATTATTTTAAATATGTAATTTTTAACATTATTGAGGATATCAATTAAAATTATTAAAATTATACTGTTAGGATGATGATTTACTTTTATTTTTATTTTTTAATATTCAATTAAATTTAATTATATATTTTAGATATGTTTATTATTTAATATTATAGAATATGTAAAATCAAAATAATTTAAGATATTTGTTTGTTTTGATAAAACAAAAGGTATATATAAGATAAAATGAAAATAAAAAAAATAAACAAAAGGTAAATTAGACATTCAAAATCAAACAAAATAAATACCAAATTATTTGAATGGAATTATATACTTCTTAAAACAAAGATATCCTATGGCTAAAATTTAGTAGTTTATAAATCAATGATTTACAAAATATGTACATGATATTAACTAAAAATGAACAGTTAAAATGCTAGAAAAGCCCAACCAATGTTACATTAGTTCTTGGAAATGTAGTTTTAGATTTAGGTAAAATTATATTTTTTATTTGAAAAACTTTTTGCATGTGGTGTAGTTAGTTTTGAGATTTTTGTTTTTGTTTTTTTTTTTGGTTTTCCAAGTATTTAGGTATTCATTCAGACAGTGTGGATTTGCAATATATTTGTTAGAGGTTTTTAGTTTTACATGATAACTTAATTTTCTTTGAGTCCCAAATAAATTAAAGTTGTTTTTCTCAACATTAATTTGAAATTTTTTCATGTCTATCAGCTCACTTAAGATATTAATTAATTAACAGTACTAAATATACATATACCACAACTTTAGTTTGAAGCAATTTTGTGAAGATACTCAAACTTTATAATTAGGTTTTATAATTTAGAAATTCGCACGGAATCAATAGCAGGTAAAGTAAAGTTTAAGATTTTCATGAAAAACTGATGTCAAATTATCTTATAAAATTCAAATGAATGTAAACAAAACAAATGACATATTCTTAAAATGATTATTATATATTAAACTATTTTTTATTTTTTTTCAGTTTCAAAATATATAAACGATTTTCTTGCCTAGCTTTAACAATTTTCTTTTGCAATCTTATATTGATTAAAGAGAGAAATATATATATATATATATATATATATTCCTGTATTCTAAATTTATCAATTCTAGTCCCTTTCTTGGGCATATTAAAATAACTTCCCTAAATAATTTTTTTTTTCTCTAATTGACATCTATAACTCTCAATCATTTAAGTTTAAATGTCCAATTGTCAATTGGTACATTGTAATTGCCCCCAATGATTGTACGTGAGGTTTGTGGTTCAAATTTAATAAGCTTTTAGACATTGCCCCCAACAATTGTATATTTGTATGTGTGAGATCTAGGTTTAAACTTTAATAAATTTTTAGTGTGCGCATGTGTGTATAGTAAAAATAAAATGAAATAAAATGAAAAATTATTTAAATGTAAACAAATAAATTTATACATTAATCTTTAACTCGCACCTAAAAATTATATATGCTCTAGTTCAAATGAACCAAAAATATTGAAAAGGAAGCAAGATTAATTATGTAATAGCATGAAAGTTTCTTAAATTCAAAATTACAAATTGTTCACTACCCATATACATATATATTAGAGATTGATAGATTTATGAAGCAAGCAAAAAATATTTTAGCGTTTTACAGCTTATGCTTACCAATAATTGCATCTATATAGATACATGTCTAAAACTAAGGGGGGGGGGGGGGGGTGGGGGAAAGGAACCCTTTATTAACTTATGTTATCCTTCTTTCAATTAGTATATTGATTTCCACAACATGTTGTGTCTATTAGGGGGAAAAAGACAAATTAACTAGTGATGGATATGGTTGTTTATCATCATAGGTTCCGAGTGTGAAAGAAGATTTTGTGGTAGGTCTTGAAGATGAGGCTGAAACATTAATGTATTATCTCACTGAAGAAATTGATCAACAACTTGATGTCATCTCTATTGTTGGTATGCCTGGCCTTGGCAAGACAACTCTGGCACAGAAGATTTTTCACGATGCCAGAATTAAATCTAAATTCCCCATTCGTTTATGGGTTGATGTCTCTTCAGATTTCAGGAAAAAGGACGTTTATCTGAGGATGCTTCAGGACTTGAGTTGGATGACAGAGGACATGTATGACAAGACTGAAGCCGAGATAGCACAAACACTACGTGCATGTCTAGACAAAGATAAATTCTTTATTATATTAGATGATATGTGGAACACACAAGTCTGGGATGATCTCCAAGATATTTTCGAAAATAGCAACAAAAGGATGAGTAAAATATTGATAACCAGTCGTATGAAAGGTGTGGCGACGTATGCTAACCCTAATAGAAGACCCCATATGTTGCGTTTCCAAACCCAATATGAAAGCTGGGAACTACTACAATTGGCAGTATTTGGTAAGACCGAGTGCCCTGAACATTTAATAGATATGGGACGCCATATTGCTGACCAATGTCATGGTTTGCCGCTTGTGATAAAGTTAATTGGTGGAATTCTTGCAAAAAAAGATTCAGTGAGTGAAATGCATAAAAGATGGATTAATGTTGCTGAAGCCCTGCAAACCGATGTTTACGACACAATTAGGCTGGAAAATGTTGTTTCATTTTGTTACAAGATGTTACCGTATTACTTGAGACCATGCTTTCTCTATTTGGGAATGTTTCCTGAAGACTTTGACATCCCAGTTCAGAGATTGATCCTCCTGTGGATTGCAGAAAGCTTTATACAACAAAAAAAAACTCCAGGGAAAAGCTTGGAAGAAGCAGGAGAGAAGTATTTGGAGGACCTCATTGATAGAAACCTAGTAATGATTAAAGTTAGCCGCACTGGTAGAATTAAAACTTGCCGCGTGCACGACTTGATACGTGACTTCTGCATAAGTGAAGCTCAAAAGTACTTTTTCCATGAAATACCAGGATCGTTGATTTCTTCAAGTAATTATGATGATGATCAGTACTTACATAAGTACCGCCACATTTCAATTCATTCTCAAGTTGTGAACTTCCTCTCATCACAACCTTATGGTCCACGTGTCCGTACTCTTTTGCATTTCTTAAGAGAAGAAACCATCTTGTTACCAGAAAACGTTGCATCCATCCCAGATGCCTTCAAACTACTTAGAGTTTTAGATGTGAAGCCCATCAGATTCACAAGATTCCCATACTACCTGACCCAATTAATTCATTTGAGGTACATCTTTCTTTCCAGCGATTTCAAGGTTCTTCCTGAAGCCATCTCCAAGATGTGGAACATACAAACTCTTATAGTTGACACAACTTCACGTGTTCTAGAAATCAAAGCAGATATATGGAAGATGATTCATCTGAGGCATTTGGAAACTAATGCATCAATTATTTTGAGAAAGAGTACTACCGGAGAAGGTGATCACAATAATCAAGGTGAAAAGATCCAAACACTTACCAATATATCACCTGAAAGTTGCACAAAAGTGTTTGAAAGGGCCAGTAACCTCAAGAAATTGGGCATCAGGGGGCAGTTAGCCATGCTAATAACATGGGAGGACGATGACAGCAATGGTGGATCATCTTCAAGTATTCCATTTGATGGATTGAGAAAATTGGGCCACCTTGAAAAATTGAAACTATTGAATGATGTGGGTGCTAGTCCATTATCTGGCCTTTCTCCATCCTATAAATTTCCACCGAAACTGATGAGCCTGACACTATCATATACTTTTCTTGATTGGAAATATATGTCCATCCTCGGTATGTTGGAGAACCTTAAGGTACTCAAGTTGAAAAACAATGCATTCATGGGAGAGTGTTGGGAAACAGTTGACAATAGTTTTCCTCAACTTGAAGTGTTGCAAGTTGAATACACAAACTTAGTTGTCTGGAAAGCTTCAAGCAGCACTCATTTTCCTAAGCTTCGATGCGTTGCACTCAGGAATTGTGAGCAACTTGAAGCACTTCCTTTCAGCCTTGCAGATGTAGCAACCCTCAGGGAGATACACTTATATCGTACTACTAAATCTGCTACTGCTTCTGCCAAGAAAATTCAAGGGCTCATAGAAGGAAGAGAAATCGAGCTCTCTGTTTTTCCTCTTGAATATGAGTGATATATATCCCCCAATTCATCTGGCTTAAATGTGCAACTTGCAAATGTACGCAATAACAAACTGTAGTGTGAATTTGGTTGTTTCTTATTTTTCTCTATGTTCTTGGCATGGAGACTGTATAATATGATCTGATGTTTTCATGAGATGTTGCACTTGAAGACATGTATCATTTTGATTGTTTTCTTACTATAAATTAGGTGTTCTATGAAATTCTTTTGCATCTTTCAATTTGATACCATGTCCTTATATTGCTTGAATTTCAACAGTAGGATTGACATAATTGAGTTACTTTGTTTTACATCACCTCTTAGTCTTGGTTTTATA
This sequence comes from Jacaranda mimosifolia, assembly GCA_018894105.1. Classification (NCBI taxonomy): domain Eukaryota; kingdom Viridiplantae; phylum Streptophyta; class Magnoliopsida; order Lamiales; family Bignoniaceae; genus Jacaranda; species Jacaranda mimosifolia. Next base: position 24,867,946 of record CM032131.1, on the reverse strand, counting down.
GTTAATTATACTACAGTCTCCACCACCTCATTTGACCCCAAATTTCGTATTTTGCAAAATAAAATTTATAGAATAAGCAAAATAATACAAATTGCAATTCATTGAATTTGATCAAATCTCCTCATTCTTCTCTTCAAGAGCATAGATTTTGGGCTTTGATCTCCCTCAAAGTTGATTTATCATTCAATAATATTAATTTGAGTATTCCCCACAATAATCTCGAATCAAATGTTGCAATGGATGAGTTTCACAAAGGCAAATTTGATATAACTACAAATTTTTATTGGAAAAATTGTTGGGCCTTCTCCAATGTTGTCTTGCAGATTCAAACGTAGACTGTGTTCTGGGTCTTTGACTTGTTAATTACAAGATATGATTTAGTCACTCAACACTAGTTTCCCAACCGGGATAGATTATGCCTGCAAGACAGTAAAGATCAATCTTCTACTATGCACCAATTAGCCAACGGGATTGCTAATGGAGCAAAACAATGGACGATTTATCAAAGGACAGGACATGCCAACACAAGATTGTCACTAAACAACAACACATTCACTTGGACAATTGAGATGGATGTTCCGGCTGCTTCATATTTTATCAAGGCTTATGTATAGAGCTCAGTTGATGAGGTGGGAGCCTTCGAACAGACAACAGATTCTCACAAGGCCACCAACTTGTTTAAGGTCCAAGCAATATCCGATTGCTGTGTGTCAGTAGATTAAAATATACTCAGAGATTTTAGGCATCAGAATGCATAGATTAAGAGCTCACTTAATAGCAAAAGTTATCCCGCCTATTCTTGAAGGGAAGTAACAAAAATCGTTGGTCAGAAATTTAGTCATGTAATACAAACAGAAAACCATCAAGTTCTTATCCTGTAAACCAAAAGTCTGATAAAAAATCTAATCCCTAATAAATTCTAGATTTCTAACAATGAAATGATAAGTGAGAAGGAGCATTGCACTTTCCCAAAAGTCAATGATAATGTGAATATACTAATAATATGTCAATAAAATTATCAGTTTTTTAGGTCATTCATCTGGGAGAACTAATAATAATGCCCCTGTTAAAGCAAAATTTCTGAATTAAAGTTGTCCCCTTTGCTTTCCCCAAGTGTAATTGACTCAATTCCATTCACTTTTGTGATGGAATGTTGGATGATGAGGTTAATTTTTTAATGGTAATAAGAATTTTGATTATTTTATTTAAATATATTATATTTACTATATGAGATGATAGAAATGATGAAAAAGAATATTTTAAACATATTTCCAATTAGATAGAGCATGAATCAACCAAAAATTCCTTTACACATGATAGCAAAATCTTAAGTTTGTAGAGAATCGATGCCTAGGCGCCAAAAATCCAATACAATGGTGCTTGGGTGCCAATAATCTGAGTCTAGACACTAATGTTTGCAGTGTTCAATACATCTGTTTGCTTTCAGAAAAATATATCGCAGAGATTTGGTGAATTTGTCCAACTAAAAAGATCGAATAGCTCATCCTCTTATTAATTCACAGATGTCAGTTTCAACTTTTCTACTATATTGTGAAAAATAAACAACATATGATTAAAACCTTTCCACAACATTTTTATCTTGAAAAGTAAACTACATATGATTTTAAATGACGGCCAAATAAACTAGGCTTTATAATTTTTACTATATCTTCCTCCCGGATGTTCAGACAGACAAGATTGTAAGAAATCTATCTGAATTCATCTGAGGAACGAATTAATGTAGGGTGCTGCATTCATCCCAAAGGCATTGTATTAAGTGCCAGAGAGGTAAACTCCAGCCCCATAGCAAGCCCTTCACAAAGCTCGCTCAGGACTCCAACAATCCCATTTGTCTGAATATCCTTTTTTTTTTTTTTTTCTACTTTTAAGGAAATTGAGAAAAACATCACTAGACAGAAGAACATTAAACAAGTGGTTTGGAGAATTTCATGTAGCACTCAGAATGAAAAGGACTCGTAAATTTCTAACTCTATATGTGTGTATATATAGAAATGTCTGTTTAATTTCTACATTTGAATAATGGAATTAGGGAATGTTGTATAAAATGCTGTGTATCCATTGGCTGCGCCGGACTTAATATTCGGACCTGAAGATGAAAGTTTCACACGACAACCCGAATCCACCTGAAACAACTCGACCCAATCTGATAAACAAAGAAACATTTAAATTTTTTTAGGAGTAAAAATATAAAATAACAAAAATAAAATTTGAAATTTTGAACTTTTGCAATATCAAAATTACTACTTTGGCATTTTTCGGTCTTATTTATTTTCACAACCATATAGGATGGATTATTATAATTTTAAATTACTTCTAATGGTTATTTTTATATCCAAATGGACATGAAAATTGTACTATAAAAAGAGTTAACAAAACGTGCTTTAACTGTTGAATTATCCTAGAAGTTTTTCTCAAGTCTTATACAATGTAAGATTTTGCATATATAAATAGATAGGAATTCTTTTTCTTGAAAGGTTATAAAAAATTTAAAAGATTTAAGCAAGTTTTTATAATAAATTATGTATATAATTTAAAATATTTGTTTACTTATTTGCTTGTTGATATATTTTTATTGATTTATGTATCGCTTAATTGAATTAGTATTAAATTAAAAAATAATGGTATTAATTTTAAAAAGTTAAAAGAGATAATGTAATCGATGCAAAATATTTAAATATTAAAGAAAGTGGGTGAGTAAAACTTGAAAAAGTATTACATTTTTAAAAATAAAACACTTTGTGATTTCAATATTTTTATGATGTCCATAAATACTAGAAAATAAAAGGAAGAAAAGTCTGAAAAATCAATACATTATGCGATTCAATAAAAATTATTTGAGTGCATTTGTGAAATTATAATGAGAATTTCTTATTCTTATTCTAATTTATTAATAATTAAAAATAGACATAATTAAAACATAAAAATACCAAAAAGTTTCTAAAAATTAAAATAAATATTCAAACTAATTATTTTAAAAATCAGGTCAACTCGAACCTGACTTGATACGAATCAGGTTAGGTTAGGGTTGAATACTTTCAAGTTGTCATCAGGTTAAGTTGGATTTGGATTGAAAAATTAATGTTATACATTTATTTCAACCCAACTCGAATTCATTCGACCCACCCAAATTGTCATCCCTATATTGGGCAAACAAACAATCTACTTACTGGAAATTGACAACAGTCTTCTATAATGCCAGCGGGTCATCGGTTGATGGCATAGCACGGAAGGTATAGCTTCTTTGCCATCTCAACTTCTACACTCCCGGAAGTTGCAAATTTTATCACTAAACGTACCAAATTATTTTCCTTCAAAACCACATTGCATTAGGTTTTCAAACTCACCAACAAGGCACTCATAGGATCTTTGCCAACCAGGCTCGACATTCAACAGACCGCCGTAAACAATGACTTCATATTGACAGCCACAAAATGTGGAATCATAGAAGTATGGCTAAAGAAAGAGTGACAAAGATTGTTTACATCAAAATGGGAAGCGAAGGAAATGCAAGAATCACGGCCGTTGCTTCGGATGCTGATGGGCAAAGCCCATTTTTCTTTATGGGTTCATTGCAAGTCTGGAGTTTGGGCTAAGAAGACTAGTGAATACTTCAATTTTTTACGGTTATTCATCTGGGAAAACTAATAATAGTGCCCTTGTTAGAGCAAGATTTGCTGAATTAAAAGTTGTCCCCTCTGCTTTTCTCAATTGTAATCAACTTAGCTCCATTTATTTTTGTGGATGGAATGTTGGATGGTATTAAAGGATGGACTTTGGGGCTAACTCAACTCCAAAAGCTAATTCATTAGGTGAGGATTGCCCAAAACTATATATAGATACTAACACACCATGCGCACGCCTAGGAATGAATATTTAGAGCGTGGAATAATATGAAATAAGTAACCCAACAACATTGGCTAATCCAATATCGGGAATATGTGGTTCTGATACCATATAAAAGAATGGACCTTGGACCTAACTCAATCCCAAAAGCTAGCTCAATAATAAACATTTGGGGCGTAGAATTATATGAAATGGGTGGCCCAACAACATTGGCTAACCCAACATTGGGAATAGGTGGCTCCGATACCATGTTAAAGAATAGACATTGGGCCTAACTCAACCCCAAAAGCTAGCTCATGAGGTGAGAATTGCCTAAGACTATGTATAGAGACCATAATTTACTTATTTCACCGATGTGGAACACTAACACACCCCGCACACGCCCAAAAATGAATATTTGGAGCGTGGAATAACATGAAATAGATGGCCCAACAACATTGGCTAACCCGACATCGAAAATGGTTGGCTCCGATACCATGTTAAAGAATGAACCTTGAGCCTAACTCAATCTCAAAAGTTAGCTCTAGAGGTGAGAATTGCCCAAAATCATATATAGAGACCACAATTTATTTATTTTATCGATGTGGGACATTAACAGATAATGGGGATTAATTTTTAAATGGTAATAAGGATTAAGAATATTTTATTTAAATATATTATAATTATTAATGTGGGATAAAATGGAGGATGAACAACATATTTAAAACGCATGCTTAGATATGTGGATGATATTAGTTGGATAGAATATAAACTGACCATATTACTCCAACAAATGAAATCAAAGAATTGAAATTTAGGTACCAAACCCGAAACAGTGGCGCCTGGGTGCCAATGATCTGAAGTCTAGATGCTCAGGGTGCGATTGCTTATGGGATCAAATCCGAATTTTTTGACTTTAAAACACAAGACACATATGGAAGTATGTTTGGATGTGAGTTCATTTCTTAGTCTTAAAGACAACTTTGGATGGCTGAAGTAGGCTACTGACTGTTTTTCTTTTCGTTTTTATTTATTTATTTTTTATTTGTTTCTTACTTTCTGTCGTTGCTTCTTTGTTTATTTCATGTTTGAAAATATTTTTTATGCTTTGTTAATGTTGATTTACTAGTTTAAGTTTTTTTTTCTTTTTTATTTCAAATTGTATGAAGATGTATATTTCTAATTTTTAAATATGAAATTTATTAAGAATTAAATATTTATTTAAACTAATTATAGATAATTTAAATTTTATTATATTAATTTAAAATATATTAGGTTTGTATTTTTATGTAACAATTTTAGATATGATATATTTAATTATATCTATATTTTATTTTTAAATTTGTAATGGAGAAGAATAATACTCTAAGAATTAATCAACATATTTTTTTATTTTTTATTTTTGAATTTACAATGTACTATCATCTTAGAAAAAATATAAGATTTCAGAATTAAATTATACACTAATATAATACATGAATAGAAAATTTGGTTTTATATCATTTTCAATTATGCGAATATAAACATTCCCAAAACCCATATCGAGAAGTGTGGTCATTTTTTCTTAATATTGTAACCTAATTGGCCAAATAAAATTTTGAATTATTTCCCGATAATTAACACTTTCATTTTTAACTAAATGCAATTTATCATTTTAAAGGAAATAAAAAAAAAATCATTAACAACAATTTTAATTCATTTATTTTTATCAATTTTCAATTAATCCGAATAAATTTTTTAGTTGGAATCTAATTTTGCTCAATATAAAAAAATTTGATTTTCCATTTTATAAAATCATATCAAATATATTAAATTTATCTTTTCATTTGTTTTCATTAAACACAATTTTTGAAAATCAAAATGCATAAGAAAAAACACAAAATGCCAAATTATGTTATACGTATTTCTTAAATTATTTTATAAATAAATAAAAATTGAAAATTAATTTTTTAACTAATCTGATTAAATTGTGACTTGTTAAAATTTTATTCACGATATAAAACCAAAAAAAAAAAAATTCCTAGGTTGGAACTTTATTTTCCTAAATTAATAAAATAATTCGCTATATATTTTTAAATAATTTCTAAAAAAATTAAAATTATTAAATTTATCTATTATTTTAACTTTTTTAATAATATTTTTAATCCAAAACAAACCAAAAAACTAAAACTCATAAAACATATCTCACAACCATTCATAATTTCAAATCAAATCAACAAATCACATCATTATAATTATTACGCCTTATCTCACAATCATTTACAACCTCAAATCTCATTCTCATATCTCAAGAATACTAAAATAACCCCAAAATCTTTAAAATACCAATTATAAGACAAACTTCACAAGCAATCACAACTTAACATTTGCATTGTTCAATAAATCTGCTTGCTTTCAGAAAAATATAATACACATGGGGCATTAATGTAATTGTATTCGATCCCTCATCCTCGTCATCCATAGATTTGGTGAATTTGTCAAGCTAAAATGATTAGATGGCTCATCATCTTATTAATCTATAGAGTGCCAGATTCAACTTTTATACGATATGTATATTTCGAAAAGTAAATAACATATGATTGAGAACTTTATGCTAGATTTATATTTTGAAAAGTCAACAACATATGATTCTAGATAACGGCCAAATAAATTAGGCTTTATAATCTTTACTATGGGCTTATTTAGTTAAATTTCTCATAATATTTTCCACCTTTCAAAACAATATCAAACAAGCAACTTTATTTTCCGAATTACACTCCCAAAATACATTTTTTCTATCCAAAATACCCCCCAAAAGCAAAAAAAGCATACCTACTTCTTTATTTTCTCACCCTATCTTTTACACATATACACACACACATATGAAAGTGCTAAAATTTTACTAACTAAAAACCTTTTTTTTTTTGGCATTTAGTTATAAATTTAACCAAAAAATTAAATATAGAGTAATAATTTTCTAAATAATCTAAAACATTCAATAAAAGATTAATGAAAAAATAACATAATCATCCAAAAATATTTAAAAAATTAACTGTGATTTAAAACTATAATTTTATTCTTTTTTTCATTTTCTAATAAAACATATTGTTTATCAATGATTAGTTTATAATTCAATGTATTACTTACCAATTATAAAGTAAATATGTTAAGTATATTACACTTATTATATTTAATAAATAATATATATAATTTTATTATTTTATTTAATTTTATTTATAATTTCAATTTTTTTAATTATTTTTATACTAATTATTACAGATTTATATTTAAGTTTTTATTTAATAGTATTTATATTAGTTATTATCGATTCATATTAACTTATTTGATTAAATAGTAAATATATTAATACATAGATTTATTAAAATATAATTAATATTTTTGTTAACTTGTACATTTACTAGTAAATATATAATTAATTAAATCCTAATTAATAAATATTATTTCAATTAGTAAATATACTAATGATTACACTTTAATTAAAATTTTGTCAATATTATTTCAAATATTACTTAATTAACTACCGTTAATATCATTAACTATAGAAATTTTAAAAAAATATATTTAATTAATAGTGCACAATAATATGTTTAATAATTTTATTTTGTTTAATTATAATTAAATATGATTTTATGATTAAATATTATTATTTTAATTTCTTTTTATTTTATTTATTTTAATAATTTATTATGTCATATAATTTTTTTAATTATAAAATGTTTTAAAACATATTTAAAATTAAATTACTTACACATCATTTCCCCACAAATATATATTTATCATTAATAAAATATATATACATACATCGATCATCCATATATATGAGCCTATATATATTAAATTTAAAAGTACAATTTCACTCTCAAAACCCAACAAAAAAGTAATTAATTTGATATTTACAATAAAATTTATTGCCTACAAAATAATTCCAAACGTACTATTTCATTTTTCATATTTTCCCAAAACAAAACCAAATAGTTGACACACTCCTCTAATTTAACTCCCAAAACTTACCCTCCCAAAATATTTTTCAAAAAATACCCAAAACATAACCAGTCAAAGCTTAGGCTCTGTTCTCTTGTGTTTTAGGTTTTTTCTGAAAAATATTTTGGGAGAATGAATTTTTGGGAGAAAGATTGGAGAAAGAGTCAAACTTTTTTTCTTTTTTTTGGGAAAAATAGAAAAAATGATTTGAGAATAAGTTGTTTGTTTCTTTATATTTTGGGATGAGACAAACTTTAATATATATGTTAAATCAGTTGTTTTTTTGTTGGGTTTGTAAGGTGAAAATAATTTTTTTATTTAATGTATGTATGTAGGTTTATAGTTTGATGATGTGTGTATGTATATATCTATGTGTGCGTGTGTATGTAATGATTGATATATGGTTGTAATAAAATGATTTGTAATTAATTTAATTAGAAATTTATTTTGAAATTTATATTTTTATAAATTTAACATTAGCAAATGATGTATTATTTGGAAGAAAATATTTATTAATAAATATTAATTACTTATGAAATCATAATTATATCTTAATTATAAAAAATTTGCTTATATTATAATTATATCATAATTGTTAATATCGGCTTATATAAAAATATTAATTACTTGACATTAATTATAAACTAATTACTATTTATTAATTAAAATATAATTATTTAACTATTTATCATTTATGATTTATGTACAAATAAAATTTAGTTATTGATTTAAATAAAATAATTTATTTAATAATTTATATATACATATTATTCATAACAATTCACCAAATTAAAAAAATAAATAATTTTATATTATATGTAATTAAATCATCTTAAATTATTTATTAAATAAATAAACATAATAATTGATTATACGTGAAATGTAAAACACAATTAACATATAAATAACAAGTTATTTAAATAACTAAATAAATTAATTTGATACATTACTTAATTGCTTTAGCTCATTATTTAATTAATACATTATTTAGTAAATAATTAAATATTTTTTACTTAAATTTAATTATTTTCTCGACAATTACTTTAATTATATTAATAAAAAATTATTAAACGTAATATATAATTAAATAAATATCACACTATAATTAAATATTTTATTATAATTTTGAATAAATGTGAAGATTAATTTTTTTGAAGCAGATTAATTTATATATTATATCAAATTAAAATGTCTTAAATTATTTATCAAATAAATCAATGTAATTTTTAATTAATAAATTATTAAATATAATTAAATGCATTATTTAATTAATTAATTTTATATGTTATCTAGTAAGTGAATTATCTAGTAATAAAATAAATAATATTTAATTAAATTTGACAATTACTTTAATTAAATATAAGTTTTAGAATTTTATAACTAGTAAAAATTTAATAATTTTATATGTGTGTATGTGTATAACTAACGAGAGAGAGAGAGAGAGAGAGAGAGAGAGAGAGAGAGAGAGAGAGAGAGAGAGAGAGAGAGAGAGAGAGAGAGAGAGAGAGAGAGAGGAGTGACGTGAGAGAGTAATAAATGAATGAGTTATGTGAAAGTTAGAGTGAGAAAATGGGGGGTAGGTATGTTTTCAGAGTGTAGGGAATTTTGAGATTGTTTTGAGAGGGGTTTCTAGGTATAAAATTTTTGTATTTGGGGAGAATGATTGGAGAATGTGTATATATTTTGGGATTATTTTGGGAGTTGAAAAATATTTTAGAAAAATGGTAAGAACAGGCCCTTGCTTTTCTCAAGAGGTGCTTTAAGGTGACACCTAAACATTAAAAAAAAAAATTAAAGTAACAAAACATCCAATGATGCAATCTAAACAATGCAATATTTGAGAAATCGGTGACTTTATTGGTTACTGATTTAATAGTTCAACATGTGTCAAGTTATAATTATACTTACTAAACTGAGCTCCCGCAGCCGTTGTCACTTTGCCTCTTTTTGCTTGGTTGCTTGCCATCTGTTGGTAAGTTTGCTTTGGGGTTTTCACTTTTTATTTAGTTAGTTTTTATTTAAAAAATCTAACAATGGGTTTAAAATAAAATCGGTTCATCGATTTATAGTTCATTGGTTGAATCGATTTTTTACGAGGTTCCACTGATTTTTTAATAAACTGGTTTTAATTATCAAACAGGATCGAAACTTTGGCTTATTTCTAGCTGAACCGGTTGAACCGGCATGTTCGGTCCGATTTCTCAATCATTAAAAGGGTGAATCAGTGCAAGAAACTCCTAAAAATAGTGCAACCATTTTTATTTTTTTTAATTTTTGAGAGAATATTATAAATGACGAAGTTTATCATTTCAATAAGTTAATATTATCATATTATCAAATCAAGTAAATTGAAGTATAATATAATCAGATGAACATAAGGTGCACAACGGCGCTCATTCTAGGTCGAACACAATACCTCTCATATAATAGAAGAGACTCATGTCACTGAGTTACAAGTCACGTAATAATGCTACCATTCTTGGAGAGCAGTAAATAGGTTTGTATCTTATTTTATAGCTTATTTCATTGTTTATTATTCTTATATTGGGAAGAGATACATCTTTTCTTTTTGCTATAACATACAAAGTTTAACCAATACAAAAATTAATTTGTGAAGCACTTATACAGCTAAAAATTTGAATGTGAATATACATTTGCCTAATCCTTATTATCAAAATTTTAGACATTTTTTCATATGAATTTTTTCATATTTGCAAATTATAATTTATTTATATAGAGATCAAACTTCTACTATGGATCCTATAGCAATTCCTTTGGGAAAAAAGTTTTACTGTTGCTTCTTAAAATTAGTGACATAAAACTAAAAACTATAAGATTGGTTACCATCATCAAAACCTATCAAACTCAGTATTTGAATTATAATAAAGAATTGTGGATATCACCCTAAAAGGAGAGACAAGGTGTAGTGAAATTGGAAAAAGAATTATTCTTCAGTATCTTTGATTGGGAGTTCAAAAAATATATATTGGTAAAATACTATGTTTAGGACCAACAATATAGACATTGAAATGGAAGGAAGCAAAAAGCGTGATATGCGCACATACGATGCAAATTGCATAGAAGAAGAAATATATTACCTTGGATTGTTCATAATCTTAGAGGCTCGACATATTTTACATCTGCAAATGGCAATTTATTGTTTATTTTTTTATTTGTTTATTTGATAATCATTTGAATCAGATATAAATAGAAAACAATTTATAGAACACTCAAGCATAAAAGGAAAGAAAAGAAATAAAAAATAACAAGTCACGTGTATCGCACGCGTGCATATTTCTAGTTTGATATATGCGTGATTGGTCCCGTAGTGAAGGAATCAAGAGTCTTGGAATAACTTATTTATTCTTCTCCTCTCACCATTTGAAACACGTTTTTTCATGAGAAAATCACCGAACAAATACGTGTTAGGCAGACAATATATATATATAGATATACATATACACCTTGATGTAACTGAACTTCTTTGCTTAGCAATAGATTAATTTGATCATCATCCATAGTGATATAAAAAGTACGAAACCCTGATAGAAAAATTCTTTGCCTTAATAAGAAATTGATTTCATCCCAATGTAATATCTAGATTTTTTAAATTGTAATATTTAGCATATCAATGGCACAAAACGCCAAACATTTGGTAGGTAATAGAACTTGCAGCAAATTATACCACCCACCCATGAACTTTCATTATTACCAAACATCACCCAAACATTCGAAATCCTAGCAATGAGATCGATCCCAAACTTTGATCAGATCACGTTCAGGTCCACATAGGTATGGTCAAATATATGTGTAATTTTTCAGCACAAAATGCCAAACATTTGGTAGGTGAGAGGGAAATATTTTCAAAAATGTGAAACACGAAATTAATTTATCTAGAGCCAATTTGCTCCGAAATTATGGATTATATGTTATTTGAGGACTTTAAATGGTTTGATAATCATAATTTAGCACTCTAATTAAGAAAAATCGCTAGATCAGGACAATAGTTGCTGGGGAATTTGAAGTGATCAAAATTAATACTACGTACAAGGATTTCTTTTATTGGCTGACGTTGTGAATTCTAGCTGGAGGATAGCCACTTGCTAGCCCTCAGCAAAATTGCCAAATTTGGTTCATCACTAGAAGTCCTTGAAATTTTTAGAACTTAATTTGTTGTCTACATAGCAATTTAAGAATCTAATTAAGAATTTCGCCAGATCAAAACAATCACTACAAAATTAGGACATATACTATGTCCAATTCATAAATAATGCTAAAAATTTATATCTTTAGTTATAAAATTGACATAATCAAATTCGAAATAAATGCTTTTAAGCTAATGTTCACTATTAGAAATTCATAACTGATGACTACTCTTATATATATCTATATATATTATCAATTTTTTACAATTAATAGATAGCTAATTTATTGTACATTATTCATATTTGGCTGGCTATAGTTAAATATTAGAGTTGACTTCTAATATTGGAATGGGAACAAGCCAATGTTTGAGAAACCGGACCGGTGATCGAACCGGTGATCTTATTGGTTACTGGTTCGACCGGTTCAACCGGTTTAACTACTAGTTCAATCAGTATGACGTCATAATTATATTTAATATTATATAAATATATTAGAAATATAAAAAATGTAAATATATATATGTAAAGAGAAAAAAAAAAATTACCTAATATCATAAAACTTTTTCCATTCTACTCCATAATAATATTCATACATCAATTTAAAATATCAATTCATGAAATAAGACTTGCTAGAAACTATCGTTATAGGATCCATTACAGCGTACAAAAAAATAAACACCAAATCAAACATCATAAAAGTTTCAAATATAAATAAAAAATATTTATTTAATTAATTTTAAATTTTTATTTAAAAAAAAACTAAAAACCGGTTTTCTTGAAAAATCGGTTCACCGGTTGAACCGATTTTTTACCGATTTTTCAACCAACTGATTTTATGTATCAAACCGGACCGGAACCTTGGCCGGTTCCCGATCGAACCGGTCGAACCAGCCGGTCCGGTCCGGTTTTTTAATCATTGGAACAAGCTCAATAATATGAATCATTAACAAGTTACAAATTGCTAATTAACTTTATATATTGTGTCCAGCTTGCATACTTTTCTTTTTCGATTGATTGCCTCATCAAACCAATTAAAAATTCTACTCACCATCAAAAAATAATAAAAAAATAACCAATTAAAAATTCCGTAAGGACAAATTTGTGCCTTCAGTCAATGATGCGGGGCCAATGGCAGTAAAACACCTCTTATAATCTCTTAGATATATATATATATATATATGTGTGTGTATAAATTTAATTTGGATCATCCCAAGCCTGTCCACAAATCTCCAGTACACACACATACAAAAACACACACAGACACCACACTCTCTCTCTCTCTCTCTCTCTCTCTCTCACACACACACACACACAACACACCCAATGGAGGATGCCGCTGTAGAATTCCTTCTGGAAAAGCTAAAACAGCTACAGCTCCATAAGGCTCATCTGATTTCCGACGTCAAAAATCAGATCCAAGCGCTTGAGAGCAATCTATGTTTGTTCAAAAGACTCCTCTATTGAAACTCATGAGGATCTATTGTGGAAACAATGAAATAATAGTACAGTAATTCAATGTAAAGTGACAACAAGATTTAACGTGGTTCGGCGATATGCCTAATCCACCCGACAAAGAAAAGGAATTTTATTGATCTCAAATCAAAGTACAAGTACAAACTTGAATCCCACAAATCTCACGAAAACACCTAACACCCTCGTTCTAAACTCCGTCTTGAGAGAATTACTCAAAAGCAGTAAAGAAGTTCTTGTGTTATGTTCGTGATAATTTTTTTCGAAAGAAAAAACTAATATTTATAGTCAAAAAATTACTTGACTACTTTACCTAGAATTAGGAAACTCAATACAAGAAGGAGTCTTAATTCTAGTCAAACTTGGTCTCCTTGTCAAATTTACCTCAATTTCAAGGCAAAATCAACAATTCTCCACCTTGATTTGAAATTCCCATTCATCTTCTTTGTCCCTGCCCCCAATAGGGCATGTTATCTGAGTCTGCAAATATTAATCAAATCCAAGCAATGCTCGAATTTGATTCCTGGAACAGCCTTAGTCAACATGTCTGCCGGATTATCCTTAGTCCCAACTTTGTCAACCAACGTGACTCCTTGGGACACCATATCTCGAACAAAGTGATACCTCACATCTATGTGCTTTGTTCTCTCATGAAATGCTTGATTCTTTAACAAGTGCATGGCACTCTGACTGTCACAAAATACCTTAGTGATCTCAGAAGTCATACCCATATCATCGATCAGCCCCTTTAGCCAAATGCCTTCTTTAACGCCTTCAGCTAAAGCCATGTACTCAGTTTTTGTTGTGGACAATGCAACTGATGACTGCAAAGTCGCATTTCAGCTAACCGTACAACTTGATACACAAAACACATAGCCCGTCATGGACCTTTTGCTGTCCAAATCTCCTGCATAGTCCGCATCCACATAGCCAAGAATTCTTGTAGTAGAATTCGATTGACTATACCTCAAACATCTGCCTGCAGAGCCTCTCAGATACCTCATGATCAATTTCACAGCCAGCCAATGAGTCTTTCCTGGCTTGTGCATATACCTGCTCACAACACTAACTGCATGTGAAATGTCTGGCCTAGTGCACACCATGGCGTACATCAAGCTACCCACTGCACTAGCATATGGCACATTTGACATGTGCTCCACCTCTTCCTCAGTACTCGGTGATAGATCTGATGAGAGCCTGAAATGAGCTGCAAGTGGCGTACTAACTGGCTTGGACTTATTCATCCCAAATCGCTCAAGTACTTTCTCAATGTAATGTTGTTGAGACAAGTACAACAATCCTGCGTGTCTATCCCGGATGATCTCCATGCCCAGAATCTTCTTTGCACCGCCCAAATCCTTCATCTCAAAATTTTCACTTAACTGAGCTTTTAATTGGTTGATCTCAGATATGTTTCTAGAGGCAATCAACATATCATCAACGTACAACAACAAATATACGAGAAGGCTATCACTACAAATTTTGTAATATACACAACAATCAAATTTGCTTCTAGTATATCCTATCTTGGTAATAAAAGTATCAAACCTTTTATACCACTGCCTGGGAGACTGCTTCAAGCCATATAATGACCTCTTCAAAAGACATGCTTGATTTTGTTTCCCGGAAATAACGAATCCTTCTGGTTGACTCATGTAGATTTGTTCCTCCAACTCACCATGCAAAAACGCTGTTTTCACATCCATCTGCTCCAGTTCCATATCAAACAGAGCAACCATGGCAAGTAAAACACGAATGGAAGTATGTTTTACAACTGGGGAGAATACTTCATGAAAGTCAACTCCCTCTCTCTGAGTAAAACCCTTAGCAACCAATCGCGCCTTGTATCTAGCATCTTCAACACCAGGAATTCCTTCTTTCTTCTTGTAGATCTATTTGCAACCTACAATTTTCTGCCCTTTAGGTACATCAACCAGCTCTCATGTGCTCTTTTTGTGTAAAGACTCCATCTCTTCACTCATAACTGCAACCCATTTATCAAAATCTGGCCTGGAAATTGCCTCTTTGTATGAGACTGGATCATCTCCTACAAACTCCTCAGCTGAACTCAAAGCATAAGCTACCAAATCTGAGTAAGCATACTGTTGTGGTGGTTTGATCTGCCTCCTCTCCCTATCGCGAGCCAAGCGATAATTTTGTAGTGGTTCATTTTCCTGCTGTTGATTAGGTGGTAATGTGCTCTCACCAGCTTCATCTACCACCTTCTGTTTCCCCTTTGAAACTTGTGGAGGATCAATATGAATCTCCACCTTCTCCTTAACGCCCTGTTGACCGCTTTCCTACTGCTCTACCTTCTTTATCATTGCAGACTCATCGAATGTCACGTCCCTGCTGATAATCATCTTGGAGCCCTTGTCATCATTACACCACAAACGATAACCTTTGACTCCATCTGCATAGCCTAGAAATATGCACTTCCTAGCCCTTGGCTCAAGCTTCCCATCCCGGACATGAGCATAGGCTGGACACCCAAATACTCTTAGATTTGAGTAATCAGCAGGAGACCCAGACCAAACTTCCATTGGTGTCTTGCAGTCCAAAGCGGTTGATGGTGACCTATTCACCAAATAACAAGCAGTGTTAATTGCTTCTGCCCAAAAATCCTTGGACAATCCGGCGTTAAAGAGCATGCATCTAGCTCTTTCCAAGATAGTCCTGTTCATCCGTTCTGCAACTCCATTCTACTGTGGTGTATGTACAACTGTGCGATGCCTCACAATTCCTGCCTTCTCACAGAATTCTTGAAATTCCTTGTTGCAGAACTCCAATCCGTTGTCAGTCCTCAAGCGCTTGATCTCCTTTCCTGTCTGCTTCTCAATTAAGGTCTTCCATTGCTTGAAGTTGACAAACACCTTATCCTTATGCTTCAGCATGTACACCCATACTCTCCGTGAGAAATCATCTATGAATGTCAGCATGTACCTTGCACCTCCCTTTGAAGGGACTTGAGAAGGCCCCCAAAGATCTGAGTGAATGTAATCCAAGGTACCTTTGGTCCTATGAACTGCAGTACCGAATTTCACCCTATGTTGCTTACCTAGCACATATTGCTCGCAGAAATCCAGTTCTCCAGTCTTCTCTCCGCAAAGCAAACCTCGTTTGCTCAGTTCTGACATTCCCTTCTCACTCATATGCCCAAGTCGCATATGCCAGAGTCTCGTAGTATTATTGACTGACGAAGAAACCGCTGCAGTACCAGAAACCGTGTTTCCCTGCAATATGTAAAGGCCATTCCGCTTTTCTCCCTTCATGATAAGCAATGCACCTTTGGAAACCCGCAGAACTCTATCTCGAGCTCTGTACTCACAACCATTCTTGTCAAGAGTACCAAGCGATATCAGATTTTTCTTCAGATCTGGAACATGACGCACATCTGTTAGGGTCCTTACTATCCCATCATGCATCATGATACAAACTGAGCCAATTCCTACAACCCTGCAAGAAGCATCATTTCCCATAAGCACCTTACCACCATCAAATTTTTGGTATGTGGTAAACCAATCTTCTCTTGGGCACATGTGGTAGGAGCAGCCACTATCCAAAATCCATTCAGAGCTTAGTAAAGTTTCAGCAACGTTGAGAACAAGCCCACCATCAGACTCATCCTCAACAATTCCTGCGACATCATCCCGTT
Source organism: Jacaranda mimosifolia (assembly GCA_018894105.1). Lineage (NCBI taxonomy): Eukaryota > Viridiplantae > Streptophyta > Magnoliopsida > Lamiales > Bignoniaceae > Jacaranda > Jacaranda mimosifolia. The sequence goes on along the minus strand of CM032131.1, from coordinate 24,850,852 downwards.
TCTGATCAGAAGTTTCATTTGCATCCTTCGCCTTTCCTCGTTCCGGACAATTTCGTCTCCAATGCCCCTTTCCACCGCACCTAAAACATTTGTCACCATTTCTAGGCTTGGTTCGAGACTTCGATCGGCCTCTACTCTTTCCCCTTTCTCTTGGTCTCCCTCTTGCCACCAATCCTTCCCCACTTTCACCATCGTTGCTGCCCAGGACATGTTTTCTCAACTCGTTGGAATTCAATGAGGCCTTCACATCCTCCATTGAAATCGTATCTCTCCCGTACAACAAAGTAGTAACCAAGTGCTCAAAAGATTTTGGCAGAGAACACAAGAGAATTAAAGCTTGATCCTCATCATCAATTTTGACATCTATACTAGCGAGATCCAGAATCACCTTATTGAAAAAATCAATATGTTGAGTAATAGATGTACCTTCCTTCATTCTCAATGTGTATAGTCGCTATTTCAAATACAGCCGATTTGTCAGGGACTTTGTCATATATAGACTCTCCAGCTTCTTCCATAAATCTGCTGGCGTACTTTCCATGGCGACCTCTCTCAGTACGTTATCCGCCAATGATAACACCAGAGTACCGTAAGCCTTCGCCATGAACTCATCCTTCTCTTCGTCCTTCAGCGTTTCCGACAAGAAATCTCTGCCCTTTAACGTTCTCTGTAATCCTTGTTGACACAGGAGGGTGTGAACCTTCATTTTCCACAGCCCAAAGTCGTTCTTCCCATCGAATTTCTCTACCTCGTACTTCATTCCTGACATCTGATCCAACCTGCTCCGATACCAGTTTGTTGAAACCCAGGAGGATCTATTGCGGAAACAATGAAATAATAGTAAAGTAATTCAATGTAAAGTGACAACAAGATTTAACGTGGTTCGGCGATGTGCCTAATCCACCCGACAAAGAAAAGGAATTTTATTGATCTCAAATCAAAGTACAAGTACAAACTTGAATCCCACAAATCTCACGAAAACACCTAACACCCTCGTTCTAAACTCCGTCTTGAGAGAATTACTCAAAAGCAGTAAAGAAGCCCTTGTGTTATGTTCGTGATAATTTTTTTCGAAAGAAAAAACTAATATTTATAGTCAAAAAATTACTTGACTACTTTACCTAGAATTAGGAAACCCAATACAAGAAGGAGTCTTAATTCTAGTCAAACTTGGTCTCCTTGTCAAATTTACCTCAATTTCAAGGCAAAATCAACATCCTCAATGACTCAACAGAAAATCGGGACAACAATGAGATCCACAAAGAAGTGGTTGGGCAGCTAGTACGAGTCGTTTACGAAGCAGAAGATGCGATCGAAGCTTTTACGAGCCAAGCGGCGGACAGAGGGCTCAAGAAATACTTCGAAAGGGCCTTTGATTCTCCGGCAAAGCTTCTCAGTACTGGCGTCCAAGAGGTTGAGTTAATAGGCGCAAAGGTCAGAAAAATATACGATCAGAAAAAGATAAATTTCAGCGAACCTGATACACGAGCGGGACAAAAGAATCAACAAGAAGAAATTAAGGTAAACTAATGTTACATTATTCTTGGAAATGTAGTTTTAGATTTAGGTAAAATTATATTTTTGATCTTGTAAAAATCTTTGAAAAAACTTTTTGCATGTGGTGTAGTAAATTTTGAGATTTTTGTTTTTTGTTTTTGGTTTCCCCAAGTATATTTAGGTATTCATTAAGACAATGCGCATTTGCAATATATATTTGTTAGAAGTTTTTAGTTTACATGGTCACTTAATTTTCTGAGAGTCCCAAAATAAACTAAAGTTGTTTTTCTTAACATTTGAAATTTATATTTTGTCCTAATTGACATTAATAACTCTCAACCATTTAAGTTTAAATATCCAATTGTCAATTGGTACATTGACATTGCCCCCAATACTTGTATGTATGAAGGTCTATGGTTCAAACTTTAATGAGCCTTTAAAAATAAAATGAATGAAAAACCATTTAAATGGAAACAAATAAATTTATACCTTAATCTTTAACTCTCATCTAAAAATTATATATGCTCTAGCTCAAATGAACCAAAAATATTGAAACGGAAGCAAGATTAATTATGTAATAGCATGAACGTCTCTTAAATTCAAAATTACAAAATACTCACCGCCCACGTACATATATATATATATATAATAGATTGGTAAATTTGTGAAGCAAGCAAAAATATTTTAACCTTTTACATGTTATGTTTACCAATTGCATCTATATAAATACATGTCTAAAACTAAGGGGAAAAAAGGAACCCTTTATTAACTTATGTTATCCTTCTTTTAATTAGTGTATTGATTTCCACAGCATGTTGTATTTATTAAAAAAAAATAAAAAAATTAACTAGTGGTGGATATGGTTGTTTATCACATAGGTTCCCAATGCGAAGGAAGATTTTGTGGTAGGTTTTGAAGATGAGGAAAAAACATTAATAGGTTACCTCACAGAAGAAACTGATAAGCAACTTGATGTCATCTCAATTGTTGGTATGGCTGGCCTTGGCAAGACAACTCTAGCACAGAAGATTTTTCACGCCGCCATAATCAAATACAAATTCCCCATTCGTCTATGGGTTGATGTCACTTCAAATTTCAGGAAAAAAGATGTTTATTTGACCATGCTTCGAGACTTAAGTTAGATGACGGAGGACATGTGTGACAAGACTGAAGCTGAGATAGCACAAACACTACGTGCATGTCTAGATAGAGATAAATTCTTGATCATATTAGATGATATGTGGAACACGCAAGTCTGGGATGATCTTCAAGATATCTTCGAAAATAGCAACAAAAGAACGAGTAAAATATTGATAACCAGTCGTATGCGAGATGTGGCGAACTATGCTAACCCTAATAGAAGACCCCATATGTTGCGTCTCCCAACCAATGAGGAAAGCTGGGAACTACTACAATTAGCAGTGTTTGGTAAGGCCGAGTGCCCTGACCATTTAATAGGTGTGGGACGCTATATTGTTGAGCAATGTGATGATGTGCCGCTTGTAATAAAGTTAATTGGTGGAATTCTAGCAAAAAAAGCTTCAATGAGTGAAATGCTTAAGAGATGGATTGAAGTTGCTAAAGCCCTGGAAACCGTTGGTGACAACAAAATTAAGCTGGAAAATATTGTTTCATTTTGTTACAAGATGTTACCATATTGCCTGAGACCATGCTTTCTCTATTTGGGAATGTTTCCCGAAGACTTTGACATCCCAGTTCAGAGATTGATCCTCCTGTGGATTGCAGAAGGCTTTATACAACAAAAAACTCCAGGGAGAAGCTTGGAAGAAACTGGAGAGAAATATTTGGAAGACCTTATTGACAGAAACCTGGTAATGATTAAAGTTAGTCTCATTGGTAGAATTAAAACTTGCCGCGTGCACGACTTGGTGCGTGACTTCTGCATAAGTGAAGCTCAAAAGTACTTTTTCCATGAAATACAAGGATCATTGATTTCTTCAAGTAATTCCGATGATGATCAGTACTTACATAAGTACCGCCACATTTCAATTCATTCTCAAGTTGTGAATTTCCTCTCATCACAACCTTGTGGTCCACGTGTCCGTACTCTTTTGCATTTCTTGAGAGAAGAAACAATCTTGTCACCGGAAAATGTTGCATCCATCCCAGATGCCTTCAAAATGCTTAGAGTTTTAGATGTGAAGCCCATCAGATTCACAAGATTCCCATTCTACCTGACCCAATTAGTTCATATGAGGTACATCTGCCTTTCTAGCGATTTCAAGGTTCTTCCTGAAGCAATATCTAACATGTGGAACATACAAACTCTTATAGTTGACACAACTTCACATGTCCTGGAAATCAAAGCAGATATATGGAAGATGATTCATTTGAGGCATTTGGTAACCAATGCATCAATTATTTTGAGAAAGAGTACTACCGAAGAAGGTGATCACAATAATCAAGGTGAAAAGATCCAAACACTTACCAATATATCACCCGAAAGTTGAACAAAAGTGTTTGAAAGGGCCAGTAACCTCAAGAAATTGGGCATCAGGGGGCAGTTAACCATGCTAATAATAGGGGAGGACGATGACAGCAATGGTGGATCATCTTCACGTATTCCATTTGATGGATTGAGAAAATTGGGCCACCTTGAAAAATTGAAACTATTGAATGATGTGGGTGCTAGTCCATTATCTAGCCTTTCTCCATCCTATAAATTTCCACCTAAACTGATGAGCCTGACACTATCATATACTTTTCTTGATTGGAAATATATGTCCATCCTCGGTATGTTGGAGAACCTTAAGGTACTCAAGTTGAGAAACAATGCATTCATGGGAGAGTGTTGGGAAACAACTGACAATGGTTTTCCTCAACTTGAAGTGTTGCAAGTTGAATACACAAACTTAGTTGTCTGGAAAGCTTCAAGCACCACTCATTTTCCTAAGCTTCGGTACATTGCACTCAGGAATTGTGAGCAGCTCGTAGTACTTCCTTCCAGCCTCGCAGATGTAGCAACCCTCCGAGAAATACACTTGTACCGTACCACTAAATCTGCTTCTGTTTCTGCCAGGAAAATTCAAGAGCTCACGCGATGGAAGAGATATCAGGAAAGAAGATTCAAGGGCTCACACGTTGGAAAAGCAATCGAGCTCTCTGTTTTTCCTCTTGAACATGAATATAATATATTCCCCACTACATCTCCCTGAAATGTGTAATCTGCAAATGTACTCAATAACAGACTGTAGTGCGAATTTGGTTGTTTCTTATTTTTCTCTGTGTCCTTGGCATGGAGACTGTATAATAGGATTTGATGTTTTTATGAGATGTTGCACTCGAAGACATTTACCCTTTTGATTGTTTTCTTACTATAAATCAGGTGCTCTATGAAATTCTCTTGCATCTTTCAATTTGATACCATGTCCTGGCTACGTGTTTATATTGCTTGAATTTCAAGAGTAGGATTAACAGAATTAAGTTACTTTGTTTTACATCACCTCTTAGTCTTGGTTTTATACTAAGTAATTGAGTTAGTTATACTCTCCACCACCTCATTTGACCCCAAACTTTGTATTTTGCAAAATAAAAATTATATAATAAGCAAAATAATACAAATTGAAATTTATTGAATTTGATCAAATCCCCTAATTCTTCTCTTCAAGAGCATAGATTTTGGGCTTTGATCTCCCTCAAAGTTGTTTATTATTCAATAATATTAGTTCGAGTATTTCACATAATAATCTCGAATCAAATTTTGCAATTGATGAGCTCCACAAACAGGAGTTATCCCGCCTATTCTTCAAAGGAAAGTAACAAAAATCGTTGGTTAGAAATTTAGTCTTGTAATACAAATAGAAAATCATCAAGTTCTTATCCTGTAAACCAAAAGTCTGATCAGAAATCTAATCCATAACAATTTCTGGATTTCTAACAGTAAAATGCTAAGTGAGAAGGAGCACTGCACTTTCCCAAAGTGATAATGTGAATATACCATCTATTGACCAGATATGAATCAAAATAGATTTTATAGTATGAGTTCAGTTATTTAAATCTTAACAAACCTCCTGATGCTTTTTACCAATTTAAGCATCCGTGCTCATTCCTAATATTATGCTTTCATCTTCCTGCTTAATTATTTCAAGTGCACCTCATTATTATTAAAGGGAATAAAGTATGCAAGTTCACAAGATATTTCAAACCTTACCATGAAAAAAAAAATACTAATGGGCTTTCCAGAGCACATTGAAAGATGAGAATAGATGTTCGGAGCTGATAAATATTTGTTACTTCTAACAACTGAAAACCATGTACTAGAGAGTAATAAACTATCATGACAATATCAATGAATCCAAAAGCATTAAGTTCCTTGGAGGGCCCTCCAAGGCTGCTTCAAGAACCTGAGGGTGCACACCGTAAGAGTCCATGATATAATGACAGCATTGATGAACTTACTGACTATTGATGATGTGAGTTGTGTTTATAAATCCTCGTCTTTTGCAATTTGAGAACAAAATCATACCTGAGTAATGCTGACAACTGAATGATATGCAGGCAGATTTATGGTCATGTGTTGAAGGCCCCAAGTTAGATGTGTCCTTGATGGAGAAATCCTGTCCATGACTCGTATAAGAAATCGGTTGATCAGTGGCCACTCTGGTGGAACTATAAAGGTGTGGACTAAAGAATGTGGTTGAATATTGTTCAATACTCCTTTTTACTCATTACCCTCTTTGAAAAGTTTCCCTTTGCATTAGGGTGTATGGGACACTGGAAAACGGGCTCCCCGATTGATTCAAGAAGCTCAGAAGCACTCAAAGGCTGTTACATGCCTTCAAGTTCCTCCTTCATGTGACAAGTTGTATAGCGGATCTTTGGACAAAACCATCTGAATAAGGTTCCACATTTCATGCTGTAATCTGAAGCTGAAAACGTGAAGTATGTTAGTTCTAAACAACATTAGATATAGTCATATAGATCTTACCAACAAAGATGGACTGAAGTTATTGCTTTGATGAGCATGTCATGCCATATCACAACCCCAAGCAATTCTCCTAGAATGGATAGGATGTGAGAAGGCTTAACAATACTCAGTTAGGGGTGCAAACGAGAGAGTTGGCTTGTGAGCCTCACAAGTCTGTTTGGAATTCGAGTCGAGCTGAATCAAGTTTGAGCTTTGTTTGAATCAATCTCGAACTGTTGTCTAGGTGGCTCATGAGCTAATATATAATTAAATATTATTTTCATTTTATTAATAAATATGTATTATAATATTATTTATTTTATTTTGAGTTTGAGCTATTTATTGCTTAGTTGACAAGTCGAGCTTAATTAAGCTTAGACAAAATGAGCTCAAATTTTCAATAAGCCGAGCTCGAGTTCGAAAATTTTCCCTATGCTCCACTTGACTCGAGTGGATTGCACCCCTCTACTCCTATACTCATTATTATAAACTTGCCAAAATATTACCAAATCTTAAACTCCAAGAAACATTCAATAATTCCTCTCCAACACTTGCTCAAGCATTGCCATGAAAATTATTGCTAATCACATATACTAAATGATAATTATTTTTATTTTGTTACTATATAATGATACTTTTTTTAAGTGACTATTTTTTTTTTGTTTCGTTACAATATAACTTAATAGCGATAAAAACTCATGGATTAAGCTGTCATTATTAACAGTAAGGCACACATATATAATAGCAACCTAATAACAATATAAATTATCTCTATAATTTATGACAAAATTTTCATTGTTAAAGATTTGTTACAACTTACAATTGCCAATAGTGAAATTTAAACATTATTATTATTATTATTATTATTATTATTATTATTATTATTAGAAAATTTCATTATTATGATTTATGATGACACAAAATCTTTTACTACTTAACGCATATCATTAGTGTTGATTTTTTTATTGTCACTAATTCTTTTTTATTTTTAGAGTGTCTAATCATATAAGTTAATTAACATATTATGATCATTGAGTATCCTATATCGACTTCAATTTATCATTTGGAAGTTTACTATTTTGTTAATTTTTATTAGGCCGAGTCCAACACCATTCCAACAAGTGACGAGGTTATGTAGGAGCAGAGTCCATGTTCGACATGGTCTCTAATGCCATACGAGATAATTCTTTGAAGTGTCTGTGCTTCATGGCACTGCACCAATTGTCTTTTTCTATATTGAGAATTTTGACAATGATAATAGGAGGTGGATTTAAGAACACATACATCAACAACATCATTTTTCTAAAAAATCACATTGCATTAGGTTTTCGAACTCTCCAACAAGGCACTCATAGGATCTTTGCCAACCGGCCTCGACATTCAACAGACCTCCATAAACAATGACTTCATATTTACAGCCACAAAATGGGGAATCATAGAAGTATGGCTAAAAGAAAGCGTGACAAAGATTGCTTACATCAGAATGGGAAGCGGAGGAAATGCCAGAATCACGGCCGTTGCTTTGGATGCTGATGGGCAAAAGCTTTTTGCTGGAACCAATGATGGCAGACTTCAGGTTACACATCAAATATTTCCATCCTTTGCAGTCAAGTACCAGTCTTTAACATGTAATATGAGCTCATTTTTCTTTATGGGTTCATTGCAGGTTCGGAGCTTGTACTAAGAAGACTAGTGGATACTTCGGTTTTTTAAGGTTATTCATCTGGGAAAACTAATTATAGTGCCTTTGTTAGAGCACAATTTGCTGAATTAAAAGTTGTCCCCTCTGCTTGCCTCAAGTGTAATCTGACTTAGCTCCATTTATTTTTGTGGATTAAATGTTGGATGGTGGGATTAATTTTTCAATGGTAATAAGGATTATGGTTATCTTATTTAAATATACTAATTATGTGGGATAAAATGAAGGATGAACAAAATATTTTAAACACATGCTTGTATATGTGGATGAAATTAGTTGGATAGAATATGAACTGGCCAAATACTCGTTACATTCAAAGAACTGGGAATTAGGTACCAAAAACCCAAAGCATTGGCGCCTGGGTGCCAATGATATGAAGTCTAGATGCTAATGTTTGCAATGGTCAATAAATCTGCTTGCTTTCAGAAAAATTTATTGCACAGGAGGCATTAATGTAATTATCTTCCATCTTCCATCCCTCATCCCTGTCATCCATAGATTTGGTGAATTTATCAGGCTAAAATGATCAGATGGCTCATCATCTTATTAATCTGTGGAGTGCTAGATTCAACTTTTTTACGAGATGTATATTTTGAAAAGTAAAATATTAATATTTACTAATTAAAAACTTTTTCAATTTTTTTTTTTTACATTTTTAACCAAAAAATTAAATATGATGTAATAGTTTTTTAAATAATCTAAAACATGCAATAAAATATTAATAAAAAAAATAACATAATCATCCAAAAGTATTTAAAAAATTAACTGTAATTTAAAACTATGATTTTATTCTTTATTTCAATTTTGAATAAAATATATTATTCATAAAAAATTAGTTTATAATAAAGTAAATACATTAAGTATATTACACTTATTTTATTTAGTAGTTAATATATAATTTTATTATTCTATTTATTTTTTATTTTTTATTTGTAATTTTAATTTTTTATTTAATAATTTTTATACTAATTATTACATATTTGTATTTAATTATTTATTTAATAGTATTTATATTAATTATTACCAATTTATATTAATTTATTTGTTTAAACAGTAAATATATTAATAAATATATTTATTAAAGTATAATTAATATTTTTGTAAACTCGTATATTTACTAGTAAACATATTATTAATTAAAGCATAATTAAAATATTGTTTAAATTATTAAATATATTAATGATTACACGCTAATTAAAATATTGTCAATATTATTTCAAATATTACTTAATTGACTACTATTAATATTATTAATTATAGAAAATTTAAAAATTTATGTAATTAACAACGCATAACAATACGTTTAACAATTTTTTTTAATTATCATTAATACGGGTTTATAATTAAATATTAGTATTTTAATTTCTTCTACTTTTATTTATTTTATCAAATTATTATGTCCTATAATTTCCTTAATTATAAAATATTTTAAAATATATTCAAAATTAAATTAATTACATTTCATTTCCCCACAAATATATATAAATCATTACACACACACACATATATATATATTAATTTTAAAAATACAATTTCACCCTACAAACCCAACAAAAAATATTTGATTGGACATCTATAGTAAAAATTGTGCCCTACAAAATAATTCCAAACAAACCATTTTATTTTTCATGTTTTCCTAGAACACAACCAAACAGTTGACATATTTCCCGAATTAATTCTAAAACACACTTTCCCAAAATATTTTCAAAAAAATGTCCAAAACATAACCAAACAAAATATTTTCTCGACAGATGCTATAAGGTGACACCTAATCATTCTAAAAAACAAAAAAAAGAAAAAGGTTACCAAAACATCCAATGATGCAATATAAAAGAATGAATCTATGCAAGTAACTCCTACAAATAGTGCTACCATTGTTGGAGAGCAGTAAATATGTTTATATCTTATTCCATTGTTTATTACTCTTATATTGGGAAGGGAGACTTATTTTCTATTTGTTGTTAACATACAAAGTTTAACCAATACAAAAAATAATTTGTGAAGCACTTATACAACTAAAAATTTGAATGTGAATATACATTTGTCTATTCCTAATTATCAAAATTTTAGACATTTTTCATATGAAAATTTTCATATTTGCAAATTATAATTTATTTATATATAAATCAAGCTTCTACTATTGATCCTATAGCAATTCCTTTGAGAAAGGTTTTACTGTTGTGTTTTCAAATTATTGACATAGAACTGAAAACTACAAGATGGGCTACCGTTGTCAAAACCTATCAAACTCAATATCTGAATTACAATAAAGAATTATTGATATGACCTAAAAGGAGAGACAAGTGATAGTGAAATTGGAAAAAGCATTATTCTTCAATATCTTTTATTGGGAGTTCAAACAATATTAATATTTATATAATGCTATGTTTAGGGCAAACAATGTAGTCATTGGAATGGAAGGAAGCAAAAAATATAATATGTCGCATATAAGGCGCAAATTCCATAGAAGAAAAAATATATTACCTTAGATTGTTCATAATCTTAGAGGCTTAACATATTTTACAACTTTAAATGTGATATGGGGTGGCCCAAATACCTAGGCCCAACCAAATTGGCCCAGAGGCGTAGCATCAGGCCCAACCGAGCACCCAAGACCCATATGCATAATTGACCTCAATCGACCACTCGTCTGACGGTGCCCCACGAACAGAACAGAGCGAGATCGACTTTGTCGACCAGCGAGATCGAGAGAGTACAGTACTCTGCCACCTCATTAAATGCGCTGACGGGTGGCATGCCTCCGCATTAATAGCGCATGCCACCCCCTAACCGCCTGACACAACAGGCTCCGCTACAGTGTACTATCATGTCCTTAAAACCTAGAAGGGCAATTATCTAAAAATATGCAGATAGGGGAAAAGACTAGCCAGCCTCGGCTTAGGGGAAGGGCCCCTAGGTGTACCAGGGGCATCTCAGACAATTTCCTGAAGGGAGAAGGATATAAATACCCTCATTCCAGCTTTTCTGAGGTACGCACTCATATACACTCAAAGCTCTTACTCTGCTGCTCAATATTCCTAGTCGATCATTACTGACTTGAGCGTCGAAGGACCTAAGCCGAGGGCTCCTCGGCTAGCCTAACGTTTACTGTGATTGCAAGATTCGTTCCACCTAAACAAGAAACCCGACCATCTAGGCCGTATCTTATTCAAACCCATAGTTGGACCCATATCCGACGAATCGAACCCTCATCATTTGGCGCTGTCTGTGGGAAACTTGAATCTTCTATCGAAAATGGTAAACACTAGTCGAGCTCCATCTGGGAGAGAAGAAAATAGGAGGTCCAGCTCCCCTCCCCTTTTGACAGAACCCAGAGCCAAATGCCCAAGGATCCAGCGCCCAACCTGAGCCCGTGGTCACATTAACGATGCCTCAGTTAATGCAGCTCATAAGTGAGCAGATTTTCGCACAGATTTCGGCCCAACTCTCGACTACATTGAATAGACATGCTGCGTAGTCGGAGCCGACGGTCAGTGCCATGCCTCAGCCTGCAGCTCCGAAGAGGGCGCGGCCAGAAGAGCACTCCCAGCGACCAGAGTCGCGAAGGCCCCAGTCGAGAAGAGAGCTGAGCCCGTGTCGTTTTCCTAGGAAGTGGCTCGCCCCCCGCCAAGGGAGGAGGTAGCAAATTCTATTGACCATGACATGTGACCCCTTCGAGCCCCGCAATGCAATAGGGTCGAACGCTCCAGATTCAGGCCAGGCCGAAATGTGTCTCAGGCGGACCAACAGGAATGGAAAGGGGTATCCCATCAGGTGCAACAACTAAACAGGCGCCTGGAGGAGATCTCCAAGAGGAACGTAGACAGAACCCTCCATCTAGACGGGCCATAGAGGTTCCGGAGGGAACGAGACTCACTGTTCGTTCAGGAGATCATTGACGAGCGTATCACCGTCGATGCTAAGATCCCAACTGGACTTCCGAGGTACGATGGCTCAACAGATCCAAACGAACACCTGTTGCAGTTTGAGCACATGATGCAGCTGCATGGACACAACGAGTACATCTATGCAAAGATGCTGGTAACCACGTTTCAGGGAGTGGCCCTTGATTGGTAGGTAAAGCTGGAACCAGCGTCTATTTTCTCTTATGATCAGCTGTATGATAAGTTTTTGCACCAATTTGCGAGCAGGAGGAAAGCAAAACTCCCCCATACCCACTTGCATACCGTGAAACAAAATAAGGGAGAATCGATTCGTGATTTTTTTTCACCAGATTCAACACGGAAGTTCTGAAGATCGACAGCCCAAGGATTGAATTCTTGATAGATGTACTTTTCTTAGGTTTGAAACACAAAGAATGTGCGAATGCAGTGGTACGTGAACAGCCCAAGTCAATGGAGGAGCTCCTCGACCTCGCGGAGAGGTACATGACCCAGGAGGAGATGAAATATGGCAGCATGGAGGTAGACAGAAAGAAAGGTAAGGAGAAAGATGACCGACATATTAGAGAAGGGCGCCGTTCCCCAATAAAACGCTTCCATGACTACACTTCACTCAAGATACTGAAGAGAGAGGCGATGTTCGATATCCAACATGACAACCTGCTCAAGAAGCCTAGAAAAATCACGGAGACCGAGGCTATGAAGAAGTCGAAGAAATACTGCCATTTTCATAAGTATAAAGGGCATGACACGGAGGAGTGCTTTAACTTGAAAGATGAAATCGAAAAGGCTGATCAGACAAGGCCACTTGAAAAAGTTTGTTGAGGAGCAGGCCAGAAGAGAGGAGGATAAGACCAATCGAACTCCCCGAAGAGAAAGGTCGGTCAACTCGATGAGAGAAGACAAAGGGAAAAGACCCGTCCAGGAACCCAACCCGCCCATTAGAGGAATCATCGACATGATTGTAGGGGGACCCACGGGAGGAGATTCCCGAAATGCAAGAAAGCAGACGCAGAGGCAGCTTGATTCAACCAAACCATTTAGGGTTGAAATAGTTTTCCAACTGTCGACCAGCGCTGAACCAATCTCTTTCACCGACTCAGACCTCGACCATATGGAGACATGGGAGTCGATCGGAAGATTGATTGCCCCGTGGTGGTCTCCCTTGAAATAGCCAACTTCGAGGTCAGGAAGGTATTGGTCGACAACAGGAGCTCGGTGAACATCGTGTTCTTGTCTACCCTGAATAGAATGAAATTGGGGAAGCTGAAGTTTGACCCGGTCAGAACACCCTTGGTCGGATTTGGGGGCTCCGAGATCATCCCCGAAAGATCCATCAATCTTTCCACTACATTTGGGCAAGGCCCCCGCAACCGAACATTGATGATCAACTGTTTGGTGGTCAACGCCCTATTTACATATAATGTCATTGTGGGTCGACCAGCTCTTAATGACCTCAGAGCCATGTCTCCACCTACCACATGAAGATAAAGTTCCCGACACCAACTGGAGTGGGAGAACTCCTATGTAATCTCAAATATGCTTGGCGTTGTTACACCATTTCAGTCGACTCTAGCGAGCAGAAGAAACGACCCGAATTGAAGCCCTCGGGGGATACCCCAGTAGCGAAACCCAAGTAGGGACCTTCATCAAAGAAAAGGTAGCTAGAAGACACCAGAGTCGAGCCTGTTGGCGAATTTAAAATAATAGAGCTCGAACCCGGGAACCCCGACAAAACCACCAGGATCGGGAGTGATCTAGGGTATCGACTAGAATGCCTTATGGTTGACTTCCTCTTACGCAATACTAATGTTTTTGCTTGGAAAGCTACAAACCTTCAGGGCATCGACCCCAACATCATTGTCCATCGACTCAACGTGGACCCAACTCACAAGCCCGTGAGGCATAAGATGAGAACTTTCAACGCAGAGAGGTCGAAGATCATCGAGGAGGAAGTTACCAAGCTCTTAGAAGCAGGATATATTGTAGAAATTCAGTACCCTTCTTGGCTTTGTAATGTTGTACTTGTCCCTAAAAATGAGGAAAAATGGAGGATATGTAATGATTTCACCGACTTAAATAAAGCTTGCCCGAAGGATCCTTACCCTTTCCTCATATAGATTTATGAGTTGATTCTACTGCTGGATGTGAACTGCTCAGTATGATGGATGTCCTTCCAAGGCTATTACCAAATATTTATGGCACCAGAGGACAAGGACAAAACCTCACTCGTCGTCCCCAATGGTGTATTCTATTTTTTAGTCATGCCTTTTGGACTCAAAAACGCAGGCGCAACATACCAAAGACTGGTAAATTTCATGTTCAAAAATGAGATCGAAAAATCAATGGAGGTTTATGTCGACGATATGATTGTAAAAACTAAGAAGGCCGAGGACCATCTGGGCGACCTCAGCTACACCTTTGCCATATTAAGAGCTTTTAGCATGAAGCTCAACCCTAGCAAGTGCACCTTCGATTTTCGATGGGGCAAATTCCTCGGGTATATGGTCAGTTAGAGAGGAATGGAGGCCAATCTGCAGAAGATCCAAGCAGTTGTGGACATCGCCCCACCTCGCACAGTTCGAGAAGTCCAACGTTTGGTCGACAAGGTTATAGCCCTGGGCAGATTCATAGCCCGACTAGCCGATAAGAGCTTACCTTTCTTCAAAATCCTCAGAAGTGCCAAGAAATCTAGTTTACTTTGGGATCAGCATTGTGATCAAGCTTTGGTAGAGCTCAAACAATACTTGTCTTCGCCGCCCATGCTTGCCAAACCCGACCTGGGAGAAGTTTTACAGCTCTACCTAACAGTTTCATCGGCCTCGATCAGTTCAGTATTAACATCGACAAGAGAAGAGACCCCCCGTCTGGTGTATTATTGCAGCAAGGTCTTGCATGGACCCGAGCACAATTATTTGGAGATCAAAAAGTTTGCTCTAGCCCTCGTCACATCGGCCAGAAAGATTCGGCCCTACTTTTAGTCCCATGCCATTGTGGTGCTAACTAATCAACTGTTAAAGCAAGTGTTTTCGAAGCCCGACACCTCGGGTTGACTCACTAAATAGGCAATCGAGCTTGAGGAATTCGACATCACATTCCAACGATGAACTGCCATAAAAGCACAAGTTTTGGCCGACTTCATCGTCGAAAGACTCGACCTACCTACGCAAATTGCTGACAACATTTCGTATGGACCTTACATGTGGATGGATCAGCAACCACGTCAGGAGGTGGGATAAGCGTATCCCTCCGTTCCCCACTTGCTGAGGAGTATGATTTTGCAATAAAACTCGACTTTTCGGTCACCAACAATGAAGCAGAAATGAGGCGCTTATTGCAAGAATGCGTATGGCCGCTACTCGCGGAGTCGAGCAGCTTGCAGTGTTCACTGATTCTCAGCTTCTCGCAGAACAGGTCGAAGGCAATTTCGAGGCGAAAGAGCACAAAATGGCCCAATACTTATCAGAGGTGAGGCGACTGCAGCAGTTGTTTAAGAGCTTCACTCTAAGCCAAGTCCCCCGGGTAGAGAATGAACGAGCAGACTCGCTCTCGAAGCTCGCCAGCTTGGTGAAAGGCCCCAGGGAACGAGCTATAACATTTATGGCGGTCGATAAACCTTGTGTCAACTCCACCGATTAGTGTCTCGTCGGATGCATTGAAGAGGCAATTCTCTCCCAGCAAGCGCCAATCAAACTTTACTTAAGTCAAAGTACCTTA
Organism: Jacaranda mimosifolia; assembly: GCA_018894105.1. Lineage (NCBI taxonomy): Eukaryota > Viridiplantae > Streptophyta > Magnoliopsida > Lamiales > Bignoniaceae > Jacaranda > Jacaranda mimosifolia. The sequence goes on along the minus strand of CM032131.1, from coordinate 24,835,110 downwards.
CCCACCGACAACAGGGAGGCCCGTAGACTCAAGGGGTTAGCAGCCAAGTTCGCGCTGGACGAGCATGGCCAGCTTTATAGGAGGTCGATATCAAGACCTCCACTGAGGTGTTTAAAACCAGACGAGGCGAACAAGGTATTGCAGGGGATACATGCTGGCATCTGTGGCAACCACTCTGGCAGTCGATCTTTGGCACACAAGGTCGTTTGTTACGGCTATTTCTGGCCGACCTTGTTACAACACTCAGTCAACTTCTCTAGAAGATGCCCATCATGCCAGATCCATTAGAACATTGAGCACCAACCGGCCGCATCGATGATCAACACTCATATCACCTGGCCATTTGACCAGTGGGGTATTGACATAGTGGGATCACTCCCGAAAACTTCTGGTCAGTGTAAATTTATCATAGTGGCCGTTGAGTACTTCACTAAATGGGTGGAAGCCGAGGCAGTTCCGAAGATCACCGATGCCGCTATCAAAAGTTTCATTTGGAAAAATATAATCTGTCGATTCGGATTGCCTAAGGTTTTAATTTCGGATAATGACACCCAATTTCAAAGCAAAAGTATGAAGAAGTAGTGCGAGGCCTTGGGGATCACCCAACACTTCACTTCGGTGGGAAACCCACAGGCTAATAGACAAACTGAGGTCACAAATAGAACTGTTCTCGACCACCTCAAGGCTCGAATAACAGGGATAGGAGCTAGTTGGGCAGACGACCTCCCATGGGTGCTTTGGGCTTACAGAACAACACCTCGAATAGCCACGGGCCGTAGCCCGTACAGCCTAGTCTACGGATCTGAAGCAGTAATCCCCTCTGAATTGATTCAACATACAGCCAGGGTGATCCACTATAACCCAATCACAAACATGTCGGAAAAGACTCTGGATTTAATCACTGTCGATGAGCAACGGCACGCCGCCTACAACACAATGCGGCGACATCGCTCTAAAATGGCGAAACGCTATAATAGAACAGTGCGACCCCGGAGTTTCAAGGTTGGCGACCTCGTTCTCAAGAAAGTGGAAGTGTCTAAGAACGTCAGAAAACTCGACCTAAAATGGGAGGGACCGTACTCAGTAGTTAAAGTGTCAAAAAACAATGCCTACCGACTAGCCGATGCATCAGGCCGTGAACTACCTCGACCATGGAATGCAGTAAATTTGAAAAAAAAAATGTGTAACGGCCATCGGCACCCTTTTGTATCTCTCCGCTAAAATAAGATTATCGCACGATTAAACTTTATGAAACTGGCAGAATATCCTCCAAACAGTCAACCCCGTAGTCGATGAAGCAAGCTTTATGCCACCAAGTCGAGGCCTATGAGCCGAGACCAAACAGTCAACCCCGTAGTCGACGAAGCAGGCTTTATGCCACCAAGTCGAGGCCCATGAGCGAGACCAAATGATCGACCCCATAGTCGACAAAGCAGGCTTTATGCCACCAAGTCGAGGCTCATGAGCCGAGACCAAACGATCGACCCCATAGTCGACGAAGCAGGCTTTATGCAACCAAGTCGAGGCCTGTGAGCCGAGACCAAACAGTCGACCCCGTAGTCGATGAAGCAGGCTTTATACCACCAACTCGAGGCCTATGAGCCGAGACCAAACAGTTGACCCCGTAGTCGATGAAGTAGGCTTTATGCCACCAAGTCGAGGCCTATCGCCGAGATCAAACAGTTGACCTCGTAGTTGACAAAATAGGCTTTATACCACCAAGTCGAGGCCTGTGAGCCGAGACCAAGCAGTCGACCCTGCAGTTGACAAAATAGGCTTTATGCCGCCAAGTCACGGCCTTTAAGTCGAATCGAAACAGTCGACCCCCAACGTCGGTCAAATCGACTCCACAATCGTTAAGATTGTTTAAAACCTAAAGACTAGCTATTACGCTAATGAGTTAATTACAATTTGCTTGACATGAGCCAAGAATGAATTCTGCAAAGTATAGCCTTTATTTGACAAGGACCATGAATGAATGCTCCTTGACACACTCGAGAGCATTCGCCCAAAAATTCCAATACGCAGAATAATAAAACTGTAGTTAATACTTGTCAAGCAACATGCTCATTAAAGGGAGTGATTTATAACAAAACCAAGAGTAACCATCATTGAATTTGGAACCATAAAAACATTCATCATTCATCAATGTTCAAAAGCCTCATCGAGGCATAAAATCACACATTGTTTGAAGGCCTCATCGACGCATACACATTCCCTTGCCAAAAATAAATAGTAAAAATAAAGGATCAAGCCTTGCTAGAGTTGGCAACCTTCTCAGCATTAAGACCACCTTCCTCGGCAGTAGGAGCAGCAGTACGCGCAGGCTCAGGCAAAGCCACAGAAATGGGCACAGCAACAGTTACGGCAGTTACGGGTCGAGAAAGGCCAGCAGCGTCTCGCAAGAATTGCCGTTCAGAAATTAGGAAATATCTAGCGGCATCGGCTGTTCCTTCTGACACCTCGAAGGCAAGATCGCCGACAAACTCAAACTCCTTGGCAATAGCCTTCAGCTTCCTCTCGACTTCGGCTAGCCTTCTTTCCTCTTCTGTCAGTTCGATCTCCGGTGCATCCTCCTCCCCTGCAGCCTCAACGACTGGTCCCTCGGCATTGTCCTCTTCCTTGGGGTAGGGTCGCAGCTACCCGTCGAACAAATGGCTTATGCGCGACTGGTCCTCAGGTCGAACGTTGTAGCCCAAACATTGCAACTGCTTGAAGGCCTTCTCAAACAAGTTTCGGGCGTCGTCGAGAGCGAGAAGGACACTGGCATCCTGGAAGGCAGCACTTACCATGAATTGTTGCACAGCCTCCCGACGTAACAGCGGTAGTATCTGGTTGAACTCAGCCCGAGCCTCTGCTAAACCTGCATTCCGGCCCGCAGATCGACCGAAAATCATAACTGACTTGCAGGTCCAACTGTAATTTTTTCACCTGCGCGTCCATTTTGGTCCTCTCCTTAACTGCCAGGATCACCTGCTCATCCTTTTGTTCAAGGTCCTTGGTTAGCTGGCCAATCTGCTTCTCCAGCTCGTCGACCCTCATCTGGGAGGACTCGAGCTGAGCCTTCAGAGTTTCAGCGTCACCTCCGGCCTCGAGCTGTTCTCGATCAGCTAGGGCCAGCTCGGATCGACGGTAGAAGTTGTAGCCCAGTTGCCCGACCTGAAACATAAAAGCCATTAAATACTCGAGCGAAATGTAAAGATACAGGAATAAAAAATAGAAAATCCTACCATGTTAGCATGATAGGCAAACTCTCAAAGGGCCACCTCCTGACTCAGCCCCATGATCATTTTCTAGTCAGCCATGAACTGAACTGTTAGTAACACCTTCAGGGGGGCGGCCCCGATCCGCCCCGCAGTGTCCATGCACAAAGAATTATGCACGACGGGGCTAGGCTCTGCCCTAAATCGAGGAGAAGGGAATTTCGGTATGGTGAACAGTACATCGTCCCCTCGATCTCCGAAGAGGTCGTTGCCGTTCGGCGGTCCCAACCTAGCTTCTTTTCCCTTGCCCTTCCCGGCTGCAGCCTTCTTAGGAGTAGGGCCTCCCTGCTCGACCATGGCCCTCTTACCCCGACCTGTGGGGTTGTCGCTTATGATTGCCAGTGGGCGACGGGGTGAAAGAGTAGGTGATGGAGTATGCGCCGCGGCCACTCGACATGGCTCCTCGACTGCAACAGCTGCTCGATGAGCTGCGATCCCCTATCGCCGCTGCTGATTCTTTTCTGCCCGAGCCAGTGCTTCTGCTCTCGACCTGTTCATTATGTCTGCGCAATCTGCCAAACATCAAGTTAACAACAGTCAGAAACAAAGAATTATGCATGCTGTAAAAGTAACAAATCACAATATACACTATCTCTACCTATTTGATAATGCGCAGGCAAATCTAATGGAGTCGGCGATAGTCCAGCCATTATTAAGTGCCTCTCCTCAATAAAAATGGAGGCTTCCAATGGGCCAAACTCGACCAGGTCCCACACAAAAGCTTCGGCCAGGTCGAAGTGGGATTCCCTGGCATGTCGACATGCCCCCTCCACCAGCCCCGAGGAATATTGAACCCCCCAGCCACCCGAACGAACAGATACCGATTTTTCCATTCTTGCCCGTATGAAGAAGAAGGGGCTACTAGGAATCTACGGCGTGGTCGAGCAGTGAGGTAGTAGAAACCCGACTCGTGGGCGCTACTCGACTTGCGAGACATAGGCAGGTGAAAAAGGTTGGAAAAATTTTCAAAACTAGCAGGCTAGTTAAACAAATGCATTAAAACTATAAAGCTACAAAATGTGGAGAAGCAGTTGGGTAGAAGTTGTGTTATTCATACTTGAAGGCCCCTAAGCAGATTAACCATACTATCACTCAAGGGGAACCTAAGACTACATCTAAACGCATCCTCGAAGACAGTTATACAGCCTCCAGGAGCGCGGTGCATTCAACCAGGTGGTCCGGGGGTCAGAAGTTGATATTCATGAGGGATATGATACAGCTCTCTAAGACGTCTCAAGTCCCCAGGGTTAATGGTGGATATGATTTCACCGTAATGACTTGGGGTGAACAGTCGACCTCGCGACGGGGGAATCTGGCTTAGCCCAGATTCTTTCCCTCCGCGATTGCTGCTCGAGCTACTGGAATTGGAATCATCGCCCGACGACTCACACGACGACCCGGAAGCATACCTACATCTATTAGACTGGGTGGCATCATTATCCCCCCTGACTACCCTCAAAACTGTATAAGCCCAACATGATTTTTAAAGAAAAGCTAAAGGACAAGAAGTAGAAGGAAAACTTACAGAAAAGAAGAACTAAAACCAGGAAGTCTTGAAAGCGATGACGTTTGGACAAGCGCTCGACCAGAAGCTAATGCGGTAAAAGTAAAAATGGCTAGTTTTACCACAAGTATTTATAGAGGAAGAAGCGCGGCAAACCAAGCGTCTGCAATGATGCCTGTAACCGCCACGCCGCCCCACGTGCGCCACGATGTAACCGCTCAATAAATACGCCAAACCCTGGTCGATTTTCGAAAAACCCTAGTCGATTATCACCAATTCCCATTGCGCTACTTCCCAACGCTTCTCGTCGAATCCTCATTCAGCCTTGCCAATGGGGGGCTCATGATATGGGGTGGCCCAAATCAAGTTGGCCCAGAGACGTAGCATCAGGCCCAATCGGGCACTCGAGGCCCATATGCATAATCGACCTCCATCGACCACTCGTCTGACGGTGCCCCATGAACAGAACAGCGCGAGGTCGACTTTGTCGACCAGCAAGATCGAGAGAGTACAATACTCTACCACCACATTAAATGCGCTAACGGGCGGCATGCCTTCGCATTAATGGCGCATGCCATCCCCTCACCGCCTGACACAACAGGCTCCGCTACAGTGTACTATCATGTCCTTAAAACCTGGAAGGGCAATTATCTGAAAATATGCAGATAGGGGAAATGACTAGCCAACCCCAGCTTAGGGGAAGGGCCCGTAGGTGTACCAGGGGCATCTGAGACAATTCCCCGAAGGGAGAAAGATATAAATACCCTCACTCCAGCCTTTCTGAGTTACGCACTCATATACACTCAAAGCCCTTACTCCGCTGCTCGATATTCGTAGTCGATCATTACTGACTTGAGCGTCGGAGGGCCTAAGCCGAGGGCTCCTCGGCTAGCCTAACATTTACTGTGATTGCAGGATTTGTCCCACCTAAATAAGAAACCCGACCATCCAGGTCGTATCTTATTCAAACCCATAGTTGGACCCATATCCGACGAATCGAACCCTCATCAAAATGATAATTTATTTTTTATTTTTTATTTGTTTATTTGATAAGCATTTGGATAAGATATAATTAGAAAACAATCTATAGAGCAAACAAACGTTAAAAAAAAAAGGAAAAAGAATTAACAAGTCACATGCACGCATAGTTTGATATATTCGTGATTTGTCCCATACTGAAAGAATCGATAGTCTTGGAATAACTTATTTATTCTTCCTCTCTCACCATTTAAAACACCTTTTTCGTAAGAAAATCACCCAACAAATGTGTGTTAGCAAATAATATAAATATATGTTAGCAAATAATATAAATATATGTATATATATCTTGATGTAGCTGGACCTCTATACTTAGCAATAGATTAATTTGATCATCATCTATAGTGAAATAAAAAATACGAACCCTGATAGAAAACTCTTTGCCTTAAAATTTAATAAGCAATTGGGATGAGATTTTTTAAATTATAACATTTAGCATGTATATCAATGGCACAAAACGCGAAACATTTGGTAGGTAATAGAAGTTGAAGAAAATTACACCGACCACCCAGAAATTTTCAGTTATTGCCAAACCTCACCCAAACGTTCGAAGTCCTAGCAATGAGATCGATCCCCCGAACTTTGATCGGATCACATTCTGGTTCACATAGGTATGGATGTATGGTCAAGCTAACTCTTCATTCTAGACATAAAAAAAGAAATATATATATATATATATATATACACGCGTAATTTGTCAGCACAAAATGCCGAACATTTGGTAGGTGCGAGGGAATATTTTGAAAAATGTGAAACACGAAAAGAACGCATGCATGTGCTATGCTATTCCTAGTCGGTTGTGAAGGCATACCTGCAAATTGCATTTTCTTAATCAATTGTTTTCTGTTAATTTATTAAATTGAGAGTACATTACATCAAGTTGCTAATTAATTATATATATATATATATATTGTGTCCATCCAACTTGCATACTTTTCTGTATTTTCGATGGATTGCCTCACCAAAACAATTAAAATTTTCATAAGGACAAATTTATGCCTGAAACCAATGGTAGTAAAACGCCAAAATGACTCTAATTCTCTTAGTTTATATATATTTAAATTGGTCCTCATCCTGAAAATTAGCATCTCCAGCTTGTTAATATGTATTAACAAATACCAAGTTGCTTCATTATTTTCTTTCTCGCATCATGTGCCTACAAGTGAAATGGACTGTGTTCGTACCTCATGCGGGAATTTTTTGGTTAAAAGTTTTGAGACTTAGCAAATATATTTCAAATTTGCTCTAGATAAATTAATTCTAAAGACCATCAGTATACAACAATATTAACCTCAAATAGTCGGGCTAAAGAGACATAATAATGGAAAAAATCATTATAAATACAACAAAATTATCAAATTTGCTCTGAAATGAGGGATTATTGTTATTTTAGGGCTTTAAATAGTTTGATGATCATAATTTAAGACTTCTAATTAAGAAAAATCGCTAACTCAGGACAATAGTTGCTGGGAAATTCAAAGTCATCAAAATTAATACTACAAGGGCAATTTTGATTGACTGACGTTGTGAATTCTGACCGGATGACAGCCACTTGCCAGCCCTCAGCAAAATTGCCAAATTTTGGTTCATGGCTAGAAGTCCTTGAAAATTTTAGAACTTTAATTTGTCGTCTAGATAGCAATTTAAGAGTCTAATTAAGAATTTCGCCAAATCAAAACAATCACTACAAAAATTAGGACATTTGCTATGTCCAATCCGTAAATAATGCTAAAAGTTTGTATCTTTAGCTACGAAATTGAAATAATCAAATTCGAAATAAATGCTCTTAAGCTAATCCTCACTGCTAGAAATCCATAGCTATCGACTATTCTTTTTTCATATATTATTAATTTTTTTATAATTAATGCATAGCTAATCTATTATTTGGCTGGCTATAGTTAAATATTAGAGTTGACTTCTACTATTGGACATCAGAACAAGCTCAATAATATGAATCATTAACAAGTTGCGAGTTGCTAATTATTATTAACTTCATATACTGTGTCAACTTGCATACTTTTCTTTTCGATTGATTGCCTCATCAAACCAATTAAAAATTCCATAATGGCAAATTTGTGCCTTAAATCAATGATGCTGGGCCAATGCTAGTAAAATGCCTCTTATGATCTCTTAGATTATATATATATATGTATATATATTTACTTTGGCTCTCATCCGGAAAATTAGCATCCCAAGCCTGTCAATATGCATTAACAAATCTCCATCACACACACAACACACGCAATGGAGGATGCTGCTGTAGAATTCCTTCTGGAAAACCTAAAACAACTACAGCTCCATAAGGCCCATCTGATTTCCAACGTCAAAAATCAGATCCAAGTGCTCGAGAGCAATCTATGTTTGTTCAAAAGACTCCTCAATGACTCAACTGAAAATAGGGACATCGACGAGACCCTAAAAGAAGTGGTTGGGCAGATCGTACGAGTCGTCTACGAAGCAGAAGATGAGGTCGAAGCTTTCATGAGCCGGGCGGCGGAGAAAGGGCTCGAGAAATACTTCAAAAGGGCTTTTGATTCTCCGGCGAAGCTTCTCAGTACTGGCGTCCAAGAGGTTGAGTTAATAGGCGCAAAGGTCAGAGAAATATACGATCAGAAAAAGGTAAATTTCGGCAAACCAGCTGACACACGAGCGGGACAAAAGAACCAACAAGAAGAAATTAAGGTAAACTAATGTTACATTAGTTCTTGGAAATTTAGTTTTAGATTTAGGTAAAATTATATTTTTTATCTTGTAAAAGTCTTTGAAAAACTTTTTGCATGTGGTTTAGTTAATTTTGAGATTTTTTCTTTTTGTTTTTGTTTTCCCAAGTATTTAGGTATTCATTAGGGCGATGCGGATTTGCCATATATGTTAATAAATTAAAGCTGTTTTTTCTCAACATTTGGAATTTTCTTTTCTTTTTTTTTTTTCCCTAACTGACATCAATAATTCTCAACCATTTTAAGTTTAAACGTCCAAATGTCAATTGGTAAATTGCCCCCAACAATTGTATGTATGAAGTTCTATGGTTCAAATTTTAATGAGTTTTTAATATGCATACGTGTGTATAATAAAAATAAAATGAAATGAAAAAGCATTTAAATGTAAACAAAAATAAATTTATACCTTAATCTTTAACTCGCATCTAAAAATTATATATGCTCTAGCTCAAATGAATTAAAAATATTGAAACGGATGCAAGATTAATTATGTAATAGCATGAACGTCTCTTACATTCAAAATTACAAAATATTCACCACCCATATACATATATATAATAGATTGATAGATTTATGAAGCAAGCAAAAATATTTTAACTTTTTACATGTTATGTTAAACCAGTTGCATCTATATAGATACATGTCTAAAACTAAGGGGAAGAAAGGAACCCATTATTAACTTGTGTACGTTATCCTTCTTTTAATTAGTGTATTGATTTCCACAGCATGTTGTATTTTTTTTAAAAAAAAAAAAAAAAGAACAAATTAACTTGGTATGGATATGGTTGTTTATCTTCATAGGTTCCCAGTGTGAAGGAAGATTTTGTGGTAGGTTTTGAAGATGAGGCCCAAAAATTAATATGTTATCTCACCGAAGAAACTAATCAGCAACTTGATGTCATCTCTATCATTGGTGTGGCTGGCATTGGCAAGACAACTCTAGGACAGAAGATTTTTCATGATGCTAGAATCAAATCCAAATTCCCCATTCGTCTATGGGTTGATGTCTCTTCAGATTTCAGGAAAAAGGATGTTTATTTGATCATGCTTCGAGACTTGAGTTGGATGACGGAGGACATGTATGACAAGACTGAAGCTGAGATAGCACAAACACTGCGTGCTTGTCTAGATAGAGATAAATTCTTGATCATATTAGATGATATGTGGAACAGACAAGTCTAGGATGATTTCCAAGATATCTTTACAAAGAGCAACAATAGTACAAGTAAAATATTGATAACCAGTCGTATGCGAAAGGTGGCGAAGTATGCTAACCCTAATAGAAAACCCCACATATTGCCTTTCCGACCCGAGGATGAAAGCTGGGAAGTACTAAAATTAGCAGTATTTGGTAAGCACAAGTGTCCACGACATTTTATATTGGTGGGGCACAGTATCGCTAGGCAGTGTGATGGTGTGCCGCTTATAATAAAGTTAATTGGTGGAATTCTAGCAAAAAAAGCTTCAGCGAGTGAAATGCAAGAGAGATGGAATAAAGTTGCTAAAGCTTTACAAACCAATGGTTACCACACAATTGGGCTAGAAAATGTTGTTGCATTTTGTTACAATATGTTACCGTATTACCTGAGACCATGCTTTCTCTATTTGGGAATGTTTCCCGAGGACTTTGACATCCCAGTTCAGAGATTGATCCTCCTGTGGATTGCAGAAGGCTTTATACAACAAAAAACTCCAGGGAAAAGCTTGGAAGAAATTGGAGAGGAGTATTTGGAGGACTTTGTTGATAGAAACCTGGTAATGAATAAAGTTAGTCGCACTGGTAGAATTAAAACTTGCCGCTTGCATGACTTGGTACGTGACTTCTGCATAAGTGAAGCTCAAAAGTACTTTTTCCATGAAATACAAGGATCAATGATTTCTTCAAGTAATTCTAATGATGATCGGTACTTACATAAGTACCGCCACATTTCAATTCACTCTCTAGTTGTGAATTTCCTCTCATCACAACCTTACGGTCCACGTGCCCGTACTCTTTTGCATTTCTTGAGAGAAGAAACCATCTTGTTACCGGAAAATATTGCATCCATCCCAGATGCCTTCAAACTGCTCAGAGTTTTAGATGTGAAGCCCATCAGATTCACAAGATTCCCATTCTACCTGACCCAATTAGTTCATTTGAGGTACATCTGCCTTTCCAGCGATTTCAAGGTTCTTCCTGAAGCCATCTCCAAGATGTGGAACATACAAACTCTTATAGTTGACACAACTTCACGTGTCCTGGAAATCAAAGCAAATATATGGAAAATGATTCATCTGAGGCATCTGGAAACCAATGCATCAATTATTCTAAGAAAGAGTAAAACGGGAGAAGATGATCACAATAATCAAAGTGAAAAGATCCAAGCACTGGCCAATATATCACCTGAAAGTTGCGCACAAGTGTTTGAAAGGGCCAATAACATCAAGAAATTGGGGATCAGAGGGCAGTTAACCACGCTAATTACAAGCGAGGACGACAACAACAATGGTGGATCATCTTCAAGTACTCCATTTGATGGTTTGAGAAAATTGGGCCACCTTGAAAAATTGAAACTATTAAATGATGTGGGTGCTAGTCCATTGTCTGGCCTTCCTCCATCCTACAAATTTCCACCAAAAATGATGAGCCTGACATTATCATATACTTTTCTTGATTGGAAATATATGTCCATCCTCGGTATGTTGGAGAACCTTAAGGTACTCAAGTTGAGAAACAATGCATTCATGGGAGAGTATTGGGAAACAGCTGACAATGGTTTTCCTCAACTTGAAGTGTTGCAAGTTGAATACACAAACTTAGTTGTCTGGAAAGCTTCAGGTAGCACTCATTTTCCTAAGCTTCAATACATTGCACTCAGGAATTGTAAGCAACTCGAAGCACTTCCTTTCAGCCTCGCAGATGTAGCAACCCTCCGTGAAATACACTTGTACCGCACTACTAAACCTGCCGCTGCTTCTGCCAAGAAAATTCAAAGGCTCACAGAAGGAAGAGAAATCGAGGTCTTTATTTTTCCTCTTGAACATGAATGATATATATACCCCAATTCATCTGGCTTAAATATGTAACCTGCAAATGTACGCAGTAACAGACTTAGTGTGAATTTGGTTGTTTCTTATTTTTCTCTATGTTCTTGGCATAAGACTGTACAATAGGATCTGATGTTTTCATGAGATGTTGCATTCGAAGACATTTATACTTTTGATTGTTTTCTTATTATAAATAAGGTGTTCTGTGAAATTTTCTTGCATCTTTCAATTTGATACCATTTCCTGGCTATGTTTTTATATTGCTTGAATTTCAAGAATAAGATTGACAGAATTAAGTTACTTTGTTTTGCATCACCTCTTAGTCTTGGTTTTATACTAAGTAATTGAGTTAGTTATACAAAAGTCTCCACCACCTCATTTGACCTCAAATTTCGTATTTTGCAAAATAAAAATTATAGAATAAGCAAAATAGTACAAACTGAAATTTATTGAATTTGGTCAAATTCCCTTCTTCTTCTCTTCAAGTGCATAGATTTTGGGCTTTGATTTGCCTCAAAGTTGATTTATTATTCAATAATATTAGTTGGAGTATTTCACATGGATGTTCCGGATGCCACATATTTTATCAGGGCTTATGTATATAACTCTACTGATGAGGAGGTAGCCTTCAGACAGACCACGAATTCCCATAAGGCAACCAACTTGTTTAAGGTCCAGGCAATATCCGGTTGCCATGTGTCAGTAGATTAAAAGATACTCAGAGACTTCAGGCAACAGAATTCATAGATTAAAAGCTCACCTAATTGCAAGAGTTATCCCGCCTATTCTTCAAGGAAAGTAACAAAAATCGTTGGTCAAAAATCTAGTAATGTAATACAAACAGAAAATCATCAAGTTCTTATCATGTAACCAAAAGTCGGATCAAAAATCTAATCCCTAACAAATTCTGGATTTCTAACAGTAAAATGATATATGAGAAGGAGCATTGCACTTTCCCAAAGTCAATGATAATGTGAATATACTAATAATATGTCAATAAAATGATCAATTTTTTAAGGTTATTCATCTTGGAAAACTAATAATAATGCCCTTGTTAAAGCAAAATTTCCGAATTAAAGTTGTCCCCTTTGCTTTCCTCAAGTGTAATTGACTTAGCTCCATTTACTTTTGTGATGGAATGATGGATGGTGGGATTAATTTTTGGATGGTAATAAGAATTATGATTATTTTATTCAAATATATTATATTTATCATATGAGATGACATAAATGATGAAAAAGAATATTTTAAACATATATTTCTAATTAGATAGAGTACTATAGATTGACCAAAAATACCTTTACACATGAAAGCAAAATCTTAAGTTTGTAGAGAATTGATACCTAGGCGCCAAAAACCCAATACAATGGTGCTTGGGTGCCAATAATCTGAAGTCTAGACGATAATGTTTGCAATGTTCAATACATCTGCTTGCTTTCAGAAAAATATATTGCAGAGATTTGGTGAATTTGTCCAACTAAAAAGATCGAATGGCTCATCCTCTTATTAATTCACAGATGTCAGTTTCAACTTTTCTACCATATCTATATTGTGAAAAGTAAACAGCATATGATTGAAACCTTTCTACCACATTTTTATCTTGAAAAGCAAACTACATATAATTTTAAACGACGGCCAAATAAACAAGGCTTTATAATTTTTACTATATCTTCCTCCCGGATGTTCAGACAGACAAGCTTGTAAGAAATCTATCTGAATTCATCTGAGGAACGAATCCATGTAGGGTGCTGTATTCATCCCAAAGGCATTGTATTAAAGTGCCAGAGAGGCAAACTCCAGCCCCATAACAAACCCTTTACAGAGCTTGCTCAGGACTTAACAATTCCATTTGTCTGAATATCTATTTTTCTCTACTTGTTAAGGAAATTGGGTAAAACATCAAAGACAAAAGAACATTAAATAAGTAGCTTGGAGGATTTCATGTAGCACTCAGAATGAAAAGGACTTGTACAATTCTAACAGGAAGATATCAAGGACCGGACCTATTGGTTTGATCTCATCAGATTTGTATCCTCATAGTGCAAGAATTGGATGTATAATTAGCATATTTAAATTCAAAATCTAAATGAAACAAATTACTACAATAATTTCACTGAAAAACCTCGAATTCCAAAAAAAAAAAAAAAAAGAATTCCAAATTTTTGGGAAGCATTCAGAATGAGTAGGAGGTAAATATTCCTTCATGAATTGATCGGAATATTGAAATTTTATCCTCATTATGCTAACCCAAATCAAATTTCCAAACCCATGGATATATACGAACAAGCAATTCTTAATATATAAAATAATTTTTAAAAGTTATCAAAAGCGGGATAGAAAGGAGGAGAGGAAGAATCCCATCAGAAAATTGGACTATTGCAACATCAAAGGTGGCGCCGATGCGCGTCTCAGACGACCGTCGTGAGATTTCTAATCCAAATTCATCCTTTGGTTTCAAATATTCGAGACTATGAATAAACTGAAAAAAATTGAAATGTAAAAATGAAAACTTTTCTTTGGGAAAATTAATGAACACAGACATAAACATGGGATACACAGAAATGCCTTGATAGGATGGATGTATTTTGCTTTTACATGATCCAGAGGGGAGCTGAAGGCAAACATGATTTAAAGGGGAGCCGCTGTGAAATTAGGGTTTCCATTTTCGGCCAAGTTTTTGGACTTATAGGGCCCAAAGCCCAAATGCGTTTTTTTTTTTTCATTCTTTCAAATAGAAAACAAAAACAATAAGTAAGCGCATCGGTAGAGTAACAATTCAAAGTCATGCTCCTCTCTTCAACCAAGAGTTTTCTTTGATTTTTTTTTTCTTGGTCTCTTCTTCTTCATTTTTTTGTTTTTCAATAACAAAAGGCCAAGTTGTATTTAACTTGTTGTGTGAATCAATAATACTTAAATTCAAATTATTTTTTGATTAAATTTTTGAAATAAAAATACAATTCAAACTAAATAAAAAATAAACTTAGACATGTTTTGGCCCTCAAACTAATAGTTCAAAGGCATCACAACCAAAAAATCGATGAGCACAAATAAAAGTTCTAAAAACTCTTATATACACCGGGTATAAAAATATCAAACGGTGTGAATTATATAAAATACCAAAAAACCGTTGCTTCAAATTATGTGATTAGAAGTGATATATAAATAAATTGATATATTTTAAGCCTATTAAGATAGAATATTTTAATTTTATATTTGGTTGGTAAGATTAATATATAAATAAATTAAAATATAATATATAAATTTACTATTATATTCTTTATACTTTTTAATAAATTTTTCACAATTTTCTCATTCTTCCCCATTATTAGGAACAAGGTTTAGTTGGAAATAAGATTAAAAAAAAAAAAGGCCTTATTTGATTTTTGTAATTCTTATCACACCAAATCAAGCACTTCCCCCTTTGATCCATTTTTCAAAAGCAACAATAAATAATGTTGGGCCTAGGATTTATCAAGGGTTTTTATCAATTGAAACAAACATTAAAAGATGCTTAATTAGGTATGTATCGCACTCAATCAAGCCAAGCAAACAAGGCCTAAAAGTTTTATTGTTTGTCTGGTTTAGAGGGTGTTTGGGTGAGCTTATAAGCTCATCAAAACATCTTATAAGATGTTTAAGAGCTCATAAAATGTGAAAAAGTGTTTGGTAAATTTTTTTTTTTTAAAAAGAGTTTATAAGCTCTTAAAATAAGATGTTGGGAGCTTCTCTTTTTAAAAAAGTAAGAAGTGTCTAATTTATTTTGAAAATTATAACAAGCTTGCTTATTTTAATCATATTAATTACAAAAGTCAGTATTAATATCTTATATACTCCAAAATTTTATTTTATCCAAACACTTTAACAACTTATTTTTTAAAAAAAACATCTAGCAGCTTATAAGTTCTAAAAACATCTTATAAGATATATGAGCTTATAAGACATTTTAAATAAGTTTAGCCAAACACCATTTTAATTATTGTAATTTGATTTTTTTCACATCACACTCAATATATATTAAAAAATTTATTCTCCTTTTCCACTATTCTCATCCAACAATTGTAGCAACTCAAAGTTAAGGGGATGTTTGGTTATGTTTTTTGCTTTATTTTATAATGTATTTTGGGAGAATGAATTATTGAAGAATGTGAAAGTTATTTTTTGGTAAGTTTGTTTATGTTTTGGGGGAGACATTTTTTTTATTATAGCAGTCAAATCAATACTTTTTTGTTGGGTTTTTGGGGTAAAAATAGAATTTAGTGATTTTTTTAATGTTAGAATAATAATAAAATATATATAATATATGTATGTATATATTGGAGAATGTGTATTTGGAAGAAAAATGGGGATATGTTTGCTTGTGTTTTCCCAAAATAATGTTGTTTCGGGAAAATGTAACCAAAAAAAGCCTAAGGCTATGCTCACTAGCATTTTGGGAAAATTTTTCCCAACTCCAAAAACAATTCCAAAAAACATACACATTCTCCAATTATTTTCCCAAAACACAAAAAAATTATATCCAAAAAACCCTCAGAATTCAATCTCAAAAAGACCTTACACACTACCCTAGCCCTACCT
This sequence comes from Jacaranda mimosifolia, assembly GCA_018894105.1. Taxonomy (NCBI): domain Eukaryota; kingdom Viridiplantae; phylum Streptophyta; class Magnoliopsida; order Lamiales; family Bignoniaceae; genus Jacaranda; species Jacaranda mimosifolia. The sequence continues at coordinate 24,818,983 of CM032131.1, read as the reverse complement.
TGATTAGGGGTGTAAATCAGATAAGACTATTCGCTAACGATTCAGGCTCAGCTCGATAAAAGCTTGAATTCGGCTCGAACTTAAACGAGCCGAGCCCAAGCTCGCCAGTCAAGCAAGCTGAGCCAAGCTCAATAGTATTCGGCTCGATAAGCTCACGAGCCTAAACAAACTTTTTATTATATAATAATAATAATAATAATAATAATAATAATAATAATAATAATAATAATAATAATTTGTTATTATAAATTTTGTTTCAAGCCTAAACGGGTTCGAGCTCATCCGAGTTTATACGAATCGAGCCTTAACGAGCCGAGCCTGAGCCCGAGCTAGATTGTCTAGGCTCGGCTCGGCTCATTTACAACCCTAACCTTGACCCTACCTAACACTCAAGTATTATATATACACACCGTCAAAGTATATATATACACACATTATATATGTTTGCTTGTGTTTTCCCAAAATAATGTTGTTTCGGGGAAATGTAACCAAAAAAAGCCTAAGGTGGTGCTCACTAGCATTTTGGGAAAAATTTTCCCAACTCCAAAAACAATTCCAAAAAACATACACATTCTCCAATTATTTTCCCAAAACACAAAAAATTTATATCCAAAAAACCCTCAGAATTCAATCTCAAAAAAGCCTTACACACTACCCTAGCCCTATCTTCATTAGAGGTGTAAATGAGATGAGATTATTCGCTAACGATTCGGGCTCGGCTCGATAAAAGCTCGAATTCAGCTCGAACTTAAACGAGCCGAGCCCAAGCTCGCCAGTCAAGCAAGCTGAGCCAAGCTCAATAGTATTCGGCTCGATAGGCTCACGAGCCTAAACAAACTTTTTATTATATAATAATAATAATAATAATAATAATTTGTTATTATAAATTTTGTTTCAAGCCTAAACGGGTTCGAGCTCATCCGAATTTATACGAATTGAGCCTTAACGAGCCGAGCCTGAGCCCGAGCTCGATTGTCTAGGCTCGGCTCGGCTCATTTACAACCCTAACCTTGACCCTACCTAACACTCAAGTATATATATATACACACCGTCAAAGTATATATATATACACATTACATAAAAAAATAATTTCTTCCTACAAACCCCACAAAAAAGTAATTGATTTAACATTTACAGTAATTTTGTCCCCCACCAAAACATTAACAAACAAACAACTCATTCTCAATCAATTTTCCTTATTTTCCCAAAATATAAACAAACAATTGACACTTTTTTCAAATTTTCTCCAAAAAACTCGTTCTCCCAAATTTTTTTCTAGAAAATGGCCAAAATGCTAATGAACTGGTCCTAAGTAATTTATATTTTGCACCCTAAAAATGATCCATTTTAGCCCTTTCACCTTTAAACTTAACAAGCTACACTCTACACCATCAAAATTAGCAAGTTAGTGGCAATATGTAGCCTCCCTGACATTACTTTGCAGCCTAAAAATGATCCATTTTAGCCGTTTCAACTTTAAACTTAACAAGCTACACTCTACACCATCAAAATTAGCAAGTTAGTGGCAATATCTAGCCTCCCTGACATTACCGCAAAATTCCTATAAGAGGAGAAAGGACAAAATGAGCAAAATGATCATTCTTGTATCTCTTTCGACATTGCCGTTATATATCCCATCTTGTTTGCTACTCTATACTCATTTATTTTTTTCCATCTAAAAATCCACAAGACTAGTCGTTTGCATAATATTTCAAGTATATATCAACATCTTTTACCAACTATAACCATTATCATTTCCATCATGTATAATGAATCCTATGAACTCAATTTTTTTATAGACAAATTTTTTTCTATAAAATAATATCTGTAATTTAATGATAAAAAATTTTACTATCAAAATATTGATATGCGACCAATAATCTCATATTAAAAGTCATTTTTTATTTTTCTATATCATTGCAATACTATAACTGATAGCAAAACATATGCATTTTTTTTTGTTAATAGGCCATACGCATTTTCTTAATTAATATGCCACATGTAGTTTTTGATACACAAGGAACTTTACTTTGTGGCAATGATTAGGGATGCAAAGGAATCGAGCTAGCCCGCAAGTCTGACGAGCTGTCTTGAAAAGTGTTTGAGCTCAAGTTCGAAGATTCAAGCTCGTGCCAAGTTCATACAAGGTTCGAGCCGAGCCTGAACCAAATGATTCTTGTTTGTAGGTAGGGGTGGCAATTTTCGACACGACACCAACCGACATGATATTATTGGGTTTGGGTCGATATTGGGTCAACCCGATAAACAACACGAAAATTATGGGTTGGTTTGGGTTGGATTTTGGGTAACCCGATAATAACCCGAAAACATGATAATTTGATAGCTTTTCTATATTTTTTGCATTTTTAAGTAATGACTTGTTATTTTTTAATAATTTAACTTTAGATTGATTGGTAAGAATTAATGATTATTATTTACTACGTAAATATTGACTACTTGGTAATGTTGGGATGATTATTAATCATTGAATAAAGCGAATTATATTTCTTTGTTGGAATTTGACATCATTGTTGTTAAAATTAAGTTGTGCAAAACTTTTGATTTAACATGAAAATTTGTATATTATTGATGTTGTAGAGGAAATTAAATGAAGTCTAATTATCAAATTGCTCTATGATACAAAAGTTGGGCTGCTAGAGTATAATGTTGACTTTTTCTAAATTTTTTGTATAAGTTGATTTTTCTCAAAATCTTGGTATAAATTGATTATTTTATTAAGATTCTCGTTGAACATAAAATGTATAAGTTTTTTAGATGAATTATTAATGAAAAATAATCATATGTTGAAACTGGTTGAGTTCGGGTTGACACAAAAACTTTCAAGTTGGGTTCGAGTTGAGGCTTATTGGATTGAGTGCTTATTGGGTTGGGTTCGGGTTGAGCAAAATTTTGTAATATCCCCATCTCAACCCGACACGAAACAACCCAACATGACACAATTGTCACCCCTATTTGTAGGTTTGTGAGCCTGTATTTTTTTAAATAATATATATATAAATTATAGTAATACATTAATTATTTATATATTATAAAATAATTTTACATTTTGAACTCGAACTCAAGCCTATAACTTTATCACAACCTCGAGCTTAGTGAATCGAGTTGAGTCGAGCATAGCCCGAACGGCAACCTCAATTTTCTGAGCTCGTCGAGATCGAGCTTGAAAAAATGGTCAAAACTCAACTTGGTTCGCTTCATTTGCATCCCTAACAATAATCAATAGTCTTCACACCTACTAAGAATCATTTAATTTCAAATTATATTTTTGAACTCAATAATAGTGCAACAATATTCACTATTGCTATGATCCCTAAATTACTTCCATATTATTATTTGTAAAGCCTCTTTTTGAATGTTAAAAGCTCAACAAACCTAAAACATTGAATCTCTTTTAGAAATTTAGATTAAAAAATATAATTATAATTGTTTTACCCTGGCACTTTAGCAATATATATATATATATTTACGTAATCAGAGCATCAAAATTGTTCTTTTGCAACTCTTAGATGGGAAAGACCACCTATACTTCATTAGTTATGAAAATTAACATTATCTTGCTTATTAATAAAGAAATATATAAGTTGATTTAAGGAATCTTATTATTAGATAATGCGCGACTTTACAAATATGAATTTTTTTATAATATGAGCAACATATGATATCATTTTTAGGATAATTATTGTTCCTATTGAAATTACATGTAGATATTAAATTGATGATTTCTACATTGAATTGTTTATAATGCAACGATTTACATTCACGCTTTTATAGAAGTTATCAAAGTGGATAAGAATGAACTCGAGGGTTGATGAAAATACATAGATTAAAGTAGAAGATGCCAATTTTGAGGACAATAGTGGCCAAGAGAAGAAATTAGTAAGATTTATCAATTTGGGGAGGGGGCATTTTCGGCCAAATTTGATGATATTTTGTCATTTGTCTATATTAGTCCAAAGGGGATTCTCAATGGAATGCAGTATGGGTGCATCTTGGCGATGACTTGTTAATTTGGGGGTATAAATTGTAATTTTCAAAGTTATAGGGGGAAAGTGCCAAAAACGATGGGGTGCAAAATGGAAATTCACTCTAAAAATTTTCCTCTTCCTCAGTCTTCACTCGGTCAAACTTCAAACCTCCGTTTCTGAATTATCACTGATTCAATAGATCACGGCAGCTATGGCGATCGACACCGTACCGCCGCTTATCGCTGCCCAGCTCAATTATCTCGTCAGCCACTGTCCTTTCTCCGTCAAGGTATACATTTCATTGTCCAAAAATGATATACGTATGTTTGTGACTGTGGACGTACATTTTTATTTATTAGTATTTATTCTTAGTGAAAGCAATAGGGTTTGCTTGGATTAAGACAAATTTTAACTGATATGAACCAAAAACAATATTGCAGGTGGAGCAAATGTGGTCTGGCTGCAAAAACCCTAACTTACTTGATCGCTTCACTTTAGTCATTCCATATTGCCTTGACTATATCAAATGTCAGTGTTTATTTTTTCATTATTAGGATTTATTCTCTCTCTCTCTCTCTCTCTCTATGTATATATATATATGTATATGTAAACGTAAATGTCTGTTTAATTCTATTTGAATAATGGAATTAGGGGATGTTATATACAATGCTGTGTATCCATTGGCGGCGCCGGACTTAATATTCGGACCTGAAGATGAAAGTTTCCAGCCATTTTATGGTGGCACCGAAAAATCATGTAAAAATAGTTTGGCTGATTGGAACAGCAGAGATCCAGCTCGCTTGTTGTCTCTCATTATCGAGCTTAGGTGAAGGGTTGTTTTCCTATACCTGATTGAAATGTAGGAAAAACATTTTTTTCTTAAATATTACTTTCGAGGTGGTGGCACTGAGTTTTGGTATCTGTGTTTATTTATGTTCTAGGGATGCATATATTGCATATCAGAGAAGACGTATTGGAGAGGTTGATGATGAAAGATTGAAATTCGAAATCAGTACTATGCTTTCAAGAGAGGTTAGTGTTGAGTGAATTTCCACATACAGAGGAAAAGGTTTAGCATATGAAAGCTTGATCTTTGCTTTCCAGATGCATAGGCAGGGTCTCATCTTTCTGTGCTTTTGGGGCATTAATCTTTGTCTTTGCTCTTTCTGCATGTGCCTGTACTTGTGCATGTTTCTCAAAATGCAACCCGAAGTTCTTTTACTGCACTGTCTTTCATTTTAATAAGAATTTCACTTGAGATGTTCACTTTGTTGTTATACACAAATATGTAGCTGTCTATGTAAACCATAGACCAAAAAGTATGGACCATGTTGATGCTTTGGTTCTTGTTTACCATTGGCAAACACTTGATGTTGGTTTATTCCATGCATGTCTTAGCCAGGGATAATGGGCCTTATAATGTTTTGTTAACCTTGTAAACTATATCAATTTGCAGCTTGCAGTTATCTCAGACATTTTATTTTGAAGCAAAATGTTAAATGTACCATCATATGCTTACTTGCTTATGATTTGATTTCAGATAATTAGCTGGATTAAGGTCATGTCCCTGTTTGATTCTGGTCATATGCATCTAGTTTATTTTTCACAGCTGAATAGGTTAATAGTTGGTTATTTTCTCTTGTACTTATTAGAATGCATTATTGGTCTGTTTCAAATCTTTTTCTTTAGTTACTAATGCAGAAAAAATCTCTTACATTTTACCCTCTTGCATTGTTAAAGCAATGCCAACCGATTTTAGGTTTTGGAGGAGTGGGTTGGCTGGGTAGATTGGGGGTTATTGAGCATATTTGGCGAGAAATTTTAAGAATATCATAAATAACTAATTCTGCTGGCCATGCATAATTTGTTTAGCATTTCCTAGGAAATTTGGATGTCTGCTAGGATATAATCCTTGCGGATGTTTTTTTCAATAATTTATCCATATATATGTTTACTTGGATTTCTAGGAATAAATGGAACCAATATAAATTGGTGGTGATTTGTATTTGAAACTTGTTCCTCCACTTTTGATGCAACTCTGTCTGCGAGTTGTTTCCTCTGGAAACCTGATGTTGCTTGTCATAAAATTTCTAAATTTTACTCCATATTTATTGCAGGGGATTGAGATGTACATGAGTTCAGGTACCGACAAGGTAATTGAAGATGAAAAACATGTTTGCTTCCTGTTGTTGCCTTTTTTTTCATCTTATTTGAAAATTTTGAGTTGCTATATGATTCTAACTTCCCTGGTGGTCTTTTTACCATTTGATTGTAGTGTAGCCAGAAGAGGTCAAATTTGCAGTTCCTTTACTGGATATGGATTTAAATAAATTGGTTGCTGGGTCTAACTGGAGACATCCACAGAAGATATACTTACAGGTTGGTTTATCAAAAGCAGCTGGTCTTATGCCTAGAGTATACTACCAGAAAAGAAGTTATATAGCATATGGAATAAATCTCAAAGCTTCATAAGCTAAGGCCAGTGGTAAGACAAAGTACAGTAAGATTAAGGCCACATGCTGGCAGAATTGAAGTTTTCTCCCTTATCTACTTACAAAAGAAAAAAAAAAAAGGAAAAAATGGAAAAGCCACTAAAGCACTCAATTATGGGCAGAAATATAGGAGGAGCAGCTGCTAAACAAGCCTTGTCATGTAATATACTGAGGCTACAATAGTGGTAATCAATGAATAAATAACTGGGTTTCCTGTTTCTGCATTGTGTGAGTTCAATTCAGAAGCAAGTTTTAGTTTCTAAAGTTTGAAAAGTAAGTTAATTAGTGAAACTGATGTGAGATATCTTTATGTCACAGAGGAAGCACCACCCACAACTTAAAATTATGTCATTTGATCTATTATAGATGTTTAAGAAACATGTCAGAAACTGGCAACTCTTGAGCGTGACTTATAATAATCCCACCATTTCTTCCCCGAACTATACAGTGACTTGTTGAAGTAATATTTAATGCAAGTTACAATCACTTTCTGAATACTGAATACATAGTTTTGGAAACAAAATATTCTTGAACTCTAAATTTGCAACTTAATTTTCCGTATCCTCTTCGTTTCCTTTATGCTTCCTTTATCAATTGATCCTTCTTTTTGTTGACCTGTGTTAACTTCATTATGCTTGCAGGTTATATTTCCAGTTGGTAAAAAGTATTCTACTGCTCCACCCCCACGTCTAAAATTGATTTCTTCTGCGGAGTTGAAAGCTTTATTTTCTATTGAAGATTTTAAACTTCCTCCTTGGTTGGATGGGATGTAAGTACACTGTATATATAGTCCTTTTCTGTTGGATTTGTTAATTCGTTTACTGCATTCGTCTTTCCCCTTTGTTATCTATTCTATCACATCTTTATGCCTCTGTAGGTGCACAGCTGAATATCTTCCCACTTTGGAAGAGATGCTGCAATCGCAGGTTTGTCGCCATTCCCTTTTTTTTTTTTGTTTCAATAAATTGTTCCATATTTCTTTATAACATAATCATGGGTTAAAACTAATAATAACTGCAGAAGGGCTTTAGGATCTTTTGTAGTGTGACTCTTTCTTTTCTTTGACAGATTAAAGATGCAGTCACATCCATCGAAACAAGAAGGAAGTTTATCATGGCATTGGCACCTCTTTTTGGTAGACCAATAGAAGCTGATCCGGTGCACATTCTTTACCTTTGACTGTGGAACCACTTATGCTGGGGCTTTTGTTTATTAATTGCTGGATTTATTCAATAAATAATTTCTCAGGTCTTCTTTTGATTCCCAGGTATTTTGCAGGAGGGCAACATTCCTGGCTTCTTCTGGGGTGTTCACTTTTCTGGTAGGCTATATGCTTGTGAACTCTATGCAGTATCTATCTTACAATTATATTGTATCTGGTATCAAATCCTTAGCACTTTTGTGGACCAAATGTTCTGCTACAGTTGATAATATTTTGGATTTATGGAAAATGATTTCAAAATTTAAATCAGTTTGTTCTTTAAATTTTGTGAAGTCATTAGTCACATTTTTTCGAGTGCATGCAACGTATTCTTGGAAGCTGTTAGCTTTTAACCCTCCCTTGGTGCCAAAACAAGTATTCCAACCTTCCAATCGTCGAATTAGTAGATACAAAACTGATAAGTTTTGCTTGATTAAGGACGTGGTGAAAGAATTGACATTTTTATGACAATAGTTTAGTGATGGATGGACTCTGTGTCATGGTTAGTTAGGAAATCTTACCAGCCAGTGGCAATAGTTTTATGTGCTGGATATTTTATCTGTTACCATCAGAAGTTAATGGGTAGTAATCTCCTAATTGGGTAATGCATCAAATGTAGGGTGTGTTTTTTGCTTTGCTTTGCTCTCTCTCTCTCTCTCTCTCTCTCTCTCTCCTTTTCTTTTCTTTTTTCTGCCCCCACTCTTTCTTTTGGTGTTAACTTGCATCCGCCTTTTTTCCTTAAAAAGTTGTATTTTCAGGAGGGGATTCAATAAGTAATGAGGATTCATTTAAGATGCATTTTTATCTGGATGCTTCTACTAATTATAATCCTTTTCTAGTATGAGATCAGACCTTTTAGTACAAAAAGAACAAAATAGAATATTTTGGCTTAATTTTGTTGTATGTACCTAGAAGAACAAGCAATCTGGTCTCCTGTTGCTGAACACTGTGGATTGGAATTGTTCAGTTGCTCTTGTATGAAGTTTTGCCATAGATATGTTAATAATTTTCAGCTTTTGTGAAAACTTTAGCTTCTTGTCATTACAATAATTCATCTTGCCAAAGTAATTTTTTTTATTTCAATACGGTTTTTTTTTCAAATAATTGGGCCACCTCAACTATATCTCTCCCTGTAAGATATCATGTTTCTTTGAATGAACACAATAAAACTGTGATGGCCTTGCAGTCCATTTCCTCTTATAACTGTAGATATGAGAGTTATGGCAGATAAGCATTGCTCTTGCCTTTTGTTTTGACAACCAGGTTATGTTTCACTTGCTTTCCTAATTTGCTTGAAGATTTCTGCATTGAAAGATACTGTCAATAACAGTTGCTTGCTAATTGGGACCCAATTTACGCTTTAGATATGATGGAATATTTATGATTCTATTGGCAACTTTTAATTTTTATGATCTTGTTTTGTCAGGTCCATTTTTCCCTCTCTCTTCAGTTCCCAAAGCAGCAACCAAATTTAATGCTCCAAAGTTCTCAGGTAAGAATCTTTCCAATTACAGTAGTGGCTTGTAGGTTGACGCTCCAACTCTCGCAATGTTTCGGTGCGTATTATTACATGGTTATCTATACTGTTCAATAAAGTACGACCAGTCCATTTTTTGTGTGTTTTAGAGTAATCTTCCTAAATACCGTCATTATTATTTTTTAATTCTCATAACTACAACTTATGCATAAAGTAACTACCATTTACATTCCACTATTTGCCACTCTATAGTTCCACTACTACCACTTTATCATAACCTTTTCTTTTTGTGAATCTAAAAATTCAAATAAATCCACTGAATTTATTAAAAAACTTGTAGTATTATATAGAAAAATTAGCAAATATTTTATTTATTTATTTTATATTATAAAAGTTTACCACAGGCATAGAGTGTGCCAAAATTGTCAGTATGTGTTTTGGTTCATTGTTTAGGTGCTATCTCTGTTTATCTATTCTGGAAGCTTTGTTAAATCTGGCAGTAGGTGAAGTATTGCCAGTTTTGGGCCTATTCCTTCTTTCACTCTTTCTTATGTAACCTAATGAGATTACTTTGTGTGCCTTCAGCATTTCAATTCCCACGGTGTGCCTGTTAAGTCACCAAATTTGACAGAGTATCCGTGGAGTCCCAGATGGGAACAATCAGAAATGGCTGATCGGATCTTGTAAGTATTGTTTTTGGGAAGAAATCTATAACCAACAAAAATCTTCCTATATAACATTCCTGTGGCTTATTGTGGCAGCGATTTTCTGGCAGAGGAGTGTTTGAACTTCAAGAAATACTGCAATCAGTTGAATCAGCAGTGAGGTTATGCTTCCGCAGTTTTAGGGCCATTTTCTGAGAACGCATTGTACCTGTTGAGGGACTCCATAGCCTGTGTCCTCAGCATGCTTCTGTTCTTATGTCCATGATGGTTGTGATATGGCGATTAATTTTGTTTTCTGTATGTAAAGTGGAACAACTTGGAATCGAATTTTCTCTTTACTTGGAAAATGGAGTCCCATAGGCTTAATGTGCATAAAGTTTGTGTCTATTTGATTCATGGGAATCAAAAATATTGTGAGTAGAAAAAATTTACTGGAGATGTGTGCCTAGTTATCGAATCTGCCTGAGCAAGAAACTCTATTCTGAACTTTAATCCGACCAAATTTCAATCTTAAGACTTTTATAGTAATTTTTTTAGATGAATCCAGAAAATAACTCATTTTAGTTGTCGCTTCTTATGCTCATGAATTGAACTAATGCTGAAGAAGTTTTCATGTTAAATTTGTTAGTTGATTGTTAACAATTAAAGTTATTTTGGTAGTTTAGTTAATAATTGACTAGCATGAATAAAAAAGATTATTATCTTGTATTATTTAGTTTTTTTACTTCTAATTTAGTGGTTTGTTCTCTTACTTTTATTTTCACCATAACAAATAAGAGTATGTACTTGGGATTTACTTCATACTGGGCCTAACTAAATAATTCCCAAAAAAGGAACAAAAAAATAAAAAACACTATACTTCTCCCATATAAAATAAGACCTTCTTCTTCTTTTTCGTTTTACTTGTTGAATCAGAACGATTCGAAATTTGAAAAAAGTAATATGAAAAAAAATAAATGCCTGAGCAAGGTAGGAGTCTTGGAAAAAAAATACATAAAATCGATAAGGTAGTAATAAAATGTTTTAACGATCCAACTTCACTTGCCAGTAAGTATTCTAATAAAAAGAATAATTTTTAATGTTTTATCTAGCCAAAAAAAAAAAAAGTAAATATGAAGTTTGGAATGGATAAGCACAATGTCTCATTCTAGATTTTTTTTTTTTCAAATACATACACATTGGTATCCATTATATTCGAATACTTGATTTTAGGTGTGAAATTTATGCGTTAGACAAAAAATCACTCTGTATACCTAATTTTGGTTTAGGCCAGTGTTTATTCTTGCAGAATCGAAAATGAAAAGAGAATTTTAATTTATTTCCCGTTGTAACATATAATTTGATAATTTCACTGCAGGAAATAGGCCCCAAACAAGAAGGCGTCGCAGTCTGTCGTGGCACGATTCCATTGGATGGTTTCCAGCCAACGGCCGAAGGCGACACAGACGATCCTAGTCCCTCGAAAACCCTAAACTAGCGTCAGGCTCCCGCAGTTCCACCACAGTCCTCAGTTCACATTCCATGAGACCCGAAAAAGAAAAAAAAACACATGCTTTCACCTTTCAGTGGGTGAAATAAATACGTGCATATAATCTGTATATATAAATACACACCTCTAATGAATTGCTCACAATTCAGTCTTCTACTTCCGCCGGTTTTCGCTCCCCTGCAGTTCAGTCGTCTTTCTCTCTTCCACTCTCACTTCTCAACTTCCTTGTCCGCCGACTGTAAGACTTTGCCTCTCTTCATTGCTTGCATGTGCTAGAGAATATTAATTAGTGCGTCAATTCGACGCCGTTTGTTTTCAGTTCTTTGTTTATCTGTAAATAGGAGGTTGCGAATCATCAAATTAGTCATTTAATGGAGAAGAATGGTTGAATTTTGAATTTTCAGGTTCAGAATTGGATTTTGCATATCAACGAAGAAGTTCGAATTGTTTATTCTGTTGTTCAGGATAATATCATGAAATTTCACTTTAAAGTGTAAATGATGCGGATATCTGAGTGGTTGAGAACTTCAGTGGGACAATTTTTTTTGGAACTGGGAGCCTTCCTTTTTTTTTTTTTTTGGTTCTTCTCCTTTTTGCCTTTCTGAAGCAGTAATTAGAGTGATAAAATCCTTCATTTGATTCCGATGTGCAACAGCAAATTATTGCATGTTAATAAAATGCTCAATGTTTTCATTAGCGATTATGAGATTACAATGCAACACAGATGGTTGCAATAGTTTAGCTGAATATGCACTAGCAACATTAACTGGTGAAAAGTTTATTGTGAACGTGTCCCTGATCAAGATCCATTGAAACAGTGAGGGAATTAGAGAAATAAAGTGTGGAAAACTGGGAGTCTTTGTTACCTTCTATTCACGTAACATGCACGGTTCTTGATCAGTGAGTCCTGCCGGGAAATAGCCCTCTTAGTCTTTCAACTTCTTTGTCCTTGCAGTTAGTGGTAACTCTGGGACACAATATTTCCCATTTGTTCCAGGTGGTTGATTCTTCTCTCTTTTGCAAAAAGTTTCAATATCTTCATTTCTTGAGTTCACTCTTTTTTATTTCCAGAATTCATGCATCCTTGGTCTGTTATGCATAGGCATATGATTTTCTTGACATATTGTATCTATTTGTTTTTATTTTTACATGATTACCATGAGCTGAATTATCGGTAACTTTTCTGCTGGTGAAGGTTGTGCAAAAATAAGTGTGGCTACTAATATAGAAATAATCAGGAGCATGACTGAGTTTTCTTTTCTAATGGTTCTTTTTGATTTAGCTATGTTTAATGTGTATGTGCTACTTTTTAGTAGCCTTTCCTGACTACTTTGTTTTGATTCTAGTGTTACGTTTACTGGTGCTTTTGGTAATTTTCTTGTGGTTCTCATGAAACTAGACAGGTATTCTTAGGACTTCTCGAAGACTTTTTCCCAGAGCTAAATCATCGACCCTCACAAGTATGGAAAATGTAAGTTCATGTAACTATTTATTATAAAAGCTTCATTGAGCAAACACATGTACTGGGCTGGTATTTTGTACAGTCAAAAGGCAATTATCAACATGTGAGCTTAATCCACATGCATATGCATTTACTATACTTTAGATAGCCGAAACAGAATACAAATGTGCACAACTGTCATAAATTCTGGTTTAATATATCATCAAACAGGATCAAGAGGCAGTTGGAAGCCTTAAGCAACAACTAGCAAAGTTATTTGAAGAATCATTGAGAATAACAGTCCCTGAGGAGTTGGATGTAGATCCTGCTATTGCTCCGTGCCAAAATCCTAAATTCGGTGATTATCAATGGTATTGCTTGTGCTTTTTTATGTTGCTATGCGGATTCTTTAATTATGTGATTCATAGAAATGTAAGTTTCGTTTCAAATTTTTGGTTTATTGGTACGAACCTTACCAATCTTTTGCAATAGATAATCTTTTAGTCCTTACTTCCTCAGTGATTACTAATGCGATATTCTTTCTTCTTGCTGCAGTAACAATGCCATGGGCTTGTGGTCAAAAGTTAAAGGAAAGGGTACCCAGTTCAAAGGTCCCCAACCAATAGGACAGGTTTTGATGATTATATGCTTTATTGCAATTCTCTTTATGTTGTAAGTTTTATATGCTAAAGAGAAAATAATATGTTGGTTACATCATGCTGTAAATCTATCTCTTATCTCTTAAGGTGATATCTCATGGCATGAAATGCTCATTAATTGTGTTTATAGGCCATTATGAAAAATCTCCCTGCATCAGAAATGATAGATTCTTGCTCAATTGCTGGGCCTGGCTTTGTAAATGTTGTTTTGTCTCGGCAATGGATAGCCAAGGTAAGTTATTATTAGTACTTGTTAATAGAAATTTTTCTTGGTCTTGTGCCTGAAAATCTCAGCCAAATTGGTGCAGAGCATTCAAAAGATGCTTGTCAATGGTATTGAAATGTGGGCTCCCAAGCTTCCCGTTAAAAGGGCTGTGGTTGACTTCTCCTCGCCCAACATAGCAAAAGAAATGCATGTCGGTCACTTAAGGTCGACTATCATTGGAGATACCCTGGCCCGTATGCTGGAATATTCAAATGTGGAGGTTCTTCGGAGAAATCACGTTGGAGACTGGGGGACTCAGGTATATGATTGTCTACATGTTGTCGATTATATATGGTTATATTCCTATCTATTTGATGGCTTTCTTGTTGTTGCTGCTGCTTATAAATTAGTAATTATTTGTTAGGAATTATAAAGCAAAATTAAATGTTCATACAATCCTTCTGTTCTTAATTAGTATAGTCTCTTTTTCCTCATGGAACAACTGCAAATTTATTTGGTTTGAACATTCTTGAATTTTTAAAAGCAAATACTCAATTTGGTACTCTAATATCCATGACACTCAGAAAATCCCTTTTCAGTTCCCTGATTTCTTCTTTACTGAATTAGAGCCAATAATGTTTCAATATTCCTTAATGGATTTTTCTCTATAAGTTGTCTACAAATTCATGTTTGGTAATGGAAGATGAAGAATCTCCTTATGGTGCGCTCCTACTGATCTGAAAGCACTCTCTTAATATTGAAGTATAAGATTGTTCTTTATGGATTCTATCGCCTGTTTTAATGATGTTTGAACTTTTTCCAGTTCGGCATGCTAATTGAATACCTATTTGAAAAGTTTCCAAGCGGGGAAGTTGCCAGTGATCAAGCCATCGGAGGCCTAGAGGTGAGAGGACAATTTTGAATTTCCTTTGATGTTCACAGATCATATGGTGTCATTTTTGGCAATTTCTTTTCACTTTGAGTTGGGTACATGTAATATCTCTAAAGCATCTAAGGATATTGTAAATTTTTTTTGCTCAATTAGTCGTGTTTGTTAATAGTCAAGGGAGCATCATGTAATAGAACACTTTTTTGGTAGTAACTGAAGAACACGTCTAACTGTAATAATCTAAACATATTATACTGCATGAAATATGCATAAAAAGATATGAATGGAGTGTTTCACCTATCTCCTCTCTCTTCACATGCACATGATATAGTCAGATGTTAAACATATAATTTGGTTTTGTTCTAGGATAAGTAATCTGCTGCACATATATAGAATCCAAGGAGCTTTATAATTTTCTATCTTTTTGTGCTAAATATATGTTACTTAACATCTCTATCCATAATTTACAGATGTTATCTCATAGGTGGTTATGATTCAGTTTTGAGTTAGCATTATCAACACCTTGTAGCGTAAGTTTCAATAAGGGCCAGTGTTTTCCTTTTGTTTGACTATTTCTTTACCATGATAACAAATCTTTAAAAGCATTGGGTAGATTCCCCTTCTTCTTTACCATTCAATTAGATTGACTATTGCATGATACTCTAGAGTTGCTCTAAGGTTGAAATTGACTAGGGCTTGATTGTGATTTAATAAAGATCATGCATACATTTGAAGACTTATATGCTAGTGGAAAAGTCTGTCGTACTACATTACAAAGTTTTTGTCCTCTCTTTCATGATATCTCAACTCCATATCATCTTAATATCTATCAGGAACTAATCTGCACTTTAAGTTAAAATATTTGTGTTTAAATTTGTAACAATTTGTATATAAGTTATTATATTATTATCATTATTGTTCTTGTTGTTACTGCTACTATCACTATTGCTACTGCTACTACTAATATTATTATTACTATTACTACTTCTGCTATTATTTCTATTACTGCTTCTGTTATTTGATTGTCGGCTATACTTCTATGAAAAATTAAATGTAAGTGCTGCATTTCATTAAAAATAATCATGAAAATTATGGTGTACCGGGTTCTCCTATTTAGTGCTGCTTTTTCAGGCATTCTATAAGGCATCGAAGCAGAGATTTGACAGTGACCCTGCTTTCAAGGAGAGGGCACAGCGGGCAGTAGTCAGTCTTCAGGTAAATAACTTGATAGCTTAAGGATTGTAGAGGTTGATTCTTTAGTTTGTTTCTTCTTGCCTGAATGATCCTCAAGAAGTAATTATAAACCCATTTTTTGACTTATCAAAAATTCAAAGCCATCTAAATAATGTACAAGCATCTCTACTTATACTTTTTGTACACGATACTATATCTATATGCATATTACAGGCTGGAGTGGAGAAGTACCGAAATGCGTGGGCTCGTATTTGTGAAATTAGCCGGAGAGGATATGAAAAGGTTTATCAGCGACTTGGAGTTCACTTGGAAGAGAAGGTACTGGAGGACTCTCTCTTTTAAGCTGCTAATGCTGGTCCATTTGAAATTATTGGTGGATATACAAGAAGACGTGCCTGATGTCTGCATTATATGAGTCATGGAAGATCAGATAGTGGCTAATGTAGTGTAGTTTGATGATTATGCTCAATCGATTATGTGTATAAGATTTTACTGTACCCTATTATCTTAGGCTATGTTCACTTGCATTTTGGGCATTTTCTAGAAAATTTTTTGGGGGAATCAGTTTTTGGGAGAAAAATTGGAAAAAGTGTCAATCGTTTGTTTTTGTTTTGGGAAAATAGGGAAAATCGTTTGAGAATGAGTTGTTTGTTTGTTAATATTTTGTTGGGGGGACAAATTTTACTGTAAATGTCAAATCAGTTACTTTTTTGTTGGGTTTGTGGGGGAGAAATTGATTTTTTTATGTAATATATGTATGTACATTTATAATTTGATGATGTGTGTGTATATGTATATATATGTTATGATTGGTAGATAAAATATTTAGTAATAAACAAAATAATTATTTATTATTATATTAAATTTTATATGTAATTGGTTATTAAATTAAATAGATTATTAGAATATTTAATTACATATGTAATATTTATCTGTATAAAATATAATTTATATAAATATAATAATTCATTTATTTAATTAAACAAATTAATTTTATTAATATAATATGTTATCTAACTAACTTGAAACATTAAATAATTAATACGTTATTTGATAGATAAATTATTTATTAATAAACAAAATAATTATTTAAAATTAATTCATTAAATTAAATAGATTATTGTGTTAATATTAGACGATATTAATAAGTTATTTAATAAATAAATTATTTACTTATAATATAAAAATATTTAATTAAATTTAATTAATTTTTCAAAAAAATAGTTTAATTAAATTTGCAAATGTAAATTTTAGAATTTTTTAACTACTTAAAATTTAATTTTTTCATATATATAAGATATATATATATTACATGAGTGAAGTGAGAGAGTTATAAATGAATGAGTGATGTAAAAGGTGGAGTGAGAAAATGAGAGGGTAGGCGTATTTTTAGAGTGTAGGGATTTTTGGGATTGAATTGGGAGGGATTTTTTGGGTATAAAATTTTGATATTTTGAAAAAAAGATTGGAGAATGTGCCTGCTTTTTGGGATTGTTTTGGGGGTTGGAAAAAATTCCCCCAAAATGCAAGTGAACACAACCTTATTATTTTCAGCTGATATACAATATGAATTGGGTTAGCATTTTGCTCTTTCATGAGGAGAAAGCTTTTACTATCTGTAATGTATATAAGATATTAGTTTATAACTTATTTTTGAGCTTCTATGAAATGTCCATTCATGCAAGTCTTTTTTACCTTTTCACCTTTCAGCTTCTATGAAATTTACATTCATGAGTCCTTTTTCCTTTTCACCAGGGGGAAAGCTTTTACAATCCCTATATTCCTGGGGCTCTAGAGTTATTGAGCAAACAGGGATTGATTGAAGAAAGTGAAGGTGCTCGTGTTATCTTTATTGAAGGGAAAAATATTCCACTTATTGTGGTGAAGAAGGATGGTGGTTATAACTATGCCTCAACTGATCTTGCTGCTTTGTGGTGAGTTCCAATTTTTTCTTTTCATGGAAGTTCTCTTTAATCTTTCTGTTTCTTTGTCATAATATATATACTACTTGCTCTGACGAGTTTTTTCTGGTTTAGAATAGGTCCAGATCATCAGCTGCCTTATAATATTCAAAACCATTATTGCTTGTCAATTGTTGATATGTCAATTATCTAACTGATACCAAAACTTGTACTGCAATTTTTATGCTGTTTCTGCCATGTAAACTGTAGAAGTGGTTTTGTGACAAGATTTGACATGTGCAATTTGTAGGTATCGACTGAATGAGGAGAAGGCTGAGTGGATTATATATGTAACTGATGTTGGCCAACGAGAACACTTTGAAATGTTCTTTACTGTAAGTTTGAACATCTTGCTCATGCTACATATGGCACGTCATATTTTTATTTTAGCACCCATGCATTCAAATTTTGAGTCTGAAGAGCCTTTTGGAAATTCTTTCAGGCTGCCAAACGTGCTGGTTGGCTTCCAGCCGAGAATAATAAGTATCCTAAAGCTAACCATGTAGGGTTTGGGCTTGTTCTAGGAGAAGATGGAAAGCGATTCCGTACTCGCAGTACTGAAACTGTCAAACTGGTCGATTTACTTGATGAAGCCAAAAGTAAATGCAAGGCGGCTCTAATTGAAAGAGGTAAGTTGCTTTCTTTTAGTCCACACGACTACTGGGTCACCTGAGTAGCTCAAAACTATATACAACTGTTTTGATTATATCATGCTACTTATGCTCTGAAATCTGAACCTCACAAGTGCTTCAAATGTATGTCAGGCAAGGCCAAAGAGTGGACTGAAGAGGAGCTTGACCAAACTGCTGAGGCAGTTGGATATGGGGCTATTAAGTGAGTAAACTGCTTCATGGTTTTCCTGATTAATTTTGTATCCAGTCTAAAAAGGAATCAAAATATGTATGCTATCTATTTGAATGATAACCATCATATACCTCTGCTTAGAAATTTGATCCAATGTAAGACTCACTGGATCTATCAACTGCTTTTTACTTTTCTTTACCTAGTTTTGTATGCTTTTTACTTTTCTTTACCTAGTTGTGTATTCCAAAAATGGAGGCATATGCATGTATGCTACTATGGTTGGTTTGACAGAAAGGTCATTTTTCTACCCCTAGTTTTTGCTTACTGGATCTCTGAAGAAAGCATTTATTCTTTTGCATATAAAACAGATATGCTGATCTGAAGAATAACAGAACAACCAATTACACCTTTAGTTTTGACCAGATGCTTAATGACAAGGTATGTTCATGCAACCTTCTTATAAAGCATGGTCGATGTGCATCACATTTGGTTAATGAAGGAACCATTATTGTTAATGTCCTGCTATAACTACCTTCAAATTGTTGGCTTTTGTCTCTGTTTCCAGTTGAATTCTATGTGCATTCCAATTTATTCGTTACTGCCTTTTTCCTTTATGAGCAGGGAAATACTGCTGTATATTTGTTGTACGCACATGCTCGGATCTGCTCAATTATCAGGAAATCAGGAAAAGATATAGAAGAATTGAAAAAGGTAGGCCAACCCCTCAGTTATTAAATTTATATGGTTTTCTACCATGCTTTTCACAATGTGATATACTGTAATTAATATTAACGTCCACCACATTTTCTAAAATGGTTTTCTTCAGTTTTATGTTCTTATCATTATGATGGTAGGCTTATCTCACTGGAGTAAGAAATCCTGAAATAATTAGAAGTTTTAGAAATTTTAGGATCATATTCAACACTGGATGAACTCCTATGATTCACAGCACGTGGTTCTTGTTTATATTTGCAACAGATTGGAATGTTAGATTTGGCTCATCCGGATGAACATGTTTTAGGACTTCATTTGCTCCAGTTTGCGGAGGTAATTAAGTTGATTATGGGCATTTTTGTCACTATAGGCTCCTTGTTCCTGGCATTCTAAATGCTTAGTTTTTTGCTCAATGTATTTTCCATGGATCTCACTGTGTTTCTGCCTTCTCAGATTGTTGAAGAGGCATGCACCAATCTTTTGCCAAATGTGTTGTGTGAATATTTATACAATTTATCAGAAGACTTCACAAGATTTTACACCAACTGTCAGGTAAGCCTTAGTTTAATATTGCACAATAAAAACAATAACTATATTGGTCAGTACACCAGGATCAGAATCTTGAACAACAAATCGAAGCAAAGCCACACTAAACATCTCTTAACGTCGGTGTTGATTTCTGCAAGTTGTCTCAATTTGTGATTTGCAAAAATTTGTAGGTCGTGGGATCAGCCGAGGAGACAAGTAGACTCTTGCTGTGTGAGGCCACGGCAGTTGTCATGAGAAAATGTTTCCATTTGCTTGGAATTACTCCTGTCTACAAAATTTAATCCCTTCCCAAATTTTTTGCAACTTTTTGATCAGACACGCATTAGTATTTTTAGTGAGGAAAGATGCATTTAACTTTGTATATCAAACCCTACCATTTTTGGAGGGTTTAATTTGTTTACATGTAACTAGAGAGCTTCAGCTGGAAATGTCAAGATTGACTTTTGATGGTGTTGTGTAATACATCCATAGGCTGTTCTATAAAATTAAGTGTTCGATAATAAATGTGTTTGTTGTTGAGGCAAGTTTTGTGTATCTATGTATTTGACACTAGTATTAGTCTCTTGGCCATCATCAATCTAAAACAATCTCACAGGATTGGAATAGGATCTCAAGACCCTTGAATTTGTAGTTGGAGCCATCCCCCTTAAAGCCAGCCTAAAGCATAGTCTTTATTCCCAAGAAATATGTTTATTGAAAGGAATGTTTTCCCAAATCTGAAGTTTCATTTCATTGATGTGTGGCCTGCACGTTCAGTGATTTGAGAACTGTTTAGGCGATGTTGAGTTTTCATCAGGAAGGAGTGGACTGACTAATTTTCTTTTTGAAATTTTTTAAGAAATATGTATATATATATATATGTATTTCTATGATTACTATAACAAATATATAAATTAAATAATAAACTCAAAAATAAGTTTTCCATTCTCAATCAATCAATCACCCCCCCAAATCCCCCGTCAAGAGTGCAACCCTTCATCCAACGGAAGTGATGAGATCATAAGAATGGGACACTTAGGACAGTGGGTCCCATTCCCACCGTAAAAATAAAATTCCCGCTTTAAAAAGGTGAAAGCCACGCCGAACCCCTGCATCCTGCACCCCCATTTTCCCGAATTAAATGTGCACACACAGAGTATTCCACCTACTCTATCTGCTGTGGGGCGTGGGCCCCGCAACCAGCGATTCCATTGTCTGCATTTCCCCGCTCACATGTCTAATACCCTAATTCTCTCACTTGTCTCACAATCCTCCCTCCAGTTCCCTCCAATACCATCTCAAATCACTCCAGCTGTTCCACGACGTATAAAGACGTCTCACTACAAAATCGGCTTACCACGTTTTTGGTTCACTGTAGAGAGAATCACGGGACTCTTCAAATATCTCCCTCCCTCCATTCCTCCCATTTCTCTAGTGTCTTTCCATCAATAACTACCCACATTTTCACAATCATCCCAAGCTCACATACCCCCCCCCCCTCCCCACAAGAACACGAAGAACACGCAGTGAGAAAATCAGGAAAAAAAAGTCCAAGAACATGAGGGAAATCTTGCACGTTCAGGGAGGGCAATGCGGGAACCAAATCGGGTCGAAGTTCTGGGAGGTGATCTGCGACGAGCACGGCGTCGACCCGATTGGTAAGTATAAGGGCGATGGATGCTCCGAGACGCAGTTGGAGAGAATCAATGTGTATTTCAACGAGGCATCCGGTGGAAGGTACGTGCCACGAGCTGTGCTTATGGATCTGGAGCCCGGGACTATGGATTCTATCAGATCCGGTCCGTACGGGCAGATCTTCCGCCCCGATAATTTTGTGTTCGGGCAGTCGGGTGCGGGGAATAACTGGGCGAAAGGGCATTATACTGAGGGCGCGGAGTTGATTGATTCGGTGCTCGATGTTGTCAGGAAGGAGGCCGAAAATTGTGATTGCTTGCAAGGTTCTTGAAATATAGATTGAATTCTTGGTTTTGTTTGAATGTGGATTTCTGCGTTTGTAGATATTTTACGTTTTGTAGATATTTTCCGGGATTCTAGGAAGAGCTTATGCGTTCTGCTTCATTCTTCTCGCGTATGTATGTATATGCATTTCACAGTGTAGGCATATGAGTATCTATACTCTCTGTGCATGTATTTATGTTTCTTTAATTTTCCTTTGTTTTGTCTGATCTGTGAAAATTGCGTGTTGTATGTATGTTTTGCCTTGTTTTATATTCTTACATAAGGATGTAGATATATGTTTTGTCTAATGTAGGGGTTTCTCTGCTTTCTTGGAGTGTTCTGAGTTCTTGGGGATTATGCGAAAATTGTGTACATTTATGATTTGATTTAGGTTTAGCGAGATCTAGCATGTGGTTTCATTTGAAATATGTACGATTTTCAGATGCTTATATGGGTTGACTAAAAATGAGGACGTCTTTTACCCATGAACTCGGTGAAATATAGCCTGGTAATAGACATTTTCGAATTTATTTTTACATGCTTAAAAATTCCGGGTTATGTAAAATTGATTATAATGTGATGTGCTAAGCATTGAAATCTAATTTCTGTGGCATGATCATTGGAAGCCTGATTGCAAATATGCATGTTGTGTCAACTAATGATGCAGTTTTTCTTATTCTGCCTTGTAAATTTCTATATTCATACTGTCTATTTCTTAAATAGTGAGCATTATTCATGGGTCCCTTTCATATTAGAAACACTTCAATACTATTAGGATTGTCGTGCTTGTGGTTTGGAAAATAATCATGTTGCTTAATTTATTGCATTCCGGTCCACCGACAGTTTATCCACTGGCAAACCTGACAATTATTAGGAAAGGTCAGCTCCTTGTACTAATGGTGGTGAAACTATTCCACCAACCTGATGGATTCTTTTTCCTTTTTCTTTCCTGATGTCTTTTCTCTGTCTTTAAAATTGATATGTTGGGATTTTATGGTCAACCACCAGGCATGAAGGAGATGTCCTGTCAACAATAATTTGAATAAAGCACATACTATTCGTGAGCGTTTCTCTCTGTTTGGACATTATTAGTTGAATTTTTTAGTGAAGATTTCTTTTATGGGTTCTTAATTCCTGATTTTTGATGGATGCAGACTGACTATATGAAATTTTCTTTGAGTTCGCTGGTTTTCATAAGCTAATTGGTGGTTTATTGCACTCAGGAACTACATTTCAATGAGATGTTAATCACAGAATCTTATTATTTCTTTGTTTACTGTATAATTTGTGCTGTATATTATAAAGATTGTTTGTTCTTTTATCTGTATGAATCCTGTAATTTCTTTTGCTAGAAGAGCTAATAATTAAATCTTTTTCTTTTCAAAAAATTAAAAAAGAAAAATGATTAAATTGTGGTTTTCATGTGCCAGGATTTCAGGTATGTCACTCACTTGGAGGAGGTACAGGTTCTGGCATGGGTACTCTCTTGATTTCAAAGATCAGAGAGGAATATCCTGACAGAATGATGCTTACCTTCTCTGTCTTCCCTTCACCAAAGGTCTCCGACACTGTCGTTGAACCCTATAATGCAACACTCTCAGTTCATCAATTGGTGGAGAATGCAGATGAATGCATGGTCCTTGACAATGAAGCTCTCTATGATATCTGTTTCAGGACTTTGAAGCTCAGCACTCCAAGCTGTGAGTACTTACCCATATATATATATATATATATTATATTAGCTTGAAGTTTTTAGTGTAAGCTAATGACTAGTGTTTCTTTGATCATTTGTTTGCAGTTGGTGATTTGAATCATTTGATCTCGGCAACTATGAGTGGCGTAACATGTAGTTTGAGATTCCCTGGCCAGCTGAACTCTGATCTCAGGAAGTTGGCAGTGAACTTGATACCTTTCCCACGTCTCCATTTCTTCATGGTGGGCTTCGCTCCACTCACCTCTCGTGGATCACAGAATTACATCTCTCTCACCGTCCCAGAGCTGACACAACAAATGTGGGATTCAAAGAACATGATGTGTGCTGCTGATCCTCGTCATGGACGCTACCTGACTGCCTCTGCCATGTTCCGGGGGAAAATGAGCACAAAAGAGGTTGATGAACAGATGCTTAACGTCCAGAACAAGAACTCTTCATACTTTGTTGAGTGGATCCCGAACAATGTGAAGTCAAGCGTGTGTGATATTCCCCCCACAGGACTTAAGATGGCTTCCACATTCGTGGGAAATTCAACGTCTATTCAAGAAATGTTCCGCAGAGTGAGTGAGCAGTTCACTGCTATGTTCAGGCGCAAGGCCTTCTTGCACTGGTATACTGGGGAAGGGATGGATGAAATGGAGTTCACTGAAGCTGAGAGCAACATGAATGATCTGGTAGCAGAATACCAGCAATATCAGGATGCCACTGCGGATGATGAAGAAGACTATGAGGATGGTGCTGAAGAGCAATATGAGAACTAAAAGGGTTATGGATATGGGCTCTTATTTTCAATGCTTTTGCGTGTTGTTTTTTCTATAATTCAAATCATGGATGATGCCTTCATATGCTTCATTTTCTTTTGTTATCAACTTACCAGCTTACTGGCTTTTATTTCTGAGTATTATTTTGTGCATTTGTTTTTAGTATCGGTATTGTTGGTATACTTTGGGATGCATTTATATAGTATTATAATATTGTTTCAGTAACATCACTGTGTTTTGCATTTAGATTTCTCACATAGCTGTGATTTTGTTGGTGTTTCTTTTCCACTGAGTAGAATCAAAAGCGTAAAAAACTAGTCAGGTCTTCTTTTTTATACCCATGCGATTCATGTGAAAGAAAAGGGGGCCCTTACTGTCTACTTCTTCAAAGCTTCACAAAATCCCAAAGAAGTTTTACCGTGTTGTATGGGTGTATATAATGTACCTGTCAACCGTGGTGGGTGGATTGAAGGACACGAGCCCACGATCATATCCATGAATCTTGGATTTTTGTATCCAGCCACCCACCTTGTGATAATGGTATCATGGGAGCTTGGGCTTTTCCTATAGCTGCAGACAAACTCGTCTTTCTGATCCTTTAATTTCTAGATCAAATTACGAAATTGGCCACAAATATACTGTGTAATTAGGGGTGGGCTTTGGATCAGGTGATTTAGGTACCGACACAATTTAATCGGATATTATTCGATTGGGTTGGGTCTCTTATTTAAGAAAAATATGGGTTGAGTGGTGATAGTGATACTCGAACAGAATTTCGAATCAAATATCGAGTAGGAGGTCCTATCAATTGGGTAGTTCAAGTACCCGATTTTACTTTATAAAAAAATAAATATATATTATATATAATACATATCATAAGTATATATTGTGTGTATATATATATGTAAGTATAAATAATACATATATTATTTATATATAATATATATAAATATAGTGATATATATTTTATATAAATATATATTTTATAATATATATATATATATATATATATATTTGAAAAACATGCCAAAATTTGGCCTCTATACTAATAGAAAACCTTTTTTCTTCTTCTTCTTCTTCTTTTGGTTTTAAGTCTTCTAAATAATATTTATATCAAATTGAAAAAAAAAAAATGTCGGGTATCTGAGCCTAAACTAATCAGGTACCTGACATAGTTAGATAGCCGAAGTATTGGGTACCCGACAAATTTGAATCACCGTCAAGTAGCTAAAATTGTCATTTGATAAATTGAGTACCCAATGCAAACTATTCGAATCCAAACTATTCCATCCACATAATACACACATGCCCACAGGGGAGTTCCTATCATTATTTACTAATATCTTATGCGTAAGATGGATGATGCAAATGAATTTCACGCACCAATAATCTTAAACTCTAAGCTCGAATATATATAAAAAAGAGAAAACAAATTTCTCAAAAAGAATAATGAAAATATCTAGACAGCAACGTACCTATTTTATCATGAAAAAATTTGATTAACTAGTTAACATATTTTTTTATATTGAACAAATTAAAATTATTAAAAATTAGTATTTGGTTAACCATTATAATCAACTTCAATAATCAATTAATAAAATTTTCTTAATCGTATATTTTTATACATATGAAAATCTAATATATGACAATCAATAATTATGAATGCTCCAATTTTAACACAATAAATATAGCAATAAATTAGAGGATATATTAGTAAAGAGGTTAGAAGATTTTGAAAACCAAGTTAGATATTACATTTAATGCTTATTAACCAATTTTTTGTAATCAAAATTTAAAATTGCCAGAGATAAATATTTGTTAAAATTGAGGAATTGCAATCAAATAACCTTTCCCTATGTATAAAAATAATACATAAAATAATCTATAAATATTGCATTTTAATTTAAAATTATAAAAAATATTATTTGAAGTAAAATTGAGCAATTGTAGTCCAAATAACTCTTTCCTATGCACAACAATGAAGATATATGGCTCATCATCGATTAATTATTATGATAATCAATAATATCCAAATTAAAAATTTTGAAATAAAAAATATAGTAATAACTTATGGGTACATGATTTAAAGAGGTAAGAATGTTTTGGAAATTAATTAGATATTTTTTTAATGCCCACCAACCAATTATCATATTTTTTCATAATCAAAAATTTAATTTTCTTAAGATTTAGTATTTGGTCAAAATTGGGTAATTACAATTAAATAACCCTCCTTTTTATTATACAATAATAAAGAAAGATGGTTACCCATTAGTCAACCAATATAATAACCCCTTTTTTCTATATATAATAGTAAACTAGTCATTGACCAATATAATTATTGAAGTTTTCTTATATATATATATATATATATATATATTTTATACACACGCATGCATGTCAGGAGTCTGTTGGCTCGAACTCCTAACCTCCCATATCATGTGGAAGGCTTATGTCATTGGGCCACAAACCACTTGACTTTATATATATATATATATGAAAATATAATGTATGATCATAAATAATTATTAAATCAAATATTGACATAATGAAACATATAGGAAATGTAATTTAAAGATTAAAAGATTTTGAAAACTAATATAAGTATTGTATTTAATGTTCACCAACCAATTTATCATATTCAAAATCCATCACGATTACATCACATCAACACATAAATCACAACAGTACTTACTTGTATATGCAAATAAATTATGTCAATCCACATATGTTGAATCACTGTTACCTACTAATATCTCTTTGATCAAATCACAAACACAGTCATCCACAAACTCTTATATGGAATCAACTATGAATGTACCTCATTCACAATATTGGACAATTACCAAAATTACCCACTCCTTTACATACTTCAAATTCATTGAGATTTAGAGATGCTTCATAGAAAAAACATTAGTTGAAAGAAATTTGGAGGGAAAATTTTTAGGAAAAAGTGGTTGGCAAGGGCAATCTTCTCTTCTCTCGTACAATTACGTAAATAATTTTAAATAAACAAGTTCTCCTATATGAGGAAGAGTTCGAGTTTAATAAGGAGTATAATTCCACCTAAATATAAAATTATAGCTACTCAAATATAAATGTCAATTGGGTTGTGATCAGGCGAAAAACTTGATCAGATTTGTAACATTTCCGTCCCACACATGTTTGACTGAATTTCTTTGAATCTCATAGTCACAAAATTCTTAATTTCACATAATTCCCTAAAAAATGAAGTGTAAGATCAAGTGACAAAGGAATAGTGACGAGTGCTACACACACACACACGCACACACACACATATTTATATATATATATATATATTTGAATCATTACCAACTCACATAGCCCTAAAACTTAATAACATTGTGTACTCCAAACTGTATGGTTGCACCTAATCCTAGATTAATTAGTTGAGTGACACAGTGGCATAAGCTTCCTTTATTATGTGGGAGGTAAGAAGTTTAAATTCGAATGAACTATTTGTATTTCAATTTACTTGATTTGATTTCAATAATAAGATAATATTGTCTTGGTAAAATAATAAATTCGTCATTGTAAGTTCGGAAAAAAAAAATCCTAGATTAATTAAGCCCATGGAAATTCTCTAAAGCCACACTGAAAATAAGGTTCTCTATTCCTATGGCTGAATAGCTAGAACTGCATATGATCCATGGGCATGGATTGAAAAATATAGCTTTGCCCCAGGGTATATAATATAACCATATTTGAGTTAAGATTAAGGGTTAATTACACAGACCCCTTGAGGTTTGGCCTATTTACAACGAGGTCCAAAGATTTGGAGAAATTACAAAAAAAACCCTGGAGTAGATGAACGGCCGTTAAGTTGGACGGTTTGGGTGAAATGGCTATTACACACTTGCCTGAAAGAAAAAAAACCAAAAAAGATATAAATTTGCCAAAGACAAAAATGTCCCTTACCTGTGAGAATTATCGAAATGCCCTTGTGTTGGTGGTAAAGTAGTTGTCTTCCTCATTCTTCTCATGTTCACAAAGAAAGAAAAATACCTCAAAATCCTAGAAAAAATCGTTGGCCTACATTTCCAAAATCGATCTTCTTCTCAAACCCACCATTATCCTCTCTATTTTGAACGTTGATTGGTAGCCATTGGAGTTCACTTTCAAGGGAGAATTTTGAAAAGACTAGGGTTTGTAACTTTCAGAAAGGTATATTTTTTTTCTTCCAAAACTTGTTATTTTTGTACGATCTTGTTATTACGTTATATATTTCTTCGGAATTTTTTTGAAAAATACCGATTTTTTCTATTTTTATCTAATGTATGGTTGTGTTTCCCATTTTTTGTGGGTTTTCTATTTTTCCACCAAAAATGAACTTGAATTGGTATTTTAAATATGATTTAGTCCAGGCATGTTGATAGCTTTCAGTTTACTAATGAATGATGTGGTAAAATTGATGTTATTAGACTAATTTTCACTGTAACAGAATCTGGGACTATTATGTTTGTTACGAAAAATCAGATGTTATTATATATAAATATCAGAAAAGTAGAAGGGGGTAAATATAATGTTTTATTGAATTTAGTAATTTGTGTTTTTCAAATTTTTGTTACAGATATGGGTTCTGGAATTGTTGACATTGTTGTGCATATAGTTGACTCCACTTACAAGATTGAAAATATAGATCCTAACGCATACAATTATGAAAAATTGATTGATGATAAAGATGGTATGCTAAGCAATGTAGCTTTTTCTGGAAATTTGCCTTTCATTTTTAGGTGTGATTTCGTACATATTAGTATTAGGGAAAAGATGATAGTATGTGATGATAGGTCTCTACAGAATATGTTTAAGTTCAATAAAGGTAGGAAACAGATAGATTTATTCATACAAATAGAAGAGGCACCTCCTCTGGCTATTGACCATTCATTTGAGAAGTTGTTGGAGGCTGCTCATGTTTAGGAGGGGACAACATTGACAAAACTGATGGTGGAGAAGGTTGCAGTCAGGTAGAAGGGGAAAAACTTGATCCAGCTGGCAAAGGGGTGAGGCTGAATTCAAACAAAATGTAAATTTTCTGTGTATTTTTTAAATTGTGAATAAATGTTAGGGATGTATTAGTTTGTTATTTGAAATATGAAGGGGGTTTATGTAACATATATATAAGTTAATGGTGTGTGCTAAAGTTTTATTTGAAATATGTGGATATATTTATAATTATGTTGCACATGTTACTTTGTATTAGGCTATTGATGATAAGTGTTCTAGAGATCATGCTAGTGAGGGAAACACTGTTGAAGATGTTGAGGAGAATGTTGTTAAGAGTTCTGAATGTGGTGGAAGCAACACATCTTGTGAGGCAGCTACACCTCTTGAGGATATAGTGGAGCCTATGGGAAAGGCTGTGGTTGAGGGTTGTGTGGCTCCATAAGATATACTGGAGCCTATTGGTGAGGCTGTTGTAGCTCCACAAGATGTGGTGCAGACTATTGGTGAAGGTTCTATAGTTGGGAAAGATAGGTTGAAGCCTGTTATTGATGCAGTTGCACCTCCTGAGGATGTGGTGGAGCCTGTGGGAGAGGATGTGGCTGAGGGATGTGTAGCTCCACGAGATATGCTGGAGCCTATTAGTGAGGATGTTGTAGCTTCACATAATGTGGTAGAGGCTATTGTTGACGTTTCTGTAGCTGGGGAAGATGGGCAGGAGCCTGTTATTGATGTAGCTGCACCTGCAAAGGATGTGGTGGAGCCCCAAGTTGAGAGTTCTGTTGCTGCAACAAATGTGCTGGAGCCTATTACTGAGGCAACTGCACCTGTAGAGGATGTGGTGGAGCCCCAAGTTGAAAGTTTGTAGTTGTAGCAGATATGCTGGAGCCTATTGGTGAGGCTTCCCAATTTCATGAGACTACAAACCAAGCATCTGACTTTGAGGTTGATCATCAAAGTGGTGATGATACTGGTGATGTTGACGCCAATGCAAAGGTAAATTATCAAAATATTTTGGCTATGTATGTTTTATAGCATATTATTAGTAACATTGGGCTACTTGTTCTAAATTATTGAGGATATAATGAAGGACTTTGCTACTGAGAGGGATAATGTGAATGAAAATGAGAAGGAGATTGCTGAAGCTGAGTCAAATGCAGAGAAGGTAAGTTAATTGCAATTTCAAGTGTTATTTTGTACTATTAGGAACTTGATTGTAAATGTGCAAAATAGGTAGGGGTACCTAGTAATTTGGGCAATATTAAATCGGTAATATGAGGATGCAGTCTTAATAGGAGGGTGCATTTCTAATGTTTGAGGAAATTCAATGATAAATTTGTAATATAAATGTAAAGATTATGGGGTTTATTGTAGATTTATGTAGACAATATGGGGTTTATTGAAAGTTTATGTAAACTTTGAGGAGTTTATTTTAGTTATTTTACATTCTTATGTCCTTCACACATAATCTGAAGTATTGTTTATTTTTTTATTGTAATGTACTGTAGGTTGCTGAAGATTACTTGAATGAGGTTGCTGCTGATGACTTTTTTCGGGACTAGGGTTTGAATGAAGATGAAAATAATACAACAGATGATTCCAATGATGGTGATGAAGAGATAAGTTCCTCAGAGTCAAGTGAGGAAAGTGAGGAAGAGTAAGATGAAAAAGAAACAAGTAAATCTGATAAGGATTTTAGTGTTCTTGGTGGTTCAGGCTCTGAGTTGTCTGACTACCAGTCAAATGACCATTGTGAGGTTCAGAACTCATTTGATGAGGAGATTCCAGATGACCCTCTGGGAGGTGCTGCAGTGGACAGAGAGAAATTCACTATCCCAGAAGACTTATCCTCAGAAATCAAACTTCAGAAGGGAATGGTGTTCTCTAGTGTGTATGCCTTCAGAGATGTATTACAAGAGTATATCATACGAGCTGGATTTGAGATTATTAGGATCAAGAATGATAGAACTAGAGTGACTGCCAAGTGTGCTGCTGATGGTTGCCCTTAGAGGATTTATGCCTCCACCATGCCAGATGGTGTTACATTTTCAATCAAAATAAAAGTGCCAGATCACACATGTGTTAGAATTGATTGCACTAAAAAAGCTTCTGCAAAGTGGATAGCTGGGAATTTGAAAGAAGTGGAGATAATCCCACCATGAGGCCTAGAGGACTTAGGACAGAGCTAAGAAAATATGAGGTTGCTCCTAATTATATGCAGCTTTACAGAGCTAAGAGAAATGCAATTACTGATATTGAGGGCAAAAACAGTGAGTCATATGTTCAGTTGCCTTCATATGGTGTGATAGTGATAAGGAGGAACCCTGGTTTCATTTTGAGCATGCAATTTGAAACAAATCAAGAGTCTGAAGATGGTGTTGAAAGTAGTTTAATACCATATGAACCTACTTTTAAGAGATACTTCATGGGATTGAAAGTTTTGAGAGATGGTTTTCTCAATGGTTGTGGGCCCTTTCTAGGATTTAATGGATGTCACCTAAAAGGGCTATATGAGGAGTTCTACTGGCAGTAGTGAATCTTGATGGAAACAACGGGCTGTTTCCAGTTGCATTTGCAGTTGTTGAAACTGAATGCAAGGAGAGTTAGGGATTTTTTTTTTTTTTTTTTGAGTGCTTGAGGGATATGCTTGGGGGATTCAATAATGACAAGCCCTGGGCCTTCATGATTGACAGACAGAAGGTATTCCTATATTTTGTTGTCTTTCTACAACTTAAATAGTTTTATTGGTTATTTTTTACATACTTAAATGCCTTTTTGGTTAGGTCTATAAAACCTCAAGGGGGGTAAATGTAATATCATATATAGATTTTATATAGTATGTAATATGATTGCATTTCAAATTGTTTGTTTGTTACATATGTACAATTTGAGGGGGGGAGGGGGTAAAGGTAGGATTGTAACTATTTGAAGGATGTGCATTTTATGTTTTTTATAGTTAAGGGTTTCCTTGATATGTATCTACAAAATTGTAGGCTTTTCTAGGTGTTGTCTTCTGTATGCAAATATCATTGGGTTTTTTGGTTATCTGTCAGGCTTTTCAAATAGTAAGGGGGTAAATGTAGTAGCGACATTAACTGAAGGGTTTTTTTGTTATCTGTTAGAAAGTTAAAGGGTTTCCATGATATTATTTGTGACTTTTTCTTTTCTATTGGTAGGGTCTCATTGAAGCTACAACTAAGCTTGCTCTCAATGCAGTAAATAGGAAGTGTTGCAGGCATATTTTATGACAATATTAGACAACATTTTCTAGGAGTGTTTTTGAAAAAATATTTTTGGATGAATGCGCGTTCTCACAATGCCCAAGGTTTTAATTGGGCAATGTACAAGATCAGGGAGCATAGGCAGGCAACACATGATTGGTTTAATAGCAAGGCATGTTTTTGATTCAAGGTTGAAAAATAATCATGTCACAAATAATATTTCTGAATCTTTCAACTATTGGATAGGTGAGCTGAGGTCAAAACCAATTTTAACCCTTCTTGATGGTTTTAGAACAAAGTAATGACTAGGCTGAGGATGAGGTTAGAGAGAGGGCAGAGGTGGACTAACTGTGTCTGTGAGAATGTGGTCTCAAAGATCAATAGTGTGAATGAGGAAGTGGTATCATGTTGGTTGACAATTAGTAGTGCATATGAGTTCCAAGTGTTAGATAAAGGGATGCATTACATTGTCAACCTTGATGATAGGAACTAAGATTGTAGAGAATGGGATATTTTTGGCATTTTATGCAAGCACACTATATTAGTCATATCCTATAGGAGAGAGTCAG
This sequence comes from Jacaranda mimosifolia, assembly GCA_018894105.1. Lineage (NCBI taxonomy): Eukaryota > Viridiplantae > Streptophyta > Magnoliopsida > Lamiales > Bignoniaceae > Jacaranda > Jacaranda mimosifolia. The sequence continues at coordinate 24,786,095 of CM032131.1, read as the reverse complement.
TACAACTTTATTCAGATATTAGCTTCTACAGTATTGTTTACTTGAAGGCCTACTAAGAGGTGATACAACCCATTCCGGATATTGCCTTTTGGCCTTTAGACTTGAATCCACAGCCACAAAAAGTTCTTCCTCTTAAAATAAAGAAGCTGCCAGGTAGGCACAAGAAGAGAAGAAGAGAGCTAAGTGAGGCACCAGCTGTCATGCAAAGCAAGATATCATACGCTCTTAGATGCAGCACCTGCCAGTCATTTGGGCACAACAAAAGGCCCTACAACCAGGCATCTCGGTCAACATCTCAGTCAACCTCTCAGAACAGGAAGAAGGTTTGAAGTCTCTAATTAATGATACTGAGGCTTATTTGAATTTTTAACACTCGTTGATTACTGTTTTATTTTCTTTTTGCTGAGAAGAAGTGACAAATCTGTCCACTTTGATGCTAATGCTCCTATGGCCGAAATTCTAAGAGAAATGAAGAAGAAAAAGAAGGCTAAAACCAGCTCTGCATTTGCTGTGGCACATGTGCACATGGGTGGTGGAGGACAGTCTGGAGATGTTGCTTATATTTGTCCTTTTGTTTCTTTTGTCAATATGAATTTTTGAAAAACTCTATGCTTGGGGTCTGTTATTTTATGATTGTAGTGGAATCCTACAATGGATGTTTTTATTGTCTTACTGGATAATTTTCTGACTATATTTTGTAAGTATTTGGATGATGAATATGTTGAACTTGTCATATTTGAAGGATTGAAATGTAAAGCTTTTGCAGTATTTATAGTTGATAAAATTTCAGCCTTTCTTTCTAACATGTTATGTAGTTCTATTCAAAGTTAAGGGAGGTATCTGCAATGTGTCTTAATTTGTATTTATAAAAGAATTAGGTTATTCAACTTATGTAAGCTTTTTATTATTCTAGGGGGGCAAAAGTAATGTTGTATATATGCCATCTGCAAAAAAAAATATATGTATTAAGGGGATAAAAAATTATATTTATAAATGTAAAATCAATCATTAAACAAATCAAAATTATTGAAAATTTTGTCAAACTACCATCTACAATGCTTTACAAAAATTCAACAAATAAAACCTTACAGTCTTGAAATTATTACAAGTAGGTACAAGGGTATTTTTGTCTCGAAAATAACCGTAATAGTAACCTAAGGGCTTTTTCAAAATTTTATGTAATTTTTTTGATGATGTCAGCATTTTTTTTGACGGAGCTTAACGGACTTTCAAAATTGTAAGATGGAGCAAAACTTCAAGGCGGGGTTTTTGTAATTTTCCCAAGCCTTTAAATTTATTTGTAAATAAGCCAAACCTTGGGTGGGGTGGGGGCGTCTGGGTAATTAACCCTAAGATTGAATATCATTATTGTGTATAAAACTCCACGAGAATGGTGGAATTATGTTATAATGTCGTAGTAGAATATCTATCATGTCAATTTCCTGTAGGTCTCCAAAGTTACGGGTACTAAAGATGGTCAATTTTTTGTTTATTTAATACTTAGCTTCAACCCAAATTGTTGTGCTACTTTGCCCCCCACACCCCCCCGCCCAAAAAAAATAAAATTGGGAAAGAAGATTTTGCATGCCATTTTGTAGATTAAAGTCAAATACACCTACTAAAAACACTGCGATTTGCGACGAGATTTTGTAATGGATTTTTGGCAAAATTCGTCACAAATAGCGATTTTTGATGAATTTTCCTTTGTTACAAAAATTTGCGACAAAAATTTTCATCGCAAATTTTAAAAAAATAAATTTTAAAAAATTATGCATCCTATACCAAATTTGGTACCTATAATCAACCAATAAATTATGCATCCTCAATTGTAAATTGCAATGCCAAATAATAATAATTCAAATAAATAAATACATAAAACTCAACAAATGCGACAAACTCTTGAAAAATATAATAAACCAAGTCCTAACTAAAATATAAATTCACAAAATAATGCCAAAAAAATTATCTTAATCAATACAAAGGCTTATACTAAATGTCAATATCTTGAGATATCAAAGTCTGCAATTTCAAAGCAAAAATAGAATTAGAATAATGAAAAATAGAAACATAAACTAAGAGGCATATAAAAAAAATTCAGAACACTTAGAAAAATATATATTTTCAAATCTAATTAAGAAAAAACATATGTTATGCTTGAAATAATTCTTACCTCAAACTCCCCAAAAGACATCATCATAATTGCCTTTGAATAACAAAATCCAATGGAATTGTCTGTCAAATTTTTTTTTTGAAAACTTAAATTTAAAAGTTAAACGAGTAACTCCTAATTTGATATAGACTATATGGATATAGATATAGACAACACAAAAGTTTTGGTGTGTAGTGCTCAACCATATAAGATATCTATTGGCAAATATATAATATAAGTATCTACATATTGGCGTATTGATGTCAATAATAAACAAATTGAGGATTAGAATGTCTATAGCCCATTGACAATCCAATTCTTAATTTGTTTATCATTACATCAAACATATCCATATAGATAAAAAGGCCAAAGATTTAATATGATTAATGATACATTCTATCAAAAACTCCCTTAAATAGAGTACTTCAAATTGCCAAAAAAACAAGACTCAACAAAATGTAAAGCATTACTTCAATTAAAAACAACTTATAATATTTATGAACACATATTGAATCAAAAAATTGGATATATCTGTCACTTACTATAACAAAACAATATATATATATATATCATAATTTACAAAGTGATTATCAATCTAAAATTTTCTTACAAGTGCACATATTTATCTATAAATCATAATACCATAAACTAAAATTAAAATTTATAAAATTAATACAAATCAACATATACTAACATAAAGTTTAACTCAATCAAAATTCTAATAGAATTTTTAATTCACATAAAAACATAAATCTAATATAATATAACAACATTTAATACATAAATCAAATTTAAACTAACATAATTTAATCTAATACATAAATTAAATTTAAACTAACATAATAAATCATAATTTAAACTAACATTTACGATTAATAATATTCATAAACGTATAAGGGCACATAAACACTCCTCTTTATACCCATCATCATCATGCAAGTAATTAAAAACCAATCAACAACCAATGAGAAAGCTTCAGCCCTTCTCCCAACATCTCATCCTTCTTCCTAATTCCACCAATTCTAAATACATATCTTAACTAAATACATAAATACATAAATCATATCTTAACTAAATACATAAATGCATAAATCAAATTTTAACTAAATAAATCATTATTAAAAAATTTACCTTAATTAGTGAGATAATGCAAAATATAAATTCTCCAACCTGAAATAACAAATAAACAAAAACCATTAGCATTTTTTAAAATTAAAACAAAAATTTCAAATAAAAAAATAGAAAAAAAAAATTGCCATCTGATCGGTCGCTGGCCGCCTGTGCGGCCAACACTTGCTGGGCGTGCACCCAGCAGGCCCAGTTACTAGGCGAACACCCAGCAAGCTTGCTAGGTGCACCAGGTGTGCAGCGAGCAACTTGCTAGCCCTGATCGGCAGGCCACAGTAAAGAAGAAGAAAAAAAAGAAAAAAAAAAAGAAAAAAGGAAGATGGAAAGGGGAAATGCTTTGCAAGGGCTCCAAGTGTGTGTGTGGGTGGGGGAGGTAGGGTTTATTCCCCCCCCCACTCAATTTTATTATTATTATTATTATTAATTTTTTTTTTCAAGATTTGCAATGGATTTTTTCGTCGCAAAACTTCAATTTTGTGATGGAAATAAAATCCATCGCAATTTTTTTGAAATTTAAAAAAAATTGCGATAGATCTTTTTTTGTCACAAAATTAAAATTTTCATTTCCTTTGCAAATTTTCTAAAAATTTAAAAAAATTTGCAATTGATTAAAATTGAAGTTTTGTTATGGAAAAATCCGTTGCAAAAGGTCAAAATTAATTTTTTTCAAAAATTTCCATTTTGCAACATAAATTTTTTTTGCACCGGAAAATTAGTCGCAAAATCCATTGCAATTTGCGACGGAATTTTTCCATCACAAATCGCAGTTTTTTTGGTAGTGTACGTTTAATTAGGGTGATTTGGGATGATATATTAATTATATGATTTTTAAGTTGATTTTCTTTTAAATTACATAAACGACTAAGGGTTAGTTTGGTTGGATTTTTACATTATCTCATGATTATTTATCATGTGATAATTTGTGTAATTTTTCATAATTGTGGTATAGTTTAGCCAGCATGATAAATAAATCCATGGGAGGTGGCAATTTAATTTATCATGGAAATTGCATATATAAATACGGACTTTTGGTATTTATGCGAGTTTGAGTATTTATTGTTACTCCAACCAAACGAATGATAAGGTGAGATAAAAATATGGTATCCCATTTTATCATTCCACCCAAACTAGCCCTAAGTAAATAAAGTAAATTGATTCAATTATTCCTGAGCAAGTAAAATATTATTTGGATATCTCGCTGCAACTAAATTGATATGTAAATATTCAAAACTTAAAAATTGATATATATTAACCGTATGTTTGAACCATGAATTTTAACATGAAAATTGCGATGATTTCTTTTTCTTTTTTTTTTTCATACTTCAAATGATGTAACTATGTATCTTAATATTTGCATATTTACATTTTTCTTCTCTTTTTTCTCACTATTGTTAGTATAGCATAAAAGTACTTTCTCTTATAAGATATTCACTAGTTTTTTGCCATTAGCATTCTAGATGAAAATAAATAATAACAAAGAAAACAGATATAAGAATGCATTATTATAATTTTGTTCATAGCAATTTAATGCTACAAGCTTTCCACCATTACTATTTTGTTCCTAGCAATCTACAAGCTTTAATTCCCAATAGATTTGGTCTTGATTATTTCCATTCTCCTCCTCCTAGCTTCTGCAGCAACGGCTTTTCTATCCAACCATTGGGGTGTGTTCACTCCAAAAGCCTCTTGATTATGTTGAGTTAATTTTACTCCAGCGGTAACCTCTCTCCTTATTTTCACTTCAAGCTTTCTTTGCCTAGTATTTAGCACCTATGCAAAGATAAAAAATTAAAAAAAAAAACAAAAACAAATGAACCATTATTCTTACAATAAATATAATGTAAAAAAAAGAAATTTTTTTTGAATCTAATGGGTATTATTTTGTTTTTTTTTTTTTTAACTCTAATGGGTAATCTTGATAATATAAGCTATAAATATATATAGTCCCATTACCTCTTGTCTCATTGCTTTCAATTGAGAATTCTTGGCCTTCAACTTGTTGCGATACTTGGTCACGTTTTCAATCTCCTGCTTGATTGATAAAAGGGAGAACTTTAACCATCTGTTTGGACCTTGAATTTTAAGAAGAAAAATGCTAAGGAAATTTTTTCTCATACTTCAAATCATGTAACTTTATGCTTTAATGTTTGCACATTTGCATTTTTCTTCTTCATTTTCTCAATAATTTTCTTGATCCAAACATAGCATAAGAGAAATCTAAGTATAATAAAAGAGAAAATTGGAGTTAAGAAGAGAAACCAAAATTCGAACAAAATATTAGTAAGAAAAGACACAGAAAGAAATTCAATAAAAGTCAATTTCAATTTGTTAATAAAGGAATTTTGCAAGCTCACCTTTTTGAGTACGTCCCTTCGTTCAGTTAATTCTTGTATCATATTAATGTACTCCTCCTTTGACTACAAATTAAATCAAGAAACAAACTTGTAAATCTGAGTAATGAAAGAAAAAAAAAAAAAATAACAATAGAGGAGTAGGTTATGGATGACACAAAGCCAAAAACAGGAGAATGTGAAAAATGTTAAAAATTAAAAAATGAAAATAGAAAACCTAGGGCCAGATTGTTTGTATTCTATAACAACAACTTCTCATTTTACACTATTCTGAAAATAGAAAACGCGATTGTTTATATCATTTTAAATAAAAACACCATCCATTTTCATTTTCATATCTATAATACCTACTAATTTAAAAATAACTAAAATCCATTAACTAATCAAATATCAATTTTTTTTAACATTCCAAGACAACGAGACCCACATAAAATTTAATGCTAATTTTTCATCACATCATCATGCACTAACTTATTAAATAATTTATTTTTTTTCTATCTTTTCAAGACAATGGGACCCATAATCAATTAAATAATAATAATTAATACTATTATATTAAAATATTTACCACTATTACATTAAAATATTATTTTCAATCTACTTTTTTCAAATTTTTTATAATTTTTATCCAACCATATTTTTATTTCCACGCATAAAATAATGATAAAATAAAAACGCATTCTAAAACCATGAAAACAGAACCGAGAATAAAAACACAACCAATTCTGGCCCTTGTTGCTTAACCTGAAATAAACAACAAACCCCAATTCAAATAAGTTAAAAAGGAGATTTTATTCAACCAATGTAGAAAAATGTGTGAAGATTAGATAAAATTTTCGGCAGGAAGATACATACTTTTTCTTTAATATTTTTCTTGGAAGTGTGCTTGGACTTTTCATTACATTCACTCGGTAAAAAAGAAGGTGAAGCAACTGGACCAGCAGAGAGGGCACCCTTATCCTTCGCTTTGGAGTGAGGCTGTCTTTCCAGGATTTTGACACTGGTCCTTTGAAATGACGATGGCTGGAACAAGGTTGCATGAGATGAAGATGGACCCTCATCCATCCTAGATCTGCTCTTTTTCTTTCCCCAGCAACCCTGGACAGATTGAAGCAAATCAATCATACTTGTTAAATTGAGTAGGATTAGAGCGACATCCGTTTCATCCTTTGTCGCATAAATAAGTGGAGAACTCTTTTTACTAATGTTTGTCGTTCTCCTCTTTTTCATTTTCTTTTGTATCTCTATACTTTTTCTAATACTGTTTTCCGTAGAAAAATTTTGACTTTATCTTTTATATGGAAAACAACAATGGAGGCGAGAGAGAGAATAATAGATAGAGAAATAGATAATGAGAGCAACGGTATGAAAACGTAGCCAACTAGTTTAGAGGAAGGGTTTCCTTTATAGAGGAAAATCCTGGAGGAGAAGGGGACTTGTCGATTACACATGCTGAACAAGTAAAGATGAAATGTCGATTGGGGTTTATGTGAATATACTCATGGATTCGATTTCATTTTTTTTCTTAAATTTGTACATTGCTGATATGTTTGGTAGTTATATATTTATTTATTTGGTTCTCATCATTATTAATAAAATTACAAATGTGGGTATGGTAACCTAATTGGGGTGCTAGGGCGAGAAGTAACAACAAATTCACTATAATGAAAAAATTCAAAATCTTATTGAAGAATTTAAAATGCAATCTCCCAAAAATATGAATTTATTAATGATATTTATATAGATTTAACTGTTGAATGAAATAAGAGCAATTTATTAAAAAATACCAAATCTTATTTTCATTTATGATTTAGACCCTACCTATAATTTTTGCAGTTTGAGCTCCTTAATCCAAGTTTCATTTTAGAATTCACTTCCCACCCATCTAATTGAGGTTATAGATAACACAAAGCCAAAAACAAAAAAATGTGAAAAATGTTAAAAAATAAAAAATAAAATAGAAAACCTCGTTGCATAACATGAAATAAACAACAAACCCCATTTCAAATAAGTTAGAAAGAAGAATTTATTCAACCAATGTAGAAAAATGTGTGAAGATCAGATAAAATTTTCGACAAGAAGATACATACTTTTTTTGTGGAATTTTTCTTGAAAGTATGCTTGAACTTTTCATTACGTTCACTCGGGGAGGAAGAAGATGAAGCAACTGCACCAGCGGAGAGGACAGTACCCTTATCCTTCCTTTTGGAGTGAGGCTTTCTTTCCAGAATTTTGACACCTGTCCTTCGAAATGACGATGGCCGGAACAAGGTTGCATGAGATGAAGATGGACCCTCATTCATCCTAGATATGCTCTTTTTCTTTCCCCAGCAATCCTCGACTGATTGAAGCAAATCAATCATACTTGTTAAATTGAGTAGAATTAGAGCGACATCAATTTCATCCTTCGTTGCAGAAGCAAGCAAAGATATCTTTTTATTACTGTTTGTCGTTCTACTATTTTTCAATTTTTTTTTTTTTGGGTTATCTCTCAACTTTTTTTTCTTTAAAAAAAAATTGACTTAATTTATCTTTGATATGGAAAATGACGAGACGAAAGAGAGAGAGAGAGATAATGAGAGAGAGGGTATGAAAGCGGTCAACTAGTTGTAAAGGAAGGGTTTCCTTTATGAAGGAAAATCCTAGAGGACAAGGGAGTTATCGATGACTCATGATGACCAAGTAGAGATGAAATGTCTATTGGGATTTATGTGAATATACTCATGGATTCGATTTCATTTTTTTTTTCTTAAATTTGTACATTGCTTATATATTTGGTAGTTATATATTTATTTATTTGCTTCTCATCATGATTAATAAAATTACAAATGTGGGCGTGATCATAACCTAATTGGGGTGCTAGAGTGAGAAGTAACGACAAATTCATTATATATAATAAAAAATTCAAAATTTTATTGTAGAATTTAAAATGCAATCTTATTGAATGAAATAAGGGCAATTTATTAAAAAGTATCAAATCTTACTTTCATTTGTGATTTAGTCCCTTGAGCTCCTTAATCCAGGTTCTATTTTAAAGTTTTCTTCCCACGTACCCATCTAATTTTGATGAAAATACCCTTATATTATTATTATTATTATTATTATTATTATTATTATTATTATTATTATTATTATTATTGATTCCTTTTTAGTTAGTTCACCTAATGGCTATATTTCCACATGTTAATTGGGTATGCCTTTTTTTTTTTTTTCTTCAATTATCTTCTTGATTGGATGATTATATAACAAATGGATGGTTGATTTTGGCTGCCAATATTCAATTGTTTGTAATTTATGCAGTGAAATTCTTGAATGTTTTTGAAATATATGTGCTTGGTTCAATTTGAAACATGAGTAGTAGTAATCATGCCATAGTAAAAACTTCAAGACTAATCATGAAGAATGCAATAATAATAAAAATTACTTAAAACATATGAAAGCCTTAGAAATTATAATTATATCATGCCACCAAGAGAAGAATCCTAAAACGAATAAATTTATTGTGATAGTCAATTGAGAACAAGAAGGAATCAAATTCAACTTGTACAATAGAAAGTTGTACCATAATTTGATTTATTCAATACCTTATTTTAGCAATTAGTACTTCATTTGTTGAACTTAATTACTACGTTATTTTCCTTGAATAGAAATCTCAAAACAAGTGTTAACATGTAGTTCAGTGAGTACCTTATTTTCTATAATTAATACCACGTTCTATAAAATTTACATTCCATATGTTTTACGGCCTATTTTAGCTATGTAATAGGTATAAAACGTTTAAAACTCACTAAAATATGTAAGTCATGTGTTGGTACTAATTGTTTAGATGAATTAGATATACTAATGCTTGATGTAACAAGAAAATATTCCTCAAATTAATAAATTAATGTTATGATAACTGGTTGAGGACTAAAATCATGAGTCACATTCAACATATTTTCAACAATAAAAAAATTATACTATATAATTTATCCACTACCTTATTTTACGATAGTAGTAATTCATTTGCTAAATTTTAGTATTTTATTTTTCTTGGAAAGTACTTAATTATCAAAATGAGTACTAATCTTTAATAGAACATATATCTTATTTTCTAATTAATACCACTTCTGTATAATTTATAGTACTCCATATATTTTTATGGCCTATTTTAGGTATATATTGAGTATAAAATGTTAAAAACACATAGGTCGTGTGTTTTGGTTGAAAATGCTTAGATGAAGCATATGTGATATAGGTACAATAGGCGAGCCCAATATGGTCGATTCAATATGGATGGCCCAATATTCAACATTATTATCAAGTTCAAATCAACCAAGCGAGCCCAAGTGCAGGCGCCCAGCATCGAGCACAAGAGAGACATGTCAACCTCAAGGAAAGTCAATGAGAACCTTGTGGGTGCTCACGGCTTCAAATTTCTCAACTAGGTATAGTCAAGTCGGATACACAGCAGCGTCATCTCTAACGACAACTTTATTAATTGCAGCACTGCCACTTGTCACATTTGCATTTAATATGATCGAACCACCATCTTGTCCGCATTAATGACACCATCAACCCCTCACCTCCACATTAATGACGATAATAGCACTCCTTATTTTCAGCTAGTTAAAAGGATGTCGGTCAATTAGCTTCAAAAGCCCTATAGTGCCCTTATGAGGAAGGGAGGGAAGGGAGGAGCATTGTCAAATGGTAGGGAGAATACCATCTTTTCGAACTCTTCTTCCTGGGTGGCAAACACTATAAATAGCGCCACTTTAGAGGTAAAGGTACGTTTTTCCACTTCTCCTAAGTTGTTCTCTACCAAAATACTCTCCAATCGAATATTCACTAACTTAAATATCGGAGGGTCTTAGCCGATGACCCTTTCGGCTCGACTAACTTAATGTGTATTGCCTGATTGCAGGATTCAACCCGCACCTTTAACTGCTTCTTGGGCCCAACTTTCTGGTCAATTATCCTGTTTGGTCGATCGAAAAGATCCAACCCACAAAAACAAACTTCATCAATATGAAATAATGTTGGTCCAACAAAAAACGAGGTGGCAATGGGGCAAGTGTGTAGCAGGTTTTGCTTAATCCACACCTTGCTACATAAGATCCCACTCTCCCTGTAGCCCGCCTTGCCTCAAAAAATACTCGTCCCTCCCTATTTGAATTACATTATGTTTAATAATCAATCCTAGACTAAGTAATGAATTAGTAATCTAAATATTACATAATTCATATCAAATGCAATTAGTTTAATTTCAATCAAACATGTCAAGCAGAACCAATAAATTTTAATATTATCAAATATTGTTCAAATAGATTAAATGGAAAAACATAAATTAAATTAAGAATTTATTGTCCCATATTCATCAATAGCTTCCTCTTCGTGAAGCATAGTTGGAGAAGCCGTCCTACCACCAAATGTTGAACAAGTACCTAATTCAATTGGAATTTAATTGTTAATTCAACCCACTATACATGCAGCTACACAGAGCAAAATAAAAGGTACAAGATGCTATTGAAGTTAAAAATACAGAATCATACAACAAGTTGCCTGCCTATACTGAAATTTTGAAAAAAAATGAATAGTGAAAGTGTTGTTAAAATTCACCATCACTTGGAAAGTAAGGGAATTAAGGGATAAACTAACTAAGAGTATAGCCAGAACACTTTCATTTAGAAAGATTTTTATAGGTTTGGATGCATTAAAAATTCTTGAGTGGTTGTAGTTCTCTATTAGGATTTGATGGGTTTAATCTAAAAAGACTTTATAGAGGCGCACTCTTAGTTTCGGTTGGATTAGACGGAAATAATGTACTCTATTCAGTAGCCTTTGCAGTTGTGGAGACAAAATACAAAGACTCCTTGGGCTTTTTTTCCCCCTACACGTGCTTGGAAGAATTTTTTGGTGGCTCCACTCCAAAGAAATCATGGTCATTCATGACAATCAGGCCAAAAGTAATGCTATTTATTTTTGTAAGTGTTTTTTGTTTACATATTCTGGAAGTGAAAAAATATAATGTTTTATATTATATTATTTTCTTTTTTGTAAACAAATAGGAATAATGGTTGAAATTATAAGGATATGATTGTAATGACTTGAAATTAAATTTGTGACTGATTCTTTATATATTTGATAGTATACGTTGTTTGGATGGGTACTGCTTGTAATATTTTACTTTTGTGCAACATGACATATGGAGGACATCTAATTTTCACAATGGTGTTTTTTGTAAAAATATAAAACATATACGGTTCAATTTGTAACTTCCATACACCATTAGGGGTATTAGTTGTAATCAAACACATGAACAAGGGGGTGCTACATGGAATATTAAAGTTTTCAATTTTTTCATTTAAGATGATTCTGATCATCTATTTATATTGTTCTTTGTTGAAATGTAGGGTCTAATGGAGACAATCAATAAATTGGTGCCTCATTCAATAACACAAAATGCTACAATTATATTTACTCAAATTCTAGACTTTCTTTTTCTGCAGTGTTGTTGAGAAAGTTTTTTTTTGGTTAGTTGTAAGAGCTTACAGTGTATATAAAAGAGTATAATGTACAAGATAAAAGAGGTAAAGCACATAGCTCATGAGTGACTTTTTAAACCTCTATAAGTATGTGGTCTAGGTATGTTTTTGGTATAATATAATTCTATCACCATTTATCTTTTGCAAAACAATTCATATTTTGTGTCTAGCAATGTGGTTATAACTAAAGCTATACGAGATATAAAACATTTAACATTAAAAATTTTACTTATTGTACCATATCATTTTTTTTTCTAATAGATACTTTTGTTAGGTAGTAGTACTACTAAACTATTTGAAAAAAATCAATTGTTAGCATTTCATTGAGTTTGAAGATGGAACTTTATAATATTTTGTTTGTCAAACCATAACAAGTTATATATCTGTAGGTTTTTATATAATTTAATTGAGTAGATATATCATACATAGTATAGAATTTATGTTAGTATAATAGTTAAGATAGACAATTAATCATTAATTGATTAATGTAGATATCTTAAAAATATGTATATGGAAATAGGATACATGAAATAAATATTTACCAAAATTATTCATAAAATTTGGCAATAAATTAGGGGAAGGATCATAATTTAAAGATGTCAGAAAGTTTTGGAGACTAAATCAAATATTGTATTGAATATTCACCAACCAGTTGATATATTTATTTCTAATTAAAACTTTTAAAATTATAAAAAATCAGTATTTGGTCAAAATTGAGCAATTGTAACCAAATAATCCCTTTCAATATGTATATACATAATAGCAAAGAGTCATTAATCAACAATTAAGTTGTCTTAAGTATATATAAACAAAAATATAATATATGATGAGCAATAATTATAAATTTTAAATTTGAATATTACATAATATGGCAGTTAATTAGAAAGTACATAATCAAATGAGGTTAAAAGATTTTGAAAACCAATTTAAAGATCATATTGAATGCTCACCAATCAATTATTATGTTTTCTATAATTAGAAAATTAAAAATTATCAAAAATTAATATTTAGTCAAAATTAAATAATGAGAGTCAAATGACCTCCCTCCTGTATAAATAATGAATCGCATGCAATAAATAGAGGATCATAACTTAAAAGTAACTATGTTCGACTTAGTCTCCTTCAAATATTTTATAATATCTTGCGATTTTATAGAACATTTAAGGGTACACTTCACATAATTTTTAAAATGAGAGCTTATAAACTTTTAAAATAAATTATTCAAAGTTTATAAAACAAAAATTAAACAATTTAAAGAAGCTCCAATTAATTTTGTAAGATCAAACAAATTTCTCAATTTCAATCATTTAAATTACAAAATTAACCCTAGCAACCAAAAGGGAAAAACATATAAGCTCTTGGAGTTTATTTAATTCCATAAAATAAGATCTAACATCTAGAGAAACAAAAACTAATATGAACCACAAGGAGGCAATAAGCAAAATGAGAAGCAAAGAAGAGTCATTTGTTAAAGATGATTAAGGTCCACGTAAATTGGTTACACTTAGACAATTGAAGCTTCCGTACATCACACCCAAGAGGATAAAACATAAGAAACTTACCTAAGATGCTCTCTGTTTCTTGGACTTTATAGCATCTAATATAAAGTCATCATCTGAATCATCTTCAGAAGAGGCATCCTTGCTCTTGCGTTTCTTCGACTGCTTGGATGCAACTTTGGTGTCTGGAGTTTTCTTTTTCTGGGTTGAAGCCGGGGTTGTTGATGATTTCTTTTCAATGGTGACGTATTCGGCTTTCTTCTTAACAGTAACAACAGTTTTCATGGGTGAACTAAGCTTTTGTTGCTGGGCTTTCTTCTGTTTTCTCTCAAAAATTTTCTTTGCCTCCTCCTTCAGAAGCAAACCGGACTCCATCATCCTGTAGTCACATTGAAACACAAGAAGAATTATCAAAAGAACAATAGAAAAGCAACAAACAAGTAAACTGAGATGTGTTTTGACTGTATTAATACTATTTTCATAAGTCGCACAAAGGAAGTAACCTACATCAGATGGCAAAATCAAGACATAGCCGTCCATTATTTCAGTTCTAATGTTAATGGTGGAGGGTTGGATAACAATTAATAACTGAGCAAATTATTGGTTTCCAGAAACTTTGATACCGTTGGATGAAACACATGATGGTATTACATAGAGTTCTTGGATGAAATACTTGATATTATTACATAGAGTTCATTGATGATATCTAGAAACTTCAGATCAAACTAATTCTACTCGTCAGCAAGTAATATTTCATATAGTTTTACATGAAGCATTAAGAGTTTAGAAGAGTAAAAGGCCCGAAGTTAATTCTTGTGAGGTTGATATGCTGGAAATGTTGCCTTTTGCGAGTTCAATCTTATGAAAGATGCAAGCATAATTTATTTAAGCATGATAGAATTTACAGTCACCAAATAACAAAATGTGCTCTAACATCCTAGATTATTAGCAGTCAAGTACAGATCCATGAAACCGCTAGAGATTGAAAGTATAATTTCCACATTTACCTCATACAACTAAAAGAGAACAAGGCGGACCCTAACATATGCACAAACCCCATCATCCCAGATCAAATTTACAAGTAAATGGGAAGAAGCACAGCTATGGAGATGTAGAATCCAAAAACTGATTTCACAAGATAGAAAGGCCAATCAATCACACTTTCTATTGCCGTATTAAAAGTACTAGCATAAAAATGCCTTGTTCTGCAACATAGACAAATTTAATCATTGGAGCTATGAAGTTCAACTGTAGGCCATGCTCTTGCACCAGCAAGATGGAGCTATGAGCTATCATTTTCGAAACTATGCTTGTATTGTTTGAACATCGCTTCCATCAACTCAGAGCTGTGCATTATTCAGATGGACAATACGCTCCTCCCTTCAGCCCAGGCAAACGGTCATGTTTAGGGATGCACGAAATGTACCGAACGAGATTGCAGGTTAAACCAGAACACTAGTCCTAGATTGAGCCCATGGAAAATTCTCTTAGGCAACACTGAAACAAAGTTTTTCTTTCAATAGCTGATGAGTAGAAGTGCAAATGATCTACGGTGATGGATTGAAAAAACAACTTTGCTCCAGGGCATATATCGCCACTGATTTGGGATTAAAATTTCATGGTCCATAGGCTCCACAAGAATGGTATTATCCTAATGGTGGCATGATTTCTTATGTTTGACGGAGGCAGGTATGGCTAAAAACATCAGGTAGTATTGCTAAAACTATCTAATTTGAAGTACTTAATTCAAATATTTACCAGAAATAAAATAAAAATGCAAATCCCTTTGTTAATTACAGAATGCTAAATAAAAACTGGACTAAAACACTGGAAAGAAGCAGAATCAACCAAGAAAACAAGAACAATATCGTTTCTATATCAAATAAATATAATGCCGCACTGTTTGAAGCAAAGGGACAAACCACATTCATCATGGAGCTGTCTTCCACAGTAAAGAAATCAAAATATTAGAAAAAATTGGACATGTAAGTTTTCAAAACAAACAAGTGCTTACCATATTGCTGCCATCTCACTACCAGGCACTTGCTTGTACAGGGTTTCATAGAAAATCCGCAACGGTTCTCTCTGAAAACCAAATTCAGAACAAAATTCATTTTATCCAGAATATCACAAAAAAAAAAAAACCCATCATAAAGATATCGAAAAATAAGAAGAAAACGCTACTTACTTCTTCAGGAGGGTCCCTTTTTTGACCTGGTAAATCGAACACTTTCTTTTCTCTTTTCTTAGCATCCTTACTCTCAGCAGCTTTACCTCCTTTCTTTGTCTTCTCTGCTACTTCTTCTTTCTTCTTCTTTCTCTGCCCCTTTATCCAGAACCCACCAAAAATCAGAACAAGAGTATTGAAAAACAAACCAAAAAACACAACGCGCTCTACTGTCAGCAACAATCAAAGAGGACCCACAGAAAAATTTAAGTCATTACCTTATTATCAGTCTTGTTGGAGGCCTTATTCGAAGCGGGTTTTTCAAAATCTGCATCAGCTTCCTCTTTTTTCACACTTTTCTCTTCTTTCTTAACTTTAGGCTGCGGTTTTGGGGTGGCATTGCTGTTGTTGGGTGATTTTTTCTTGCGGCTGGCAAAAGCGGACGCTATGCTTTTTTCGTCGTCCTCGTCTTCAACTTCTTCTTTCTTCACTGGTTTCGAAACTTCTTCAGGCATACTGCAAACGTGTAAATTCGAAACGTAGGTTCTTTGGGAAGAAAAATAGAAAAATTAGTGTTTTACTTAACCAGGAAAAAATAAGAAAAAATTTGAGATGGGTGAGAAAGCGAAGGGTTTGTTTCTTTTTCTTTCAGCACAATCATAATGCATATCTCATTGGAAGCTCCTCATCCTGGGCTCAGCTCAATGGGCCTCGAATCACATTTGACTTCAAATTGGGCTTTATAATGGGCTGATCTGTTCTGAAAGCGGTTTAATTTATAAAAAACAGGGGCTGTCAATGGAGCAGATTTTAATTCAAATTTGATTCGAATTTGATACAATTATTTAATATCTTTAACCAATAAAAGGTTCAACAGATATGGTCTAATTAGAAAAGTTCATAATTCAAAATAAATTGAGCGAATATGGATATGACTTGATCCAATCCATTAATAATTAGAATCCGAATATATTTAGTATTATACATATATAACATTACACGTATATATACATAGGGTCCTATAATACTGCCAATATGGATATTTGGATGAATGAAATAATAAACTCCTATACAATATAGCAAATCAGGTGCTTTTCATATAAATATTTGATTTTGAGCTTATTTATATTATAATTACATCACTTGTTTCTCTATTTTTATAACAAAAAATGATATGGGAAGAATAATGAGTAGAATCCGAATGCAATAATATAACAAGAATGCAATGCAAATCTCAATTTAATCAAAATGAGTTTATTTTTTATAAAACTTTGAGTCTATAGTTAGTTGATCGAATAATAAAGCATAACTATGTATTTATAATGCCAAATATGTACTATCATTAGCAACGAAACCTAAAATGTAATGGTTTGGTGAATGCATGTGGTTAAGTTAAATTCTACTATTACTTTTAAGTGATCAATACACATAAAAATTTATTCATGAATATGTTGTGTATTTATTTTAAGGATGATTGTTTTAAATTTGAATTCTACTAAATTTTTAGAAAAATAATAAATATATGATGATTTTTGAAATATTCAAATTTGGACTTTTTTGGATATCCGACTTTTAATTAGATTTAGATATAGTTATACCAACTACAAATTCAATGAATTTTGGATCGAATTTGGATCTGACATACTACTTTCAGATTCTGACTTAGATCAAGTATGATCCGAACAGAATCCGACCCATTGACAGCCCTAATCAGAAATTTGTTCCAACTCATATGATTCTCAGGGTCTGTTTGGTTTTATTTCCAGAGTGTGAACAAACTGGCGCTTAGAGTGTGAACATCGAATATGTTGTTGACCCAGATGTAAACTTCTTATATTGCTAGGTAGCTATGGAAATAAGTTAGGCTAAATTAGGCCAGACTTTGGTTTAAATAGGTCAAACTTGTTATGCAAATAACAAGTCCGAGTTTAACCTATTATCTATGATAAGCCTTTTTTAAAATTAGGCTCAACCTTTCTAATAAATTCCAAAGCCTTAATTCAGAAGCCTACTTAAAAGCCTAATTTCTACTAAGGCTTTAACTAAGTTTAAACATTACAAAAATCTAAATTTTTAATATGCTTAAACTTGTAATAGACCTTGATAAGTAATAATCGAAATGCTAAATAATAAAGGCATAATTATGAAAGTTCAAATTTAAGTATAAAATAATATCAATTCGATAAAAAAACAACACTAAACAGCATAAAGGATTTCATAAAGGACTAATTAAAGAAATCAAATAAAATTAATTATTTAATATTATAATAATTATCTTTTTATGTGAAGAATAATAAACGGGCTAGCATGTTAGGCTTTGCAAACTTTTAGAAAAACTTAAGTCGAGCTTATTTAATTAAAAAGACTATTTTGTATCCATTGACTTGACTTTTTTATTAAATAGGCTAGGCGATAAACACTTGATGAGTCACCTTGCCTATTTCCATTCCTAAACTTCTAGGTATTTTTTAAATTATTAAGCTGCCCAAAAATCAATTTTTACATATTGTTTGATGTGGTTAATATTTGTGTCCCTAGTCATTCCTTCGGGCTAGCCTTCAAATTGCATATGATCATATTTGCTGGTCTTATTCTAGATTACGTAAGTGTTATTATTATTTTAATATTTCTTGTAATTAATTCATTATTGATTAATATTATAATGAATAAATTATTAATTTTAGTATAATTATGTGATTAGTTAGTTCCTTAGTAAAACGGGGATCTTGCTAAGTAAACTCCTAGATTAACGATACAATTAAAGGATCTTATTTTTTCATTTTTTATTTTTTTTAATTCGACAAGGCATGATCCTCAATCTAATATAAGTACCCACCTGCAACCTCGAAACTCATCCCAATCTAGGATTAAAATTGGTGTAATCGAAGTTGCTTCGGCCTCCATGTCCACGTCCCCCCCTCCCCCCGTTAGGTAGGCCCGCGCAACTGGACTCGACTAAATTGAAGGATCTTATTTAGTTATTTTACTAATGCATGGTTTATAGGCCATTTTCTAGTACTCTTTTTTTCTTTTTTTTCTTTTTAATTTATAGACATGTATGTTCATTAGGCTCGAATTCTTAACCTCATACATTTTATATATAAGATTATATCATTGGGTCAAATATCACTCAACTTCTTCATTTAGACTGTGCCTTTCATATCTGATTGACATGTAATAGAAGGTGCTTCATGTCAAATAAAATTGCCAACCCTAAGTTGGAAGGAAGAAAAACTCCATAACTCAACTTTACGTCCAAGAGAGGCAGAAAGACCAACTTTGGGATTCAGCATCCTAAATATATATATGTGTGCTGTACAAGACTGAATATATAGATCAAGATCGCAATTACGCAACAAAATGCTTTTGATTAGCTTCGAACAAATGCCATTTCTCCATAAGTATTCATATCTTTATAAATAAACTATTAAGAATGTTAAAGTAATTATTTGATATGTATTTTAATCTATTGACTGAATTAATCATAATTAAATAAAAAAGTTAAAAAAAAATTTATCATTTTTTTTCTCTTCTCTCCCATGTACTATTCTTTCTTTTTCTTTTTTCTTTTTTTTTTTTATTTTTATCAAACATATTATGCAGCGCCAGGGATCATATTATGCAAGTACTGCTTCCTTACCTTTCGCTTATCTAAAACTCTCACAACATGGATTAATATAAAAAATGCTTACATGTTGTTTGGTTAATTTAATTTAAAAAATCTTATGAGATGTTACATTTTATACGATAATTCTTTTGAATTTTATAAGATATTAAATTTTTATTTTAAAAATTAATTGTCGAAGTATTTAGATATAATAAGGATTAAAACTTATAAAATATTAATGATGACAATTCTTTCATTCATATAGTTAAACTTAAAAATATCAGTAAATCTTAAGAATAAGTAGTTGAGAATTCTTATTTTATTAAAAAAGTGCATAAAACTATAATATTTTATTTTGAAAGCTCATATTAGCTCTTTTTTAAAAGAAATGTATTGAACTGACATCTCATAAATTCTTAAAAATATTATAAAATGCAGTATTTATTTTCAAAAAATTATGAACATTTTTTTTCTTATTTTTTCCTTTTTCCTTGTTTTGTAGGTAGAACTTGTAACCTCACATATTGAGCCTCCATATATATAATTTTCCATATTCCCATATCCACAAAATATGAACTTTTCTTATAGCATGAGTCTGCGTTGCGCAATTACAGCCGTAGATCAAGTCTATGAATATATTCTTTTGCCTTTTGTCCACAATACCTACATAAATATGCAAAAAGGCACATAAACTGCCTTTCTACGCATCGATCCCTCTGAACTGTGCTTAAATTCAATATGGGAAAGTCGATTTGGCCATCGATAAATCTAATCATCCAGAATCTATTCTAAAGCACTAATCACACGCATATATGCGACAACCTTATATATATCATTCTCACTTCTGAAAAATACCCTCAAAAATTCGGAAACCCAGAAAGCAGCTTAATCAAGAAAAAAGACAATATGGGTTGGTTTTTACGAGAAAGAAAGGGTGTAAGCTGGAAGGAGCAAACCCTAGGATCAATATCTGCACCGCCGTTGCCGTTGGTGGTGTTTTTCGGGCTGTTTATTATGTTGATGGGTATTGCAACTTATTCCAATTTCACAGAGAGGGTGGAGAGGAGCAAGATGGGGTTTAGGTTTGTCCTCCTGCTGCTGCCGTTGCTGGGGATTCTAGTGGTGAACGTGATGGTGCTCCGCCGGAGGTGGTTGCGCTATATACTTGGAGAGCGGAGGGCGGTGTTCGAAGCGGTGGCGGACGAGGGAAGTTCTCCGTGGTTGCTGCTGCTGGTCTTGGGGTTGCTTCTTGTCATGGTTTATTATCAGTCTTCGTTTCAGTCTGCTTGGTTTAGATCAATATAGGATTTTTCGACTTGGTTTTCGAGGAATCTATTCCGTGATAATCATATATTTGTCATCTAACCCAACAATCTAGACGATATATCAAAGTGAGTGTCATATGTATTTGATTTTTCGAGAATATATTCATGTATGTGAGCATATTATTTTTATGTAGAGGTAAGTTTCTATTCTTTTTTTTTTTTTTTTTTTTTCCCCTTATAAAACCCAGCCCAACCCCTTTCGCATCGAGTGTTTGTTTGCATTCAAGAATAGAGTTGATTGAGTAGTCTGTTAGTTCAATAGCATTACCCTTACGTACATTTGTGAATGTGAAGTTCGAACTTTTAACTAGTAAGTCTACACATATAAATAGAAAAAAATAGATTTTTCTCCCCAACAAAGAAAATAATTCATGTGCCACGTCTATTCCTGGTTCAAGATATAGTAAAATGTGATTGATGAGGTAAATAATTTATTCTTCAAATATATATAATATATTCTATATATTAATTAATATTTTGTTTTGCTTGAAATTAAATAGGAAGTTAGCAACATCCTAAATTGTAATTCATCTACTTGGTTGTTTATGCATGGCGCTAATTTTTGAAAGGTATGAACTTGTCTATTTATCCACCATCTTTCTATTTAATTCCATTCTTATATGGCTTTATCTTACAACCAAACTGAGCTTTACATTGATGCCACAGGCCAAACATCTTCGAATTTTAAGGATGAGTTTTCTTAGCAAGAAAAAAATTGACAAGGACTAGAAAATATTCATCCTAGGCACTTCACTCTTTCAAATGAAAAACCCATTTCTGAATCGTCAAGGATGGTGAGCTATAATGCGTGAAAGAATGGCAGGAAATGAATAACGATCCTTCCACAAATTTAACTAAAAAAAATAACATTTAAAAAGAATCATTGCAGGAAGAAAAATATGAGAGAGAGAGAGAGAGAGAGAGTCAAAGAAAAAAAATAATTTTTATATTATTGATATTCTAATTATAAGATTTAAATTTCGAGCTATTTTTGGAGTGGAGCAAAAAACAAAAAAGAAGGCCCAAAGATTGTATGCGAAAAATTGTATGCATATATCTATCCATTTATGATTGCACATGTTTGTATAATGGAAAATGATAATTGGATAAACAGGTTTCAGCTCATCTGGGCTTAGGTCACGGTAAGGCCCAAAGATTCACTTTGATATATGGGCAGCGATGGGTTTCAACGTATAAGAAGATTAGATCGGAATGAGTTAAAGAATAAAGTCCATGAAAATCGATAAAAAAGACTGAATGTGGTCTGGTGGGCTGAAGTAGTAAATTAGAGTCCTCTCTAGGACTAGAACAATAATGTTCGATCATGACAGGATTTAAAAAAAGGGGACAAAACAATAAAGAGAGAGTCCTATTGAGAATCAATTTGCTTGTTATATCTTGTAAGCAAAAGTGAGTGTAGGTTTGTTGAAGTAGAAAGAAAAAAATGTTTAAATGTCATTACCATGATATGCATGGAGCATTGTTATAAGTTACATGGAATATTATTATGTATGTTGTAATTGGCATCAAATCAATTGGGATTTGTGACTAATTATATGTTTAAAAAGTGATTAAAACTTATAGATTGATGCCAATTTGGTTGGAATCCATAGGTGTTGTGTAAATATGAAGAGGGAAACAAAAGGGCAAAAGATTATGTATATGGGGAATAAGTGGGAGTGTAAAAAAAGGTTCTTTTGTCTTATACAAGATCACTTATCCCACATTGGAAGTTTTTCCAATGGGAATGCACCTTATATGTGGTTCAAGTATTGATGCTTGGTAAAGTATCAATTAAAAGACTCATGAGGAATATGCCTACACTAGAGCTTCGCTGCTAGCTCGGCTCCGGTGATGGGTGATGGTCTCGAGTTAATATTTTTGCTGCAAATTTCAATTTTATTTGGAATTTGAATTTTAAAATCATATTTAAAATTCAAAAAGTCAAAAGGCTGCAGAACTATTTCTGCAGTTACAGAAATTGTCAGAAACATTTTTGGAATTACATGTTCATTGTACTTGGCCCAAAATGAATCTTGACATGTTTATACATCTAGACCAAAATGAACCTGAACAACCTTTTGGCTCCTCCCCTTGCCTATATAAACCTATTGTTTAGGCAGAATATACACAACAAAGAAATCTCTTTTCTCCATGTAATATATATCTTTCACATATTACGGTGTTGCTTGTCAGTATTTAGGTAACTAAGTGGTGATCGGGGTGAAGCTTTCTGAAGTACATCAAAACAGCTTCTGGATTATCTTATCATGAAAAAAGTTTCGCTGGACCCTTGTGCACTGGTAGGGGCGATAATTTTTTTAAGACAAACCATTTTCTATTACGATACAGAACTTTGAGATAAGTTCACTATTTATAATACTAATTTCCGTATTTTTGTTGTTATTCCAAATTGGTTGTTTGATGTTGGTTTGTGTTTGTTTTTAAAGTGGACTGCAATTGAACAATTGGAATATCTATACTATTGTTTGTTGTTTTCTAAAATATTTATATATTAGTTTTATAAACACTACCTGTGATCATAAACTGATTTCGTTATAATCTTTAGTTATAATTTGTGTTTTTACAATAATAAGTTCCTCTCACCTAATAATATAGTTGAGTAAAAGGAATACTCCATCGATATTATGCTCAGAAATTAATATATTTTGACAATTAAGGATATTACAAAGCCATATTTAAAGTTGACAAAATAAGGTAAAAGTAATTCAACCTAAATATTTTGTCATTATTTGTCAAGTGGCCATTTGATTTAATAGTATTAGGAGTGGGTGTTTGAATCAGGTAGAGTGGGTTCAGATAGTTCAGGTCGGGTACTTGATTTTTCGGGTAGCAAGTTTAGCTACCCGACACTGACACCCGACACTTCAAGTATCTGAATATATCGGGTACCCAACTAATTCAGATTCGGGAACTCGACATGATCTTTTTTTTAAAAAAAAAGTAATATAAATATTATTTAAAAAATCTAAAATAAAAAAAGGGAAAAAATGGACTTTGGCCTCTGTAAAGTCCTTTGTACTAATAGAGGCCGAGGCCGCGGCCAAACTTTGGCCTTTTTCAAATACATGCAGTGGGTAAAATCTAGGATGAAAGAAAAAAAGAAAAAAGAAAAAAAAGTTGTTGTACGAATAACTTGAATAAAAGAAAGCATGTATAAGATAAGCTTCAAAATAAAGTAAAAATCTTCCTAGTAGAGAGAAAATCAAAAAATTCTATTGCTCAAGTTGTTTGAGAAGCTATATATGTGATCCTATTTATAGGCCTATCAAAGAATTCTAATTCTATAACTAATTAGAATACAAAAAATTCATACTTATCTCTAAAACTTCTAACTCTCTAAAAGATAATGTAAAATAACACCTAACTCTCTAAGTTATTGTAAAATAATATCTAACTATTAAAAGTTAAAATAAAATTAAAATCTAATATCTATCTAGAAAGAAAAAAATTTAAAAGATAAAACTTATTATCTAAATAATAAGAATGAAATATTTCCCATATGTAGAATATCTTTTAGAAGATAATTCAAATCAAAATTCTCTCTATCTCCCGTATCATTCTCCCCCTCTTAAGAAAATAACTCGTCCTTGAGCTATCAATGTTTTTTGGATCCAAAAGCTTAACAAATGAATAATAAGGATAAAGATAATGTGCTCTCACATATTCTTTGGTAATTCCATCATAATTATGCTTATTGATTTTCTTTAAGATATGTCAAGGCGCACACTTCTTCACTTGCAACTTGTTGTAAATACCAATTAAGAATCTTTTTTCCCTCAAGAAAATCATAACCTCATCGCCTTCTTCAAAAGTTAAGAAGTCTCCATGTTTATTGGCAATTACTTTATACTTGGTACTAGTTTCTTCAAGTTTCTGTTTAACCTTTGATTAAACATCTGGCATTTGTGGCAATTTTGATAGCAGCTCCTTATGTATAATATCCTTCTCGTCAAATAACAAGCATACGCCTTCAGGAGATTGTTTCTCTAGCAAATCCTTCATACCAATCAAGACTCTTTTTACTACTAAGCAATAAACTGGTTGAGTCTCTCTACAGATAGTCTTAAACTCCTTTTCTGAATGAGTTAGTGTTAGGAAAGATTTACCTTCCACTTTAGACGTCTTATTCAGCTGCAATAAGGTCATCATCACTCTATTTGTCTCCAATTTGTATATTTTCTCCCATCCAAAATGATGTGCATTCTTGTCAAACTACCAAGATTTACCAAATAGCAAGTGACTAGCATCCATATCTATCACATCGCAATATACTTCATCTTTATACTTCCCAACTAAGAAAGGAACTTGGCAATATCCTGACACTTGGATGTTTTCCACAGCCATGATCCACCTAATGCTGTAAGGATTTAAATGATTCTCCATCGGTAATTGCAATTTTTCAACAATAATCTTTCCTGTAATGTCCTCCAGACTACTACTATCAGTAATTAAGTCACAAATGCTACTATTAATGGTGCACCTAGTTTGAAAAAATTGGTGGCATTGAGTGATATCTTCTTTCTTCGGTGCTAGCATCACTTTTCGAAATAACAAAGTTTAGCCATCCTCTAAATTTTCTACATCATTGTTACTATTGGATTTGCATATCATTTCGCCTCCATCTTCAAGTTCTTCTCCAGGATCACCATGCTTTACGATGCTTATATCATTTCTTTTTTGGATAATCATTATAGTCGTGTTCAGGTTGATTACAACGGTAGCACTTTCTAGGAATCCACTTGGTGTACGGGTTCTTCTGCATCTGCATTGGAGTCTCAATCGCCTCCAACTTCTTACCTGCTACTTTGTTATACATTATCTCCTCAATCTATCTTTGCGAGTTGTAAGTTGATGTCCTTTGTCATGTGCTTGCCAGTGCGGACTAAAGTTGATTTCTCCTAGAGCATTTCATCTTTTTGTCTTGTATCATCATCTCAGTTTTTAGCGCCATGTTTTGTGCTTTCGAGACATTTGCTAATATCTGTACGCCAATCTTATCTTAAATTGTAGGCTTCAAACCATTGAGGTATCTCACCATTTGTTGACTGTCTGACTCCACTAGGTCGTTTTGCTTAGCAGGCCGCAAGAACTTTGTGGTGTATTCATGCACTGATCTATCCCTTGGTTACATTGCTGATATTGCAAGAATAGGTACTTCTCATAATTTGGGGGTAGAAATCAAGCTTTTAGTAATTGCTTCATCCAGTTACACATTCGGACTCGTCTTTTTCCTTCACGCTTCCTTGCATCTTGTAAATGTTCCCACCAAGTAGAGGTAGCTCCCTTCAACTTGTAAGCTACTAATTTGACTCTACGCTCCTCAAGAATCTCCAAATAGTTAAAAATTCTATATATTTTTGCAAGCCAATCCATAAATTCTCCAATATTTAAATATTGCTTTCAAAATCTAGGAGATCTACCTTTAGAAGAAAATCATGAAATCTAGCAGCACATTGTTGATTTCCTTGTCCCATATTGAGCATCTCAACATCTTCGTCTTCTTCCTTTTCTGAATATTCAATATTGGCACATTGATAACATTGACGAGTAGGATCACGTCTAGCTAGTTGTGGTACTTGGGCAAATTCCCCAACTTCACGCCTTTGCCTTGACATCCTATCTGCGCTGAGAGCATCCAAATGCAAATTCATCTTCTCCAATTTACGATCAAGAAATTCTCTCAATGCACAAATCTCCTGTTGGAGAGTTGGGGAAGCCAGATCTCCAGCAGCTGTTTGATTGTTTTGCAAACCATCAATTAATCCTGCATTAGCCATCAGAAAATGTCAAACCTGCTCTGATAACAAACTAATGCAGCGAACAAAATCTAGAATGAAAGAAAAAAGAAAAAAGAAAAAGAAAAAAGAAAACAAGCTATTGAACAAATAACTTGCATAAAAGAAAATCTATGCATGAAAAACCTCAAAATAAAGTAAAAATCTTCCTCCTAGAGAGAAAACTAAGAAATTATATTGCTCAAGTTGTTTGACAAGCTACATACTTGAGCTTATTTATGGGTTTCTCAAAGAATTCTAATTCTATAACTGGTAGGAATATAACAAATTAATGCTTATCTCTAAATGCAAAATAACACGTAACTCTCTAAAATATTATAAAATAATATCTAACTCTTAAAAGATAATAAAAATTTAAAATTCAATATCTATCTGGAAAGAAAAGAATCTAAAAGATAAAACTTATTATCTAAATGATAAGAATGAAATATTTCCCATATATGGAATATCTCCAGAAGATAATTCTAACCAAAATTCTCTCTAGCTCCCGTATCATATATATATATATACATATATTATATAATATATAATATATATTTATATATATGGTATATATAAAATAATAATCTTTCATTTTATTTAATATATATAGATATATATGTATTATTTATATATATCTATATATAATATATAAATATACTTATTATATTATATCTATTTATTTATATATAAATTCAAGTTAGGTATCCAAACTACCCAATTGGGTAGGATTTCCTACCTAATATCTTATTAGAATTTTTATTCGGGTATGGAGTACTTGGCCCGCAATTTTTTTAAATTAAATTTAAAAAAAAACACACACACACGATCGGGTCGGATCGGTGCCTGAATTATCCGATCCAAATGCCCACCTCTAAATGGTATCATTGAATAGAGAATTTAATCCACTCCTAAAAAGTTGGAGTGCCTAATCTAAAATTTCTATTTATTTCACATACAAACTAACATAAACCAAATATATTTGCAGAAGGGGACATAATATAAGAATACCATATTCTCATTATCTAGCAGCATAACCTAAGAGGGGAAAGACTACCCAAAGCTATTATTAAGCAGAAAGTTCAATTATAACAAATCTTAATAATCACAGTGAAAAATAATGCCTTCCCAATATTGTCAATTTATTTATTTATTTAAAGCTAGAATTTCTTCAAGACCTTTGCAGGACGGGACTTTAATTTCCACTTTGGCTTTCTCAAGTTCATCTTCTTGCAACTTTTTTTCCTTAGCCAATTTCTTGAGCCTGGCGAGCTCAAGATCCTTGTTCATCTTCCTTTTGTACATCTCCGAAAACGTGATCGGCTCCTCCAGCACCGGCTCCTCCCCTTCCCGGATCTTGAGCGGGTAGATTATGGCCTTCGGGGCTGGATTCTGAAACGTCGCAATTGATATTCTGCTGTAGTTTGAGTTCACCACCGCTTGGTGATCCGCATTTTTGAACCTTCCATTGCTTAGATACTGCTCATATATATAGTATGCATGTTAGATTAATGAGGGAAGAAAAATTTTATTATTAAGAAAGAGCTTACAAGTTCTTAAAATAAGATGTTTTGATATTATAATTTTTTTTAAAAAAAATAAAAGAGTTCCTAATTTATTATTAAAATTTTAAAAAACTCAATTAATTTTAATTATATTAATAAAAATTATCATTACTAACTTCTCATAAATTTAAATATTTTATTTTATCTAAATACTTCAAAATTTTAGTTTTAAAATAAGATTTATTATTTCATTTCTAAAAATATCTTAATTTATAAAAAAATTTAAATAAGGTTATAGTCAGATACGCTCTTAATACATATAGCTCATTTCCTCATATAACTTAATAGAAAACAGTAAAATATATATATATATATGTGTGTGTGTGTCTTTGTAATTATGGAACTTGGAGTAGGTTCTTAGTAATTATAGAACTTCTAGAAGTATGTCATAGTGTCCAGGATCATAGCCAAGATGTGCATGGGTTTACTATGGTCCTAACATATTATTTTTATCTATTATCATACAAGTATTTTGCTATCATTGATTTACAACTAAATGAATATCTATCTTAGAATATATTTATTTTAAAAATAAATAAACTTTAATTAAATAATTTAATATTTATATTGTTCTCTTTGAAATTCCTAATATATCCTTTATTCAAAATTTTATTATTTTAAAAATATTTTATTTGAACAAAAAATTTGAATATATGTAAAATAATTTAATTAATTTTATACATTATCTATAAATAAAATAAACAAAAAATTAAAAACAAAATTGCAGAAACAAAACAAAAGAAGAAGAATCTTCTTCTTCTCTCAAACCACCGCAACCCCTCCACCCCCACCAACCCGCCCAGCCAGCGAGGCCCCAAGGCCCAAGCCCCATCACCCCCCTTCCCCGACTGGCGGCCGCCTGGATAGATTGGCGGCTAGCGGCCAGCCTAGCCATGGTGGATCGGCTACCTGGCCATGGCTAGCCGCTGAATTTTGATGGGTGACTGGGTTATATATCCATGTATATATGTGTATGTATTTGGGGGGGGGGGGGGGGGGGGGTGAATGGATAGATGTATGTATATGTGTGTGTCTAATACACATATATATACATATATACACACACATAAATACTTATAATATTTTGAATACATATTTAAAAGAGGATTATTGTGTTATTTAATTTTATATTTTAATTGATTTTTTAAATTTTTTAATAAGAATTATTTTTTTTTTTTGTTAGTTTCGTAATGGTAAGTTTTAGGATTATTATACTTTAGTTGCTTAATAGGTAGGTACTAAAATATAAGTAAAAAATATTATCATAAAATATGGGAGAAATTAAATAAAATTATATGTTAAATAAATAAAGAATATTAAGAATATTTGATTTAAAAAGGGGTAATTGTTTAAGTTTTGCTTTGTTTTATTTGTCAAAAACAAAAAAAACATTTAATATAATATAAAGTAATTGCATGATATTAATAAAATAAATTAAATAAGATAATAGAAAATCCCTGAAAAGAAACTCAAACTTTTATTAGTAACTTTCGGTCATCAACAAATAAGACTGTAATACCATTTATGACAAATTACGCGGCCATATTCAACCAGCATACCAAAGATTGCGACTTTTGCAAATACCACCTACTTTTTGGCAAAAGCGCAAAACCTTCCCCTCATTATAAGGAAATAAACTCGAATCATTAAATTCGGAAGGTGGCGTTGTCATAATATTAATAATGTAGGTGTCCTCACTCCTCAAAATGGTTTACATTTTAAATTCTTTATTTTATTTTCTATTTCATCTATTATTTTATTTCATGAATATATGATATATTTATTAAATATTTTTTATAAAAATAATTAATTGAGAATTAAATACACTTAATATAAATACAATAAATTGAAATAAGAGATGAAATAGGAAATGGAATGGAAGATCCTATTGAACTAAAATTTGGTAGAACTTTGAAATTTTTGAAGGTGTTTTTTCCAATTTATGATTTTTTTAATAAATGTCATATATTGTAGTTTATGATTTTATACTTATTCACTGTTTTATGGTTCCAACACTAAAGATATTTTATTACTTTTCATATGTGTAAAAGTTATTTTTTAATTTTTACCCTACATTTCTATCCGACTTTTTTTTTCTATTTTTTAATTAACTTCAAATAATATTTTTCATACTTGTTACTTTTTCTACAATTTTTAAAATAATCACTTCTTCAAAAGCAACAAAACTTTTACCCCCACAAGAGATCCCATCCGATCCTAGTAATTTCCCAAGCAATAGATGGGAGTTTTACAAGTAAATATAATAGTCTTGAATTGATTGATTAAAGGGCCACAATAGTTTTTTTTTTTTTTTTTTTGCTTATATTCACACGATCATACATATTAAAAATTTATTAAAATTTAAATTTTAAATTTTACATATATAAATGTGAAAAAATACCAATGATTCAATTTAATCACTCGACTGGAGGACATCAATAATTAATGTTACTTTTTAAATCAAGGGAGAAAAGAAAAAAAAAAAAAGCCCAAACCTCAACATTAGGCGTTGGTTATCCACTTATTAATTAAATTTTTTTTTTTTACTTAGGCAATAAACACAAATTATATAATCCACCCAAAAAATGAACTTACATGACCATGGTCTCCAAGATTGACCACAAATGCCCCCTCAACGGGCTGAACCGTGATCCACGTCTTGCCGCCATCTCGGGTTGCTTGCAGCCCCCCGACCTGATCCTGGAGAAGCAAAGTAATCGTACCCGGATCCGTGTGCCGCTTCAGACCCAGTGTAAGATTCGGCTGCGGGCACTTCGGGTAGAAATTCACAACCACTTTCTGATCCATATCCACACAAGCTTTAGACAGCGCATCCTTTTCAAGCCCCATGGCCTCTGATAAAACCTCCAGCAATTTGCAGGCTAGCTCCATCAGTTGCTGGCTGTACGCCTCGGTCACGGCTCGCCAGCCCTCCGGCTTGTCGGGCCACCTCGAGTAGTCCCGGGCCTTGATCGGGTATGAAAAATATGTCACGATTTCACGCCAGTCTTGTACTACTTCGCCCTTCATGGAAAATAGAAAACGACCATTATGACAATTTTGGTTATTCTCGATGACGAGGGTTAAAGGCTTGTCCCACTCCAATCAAATTTTAAATCAAGGCATGACTCAAAATTTAGAGAATGAATTATATTAGGCAAAATCATAAGAGTTCAACAAGGTTTGATGTAACTTATTTATGTTAACTGTTCACCATAAATACTCCTAATTATTATCATCTGTAGGTCATACATGATAAAATTTTAGCAGTTCAACAAGGCTTGGTATAACTGATCTACATCAATGCGTCCATACTAATACGCCTAATTCTTAAATGATAAATATATATTTTTAATTTGTTATTCTAAATCTTAATTTGGATCACACAACTTATTCTAATTTAAATTTTAAAGTGTTTTCGATAAAACCATTTTAATTTAACAATTCTCTAAGTCATATTTTTTCAAGTTTAGGGCTTTTCCTAGTCAAGCGTGATCGAGACCAACAGACCTAAAAGATCATCAAATAGACTGAATAAAAGTAGGAACAAGCATCTTAACCCAAACATTTTCGAAGGCCAAATATTGTATTGAAATGCAAATTAAAACTACGTACCTGAAGATGGCTAGAGACGATGAAACCACCTTTCTTTCCTCCAGACATGTCAAACCGAAGCTTCTCCTCAGCAGGCAGCGCGAAGAACTCACGAGCCAAACGGGTCATATCTTTGATGAGATTCTGGTCAACCCCGTGATCGACTACCTGGAAAATACCCCAGTCCTCACAGGCCGCCACTATTTTCCGGCAAGCCTCGGCCCTCTTGCTGGCGCAAGTTTCTCCAATTCCGGCGAGTGATATCACTGGAATCTCATCGCTGAATTGGTTGTAGGGCACCTTGGGCCTCTCGTCTTCATCTCTGATGAATCTGGGGTGGAGTGAGTTATCTTCTGCCAGTGCATTTAGGGTGGAGATCCCCATTGGAGCCATTGCTAGCTTTTGTAGGGTATACACAAGGTGTTTTTAATGCCATGTTGAAGGGTGGGAGGGATTTATATGATGAGAGCGAGCCCAATATACGCAGCAACAACCCTCATGATCGTACCTAACTTTCTCGGCAACTTAACTTTCAACTTCGTAATCTTGGTAAGGTCCCGAGTTTAAGATAGCCGAGATCTCATGGTGTGGGGCTGAAAAAGAAGTTTTCTAAACTTTTGGGTGTCTGCGCCAGACAGGTTTGCGAAGGAAGCCAGAAAGCCAAAAAGTCTAACAGGCAGTTTGGATATATATTTATTATATATATATATACACATATATGTATATATGTAACTAGCATTTTGAAAATTTAAGAAAATGGCTTGAAAATGAGCTTGTATTTTGAATAGATTGTTTGAAAATAAATAATTGTATAGGATTAAATATATTGTCCGTTTAAAGAAAGAGAAGATTTTATGTGCAAACAAGTAAAGCCAGCTCGCAATTCGAGCTCGAGTCGAGTCGATTAGAGTCCGAACTCCATTTTGAACCAATCTTGAATAGTTTGTATTTAAACTTGCGGCTCACAAGCTTGTATCTAATTAAATATTATTTTTATTTTATTAATAAATATATATTATATCCTTTTTTTTATTTTGAGTTGAAGCTCGAGTGCGTAATTATTTACAACTTATTTGATAATTTGAGTCTTATCAAATCGAGCTGGGTTGAGACGAGATCGAACTTAAAATTTTAGTCTTCTTGAACTCAAGCCTAATATATATATATATATATATTTAGAACTCGAGTTCGAGCTCGACCTTGAAAATTTTCACCAAATTCGGCTCAGCTCGATTGCACAAATATATAAATTTTTCACAAGAGATATATAAATTATTGAAATTATATTTTGAGATAAAAATAAATTTAAATTTTGATAAAAATATAAAGAAATTATTGATAATTTATTTCTAAATAATGAAAATGACATGAATTTGAAAACAAATTCAAAAGGAACCTCCCACCTAGAGATGGCAACGGGGTGGGTCTGGGGCGGATTTTGCAGGACCCGGGACCCGCCCCGCCCCGCCTTGCCTTACCTTTGGACCCGGACCTGCCCAACCCGCTTTTTTTTTTCTTTTTTTTTTTGTTGTATTTTTGGGTATATATTTTTTACCTTCTTTTCTTCATAATCACTTGAATATACAGATTTTGCTCTAGTGAGTATCGGGTTTGAAAGAATAAAATTGAAACAAGTTAAAAAAAAAAAAAAAAGAAGCCATAATTTTCTAATATAGTATTATAACCTAATAAATACTTATACTTATATAAATATATATGTTATATGTAATATAATATATAATATAATATAGGATGGGACCGGGGCGGGTCCACCAAGACCCGCTACCCGCCCCGAACCCGGGCGGGTCTTGATAATCAAGACCCACTACCCGCCCCATCCCCATTTTTTTCACCCCAAACCCACCCCATCCAGGGCGGGGCCTCGATTTACCCGGACCCATTGCCATCCCTACTCCCACCACCAAATCCTAAAAAATAGTTTGTAAAGGACATCTTTCGTACCAATTTTTAAAAATTGAAGGTTGGCAAAATCAGCAAATAAAGAATTAAAGATGGTTTTCCCAAAAAGTAATGCAAAAGTTCTTTTTACCCTTCGCACACTTTAAAATGGTGGCTTCTAATATTTTAACTAGTTAAATGGCCTTTAATCTAGTAGCATAAGACTTATACATAACGTGTAAGGTTGAAAATTTAAATTTAACAGAGAATCAATATGCTTATGTGTAATAATAATAATAATAATAATAATAATAATAAAGTGATAAAATAATAAGTGAAAATGTAAAAAAATATTTTGTCAAAATAGTGATACTAAAAAATATATATATAATATTAATGACAAATAAATGTGTGACAACGTAAAAACTATCCTTAATGATATATATTGTAACAATTTTTATTTTATCGTCAATAATTACAATATAGTTTAATAAATAATAACAAAACTAATATTTTAATGTGTTACTTCAATAATTAATGGTACACTTAGTAACAACCTAGTGATACTAAAAATTGTCAGTATAATTTATGACATAATTTTTATTCTCACTATCTGGCTTGTCACTACAACATGTCAATAGTTATTCGTGTTGGTCCACATCCTGAGTCAATTGGTGGAATGGTTCTCTTCTTTCCACATTCAATCGGCACATCATCGGCATGCATTTGCTTCCCTCCCTATAAATTCAAGTGCTCTTTAACTCTCTTTTAAGAGTCTTTTTCATTTTTTCCTCTAGTCTACTGCTCATATTTAGCTTTGGATGGAATTACCTCTTGTGACAACTTAAACATTATTCTTCTCTCATTAAGTAACAAAAGAAAATCTGTTGTCGTTTATCTATTTAGGATTCTACAAATGCAATAGTAATAAGAATTATGTTTAAGCTATCAATATTGACAATTATTGACAAATCACTTTTACCATTACTTGACCATCACTACATATGTACTACTAATTGTTAACAGTGAGAAATTAACAGATTAGTTTTCATTCTATAAAATTATATTATGACAAAATAAATTTTATATTAAAATAATTCTACTAATTTTTTATTTCTTTTAATTTGTAGTACTACAACTTGGGTTTTTAGTAATAATGTCAAATCCGAGGATAATCTCATATGGCATATGAACGGAAGAGTCGCCTATTACAACGTGGGACAATTAAAACAAGTGTCGTTGTACCATATGAAATCAACTCCCCTCCTTAGTTCCAGAGCACAGTTTGATGGTTAGATGGTAGGAGTAGGATAAACTCAAACTATGACTGAGTAATAAATTTCCGGGAAAATGACTCCATCGTGTGTACGATCGATTAAAAGTTGTGATTGAGACTTGCTCCCTGCACAATCAAGCAGCATGATTGACATACCTAGTTGCAATAATTAAAACTTTTTTTTAAAAATTTTTTTTTTAAAAAAATAAAATTTTATTTTAAAACATTTAACCAAAATAAATAAAATTTATGAATTTAATGAGTACAAAGATATATTGGTCGGTAGAGATGGCAAAATTATCAGTCCCCGCGAATACCCACAGGGAAATCCCCGCAGCGGGTGGATTCAGGGAGAATTTTCTCTCCGCGATGACAGGGGCGGGAGTGGGGATCACAGTCCTCATCCCCGCAGGTACCGTTACCTATTTAAATAATTAAATTATTATATATATATATATCAAATCTTATTTTTATTTATTTCATTTCATTTTTTGCATTATGTTCTCCCAGCGTCTGCGGCACCCCCACCTCTTTGGAGGAATTGATAAATTGTTAAGTTGTTTTTTCAAAATTTATGTTTATGTATTATTTATCTTTTAATATTTTATTCTAAAATATAATTAAATATAATGTGTTATGTACCTATGTTTGACAATCTTTTGATTTTGGAAGTAATTTACATTATTGAAAAATTTTAGCACTTTTTTTTTTTTTTAATTTCTAAAGCTTTTTATGAATTTGATAAATTTTTAAATCAAACTCGTGGATACCCGTCTCCCCACGAGGACGTGGGGACGGGTACCCACCACGAGGCGGGGGGTATTTTCACCTCGCGGGGGTGAGGGGGCTATCCCTACCCCTACCCCGCCCAATTGACACTCCTATTGGTCGGGTGTCCACTGGCATCAGTCTCCTCTATTATGTGGGAGGTTTTGTGTTTGACTCGGAAAGGGTGCATTGTGCACTTTATGTTCATTGTGTGTAGTTTATACTCCGATTCATGTGATTTGATAATAGAATAATATTAAATTATTGAAAGAATAAAAATTCTCATTTGTAATGCTCAAAAAAAAAAAAAAAAAAAGGATATCTTGGTCAAGTGATTTGAGTTTCGGGGTTTGCATTTCTTTTAGGTAGTGGTTCAAATCAATTTGGAGAATTCGAGTCATGCTATTTTGGGTTGAAAATATCCAAATTAAGTGGGGTGTCTGTGTTGTAATTCCAAAAGACCAAATAGTAAAATTGAAAAGTAAAAGTAAAGTAATTTAATGAAAGTGACAACAAGATTTAATGTGGTTTGGCGATGTGCCTAATTCACCTAATAAAGAAAGGATTTATTGATTCGAAATCAAAGTGCCAAGTACAATTTAAGTCCAAAAAATCTCACGAGAACACCCAACACCCTCGTTCTAAATTCCATTATGAGAAAATATCACTAAAGCAATTTTGACTCAATTTTCTAGGATTTCTCATCCTCAACCAGGAAGAAATTAAAGTTTAAATACCCAAACAAAATAGCCAAACGGGCCATGGGCCCATGCTTCCGTTTTTCGTCACTTGAAGCCTAAATTTCAAGGCAAAATCAACAATTCTCCACCTTGATTTGAAATTCTCCATCCATCATCTTTGTGCCTGCCCCAAAAGGGTCATCATCTAAGTTTGCAAATGTTTATCAAATCCAAACAACACTTAAATTTGATTCCTGAATTGATCTTCCACAGCTTATCTTTGTCTGCCACAAGCTCTTTAGCCGAGCTCAAAGTATAAGCAATCAAATCTGAATATGTAATCTGCTATGGTGGTTTGATTTGCTTCCTCTCTCTATCGCGAGCTAAATAATAGTTTTGTAGTGTGTCAGTCTCTTGTTGTTGATTCGGTGATAATGAGCCCTCGCCAACTTCAACTACCACTACTTTCTATTCCCTTTTGAAACTTGTAGATCGCCTATCTCAAACTCCACCTTCTCCTTAACGCCCTCTTGACTACTTTCACCCTGCTCCACCTTCTTCATCATAGCAGACTCATCGAATGTCACACCCTTACTGATAATCGCTTTGGAGCCCTCGTCATCATTATACCACAAACATGACCTTTGATTCCATCTGCATAGTTTAGGACTATGCACTTCCTAGCCTTTGGCTCAAGCTTCCCATCCGAGAAATGAACATAAGCTCAACACCATATACTCTTATATTTGAGTAATTAGCAGGAGACTCGGACCAAATTTTCATTGGTGTCTTGTAGCCTAAAGCAATCGATGGTGACCTATTCACCAAATAGCAAGTTGTATTAACAGCTTTAGTCCAAAAATACTTGGACAATCCGTCATTAAAAAGCATGCATCTAGCTCTTTTCAAAATAATACTGTTCATTCGTTCTGCAACACCATTCTGTTGTGGTGTATGTACAACTGTCTAATGCCTCACAATTCCTTATTTATCGCAGAATTTCTAAAATTCCTTGTTGCAGAACTCCAAGCTATTGTTCGTCCTCAAGCGTTTGATCCACTTTCCTATCTGCTTCTCGATCGAAGTCTTCTATTGCTTGCAGTTGACAAATACTTCATCCTTATGCTTCAATATGTACACCCATACTCTCTGTAAAAAGCCATCGATCAATGTCAGCATGTACCTGGCACTTCCCTTTGAGGGAACTTGAGAAAGCCCCAAAAGATTTGAGTGAATATAATCCAAGGTGCCCTTGGTCCCCTAAACTGCGGTGCTGAACTTCACCATGTGCTGCTTGCTAAAAACATACTGCTCACAAAAATTTAGCTTCATAGTCTTCTCTCCACAAAGAAAATCCCATTTGCTCAATTCTAACATTTTCCTATACTCATATGCCCAAGCCGCATATCTACAATCTCATAGTATCATTTATTGATGAAAAAATTGCTGCAGTACCAAAAATTGTACTACCCTGCAATATGTAAAGACCATTCCACTTATCCCCCTTCATGATTAGTAGAGCACCCTTGGAAACCAACAAAACTCCATCTTGAGCCCTCTCATCACAACCATTCTTATCCAGAGTACCCAGTGAAATTAAATTTTTCTTCAAATCAAGAACATAATGCACATTTGTTAGCGTCCTCACTGTTTCATCGTACATTTTGATACTTACTGTGTCAATCCCAACAATTCTGTAAGATGCATCGTTTCTTGTGAGCATTTAACCACCATCATATTTCTGATAAGTGTAAACCAATCCTCTCGTAGACAAGTATGATAGGAACAACCACTATCTAAAATCCAATAGGAACTCAAAAGACTTTCAGTAACATTGAAAATAATCACACCATTAGAATCATCCTCAACAATTCCAACTGCATCATCCCATTTCTGATCAGAAGATTCACCCGAATCCTTCACCTTTCCACGTTCTGGATAATTTCATTTCCAATGCCCCTTTCCTCCACACCTAAAACCTTTATCGTTTGGTCTAAGCTTGCTTCGAGACTTAGATTAGCCTCTACTCTTTTCCATTTTTCTCGGTCTTCCCTTCGCAACCACTCACTCCCCACTTTCACTATCATTACTGCCTAAGACATGCTTTCTAAATTCATTAGAATTCAATGAAGTCTTCACATCCTCTATTAAAATTGTAGCTCTCCCATACAACAAAGTAATAACCAAGTGCTCAAAAGATTTAGGCAGAGAACACAAGAGAATTAAAGCTTGACCTTCATCCTCAATTTATACATCTATACTAGTGAAATCCAGAATCATTTTATTGAAATAATAAATATGTTGAATAATAAATGTACATTCCTTCATCCTCAATGTGTATAACTGTTATTTCAAATACAGTCGATTTGTGAGGGACTTAGTCATATAGAGAGTCTCTAGTTTTGACCACAATCCTGCAGGTATACTTTCCGTAGCTACCTCTCTCAGTACGTTATCTATCAGCGATAACACCAGAGTACCATAAGCCTTCATCATAAATTCATCCTTTTCTTCATCTAATAGCCTCTCTAGCAAAAAATCTCTGCCCTTTAATGCTCTCTGTAAACCTTGTTGATACAGTAGGGCGTGCACCTTCATCTTCCACAGTCTAAAATCATTCTTCCCATTGAATTTCTCTATCTCATACTTCATGGCTAACATTTGGTCAATCCCGACTCTGATACTAGTTTGTCGTAACCCAAAAAGACCAAATAGTAAATTTGAGAACTAAAAGTAAAGTAATTCAATGAAAGTGACAACAAGATTTAACGTGACTCAACGATGTGCCTAATACACCTGATAAAGAAAGGATTTATTGATTCCAAATCACAATGTCGAGTTCTATTTAAGTCCCACAAATCTCACGAGAACACCCAACACCCTTGTTCTAAACTCCATTTTGAGAGAATATCTCTAAAGTGGTTTAGATTCAATTTTCTAAGGTTCCCACTCCTCAATCAGGAAGAAATCAGGGTTTAAATACCAAAACAAAATAGCCAAACGAGCCATGGGCCTATGGGTTGTGGGCCCATCACGCTTCTACTTCTCTTCATTTGAAGCTTAAATTTCAAAGCAAAATCAACTGTGTAAAAGTGCAAATAAGGTTGAAAATGGTTGGAAATTATTAGTTTAAGCAAAATTTTATTACTCTTGAACAATCAATTTGAAAAAGTAAAATCCGAGTAAGTTATTAACTAGCTCGAGAAATAAAAACATATATAGTGCTAGTTAATAGGTATAAATTAGAGTGTACAAACAATGTTGAAAATGGTCAGAAATTAGTTTAGACAAAAATCAATTACACTTCAACGATCAACTAAGAAGAGTACAATTGGAGTAAGTTATTAATTAGCTCGAGCATAAAAGCATAATGCTAATTAATAAGTATAAATTAGAGGGTCTAAGCTGATGTGAATATGAGGAATCCTCCCTTTTTTTTTTCCTTTTTAAATATGAATTTGGTTGTTGGGCGAGTTTCCTCATAAAACATGCTCCAGAAATTCACAAAATGATGTCACGATTACTAGAAAGTCTATCAAAAATTCTTCGATGTTGAAATTAGTTTTGAGCTCGTTAATGAGGATAAAACGAAATAAATATTAAAAGGGTGTTTAGGTGAGTTTATAAGTTTTTTAAAATATCTTATAAAAAAATATCTTATAAGAGTTTATAAAATATTAAAAAATGTTCGGTAATTTATTTTTTTTAAAAGAATTTATAAGATCCTAAAATAAGATGTTAGAAATTTATAATCTCGTTTGAAAAGAGAAAAAAAAAAAAAGGAGATCCTAATTTATTTTCAAGATCTCAATAAGCTCCTCTAATTTTGATCATTTAATTACAAAATTATCATTACTAACATCTTGTAAGCTCTAAATACTTATTTTATCTAAACACTTCAATAACTTATTTTAAAAATAGGATATAACTTTAAAAACATCTTATAAAATTTAAGAATTTATAAAATTTATTAAATAAATTTAGTCAAACACCCTCTAAGACTGAAAATAGTCAGATTTCATATTTTGAAAATGATATTTGTATTAAGATTGAAGACACTCAAATTGCATATCTTGGAAAATGATATTTGCTAGACCATTTATAGTAATTGGGCATATTTTAGAAGACCTTTTGCATATAGGCATCTTGGGGTTGGGGGGTGGGCCGTGGGGGAATGAAAGATTCAGCCAAGGCGAGCATTGAATGATGGGTAGGATGCGTACGAATGTCATGTTGAGCTGAAATTTGCGGGGTGGTTCGCATGCTTTCCGAACTAACCCGACCACTCCACTCTCAACAATGTGCATTTACTTCTCCTCCTTCACTT
Source organism: Jacaranda mimosifolia (assembly GCA_018894105.1). Classification (NCBI taxonomy): domain Eukaryota; kingdom Viridiplantae; phylum Streptophyta; class Magnoliopsida; order Lamiales; family Bignoniaceae; genus Jacaranda; species Jacaranda mimosifolia. Next base: position 24,745,435 of record CM032131.1, on the reverse strand, counting down.
TCCTTGCTTGCGTTAGTTACCTAGTCATATCTACTACGACTTCCTCGTGGCTGGCTTGTTGGACGGGGACGGAGCCACGTGGGTGGCTGAAGGCGGGGAAAAGATGGGGTATTGACTCGACCTGTTTAATTTTTTTAAAATCTGAATATGATATAAATTTATAATTTATTATTTATTAAGTGATGAATTTTTTTTCAATTAATTAAAAATATTTACTTTGCCTCTTAAAATAAATGAAAGAATATTTATATTTTTGATAATTCAATCTTATTCTCGAAAATAAAATATTCTGACTTTCTTCTCGTTGGTTAGGTTGAGTAGTTCTTTTCAAATTTAAATATATTACAATTCTCGGAACAGTTGGAATTGAGTTCGTATAAGCAAAATTGTAACTTTAGTCCTGCAAGATAAGGATGTGCAATTTTAGTTTCTCACTTTATAAAATTTTCAAAAAAGTGCCAATTTTTAAAGAATCACGCACAATATATCCTAAATTTCTCCTGCTATTAGAATATTAATAGAACTGTGCACGATAGTCTTAAGTAGTTGTTGGTTTCAAAATAATGAGGAAAAATAACGAGATAAAATTATATTTTTAGTCCATGAAAAAAAAAGTTTCAGCTGTTTTAGCCCTACGTATATGGAATCTGGGAAATAATCCTAAATTTTTTGACAATCTAACACTTTGAGATCCCTTATATGAAAGATTATATTTACTTTGTGGCCCCAAAGTTCTTCTATTTCTATAGAGCTCAATGTTCTTTTGATCTTTGTTTTTTTATTTTTGTCTGTTAGTATTGTGTCCAATCATATATGAAATGAAATTTGAGAAACCCACAATAGATCTTCAGCAGTGGAAGTAAGTTTGTTTGCCATGACTATTGTGCCTTTTTTCTAGGGGGAGCAAGAAAAGTAATCACGCAGCACTGCATAGGAGGAATGGAACCACTGCTTAAATTTATCTCCATATGATGTTACTTGTTTTATTTGGTGAGATGATATTTGTTCAACAATATATTTTCATAAGCACTATAAAATATAGTGACCACTCCAGTTGTAAATAAAAAAAATCAATTACTAATAGATTTAATAACTTATTTACTCACCGCTTGAAGCAATTTTTACAAAAACCCTCGTCATTAATTTGCATCAGTAGTTAAGCGGTTATTAATTAATAACCATAAGGGACAGTGCCTGTGTGTTCATTGATTCTGAGTGGGGCAAATTTGGACACATGACCTGTTGTTTGTGTAGATAACCTACTAACCAATAACCACTACACCAAATATATTTTCATGCATTCATTTCACCAACATAACATATATCACATATAAAAGTTAAAAAAAACTTATAATTAATATTCTTATAAATAAGTTACTACTATTTTACATTATGAAATTTAACAAAAATAATAATTGTTCATTTAATATTTGTATAATTTTCCCTTCAATATAATAAAGTATAATATTTATTTATAACTATTACTTCTAAATTTTAAGCATATTTATCACAATATATTGTAAACACACTAAAAATAGTATATACATACTAATATGTATAATAATAAATATTATACACATATATATAGTAATATATGTATATACCAATAAATACACATTAATATATAATATTATATATATATATTAGTATGTAGTTAAGGTTAATAGAAAAGTAGCTAAGGTGACAGCTAATAGTAAGGTTTTTCCCAGAATGACAATTGACACAGTAGTTTAGACAAAAGATCACACAGCCCAAATACCAAAATCCAGGGTACAACAGTGTGAGAAATTTACACATCAAACTACACGTGAATCTCATCAGCCCTAAAATGAATATACATGCATTTATGAATTTTATAGTGTAAGTCACAATACTGAATAATTATATAATTAACATACACAAATTGGGGGAAAGCAAATACATATACATAGCTAACCTTCCAAAACAGCAGGCAGAAGAAGCTGCCAAGGGCTCTCAAATTATTTGAGGAGATGATGAAGACTTCAATTTAGGAACTTTGAATGCGGATGTGAACAGTTTTGGAGTGTCTGGTATGGTAATAACATCGGCTGCTTTTCTCTTCGAACTACTGCTGCTTCCCTGCAAAAACCATGTGAACTTACGAATCAAACTCTCCATCAAAGCTAATCTATGATGCATCCTTCAGTTTTTCTGACATCTGTTGCAGGTCATACTATGATGCATCATTTAGTTTTTCTGACATCTGTTATAAGTGAAGCAACATAAATGACAACAATAAAGATGTTACTTTTTCCACAAGGTGTTCAGGATAACAGCTTTCAACTATTTTGGTAGGTCCAGAGTTGTATTCAACAAGATACTTTATGGAGTTCTGTCGGTTGAGTTGCAAGAGATTAAGCACATAGAATAAGGTTAAAGTTAATGAAGATGGACCAGAGATGCATAGATGGAAAAGGTATTTCTCCTAGGTCCTACGCGCTATTCCACAATTCCAATACTGGAACACATTACACGTGTGAATCTCTAAATAGAAAATAAAGACATCAGGAAGGAGGAGAACCTTTGTAATGAGTTTCCTCCTAGGAGCCTTTCCTCCAGTTGACTTATGAGCACTTTGCTTGGTACGAGCCATCTGCAGATTGACAAAATATCGATTTAATTTAGAAGCCCTTATTCAGTGCTACAAGAACCTAAAGCCACTTACTTGATTGGAATAAAATTCATGAGTCAGAAAGGATTTTTGGTAAAATAGTTGAAAGAAAATTTACAGAAGTCCAAGGGAATTTAAACAACGACCACAAAAGACAACTTTGATTACAAGCATCGAAAGACATTTACCAAGATAGTAGTACACAATCCTTTGACATAGAGAAAATATGCTCCTCAAACATATTATAGATCCAGATAGGCAAACAAATCAAGCAGATAACTTCCATTTCCAAAACAATTACACAGAAAACCAAAATAAAGTTCAAACTACCAAATTATCAAATAATGAGAGTCAAATTAACTGAATTAGCGAACTACAGAACCATAATATTAAGCAAAATTCTTAATTTAACATATGTCACAACAAACCACACAACACTTTGAGTTTCTCAACAATGAGGAGGTATTGATCAGCTTAATAAAGGCCTCTAGAAAATGAATTTGATGTTTTAACATGTAGAAAGTAAATGACCTGTTTCCCCATCCAAAGAACACCACTGAATTTTCTAAAGGCATAAATCAATTACATCTCAACCCTGCAAAAGACAAGGCCTCGCCTTCTCCAATTGCAAGATTTGTGAGTATCTCCCTGGGATAACCAGCAAAATTTTACCTAATTGTTAGCTAGATTGCATATTCGCAATCCCACCATATCCGCCGGTGATAATATTCTAATTCATTGTTTGAGTCTTGCAAACAGTTCACTCTCATTCATGGTCAGGACTCACGATCTGAGCAACTAAAGACCAGCAAATTCACATGCTTAATATCTAGAGAAAGAACGTTACTCTCAGTGATTATCTTCTAAAATTTCAATTTCCTATAAGCAAAACCAAAACTCAAATAATTCAGAAAAATAATGAATTAAAACTTATTTTCATACTTTAATACCAGAAACTCAGTAATTTTCACGCATTTCATTAGTTATTATCAAATAATTGGAATAGCAAGATACTGAGCCACTGTGAAGCCTTCAGCAACAAAGCAACCCTGCAGCTATTATGAGATCATTGGATTCTCTCATAATTCATCATAATACATCTGAAGGCTACAGGTAACAGCGTGCTTTCAGCAATCTTTTCAATTAAGCTTATATTTTGATCATATACTGTCAGTTGCATGTTATGCAGATTCAGAAAATGTGCCCAAGAACTAGATGGCATGCACCAGAAAAGCAAGTTCAGATGATCAATAGGAGACTAACAGTAGGAGAGCAAAATGAATAGTAAAGCAACAATAAGACAGCTACCTTCTCAACGGTATGCAGAGGATCTAATTCTTTCTTCACGGTTATAACCCTGCCATTAGTGGTATGATTTTTGCCTCTGCTTTGGGACGCCGTTGCACCTTCTGACCTACGGGGACGCAATAATGGGGACACTGACCCCGATCTGGATTTTAAGATTTCAATTTCCTTCAAAAGTCTGGAGATCTCCTCACTCTTTTGAACTGATTCAGATTCCATCTTGGCAAAGTCAGTTCTTAACCTTTCATTTGATAACCGTAATTTCTCTGCTCTGTTTACAAGTACCTTCACCTTTTCATTTGCACGTGCTACTTCATCACGTTTCTTCCTTAATTGCTCATTGAAGTTGCTCTCCCTTTTTTCATACTGGTTCCAAAGAAAATTCTTCTCTGCCAAGAGAGCAGATATCTCGGAGTTCTTCTCCAATTTACATTTCTCAATTTCACTTTTCAACTTCCTCACCTCATCTTTAAGTGCTCTGCGTGAGCCTTCCCCTTTATTACTAACATCCTCTGATGTATTCTGAAAATTAAAATATTACAAAAAATAAAAACTATTTCGCTTGGAAAACCATCATACATGTAAAAAGTATTTACAACAAAAAAAGAAAAAGAAAACATACTTTTGGATCTGACCATTTCTGAGACAGATAGTCAAACCATTCTCTAAAGTCAGCCAATTCATTGTCTGCATTCTCTGCATTTCAAGAAAACAAGATACAAATATAAGAAAAAGAAAAAAGAATAAAACCAAACTTTCCCCATCTAAATTTCATGTTACAGTGGAAATGCTTAAACTAAGAGGTGCATCAGGGATCTCTTGAAGAAGCAGTTATGCTTTACAAATTGATATTAAAGTAAGGGCACGTTATGCTTCACACAACTGCAAGCCATCTGTGGAAGATGGAAAAATATAGATGCAAAAGCCCTAAGTGAACTCCTCCACTCACTTTAAGAGACCTGAGAGCAACTTGATTTGAATGCTCCTGTATTTGTACAATACGTAAAGAACCTGGCAAGTTCTTGGAGCCTACAAATCTTCATGGTGAAATAGAGTTAAAATGGTTGCTTCAACATTGTAAAATTGGTTCATGGAATTAATGATTGTTGCATACTGGAAGGTTTGAACATTCCAGCACAACTGTTTGCCTATCCTTCTTGAAGAAATTGTTAAGGAGGTGAGGCAACAGGCATCCAATTGGTGGAATTTGCCCTCCTGCAAACAGGGAGCTTAGCATTGTTTTGGGGTCTGCCATAGCATATAGCCCAGAAAATAGAGTAATGCTGTAGCTCAATTTGTTGCTATTCTACTTGGTTGTGGATGGAAGAGATGCCCATAATGAATTGAAGCCTTCTATTAACTGAATTCTTAATTTTAATCAATATTAACATAAATGCGAGGTCTTCCAGTAAAATTTAATAATAATTAAAAAAAAGAACTAAATGCTTACCAGGTGAAAACAAAGAAAAGAGAAAAAAGTGTAGTAAATCTTTTTCGGGTAAAAACAAATAGAAATAAAAAGAACAACTAACCATATCTATGTTTGTAAACGAAAGCCTCCCTCTCCTTCAAACCCAACATGAGTTCGGCTTTCACAGAATCAACTTTCTGTTCCATCTTCATCTGCATCAGAAATTCCCAATCATCCGTAATTCTCAAAACCCTAAATCAACTCCCGCAAAAAAAGATTACACTTACACAATCGAGGGAATAAAGATTGAAATTTTACCTTGTAAATAACTTCATGCAAAGATTTAATTTTGTCTTCAAGAATCTGCCTATCTTTATTAAGATTTTGGGACAACTTCACTAATGCGTTGAAAACTTTATCCCATTGTTTTTCGCGGTCGGGAGCTTTGTCGGGGGATTTGCGTTTCCCCATTTCAGAGATTGGGAAAATAGATAAAATGTGTTTGCTGATAATTATTAGCTATAGACAAACGAGAATAATACAGTAGGAATTTGGGGCTCTCACAGCAAAGAAGTAGAAGAAAGTAAGGGGCTAGAGAGAGAGATGTGGAGAGGGTGAAACTGAGCGCTGGATCTAAATAAAGCCCAACGGTCGAAATTTCCATTTATAAGTGGCAGCGCGCTCGCACGAGGAAGTCACATGAGGGGTGGCAATTTGGAAAGCTCCGTGAGTTCGGGTTGGATTGAAATAGAAATATAATATTAATTTTATCAACTTAATCCAATCTAATCTGATGATAAGTTGAAAATATTCAATTCTAACTCAATTTGATTCATATCAAGTTAGGTTCGGGTTAATCTAATTTTTAAAATAATTATTTTAAATATTTGTTTTAATTTTTAGAAAAAAATTGTTATTTTTAATTTTATCTATTTTTAATTAATAGTAGTAAGGAATTCTCATTATAACTTTACAAATGCACTCAAATAATTTTAATTGAACCACATAATATATTGATTTTCAGAACTTTTGTTCCTTTCATTTTCTAGTATCTATTGACATCATAAAAATATTAAAATTACAAAGTGTCTTATTTTTAAAAATATCATACTTTTTCAAGTTTTACTCACTCATTCTCTTTAATCTTTGGATCTTTTGTGTCAATTAAATTGTCTCTTTTAACTTTTTAAAATTAATGCCATTATTTTTTAACTTTATTTGATTCAATTAAGCAATACATAAATCAATGAAAGTATATTATCAAGCAAATAAGTAAATAAATATTTTAATTACACATAGTTTATTATAAAAATTTGCTTAAGTCTTTTGAATTTTTTATAACCTCCCAATAGAAAGAATAAAAATATACATATATAGTATACTATAAAAAAAGAATTCTTATCTATTTTTATATGCAAAATCTTGCGTTGTATAAGACCTAAGAAAAACTTTTAGGACAATTTAGTAGTTAAATCAACTCTTTGTGATACAATTTTCATGTTCATTTAGATACAAAAATAACCATTATAAGTAATTTAAAATTATAATAATGCATCCTATATGGTTGTGAAATAAATAAGACCGAAAAATACCAAAGTAGTAATTTCGATACTGCTAAAGTTTAAATTTTCAAACTTTATTTTGTTGTTTTATATTTTTACTCGCCAAAAAATTTACATTTATTTATTTAATTCGAATTGAGTCAATTTGGTTCAGGTAGGTTTGGATTGTCGTGTGGCCCACAATCAAAATTTGGGTTGTTTGTGTAACCTGAAATTCAACTTAACCCAATTCATTTTCTTCGGGTTCTTATTCGTATCAACCTTATTAAACTTGGACCCAAAATGGGTAAATCCAAATCTAATTTTTTCGTGTCAAGTTATCGTATCATGTTGGGAATTGTCACCCAGGACTTTATTCTTCTTCCCAACCCAAAACCCCCCACACCCTTTTTTTATTTTATTTTACAGGCAAAAATGGCAATGGGTTGGATTAGGCCAAATTCGAAATCCATCCATGAAGAATTGGATAGATCTAAGACTTCTTTTTCCCTTTAATTTTGGATAGGGGATCATTCCCAATTTAATTTGAGTAATTTTTTCGCTCTCGAACCCACTCCCAATCTAAAATTAGAATTAGTGCAACCAAGGTTGCTTCATCCCTCACATCACCCTGCTAGAGTTATAAGCCCGCACAACTAGACTCGATGAATAGATCCAAGACTTGCTTCAAGCTCGCTTAAGTCTGACTTGAACCTGGCTCGCCCCTTCTCAAACTCGATTAATTAGATCCGCCAAACTCGCATCATCCTCTAGCTCAATTTTTGCTAGCTTACCAATGCTAGCATATATTTTTTTGCATAAAGAAAATATTTCCTGCAAGCTCCAAATCACACAAAACCCCATAAAATAAAGATTACTCGTCAAGAAAACATCTACTAATGAATGACTAACACATTAATAAGAAAATCGAAATGAATCCTTCATCATCAAATTTATCATTACTATTAACTGTATAAATTGATTGAAGATATCCAAAAACTCATAATTTAAGTTTCAAATCACACAAGGAGGAGAGGGAGGGAAAAGTTAATTTTGAAAAGAAATGATCAAAAGTCAAAACCTCAAATATATGAATAAAATATATGGGACGGGTTTGGGATAAATCTAAGAGGATGCGTTATCCACCCCAAACCCGAATGGGCCTAGAATATTAGACCTATAACTCTTCTTAGGATCTATTTAATCATCTCGAATCTAGGACTCAACTAACTCTAACCCATTGCCATCCCAGGGGATAGGGGGGCATCATGTAACATCATATAAAATGATCTTGTTTGATTTTGTTTACAAACTTTCGAAATATTTTCAAATAAGCGTCTGTATTTTCGGAGGTCACTATTAAAATAATATTTTTTTTCTAAATACACCTATCCAAAATATATTACAACTATACATACATAACAAATCAATCATTACATATATATAATTAACAAATCACTATATGTATACATATAAACTTCACTTTCAGTACCCCACTAATCTAATAAAAAATTAATAATTGGCATGATATATATAGTAATATTTATAACCTCTTAATATATTTCTAAAAAAGTCATTTCATTTCAAAACACTTTTCAATAATTCTCGGAATAATAACAAATAAGCATTACATTTCTCATTATGAAATATATTTTTCTAACAAAATTTTTCCAAGACAACTAAAATATAACAAACAAACCTTAGCTTGATTATGACCAAAAAGCAATCGACACATTCTAAGGTAAAGCTTAGATTTTGTTGTTGATCTTACTTGGGGGTTTGATTAATTGCCCAAATTAGGTGCGGCTCAGTAGAAATATGACATGCGTGTTTATTATTGTATATATGTAGGGCATGTTTACAACATTTCTCTTTTGGTCAACATTCATTTTCTGAGCTAGTTGACATATCTCCAAGTGTAGAAATGTTGTTGGGTTCCTTTTTGCTCACATGATATACAATATACAAAATACCATATGTTAGGAAGATAATGAAAATTAAAAGTATAACGGAACATACAAATTTACGTGATTCATTTAATTTAATTCATATTTACAAGTAATAAAAAAGATAATTATTAAATTGAAAGAGATATAATTGAGAGATTTTAGATATCTCTTTATGTTTCTATCAATTAAATTTTTATGAATGATCAAAAAATACTTCTATTTATAGGACAAAAATAAAAAGATAAGAATCAAAATTGAGCCCTAATCAAACTAAATCTCAAGAATCAAATATAATTTCAATCAAATTAAGCTAGCAAATCTCAACTAACTTATAATTTTTAAGACACAACACAACATCATAATTAATAGAATACGAAGAAATAATTTATTAATCATACAAGCCCCTTTTCCAATTATCCTATCCACTTTCTCCCATATTCTCATATTATATCTACAACATGGAAGGTTTCCTATTACCAAAAGAAAGTCCTCTATTAAAATTAAAAATGTCATTATTATGATTGTAAACCTTTCAATTTTTTATTATATTCTATATATTTCATTAATTATTTAATTACTTAACTATTCAATTATTCAAAGCCTTTGCCAAAGAGATCCATCACCCCAACCAATTTCTTATAAAAAATATCACATGGTATTCAAATACCAAATCTTAATGATAAAAGTTTCTGCAAGCATCCAACCAACCAATGAAGGTTATTCCCACGAAGATACTAATTACTAAAATAAAATAATTCCCACGCCTTTGAAAATTGATAAGGACTCAAATTAATCTCTATTTTTTATACATCCCTCGTGGGCAGGAAAGACGGTTGCCAAAGAAAAGGGAAATAGTAAAAGCAACAAGCAGCCGATTTACGCCACGTGGCGCCAACACTTAGATGAGGCCGTACGATCTATTCCAAGTTGGTATACGCCGACAGAGGATCTGTCATAGAAGATACCGCTTTTATTACAACAACAGAAAGTGCCCAAGAACGCTCCGCCGAAAATCCCGATCATCACGTGCGCGTGTGAGCCACTCGCCCCGAACTCAAAATTTTCTTACAAAACAAGCGAGTAAGAATAGTTGCGTACTCTAGCGGCGACAGGTACTTTCCAGCAGTGCAAAAATCCAGTTTGGAAAAAATTTGCAGAAAAAAAGGACAAAGTCATCCGGGGATTTTCCAAAACTATAGTTCGGACCATCCCATAAAATCCGACGTGGTGGTCACCTCTCCCTGTCCCAGTTGGAAGAATTTTACCGGCATATCCAGTTTCACCAAATTTGCAACCGGGTTATCCGGTCAGTCAGCGCCCGCCCGCCCGCCACCCTAGTCCCTACGTGCTCATATAAGTTATGGCATCGTTCAGCCCATATTCTTTCTCCCTTCATTTTTATTCAACTCTCTTCTTGGTCTTCCTTCTTACATTTACTAAAGATTAAGGTCTGCTTCTCAACCTTATTTTCTCCGCCCGGAAATTTTCACCTTTTCCCGCTGTTATCGTTGGGGGTGTGTGTTGTGTGTGTGTTTGGTTTGAAGATTTATTTGAAAGCTGCAATTTTTTGTTTGAATTAATTAATGATTTAATGTTATATGGTTAGTTGTATAGATTATCTATAATCTCCTGTATTTAAGTTGCGGAGTTGCAAGAAAAATGGTAAGATTTCTGATGGTAATAATGTAGAGATAGTTGGAGTTCACCTTTTTCATGGGATTTACCAATTTTCTTAGTATTTCGTTAGGGGTTTAGTGTTTAGTTTTAAAGGTAAGGAAGAAACATGGCTTAAATTATTCATGTTTGAATTTGGTTTATCTGGCGTTATTGATGAACTGGAGAAATTCCACCCCATCAATGTGGTTAGATCTTTCTTTTTGAGGCATCTGAGGTTAGCTGTCAACGATGGAGGATTTAAATCCTTAATTAGGACAGCCCTTGATGTCTGATATGTGCTATTTAATACTGGTTACCTCATATAATCAGATAATTTCGAGTTTATACACTTATAATATGCAAAAATAATCATATCATGTGGTAGAATGCCGGCCCCTGCCTCTGATTTGTTGTGCTTACGGAACCCAACTGACCTTAATTAGAATCAGTATTCATTTTTCGCTGGGTTGACTTTCATAGCTTGTGATGCATTATGCTTTTTCTTGTAAATTGAAACTTAGCTCTCAACAGTTATGGGTTAACTTTAGTTGGTGGTACTTTTGTTGTTTTAGTATTACAATTGCTTCGAAGCAATCTTGGAATACAATTGAAAGCTTTCCAGGATGTCTCCTACTGTTGGGGTTTCTGAAAATGGAGCAACCAATCATCATGACTCCGGTGGATCAATTTTTGAAATTGGGGATTCAGATTTGAGCAGATTGCTTGAAAGACAGAGGCCAGTGAATATAGAAAGGAAGAGATCATTTGATGAGAGATCCTTTAGTGAGATGTCGATCACATCCCCACCTCGCCCATTTTACAGAAATTCGGAGAACTCATCTCGTGTTTTTGAACATTTTGGGAGTATTCACTCCCCGGCCAGGTCTGGCATGAGCACTCCTAGATCATCATTTAATTGTGTGGAGATGCATCCAATAGTGGCCGAGGCGTGGGTGGCCTTGCAGCGATCAATAGTTCACTTCCGCGGGCAACCCGTCGGGACTATTGCTGCTCTGGATCATTCAACTGAAGAACTGAACTATGATCAGGTGAGGCTTTTCATAGTTCGAGAATTATTTCCTAGCACACATAATATATGTCTAAATACGAGAAAGACTTATTCAACTTGAGAATCCTCTGTCGAATATATATTTGGTATCCTCTTTTGGTAATATACATAAACAATTTATCCATGTAAGATTAAAGAGCTTCCCTTTTGTATACGCATGGCAAATTTCTGTTGGCACTATTTTTTCCGAAAAGTATATGGAATTTTGAGGCTTTTAATATTGTCTAATTATGTTATACACACTAAACGTTCTGCTGGTGGCAGGTCTTTGTCAGAGACTTTGTTCCTAGTGCTCTAGCCTTCCTGATGAATGGTGAACCCGAAATTGTCAAGAATTTTCTCCACAAAACATTGCGACTCCAATCATGGGAGAAAAAGGTTGATAATTTCACTCTAGGGACAGGGGTGATGCCGGCAAGTTTCAAAGTACTTCATGATCCCGTTAAGGACTATGAAACTATAATTGCAGATTTTGGGGAATGCGCTATTGGTAGAGTGGCTCCTGTTGATTCTGGTTTCTGGTGGATTATTCTGCTGCGAGCATATACGAAGTCTACCGGTGACACTTCTTTGGCCGAAAAGCCTGAATTCCAGAGGGGCATTAGACTAATCTTGGCATTATGCCTTTCCGAAGGCTTTGATACCTTCCCGACCCTGTTGTGTGCTGATGGATGTAGTATGATTGACCGTCGAATGGTGAGTATAAACAAAGCACTGATTGATGGAAAAAAATGATCCCACATGATAAGAAACTAAGCAGTACAAAATGTTTAAAAAAATTTGAACTTCTCCATCTTGCAGGGTGTTTATGGATACCCGATAGAGATACAAGCATTATTCTTTATGGCCTTGAGGTGTGCTTTGCATCTACTTAAGCACGACGAAGAGGGCAAGGAATTTGCCGATAGAGTAGTTAAACGCCTACATGCACTGAGCTATCACATGAGAAATTACTTTTGGCTTGACATCAAACAGCTCAACGATATATACCGTTACAAGACGGAAGAGTATTCACACACGGCAGTGAACAAGTTCAACGTCATCCCTGATTCTCTGCCGGATTGGGTGTTTGATTTCATGCCAACCCATGGCGGTTATTTCATCGGGAATGTAAGCCCTGCAAGAATGGATTTCCGTTGGTTTTGCTTGGGGAACTGCATTGCAATTTTGTCATCTTTGGCTACTCCAGAGCAAGCATCAGCTATAATGGATCTGATTGAATCCCGCTGGGCAGAGTTGGTTGGAGAAATGCCGTTGAAGATTTGTCATCCGGCCATGGAAACTCATGAGTGGAGAATAGTAACTGGCTGTGATCCAAAGAATACTAGCTGGAGTTACCACAATGGTGGTTCTTGGCCAGGTAACTTCAACTCATCTCTATTGTTGATTTCCAAGTAAAGGTTTCAAAATAGCCGGATATCAATTTGGAAAGGTCTATGTTCATTTCCATTGGACATTCTATACTATAATAATAGGGTGTTTGGCTTGCATTATTAAAAAATCAAATAGATGTTAGATATTATTTCGAAATAAGTTCTTGAAATGTTTGAATTAAATAAGATCTTACAGCTTATAAAATATTAGTAATAGTAATTTCATAATTAATATGGTTAAAAATAAAAAGAATTTGTTAAAATGTTAAAAATAAGTTATGAAATCCTTACTTCTTTAAAAAGAGCTTATAAAACCTTAACATCTTGTTTAGAAGCTTACAAACTTCTTTCTTAAAATTCTACCAGAAACTATCTATAAAATATTTTGAGGAGTTTATAAAATCACCCAAATACCACCGTCTAGCTGCTTTAATACATGCGGTTCAATGCCATTGGTACTTGTGGCTTATAGAACCACCTATATGGTTTTTGGAGTTTCAAGAAGCTGATATTCCTTATTCTGTTTCGGTTTTATGTTTTTCATACAACTATGTTTACTTGGTCTATATTGGTTTTACATTTAAGAGTTTGTTCTTTGATGTTGTCTGTAGTCCTTTTATGGCTCCTGACGGCAGCGTGCATCAAGTCCGGCCGGCCACAATTAGCACGACGTGCAATTGAACTTGCTGAAACCCGTTTGTTGAAGGATCATTGGCCTGAATACTATGACGGAAAGCTAGGGCGTTACATAGGGAAGCAGGCCCGCAAGAACCAGACGTGGTCCATTGCCGGTTATCTGGTAGCTAAAATGATGCTGGAAGATCCCTCTCATTTGGGTATGATATCACTTGAGGAAGACAAACAGATGAAACCTCATATAAAACGATCTGCCTCTTGGATGTGTTGACAGCAGAGTATACTTTGTATTAAATCTTGGAGTGTGAAAACTGGACAGAGTACTATACTTCTTCAAATGTATGACCCTTTTTTTTTTTTTTTTTTTTTTGTATGACTATAGGTTGAATTCTTAAGCAGTCTAGGACATCCTGGCTATTGATGTCTAAATAAATAGCTATAATGTCTTGAGACCTGCTAAGAAGAACTTGGATTTTAACACATTCATTTTGATGTTAAATGAAGAGATTGCAAATTAATGCATTTAAAGGGTTGTTTTTTAGGGAACATGACAGATTGAAGTGAGATATATACGCAATGTATTTGTTTTTTTGTCATTTTTGTTTGCTCTCGCTCTCTCAAGTATTGTACTCCTTCTGTCTCCAATGTTACTTTTTACATTCTCTATATTTTTTTAAATGAATTATAGTATTATGTTATATAACAAATTAACAAAATGGTTACATAATTAAATTAATATTTCTAACATTATAGTACAGTCGAAGAGGTTAGCTGCTAGATTAGTGAATACTGTTGAAAGTTGATATAATTGTCTTATTGAATCAAAAAAAGATATAATCGTCCTACTATTTGAGGTTGATACTGTAAAAGATGATCCAGTTCTTTGATTTCTATTTAGGCCACAACTGATCAATCAATTACCTAAAATCTCTATCAAATTGGTAGCATTAAATATATGTTATTATCTATATTATATGAAATAACTCCATTGTTTAACATACATACGTATGATGAAATTTAATTGAAGTGTTTTTCGTAATGAAAAAAAATTCTAAAAATATTACTATAGAAGTACCCTTTATAGTAATTATTGCATATATTTTACATCCTAAAAATAAGTTCAATACATGTATTATAATAATAGAAAAAATATAATGGTTCAAATGATTTTTAATGTAAAAGATAAAGAAGAAAATTGAAAATATTATGAAAAAAACTATATAATATTTACAGGCTAGATTGTAGGATACACTAAAATCATGTAGGTTCGTAAGGGACATCTACTAACAAAAGGGAAGTATTCGGATTGTTAAGGCATCTAAGGAGTGAGAGATTGTTTAGTTCAAGATCTAAAGGTACAAAGATATATCACTTTTCTTAGAGAACATATACAAGAAATATTACGAAGAATTCGACCTATTGCGATAGTAAAGAATAATGCCAAGTTTATCTAGTTCTTTCATGCAAAACTTGAGAAGCAACTGCATCTCAAATGTCAACAATAGCATTCAAGAGCAGCTTTAGTGCGTGGAAGCATACTTTGACATCCATAAGGACTCAACTAGACCTAATAATCAAGTTTTGCTTTTCATAGAAGGATTAGCTAGGCCAAAAGTATGAAAAGAAGATATGAGAGATGTCCTTTTTTTTTTTTTTCCTAGTACAAATACGTCATTCATTATCTTAGTGGATAATTCTTATGATTCAATTTTTATTTGCTTAACCTACTTTGCAAAAACCTTGCAATCACTCTTTTATCACTTAATCTATCATAATTTGATGATACCGTGATTACATTTTGATGAACCTTTCAAATTGTCTTCACATATATTGATGAGAGAGAATAGTAGAAAATGATGGAGATTGAGATAAAAAAAAAAAAAGACGACTGAGATAAACTAATGAGAAATAGTATGATAGAAAAAACATGGTATATAAAACGCATTTTCAATCACCAGAGTGTGAGAGAAAAAGAGAAGCACAATGAAGATATTGTTTGTGCTCTAAATGATTTTATTCTGCCATCAAATCTTATTGAAGGAAAAATTTATTATTTGACAAATTTTATCAACTTTAATAAAACTTCTATAACCAACAAAAATATTTATAATTTTAATAATAAGAGGATAAATTAACTATTTAAGATATGAGAAAAGGCCGATGCAATTATTCCTACAAATAAAATATCAAATCAAATTGGGCTTACCATCAAGTAAGGATTTTTGCCTGGTATATCATTACTTTCAATGTGCCAATTCCATCCAATAAATTAATCGAAAGGTCAAAATAGTCATTTCATTTTGGCTCAACAGAAATATAATTTGTGACACGCACCGCACATGATCCCCCACGCCAACCTGCAGAATTTAATAACTGAAAAATCATTACACCCGCCGAGTACATCAATCGCTGTCCCCTTATTAAGATCGAATCACAGCCATCCATGTCAGCACGGTTGCATGAACACACGTGTGAATCGACATTTGTCTACGTGGCTGACACGTCGGACTCCTTGGTCTTTTCTGCTAGCGTGAATCTGACGGGCCTGAGTATCCGGTTAATAGCAACCGTCGGATGTGGAAATGACGTCACTGAAGACAGTTATAAATTACGGTCGTTATTTGATCGCGATTTTTGTTCAAAATGCAGTCGGTTTGTTTCATTTTTTCCCCGTCTGTTGAGGAAGTGAGTGAGGAGACTGTGTGCACCGCACACAATACACACAGTGAGTGTGAGTTTTGTTACTGATTCAGAATTTTTTCCTGCAAAGAATATGAATTGGAAGACTATCTTGTGATCAATCCATTGTTGGGTCCAAAAATTTCCATAAATTTCTTCTGTAATTAGTCTCTTCTGTCTAACTGAGACTCGATTGTCCCAGCAAAAGGAAAAAAAAAGGTATCTTGAAAGATTGAGAAATTTTCAGCTGGGTTCTCTTCTTTTTCCTTTCTTTTCGATGATTTTGTTGTCATTGAATGATTTGCTTTCAGTTTTGCGCTTTTCTTTTGGTCCATTAGTGAAGGCTAGATGATATTTATTTATTATTTTTTCCCATTTCTTTCAGATTTTGGAGTAATGGGTATTCTAGAATCAAGTTAAGTGTTATTAATGCATATCAAAAAGGAAAAGATATATCTTTTTTTCTATTTTCGGTGTTATGATTGAGATCTTTTGCATTTTCAAGAATTTCTAATACTAATGATGTTGCCTTCTTCTCTCTCTCCGTTTTATCTCCTGTATTTCCTTTCCTTGTTACGCGTGAACTCTTTGCATTTCCATCCCTGTGTGTGTTGTGTGTGTGTGTGAGAGAGAGAGAGAGAGAGAGAGTAAAGTGTGTGTGTGTGTGTGTGAATCAGTAAATGAGTACTTTATTGCGTGAAGAAGAACCTGATTCCCTGAACATCCCCCCAGATATAAAAGGACAGCATTCACTTTTTTTTTCCCTTTTATCTTTTTCCTAACAAACTTCCCTTCTCGTCTCATCAGTCTCCAATCTTCTCCTCCTCATTACAGAGAAAATGAAGAACAAAACATCCTATTTCAGCAAGGATTGAACAAACCCATTTGAGCAGAAGCAGAGATGGAACTTCCCGAATTTCTTGTTTCCCTTCAGCTTTTCTCCATTCTGTTGAGCTTTTTTTCTAGAGAAACCGAAATTTACTCTGATGTTTAAGAAAAATTTTAAAGATCTGAATCCGTTTGTTGAGTTGGGACTGTATCAAGTTTGGGCTTTCAAGTGAATCCTATATGTCACTGTCCCTTTATTACCTTTTCTAGATAAGGACAACACTAAAGGACTGAAAGCCTGCATATAGAAGATTATTATTGTCCAGTCGGTTGTGTCAAGCATTTTCTTGGTATGATCATCAACTTCGTGTCTGTATATGTAATGAAAAAATTACTAAAAAATCCTTCACTTCTCGTTTAATTTACGGTACTAAACAACGAAAAGGCCATCGATGGGTTCTTGTCTTTATCTGCGTTATATTCTTGTTTGGTGATATGCTTTTGGTGTTTACGATACTGAGGTTTATAAGCTACGTGTCGCATTATATTCTTCTTTTTTATCCCTTTTCTTCTTTTGTGCTATTTGTGTTTCTGTGTTATCTTTTTCCCGTTGAAGTTATCTCCTCTTGTTTATGATTATAGGGGTATTCTATTTTGGATGTTTAGATTGCAAGAGAGAAAATCTCGGGCTGCTGTTCAGGTGAATTTTGAGTGGAGAAGAGTGTGAAATGGGTTCTGTTAGATTTGATGGTGAAGACGAATCTCAGCCTAGTACTAGTAATGGCAAGAAGTACAAGTTACCCAGAAAGGTAAAGACTTATTATGAGCTTATGGGTTAAAATATGAGATTGTAGAATAGGTTTTTTTTTGGCCAATTAGAGATAGTTTTCTTATATTGTTCTTATCATTATTTTTCTTACAGCTTCTTGATGACTTTGGTGCGGTTAATTGTGCCTCGGTTCCAAGGAAGCGACGCACTGGTCCGTATTTATATATATGATGATTT
Organism: Jacaranda mimosifolia; assembly: GCA_018894105.1. NCBI lineage: Eukaryota > Viridiplantae > Streptophyta > Magnoliopsida > Lamiales > Bignoniaceae > Jacaranda > Jacaranda mimosifolia. Next base: position 24,727,350 of record CM032131.1, on the reverse strand, counting down.
TAAATAAAAAAAACAATGTATATATATATATATGATGATGATTTATTGTTTGATTATTTGCATTATCTATTTTCCTTGTCAATTGGAGTGGTTGTTTGTGTTTTAGGGAAGATTAATTGGAGCCCACTGGTTCAATTAGGTTCTGCGGTGGTGGGTCTTCTGAGAATTTTCCTGTCTTTTATGCTCTGCTTGTTGGCGTGCTTTGAAGTTTCTTCTTTTTCCTTTTCCTTCCTTTTCTCTTTTTTGGCTGTGGAAAATTTTGTGTTGCTTTTTACTTTTTTCTGAGCTACTGAAGCTTGTACTCTGGAACTAATGTGAAAAATTGTTTATTGTGCTGTAACTTTGACTGATCAAAATTTAAGCTATAAGCATCAGAAGACGACTGTTTAGATTTCGAATAGAAAATAAGTTCTTTTTTTCTTTTTTATTTTGAGGGTGGGGTGGGGGGGTGTTATTAAATGATACACTTCCTGGAGATTCTGAGTGGATTTATTTTTGCTTGTTAACTTCTTTTTCTTCGATGGAAGATTCTGTGTTATTTTGTTGTCTTTATTTCACTGAAGCGTGCAAAATATTATCCTGCAATTGGTTGCAGAAGCTTAAACTTCCATTTACTTCTTTTTCAATCCGAGAATATTAATTATCTAATGAATGAGAGCTTATTTATTTGATTGTAGAAGTGTAATTAGAAGCTAACACCGATCAATGCCTAAGTTTTCTGTATAAACATTCCGTGTTCATTCTGGTTTTAATGTTGCAGCCATCGAAAAGCGGGGGCGTGAATCTGTTGCTTCACCTTTGCTAATTTCAAGGAAGCAGCGTCAGGTGTTGATTGGAGTTGAAACACTCAGAAAAGATGGTGCAAAGAAATCCAAGCTGAATATGGTTAGACATAGCAGTTTTTTAAACTTGAAGCTATATTATCTCATTTAACATGGATGAGAAATGAACTAAGAATTACTTCTGCAGAAGCGGGGACACATCACCAAGGATGAGGAAGAAGTGGCTGAAACCTTATATGCTTTGGCAGACATGTTCTCTGATGCAAACAAGGCTAATCAGCCAGGGTTGGATAATGAGCCACCAGAAACAAAATCTTCAGCCACACTAGAAGCAGGGAGCTCGATGAATGCAGTTGAAGGTCTTTGCTCTATTATTTCATTTTCATGTTGTTCTGTCTTATGACTTTCATTTGCTTTCTTTACATGTCCTACCATTCTAAATGCCACTGTGAACAGATAACGGGGTTCTGACACTGCAAGAGGAGTCTAGGAAACTCAGCTCAAAAATCAATCTTGACACTGCTTGTCACTCTTTGACTTTGGTGGATTCAACAGCACAAGTTGCTAAATTCAAATCTCAAGGTGATGCTCAACAAATTGAGTTGCCTTCAAGCAAGCAGCCAGCCACCATTAGTGCTTCTGGAGTTAAATCTGATTTAAGCCTGGGTCACAGGTGTATTACAAGTTCCTTCTTGCTATCCCCAATATTTATCTCTATGGTTCTTAATTTAGTCTGTTATTGATCGTATGGCAGACTAAGGGTATCAACAGTTGAGATGACACCAAATAACGAAGAGGCAATGAACCTAGAACGGGTGTGCTTCAAGTATTTTATCGTTCAGATTATATGTCCCTTAGCAAATACTCCATCTAAGATGGTATTTTTTTGGATGTTTTTCAGGTTACAGCTACTGAAATTCAATATGGAAAGAATTATTATCCCAAAGATGACAAATCTAATGGTAAGTTTCAATTGGATGGAGTTCTGAGCTCTGAGACACAGCGATCCTGCCAACGGTACAAAATTCTTTTCTTGAGAAAACCTTAGCAGCTTCTTTTTCAAATAGATATTGTGCTTCTCATGCACTCATTAATTTGAGATCATCCACTAACAGACTCCCTGCCTGGTTCAAAAGCACAAATTGTGCCTCTCAGCCTCGTGCAACTGAGGACAGTGTTACTGCTGAAAAGGTAGCTAGTGCTGTTTGAGGCTTAGGTTGGAAATATCATCTATGTGAACTTAACAATCTTATCAGCATTCTCCTTTGCTTTTTTAATGATTCAGCATATACGAGTTGCGGTTGAATCAAAGAAGTCGTGGAAGAGATGTTCAGCACATGTCTACATAAGTCGTCTGATAAAGGTCTTGCAAATATCAGAGAGAAAAGAAGGGTTACTGGAGAAACCACCTACTCAATTAACTTCTTGTGGAGGTACAGAGCTACAGCCTCAAGTGACAATGCACGACCAAACGATGGGGAATGGTAGAAATGGTGGTGAGAATGATTCAGCTGAAATGCAAAATGACATTCTTTTGCATAAGAGGCCTCCCCAAGATCCGCAGCTGGCTTCTGTAAACTCTGCCTTATGTTCTTCTTCAAAACAGGTTAATTCATTTCCTTGTCAAGACCATCTGAATGGTAATATCGTTTTATCTGAAAACAGAATCTTTTGCAGGGCTACAACTTTTTATCTTTGGGTACTGGAGCTTGTGGTTCGGATGGCAGTGAGGGCATCAATAGAGCAGCACACAGTCATGAGGCTCCTAAAAAATCTCACGCCTCATACATGCAGTCACAGAACCGTTCAGCCATGCTTTTCTCACTGCCCCAGAATGGCTATTCCTCTACTTTCCATGGTCATACTTCAGCTTTAGCACCACAACAGGTGATTGCACCTAGTTCCAAGCAAAACAATCATTATTGTGGCCAAGAAAAAGCACGATATTGTGATGATAATGCCTTCCCAAACCTGCAACCTAATGATTAATTTGTGCAGGTGCAGCTTCCTCACTATCTTAGCAACAGTTTTACATCCCAAACGGGACAGCAGTTGGACCCACAGCAGCAGAAATGGGCTGCTCACGTTCCGACTCAGTATAATACTGGTGGAGTTGCTGCCTCCCCACATTTACAGGACTGGAAATATAGGGGAAGAGACTCATCTTCCATGCTAAACTATGCCCACGCTCTTTTCCCACAGTTGCAAGCTGCTCTAGGAGGCTCCAAGTATCAACAATTCTCACCTTCACAACAGCAGCTTATGGCTATCAATTCATCGTTGCCTCCTTCCAATGCAAAGAGACATAATCATCACCTCAACATCCCTTTGGGATTTGAGAGAAATGGAACGGCGTTATATCCTGAGAATTTTACGCAGTTGCAACTACCCTGCAACCCGAACCTTTGAGATTTTGATAGATTGCTGTCAAAAATTACTTCATAAGGGGTCACCATTATATTCTTTTTTTCTTTCTTTGTTATTATGTATAGACTGATTATTACTATCACCCCCAGAATCTGGCAAGAATGGAATGGAATTGAAAGCATTCTGCAGTTTTACTTATAAGCTTATTTTTGCATCTGCTTTTGTTATATTTGAATAACAACTTTTGATTGCTAAGCTGCTATACACTTTGCCAGGTGATCTGACCGGCATTTGCCTTTCACATGGTTAATAATGTCAGGGGCTTTGTAATAGCTGTTCTGAAGTTTACAGGAAAGATCACTTGTCATTGTTGAATGTATTTAAACATTCTCAACTCTTGTTTTTCGGTAAAATATTTGAACTTATTGCACTTTGCCCACTGTTATTTGCACAAAATATGTATATAATAGCCACATAAAGTATCTTAAAATATTATATTTTTATCTTTGAATACATTTTAAAAAATGTTATGCTTATATTTTACTATATTTATATGTGAGATAAATTTATTCTTAAGATTATATCCTGCCTGTGTATGGGCTTTGTCTTTGCTCGGGAAGCTTGGAAAAGTAGCAAATTTATTAAATTATGAGATCTTTTTCAAATATTTGCGATGCATTGCCAACTTTGGGAGAGTACAGAGGGACAAAAACAATTCATTTTGAAGAAACATAACATAACCCGATGGGAAAGCATAACAATGCTGAATTTCCATGATGCAATCACAAAATAAATTCATCAATCAAATAACATATCCCAAAAAGCATTCTTTACAAAAAAGATTTTCCAAAGATCTTATACAGGACTCGATTAGGTGCACCAGTGCGAATAGAGCTCTTGATTCCGTACAGACAGAAAGAATGTGGCTCGTAGGCACTACCATTATTCCTGCTTTTCCAATTCACCCATTCTCTCTATGATCGCCTGAAGTAGTAAATAAACCAAAAGAAAATAAATCCCACTTTCAGAGATACATAGGAATCAATGATTGTATTCTTTATTCTACTACCAACGATTCATACATAACAACATGATGGAGGAAGGTGTAATCTTGAATACACACACATACCTGAGGATTTTGGCCCTGATTATAAACTATGCAGCAATAGGAGGATAAATAATATAGCTCTATCTATAAATTAACACAGTAGCTCATTGTGGGGTATATTTGCACCAACAGTTCACAGTTGAGGTCATTAAAAGTTTTACCTTCTTGCTTGTTTCTTGGAGTTCCCCAGCAAGTATGAATTCATCCAGTATGAGATATACCTTTTTAAAAGCCAAAAGAAAATAAAAAGAAAAAAGAAAAAAGAAAATGAATCAGCTAATGCAATGGCATGACATTTGTTGTACAGGGCTTTTCTTAATGATGCTAAATTATTCTCTCCCTCTGCCCTACATGCTCCAACCCAAGCCCTAAAGATGTGAAGCAGTACAAGGAAATCTTTTAAGACTAGAAACTATAAGCAATAGATTGATACTAAACTCACAAAACACTAGAACTAGATCCATTTGTTGTACAGGGCTTTAAAGTAAAGTAAACCACTAGGCATATCACAAATTATAATGTAAAATAGTATCATTTATTTCGTCAAAATTCTGTCATAAGTAAAGAAGCAATTTATTGACGATATATATATATATATATCAATTTCTGAAGGGCTTCCTGACATAGATTATTCGAACTGTAAAAAGTATGAAAAAGAAAATGAGTTTTTCCAAGGTGAAGCTTATCAAAGAATGAACCTTCGATCTAATTCACCTAAAAAGCTAGCTCAAGAGTTGAGAATTGTCCAAAATCATATATAGGGACCACTAATCATTTACTTAACTGATGTGGGAATCCAACAAAGCTAGATACTAAGTGTGCTACAGTTTTGAGGCTGATATAGTGTTTCTTTTATTTATTTATTTATTTTAAATGTCTTAAAATCTAAACAACAGCCAGACCAAAGATAAGTCCTATCCCATTATAATTTTTTGAAGGAAAAGAAGAAAACAGATAAGGAGACCATCTAATAGGTTGTAGTGAATCAAAAGGTAAGGAAACGAAAGAGTGCAACTTTGCAACCAAAAGCTGCAAAAAAAAAAGGGACAATAATGATGACAAAATACTCCTAATCACCAAGTAGCAGATGCTTGATTAAAGAGACAAAAGGTTGATCGATTGAATACATTCTGGTAACTTGAAAAATCACCATGTTGGATGCAAATTCTCATTTAATCACAAATGATCACTCGGTATGATGTAAATTTCAATAACTAGCAGCAGAAACTACAAAAGCACAACATACCTTGTGGAAATTAAATACCAAATCTAGCTCGCATACATTGCTGAAAAAATGATCCAGTATCTCCACAAATAAGTGAATGGACTCCAAATAAGCTAACTCATTGTCTGTAATATCCACACATAGTGAGAAAAATAAACCAGCATATCGCCTGTAAATAACCTTGTGGGTTCGGAACTGCAAGACAAATAATTGATCATGTATCATGAGTTACTATGAGGCCAAAGCTGAAGATCATCTAACCAATATGATTATTGAAGTGGAAAGCCATAGAAACCAACAAAAAGATCCAAATATGTGTCAAACCAAATGTGAACAATTATGATTCCTCTGAAAAGTGCAAAGAAGGCACCTGTAAATGATGAGTGAAGAAACTGGAGACAGAATGTAAGAAAGAAGAAATAGCTTCTCTTGGTCTCAATTTATGATCTTTTTCCTTTAGCTAACCAATATACAGAAAGAAAAGATAATATCTGCAATGTTTTCTTTCCTCAACACACTTACATATTCCTTGAAAACCAAAAACTACATATTTGATTATAACCCTTTTATGGCATTAAATTGCCCAAAGGGGTCGGAGATGAGAATAACTTCACTTCTACTGTCTTAAGGGAGTCAAAATCTTCAATCTCTCATGCTCCCATTCTATGACTTAACTCTTTGCTAATTTTTTTGCTCAAAATTGAAGATTCAAATTTCAATTTTAAGTAGAAGGAATTAGAAAATGACAAGCAAACCTTTATAGCTCCTCCCCTATAGGTATCATAATTCACAGCTGCAACTTTGCATATCAAATTATCAACTAATGGAAAATTGCAACTTTCAATTTTGTTGAGAAGCCACCTCGAGCACCAAGTCAATATTTACTTGAACCTTCTTTTACAGATTTATATGCTTCAGCCAAAATTTATAAAAGATAAAAATAAAAGTAGCTGTATTATTTAAGAGATCATACAATTAAATAAAAATTTGATATCCAAAGAAAATGTAAAAATGCTCACCTCCACAAAGTTTGTGAATTTGGGATCCCTATTCACAACCAGCCGATGAACCTACAGCGGTAAAGCAAATAAAAATTTAAAAAAATTATGAAGTTTAAAGCCATCAAAAATTGAAATTGAATTGGAAAACAACATCGAAATCTTTCCTAGCAAAAGAAATTACCTCGTACTCAACCTTATGCTTCTCGGATTCCTCGAGAGGAATGTAATACTTGGCCAGTCGAGTTTTCCCTTGCCTATTCTGTAATAGTATGAACCGGATCTACAAATTTCAAGAGAAAATATCAAATCTCTGATGCGTAAAATCAAAATAGAAATATTTCAGAATGAAATTTGGCAGTCAGTAAGAAATGGCAGATTCCAAGGCTGTTTACCATTTTGGAGAGATCGAACGAGCACCGAAGATCCAACTGTTAGAAAACAGCAGATATGTTTTAGTATTAAAATTTTTAGAATTGAATGAAATTTTACGAGGAGAAGTCAAAGGTCAAACCTATCTATTTTATCTCATTTATGTAGTAAAATAAAAGTTGCAGCCGGGACCCTCTCTGGATGAATTTTATACATTTAGGACTTGACCCTTGCAGAATACTTTCCAAACTTTGAAATCCAATTCATTCTAGAAAAAGAGGACCTTGGAGTCCAGTGCAATCACAAGTATGAATATTGGTAATTGTTAATCATTATTCAATAAAATATTTTTATTAATAAAAATTTAGAAAATATTTTATTATATTTCCCTAGAACAACATTATTTTGAGGAAATATAACCAAATATATTCTCATTTTTCCTCTAAAATACACATTTTTCAATATATACATAAATATTATATATATTTTTATTATTCTAAAATTTAAAAAAAATCACTTAATTCTATTTTTTATCCCCAAAAACCCAATAAAAAAATATTGATTTAACTAATATAATAAAAAATGTCTCCTCTAAAACATAAATAAATATACCAAAAAATAATTTTTACATTTTTTAATAATTCATTTTACCAAAACACATAATAAAATCATGCAAAAAACATAATCAAACATTCCCTTATTCATGTTATATTATAAAAAATTTTGCACACAAATTGAGGACATCAAAATTAACAATACAAAAAAATAGTAAGATATTCCATCCATACAAGAATTATGGGGAGGTTGAATTCGAGATCTTTTTTCTCGAGAATAGGTTTGGCAATTTGAACGCACCCCGTGGGTACTTACCCCGATCCACTCCAATGGGGTGGGTAAAAAACTCAATCCGCATGCAGTGGGCGCAGGTTTTAGTGCAAATTTTGCCACCCCGCCCCGTATATATATATATATTTTATTAATTCTTAAATATATAAACTAAAATTTAAGTTACTTAACTCTATTCAGTACTCTTGAACTTTTCATTCTTTTAACACTCGTCGCTTACCTTCTGTCTTTATTCTTAACACCGACACTCACCGTCTGTTTTCACTGTTTGAGGAAACAAACCCACCTCCTCATCTTCTCATTTCTCAACACCCAAATAAATATTATTTAAGTTTTATGTCTTAATTTTTGTTTCTTTTTTTATAAAAACAAAGCTATTGTTTTGAATGAAATTGTACTAAGTTGTTATGAATTGAGCAGATCAAGGCGGGGCGGATGCAGGTTTTATATACTTAATGCTGCAGGTTGAGATTTTCAAATTTAAAACCCGTGGGGCAGGTTTTGCTGCCGGCCTTCACTCTCTGAGAAAACAAACACGCCTCAACTTCTCATTTCTCAACACCCAAATAAATATTATTTAAGTTTTATATCTTAATTTTTGTTTCTTTTTTTATAAAGACAAAGCTATTATTTTGATTGAAATTATACTAAGTTGTTGTGAATTAAGCAGATCAAGGCGGGGTGGAGTGGGGCGGGTGCAGGTTTTATACATTTAATGTGGGCAAGTTGAGATTTTTAAATTTAAAACTTGTGCGGCGGATTTCAAAATATTTCTCTAAGTGCGGGGCGGGTTTGGGTTTAAGAAAAACCCGCCCCATTGCCAAACCTACTCGAGTAGAACCAAATAAAAAAGATTGACATTACTTTGGGATACATGTGAACATTCGCCCCGCGTGGCTAAAGATAAACGAAAAAAGCACAAGGTGTGATTGCTTGTATTCTCATTTCTTATTTCTTAAAGGAAATAGTGAGATTTTTTTTTTTAATTTATGAGATTGAAATTTTTTTATAAGAGAGTGATTATTTGTGAGGTAAAAGTGTAATAATTACAATTGATATGATATATAAAAGTGTAATTATTATAATTGATGTGGTTGGTGAAAGTTATAAGATGGTGATTAGTTGTGAAATTTTTTTGTAAAAAAAAAAAAGTTGTGAAATAGTGTTTGGTTGTGAGTTTTCTTTTTCTTTTCTTTTTTTTTATAAGAAAAACTTGTGAGATGGTGATTGGTTGTAAGTTATGAGTTAAAATGTTGTATATGTAATATTTTTTTATATAATATTTATATATAAGTTTTTATTAGAATAAAATAAAATATACTTTAGAATGTCTTATAACACACATACTAAATTATAATACTGAATTTATGCAATGATTTAATTAATTGAAATTTTAAAAATTTTAATTTATACTGAAATAAATTTGTATATACTTATATATGCATAAAATAATATTGTGAAATATTAAAATATACGTGCGAATAATTATATTACTAAAAACATAATTTTATTTAAATAAAAAAATTTGACATGTAAATATAAATACATATTATGAAGTAATTTAATTTAAATAATATAGTATAATGTGTACATATAATTATATATTATGAAAATAATTATATTATAAATAATAAAATATTATGTGCAAATATAATTATATATTAGGAAAATAATTTAAATGTGTAAATATAATTATTTATTACAAAAATAATTCTATTTAAATATTAAAATATTACGTATGGATATATACATACAATGAAAATAATTTTATTTAAAATGTTTAAATATACATCAAAATAACTTTATTAAGAAAATAATAATATTTTAATATAAAAATATTATGTGTAATCATAACTACATATTATGATATGATTTAATTTAAATATTAATATATACATATAAATAATTATATTATGAAAAAATTTATTTAAATATAAAAATATTACGTGTAAATATAATTATATATTATGAAAATAATTTTAAATAAATATTAAAATAGTATGGGTAAATATAATTATATATTATGAATTAATTATGTAGAATTAAGCCTTGTGTATATAGGTGGATGAAAAAACAAGAGAAATTTTTCAAAAGTTTGCTTGGGAAGGAGAATCCATTTTTTGAAAGAAAGTAAAGAAATTTGAAATAGAGGAGAGGAATCCATTTTGGAGGGAAATTTCAAACATGGAATAAGGAGGAGAGGAATATTTTTTGAAGAGTGAAAATTTATCCACAAGCAATCACCACTCCTCCATTTTTTCAACTCAAAGAAACAAAATTTGGGAAAAATTTCCACATCCAAGCACAGCCTCAGCCTCTTTTTTTCAATTCTACTGAGAAAATAAAGTCTTATAAAAAAAGCCACTATACGATAAAACTCGAGTCGAATCTTTACGAGTTCATCCCAAACAAAGTGAACCCCTGTTTGACCCATTCTCATATGTCCCTTATTGCTCTAGTAAGTCTGCAATCCATAGGAGAGCCTCCTCCTCTTCTCCCACTTTCTATGCACATAGTTCTCATATAAATGTAGAATTATACTTTAATGCTTCACTATAGAATATGCATATACTAACATGAATTTGTAGTTATATTTCGAATACTTTATTATAGAATAGATGAACCTACTGTATAAATCGATTCCCATTAAAAGATAAAACATTCTATTTTTATATATTCCATGCTTTAATATTATTAATAGTTAAAATCACACATTTTATTGATCCTCAATGGGTAAGTTAAGTAGAATCAAAAATAAAAGTCGAAGATTTCAGTTTTTCTGTTAATCTACATTAATAAGTTTATTTCATAGTTTATACATATACTCAAATAGAGAATATGTTTAACAAGCAGATAGTAATCCACCCACTAGAGAGGGTCCATGATGCAGCATGTTCTTTCTTTCAACAAAATCTTTATTTTACTAATAAACATTCAACATAATTACTGCGAGATACAAAATCTGAACAATAAGCTATCCAATTCACAAACTTTCCAAGCATATTCTCAACCATCTATTTCTGCAGCTAGCAAGAATAACATTACAAAACTGCAACAGTTTGTTCCTTTTACACATAAAAATCTGACAATGGACAAAAGAGTTTTTAAGATTTAGTCCTAGAAAAATTCAATGTTCATACATAGAGTTTGTAGCAGCCAAAAGAGCGGCCCCAATCCCAGACCCATCCTTTGAGTGTTCGATTACTATATTCTTCGATATCGCTGGTCCCAGAAGCTCTGTGACAGCTTCTTGGAGGTACCTCCTGTACTGGGGGTAATGCTCGTACAATCCGCCATCCATTGCCACCACCGTCCTCTTTCCAAATGCCAGACCTTTTGAATCCTCCTCTATTTTTTGTAGAATCCCTACGATTCCAGCACCAGCTAAGCGCCCACCACGTTTTGCAATGGTATCACAGACATCTACTACAGTCTTCCTTGCGCTCAAGTTGGGATTAACCTGATATCGAGTTGGGAGAAAAATATAGTCTTGTTTAAATTTCAGAGTGCAAAGAGGGAAGTGGATGAGTATAAGGAAGCTTTTTTTACCCCAGCCACGTTGTAGATGATTGATCCGACGAGTTCAAAATCTTTGGAAGAGTCCTGCTGCATGGCACATATATCCGGTGTCCTACAAGATACAGTTTGGAGTATACCAAGTATGAGGAGGACTTTAGTGCATATCAGCCATAAAAATGTTAGATTGATTAATGTTGCCTAATGCATATTCTACGCCTTTTTAATGTTGAACAAGGGAAATCATACCTGAGAGAAAATGGCACTTGTAGCTTTTCAGGGACAGAGTCACCAAATAATCTAGCATCTACAGCCATCTTGAGCAACACTCGTCTTGCAATTTCACCGAGATACATCCCAGAAATTGTTTTCTCAAATATCTGTTTTCATTATACATTGCCATCTTGAAGTTTAATACCACTTACATAAAGTAAAATCAACTTAAAAACCCAAAAAGTTACCTGTTCCCCAGGATTGATACTCTCGGCATCCATTTCTCTGTCAAACTCAGTCAAGGGAAGGCCAGTGGAGAATGCTCCCCACTCAGTGTTTATAATCTGAGAGTAAACTTTTATGTCAAACAGTAATTCGCAATTAAGTAATCATGAAAATAGTTACACACCGTGCTTTTGGATGTTGAATTTGGGCTATGTAGCTTAGGAATAGCATCCAAACGCTCCACATAGCAAGCATTAGTTCCAGTTCCTAGAATGACGGCAACCATGACATCATCGTCCCAGTATCTAGCTCCAGCTAATGTTCCCACAGTATCGTTGACCTAGCTTAATAACAATAAATTTGCCAAAAATTCACAGATAATGAGAAACAATTTGAGGTCCATCATAAGTCTGAGAATGATGAATGAGAATGTACCAAGGCAGACACCCGCATGCCTAGACCCTGCCTCTTCATAGCTTCATTCAAGCAAGCAACAACATCTTTCCCTGCCTGAAAGGAGTTCAAGAAAGGTATATGGTGAGAAGACAATTTTTCTAGAATATTTTTGCTGAAGAAACTCATTGGAATATGAGATCATGATGATAGTTTATCTCTTTCTTTGATGGCACATTTACTGTAAGATCTTGTTTCGGAAACATCAATGTCCCAAGTCATCCGTCAATATGCCTTCGGATATTACTATATGTGAACTGTCCTTGATTCCAAGGAAAAAAGTAGGGTGTGATTCGAGATTGACCTTGCAGTGAATCAAAACTCACTTGGAATTTTGAACTTAATAGAGTCTAACCTAGTTGAGCTAGGTTTTCATAGAGTCGAACTTAAACTCAAAAAACCAAGCTCGTCGAGTTCGAACTTGAGCTCTAGCCTAATATATATGTTTCAAGCTCGACCTTGAGATTTTTTGCCAAGCTCAGCTCGACCCAACTTGATTGTACACCTACAAGAAAAGTAAGTTTTGACATATTCACAAGCCAAGAGCGAGCAATCTTTAATAATTTGAAGCATAAGATAATGCCATAACCGAATTCTCCAACCTCACAAAGTACCAAAGAGGTGACGTCTAAGCATGATATACATCAATTATATTCACAGCTAAAGTAGCATGTATAATCATTAAACCAGATCCAGCAATACCTTCTCCCCCTATATCTAGCTGGCTAGAGTCACATAATGACGGGTTCAAAATTTTAATTTGTGTTGGTGAGTAAAGAAACACTAACAGTTCCGGAGACTGCAAATCCTTTAGTCCACTTGATGAGGATACCCGAGTCAATTGATGTCTGCTTCACTGGAAAAGAAAACGTAAATCCTAGCTCCCTTGTCCTTCCCTGGGGTAGATAAAATTTTCCAGCTTCCTTCTGAGCAAATTTTGCCAGCCCAGAAGCAATGAAATCAAAAAGCTCCTAAAAAGCACGAAACAACAATTCAACAGGTCAATTTCATGGATATATAAAACCAATAACCAAGATCTTGTTAGAGCTACCTCAGAGGAGCCAAACATTAATTCCTGTGGGATAGAAACTTGCTCAAATTCTGTGGCGACCACCCGTTCGTCTTTTCCTCCTAACTGCACTCTTAGCACTCGGAAATTTGTGCCACCAAGATCCAAAGCATAAAACAATCCCTTTTCGTTCCTTCAGAAAGGCGCACCAACTAAACACATCAACCTCAGTTGCAACTTGAAATCAATAATCTATATCAAAATGATCAAATTATGCATATTCATTTTCAGTTCTCCAGCAAACATTCCCAGCAGCTTTCAAGTCAAACACAATTCTATTGTTGAAACTTGATTGAAAATTTATCCAAGTTTCCAAGTGGAACAGATCAAATTTGCCTACTTTTTATCACAGTTTGAAGTTGAGAAGAAATCGAACTATTAAAATCATGAAGTCAAATATACATAAAGATCAAACCTCTATAAGAACTAAAGGTTCAAAGACTAATTGCAAATCAGTGCAACTAAAAGGACCTACCTTGAGTTTGTCAATATTGAAATGCTCCCTCCCAATTTGAATTCCTTTTCAGTTTTAATATAAAATTGTAATGAAATCGGGGAAAAAAAAAAAAAAAAGATAACTTTTTTGTTACCATATAAGCCCATACCATTCTTCCAAAGTCCATTAATATAATAACCAGTTAGTTCTTCAATATTTCAGTGTGTGTACTGTGGAAAGTTGAACTAGCTTCAAGCAGTAATTTTTAACCATTATTCTCAAAAATTGTAACAATAAAGTAAAATGATAAAAAATGAATACCCTGTTGGCAGTGCATCAACATAGCTAAGAATCATCTTGAGATCACTGCCAACGTCCGCCTCCAGCCCAGCCCGCATGTCCGCCGCCATGGCATCCGCCACTTGGCGCAACACCGGCAAGGGGGTGGCGCACTCCCTCTGCAACTTGGTGACAATCGGAACTGCTGACACCGTGTTGGATGATCGGACGGTCATCACAACTCTAGGCCGTGGGCCCCCTCTAGCAGATGGTGGGGAATAGAATGATCGGAGGGCTGGTGGGATGGCGGTGACCGACATCGTTGGGTTTGTGGGCAAGATCAAGAAAATGTGTGGGCGAGCAGTAGTAAGAGAAAAAACAGAGCAGAAGAAAGTTGGTTGAACAGTGGAGAATGTGAAGCCTTATTGGGTTTAAGACCCACCAAACTCTTTATTTCTGATGATGGGTAGTTTGAAATAGTTAGTTAGTTAGAATTCGTTGAGGATAAACAAAAATTTACTCGTAAATTGGAAAATCTTGAATGATCATTTCATGGCGTTGAAAAAGGCAAACCTCTGCAAAAACGTGAATTTATGTTATGTAAGAAATTTTTATGGGAGTTAGTTATCAACACAAGTATGATTGTAAGTATAATCTAAAATTTCTTGAGTTTTATGCGCCAACAAGATTTGTGTTGGGTGCAGACTGTGGACAGGTTGGGCGGACAAGACGATATTGACGCGACGCATTTTGCATTGGTTTCTCTGTTTTTGAGTAAATCCAAGTTTGACTCGCGTTGTTGAGGCAGGCAGGCATATTCTAGTATCATCAAATACAATACATGAGTGCTCATTTGATAATGTTGAATACATTAATATTTTTATTTGATTTGAGGATAGTGGTTGACATTGTTGCCACGTAATTTTACATTCTTGTTTGATGCGGTAAATTGATCAATAATATTATTCCTCCTTTCATATTTGTCCTCATCTTATATGTTTTTAAATCTTGAATTTGAAGAATATTGTATTTGACGATAATTTGAATGTAATCTCTGAAGTACTATTACCTATCATTTGCCAAATCCAAAGATTTAATTGACACCTAATGTTGTGAATAGTTCAAGCTCCTAGTGGACTCGGATGTAATTGTAGCTTGACCCATTATTCTAATATTTAATATCAAACGTACTACATAATATTAAAGAGACTAATCTTGCCTATTATAGGGCAAGTTTTATAGGAATGATTCAGTGAGATTAAGGTCCATAATCTAGCCTAATTGTTTGTTTGCTATGAAATATTAAAGATGCGGGCTAGCCCCTATTTTAGTATAGGCTTGCTTTTGTAGCTGAAATTAATCTATATTCACATCTTGGATTTCGGGATGAGATGTGTAATCTCATCCCCATGATTATGCATTTATTTATGTAAATCTACATTAATGTCCTTACTTAGTGTTTTCAACTATTAAGAGTAGAGGGCATTTAAATATATTTGATAGTTAATCGCACATATCAAATAACCACTTAAGATTATAGATTTTAGTGACAAGTAATATACATTTTAATCTTCAACGTCAAAGATAATATTGATCCGCATAACCTTATTTATAATCTTTTGATATAGATTACAGCTACTATTTAGTCCACCATATCAAATGTGGCCCTTATCAAATGAGACCCAGATGGATGGTGCTTAGATTTGGACTAATGAGCCCAATCTTCATCTAGTAGACATTCAACCAGTCCAATCCAAATATCGGTCAAGTTTAATTTAGATGATAATTTTCAATCAGAATTGGACTCGGCTAGGGGTGTCATTAATTCGAATTTCCAGTCAAGAATATTCTATGAATTAAACTTGATTATAAATATTCATAATTCAAAAGAAATATTTTTAAATATTTATAAATTTATAAATATTTATAATCCGAAAGAAAATAAATTAGATATGGAATTAAAGGTCAATTAGTTGAAAATCCAAATTCGAATTTTAGTAATATTTATATAATATGAATAAAGACTCTTAGAGATAATGTCATACGTGTGGCACTATAATTAATTTGTATTGTTATTTACACTGAAAACCTTTTGCCGGATTTTGCCGTTCCAACAAATTTGAAAATATAAGTAATAAATATAAATATTATATATATATATATTTAGAGAACATTATAAATGACGAAATTTATCCTTTCAACAAGTCAATAATATCCTATTATCAAATCAAATCAATTAAAATACAAATTGCACAAATGCACATAAAGTGCCGGTCCAACAAATTCGAAAATGACAGTAATAAATATAATTTTTATATATATTTAGAGAACATTATAAATGAAGAAGTTTATCCTTTCAACAAGTCAATAATATCCTATTATCAAATCAAATAAATTAAAATACAAATTACACAAATGCATTTAAGGTGCACAAAAGAGCCTATTCAAATTCGAACTCAAGACCTCCCACATAATAGGGGAGATTGATGCCACTAGGCTATATTTTTAATAATACAAATTTATTATTTAATTCAAATACAAATTATTCTACATTAATTCAAATCAAATTCATTGACAACCCTAAACTGACTTTGCCCCAGTGTTCGAAAAATTGAACTGTTCATTGAACCGAAAAATTTATCGACTCATGGCTCACTGGTTTAACCGTTGGTCGGACCATAATTGAAGTGCAATTGAACCGTGACGTCATAATTATGAAATATATATCTATATTATATATATTACTTAAAAATTAATAAAATATAAAAAATATAAAACATAAAGAGTTTAAATGATATTGTCTAACATCACAATCCAAAATTCACAATTCATATTATAAATTATCACAATAATTTAAATATCTCAAGTCTAAAGTTTAAAGTTAAGAGTGTATGAGTTAATTCTAAAGTAACAAATGCTATTGCATTGATTACAAGTGCTATTATATATTGAAATTAAATATTTGACATAAGGAGAGATTAGTCAATGTTTCATACAGGAAATTCTCCTATATTTAATTTAGCTTGTATAATATTTATTTATATTCCTATTAATGTCAAATGAAGTTAAAAAAAAAGGGTCAAATAGTGGAAAATGTGCTTAAAAATTAATTTACACCACGTAGAGTGTCAAATGGGAAATTTTCATTTTTTATTTGTGAATATTTTCAAAAATTATCTTTGAAGTTTCTCACTATCACACTGTGGACATATCAATTTTTGGACAATTGAGAAGTGACACGTGTAATATAATATGCTAGTTATTCATTTAAAATTTTCTATTTATATTTTGAAATTTACTAAATTTAATTTCAAAAGATAAATAGTTAATTTTAATTAATACTCTAGTATTTATTTTATGTTCAAATCAAATATTGACAAGTGTTAAAGATGAAGTGTCTATGTTTTTTGACCAATCAAATTGAAGATATTTGATATTATCTATTGATATATAATATTATATCTTGATATTTGATATTATCTTATCAAATAGATACCTATCAAAGAAATTTAAGTCAATCTGGAAGTCTCACATTAAGCATATACATAAAGGGGATGACAAAATCTCATTCAACACACAACACAAATTCTAGCAAGTGAGAGGAGCTTTGAAGGAGTCCAACAATTCTCTCAATTAAATTCAAGGAGATCCACAATATTCAAGGCGTTTTTTGAGATTAAGGTGCGAAGCCTTGGATTGGTGTTATTTTTCTTCAAATCAAATTTAAGGAGATCCAAAGCGTTCTTTGCGGAACTCATATATTTTGGCTTTTGATTTGAGATTAAGTTATGAATCCCTCGAATTAGTATTATTTTATTCAAATTAAATTCAAGAAGATCCACTACGTTCAAGACATTCTTCATGGAGCTCATATATTTTGGCATTTGATTTAAGATTAAGGTGCGAAACCCTCGAATTGGCGTTATTTCTTCAAATCAAATTTAAGGAGATTCACGACGTTCAAGACATTCTTTGCAGAGCTCAAGATCATATTTGGAAGGAAAGAATCAGAGGATTAGATTAGAAATTAGATCCACAGCTGATAGATTTTAATTTCATTTTACTTGTATAATATTTCTTATCTTGTAATTTTATTTTACAGACAAAGAAATTTGCGCTTACAAATTTTGGCACGCCCAGTGAGACGATCTCTACCTCTCATTTCTTTCCTTTATTAAGATTAAAGTATCATGGCCGCCAACAGGACTGCAGCATTAAAAATTACTACCTCAAATTTCTCAAGTGCTAGAGCAAAAAGTGTTGGTGTCATCACAAGAAATATCTCTAATAAGTCTCAATCATCTTCGGAGGTGGCTCATTTACTTGCTGTGGAAAAGGTGTTGCCGTATTTTATTGATATAAATAAAGATAGTGGAGACTTAAAGGAAGAATCATCATCATCCATTCCCCACTCAATATCAAATTCTTTGAGCATGGCGACGGCGATGGTGACAAGTGCTACAACCTTGGAGGAACAAATTGCAAAATTGATGAAGGCTGTTGAAGGACTCATTTAGCATGTCAAAAAGCGAGACTTTCAAATTTCCAAATTGATGAACAAAGTGGATAATCTTGATATAAGCTGCATGGTGGAAAAACAAATTGAGGCTCAGGACGAAGGCGAAACATCCACAAAGAAACAACGAGCCGAAAATGAAAAGACTACAACAAAAGAACTAGAAGTTTCCAATAGATTAATTCCCAGCAACCCACTGAAGGAGTTTATCATGGAGACTATCAAAGACAAGCTTAATGGAAGTTCTAAGTCGCCTATGACTTACTCCAAGCTATATACTCAAAGGATTGATAACTTGAAAATGCCGATCAATTACCAACCCCTAAAGTTTCAGCAATTTAATGGCAAAGGCTACCCAAAGCAACACGTGGCTTATTTAATTGAGACTTGTAATAATGCTGAGACATATGGAGATCATTTGGTTAAGCAATTTGTTCGATCATTGAAGGGCAATACTTTTGATTGGTATGTTGACTTGGAGGCAAGCTCCATTGATAATTGGGGGGTAACTGGAACAAGAGTTCCTTAATCATTTTGACAGCACTTGAAGGACAGTCAACATGATTGAACTTACCAACTCTCGCCAATGAAAAGAAGAGCCAGTTATTGAATACATCAATCGCTGGAGAAATTTGAGTTTTAACTACAAAGATTAATTGTCGGAGGCTTCAGCAATTGAGATGTGTATCCAAGGAATACATTAGAGTCTTTGCTACATACTTCAAGGAATCAAACCAAAAACCTTTGAAGATTTGGCAATGCGTGCACATAATATTGAAATGAACATGAATTTTGATGAACAAGAAGATTCAAGTGATGTCGAAGATGATGAAGATGTTGGGGGCAATTAATTTTCATCTTCAAATTACAAATGCTCCTCAATATGAGCATAAACTGTTAATAATACTCCCAGATAAGAGTATAAATTACCTAAAATTCTCAAGTCTCCAAGTTTTCAAATCTAAAAATCAAGTCTTCAAGTCTCCAAATCCACGACTCAAGTCTTTAAGTCTTCAAATTCAAGACTCAAGTCTCCAGATGTCCAAATTCAAGAGTCAAGTCTTCAAGTTTCCAAATCAAAGACTTAAATCTCCAAGTCTTCAAGTCCAAAGCTCAAGTCTTCAAATTTCAAATGCTCCTAGATACAAGCATAAACTATCTGAAAATTTTAAATTAAAGTTTTCCCATGTGCTCTTTGATATGAGATTAAACTTTGAACAAAGCTCATAGATACGAGCATAAACTATCTACATATTCAAAGTCTCCCCATGTGCTCTTTGATATGATTTTAAACCTTCAATAAGGCTCCTAGGTATGAGCATAAACTATCTAAATATTTAAATTCTCCCCATGTACTACTTAATAAAAGTGTAAACTGTCTATTAAGTTAAACTCAAGTAAACTCCTTGACATGAGTATAAATTGTCAATCAAATTCAAGTGAACTTCTTGGCACGTGTATAAAATATCTATTCAAGTCAAATATGCTCTTTGACACACGAGCCTAAACTGTATGTTACTTCTGATCCACATAAGTATAAGCTGTGTATGGCACCCTCCTCAAAAGGATATTTGCTTTGAATTATGTTATGACTTGACCCTTTGATTGGGCACCATAGCTCAAGGAATGCTTTGAGGATGTTCTTGTCCCAAACATATTGAGAGAAAAGGAAAACTTTTCATCCCCTTGGGATGTAAAACAAGACTCGGCTGCGCCCAAGGCCTTTTTAAGGTCCTTGGGCTTGTCCCCAGTCGTGCACCTGAAGGAATAACAACTAGGCTCAACCTTCGGGTTGTTTGAAATGTGAATCATAGTATTCATTCCTATGGGAATGGGAATGAAAAACAAGAGATAATCTTTCTCGAAATATGGACAAATGGGAGTTTAACTCCGAAAGAAGCACTTCATGAAGCCTCCCGGAATTTGCCGGGGCCGAGGGGGTACTTGTGATATTTCGGCATGGGACGCATTTTATTTGGCAGTTTTTTGGATGTTAAATACTATTGGATGGGTTACTTTTTATTGGCATTGGAAGCACATCACATTATGGCAGGGTAATGTCACTTTACATTCTTTAAGCTTTTGGCGAACTAAACGATTGACTAGAATCCATTACCTTATTGTGCTGTGCGCTCTTCGCCTTCTTTCTATCTAGCAAACCTAAGAAAGGAAAGGGACAAAATACTTCAAGCCTTCCCTCTTTTGTGGATAATTAGCATATCTTTTGCCAAGTCTTGAAGTGGGGGAATTTGTAGACATATCAATTTTTGGCTAATTAAGAAGTGACATGTGTAATATAATATGCTAGTTATTCATTTAAAATTTTCTATTTCTATTTTGGAATTTACTAAATTTAATTTCAAAAGATAAATAGTTAATTTTAATCAATACTTTAGTATTTATTTTATGTTCAAATCAAATATTGACAAGTGTTAAAGATGAAGTATCTACATTTTTTGACCAATCAAATCGAAGATATTTAATATTATCTATTGATGTATGATTTTATATCTTGATATTTGATATTATCTTATCAAATAGATCATTATCAAAGAAGTTTAAGTCAATCTGGAAGTTTCCCATCAAGCATCCATATAAAGGGGATGACCAAATCTCATTCAACACATAACACAAATTCCAGCAAGTGAGAAGAGCTTTGAAGGAGTTCGGCAATTCTCTCAATTAAATTCAAGGAAATCCACAATATTCAAGGCATTCTTCGAGATTAAGGTGCAAAGCCCTTGGATTGGCATTATTTTTCTTCAAATCAAATTTAAGGAGATCCAGGGCGTTCAAAGCGTTCTTCGCGAAGCTTATATATTTTGGCGTTTGATTTGAGATTAAGGTATAAAACCCTTGAATTGGCATTATTTTCTTCAAATTAAATTTAAGAAGATCCACGATGTTCAAGATGTTCTTCGCGGAGCTCATATATTTTGGCGTTTGATTCAAGATTAAGGTGCGAAGCCTTCGAATTGGCGTTATTTCTTCAAATCAAATTTAAGGAGATTCATGGCATCCAAGGCATTCTTTGCGGAGCTCAAGATCATATTTGGAAGGAAATAATCAAAGAATTAGATTAGAAATTAAATCCACAACTAATAGATTGTTATTTTATTTTATTTGTACAATTTTTCTTGTCCTGTAATTGTATTTTGTAGACAAAGAAATTTGCGCTTACACACACTTTCATCGCATTTTATTTTTCAATATTAATTTGTAATATGTAATCAAAAAAGTATAAAAGAATGTTTTTATAGGATAATAAAACGTGTAATTTTAGGGATTTGTGTAATTATACTAAAAAGTATAATTTTTGTAATTTAATTCTTGCAATAGAAGGTCTATTTTTATAGGACACTAAAACGTCCAAATTATCACTATCATTTATTTTTTAACTTTCAATCTTGTCCTTGCCATACTATGTACAAAAATAAACTAACTATATATTAAATTGATTTATCATTTACTTAAATTTTTGTAACTAGGTTGAATCTAATAAGTGTGTAATGGATTAAGTACGACTCATTTTGTACCAGCCATAAGATAATAATAATAATAATAATAATAATAATAATAATAATAATAATAATAATAATAATAATAATTAATTATATCTTAAGTATATGAACAACCATATTTAATGTATGGTACTGATATAGGATGGCCCAAAATGGCCCAAATCAGCGAGGCCTAACACTCAATCAATGGCCCAGGACCCAATTGAATCGTCAACCCTGGTCGATCAATCCATAAGGCGCTACATGGCCCTCGAAGTTGATCGACCCTTATCGACCCGTTAGGGTCGATCCGCAAGTCGAACCCCGCACAGTACTCTGCCATCGCATTAAATACGTTAACTAGCAACACACATTCGCATTAATGGCGCGTGCCCTCCCCTCACCGTCTGACACAGCAGACGCCACAACAGTGTGCCATCTTGTCCTGCAGCATAAAAGGACATCCAGCTGGTAATATTCAAACGGGGGAACTGACCAATTACCATCGGCAGGAGGCTGGAGGTCCCTGGGGTAAGCCAAGGGCTTCCCTGACATTTCCTACCAGGGAGAGGAGTATAAAAACCCTCAACATTGTCTCTCACAGGTATGCACTCATACACTAAAAAGCCCCTACGTTCCGTTGCTCGATTCCAGAGATCGAATATATACTGACTTGAGCGTCGGAGGGCCTAAGCCGAGGGCCTCTCGGCTAGCCTAACGTTTGCTGTGATTGCAGGATCCCAATCCCAAACCTATCCAGGGGATCATATCTCGGATTGTGATTCAGACCCGATCCATATTGATCATCGAAAATGAACCCTTATCATTTGGCGTCGTCTGTGGGAAACTGAGAATCCTCTATCAAAATGGTGAACACTAGGCGAGCCCCATCCGGGAGGGAGGAGAACCGGAGATCTAGCTCTCATGCCACCCGCTAGAACCAAGGACAAGACGCGCAAACATCCAGTACGCAGTCGGAACCTGTGGTCACTTTCACAATGCCCCAACTGATGCAGCTCATCAGCGAGCAAATCTCAGCACAAATTTCTGCCCAGCTTTCGGCCACACTGAATAGGCATGCAGTGCAACCGGGGCCGGCAGCCAGTGCCACACCTCAACTTGCAAGCCCGAAAAGGGCGCAGCCAGAAGAATACGCACAAATACCAGAGTCCCCTAGACGTCCATCCCTGAAAGAAGTGAGCTTGGGCCATTTTCTGAGGGAGGGAGCCCGCCCACCGCCGAAGAAGGAGGTGGCAGACTCCGTGGACCATGAAGTTCGGCCCCTTCGAGCCCCGCAGCGCGATAGGGCCGGGCGTTCCAGAGGCAGGCTGAACCAGGACCAGCAAGAGTGGGGAGAAGTCTCTTACCAGGTGCAACAACTGAATAAGCGTCTGGAGGAACTCTCGAAGAGGAATGCTGACAGGACCATGCAATCGGAGATGCCTTCAAGATTCCGGAGGGAACGGGACTCCCATTTTGTCCAGGAAATCATCGATGAGCGCATTGCCATTGATGCGAAGATCCCCACTGGGCTCCCGAGGTATGACGGTTCCGCGGACCCGAATGAGCATTTGCTGCAGTTTGAGCATATGAGGCAGCTGCATGGGCATAACGAGTATATACATACAAAGATGCTCGTGACCACATTGCAGGGCGTGGCCCTAGACTGGTTTGTGAAGTTGGAACCGGCGTCCATTTTCTCATACGACCAGTTATGTGACAAATTCTTACACCAGCTCGCCAGTAGGAGGAGGGCAAAGCTACCGCACACCCACCTGCACACGGTAAAACAGGCTGAGGGTGAGTCTCTGTGGGACTTCTTCACCAGATTCAACACCGAGGTGTTGAAGATAGATAGCCCGAGGATTGAATTTTTGATTGATGTGCTATTTCTGGGCTTAAGGCACAAGGAGCGCGCCAATGCTTTGGTGTGTGCACAGCCAAGAACAATGGAGGAGCTCCTCGACCTCGCAGAGAGGTACATGACCCAGGAAGAGACGAACAAAATGAAATATGGCAGCATAGAGACCGACAAGAAAAAGGGCAAGGAGAAAGAGGAGAGGCAGAACAGGAAGGGGCACCGCTCCCCGATCAGACGTTTCCATGACTACACCCCACTCTCCGTGCCGAGGAAGGAAGTACTCTTCGCCATACAGCATGATAACCTGCTTAAAAAGCCTCGAAAAATTACAGAAACTGAGGCTATGAAGAAGTCCGGAAAGTATTGCCATTTTCACAAGCAAAAAGGGCACGACACCGAGGACTGCTTCAATTTGAAAGATGAGATCGAGAGGTTGATTAGGCAGGGACATTTGAAAAAGTTTGGTTGAGGAGATAGCTTGACGAGATGAAGGGATGACCGACCGGACTCCCCGTAGAGAAAGGTCGGTCAGCCCGCGACGGGTGGACAAAGGAAAGAAACCAGCCCATGAAACCCACCCGCCCATTAGAGGTGTCATCGACATGATTGCTGGGGGGGCCTGCAGGAGGAGACTCTCGAAACGCAAGAAAGCAAACCCAGAGGCGACTTGACTCGATCAAACCATCTAAGGTCGAAACTGTGTTCTAGTTGACAACCAGTATCGAGCCAATCTCTTTTACTGATACAAATTTAGACCACCTCGAAGGTCTGGCCGCGGACTGAAAGCTCGATTGCCCAATGGTGGTCGCCATTGAGATTGCCAACTTCGAGGTGAGAAAGGTGTTAGTCGACAATGTCAGCTCGGCGAACATCATATTTCTGTCGACCTTGAACAGAATGCACTTGGGCAAACTGAAATTTGATCCAGTCAGAACTCCCCTAGTTGGATTCGGGGGATCAGAAATTATACCATAAGGGTCAATTAGCCTATCCACTACATTCGGGCAGGGACATCGCAGCCGAACTTTGATGATCAACTACTTAGTAGTCGATGCCTCTTTTGCTTACAATGCCATTGTTGGTCGACCAGCCCTGAATGACTTCAGAGCCATCGCGTCCACATACCACATGAAAATAAAGTTCTCGACCCAACGGGAGTTGTTGAGCTTTTATGCAACATCAAAGATGCTTGGCATTGCTACACAATCTCGGTGGATTCCAGCGGGCAGAAAAAGAGACCAGAGTTGAAGGCCTCGGGGGATGCCCCTGTAGCGAAACCCGATGAGGGACCTTCATCGAAAAAGAGGAAGTTGGAGGACACCAGGGTCGATCCGACAGGAGAATTCAAAATAATTGAGCTCGAACCAGGGAACCCCGACAAGACAACCAGGATTGGAGCTGATATGGGGGATCGACTGGAGTGCCTCATGGTCGATTTCCTCCGATGCAATATCGATGTCTTCGCATGGAAAGCTGCCGATCTGCAGGGCATCGACCCCGACATCATTGTCCACAGGCTCAACGTGGACCTTACCCACAAGCCAATCCGGCAGAAGAAGAGAACTTTCAATGCTGAGCGGACGCAGATCATCGAGGACGAGGTTAGCAAACTTCTAGAGGCTGGTTATATTGTAGAAATCCAATATCCTTCTTGGCTTTGTAATGTAGTACTTGTTCCCAAGAACGAGGGAAAATGGAGGATGTGTAATGATTTCACAGATTTGAATAAAGCATGTCCTAAGGATCCTTACCCCTTGCCTCGTATTGATTTACTTGTTGATTCCACGGCTGGTTGCAAATTGCTTAGCATGATGGATGCATTTCAAGGTTACTACCAAATATTCATGGCACCGGAGGATAGGGATAAAATCGCTTTTGTTGTTCCCAATGGGGTATATTGCTTTTTAGTTATGCCGTTTGGACTTAAGAATGCCGGAGCAACTTACCAAAGATTAGTTAACTTCACGTTCAAGAATGAAATTGGGAAATCAATGGAGGTTTATGTCGATGACATGATTGTGAAAACAAAGAAAGTAGAAAGCCACTTGGTCGACTTGAGCCACACATTTTCCATTCTAAGAGCTTTCGGTATGAAGCTCAATCCTAACAAATGCACATTCGGGGTTCGAGGAGGAAAATTCCTTGGATATATGGTCAGTCAGAGAGGTATCGAGGCCAACTCGCAGAAAATTCAAGCAGTTCTAGACATTGTTCCACCACGCACCGTTCGGGAAGTCCAACGCCTCGTGGGTAGAATTATTGCTTTGGACAGGTTCATAGCTAGGCTGGCAGACAAGAGCCTACCTTTCTTCAAAATCTTGAGAAACACAAAAAAATCAGGATTCAAATAGGACGAACAATGTGACCAAGCTCTGATTGACCTCAAGCAACACCTCTTTTCGCCAAGCCTGAGCTCGAAGAAATTTTACAGTTATATCTGGCGGTCTCTTCGGCTTCCATCAGTTCAGTGTTAACAACGATGAGAGCTGGAAACCCTTCTCCAATTTACTATTGCAGCAAGGCTCTTCAGGGGCCCGAACATAACTATTTGGAGATCGAGAAGTTCGCCCTGGCCCTGGTCACGTCAGCAAGAAAACTGCGGCCCTATTTCCAATCCCATACAATTGTGGTACTAACGAACCAACCGCTAAAGTAGGTGTTGTTGAAGCTAGACACTTCAAGTCGACTCACAAAATGGGCTATCGAACTGGGAGAATTTGACATCCAGTTCCAACCCCGAGCATCAATAAAAGCGTAGGTGCTAGCGGACTTCATCCTCGAGAGAGTCGATCTCCCGGTTCACGAGATGGAAGACGCACCTTGGTGGACCCTACATGTTGATGGGTCCGCGACATCTACTGGAGGAGGAATAGGCGTATCCCTCCGATCCCCGCTACCTGAAGACTATGATTTTGCAGTAAAACTCGACTTCCCAGTTACTAATAATGAAGCTGAATATGAGGCACTCATTGCAGGAATGCGCATGGCCATAGACCGCGGGGTCGATAAGATAGTGGCCTTTACTGATTCACAGTTGGTCGCAGAGCAGGTCGAGGGAAACTTCGACGCGAGAGAATATAAAATAACACAGTATCTTGCGGAAGTCCGACAACTAAGGCGGAGGTTTCGAGATTTCTCACTAAGCCAAGTCCCCCGTTCAGAAAACGCGCGAGCAAACGCGCTCTCCAAGCTGACAAGCTCAACGAAAGGCACAAGAGCAAGGACCATAACATTTCTTGTCGCCAACCAGCCCTGCATCTCGGCCCCCGACCCAGGTTTGGTCGGGTGCCTCGAAGAAGCAATACATTCTTGGCAGCACCCGATCAAGCTTTATTTGAGCCAGGGTACCTTACCCGATGATCATAAGCAAGCTCGTAAACTGAAGGGTTTAGCACCCAAATATGCACTCGATGATCACGGACAGTTGTACAGGAGATCGATTGTAGGACCGCCACTCAGATGTTTAGATCCCGACTAGGCGAATGAAGTGTTGCAAGAGATACACGCAGGCATTTGCGGAAACCACTCGGGAGGCCGGTCCCTAGCACATAAGATCACACGATATGGCTATTTCTGGCCGACTTTGTTGAAGGATTCTGTTGACTTTGCTAGGAAATGCCCATCTTGTCAAGTACATTCGAACATCCAACACCAACCAGCAGCACCAATGACAAATGTTGATATTGCTTGGCCATTCGACCAGTGGGGCATTGACATAGTCGGCTCGCTCCCAAAGACCACCGGCCAGTGGAAGTTTATCATAGTGGCCGTTGAGTACTTCACAAAATGGGTGGAAGCTAAGGCAGTCTGGAAGAACACTGATGCGGCCATCAAGAGTTTCATATGGAAGAATATTGTTTGCCGTTTCGGGTTGCCTAAAATCCTCATCTCAGATAATGGCACCCAATTCCAAAGTAAAAACACAAGAAGATGGTGCGAGACCTTGGGCATTACGCAGCACTTCACTTTAGTGGGAAATCCGCAAGCCAATGGACAGACCGAAGTGACCAACAGGATTGTCCTAGATCACATTAAGAGCCGAATAGCGGGGATGGGAACCAGCTGGGCGGACGACCTCCCAGGAGTCCTTTGGGCCTACAAAACCACCCTTCGAACAGCCACAGGTCATAGCCCTTACAGCCTAGTTTATGGGTCTGAAGCAGTGGTCCCGTCAGAACTAATCCAGCACACCGCTAGAGTGATCCATTACAATCCAATAGCAAATACATCGGAGAGGGCACTAGACCTAATAACTATAGACGAGAGGCGCCAAGCAGCTTACAACAGAATGCAGAGGTACCGCTCAAAGATAGCGGACCGATATAACAAGTTGGTACGCCCGCGGAATTTCAAGATGGGTGATCTCGTCTTAAAGAAAGTGGAAGTGTCAAGACCCGTCGGCAAGCTTGACCCGAAGTGGAAAGAACCGTACTCAGTCATCAAAGTGTCTAAAAACAACACCTATCGATTAGCGAATGCTGCAGGTCGCGAGCTACCTCGGCCTTAGAATGCGGTAAATCTAAAAAAGTTCTTTGTATAAACTGTTCATTGGCATCTTTGTATTGGTTAAAGAACAATCAAGTTCCATCATGATTAAAAAGCACGACACGACCGTAGTAAAACCTTAGTCGACCCCATAGTTAACGAAAGGCTTAAACTCATCAAGTCAAGGCCACGAGCCACGACCACCTTAGTCGACCCCATAGTCGACGAAAGGCTTAAACTCATCAAGTCAAGGGCCACGAGCCGCGACCACCTTAGTAGACCCCGTAGTCGACGAAAGGCTTAAACTCATCAAGTCAAGGCCACGAGCCGCGACCGCCTTAGTCGACCCCATAGTCGACGAAAAGCTTAAACTCATCAAGTCAAGGCCACGAGCCGCGACTACCTTAGTCGACCCCATAGTCGACGAAAGGCTTAAACTCATCAAGTCAAGGCCACGAGCCGCGACCACCTTAGTCGACCCCGTAGTCGACGAAAGGCTTAAACTCAACAAGTCAAGGCGACAAGCCGCGACCACCTAAGGCGACTCTGTAGTTGCTGAAAATTCTCAACAAAGTCGACGTCACACTTCGCAGAAAAGCCACTAAGGCTCGAAGTCGAGCCCCATCGACAAATTCAATTTGCACTTTGCTAATCACAAGTGGCAACAAAGTTTAACTTATCTCGCAACGGCTTAAAACAACGTTCGAAAATGAACAGCTGGCCGATGAAGGGCAACAAACTTTATTTCATTCTTAAAAAAAAAAAAAACCTCAATGAGGCATGTACATCAAAATAAAAACAAGTATTACAAGCCCTAGCTAGAACTACCAGACCCTTCGATTGGTAATGCGGGTGCAGGAGCAGACCGAGGCTCAGGTGGTGCCATTGCAACGGGCATGGCCGTGGTGACTAGGCGAGAGGGGCAAGCGGCAGAAGACATAAACAGCCGCTCGACAGCTGGGAAGAAAGAGGCAGTGTTGGCCTGGCCCTCGGAGATTTCATAGGCGAGGTCGCTGGCGAACTCGAACTCTCGACCTACAACCTTCGCTTTCTTTTGGAGGTCTGTCTTTTGCCTCTCTTCAAGGGTCATGTCAATCTCCTCCGTTGCCTCTACCTCGACTTCGGCCTCGTCGACATCTTCATCACCAATTGGGCGCAATTGCTCGTCGAAAGCAAGGCCCATCTTCGAGCGATCTTCGTCGCTAACCGCATAGCCCAGGTGCCGCATTTGTGCAATAGCCTTATTAAAGGCACTTCGGGCATCTTCCAGGGCCAGCACCACGCTCGCATCCTGAAAGGCCGGGCTCACCATGAACTGTTGTACCACCTCCTTGCGGATCTCTGGAACTACCCGCTTGAACTCTATCCTGGCCTCAACCAGCCGCCCGACCAGATTCGTAGGTGACATGGATGTCCAGTTCGAGTTTTTTCATCTTCGCCTCCATCTTTGTATGCTCCGTCACCGCAAGCAGGACTTGCCGGTCTTTCGCCTCTATTATTTCGGCGTATTTGGCATTCTCTTTCTGCACTTCCTCGAGCCGCAGTTGGGATGACTCCAGCTGGGCCTTTAACGTCTCGGCATCGCCGCTAGTGTCCAACTGTTCACGATCAGTGAGCGCCAGCTCGGAGCGGCGGTAAAAATTGTAGGCGATTTGCCCGACCTGAAACATAAAAGTCATTCCTATCCATGCAAGGAAAATCGATTACACAAGTTTACAGCTTATGAGATCTTACCATGTTCGCATGATACGTGAGCTCGCGAACCGCCCCGGGCTGACTCAAGGCCCATTATCCTCTTCTGGTCAGCTAGGAACTGACAAGCCAACAACCATTTCAAGGGGTCGACCCCAGTTGGCCCAGATCCATGCATATAGGATGAGTCATCCACAAGTAAGCTGGGGTCCGACCCGAAACGAGGAGACGAAAACTTCCTCAGGCCGAATAAGTTCTTCGCACCTTGATCCCGGAAGAGGTCGTTCCCCGTCGGCATCCCCGACCCGGTGCTCTTCGATTTTCCTTTCCCCCTTCCAGCAGCAGCAATCTTTTTGGGCAGGGGCCCACTCTGTTCGCCCATGGGTCTTTTTCCCCGACCCGCAACCCTATCGACTGCTACTACTTAACCAGGCGAGGGGGTCTGGGATAGCGTTGGGACCGCACTTTATCGACGTGTCTCGTCGGCTCCAGTCGACTCTTGTCGAGACGCAGCACCTTGTTTGCGCTGCTAGTTCCTTTCAGCGCGAGCCAGTGCATTAGCCCTTGATCGGTTCATGATTTCATCCCGATCTACAAAGAACAAACACAACAGATGTCAAATACGGAAATGAACGTAGCTAAACAACAAAGCATGGCACACATTTCATCTACCTATCTCATAATCATCTAGAAAGTTTAGAGGGGCCGGTGACAACCTAGCCAGCATTAATTGCTGCTCCTCGAGGAATACAGTAGCCTCTACGGGACCAAACTCGACCAGATCCCTCACGAAGGTGTTTGGCCAAGTAGGGGTGCGATTCCCGGTACCTCGACCTGACCCCCCAACCACTCTCGAGGAATGTCAAACCCCCCATTCACTCGAACGAAGAAATAACGTTTCTTCCACTCCTGCCCATATGAAGAGGAGGGAGCCACGAGAAACTTGCGACGAGGTCGAGCAGTCAGATAATAAAAGCCCGACTCGTCGGAACTACCAGATTTTCGTGACATGCAGAGATAGAACAGGTTCGAGAAATTTTCGAAGCTAGGAGCCTGGTCGAACAGACGCATCAAAACTACGAAACTACAAAGGGTAGCAAAGCAGTTAGGTAATAGTTGAGTTATGCATACTCGAAGACCCCTAAGCAAGCCTATCATACTATCACTTAAGGGGAACCTCATCCCATATTTGAGTGCGTCCTCGAACACTGTTATGCAACTGGCGGGAACACGGTGCATTCGACCAGGAGGCCCGGGGGTCAATAGTTGGTATTCGGGAGGAATATGGTAAAGCTCCCTCAGGCGCACCAAATCCATAGGGGTCATTACGGAAATTATCTCACTATAGTGGTCCGAGGTGAATAATCGCCCACGAGAAGGGGGTACCCGGCTGGGCCCAGCCTCTCCACCGCGCGGGCTGCTCAAGCTCCCGAAGCTCAAGCCGCTCGAACCGGAACCACCGCTGGACAACCCACCAGAAGGAGCAGGAAACTCCCTACGCCCCTCAGACAAGGTGGCCTCACTATCCCCCCCTGGCTACCCTCAGAACTGAATAACCCAAGCATCTTCTTCAAAAGGAAAATAAAGAGAACTTACTGGATATAAAGGTTAAGCCCACAAAATCTGCTAAGCGAACGAAAAGTTTATGGAGTCTTGCAGCGAAAGATATCTCCTAAACACTCTCGGAAAGTCTGAAACGGTAAAAGTAAAAATGGGTAGAATTACATTGAGCATTTATAGGAAGGGGGCGCGATTACCCAAGCGTCTAGGCGCGGTTAGCTAAACGTCCGCATTAATGGGAGGAGACGTCACGCCGCCCCACGCGCGCCACGATGTAACCGCTCAGCAAATGTGCAATACTCTAACAGATTTTCAAAAACCCTGGTCGATGGTCCCTAATATTCGCTACGTCCCAACGCTGCTCGTCGATTCTTCGTTCGGCCTTGCGAAGTGGGGGGACTCATGATATAGGATGGCTCAAAATGGCCCAAATCAGCGAGGCCCAACACTCAATCAATGGCCCAGGACCCAATTGACTCGTCGACCCTGGTCGATCAATCCACAAGGCACTACATGGCCCTCGAAGCTGATCGACCCTTATCGACCCGTCAGGGTCGATCCGCAAGTCGAACCCCGCACAGTACTCTGCCACCGCATTAAATGCGTTGACTGGCAACACGCCTCCGCATTAATGGCGCATGCCCTCCCCTCACTGTCTGACACAGCAGATGCTGCAACAGTGTGCCATCTTGTCCTGTAGCATAAAAGGACATTCAACTGGCAATATTCAAACGGGGGAATTGACCAATTACCCCCGGCAGGAGGCTAAAAGTCCCTGGGGTAAGCCAAAGGCTTCCCTGACATTTTCTACCAGGGAGAGGAGTATAAAAACCCTCAACCTTGTCTCTCACAGGTATGCACTCATACACTAAAAAGCCCCTATGTTCCGCTGCTCGATTCCAGAGGTCGAATATATACTAACTTGAGCGTTGGAGGGCCTAAGCCGAAGGCCTCTCAGCTAGCCTAACGTTTGCTGTGATTGCAGGATCCCAATCCCAAACCTATCCAGGGGATCATATCTCAGATCGTGATTTAGACCCTATCCATATTGATCATCGAAAACGAACCCTCATCAGATACATTTGGCCAAACATCATTTAATATAAATATATATTTATAATAAATTTATTCTAGATTTGGATACCAAATGTGTTTTTCATCATCTTCTCGTGTGATATGGGATAGCCCAAGTGGCTCGGCCCAAACTATGTAGGCCTAAAGGTGCAGCACCAAGCCCATTTTGCATTCAGGGCCCAACGGCACGATCGACCCAAGTTGACCTCGATGATCGACGGTGTACCCAGTAAATGAGCACTTTACCAGGCCTCATTCAAGGCCACGGGTCGATATGTTGTCCCGCACCGCTAATCGTACTCTAATCCTTTGTCAGGTCGATCATTCTTCCGACCAAAGAGGTCGGTAGAGCACAGTACCATCTCTGCCGCATTAAATGCACCGATAGGCGGCATGCCTCCGCATTAATGGCGCATGCCGCCCCCTTACCGTCTGGCACGGCAGGCGCGTCAATAGTGTCCTACCCTGACCTTAAAACCTGGGAAGGCAACCACCTGGAATAGGACAGGGATAGGAGATGACTAATTACTCCTCATGCAAAGACAAGGGTCCATCCTACAGATCAAGGGCATCTCGGACAAATTCTCAGGGGGAGAAGGCTATAAATACCCCCCACTTCAGCCTTCCAAAGGTATGTTCTCATTTATACAAAAAACCCATACTCTGCTGCTGATATTATCTAGTCGACCTGTATTGACTTGATCGTCGGAGTGCCTAAGCCGAGGGCTCCTCGACTAGCCTGACATTTGCCAAGTGATTACAAGATTCAGCCCACCTACATTCGTAAATCGACCACAGAGGTCGAATCTCATCGAAACATGAATTTGATCTAATATCTAATGGATTCAACCCTCATCATTTGGCGTCGTTTGTGGAAGCTTTTGAGTCCGCTATCGAAAATGGTAAACACCAAGCGAGCCCCCTCAAGAAGAGAAGAAAGCAGGAGATCCAACTCTCCCCCGACTAAACCTCATCAAGAGCCAGGCGCCCTAGGATCCAATGCCCCGCCAGAGCAGTGGTCACTTTGACCATGCCCTAATTGATGCAGCTCATCAATGAGTAGATTTCAGCACATATTTTAGCTCAACTCTCAACAGCCTTGAATCAACACACCGCCCAATTGGAGCCGGCAGCTAGTGCAATGTCGCAACCTGCGGCCCTAGAGGGAAAACAACCCGAAGTAAACTTTGAACGACCAAAATCTATTAGGCCACCATAGCGGCGCTAATTGAGCTCGGGCTATTTTCCAAGAGAAATGGTTCGACCCCTGCCCCGCGAAGAGGTGGCGAATTCTATCGACCATGGTGTTCGACCCATTCGAGCCCCGTAGCACGATAGGGTTGAACGCTCGAGACCCTGCCGAACAAAAATGCATCCAGACAGATAAGGAAGAATGGGATGAGGTATCCCACCAGGTACAGCAATTGAACCGACGATTGGATGAGATCTTGAGGAGAAACATGGGAAGGTTGCCCCACTAAGAGGGACCGCAGAGGTTCCAAAGACAAAGAGACTCCCCCTTTGTCCAAGACATCATCGACGAGCGCATTGCTCTCGATGCCAAGATTTCCATTGGTTTGCCAAGATACGATGGCTCGACCGACCCAAACGAATATCTAATGCAGTTCGAGCACATGATGCAGCTGCATGGACACAACAAGTACATCCATGCTAAGATGCTTGTGACCACCTTTCAAGGGATAGCACTCGACTGGTTTGTGAAACTAGAACCGGCGTCGATATACTCATATAACTAGTTATGTGACAAATTTCTGCACTAGTTTGCGAGCAGGAGAAAAGCCAAACTTCCTCACACCCATTTGCACACAGTAAAGCAGAACGAGGGAGAATCCCTCCGGGACTTTTTCACCTGATTCAACACGAAGGTGTTAAAGATCGACAACCCAAGAATCGAATTCTTGATCGACGTGTTATTCTTGGGCCTCAGGCACAAGGAGGGTGCCAATACATTGGTGCGCGGGCAGCCTAGATAGATGGAGGAGCTTCTATACCTCGCAAAGAGGTGCATGACCTAAGAAGAGATGAACAAGTTGAAATACAACAATTTGGAGGTCGACAAGAGGAAAAACAAATAGAAAAATGATCGTCAAGTCAGAGAGGGACGTCGATCCCCCATAAAATGCTTGTACGACTACACTCCACTCAACCTCCCAAGGAAGGAGGTGTTGTTCGCCATACAACACGACAACTTGCTCAAAAAACCCCGAAAGCTCATGAAAACGGAGGCCATGGAAAAATCAAAAAAATACTGCCATTTCCATAGGTAGAAAAGGCATGACACAGAAGATTGCTTCAACTTGCAGGATGAGATTGAAAGATTGATCGGGCAGAGCCATCTGAAAAAATATGTCCAAAAGCAGGCCAGGCGCGAAGAGGATAAAACTGACCAGACTCCCTGTAGAGAAAGGTCGGCCAGCCCGAGGAGAGAAAACAAAGGAAAAAGACCTGCCCAAGAATCCCACTCGCCCATTTGAGGAGTCATTGACATGATCGCAGGAGGTCCCACTGGAAGAGATTTCAGGAACGTAAAGAAACAAATCCAAAGACAGCTAGAATTGCCTAGACCAGCCAAGGTCGAGATAGTTTTCCAACTCTCCACCAGTGCCGAGCCAATCTCCTTCAGCGACTCCGACCTCAACCATATGAAAAACAAGGGAGTCAATAGAAAAATAGACTGCCACATAGTGGTAGCACTGGAAATAGCTAACTTCGAGGTCAGCAAGATATTGGTCGACAACGACAGCTCCATGAACATAATGTTCTTGTCTACAATGAGCAGAATGAAGCAAGGGGAGTTATAATTTGATCCAGTCAGAACATAGCTAGTCGAATTTGTAGGGTCGGAAATCATCCCGGAGGGATCTATCAACCTATCCATAACATTTGGATAGGGTCCCCAGAGCAGAACATTAATGATCAACTATTTGGTGGTCGACGCTCCATTCGCCTACATTGTCATCATTAGTCGACCAGCCCTAAATGACTTCAGGGCCATCGTCTCTACATACCACATGAAGATTAAGTTCCCAACCCCAGCTAGAGGAGGAGAACTTTTGTGTAATCTTAAGGACGCATGACACTGCTACACCATTTCCATCGAGTCCAATGAGCAGAAGAAGCGACCTCAGCTGAAGCCCTCGGGAGACGCCCTTGTAGCAAAACCCACGGAGGGACCATCAGCCAAGAAGATGAAGTTTGAAGACACCCGCGTCGAGCCCATCGGGGAGTTCAAAACAATCGAGCTGGAACCTGGAAACCCCGACAGGACTACTAGGGTCGGGAGAGATATGGGCGACCACTTGGAATGCCTCATGGTCGATTTCCTTCGATGTAACATTGATGTGTTCGCGTGAAAAGCCGCCGACCTCCAAGGAATCTATCCGAGCGTCATCATCCATCAACTCAATGTGGACCCCGCTCACAAACCAGTAAGACAAAAGACAAGAACTTTCAATGCTGAGAGGTCCCAAATCATCGAGGAGGAGGTCAACAAGCTTTTAGAGGCAGGATATATTTAGAAATTTAGTACCCCTCTTGGCTATGTAATGTTGTACTCATCCCCAAGAATTAGGAAAAATGGCGAATGTGTAACGATTTCACTGACTTGAATAAAGCTTGCCCTAAGGATCCTTACCCCTTGCCTCGTATAGATTTATTAGTGGATTCTACTGCTGGATATGAGTTACTGAGTATGATGGATGTCTTCCAAGGCTATTATCAAATATTTATGGCACCTGAGGACAGGGACAAGACCTCTTTCGTCATCCCCACTGGAGTATATTATTTTTTAGTTATGCCTTTCGGGCTCAAAAATGCAGGAGCAACATACCAAAGATTGGTCAACTTTATGTTCAAGAAAGAAATCAGAAGGTCGATGGAGGTCTATGTCGATGATATGATTGTAAAAACTGAGAAGGCTGAAGACCACCTTGTTGACCTCGACCACACCTTTTCTGTACTAAGGGCCTTTGGGATGAAACTCAACCCCAATAAGTGTACATTCGGAGTTCGTGGGGGCAAGTTACCCTACCTTGCACCTCGGCAAATTCATTGCAAGGTTGGCCGACAAGAGCCTCCCTTTCTTCAAAATACTCAGAAACGCGAAGAAATCAAGGTTTCAGTGGACTCAACAATGCGACCAAGCCTTGGTAGAGCTCAAGAAATATTTGTCTTCGCCACCCATGCTCGCCAAACCGACCTAGGAGAAGTGTTGCAACTTTATCTAGTTGTATCCGCTGATTCGATCAGTTCAGTTTTGACATCGACCAGAGACGGGACTCACCGTCTGGTGTATTATTGCAGCAAAGCTTTGCACAATCCTGAACACAACTATCCTAAGATCTAGAAGTTCGCTCTCGCCCTTGTTACGTCAGCACGAAAGCTTCGACCTTACTTTCAATCACATGCGATCATGGTGTTGACGAATCAACTGTTAAAATAGGTGTTGTCGAAGCCCGACACTTCAGGTATACTCAACAAGTGGGCCATCGAACTCGAAGAGTTTGACATCATATTCCAGCCGCAGACTGCCATAAAAGCACAAGTCTTGGCTGACTTCATCGTCGAAAGACTCGACCTACCGAACCAAAAAGATGAGAATGCCTCGGTATGGACATTGCACGTTGACAGTTCAGCAACCACATCAGGAGGAGGAATAGGTGTGTCTCTTCGTTCCCCACTTGCCAAGGAGTATGATTTTGCGATAAAGCTAGACTTCCCGATTACCAACAACGAAGCAGAATATGAAGCTCTCATCATAGGAATGCGCATGGTCACAGTTCGGGGCGTCGAGCAGCTTGTAGCGATCACTGATTCCCAGCTAGTTGCGGAACAGGTCGAGGGCAACTTCAAGGCCAAGGAGGCCAAAATAACTCAGTATCTTACAGAAGTAAGACAATTACGACAATCATTTAGGAGTTTCACCTTGAGCCAGGTCCCCCGAGCAGAGAACGAATGAGCAGACACACTTTTGAAGCTAGCCAGCTTGATGAAAGACATTAGGGAAAGAACCATAACGTTCTTAGTAGCCAGCAAACCTTGTATCCAAGCCACCAATCATAGTCTCGTCGGGTGGGTCGAACAAATAGCTTTCTCTTGGCAATGGCCAATCAAGCTTTACCAGAGTCAGGAGACCATGCCCGACGACGACAAGGAAACCCGTAGGCTTAGAGGGCTGGCAGCCAAGTTTGCACTTGATGACCATGGATAGCTCTATAGGAGGTCAATATCAGGACCCCTACTGAAATGCCTAGCACCCGAAGAGGCAAATAAAGTTCTACAGGAGATTCACATCGGCATCTGCGGCAACCATTCTGGTGGTCGATCTTTGGCGCATAAAGTTGTCTGTTACGGTTATTTTTGGCCCACCATATTGCAAGACTCTGTTGACTTCGCTAGAAGATGCCCATCATGCCAGATCCACTCGAACATACCGCACCAACCAGCTGCACTGATAGTCAATGTCCAGATAACATGGTCATTCGACCAGTGGGGGATCGACATAGTTGGATCTCTCCCTAAGACATCTGGTCAGCGCAAATTCATCATTGTGGCAATTGAGTACTTTACTAAATGGGTAGAAGCCAAAATGATTCCAAAAATTACTAATGCGGCTATCAAGAGCTTCATCTGGAAGAACATAATATGTCGATTCGGTTTGCCCAAAGTCCTGATTTCAGATAACGGCACTCAGTTCCAAAGTAAGAGCACGAGAAAATGGTGCGAGGCCCTGGGAGTCAACCAACACTTTACGTCAGTAGGAAACCCTCAGGCCAATGGCCAGACGAAGGTCATGAACAGAATAGTTCTTGATCACCTCAACGTTCGTATAGCTGGCACAGGAGCCAGTTGGGCAGACGATCTCCCAGGGGTGTTGTGGGTATATAGGACCATACCCCAAATAGCTACGAGCCACAGTCCGTACAGCTTGGTCTACGAATCTGAAGCAGTAATTTCGTCCGAGCTAATCCAGCACACAGCTCGAGTAATTCACTATAATTCGGTCAGAAATGCAATGGAGATGACACTTGACCTAATCACTGTTGACGAGTTGCGCCACACAGCTTACAACACAATGCAGCGATATCAGTCAAAAATGACGGGATGTTACAACAAAATAGTGCGACCCCGAAGCTTCAAGGTTGGCAACCTCGCCTTAAAAAGGTAGAAGTATCAAAACATGTAGGAAAATTCAACCCAACTACTCAATGATCAAAGTATCAAAGAACAACACCTACCGACTAGCAGACACGATAGGCAACGAACTACCACGATCTTGGAATGCTGTAAACCTAAAGAAATTCTATGTATAAATGGCAAACGGCCTCCTTTGTACTTCTCAGCAGCAATAAAAGTTACCACACATTCTGGAAATACAAACTTACACAAGCTCACCATCCTCAGTTGACCCCGCAATCGACCAAGTAAGCTTCTAGCCGCCAAGTCGAGGCTTCACAACCGAGACCAAATAGTCGACCTTGCATCAACCAAGCAGGCTTCAAGCCACCAAGTCGAGGCTTCACGGCCGATACCAATAAGTCAACCGCGTAGTCGCTAAATTATTTGAAGCTTATCATTTATTATCGGACGTTGACCACGTAGTCGCTACACTACTCAAGTTTATCATCAAGTGATTACTTTGTCTAACCAAGCAATCTACACAACGGTTTGTAATCATAAAAGTTGTTAACTTTTTCACTTAAATTGCGCCCACGAGGTGGCGCTTTACTGTCTTTGATTCGTCATGTTGTATATTACCTACAATCCACTCGACAAGGACCTTGAGTTAATCTTGGCTAAGTGACAAAGCCATATGTGCAACAAAATAAAGACAGTCAAGGTAAAAGCTCGACAAAAACTTACTTAAATGCAGAAAATATTCGTTTATACATAACGAAAAATCAACCATGCAACAACGTCTGCTCGAGGCAATTTCATTATACACAAAGAAAGAAAATGCTATAACATCTAGCAGCAACAACTTCAGCTCGACCTAGCACCCTCATCACCAGCGACTCGAGCACTCTCTTCAATGGCTTGCTCGAGCTCATCGCTCGAGGGGATGGCGATCGGAACAGGTTCGGGCATGGCAATAGCAATAGGTAAGCAGCGGTAGCCGGCTGAGAAGGACTAGCCACATCACTTAGGAATCGCCCTTCCAGAGGAGGAAGGTATGTGGTTGCATCGGCCTCCCCCTCCTTGACCTCGAACACGAAGTCGCATGTAAAGTCAAATTCTTGCACAATTTCCTTCAACCTTTTCTCGATCTCGGCCCGCCTCCTCTATTCATCTATCAAAGGCGCCAATGGCGAAACCTTCGCGACACACTCGGCCACAGTGGCTTCGAAGCCTCCACCCTCATCCCCTCCGTCGTCCTCTGGATAGGGCTGTAACTGCTCGTCAAGCAAGTGACTGAGGCGGTACCTGTCTTCTGGTCGGAAGGAGTAGCCCAAAAAATACAGTTGTTTAAGCACCTTCTCAAAATAATTACGGGCGTTGTCGAGCGCAAATACAACGCTTACATCCTAGAACGCCGAGCTCATCATGAATTTCTGCACCGTCTTCCGTCGCATCAACGACAGTATCTGGTAGAACTCAGTTTGGGCCTCGTCTAGGCCAGCATTTCGACCTGCGAATCGACCAGAGGTGAAAGCCACCTGCCCATTTAACCGAGCCTTTTTCAGCAGCTCGTCCAACCTAGTCCTCTCATCAACAGAGGCAACCAGCTTATCATCCATCGCTTGAAGCTGCCTGTTCAGCTCCTCGACCTACTTGGCGAGTTCCTCGACTCTCGTTTGTGAGGACTCGAGCTGAGCCCTAAGAGTCTCCACATCCCCGCCAGCTTGTAGCTGCTCGCAATTGGCCAAGGCTAGCTCCGACCGTCTGTAAAAATTATACCCAGCTAGCCGACCTGAAAGACCACATTGTTAGTAAGA
Source organism: Jacaranda mimosifolia (assembly GCA_018894105.1). Classification (NCBI taxonomy): domain Eukaryota; kingdom Viridiplantae; phylum Streptophyta; class Magnoliopsida; order Lamiales; family Bignoniaceae; genus Jacaranda; species Jacaranda mimosifolia. Next base: position 24,686,818 of record CM032131.1, on the reverse strand, counting down.
ATACAAATAATCGACGAGTATTCAACAACGTAATATACTCGACCAAAACCTTACCATGTTGGCGTGATAGGCCAACGCCCAAAGTGTAACGTCCTGGCTCAGCCCCATCAACTTCTTCTGGTCGGCTAGGAACTGCCCAGCTATCAGCACTTTTAGCAGAGCAGCGCCCGTCCGCCCCGCCGTCTCCATCGACAGCGAGTTATGCACAATCATGCCTAGCTCAGTCCCAAACCTAGGCGAGGGCAGTTTGGGCAGCTGAAATAAAATATCATCCCCGTGGATCCCAAACAGGTCGTCCCCTGTCGGTGGGCCTCACCCCGCAGCCTTTCCTTTCCCTTTTTCGGCGGCGGTCCTCTTCGGAGTAGGTCCTGCCCACTCCAACATTATTTTTTTACTTTGACCCGCAGGGCTGTTACCTGTAGTTGCAAACGGGTCGAGCTAGCGATGGTGTTGGCAACGGTGTAGGTTTCATTGCCTCATGTTGAAGTGCATCGACCACTGCTCGACGAGCCGCCGTCGCCTGGCAGCGCTGCTGGTTCCTCTCCGCCTTCGCCAGAGCCTCAGCCTTTGAATCGTTCATGATCTCATCGCGATCTGCCAAGCAGTAAAATAGAAAAAGTTAAAGCCGAGCACAAGGATAGAAAAATAACAAACTAAAAGAAGCACAGTCTACCTAGTTGGTCACCTGTAGGTAAATTTAACAGTGCTGGCGACAACCCAACTAATACCAAACTCCTCTCCTCGATAAACACTGAGGCCTCCATTTGGCCAAATTCGACTAGATCCCGAATGAAAGTATTGGGCCAGGTCGAGGTTAGGTTACCTGGCATCTTGACATGCCCCATCCACCAGCCTTGAGGAATGTTGAAACCCCCAGTAACCCGAGCAAACATATAACATTTTTTTTTCATTCTTACCCATAAGAAGAGGCTGGGGTTACAAGGAATTTACGGCGGGGTCGAGCGGTTAAATAGTAGAAACCTGACTTATCGGTGCTACCCGACTTGTGGGACATAGAAAAATGGAAGAGGTTCGAAAAGTTTTCAAAATTAGCTAGCTGGTTGAATAGGTGCATCAAGACAATAAAACTATAAATAATCGAGAAACAATTTGGCAGTAACTGGATTATACACACCTAAAGGCCTCTAAGCAGGTTAAGCACTTAGAGGAAATGTAAGACCACACCTAAAGGCATAATCAAAAATAGTGATACAACCTACTGGGGGGCGATGCATTCGGCGAAAAGCCCCAGGTGTCAATAGTTCGTACTCGAGAGGAATATAGTATAACTGCCTAATACGTCTTAAATCAACAGGGGTGATGGTTGACACAATTTCACTATAATGGTCCGGGGTGAATAATCGACCCCGCGAGGGAGGAACCTGACTTGGCCCAGCTCTATCCCCTCCGCGATCGCCACTCAAGTTGCTGGAACTTGAATTATCGCTCGACGAGTCACTTGACTCCTTTGGCAAACCCCCGGGCCTATCAAAGTGGGTAACCTCACTATCCTCCCCACGACTACCCTCTGAACTAGATAAACCCAACATCATGCCAATAAATCTAAAAGACACTGAGGAGAAGGAAAGAAGGTACTTACTGAATTGTTGAACTAAGAACAGAAGGTATTAGCAGTCAAAATGGTTGGCTAGGCGCTCAACCAGACGCAAAGGCAGTAAAAGTTAAAATGTTTATTTTTACAGCGCACATTTATAGGCGTGTAATCGCGAAAATTCGAGCGGTTGTAATAATGTTGTAACCGCCGCGCCGCACCATGCGCACCACGATGTAACCGCTCATTAAATGCGCCAAACCCTGGTCGATTTTCAAAAACCCTCATCGATCTATGCAACCGTCCACCAAGCTACTTCCCAATCCTTCTCGTCGATCGCTTTGTTCAACATTCAGAAGTGGGGAGGACTCATGATATGGGATAACCCAAGTGGTTCGGCCCAAACTACGTGGGCCCAAAGGTGCAGCACCAAGCCTATCTTGCGGCGCGGTCAACCCAAGTCGACCTCGATGATCGACGGTGTACCCAATAAATGAGCACTCGATCAGGCCTTGTTCAAAGCCGCGGGTCGATATGTCGACCCGCACCACTAATTCGTACTCCAATCCGTTGTCAGGTCGATCATTCTTCCGACCAGAGAGGTCGGCAGAGCACAGTACCATTTCTACAGCATTAAATGCACTGACATGCGGCATGCCTCCACATTAATGGCGCATGCCACCCCCTTACCGTCTGGCGCGGTAAGCGAGTCAACAATGTCCTACCTTAACCTTAAAACCTGGGAAGGCAACCACCTGGAATAGGATAGGGATGAGAGATGACTAATTGCTCCTCATGCAATGATAAGGGTCCTCCCTACACATCAAGGGCATCTCGAACAAATCCTCAAGGGGAGAAGGCTATAAATACCCCCCACTCCAGCATTCCAAAGGTATGTTCTCATATATATAAAAAGCCCATACTCTGCTGCTGATATTATCTAGTCGACCCGTGTTGACTTGATCGTCGGAGCGCCTAAGCCGATGGCTTCTCGGCTAGCCTGACGTTTGCTAAGTGATTGCAGGATTCAGTCCACCTACATCCGTAAATCGACCACAGAGGTCAAATCTCATCGACATGTCAACTTGATCCAATATCCAACGGATTCAACCCTCACCACCATGTATTTTTAATGCCATTCTAATTAAACAAAAAGCAATTGCTTGCCATTGATTAATTGGACGACCAGTATTACTATCGTATTTATAAATGTAAATTTAGGAGTATACATAAAAAAATAAAAAAAAACAATTACTTTTCATGAGAAAGAGAACCTGAACAGAAAAGTAGAGATATTCATGAAAATGAACTAAAGAAATTTGCAATGAACTAGAAATGGAAAGAAATGAAAATAGGTTTGGTAAAAAATTAAGGGAATATTTGGTTATATTTTTTTATGTGATTTTATTATGTGGTTATTATGTGTTTTCGGAGAATGAATTATTGAAAAATGTGGAAGTTATTTTTCGGTATATTTGTTTATGTTTTGAGGAAAATATTTTGTACTGTAGCAGTCAAATCAATGCTTTTTTGTTGAATTTTTGGGGTGAAAATGAAATTGAGTGATTTTTTAATGTTAAAATAATAATAAAATATATGTGATGTATATATAATATATGTATATATTAAAAATGAGTGTTTTAGAGAAAAATGAGGTAATATTTAATTATATTTTTTTAAAATAATATTATTATGGAGAAACATAACCAAGCATTTTCTAAAATAATAAAAAATGATCAATTATTGCGAAGCTTTGAAAACATGTACAAGTTGGTAACTATTTCTACTAATGAGACAATAAATTATACCAACATAGGAAATGGCGGCTATCATTATTATAATTCATATTAGGTAAACAATAAAAATGTTGACTATTTTTCTTTAGAAATTGATATCAAAATGTTGTTAAAAATGTTAAGTCATATATTTTTAAGATCTCGTGGATGATATGGTTTTGCTGAAAATTAAAGTTTAAATGAGAAATGATTTTTTTATTTTTTGTTTATGTACATACATAAATTTAAAATTCATTAAAATTGATTATTTAAAAAAATAAATAAATTTGAGAGCAAAATGAAACGTTGAAACACGATCTTTTTCACTTAGTCAATGTGATAATCATTAAAAAAATAAACAATACTTTTTAATAAAATAAGATAAAATAATATATTTTTAAATTTTAATATTGAATGATCATTTATCTAAGTGACATAAGTTTTTATTTTTAATAATGCCATTTTTACTATTTACTTTTTGCTGATTTAACTCTTTAGGAATGGAGATGAGTTTTTCCCATTTTCAGTATTTATTTAGAATTTTTTGATGGGGAGGACGACAAAATAGCTTTAAGGGGAAAAAAAAAAAGAAGGAAAATAGAAAGCAGCTTTAAAGAAAGAAAGAAAGAAATCAAACAGATGCTGTTGGTCAGTATTAACAGGTCCGAGAACACCCACTGGTCAGATAACACCTACTCTTGATTGAGAAGTGACAAGAGGAGTTTGAATTGTTGGAAACAGAGAAGGAAGCTCAGACTGAAATTTCTGGAATCTTTTCAGGTAAAGCTCTCAATTTGGTTCAAATTTGTTATGGTGAAAGCGTTCTTACGGATGTATGTGTCAAGAAATGCCTACGTGATTGGATATGGTTGAGCAAGGGAGCCGTAGTAAAATTTTTAGTCGGAAGTGAGAATTTACGGGGTTTTTTTCAAGCTGAAGTTGAAAGCATTCACGTGTTTGTTTCAGTTGTCTTTTTGATTATTGAGCTATTTGATTGTTGATTGTCATACAAAAGAAAAAGATACTGGTCAATGCATCTTGTGACTGGAGCTAATTGCTGATTGTGTTGAATTGAATTGGCTTTGGTGGAAATGAAAATTTTCAAGGGTATACAAACAGAGGATAATCTGAAAATTCCACTACATTTAGGAGAAAGAGGTTCTATTAATTGATTGTTGATGCTTCATGTTAAAGCTCAAAAATGATGTAAAAACCTTTTTTAAGGAGAGAGAATTATTCGGGAGCAATGATCCCTTTGTACCTTTATGCCTCTTGTGCTGGGATGTCATTCTTGATCCATAAAGCTGGTCTTTCAAGGGGCAAAGATGAAAGGATGGTGTTGGATTGCTCGATGCTCCTCAGAAGATAATCTCATTACATTATAATATTGAAGAATCAAAATCATGTAATTTATGACGTATCCCCTGAATCTATGGTTGCCCATCAAATTCTATGGCGTGAGTTCATGTCATTAGTCTAAGGTCCTTTCACCCTAATAATCCTCTGAAAGAAATTTGCTATAACATGGCTCCCTCTGATCTTGTGTATATAACATCAATGCCGCAATTTTTATGTTATGATGGCCCATGATGTGGTGATGCAACCATATACACAAAGGAGTGTTAAGGAATGGCTTCTGATTGTTTTTCATATTGTCAAGGGCCTTGCTTGTTCTATGTCATTTGAATTGTTGCACGGATTTTTGATTCACCACCTTAGTGTTACACTATTTACCGATATCCTTATTGATGGGAATGACTTGGTGCTTTTCTTCTATCTTTGAAGTTTTTCCTTTATATGATTCCACCACCGTATATGGATCTCAAGCCATGGATATGAGTTCTGCTCATAAATGCATATATAGTAGCAATTTCATGCACTCCAACCCGTTGAACTGAAGAATTTTAATAATACTATTACTATCCTTTTACTCTCATTTACAGTCGCATAGTGGTCAAAGGACAGATCAGAATTTCCGCTTCAATTTCAACTTCTTTTAAAGTTGCATAAGTAAACAGGTGATAATGGCAACAAATTTGTTCCAACCAATCTTTGCGGCAGTAGTCTCAGCTGCAATCGCTGCCAGATCATATAGAAAGAAGTCCCTTGACCTTTCTGGAGCTATTGCTGGTTTTGCTGTCATGACTATTCATATTGCTGTCAATTACAGGTCCTTCTCCTATATATCAAGAGAATATTTCATTTATACCATGTGTATGCATGTAATGGTTACATAAAACTCTATTGGCACAATCACATGCCTATTATCTTTGTTTATTCTCTCTGGTATTGATATGAAATGCAGGTTTGGCGCTGTTCTACTTGTCTTCTTTTTCACTTCTTCAATGTTAACGAAATTTGGGGAGGAAAAAAAGCAAAAAGTTGATGCTGATTTCAAGGAGGGTGGTCAACGCAATTGGTATCCTCCCCTCTTATCTCTAGGAAAACACACTCTCTCAGACATAATAAACTTTGTTCTATCAAGTGCTTCTGCATCATTCTTTTATACAATGATTCAATGTGCTTTCTATGCTCGAGTTTTAAGTGATTTTACTTTTGTCTGTGAAGTGGTTTGGTAATCATTATGAATTGAACAATGAAATAATGACATAATAAAACTTCTGGTTAAAAGATTAGATTTTTGTTAGTAATTTGCAACTGCGTAGAAGAATAAAAAATTTGGATTCTTATTAAAATTTAAAAAAAAAAATCATTCTTAAGATCATGACTTTGTGTCTTATTATGGAGAAAAGTTAGTGACTTATGCTACACTGCTCCAAGAAATTTCAATTTTCACTAACAGAATGAGCAAATGCATTGTACAATTGGCTGAAGAGCTGTTCAAGGCAGTATTTTTATTAGTATAGGTTCTTAATTGTTAGGATCTTAGTGCTAACATTATATGAGCCCATAATTATGAATTATGTTCAATGCCTTATACTTAAACACAGCCTTATTCTTCTGCGTACAGTCTGTTGTATGATTGTTATTTTATCTTCTGGTGTTTTACTATTTGAAATACATCAATGTAATATGATATCAAATAATTGCTCTCTCATCTGACCTAATTCTTGAGCCTGATGGATATTTGAGCAAGAAGTTTATGAAAATGATTTGAAGATTCTTTATTTTCCACCACCCAAATTTTTTTGTTGAATTTATTATATGTTGCCTAAACGTAATATATTTGATTGGATTTCTTCCCCTCTTTCTTCGAATAGCATATTCTGATGTATCTGACTTGAGCTCCATAGTTCTGCAGATGATTTCTATGTGAAAAGCCTGAGATTGAGGCCTAATATAATAGCTATTAATAACTTTCTTTTACAGGACACAAGTTCTATATAATAGTGGCATTGCTACGGTTTTAGCCTTGATTGCTTGGATATTGGTGGGCACTCAGGACCATTGTTTAAATTCAAAAGAATCAGGTCTTATGACCTCTCTAATTGGTGGTATAATTGGCCACTATTGTTGCTCCAATGGAGACACATGGTCGTCTGAACTAGGGGTTCTTAGCGATGAGCAGCCACGGCTAATTACAACCTTCAAGGTGGACATGATCTCTCTCTCTCCCCCTCTCTGTTGATTGATCTTCAGATGTATATTCTAGCTCCTTACCCCTTTCTTTCACTTGAACCAGCCAGTTCGGAGGGGTACAAATGGTGGTGTGACAAAGGCAGGACTTCTAGCAGCTGCAGCAGGGGGCAGTGTGATTGGGCTGGCATTTGTTTTCTTAGGATTTTTCACTACGAACTGCCCTTTCAATATAGCTCTGAAGCAGCTATTATTAATACCAGTTTCAGCTGTTGCTGGATTGTGTGGAAGCGTTATGGATTCTTTACTGGGGGCAACCCTCCAATACAGTGGTTTCTGCAGTGTTCGAAATAAGGTGACATTTCTATACTTATGCATTAGAGTTTGGCTATTCTAAGCTGTCAGTGGGTAGGGTAACAAGCCTGGTCTATTGCATCTGCGTATCCATTAAATGTGACCCTTTGCTCCTCCCACTCTGCAGGTTGTTGGAAAACCAGGGCCAACTGTGAAGAAAATCTCTGGTCTTAGTATACTCGACAACAATGCAGTGAACCTTGTCTCCATATTGTTGACGACTGTGCTGACTTCCATCACTTGCTTGTACATTTTTTGAGGAATTGTAAAAATAAGTAGTGTTTCCATGGATAATTCCCGATTATAGAGGTCGAGATTTATGTCACATTATCATTTTCATGTGTATGGAAATCCTATTCGGGCACAGATCATACGCTTAATAAAATAATTTCTCGATTCTCTTATGTTTTATCAACTTGTGACAGAAGCTAACGTGCAAGTATTGATTATATGCACTCTGCAGTGCTTGATAGTGCCCTTTTCTATTCACTTGTCTCCTGAAAAAATTGTGAAGCATGGTGTGCTCTAAGCCAATCCCAAGAAATAATTTATATAATTTGCAACCTAATAAGTCTGTTGTTTATGTAATAAGTATATGCACATTCTAGACTCGCGAATATCCCGATCTAAGAGTATAGACCTATCATAGACAGTCAGATAGTCTTTTCCTATTATGCTTATTTCTAACTTCTCCCAAGAATTCAAATCGATCACTAAAGCACAGAAGTGACTAGGGAAACTATTAGAGCACAGCAGAAATAATTTAGACATGAAATTTAATTTATAAGGAATTTATAAATCACACTCATAAATTTAATGACAAAATTAATACCTGACAAATAGAAAAATAAAACAAACATAGATTTATGTGGTTCGGCAAATTCCGCCTACCTCCACGGGAGTTTTTTTCCTTCAATTATGATAGACAAGTACAAGTCAACCCTTGAATTTGACATGGTCAAACTCAAACCAAAACAAAAAACCCCTTGTACAACCACTAACATAAATACCAAAGAAATACTCATTCCACCCTTTTGTATTGCCTCACTCGTACTCACAATAACTACCCCATGAGTATCATATCATGAGTTTTACGAGTGCCTTCTATTTTAAAGTAACCAAATAAATACCTCTATTTATAATATAAAATTGCTTGACTACTTTACTTAGAACTAAGAAACATAATACAAGAAAGAGTCTTAATTCTAGTCAAACTTGGTTCCTCAAAAATCGAGTCAAATCCGAACAGAAACTATAAGACAACATCAAGAAACACATGATATGTAATAATACAATACAAATATGATTCAATTATCTGAATTCATTCACCACAGTTTTCTTAAACTAAAGACATTAAAGTTACACGTCCTAAGAGCAACATCAAATCCACTTCATTAATACAAAACACAACAAACACTCTTTATTTCATTATTATACATCCAAATATGACAAGAGTGGTAATACCCTAATACTAGATAGATGGGCAACAACAGCATAAACAGTCCAAGCAGCACTCACAAGTCTCATAGCAACAGAAACAGCAACACAGCGCGAACAAGCTGCAGATCAAAACAATCCAAAACACAAAAATCATCAATTTCTCATACTAGCACACCAAAATTCAACCCAACACCCCCACCACCTCAAAAATAAATAAATAAATAAATAAAGGGATGAAAAAAGATTACAGACCAAGCATAAAGAACGCCTTTCTCTTCACGACGCCGTTGGACATGATCAAAATATGACATATCTTGATAACCTGGTGGGGCATACATTTTTGCTGCTGCTTTTGTAGTAGCAGCTGTCGCAGACTGTATATGAAGAGTTGAATACCAGGGAAAATTATAGAGCTGTCCCAAAGATTAGGAATTTATTATATAGAAAGAGATTGTTGAATGGGAGTTGTGGAAATATTGCAAGAGCAGTAGGTGCAGCAATCCGTAGTGGGAGTTGAGACGTTGGGATAAGGAAGAAACGTAATAATTAATGGGTGGTTGATTTGGTCCGATGTACTGATGTACATGTAGACTTTAATAATTCACCATTTGTGATTTTGTTAATGGTTAGGAGTACGCTCGTGTTTTACGTGTCCTCTTAAGGGTTTTTCTTTTTTCTTTTTCTTTTTCCTTTTGGGTATACGGATTGGAACATGTAAAAAAATTATGTGCTTTGGAGGGGGGGAGGCGAGGGGGTGTTAAATGTGTGTGGAGTGGTCAGCGGCATTGATCTCATATTTTAAGAGTGAAGTTGGGGGGTTTGAATTTAATGAACTCTCAAAGCATGCGTGTGTAAAATTTAAAAAAAAAAAAAAAAAAAAAGGTTATCTTTTTTCTTTTTTTTTCAATAATATTTTATATTTTAAATAGCAAAACACTAACAAAGAAAATAAAAATAATGATTAAAACAAAAAAAAAAAAAGCCTTAAATTTGTAGATATAATTTCATTGTACCGATTTGTTTTATTTTTGAGTTACGAATTTTGAATTATTACATGTAGATATTAATTAGCAATTATTAATTTATAGTTTGTAATAACTAGTTTTCAACAAATAACTATGAACTATATATGTTAAGAAAGTCGTATTCAAGTGGTGAGATTTGATGTTTTAAAATTATACATACAGTATAATCACATATTGATTTAATTACACATATTGATTAAAAGAGATAATCACGTTATAATCAAGTTTCTGCAACATAAAGATGGTGCAGTTTCTTCTGTTGGGATGATAGTTGATGATTACTTACATATAGCACAGTCTCTCCCAGAAGTCCAATTTTCATTTGTTCGTTGTTCTGTTAATAGTTTAGCTTATAAGCTTGTAATAGATTATAAATTTTTTTTATCTCTGTAGTGATACTTTTTCTTTGTTTGTTGCTTATCTACTTTGACAATATTATGTTATTTTAATAATATCTTTTTTTTTTTTTTTTTAAAATACATATAGTAAGAGATCTAGGATTCGAGTACTCAGTGTATGGATATTATTAGCTCACTTTGACAGTGATTTTTTCTCCTAATTTGGTTTCAAATTAAGAATTTTATTTAATTGATTTCTAATTATTATAATTAATTAGTCTGGCCACCAAACTTAAACCAAACTTTCTTTGGGAAATAATTAAAAAAAAAGAAATGAAAAAAATGAAAAAATAAAAAACACGTCCGTTTCAGTTGGGCGGTGGGATGGCACTGAGTAGTAATTCTCCAATTTTGATGTTTGGCACTTGGAAGGTCGATTTCGAAGATTTTTCCCACGTAATTGACTATTTTGCCTGAGCAGAAAACGAAAGATGCTATTCTTACAGACCAAGGTATTGACTTCTTTTTTAATAGGCAAATTGCATTTTACCGCTGTAAAAATGAAAAAGAGTGACATAGGATGGCCCATAATATCCCAAATCAGTGAAGTCCAATACCTAATTAAAGGCACAGGATCCAAGTGACTCGTCGACCCTGTTCAACCAATCCACAAGGCGCTCCATGGCCCTCGAAGCCGCTCGACCGTTATCGACCCCTACTCTCGTCGATTCTCAGGTCGAGCCCTGCATAGTACTCTGTCCACCGCATTAAATGCGTTGACTAGCAACACGCCTCCGCATTAATGGCGCATGCCCTTCCCTCACCGTCTGACACAGCAGACGCCGCAACAGTGTGCCATCTTGTCCTACAGCATAAAAGAACATCCAGCTGGCAATATTCAAACGGGGGAATTGACCAATTACCCCCGGCAGGAGGCTGGAGGTCCCTTGGGTAAGCCAAGGGCTTCCCTGACATTTCCTACAAGGGAGAGGAGTATAAAAACCGTCAACCTTGTCTCTCACAGGTATGCACTCATACACTCAAAAGCCCCTACATTCCGCTGCTCGATTAAGAAGGTCGAATATATACTGACTTGAGCGTCGGAGGGCCTAAGCCGAGGGCCACTCGGCTAGCCTAACGTTTGCTGTGATTGCAGGATTCAATCCCAAACCAATCCAGAAGATCAATACCCCGGATCCATATCCATCATCGAAATCGAACCCTCATCAAAGAGCAAAAAAAATTCTTATGAAAAAAAAAAATAGACAACGAACCTCCTTGTGATTTTAAAAAATAGGCACACCGCATCCCCTTCATGATTTGCTGCAATTTTGCCATAATTTCAATATGTAAAATCTATACTACCCCTAATGATTTCACATTTTTTCAATTTTATTTATTTATTCATTTTAAATATATTTTTATATAACTTTTTTCTTCTCCTTTATACCAATTTTTTTATTTTTAAATTTAAAAACTATTTTTAATTTTTTTTATTTTCATCTTTCTAATTTATTCTTTTTTATTTTTATATATAAATATAAAATATATAATATAATAAACAAAAATATGTAAATATATTATAAAGACATAAATATATAATATAAGATATAATACATTATAAATACATAAATATATTTATACATAATATATATTAATAAATAAAAAAATTATTATATTATATATAATATCCCCCACCCCCCACCGCACCCCACCCCGTGGCCATGGCCACCTGCAAACATGGCCTCCATGGCCGCCTGCAAAACTTGGCCACAGAGGCCTCCTCTGCGGCGGCACGGCCACAGAGACCTCCTCTACGACCACTGTAGAGGCAGCCATGGAGGTCGCACCTCTACGGTGGGGGCCTTTGCAGGCAGCCATTGAGACCGCCGCTCGCAGAGGTGGCCTCTATGGGCGCCTGCAAATGCAGCCATAGAGGCCTCCTCTGCGGCCGTTGCAGATGTGGCCTTTATGGCCGCCTGCAAAAGCCAACTCTGCCAACAGTAGCCTGCAAGCGCGACCATGCTGCCGCTTGCAGGAGGTGGCCGCCGTGGCAATGTTCACTGGCGGCCAGCGGCGGCATGGGTAGGTTGCTGGGGGTAGGTTTATATAAATATATATAAATATGTATATATAATATATACATATATTTTATATATAAATATGTATATGTGGGTATGTATATAAATATATTTTAGATTTTATATTTTTTAATAAATAGAAATAATTTGATCCGTTAATTTTTTTCAATTGATCCGACGATTGATATTCAGGAACAAAATTGACATTTCAATGAGAAAAACCCTAAACCAAGCTCACTTTCCGTGCGTGATTTGCACCGCCGATTGGAGGGGGTAATTTGCACTTTTGGGTGAACTGCCTTTTTTTTTTTCATAAGGGGATATTTTGCTCTTTTCCATTTTCACAGGAGGGTAAAACCTAATTTGCCCTATATATATATACTATTATATATTACATTGATGTTTAATTAAATTGTCAAACTTTAATTAAAATTTGAATTTCTAAAAGTTTTAATTTTTTAATTAAATGAAAAAAACTTCATTTGTTGTTAATTAAGTTTCTGCTTTTATTTTAATATAAGCAACTTATTTATTATAATTAAAAGTTATATTTTTGATATGGGATGACCCAAGAGTATAGCATCAAGCCCATTTCATCCACAAGACCAAATCACATTGTTGACCTCGATCGACCCCTCACACCTCTTTATAGAGGGTGCACTGTACAACGCAGGTGTCATTCAACTAGGCCACTATCCAAAGTCAAACGCTTGACCCATCCGACCATAATGTTCGGCTACCTCTTCTATAAATCGTCAACCCACCATGAGGTCGATCTCATTGTTGACCAGGGAGGTCGACTCGCTGCGGGATCCCTTCTCTGTCACATTAAATGCCCTAACAGGCGGCATGCCTCCGCATTAATGGCACATGCCACCCTAGTACCGTTCATACTGCCGCCCCAGGCAGGGGGCATACCTCCAGTGTACTGCTCTATCCCTGAAACCTGGATATAAAGCCGCCTGGAATAGTAAAAGAATGGGAGATGACCTAAAGCGCCTCATGTAAGGACAAAAACCCTTTATGGAGGCTAAGGTCATCTTAGACAAATTCCTCACCTAGGGAAGGCTATAAATACCCTCTTTCCAGACCCACCAAAGGTATGTCATTTTATACCACAAAGCCCTCACTTTGCTGCTCATCCTATCTATTCATTCACGTACTGACTTGAGCGTCGGAGTACCATAGCCAGGGGCATCTTGGCTAGCCTGACGTTTGCTAGTGATTGCAGGACTCAGCCCAGAAATCAGCTACCCGACCAAACAGGTCGACTTCTTCAGAATCTGTCCTAATCCAAGCATATATAGTTTTAACCCTCATCATTTGGCGTCGTTTGTGGTAAACTTTGAGTCCGCAATTGAAAATGGTTAACACCAGGCGAGCCGCTTCGAAAAAGAAGCAAATAGGAGATCTACCAGCCCTCATCTCCTCAACCGCTGCAATAACTTGGCATACCAGGACCAAGCACCCAATCGAAGTAGGTGGTCACTCTGACCATGCCCCAAGTAATACAACTCATTAGTGAGCAGATATCCACACAAATTTCTGCTTAACTATCTATTGCTCTGAATCGACATGCCGTCCAACCAAAACCGACAGCTAGTACTACCCCACAACCAATATCCCTTGAAGAGAGATCGCCCAGAGAGAATCGTGGCCGACCAGACTCTAGGCGACCCACCCCCCTTGAGGCAAGAAACCACTCCAAGGCGTTTTCCTAGGGAAATGGCCCGGCCTGCCCCCCGTGAAGAAGTGGCAGATTTCGTTGATCACGATGTTCGACCCATTCGAGCCATGCAGCGCGACAAGGTCGAGCGCTCAAGACCTCAGCTGTGCAGAAATGCATCTCAAGCTGATAGAGAGGAGTGGGATAAGGTATCTCATTAAGTCCAGCAGCTAAATAAGCGTTTGAAGGAGATTTCGAAGAGAAACACTGAGAAAAACCACTATCATGATGGGCCACCGAGGTTTCACCAAGAGAGGGAATCCCCTTTCATCCAGGAGATCATCGACGAGCGCATCACTGTAGACTCCAAGGTCCAGACCGACCTGCCTCGGTACGATGGCTTGTCGGACCCCAGCAAACACTTGATGCAATTCGAGCACATGATGCAGCTACATGGGCATAATGACTACAACATGCTAAGATTTGGTGACTAATTTTCAAGGGATTGTGCTCTATTGGTTCGTTAAACTGGAGCCAATGTCAATATATTCATATAACCAGTTGTGTGATAAATTTCTACACCAGTTTGCCAGCCGAAGGAAAGTGAAGCTCCCTCATACCAATCTGCACACAGTGAAGCAGAATGAAGGAGAGTTCCTTCGCGACTTCTTCACCAGGTTTAATATAGAAGTGTTGAAGATTGATAGCCCCTAGATCGAGTTCCTGATCGACGTGCTTTTCTTAGGCCTCAAGCATAAGAAATGTGCCAATGCATTGGTACGCGAACGCCCTTGATCGATGGAAGAGCTGATCGACCTCGTGGAAAGATACATAGCTCAGGAGGACATGAATAGACTTAAATATGGTAATCCTGAGGTCGACAAGAAGAAGAACATGGAGAAAGATGATCTCCAGCACAGAGAGGGTCGCCGATCTCCCATTAAGTGCTTCCATGATTATACCCCACTTAATCTCCCAAGGAAAGAAGTGTTGTTCGCCATTTAGCATGACAATCTTCTGACAAAGCCTAGGAAATTGGCCAAGACGAAAGCCATGAGAAAATTAAAAAAGTACTGCCATTTTCATAAACAAAAGGGCCATGACACAGAAGACTGTTTTAACCTGCACGATGAGATCGAGAGGCTAATTCGACAAGGCCATCTCAAAAAATACATCGATGAGCATGCCAGATAAAAAAGGGGCAAAGCCGACCAAACTCCCTGTAGAGAAAGGTCAGTTAGCCCAAGAAATGAGTATAAAGTAAAGAAACCCACCCATGATCACCGCCACCCATTCGAGGAGTAATTGATATGATTGTTAGGGGTCCTACTCGGGGGCGAACTCAAAGTCTACCAAAAGGCAAACCCAGTGGCAACTAGAATCAACCAAATCTATTTCAGTTGAAACGATTTTCCAGATCTCAACTAGTGCAGAACCAATCTCTTTCACTAACGCCGACCACAAGATAGACTGCCCAATGGTCGTATCAGTCGGAATTGCAAATTTTGAAGTGAGGAGGTCCTAGTCGACAACAGCAGCTCCGCCAACATCATATTCTTGTCAACCTTAGAAAGAATGAATTTGGGACAACTGAAATTTGGGCCAGTCCGTACACCATTGGTCGGGTTCGGGGGGTTGAAAATCATCCCGGAAGTATCTATTAACTTATCCACCTCATTTGGAGAATCTCCCCGCAGTAGAACCCTCATGATAAACTACCTGGTCATTGATGCTCCATTCGCTTACAATGTCATCATTGGACGACTCGTCCTGAACGACTTTTGGGTCATTTTCTCGACCTATCACATGAAGATCAAATTTTTGACCCCAGCAGGTACAGATGAGCTTTTGTGCAATATTAAGGAAGCATGGCGCTGCTATACCATTTCAGTCAAATCCAATGAGTAGAAGACCCGACCCAAACTAAAGCCCTCGGGGGATGCCCCTACAGCGGAACCCAAGGAAGGGCAGGCAAGCAAGAAAAGAAAATTAGAAGACACCTGGATCGAGCCGATCGGGGAGTTCAAAATAATCGAGCTGGAGCCTGGAAACCCCGACAAGACCACTCGGATCGAAAATGATATGGGCTATCGTATGGAGTGTCTTCTTGTCGATTTCCTCCGCAGAAACATCGACGTGTTCGCATTGAAAGCTTTCGATCTTTAGGGAATCATCCCAAGTGTTATTATCCATCGCCTCAATGTGGACCCCTAGTGCAAACCAATTAAGCAGAAGACGAGGACTTTCAATATTGAGAGATCCCAGATCATCGAGGGGGAGGTCAACAAACTCTTAGAAGTAGGATATATTGTAGAAATTCAATATCCCTCTTGACTTTGCAATGTTGTACCCGTCCCCAAGAATGAGGGAAAGTGGCATATGTGTAATGACTTTACAGATTTGAATAAAGTTTACCCTAAAGATCCTTACCCCTGTCTCTTATAGATTTATTAGTCGACTCTATTGCTAGTTGAAAATTATTAAGTATGATAGATGCATTTTAAGGCTATTATCAAATATTTATGGCACCCGATGACAAGGGACAAAACCTCTTTCATTGTCCCCAATGGTATATATTGTTTCTTGGTCATGCCTTTTGGACTCAAAAATGGAGGAGCAACTTACTAAAGGTTAGTCAACTTCATGTTCAAGAACGAGATTGGAAAGTCTATGGAAGTGTACGTCGATGACATGATTGTCAAGATAGAAAAAGCTGAGGGTCACCTAATCGATCTCGACCATTCCTTCTCAATACTACGAGCAT
Source organism: Jacaranda mimosifolia (assembly GCA_018894105.1). Taxonomy (NCBI): domain Eukaryota; kingdom Viridiplantae; phylum Streptophyta; class Magnoliopsida; order Lamiales; family Bignoniaceae; genus Jacaranda; species Jacaranda mimosifolia. The sequence continues at coordinate 24,670,286 of CM032131.1, read as the reverse complement.
TTGGTATGAAAATAAACCCCAACAAGTGTACCTTCGGGGTTCGAGGAGGCAAGTTTCTGGGTTACATGGTTAGTCAAAGGGGGATCGAAGCGAACCCACAGAAGATTTCGCTACAGAAGATCCAGGCAATTTTGGATATCGCCCTGCCCCGAACAGTCCGGGACGTATAATGCCTAGTCGGTAGAATAATAGCCTTTAGCAAGTTCATTACACGACTAGCCAACAAGAGTCTCCCTTTTTTCAAAATACTCAGGAATGCAAAAAAAGTGGGATTCCAATGGACGGAGCAGTGCAACCAGGCTCTGGTCGATCTCAAGAAATACCTCATCGGCACCCATGCTCGCCAAATCTGAGCTGGGAGAAGTTATACACCTCTACCTAGCCATGTCTATCGCCTCGATCAGCTTGGTCTTGGTCTCGACGAGGGACAAAACTCATCGACCTATTTACTATTGCAGTGAAGCGCTACAGGGGCCCGAGCACACTTATCTGGAAATCAAGAAGTTTACCCTCGCCCTAGTTACCGCAACACAAAAGCTACGGCCTTACTTCCACTCTCATACGATCATAGTGTTAATGAATCAGCTGTTAACAGGTGTTGTCAAAGCCGGACACATTTGGAAGACTGACTAAGTGGGCCATCGAGCTTGGAAATTTTGACATCATATTCCAACTGCAGACGCTATAAAAGCACAGGTTCTAGTCAATTTTGTCACCGAGAGGCTCGACCTCCCCGATCAACACGAACAGAACTCCTCTGTATGGACATTGCACGTCGATGGATTAGCAACCACCTCAGGAGGTAGAATTGGTATCTCACTCTGCTCCCCACACACGGAGGAATATGATTTCGCAATCAAACTAAACTTTCCAATCACCAATAACGAGGCAGAATATAAGGTCGTCATCGTCGGCATAAACATGGCATCGAGCAGCTAGTGGCGATCATCAATTCTCAGCTGGTCGCAGGGCAGGTTGAAGGAAACTTCGAGGCCAAAGAAAATAAGATGAGTCAATACCTGGCCGAGGTGAAAAAATTACAACAGTTGTTCAAAAGTTTTACCTTCAGTCAGGTACCCCGATTAGAAAATAAACGGGCTGACGCCCTCTCCGAGTTTGCAAGTTCGACGAGAGGAACTAGAGAAAGGATAATAACGTTTCTAGTCGCCAGCAAACCCTCTATAAATATTCACGACCAGAACATGGTGGGAAGCATCGAAGAAGCACCTTCTCTTGGCAAGACCCAATTAAGCTCTACCTAAGCCAAGGGACTGTCCCCGAAGACAAAGCAAGAGTGCATAGGCTTATAGGTCGAGTAGCCAAATTTTCCCTCGACGAGTATGGACAGGTCTATAGGAAATCGGTATCAGGACCACCCTTGAGATGCCTAACGCCTGACCAAGCACGTGAAGTCCTTCACGAAATTGATGCAGGCATATGTGGAAACCATTCTGGGGGACGATCCCTTACTCATAAAGCTGTCCAATATGGGTATTTCTGGCCCACACTGTTAAAAGACTCTATCAACTTCGCTAGAAAGTGTCCATCCTACCAGTTCCACTCAAATATACCACACCAACCAACGGCGTCAATGATAAATGTGGAGATCACGTGGCCATTCGATCAATGGGGTATCGGCATACTCAGCTCTTTACCAAAGATATCAGGTCAATGAAAATTCATCATTATTGCGGTCGAATACTTTACTAAGTAGGTCGAGGCAGAAGCAGTTCCCAAAATAACTAATGTGGCCATCAAGAGTTTCATTTGGAAGAACATCGTTTGTCGCTTTGGTTTACCTAAAATTTCGATCTCAAACAATGGCACCCAATTCCAAAGTAAGAACTCAAGGAATTGATGCGAAGCTTTGGGGATCAACCAACACTTTACCTCAGTCGGAAACCCCCAGGCTAACGATCAAACTGAGGCCACGAACAGAACTGTCCTCGACCACCTCAAGGCTCGACTAGAAGGAACAGGAGCAAGCTGAGCAGACGACCTCCCTAGGGTGCTATGGGCATACAGAACGACCCTGCAAATAACTACTGGTCGCAGTCCTTACAACTTAGTTGTAGTCCCTACAGCTACCGAACCAATCATCCCAACTGAATTGATACAACACACTGCTCGGATAATCTATTACAACCCAGTCATAAATGCCTCTGAACGGGCACTTGACCTGGAAACCATCGATGAGCTGTGACATGAAGCTTACAACATAATGCAGTAGTACAGATAAAAAATGACAGAACATTACAACAAAGTAGTTCGACCGCGAAGCTTCAAAATCGGTGATCTTGTCCTCAAGAAAGTTGAGATGTCAAGGAACGTAGGAAAACTCAAACCGAAATAGGAGAGGCCATGCTTCATGATTAAGGTGTCAAAGCACAACGTATACCGACTAGCGGACCTGCATGGCAATGAACTACCACGACCCTGGAATGCTATAAATTTAAAGAAGTTCTACGTGTAAAGAGACTATTGGTCTATGTTGTATTCCCTTGTTAAAATGAAAATTTCGACACTTTCTACAAATGTTTGCTCGCAACACCACAATGTCGACCCCAAATTCGAGCAAGTAGGCTTCCAACCGCCAAGATTAAGGTCTGTCAGCTAGGATAAAAAATGAGCTGGTCACTCATAGTCAACCAAGCGGGCTTCGAGCCGCTAAACTAAAGATATACAATCCAAATCAAAGAATAATAAATAAAAACTCGACCCTGTCATCGAAACTTAATCGGTATGATGCGTTAAGTCAAGGTGATTTGTTCAACAAGGCATTTACTTTACCAAAATATGGAAGTGCAAAATTAGCACCAAGGGTCGAATAGTATCTTGGATTAATTCCACTATTTCTAGTATCACACTCTGTTAGCTCAAATTGTTTACTTACCAACAATTAAAATTTGACGGAAACAAAAATGCTAAAAGTGAAATAGAGATTGATACTTATCAACAATTTCATTCACATGTTTCCAATTACAACCTTCGAAAAGTAAAAATAAAAGTACAATGAACAATCATCAACAAAACAACGCCACGCAGGGCAATCAAACATGAAAGGCAAGGAGCTCAGCGATTGGTCGACCCTGTGCCCTCAGTAGTTGCACCTCGAGCACCCTTCTCAATCTCCTGATTGAGTTCGTCGCTCGAAGGGATATGGACCACCACGGGGCTATTCGTCCCCTGTTTGGGCAGGGTTGTAGCAAGTGGAATAGGCAGTCGGTGGTCGAGAGGGCCCTGCCTCGTCAGCCAAGAAATAGCCTCCGACCGATGGGAGATACTCAACGCGTCGACCATACCGTTGCGAATCTCGAACGCAAACTCATTCGCAAAGGCAAACTCTTTTGCCACCTCATCCAACTTCTTCGCCACTTCAGCCACCTTTTTTTGCATCGCAGTCAGGGGCTCAGTATGAGGAGCCTCTGCGGCTCCCTCGACCACAAAGGTCTCCACAACCCCCTCTTCAGCTTTATCGGCCTCCGGATACATCTGCAGCTGTTCGTCTAGGATGGGGCTAATGCAATCTTTATCCTCTGCTCAAAAAACATAGCCCAATTACTCCAGCTGCTTGATCGCTTTGTCGAACGCATTCTTAGCATCATCTAATGAAAAGACAATGCTGGCATCCTAGAATGCCGAGCACAACATGAATTGTTGTACGGCCTCTCGCCGCATTAGAGGTAGCTTCCTGTAGAATTCAGCTCGAGCTTCCTGGATTGCCGCATTTCGCTCAGCCGTCCAACCAGACTCATAACCATGCTGTGCATCCATCTTGGCCTGGTTCAGCAGCTTGTCTATCCTGGTCTTCTTAGTGATCGCGGCGACCAGCTAACTATCCTTTAATTGGAGCTGGTTATTGAGCTCGCCGACCTCCTTATTCAGCTCCTCAACTCTCATTTATGAAGACTCAAGCTGAGCCTTCAATGTCTCCAAATCTCCGCCCTCCTACAGATGTTTGCGGTCAGCTAGGGCCAGCTTCGACCTCCTATAAAAAAGATAGCCTAACTAGCTCACCTAAAAAATAATATTGGTGATAAGTGAACAATACTCGACCAACAAATTGAATAAAATTAAAATTAAAATTCGATGAGACAAACTTATCGACCAAACCCTTACCATGTTAGAGTGGTAAACCAGAGCTCTGAGTGCAACATCCTGGCTTAGCCCCATTAGTGTCTTCTAATCATACGCGAATAGCCCAGCCATCATCACCTTTAAAGGAGTGGCCCTGATCGACCTCGCCATCTCTATGGAGTACGAATTGTGCATGACCATACTCGGCTCCATCCCGAATTGAGGCGATGGGAGCTTCGGCAAGTGGAACAGCACGTCGTCCCTGCGTTGACCAAACAGATTGTATCCAGTGGGCTGGCCCGACCCCGTAGCTTTCCCTTTGCCTTTCTTAGTCGTTGCTCTCTTCAGAGCAGGTCCAGCCTGCTCGATCATTGGCCTCTTCCCTTGACCAGTCGAGCTGCTCCCAGTAGTCTCCACAGGCCGAACTGGCGACGAAGTGGGTGATGGCGACGGTGTCATGGCCTCAGGCTGCGCCACCTCGACCAGAGCAGCCTCTCGTCAGGCCGTTGTAGTTAGGAGATGTTGTTCGTTCCTCTAAGCCCTCGTTAAAGCTTCTACTCTTGATCGATTCATAGTCTCATTCCGATCTGCCACCAACACAAATAGCGAAAGATCAAAATCGAACAAAAGGATGGCAAACGAACAAGCTAATCAAGAATCGACTGCATTAGCTACCTAGTTGATCGCCTACTGGCAAGTCCAGCTGAGCTGACGATAAGCCAACTAATACCAAACTCCTTTCCTCGATAAACATCGAGGCCTCCACCTGACCAAACTCGACCAAGTCCCCGATGAAGGTGTTAGGTCAAGTCGAAGTCAAGTTACCTGGCATCTCGACATGCTCTATCCACCACCCCCTTGGGGTATTGAAGCCTTCAGCCACTCGAACATATAGATAACATTTTTTCCACTCCTGCCCGTAAGAAGAGGCCGGAGGTGACAAGAAATTTTCGGTAAGGTCGAGCAATGAGGTAATAAAAACCCAACTCATCAGTGCTACCTTACTTTCAGGACATTAGAAGGTGGAAAAGGTTCGAAAAATTTGCAAAGGTTGTGGGCTAGTTAAATAAGTGCATTAAAATGACAAAGTTGTATATGGTCGAAAAGTAGTTTGGCAGCAGCTGGGTTATGCATACTTCTAAACCCCTAAGCAGTTTGACTATAGGTCCAGCTAAGGGGAACCTAAAACTGCATTGAAAGGGATCATTGAACACAGTTATACACCCAACCGGAGGTCGATGCATCCTACCACGTGGTTTAGGTACTATGAGCTCATATTTCTTAGGGACACGATACACCTGCCTAATACGTGCCAGGTCGACAGGAGTTATCGTAGACACTATCTCACTATAGTGGTTAAGGATGAATAGCCAACCACGTAACACTGGGGCCTAACTTAGCCCAGCATCACCCCCTCCAGTGGCGCGATCGCTGCTCAAGCCACTAGAGCTCGAGTTGTCGCTAGATGAGCTGCTTAACTCACTTGTCGACCCCCCCAACCGATCAGAATGAATGGCCTCACTATCCCCCCGGCTACCCTCAGAAGCAAATAAATGCTACATTTCTCAAACAAAGGATCAACTCAAATAAAACTGAGGAAAAGACTTACTCGATTTCGACAAAGTCTAAGGCACAAAGCAATTGCAGGAAAAGAAGTAGGCTCAGAATTCGACCAGATGCAGAGCGGTAAAAGTAAAAATGAAGACTTTAACCGCGCCTATTTATAAGCATTCAAGTGCGGGATACCTAAGCGTCTGTAATAATGGCGTAACCGACGTTGGACATGCGCCTAGCACAATGCACTAAATGCACTAAATCGGGGTCAATTTAAAAAAAAAAAAAAAAACCTCATCGACGGACCCTCGTATCCTTACACCAAACTACTCCCCAATCCTTCTCATCGATCTTCTCGTTTAGAATTCGAAAGTGGGGGAGACTCATGATATGGGATGACCCAAAAGGCCCAACCCAAAAACTATAGACCCAAGAGTTTAGCATCAAGCCCATTTCATCCACGGGACCAAATCACATTATCTACCTCGGTCGACCCCTCACACCTCTTTATAGAGGGTGCACTGTACAATGCAATTGTCATTTGACTAGGCCGCTGTCCGAAGTCAGACACTCGACCCATCAGTCCATAATGTTCGGCTACTTCTTATATAGATCGTCAACCCACCATGAGGTAAACCTCATTGTCGACCAGGGAGGTCGACTCGCTGCGAGATCCCTTCTCTGCCACATTAAATGCCCTGACAGGCGGCATGCCTCCGCATTAATGGCGCATGTTGCCCCAGTATCGCCCTTATTATCACGCCAGGTAGGGGGAGCACTCCAATGTACTGCTCTGTCTCTAAAATCTGGATATGAAGCCACTTAGAATAGTACAAGAATGGGAGATGACCTAAAGCCCCTCATGCAAGGACAAAAACCCTTTCTAGACGCTAAGGTCATCTCAGATAAATCCCTCACCTAGAGAAGGCTATAAATACCCCATTTCCAGACCCACCAAAAGTATGCCATTTTATACCACAAAGCCCTCACTCTGCTGCTCATCCTATCTGTTTGTTCACATACTGACTTGAGCGTCGAAGTGCCATAGCCAGGGACACCTCGGCTAGCCTGATGTGTGCTCGTGATTGCAGGACTTAGCCTAGAAATCAACCACCCGACCAAACAGGTCGACTTCTTCAAAATCTATCCTAATTCAAGCATATATAATTTTGACCCTTATCAGTTATTTTTGTCCAAAATTACACTATAGATTTTTGTCTCATCTGATAAGTTCAGAAGAATAATAATTATGTATTATATATTATTAAATAAATTTAAAATTCAAAAAATATTTTATTAGTATGAAATTAGGTGGTACTATAAACAAAGTTTCATTTTATATATTTAACTCATTACAAGATTAATAGACTAATCTTACATTTGTTTTATATATGAATTTTGTCATTCTGCAAATATGTTTTTTCTTTTTAATTCTATATTATTCATGCTACGATTTATTCTATTATAAAACCTTTTACTCCATCGTATGATGGTGTTCCTTCTTTTTTTAAAAAAAAAAAATAAAGTATAATTAAATTTATGTTAACAATCTTATTCGATAAACTATTTTATAAATAAATTTTTGAATATTTTTTTCATAACGTATTTATATTCTTTTGAATTGTTGTCCATGCATTCTGAATTAAATAGGTGTACTTCAATTAAATCTTTTGTTTAGTGTTATTACTTAATTCCTCAATGTTTATTTAAATACAATTCTTTTATTATGCTCAATATAGGATTGTGGCTTTTATATTATTTAAAATACTTGCATGTCATGCTTTTGTTTACTCAATTAATTATATTTTATAAATCAATATTCAATATTGTTCTCAGATATCATTGTATGTTCATGTTAAGAATTTGTGCTCGGTTATTAATTTTTTATTTTAATATTAATTTTTCAATTGTCCTAGACAGAGAAAAGAAAAAGAAAAAGAAATTCCTATAGAAACTTCTTACAACATTAACAAAGTTTGAGTTTTATTTTGTATCAATAAAAAACTATATCTAAAACAATTTTAGGCCATGTTTGGTTGTCAACTCCCAAAATATAAACAAACAAACTACACACATTTTCCAACTCCACTTCCAAAACACATCCAAAAAGACCCAAAATACCTTCCCAATTCATTTCCTACCCATCCTTTTATTTTTTGTCCCCCCTACCCAATTTATATATACACATATATAAATAATTTTAAAATATCCATTTCACCTCACCAACCTAACAAAAAAGTTATTGATGTAACATCTTGTCCCTTCCCAAAACACAAACAAACAAACAATCTTCTCTTAATTCCTTCTCTACCTACCACTCAAAACACAAACAAACAACCATCACATTCTCTAACCCCACTTTCCAAAAATTATTTTACCAAATTTTTTTGACAAAATGCTCCAATTCACAACCAAACAAAACCTTAGTTTTTCAACAATATCATAATATGGAGTGCTCATTTTCAATTATTTTAAAAAATATTTTATACAGGAAGTAAATATACGGTTGATATAGCTGGAAGTTTTCAAAACTTGATGCATGTCACATTTCAATATCTGTATCATTATATAGTGTGCATTTATTTACACATTTTTGCTTACTGGCAGTCCTCTGATTGTAGTTCTCGTGCACATAAATTGTTTTTGAGTAACTATATTATTTATACATAATCTCACATTTACTATATGTAAACTTGATGTACATCTAAAATATATCTGTAATTTATATAATTGGGAAGATAGTGGTTACATAAAATTTTCATAATATATTACCATATTAAAGAAAAAAATATTCAAGAGTCATTAAAAAAATTAAGCTTTATTTAATATATAAAATAAGTAAAAGAATAAATATGGTATATTTAAAATTTGACATCTTAATTTTCATTTTAAACGCAAAAGAGATTTTCTTTTTATAATAGTATGGATGAGAATACATAAAAACAAAGGCTATGTTTGGTTACAATCTGGCGGAACAAATCCATTCCGCTAGATTGTAACCAAACATGTTGCCCATTTTCCCCCAAAATGGTTGCCCGAAAATGACTAGAACACCCTTGGAGTTAAAGTGAATAAAGACAGAAAAACTCCATAACCCTCTAATAATCACACATACATATATTTACATATTACATATCATATTATTATTATTATTATTATTACAATAAAAAATATTACTCAACTTCATTTACATCCTCAAAACCCAACAAAAAAATATTAATTTGACTGTTACAATATAAATTGTCATTATTATTATTATTATTACAATAAAAAATATTACTCAACTTCATTTACACCCTCAAAACCCAGCAAAAAAATATTGATTTGACTGTTACAGTATAAATTTCTCCTCCCAAAACATAAACAACCATACCAAAACTCTCCAAAATAATTTTCTAACTATTCTCAAACCATAAACAAGCATACATCATATTTCTCAATACAAATTTCACATTCCTCAACCCCGTTTCTGAAATTCATTCTCTCAAAACATATAATTTATAACCAAACATTACCAAAAAGTAATGGGCTGACCCAGTTCAGTTGTCACCTTCTCCAAAAATTTATTTTCAATCTCCCCAATGGTGGGCCAAAGAAGCTTGATCCTTCCACCTTATTGGCTGGATCACCTCAGTTATTCAAGCCACAACAAAATTTGGGCCCATTTAAATTCAAATCATGCCAACCCATGAATGTAGATATGTAACTAACTTCAACCCCAATCTGCCAATCAAAATACTCAGTAGCAACGGAATTCCAGTGAAGTGGACGCGAAGAAACGAACCTCTGTCCCTCCCTCCGTCCCTCCTACTAAACAAAACTCGCTCCACTCATTGCAACTATCACACACATATTTCCTCTCCCAAAATAGCCAACATAATCTTACTTTTATCTCATAATTTTTGTTAATTTCTCCACTTTTCCGATCATAATAGTATTATCTGGTTATTTAATTACTAGGATTGAAATTTGAGTTGAGAATGGAAGGCGGTAGAGCGACGACCACGATGAAGAGTAAGGCGGAGATCGACACGAGCGCGCCTTTCCGATCGGTTAAAGAGGCCGTCATGTTGTTCGGGGAGAAAGTTCTCGCCGGCGAGGTCTATGCCAGTAAACTCAAAGAGGTATAATATTAAGCAGCGATATATCATTTTTTATTTTTCAATTTTGCATGTTGGTATAATTAGTTTTTTTTATTTTTTTTTCCTTTTTTGTTTTAATAATTGAAATTGTTTTCTTCTCAACGGGATCATAAAATAAGTGAATAAAAAGGATGAGAGTTAAAGGGAGTTCTTCATTGAATTGCTGCGGGTGGTGGTTTTTCTGTTTTCTTTTTTCTTTTTCCTTTTTGGATGCATAAATATCAATTTTTTGTTGCGAGTTATTAGAAGCTCAAAATCGGAATTAAATAAATAGAAACTACAAAATTTAATCATAAATTTATTGATTATGACTCATAAAATTGATTGTTATAGCACGAAAAAATCTTAGAATAAACTTTAATTATACATTTATAGAATAATGAAAAAAGTAATACTATACTTTCAGAAGAGATAAAAACAATATTATAATTCATTATATGTACATCCAAAAGATTATTTTAGGACAAATTTAGCAACATTAAAATCTGACCTTGAATTTCAAGGAAGAATATCAAATCACTTTTATGCTTTGCTTATTGTATGGAGATTCCAAAACATGTCCCTTCCTTACCTTATAACTAACATACATATCCATATATACAAATATATATATAGATATTTATATTACACAAACAACCACATACAACATATATGTACTGACATGCATATATTACTAAGTTAAAAATAATGTAATTAGTCATACCTTATCACTATTGATCATATTAAATTTTATTTCAAAGAATCGAGAGATTTTAACCAACCTATAAATTATTAGTCTTTTCTATTTCATTTCATTAAAATGTCTTTTTAAAATAAAATTATCCTTCAATACGTGTTGGGGGATAGGATAATAATTTGATGAAAATAGACTTGATAATACTTTGGTAAAAATAGACTTAAATATCATCCAGTGGCCTATAGTCCAATACTATAAGTCTCTCACATAATATGGGATATTAGGAGTTCCTGAACCAGTGACTATTCATAATTCCATAATTGAATCAATTCCATACTAGTTCCAAATTAGAGGAATATTATGGTAAAACTTCGTTTGAAACGATGTAGTAGAAAGCAACGTGCAACTTGAAGGAAGTTTATTTAGTTGTGGATTTTTACATCTACCATTTTCGATTTATCTAGGAATGAGGGTGCTCTTGGCTCGACATTTTTATTATGTTACATTATGTGAGATTAGAAATTCAAATCCTAACAGCCTTCTAATATGTGTGTGTATAAAAATAAATAAATAAATAAACTTCAATATCCAACAAGAAATCATTATTATCACTCATTTTCCACCTACACGTTTTGAAAATAAATAAAGGAAAATAACGATTTTTTCGGTTATTTTTCGTGATTTTCTTGTATCATTTGTACCGTGCAACAACTATTAGCCAAAAAGATGCAGGACGGGACGAGCGAGTTGCAGGAGACAAAGCAAAGCCTCCAAAAGGCGCGCGAAGAGACAATGCAAATGGCCCGATGCCTCTCTTCCTTACAACAAGAGCTTGAACAGACCAAAAGGGAGCTTCAGCGGTTGAAAACTACTCGGGGATCTAACAGATACGATTTGGATTTAGAGATAGAAGACCTCAAATTCGTCGAAGACTCTCCAGAATTAATCGAACAAGTGAAAAAGGAGACGACGACTGCTGCTCGCGACCAAAGAGTTGAATTCCAGAAGAAGAAATATGTGACTTTCGCAAATCCTCCGTCGGTGGCTCAGGTCATTGTGCCGCCGGCGCCGGCGCCGGCGCCGCCGAGTGAGGCTGTGCTCCAGAGGCACCCTTCTCTTAAGAAGAAGAAAAAGAAGCAACTTATACCATTTTATATTGGGGGGATTTTTTCGAAGAAGAAGGGAAGCTCTGAAGTTGCATTTGCATGAGTGAGACTGATAGTTTTAGAATTCGGAGGACGTATTAACTTTCAATATCCATTAATTTTTGTTGCTGGACACGTTTTCTAGAATTAAATATGTCGCATATATAAACTGCGTTATAGATGAAACTAAATTTTCAATTATAATTCTCTCTCTCTCTCTCTCTCTCTCTCTCTCTCTCTCTCTCTCTCTCTCTTTTAATCTGTTAATTTGTCAATTTGTTCGTGCAGTTTTCGTATGGAAGAAAAGAAACCAATTAATTAAGGCTTAATTAGCAAGGAAATTAGTTATGAAAGCTAAGCATAAAAAGTTTTCTAAAGTAATTAGGTCCTTGCCACCAAATGAAATGACATTGAACCAGTGGATAACTAGCACCATGTAAAGTTCTTTAGTATTAAAGCCAATAAACCCATTAAATTATAGAAAATTAGTTAACTAAAATGATTGGATTAGCACTTTGGATTCTCTATTACATTTCATGTTTCATCTCATTTTCTAACTTGATGTATATATGCCAAGTGTATCTAATTTTTAATCAATTATTTTTTAAGAAAATATTTAATACACGTGTCATATATTTATGAAATGGAATAGAAGATGAAATATAAATTGCAATAGATGATCTAAACCGATTGGATTAGCTCAATGAAAATTCTTTAATATTTAAGTCAATAAGAACATAATGTCATAATGATAAAGAAATTAATAACTAAGGTTATTCTTACAAAATCATTTCTACAATTTTGAAATTGTTAATATTTTCATAAGATTTGCATAGATAAGTAAAAATCATCTCTCTTTTTTTAAAATCGATAAGTAAATCATTAATCAGCAAGTCACTAGTTAATTAATCAAGTAAAACAGTGTTACACTTATGTATGTGAAGTTTAGAGTTCAAACTCGAATAGATCAGTGCATGTGCGTGTGTAAAAAAAAGAAAAGGATAAATTATTTACCAAGAAGGTATTGGAAAAATTGGAGTTTCCATGTCACATCTTGCTGTTGGGCGTGGTTAGTGCTTCAAGCAATGTCGACTTGGATTGAGTTCAACTTATCTAAAAAAACACACGAATTTTAAAGTTTAACAAGATGTATAACATGTTAATGAAAAGGGATAATTTAATTATTAACATGTGACATATGCTGAGTCAGATCAAATTTCATCCCTCAATTAAATTTGAATCGGGATCGTATTTTTTTTTCTTTGGGTTTAATATTCTACACAAATTTGGCTTATATATATTTTTGTGGCAAAGCTTTATGATTTATGAGCTCGAACATGTATGTTTGTCTGTTTATGCGTATAAATTATAAATTTAGCTTATGTTTTCATAGCGAAGCTTTACAATTAATGAACTTGAAGATGTGTTTATGTGTGTATATTGATTCAATTTGATCGATAAAACAATTGAGGCCATTTCAACTTGAATCACATATATATATATATATATAATTGGGGAGTTCTAACATCAGTCACCCTTGTAGATAACTAACCTTAGTCATAGTCCAAAATTATGACACATGTACTTTGTTAATTTTTCTGCAAGAGGAAACTTATTTATTAATGTTAAGTGCAACTATTGCTTTTATTGGGATTAAATTTCTTTGTTGGCATGAAGACTCAATTCTGGGTCTATTGGTTGCAAGTAAGTGGTGAAAATTGTTGAAATTGGGATTTAATCTTGGGTTTCTTGATTAATGGAGAAGCCGACTATAGAATTCTTGACTTATAAAAAAATTAATATAATTTTTTAAAAGAAAACTTTCAAAATTTTAAATTAAAAAGAGAATTGATTCAAATCAATTTCTATTTGGGTTAATTATATAAAAATCCCTAGAGTTTGACTCATTTATAAATAAATCCAAAGAAATTACAATGACTTCCAAATTTCATTTTGTTTGAAATTTTTAAAAAATCGTTAGCCTCTACTAACAAATTTGCTGACATTATAAAAAAATTATGTGAAAATTCAAAAATATCCTCCAATAATTGTTCACATTATTTTTGAGGCAAAAATGCCTTTGTACCTATTCTTAATATTTTTTTTATACTATTGTGTAATTTTAATATTATTTAAATTACTCATAAAGTTTAAATATACTTTGTTATTGATAAAATTATATAAATATTGAATAGTCCTTAAATTCAAGTAGAACCAGAAATAAGAAATTAAAATAAAAACATATATAAATAATTTAATCAAATTTAATTAAACTTATTTATTAGTTAAAAAATAAAAGAAGTAAGAAATAGAAAAATTAAAAATAAAAGTAAATCAATTTCTTAAAAGATATTATTTTATAATTTTAAATTAAGTACTCCATAGATATAAAATAATAAATCTATTTAAATAATTTGAGGCCTTAAAATTTACAATATAATTTTAATAATTTTGAAACTAAGTAGCTTAATAATTTAAAAATAACAATAATAATTTTAATTTTTTAATACAACTAAATGATTTTGAACAATATAATTTAATAATTTTAAATAAATAATAAGTAAAAATTAATTATTTTGAGTGATGTTAAATTAATACTTAATAAATAAATTAGTTAAAGAATAATTTAAAAAATTTAAAATAAATAAATAAATAAAAAGGTATCTTTTTCTCTCCTACGTTTGCCCCCACCCAGCGCCCCCTCCCCTCAACCCTCGCCAGCCCACAATTGGGGTGACCATGCCCATCCCATCCACCCCCCCCCCCCCCCTCCCTCCCAAAACCACCAACACTCTCCCTCTCTTTTTCCCTACTCCCGCCCTACTCCCGCCCCTAATTAGGCGTACCACCAGCACCTCGCATCGGCCCAACCCCTACCAACCTACAGTCGGGCCGGTCATGATCAGCGGCAATTGGTGTATATTTATGTATATATAATATAATATATGTAGTTATATATAGTTATATATAATATAGTATGTAGTTTATATAATATTTATGTGTGTGTTTAAATATGTATACACAATATAGATGTCCATATATATATATAATCTTAAAAAAATTGAAGAGTTTTTGTGGTATTTAATTTTTAACTTTTTAGTGAGGGTTAAATGGTATATTTTTTATGGGTCTTTTTATAAATAGATAAAATTTTAGGGGGATTTTCATAAATAGATAATAGTAGTTTCCGTTCAAATTTTCACGGAGAATTGGGATGAAGACCAAAAGCATTAAAAAAGTTATGAAATCTGGACCAAAAGTATTCAACGCCATAAGTTTAAGACTAACAGTGCACATACAGTTTAACAATTTTCGTCAACATTTAATGGAAGTTAAGGGTGGAGGACTAAAAGTGCTAAAAAAAAGTTAGGAAATTTGGACTAAAAATGTTCAATTTCATTGGCCCGAGACTAACAGTGCATATACAGTTAAATTATGGGGCTAAAAAGGCAAATTTTCCCTACATTTACACATTAAATTAAACAAATACTACGCATAGATCATACATTAGGTTGTACAAGTAGTAGGTATATGAAACCTGCTTAGCAAGTGACCAGTTACAATAAATGAATAGTATAGATCTGCTAAAACATATCATATGAACTGAATTTATTATGATTAAGATTAGTCACTTATAATTAATGATTGATGCTAGACTTCCCCTACAAAGTTAAGTCTCAAGTGAACTCTAATAGTAGCCCAATGACATCAAGTCTATCCTATTATGTGCAAGATCTCTTGTTCGACCCAAATGGACTTTTTTGTGTGCACCTTATGTGTGCCTCTTGTTTGTGGTATTGTAAAGTTTGTACTTTCATTTTCTTTGATTTAATATTTGTATTATATTAATTTGTTGTAAGACTAATCTTCTTGATTTGATAATTAAATCAATAAATTTATTGTAAATGATATTCTCAAAAAAAAAAAAAAAAAGGCGAACTCTAATAGTATCTCTTTCCAGTTTCCCGTGCTTTATTCCTAAAATTAGGACAACTGAAAATAATGTCCCAACTCATGATCAAACCTACACACAAATATTAATGCTCCAATTCGCAACATTAGAGATTTATTAGGAAAAAAATGAAAATATTCCTCGAAATGATGCACCATGAAAATAACTCATGATATAGAGATTCTTGTTTCTTTTCTTTTTTCTTTTTTTTTTTTTTGTTCTTTTTTTTGGTCGATTGGATAAAATATTGTACACAGGAAAATTTGTATTTCTTGTGTGCTTCTCAATCCAAAAGAAAAGCCAACAGTTAATCCCTCAAACTCTCCATCTCCAAGCTAGACAACATGGGCAATTAACAGATACTCCTATATAATAGCAAACTAAGTATACATATAATTGTAATAACTGTAATAATACGACAATTAATAATTAATTATTCAAACCATTATAACATCGGACTTTCTTCCATCAAATACGCCATCCTGCGACGACTTGTTGAAGAACTCGATACAATCGGCAATGGCTTCATTGTAGTGAGAATTGGACGAGTAGTAATTGTAGGAACTGCATGAAGTCTTGGGAGGCTCCACCGCCCTGTCGCATGACCTCCGCCTCGGCGCCGCCGCATACCCTCCCTCTGACGCCGGAGAGCGGCCTCTAGTGGTCGTAGGCAGACCGCCTGGGAAGATGAACCGCATGATGATCCTGCGAAACCGGTCCAGTAGTTTCATGAGGGCCTTAATTATTTGAGAAAATTGATGAATTCTTGTCTTGTTAATTAAAATGAAAAAAGAAAAAGAAAAACCCTAATCTAGCTTGAAATTAATGAGCATCGTTGTTATTGAGCACCAGTCCTATTTATTGTGGAATATTATCCATTTAATTTTTGCAAGATATTCTCCGGGAAGCGTAATGCTATCATTTCTGTCGTATGGAAGAATAGAGGAAAGGATTTAATTTATTTTTCAATTTTTGTTTTTTATTTGGGAAATTAAATATATTCTCTGTGACGCAATGATGTTAGTTCGGAAGAAAAGATGTTGTCTGAGGCATGTGACCAAATCATTTGCTCGGTCTTTTGTCGTAAAAAAGAATATAGTATATTAGTTTAGATATATAATAATGAATAACATTTTTGTTTAGTGAAATAGTCCAATATTTTGGAATATCTATCAACAGTTAATCAATATATAAAATAATTAACTTTTATATAAAAAAAAATCAATTATTCAATAGAAAGTGATGATAATCACTATAAATAGTACGTAAGTGATAATGTAAAAGTTGTCATTGATTAATTAATTATATACTGACAAAAACTTTTATTAGTTACACATTTCCAGTAACAAGTTAGTGACAACAAAATCTCGTCAAAATCGATCATATGATAATTTTGTTACCACTAAGTTGTGAGTTTGTTACTATACATGAATCACTTAATGTCAAGAATAATGAGTAATGACAACTTAAAACATTAGTTCTTGTTACCATCAAACTATATTGCGACAAAATAATAATTATTGTCACCTACAAGTACCACTAGCAACATAATAAAAAAAAAATTACTTAATATATATTATTAATTAATGATAATATTCACCTTGTCACTAATATTTTTTTATATATTGAAATTAAAATAAAATTATAAATCGATACCTACGATTCTATAATAGTATAATGGCTTTTTTTTACATGTATAGTGCATCTAGAGTTCGAACTCTAAATGTGTGGGTATTAATATTATTGAACTAATTGACCATTTTGACTCGCTTGATATATGTTTCATTAACATTAATAAATAATATTTCATTTCTTTGATTGTAATTAAGCTCCAGTTTCTTAAGGAAAAGAAAGATAATTTCCCCATCATTGTCTCCTTGTTTCACTCTTTAAATTTATAATTTAATCCTTCTTGTCGATATCTACTTTAGTTCCAGTTATTAAGTTGCTAGTTTATGTTAATATTCTCAACTAACAATATAAACGCTGCAAAAGAAAGATTATCTTATATGTGTCGAATATCATTTTGTCTCTTGGTCATTCAGCACACTTGGAACAAGCTCTTGTAAATGTATGGAAGCTGGTTTTATTTTTATTTTTTTATTTAAAAAAAAAGAATATATATAATATATGGATCACTTGGCTAGATAGACTCCATACAAATGAAGTACACATAGGCATGGCAATGGGTCTGAATAATTTGGGGCACACCTCAGACCCACCCTAAATAATTAAACGGGTTTCGGGGCGGGTACTGGGTCCAAATATTCAGAACCCGATCGGGCCTTGGGTGGTTTACGGGTTTGATGAAACCCGCCCCGTATATATTAAATAAGTAAATATATTAATATATACATATAAGTATAACTTAAAACTTAAAAATTAGGGTCTTGATGGGTGTCGAATCCAACGAAAAAAAATTCATACTCTAAAGATATGATTTATAAATAGCGATGAGTAGGGTTGTATTCCACAGGGACCGGTAAATTTTATTTGTTTCAAGTTTACTAAATAAAGTAAAATAGAATGGGGAATTTTTATGAAAACGAATACCTAGAATCTTAAAAGTAAATAAATCACAAATAAAAAATAAGAAATCAATAAGAATGAAATCTAGTCTAAGGTAAAATCTTAGTTTGGTTCTCATATTTGATCATCGATCAAAGATAAATTTCTCATTCCTAAATAAACTGGTTATAGTTACTCAGGTCGCCCTAATAACTAATCTCTCCTTACTATCTCAATAACTAAGAGAAGCTCGTTAGTTATTTCCCTTGCCAATAAACAACCCTAAAGAAACGCTCTTAGAATTTAATTTATCAACAGCATTAAAAACTAGGGAGACCCAGCCGTAGCCAACAAACACACACATGCGGGGTTCATTTAGACTATATTATTTAGCCACATAGTATAAATTGTGCATATTACCACACATAACTATGCTATTTGCCACAAGTATTAGAACAATTAAACAATTACGGATTTATTGTTCTAATTGACAGAACAAATATTCTAAACTATCAAACTTCGGCCCTAAATTCAATAAACCTGAGTACTCGTAATCAAAATAGAAGATAAATAAATACTCAAGAAATAAAAAAAAACGAATTAAATCATTTAGATCTCACAAATATTGAAGAAACCAAACTTCGAGAATCCCTTAGGCTAGAGCAAGAGTTTAGCAACTCATGGAAAGAAGAAAACGCAGGAAACTAAAAATATGTTGAATAAAAGAATATCAAAAGCTCCCTATGAAAGATAAATAGTTCCCTATAAACAGGCTACTATTTCTAATGCAACTGAAAAACTAATAAGAATCCTATCAGAATAGAAAGACTCAAATTATCACAATTAAAGAAATAGAAATTAAAATATTCCAAATATATACAAGTGCCAAAATAGATTGAATGCTTCTAAATAAAATTTGCATAATAGTCATCGGAAGCAAGACACGCCCGCATTCAAATTATTTCCTTCTTCTTTTTTCATCTCCTCGGGAATGCGATCTTTGCTCCAAACATGTCAAGTACTCGATTTTCAACTACACTTAGCTTGAATCTTCAATTTGCTTCACAAAATATAAAATGAAAGATAAAACCCAACAATTAAGCATTTTTACTATTAATCACAAGGAGAAATTATGCGATAAAAAGACAAAAATGCAACTTAACAGCTCCTTTCAAGTTTCTAACTTTCAATTTTGTAATTTCTCCCTCAAATCCGCTGCTGGCAGCAGACAACCTCTTCTCTCTTCCTTCAATTTTTCACTTTCTCCATTAAGCTATAGAAAGACTTCATGGAATCTTCAAGTTTGGCATCCCATGATGTCTATTTTGGCATAGATTTCTTATTGAATGAGTGAATAAGTGGGAGATCAGGTTAAGTGGGTTAGACCCATTGGGTTCGGGGCCAAATGAGGGGCGGGTTCCATGTCTAGCCAAACCCACCCCGTTGCCATGCATAAATACACATGGCACTACCAAAATATTAGGCAATCGCTACGAAATTAATTTAATCATAATTATAATATATATATATAGCAACTACAATTTTTTAACATAACAAACAATAAAAATTAATTATTAGCTATGTGGTCGTAAACATGGTTATTGCGAGCGCAACAAATTAATTATGTCATTACATATAAAAAAATTAATATATAAAAAAGATAACTTAATCATCAGCTACAGGCTAGTTGTAGTGAGGATTAACTATGATAGTATTTATTTTGAATCCGGTTAGATTAATTTTACAGCTAAAACCACAAATTTTTAATATCAACTTAATAATAAGAACTAGTATTTCAGATTATCATCATAGATAATAAGAATTAGTGACGTATGTAGATTAGCAATAAAATTTGTCACTATAATTCATTAATTTGTGACAAAAAATTTATTTTTGATATACGTGTGTTATCACTTATTAAGTATTAACTATAACTCTTTATAAATATAATTTTTATCATTATTAAACTTGCGAAAACTATAGTTATGATAAAAATAAAAAATAAAAATGCTTAATAAATGCATTAATTATAAATTTTACATTAAATTAAATAATATTATTTATTTTTTTTCCGTGTCAAAGCTAGTGATCGCAATTCACTTGAACAGAATACCTATGCGAGACTGGAATCTAACATCAAAATTGATGTAACATAAAATAAGGTAGTTATGAGTGCTTGATATGCTTCTTAGTGCCTGTTTGGTTTCGTTTTTAAAATCTCTTTTTATTTTCTCTTAAAGTGAAAAATAGAAAAGTATTAATTTTTTTTCTATTTTCACATATATTTTCATTATCAGAAATTTTTTTAAAATACACTATTACGCTCTCTCTCAATTTTTATACTTTATTTTTTCTTATTTATATTTGCACGACTTTTAATACAAAAACACGTCAATATCCAAATAAAACTCATTTTTTACCCTACGCAATCATTTCATTTTAAATAAAATATCCCAACTATATTTTATTTTCAAAATTATACTTCTATCTAACTTTTTGCTATTTTTTTTACCAAAAAATAAAAATATCCCCATAAAACAAAATCAAACGGCCCCTTATACTTCTGCGATAACTTCACTTTCAAGGAGTCTTCTGTCTTCAGCCTTTACATGTTCCCAAAGCAAATTACTAATATCAATTCTTGACAGATAAGTAAATAATTAATCACTGATTATCCTTCAGAAAACAGCTTTTTCAGAACACAATTAGTGAAAATTCAGAAAACATCATACTTTCTTCCCAAAGTACATATATTAATAAATCCTCAAAAGTAATTATGTAATAATCTATAATTAAATTAATCATGTTAGCTATAGAAACAGATGAATGTGGTGATGATATGTGGAATTGACTAATTATTGTATTGGTTCTGAAATGACTTGAAAAGTATGTTAGGAATGATGAGTGCTCAGCTTTGCCTGGGAAATCTGTAATATGTGACCTGAACAAATCATTAGGCCAATGTACAAACCCTATATTAAAAGGTTATTAAATATTAGTACTGTTTGTTTAGTTTCTACATTCAAAGTTTCTTGCATAATTATATTGTCATAGTGAAAAAGGGATGCTGGCTGCTATAATCTTGTCTGATTGATAAGGACTTTAATTTTATAATTTAAATTTGTTGCTTTTAGAAAATTATTATCAAAAAATTAGATATTTACTATAAAAAAAATAATTCAAAATTTTCACAACAAATATAATTTTTTAAAATGATAAACAAATAAAATTATTAGTTATCAATCGATCATAGTCATATTCATTGCAAGAGCAACAAATTAGCTACGCATATTTTTGTCTCATGAATAAGTGTTTTAGTTTCATAAAATAATTTTCTTATTTTTAGAAAATCGCTGTTAGAAAACTAGGCATCTATTATAGAAAATATTCTACAAAATTAATTTTTGCAGCTATAGCTATAATTTTTTAAAATAACTAGCAACCATGTTCATTTCCTACAACAAAATTAGATATTCAAGGGCAAAAAATAGACACATTTTGAAATAATCACAAATGATATTTTAAGTGGACAATTTAGTATTAATTATCCTTACAAAGTATTGTCATATTTTTGGAGGCCTAAGTACTTATGCACGTATTAAATAACACATAATCAATTATAAAATATCCTCTAAAGAATAAAAAATTATCTCTATTGCTTTATATAAGGGCAATCTTTAAAATGGGTTCCATATATTTCACAATTGCTACTACGAAGGGTATTTGTTTGAATGCCTCCATATGTATTAGAGGCATATTTCAAGCTTTTAAGGGCAAAAAATAGCTTGAAAAGTCCTCTATCGCAATAGAGATTGTAAGTGCAACAAATTAGCTAGGCATTATTCACAAGAAAATTAATATATTTACACACACACAAATATAACAAATAATTATCAACAATAGATTTATTGTAGTAAGAATTAGCTTCAAGAGTTGCTTCAAATGCAACTGGATTACTTTTGTAGTTAAGATTATAAATTTATGAATCGAATTTTGTAGTTAAGACTATAAAATTTTAAATTCATAGCTAATGCCCTAATTTATTGGATACAATTTCAAAGTTATATATATATATACTTATTATAATCTTATATAAATTTAAGGGGGGGGGGGGGAGTGGTTAACAATTTAAATTTAAGAGAGTAGATCAAATTAAATGAGTATTTCTATATATACAACAATCGCATTACTTAATGAATAAATTTAATATATATATATATATATATATATTGATGGAAGTTGATAGAAATATATCAGACTAAAATCAGACCATAAATTCTTCGAGTCAATTATTTTAAAACCCTGGCCACAATTTCATGCAAAATCCAATTATTCACAGAGTTAGTTATGTGTTTATTAAATTTTTTTTCTTTTCTTTAAAATGAAAACGTCTTGGATGAGTGGAATATTAATAGTCTATTATTCATTTTATTATTTTTTTATATTTAAAAATTTTAATAAATAAGAGTAGTTTTGGAAAAAGAAATAGTATAAAATTGACTCTAGTTATTTTGTAGTAGAGAAAATGGACTCCTAACGAGCACTAATTTTATGAGCATGCATATATATTAGTCCGTACTTAAAAGTTTTTTAGAATAAATATTTTGTATATAAAAAATTCATCAAATTATTTTTCTATCTAAAAGACCACTCTACAATTTTATTTTATTTTTTCCAAAGAGCCCAGCCATTAATTATACTATATTTTTGTACGAAATTACCTTGAATAATTCACGTTAAGGAAATTTTTTTGTTTATCAATATTTAAATTTAAAATATAATTTTTTGTAACTGTGTTAACTTATTTGTAGTAAAAAGATTTGAAAAAATATTTATAAGTTTTAAAATTATGATCTTTTTGTTAAGTTAATTTGATTTTAAAAGTTAAATTATATAATTTCACTACAAGAAATAAATAAATTAGTGACAAAAGAGTAAGTGACAATGCAAGAGTTGTTACTAATAATGTATATTAGGTGACAAAAAATTTAGTTTTGTCACCTTAATGATTTTTACAAATTAAATAGTGACGAGAATTGTGTTTAAATTGTGACTATAGACAATTAGTGACACACCTATGATGACAATGAAAAACTTGACACAAATATAGTGATAATTTTTCTTGTCGTTAGGTTGTCAATATAAGAGTATCACTAATTGTTAATGGTGACAACTTAAAACATAAATTTTTGTCACTATTAAGCCATATTATGACAAGATAAAAAATATCGTCACTTAAAAATTATCATTAGTAACATGATAAAAAATATCGTCACTCAATGCATGTTATTAGTGATAACTTTTACTTTCACTTATTATTTTATCACTAATATTATATTTTTTTGTAGTGTTTGTATATTTTTAAAAGTTCAAGAAATATGTTTCTCAAAAAACTTAATTTATTAAAGTTAAAATCATCATTAATTACAAATCAATTTGAACAATCCAACGACAAACTTTATTGGAAAATGCTAATTAAATAAATCTCTTAACTTAATAAGCCAAGGGTAATTTAATGAAATTTAATAAGTCAATAATAACTTAATAAAAAATTTAATAGAGTTTTTTGAAGTGAAAAATTAATGGAACAAGTATTTTTTATTGGAAAATATTTTAAAGAATTTTTTAAAAATATAATAATATATTTTAAGAAGAATTTAGTAATCCGCCAAAAAAAAATTAAAAAATTTGTTACCTTAGCCAGAGGAGTGGCCGTTAAAGTTATACTGCTGTCGAGACACGGATGAAAAAGAGAGGAGTGCAAGTTCAATGCTCTTGTTTGGGGGTGTTCACTAGATCGGATTTACTCCATGAATCCAATAATTAAACTAATTTAGTTGGTTCGAATTGGATTGGATAATCAGGTCCAATCAAATAAAATCATACAAAAAATTAATTAACAATTTGTTTGCACTCGAGTTCAACTTTTGCGTATCCGACCTAATATGACCTGACCCAACTAACCGATTAAAAATTAAAGTAATATATATATATATATATATATAAATGGTCATATAGTACACTAGTTTCAATATTTTGGTCATATAGTATATATACTAGTTTCAATATTTTACTTACTTAAAATTAAATTTTTAATTATTTCGTTAATTGAAATGTAATATATAATCAAAATAATATATAATTTTTTAAAAAGTAAAATAAAAAAAATAAAATTGAAGAGGTATATCCGACTACTGGACCCGAACCAATCCGATCTAAATTGGATTGATTTGGTTCTGATTTGGAGATTCAATTCCGTGAAACCCGATTAAATTTAATTAATTTGATCAATTTGTCTTACAAAGCCGACCCAACCTGTGAACAACCCTACTCTTGTCCCTTCCTGGGCCTAACGTACTAAGAAATGTGTGGGCTGAAAGGTCTTGGGGTAAAATGAGATGGACTGAACTAGAATTTAAAATTAAGCCCAGAAAGCCCATTTAGTTCGGTACATTGTGATAACATAAAAATTATTATCAATTTAAAAGTATTACCAATAATAATATAAAAAATATTACTACTTAATATATATTAATGATAATTTATATATTATTTTTTATTATTTATTATTAATATTATATTTTCTTATATTAAGTTTTTGAAAACCCAAATAGTTGGATCAATTATGGTCGCATCATGGTTGATTCAATTGGGCCAAAGGCCACTGCAACTAACTTCTTAACATAGGTTAAAACAAATAAAAAGTAAAACATACATATAAAAGAGTTTCAAGTATAATCGGAATTAAAAATTTCCCTAAATCGAGAAGAACAGTGAAGTGCTTAATGTAAAATCAAATAATACATATATAATTTTTTTTTTCTAAACAAATGTTAATTATTCATTCACAAGATAGTAAATTTTATTTATTACAAGTCAAATATAGGCCCAAAGTGTCATTTGCAAGCATGCAATTTGCAGTACTCTTATATATTCTCTCTATCTATTTCTCTTTATTCAATAATTTAAAATTAATTTTAATGTTAGACAATTTTTGTTAGGCTCACCAGCAACTTTAATTTTAACTAAGTAGAGCATTGGAAGAATTTTACTGAGCATATTGAGAATCCTAATATTTATTAAATTTTAAGAACAAGTACTTGAATTATTATTTATTTTGGAACAGTAATTGCATATTATAAAGTTCAATTAGTTAAACTAGCCAATTACCGTATCAATTTTATTCGCATTCAGTAAATCGGGCAGCTCATTGTCTTGATAGATCCTCTATTTCTACGTTTGTATCTATTATGTGGGATGATCAAATTCCTACATACTTATCTGATGTGATTACTTGTGAGATACAAAAATATTTTTTTAATTATTTAAAAAAAAATACTTAAATTAAACCCTGAAGTACCTAAATTTAAATTAATAGAAATTTATTTTTCATACTAAAAATTAATACAATCCTTTTATTTTCTCTTTGAATAATGAACCAACAATAGTACATCAACAAAAAATTAAGTAAGTACACCAACTTACCATACATCGAATTTCACTTACAAATTAATACAAAATCATACTTCACAATTATAGAGCCTAATATTTGAATAAATATAATATCGAGGAAGGTACCAAATGGTCAACGCCTTGTTAATCCAAACGAATCTCAGTTACAACTAATTTAAGTGAGATTAGCTGGCCGACATTAACAAAATATGTGAAGGTAACGTCTTCCTACTCTTCTTGTAGGAGCAAATAATTCGAAATTAATAATGATAATAAATTATCTTGCTTAAATTATTAGATTCCTAGTACATTTGTTAGAACATGAATAGCTTGGTATAATTATGTGATAAGCTATTTTCAATTAATTTAGTAACGCGGGCTTATACATATAAAAACTTGTACTTTTGGGCAATTATTATCATTTGCAGAAAGGGGCATTTTTTGAGACTATCCAATCAGTCAAAAGTTGTAGTATTATTTTCTTTGCTCATTATATGACATTTGTCGTGGAGAAAAAGTATCGAGATACATTTTTACTCTTATAGCGATAAAAAATATTAAAATTATACAAAGATTTTCATTTTTTTTTTTATTTGGATTAACTCGGGCCTTGGGTTGGCCAGTCTTACAACTTAAAATCGTGTTAATTGGTTAGGGACTCGTGGGATCATCTTATTCATTCATGCAATCTTGATGTGACAGGTTAATGTCAATATTTCTCTATAAATACTGTTGGATTTTAATTGATTTGATATGTTTTTTTGTACTTTTAACTACATATTTAGTCCATCCTCAATTTGAATTTCTAATTTAATCATTGAAATATTTTATTTAAAATCCATCCTGCAATTCTTTAATTTTATATTATATTTTAAGTATTAAATTCCAGTATTCCACCATCCGACCTGCTCTTGAAATCAAATAAATACAAGTACACTGTCTTGGATTCAACTTTGTTCTAGGCCCGGTTCATTATTATTATTGTATTCGTTGCCACCCACTCTAATAGTGATTTTTCTATGGGGACGAGGGTGTTAAATTTTATGATTGTTTAAGCACTCAAAATCGATGTTCTAAAATTGTATGGGCTAGTTTTATTGAGGGGGTGTTTGGTTTTATTTCCAAACCCACTTTTTTAATTTTCTACTTGATGAGGGTTCGATCAATTAGAAGTTGGATCAAAAGGATAACTCAATGGGGTTCGACCTCCGTGGTTGACTCTTGTTTCTATAGATGGGCTGAATCCTGCAATTACTTAGCAAACGTTAGGCTAGCCGATGAGCCATCGGCTAAGGCACACCGACGCTCAAGTCAATACGGGTCAACTAGATAATGAGAGCAGTAGAATGTGGACTATGTTTATATATTAGAGCATATATTTGAAAGGCTGGAGTGGGGGTATTTATAGCCTTATCTCTTTGGGGATTTGTCTGATATGTCCTTGATGTGTAGAGAGGGTCATTGTCTTTGCATGAGAGGCAATTAGTCATTTCCCCTCTCTGTACTATTCCAGGTGGCTGTCTTCCCAAGTTCTAGGGACATGGTAGTACACTATTGAAGTGCCTGCCGCGTCAAGCGATAAGGGGGCGGCATGCGCCATTAATGCGGAGGCGACAGCCTGTCAGTGTATTTAATGCGGCAAAGAGGGTACTGCGCTATTTCGACCTCCATGGTCGAGGGGACGATCGACCTGACAACGTACTGGGGAACGGATTAGCAACGCAGGTCGACATATAGACCCACGACCTTGAACGAGTCCTGCTCGAAGGATCATTCCTGGACACGCCATCGAACACCGAAGTCGACATGGGTCGATCGCGCCCATGGGCCTCAGATATAAGATGGGCTTGGCGCTGCGTCTTTGGGCCAACATGGTTTGGGCTGAGCTATTTGGGCTATCCCATATCACTACTATTCCAAAAACAGAATTCATCATTTTTTAAAAATTTTCACCCAACATAATTTACATTTCCATTTTCAAAACACATTCTCTAACAACCTATATATTTTTCCTAATAACATATATATCTTCTCTCTTTATTCCATTATTTCCATCTCTCTCTACCCACAACCTACATAATCATTACATTTTCAACATAACCATTACATTTCCAAACATTTTATCCAAATACATTTTCATTTCCACATTCAACACATAACTAATTCTCACCATTTTAGAAATGATGGAAATGGAAATAAAATCAAACGGGCCCTGAGATGATAAGATGAAATACAATATTTTTATTCCATTTTATCATTTATTTGGTTGGAATGATAATAACTCCAAAATTCAAATTAATATATTAAGCCCGCATTTATATATGTAAGATGAATAATAAATTAATCTGACATCTCATGGGTTTATTTATCCATGTATTTGCTCTTTTTTTTGAAATTATATATTTGCCCTTAAATTATGAAATCAGCTATTATTATTATTATTATTATTATTATTATTATTATTATTAACAACAACAACAACAACAATAAAAATATTATTATTATTATTATAAATGAAGACAAATAAGGAAATTTTTATATTTAAGTGAGGAATAAAAAAGTAATTTGATAGGTGTAATCAAGATGCTTTAATGTTGCATCAAATTCAACAACCAACAATCATATAAACCCACATAAAAATAATCATGCAAACTAAACTATCGGACAATGATAAATAATTATACAAATTATTACATGATAAATAATTATTAGATAACTTAAAAATCAAATCAAACTGGCCCCATAATTATTAGATTTTGACTTTTATTAAATGTGTGAATTAGTTATTACTAGTTGTATTAAATGATTTATTAATTTTTGACGTATTGATATAAAAAATTCCTTATAAAAAAAAAAGAAAAAAAAACATCATTGGACATAACGATTATGAACAAATCTAGCATCAAAGTGATGATTCGTTTTTGAAAATTGATATTTATTTATTGCAACAATCTGCATTCAAACTGTCGAAGAAGACCCACAGAAGTAAATAATTCAAGCATGCGTTTAAATTTTACGTCCTTCATTGATGACGACCGGTCGGAATTCAATTCCGCAGCTGCCCTCCATCTATGAATCAAATGTTCATCTATCTCAACTTCACTCAATTTCACAACAGCTGTTTAAGTGGAAACGGTCCAGATAGCACCATCACTGTTTTATAAAAATTTGTCGAGTGGCTTGTAATCTAATTACATAAATTTATCACATAATGTGGAAGGTTAGGAATTTGAGTCCGAATGCCTCCTGATGTGCGTGTATGTATATAAATAAATAAAATTTGTTATAATTTTTAAAGGATTAAAAGTATTTATTTTGTTCTGACCGAAAAAAAAAGTGGCAGAAGAAGGAGCACCACCATTGACCAACCGCAATAGTGAGCATTCAAGACGCATACCTTGCTTTCATTTTCAAATGGGAACCGCTAATTAGCCCTTTAAAATATTGAAAAATGACAATTAATTTTTTTCATATTATAAGGAAAAAAATATTGAAAAATATTATGTAAGAATACAAAAAAATTCACTGACAGTATATATTAAGTGATAAAATATTTTGTTTTGCCATAATAATATTTTTTATAAATATAATAGTGGCAAAAATTGACAATTAGCGATAATCTATTAATAATACAAATTCTCATTATGATTTGGAATAAAGTTTTTATTGTCACTAGATTGTTATTGTATATATGTCAAAAATGACAATTTAAAATATCAGTCCTTATCATTATTAAGTTATACTATGATAAAATAAAAATTACTGTCATTAAAAAATATTATTAAAATTATAATAAAAATTATTATTACTTAATATATATTATCTACGATAAATTTAATATAATTATTTATTAATTTATCCCTAATATGACGTTTTTATAAAGAATGCATTTTTTAAATAAGGGACAAAAAAGGATTGCCCTACAGTCGGCATGAGCGTTGCATATTAGAACTCATTGACACCGTACTTTCATAATGGAGAAAGAAAGATCGATCTTAGCTCTTTAATCATATCATATTTTTTTTCTTTTATTCAGCCAAATCCAATGAAATCATTTCGTGGGACACAACGCATCAAACTTCACAAAAAACTAAAAATTCTTAAATTTCAAGATCTTTAAACTGATCAAATAATTGAATAAAAACATTTTATATTATTTATTTATTATTAATAATAAATAACATCTCAAATTAATCATAATTTATAACTTTTCAATTTTTTTTTTTTACAAAAATACGTAAACCCGCTCCATTGCCAACTAGATGAGTTGGGCAGTTGAATCATACCATAAAAAATATATTTTTATCTTACCCTATAAAGAGATTTTTATTTTATTTTATTTATATACACGCACATTAAAAGTCCGTTAGTAAGAATGCAAACGAACTGAGCCGAGCTTTAACTATTTTTCAAGCTCGAGCTCGAATTAAATGTATCGAGCTCAAGAAATTGAGGCTTGAGCTCAGCTTGACTCGAACTTATAATCAAGTTATAAACTCGATTTCTGTTCGAGCTCGAGCTCAAGCTCGAAAAATAAAATTATTTTATAAAAAAATTTAAAATTAATATATTTTATTATGGTTTTTTATATATAAATAATTTTTTAGAGCTCAAACTTGAACACTTTTCAAGTCAGCTTGTCAGGCTCGCTAGCTAGCTCCATTTGTTTGCATCCCTATCCGTTAGGGCTCGAACTCCTAACCTTCCACGTTATGTAGGAGACTTATGCCACTGAGCCACATACCACTCGGCAACCCTCTAAAGAAATTAATATAATAATATTAATAAACAAATATATATAGCACACTAAAAGCACAAAAAATGGTTTATACAAGAGAGAGTTGGGTCAGCTTTTTAGTTTAGCCAACCCTCGATCAGTTATGTGGCTTGATTCCACCAAGTACATTATGAGGTACAGAAAAAACAAAAATAAAAAAAAAAACAAAAATAAAAAAACTAACACCCCAAAAATTAAAAGGTGTAAATTAAAACCCTGACCTAAGATTCAAGCGCTTTGTAAATCACAACAAAGCAAGGTAAAATCGCCCTCGAATTAAACACAAATAATTCCTCTAGATTCGAGTAAATTCCAGCGTGGCCGGCGACCGAATCATACGAGCCTCCGGCCGGCGATGCAGCTCCGTCGTCATCCGCGGCCGAATGATCCTCCGCCGTGCGCTTCACTCTCCCCGCGATCACGCGGCAGACGAGCATCGCGCGGCGCGTGGCCAATCCGCCGAGGCAATCGTGGGCGCGTCCGCTGCTTGCGGTGGTGCGGATTCCATTTATTTTATTGCCTTGAAAACCGTGCCGGATGATGAAGCAGACGCCGCAAGTCGGTATGGAGCCGCACAGGCTGGATGAGCCGCGGGCGCCGAGGGAGCACGTGAGCGTGGCGCAGTGGAATCTGAGGAGCTCGTTTCCGTCGGCGGCGCACCTGGCGCTTCTCTTGGCGTTGCTGTTGGCGCGTATCTTCACGGCGTCTCGGTAGTCCTCGAACCGTTGGATTGTCCGCTGCGTGTTGTGGACTTTTAGTTTCCGTTCGATCTTGCAGATTGGATTGTCCATTTTAAGCCAGCTTGATTTGAAGATTATTTCGACTATGTTGCGGCTTGAATCCTCCGGCCCCAGCTCAGACACTGTGAGGTGGGGGAAACAAACAAAAAACAAAACAAAAACCATAAAAAACAGAGAGATAGAGAGAGAGACTTGAGAAATCTTATCTAGAAAAGCATAATGGTACAATTAGGAAAGTGGCCGATAAGTTGACTGTTATGATTGCATCGGAAAATTGTCTAAAGTAAAATTACGGTGAAAGCAATTAACCATAGGACAATGATTAAGAAGTCTTAATTAAGAATTAAACTTAGATAATGAGCAACCGATTGTTATGCTCTTTTTACCTTTCTAATTTCCGAAATATATTATTTAGCCATAGGGTTCATTTGTTTGTAAATTGTCAAAATATTTTTAAAAATTTTAAAACATAAACAAATAACTTATCTCATTTTTCAATTCTACTATTCAAAATATATCCAAAAAGCTCAAAATACCCTCTCAATTTATTTTCTACACAATCCCCAATATCTAACTCTCTCATTTTTTGTCCCCCCTCCCAATTTATATATATACATATATAAATAATTTTAAAATATCAATTTCATCCTACCAACTCAACAAAAAAAATATTGATGTGATATTTTGTCCCATGTCAAAATACAAACAAATAAATAATTTTCTTTCAATTTATTTTTACCTATAACCTAAAATACAAACAAACAACAATCATATTTCTCAACTCTACTTTTAAAAAAAAAAATTGTCATAATATTTTGACAAAATGCTTCAATCATAAACAAACAAGCCCATAATTACTGAAAAAATGTTGATCAAAAGTCCCATAAAAGGCAAACT
This sequence comes from Jacaranda mimosifolia, assembly GCA_018894105.1. NCBI lineage: Eukaryota > Viridiplantae > Streptophyta > Magnoliopsida > Lamiales > Bignoniaceae > Jacaranda > Jacaranda mimosifolia. Next base: position 24,638,366 of record CM032131.1, on the reverse strand, counting down.
GATTGGGGGTTTGAAACATGACCTCTGTCGGTAGGGTACCCCCGGTCTACCGTAACAAGAAATAATGCAGCACCAATTAGGAAGTGCCACGTAATATGACCTGTACTTTTCCATTTTATGAAATGAAAGCTGTAAGATTTATTTCAGATGGTCCATAGAAGATGAGGTGGTCATAGCACAGAGGCTGTGCTGGGAAAAAGGAAGGCAGAGATTTATGTGGGAGTTCAAGTAATAGACCAAAAATGACATGCTTTTCATCTTATAAGATTGTTTATATATAAGCATAATGCCATTTTGCCTGCACTTACAAGTTCAAACTCAATGAAAATGCAAAATTTGAAGAACAAATATGATATTTAAAATGAAAAGAAATTTTTTTATATAGAATTACTTCTATAGTTGCATCAATCGAAAACTTGTCGAATTATATATGTAGCCTCTCCAAAAAAAATAAAAAGAAAAAAGAAAAAAAAATCAAAGCATAGCATAGCTAGGTCTTGTATAATGATGAAGCAACGATCCTAATAGTCAAAAGTAGATGTCCCTTTCATTCTTTCTTTGATTATGGTTCTACTAGAGCAAATTATGAGTAGGTAAAATTGTAATAAAAACTTACCAAAACAACAGTAATTGATATCATAAATCTAACATTAACTTCTCTACATCCAACATAGTATTATAGTTTAAGATTAGGACCATGAATTCAAGGCAAGAAAATAGGCTGAAATTAAAAGATTTTAATTACCTGCATGCCTAACTGCTTGGTGATGTTCCAAGCTCTCAATTTTTGGGAAAACCTCCCCACATTGGGGGCAAGCACATATGGTTGTTCTTGGCAATGGATACCTTCATCACAATATATATAAAGTTCAATAATTTGTTCTATAAAATTTAATCAATTTCATCATTATCATGAACATACCTGCTAGGATCAACAATGGCATGACATTCATAGCATCCTGATAGCTTCCTCAGCTGCATGCCTCGGCAGGTGTACGATGCACCAGCTGCACTTGATCTGACCGAGCTGGAGTTGATGGACCTAGAGGAGGATGATCCATGGCTACTCTTCTTCGTGAGAAGCCTGGTTTCCTGCCCCACAGTGCTGCCCTCCGGCGAGTTGTCTGCCCGGTGTACAACCCTGGTGTTGCCATGAACCACATCCCTGAAGGTACAAATGGAGCTGCAGGAGGAATAGATATGATTGGCTGAATTATTTAGGTACTTTCTCGAGGGGTCGTGGATTTTTGAATCTTCAATTTGTTTGCAGGTGAGCAAGTTCTTGAATTGATCCCATGAAGAGGCGGGTTGCTTGTTTTGCTGCTGCTTTTTCTTGCGCTTGGAGTTGGGGGCTTGTTTCTTGGGCTCGTGAGAGGGGTCTTGAGAGAAAGTGAGGAGGGCCATGACAAGTAGTGCTAGGAATTGAAAGAGGAGGGCTGGTGAAGAATTAGTACTTCTCCTTGTTATGGAGAAAACACACACTTATTTGTGTGTGTGTGTGTGTGTGTGTGTGTTTTTGAGAGAGAGAAAGAGAACTCTGGAGGAGATGCTCTTAAAATTTGGAAAGTGTTTCTTTAATGGGGGGAGGGATCCAAGATGGTGGAGAAGTTGGGGATGAAGGACTTTTTTGTACTTTTGCTTATTTATTACTAGTTGCTTGTGTGCCTAAGGAATAAAACTAATTAACCCCTAATCTATCTATCTATAATCTGGCTTGTCCTCCGTTTCTAACCACATAAATGTATAGATTTGTCTTATATACTGATTCGGGTTGACCCAATTGGTCTAATCAAATCCAATTTATTTATATTCATCAAATTGTCAAAAGAAATTATCTAGTAGGACTCAGAATCAATTTGAAATATATCACATAGTTAAGTTATTGAGAAAGTTCTAACTATAATCTCTGCTTTTTGAGTCATAGACAAGATTGAGGTGGGAGCTAAGGTAAGTGTAAAATAACAACAAACAATGTGCACCTAATTGATATGAATTTGGGTTAACTACATTAATATGGCACATTATGGTCCTATAAATGGACAGAGTAACACAATTTGTCACTAATAGAAAGCTGACATTGAAAATCATATATCAGCTCGATTATCGAGTTGGATCAATTCATAAAAAACAGACGCGAAACTTTGGAATGTTTATGAATTTTGACCATTTCTAAAGGTAAAATTATCATTCAGTTATTGCCCACATCATATACCAAGAATCTAGCTCACTCTACCTTCTAATCAAATTGTAAATTGCCATGAAAGTCGGTGAAAATACAATTAAATAATTCAATTTTGTTAATTTTAAGTTATACACGAATGAATGGGTGTGCCTCATCATGTGAATACATTGCGACCTTTTTGTCTCCCCAATGTTGAGGGGGCCTTAACGCGACAATTTCTATCACTATGGCCTGTATTCTTCTGATAATTAATTAACAATGGAAGAAAGAAAAACAAAAGAAATGACCAATCAATGCCCCAACTTGCGTTCGTGCTTGACTTGTGTGGTACTACGTCAAGGTGAATTACAGGAAATGATAAGAAATAGCAGTGTTTTTGGGCCCAAATTATAAATATATATATTAGAATAGAACGATAAAACCATGCATGTGAAACTTAGACGGCTAAGTTTGGCTTATGCTAAGTAACACGGCATGCATGTGTGTTGTTGGCTGAATTAATTGGAGTTGTTCCTTTGTTTCTTCTTCTATCTTTTTCTCCGGGTAAAGTGTGGATTTTAGCAAGCTCAAAATATGTGCTTGGACACCAAAAAGCACCCCCTCTCCTCTATAAAGTTTGTATATATAGCCATATCAATATTTTTTCGTCATATATTCGATGACAGCTTCTTCTTGTTTCTAATTAAGAATGTAAATGAATAAAGTTCAAGTCGTGGTCGACAAAATTTATGGGCTCGTACTTGAGCTCGAAGTAAGAAAAAAGACCTGGAGCTCGAGGTCATGAGCTCGGTATTAGTCGAGCTCGAGTTCAGCTCAATAAAATATTTAATTATTAATATATAATAATTATTTAATATTATATATAAAAAAATTAAAAATAGAAAAAGTAAATTATTAATATATAATAATTATTTAATTAATATGTAAAAATTATTTTTTTTAAAAAAAAAAGCTTCTGTGAACAATTGAATCAGGACTCGAGTTTGGCTCATTATAAAATTCAAGCTCGAATTGAGCTATAATCAAGCTAACTCGACTTATCTTACTCCCCTATTCTAATTAATTGAGGTGTCTTTTCAAAATAAAATTCCTCAATCAAGATGTGCCAGACAGATAAATATTTCAATGTTGGCAAATTAAATGTATATATTTCGATGCTGATAGATCTGGTTATCATCTAATTGTTGGTATTTAAGTACTAAAAATATCCCTATACCTTTGATGATATTTATTCTGGTTGTCTTGGTCATACTTGGAAAATGAGTGCCATTAGAGGCTCCAAAAGTTATATGGTGAGGGATTTAGATTCCAAAAGCATGCAAAATGAGAAACGGAAGCGCCAAAGAAACAGAATAATAGTTAGACTTATGTGCCAATTTGCATTTGGTATTCCAAAGTTTAGCTAATTTGTGGCATTTAGCTGCATGTGAAATGGAACGTGGTCTTGGCCACCAACTTACCCACTTAAACCGATTCATTCCATTTGGGTTTATTATTTGTAAGCTAGAAATTTTCTTCAAGAAATAGGGGTCTTTTCTGTTTCAAAGAATCGCAATTAACCCCTAATTCTCAGAAATTAAATTGTTAATAATTTAAATAATAAATATAACCCAAGGAGAGCTGGAGGAATTCACACCATAAGGAACAACTGATGGAAAGATTCAGAGGGGTTTAGCTTTGGAAATATTTAGACTCTGGTTAAATACAAATCATCCTTTGAGTTATATACAGATGAATGAATTACTTTAAATGATTATAAATAAAGCTTTGGAACATGTACGAGAAATTCGAGACAAAATTAAAGAACTTGTGTAATAAAAGAAGCAAACAATCCGTGTGAGGAAGTCTCACATTGCCTTCTTTATTAAACGAAAAGCAGTTTATATGAGAGATAGGGATGGCAACACAGCGGGTTGGGGTGGATTTTGACTCAACTCGAATTCATCTACAAAGATTTTATTCCGTTCCTACTTATCCTACGAGTTTTGGAGTGAAAATTCGAATTCTACCCGCAATGTAAATGTGGAACTCGAACTCTATTAGCACCTAATTAATATTTTCTATTTTTTTAAAATACTCTCCAATATACAATTAATGAAATATTACTGTTTTAACTCAAATATCATATAAATTTTATGTAAAACAAACAAATAAAAAGCTTTTTTTGAGAATTTTCTAAGCATTTTGAATCTACTCTTGGAAGTCACTATTATGAGGAATGGAAGGGAAAGAAAAAAATTCTAACATAGTTTAGGGTTTGTTGTATATAATTTTTTTGTCAAAAACTAAATTAAATATAAATATATATACATAAATACTTCGAGGCGGGTTTACCATAAATCCTAACCCGATCCGACCCTCACCAATGAGAACCCAATCCGATCAAATCCTCCCCAATCAGAGCGAATTGGAGTGGATACCCACGGATCGGGTGTATATTGTCATCGCTAATGAGAGGAAGATGGCAGATGGGTTTATCCGTTTATGTATGCATTCCCTGTGGGGGGAAAGTCCCACATCGCTTGGTCACTAAAAAGAAACACTTTATACAATGGCGGGCCGGGCCGGGCCGGGCCGGTTCTAGTCCCATTTGGGCCTGACCTGAGCACTAGTTCCAGCAGACATGGACGGTCAAAGAAGTCTTAGGCCCAACAGCCTACATGGACGGGTCAGATATGAGGGTGGAGAGGTCCGGTTATACAAGGTGGGCCAAGACCACTAGACCTTTTGCGGTCCAAAACAATTTTTTATTTGGAAGTCCTCCTGTTTGGTTATTTTTCTATAGCCCAATGACTTCCTTCTATTATCATTGGGCGGCCACTAATTCTGTGGAGCAAGGACTATCAACAGGTCAATTTGAATCGGATCTGTCATATTCGAATTCGAACCCGATAAACAAACTTCAGATTCAAATTTGACCCGAAATTCGGTAGGATTTTTGTTAATCAGTATCATATCCGAATCAGATGGATACCCGAAACTGGATTAAAAAATTCAACCCGATTTATTTATTTTTTCTTTATTTTTTCCTTTTAAATTTTATAAAAATATTATATTTATAAAATAAATATATATCATATTTGAATTTTTAATAATTTTTTATTATATATTAGTTCAAAAGTTAAATATTTGAATACTAAATTTCTTTTTCACATTATATTAATGTATAGATGAACTATTATATGTTATTATATGTAACATTTTATTAATATCCATCTTATTTTTTACATTAAAAACTCAATATTAATAGTGTAATATAGACGTTAATATAGATATTAGGTTAATATAATATATAGATTTTATTTTAAAATATTTATTAATATTATATATAAAAGTATTAATTTAATAAAAAATATTAAGATTCGGATTCGGATCTTTAACAAATCGAATTGCTCAATTCCATATTATATCCACTTATTTTGGATTTTAAATATTTATAATCTGATTTGATCCATCGAATATTTTAATCGAATAAAAATCTTAAAATTCGGATCGAATTCAGATCGGATTCTAATTAAAATTTGATCCATTGACAGCTCTATGTGGAGCAATATTTTACCTCCTGTAGGCCCATATACGAAACGATGTCGTCTGCTGACAACACGCCCTTTTCGTTTAGGTTTTTGGTTTCAAATTTCTGCGCCCAAAACCCTTGATTTAATTCCAGTGTACTTGATCCTTTAATTCTTCCGAAGTTGTTTTCTTTGCCTCAGAAACGATTAATACTACGAATAAATCGGGAATGTCGAATAAGAGTTTCGAAGAAATTTTGAGCGGGAATCAAAACCCTAGAAGCACCTGGGAAGGCTGCAGTGTCTTGCTCGACATCAATGACGGTGATCGGGTGCTTTTTGCTCGCCTCACTGCCGGCTCGTAAGCTGTGACATATTCAAATTATTTACATGCGCATGATAAGTGTAGTAAATATACAAAAACTTTTTGAGTAACTGCAACTTTATGTATTGTAGGAAAATAAAGATAGGTAACAAGAATTGCTCTCTGCAGCCTTTGATTGGCTGCCCGTTTGGATCTTCCTTTCAGCTAGAGGTTGGAGAAGATGGACCTTTTCTGTCTCGGGTTATTCCATCTAGAGAAGGTTTGTATCCTTTTTCTTTAGCTCTTTGTGAATTATGATTAGTTTGAAAACTACCAAAGATTCTTCTTTCCCCCTTATATGAACTCATTTCAAACTAGTACTAAATGGTCAATTTTCATTTATGCTAATTCATTCAATGCACAGGATGCAAAAGTTGTCAGTATGTTCTTGCACTCTTATGGTTTTGTTTCATGCTGTTGTTTCTATTAGCACCATCTTCATTTGCATGCTGTTAGTAGCGGTAATTGTGTTCCAAAATTGTGAGAAGGTTAGTCCAGAGAGTGAGGGAAGCCTTTTCTCAGGTGTGGGAAAGTGTAGGAGGGATAGTTGACAAATATTCTTACCTTGCATCTCTGTGAGGACACGAAGAAAAAAGAAAAAAATTCTTTAACTCAAGGCTGAGTATCCACTATTTTAAGTTGAATACTAGAGTGCTGTTGTTGGAGATGTCATTTAGTTGCTTAACCATTTCTTTTAGCAATTCAGTTGCTGATGTGTTCACAGAAATTTTCTCATCAGGTAATAATCTTGGGGAGAAAATGGACTGCCAAACTATGGAGGAGTGCAGAGATAATCGCTCAATAGTTGATAATAACACAGCGCAGAGTCTGACTGGTGAAGACATAGATGGCATGAGGAGGTAAAGTTTCATATTTTATAGGTTAAAACTGTACAGTGTATGCACCCATTGCGCCTGGTTTGACATATTTGAATTGCACTGAATTTTGCAACTACAAGATTGTTTTGCCTCATAAGTGTCTCTATAAGAAATTATAAGCACACGGATGTTAGCAGAGAGCTTATACCTATTGCATGCCTAACTTAAAATCCAAAGTATTGCCACTGCTCCATTAAGAATTGATGTAGTTCTGCTGTTTTTTCTAATGGGCATTCATTCACCCAGGATATAAAATTTTGTCTTGTCTCTCGACCCTGCTATAGTTGATTCAAAGAGTATATTGCATAGTAAATATAAAGTTTCAGGTGACATGATTTTGCACAAAATTTTAGTGGTCTCATAGGATGTTGATCTTTGATTAAATTTTACTCCCTTTCTCATGAAAGGGAAAAAGAGATGTGAAAATTGTATCTTTTTTTGTTTATTAATGAAACAGGAAATATTGTGGTGTTGATCGAGTCAAAATTTGATCTAGCATTAGGTATAATGAGCCATAAACCAATTTTGTTTTGATTTGACTTTTTCTCTTCCTTGAACTAGCTATTATATGCAAATTGCACCATGATTTTGTTCTTATCAATCAGTTTTTTTTACCTAATATCTGCACAATTCCTATGTATCTCTATTGTGTTCAATAGTGTCTTTTTTTTTTTTTTTGTGGCAGAAAGGGAGCAACTGGGAATGAAATAGTTGAGGCTCTTATTGCAAACAGTGCTACTTTTGAGAAGAAAACAGCATTTTCACAGGTGCGTGACTTGTATAAAAATCTTATAAAAATACAACATTTGAGGCCCTTATTTGTGAACCGAAAAACTTTCTGTTTGCAGGAAAAGTACCGGATTAAGAAGCAGAAAAAATATGCCCCCAGGGTACTTCTGAGACGTCCATTTGCCCGAAGGTTGGCTTCATGATTCCTAATCTTTTAGTGGATTCATAATTCTTAGTGTAATCTTTATTACAAATTCTGGTTGCTCATGATCAGTGTTCTGAGGAACAATGTATTATCATAAGTAAGAGAAATGTCTTTGGCTGATTTTGAAAGCTTTCTATACCATTACATGTAATTGTTTGGGACCCACATGAAATTCTGTGATCTGTTTGTCTCAAATGTGTCGACTTGATAAGTAATTGAAATACTCGACTTATACTTGAGGTTCTGTGATCACTCAGATCCTATATATATATATATATATATATATGCCTGTATATTTTGAGCCATAAATCAAAGCTGTTCTTTCTTTCTTAGCTATGATACTCTCTCTCCCTCTCTCTCTCAAAATAAGGCAACCTCAGATTTTGTTAAGCAAAATGATTTGGGTAATCAAATTATTGAGCACTAAACAATTACATGCGTTTGTAGATTTGGGAACTTACCTGAGAGTTTCTCAATCCATGTTGCTCTAAAAGAAGTGATTGGCCTGTTAAAAATTGAAATAGCTGATCCATACCTTCATATTTTTGGACTTTTAGATGCCAGTTCAATCAATAGAGTCCATGGTTTATGTTCTAAATTCCTTTTCAACTTTCCTGCTCTCTCTTGACATATTTTCTGTTATAAATTTTAATCAATTACAGTAAATTCCTTTCACCTAATCAGGTCTTCAATGATAATCAAACACCTCAGTCAGACCTATGATTTTCGGTGGAGAGAATACTCTTTTCAACTTGACTATGGTTTATGTCCCAATTTTCATTTGTGCATACTTTTGATGTTGGAGTCGCATGTACAGAGGGCCATTTTGTAATAGTCCAGAGTTACTTTTCAAATATTTAATTGTTTTACATTTTCAAAGTTTTGTTTCTAATTATCATCCCATTGCTAATGTATTGTGTTTTGTTTCCTTTTAGCATATGTGAAGCATACTTCAAAAAACACGCAGAGAAAATTGGGTAAGTACCTTATCTATTGTGACGATCGATTATCTCGATAAACAAGTATTAAGAACATCTTATTTTCTGTTTTCTATTTAAATTTTTGCGGCCATTTTGTTTCATAGTCTTTTTTTAGAAGAGAAGCAGATGGAGTATTATAAAATAATTGCAATACTGCTGCTCCTTATTATCCCAAACACCCTCTTAGTCGTTTCTGTCATATTCCCTGTGAAATGAGTAGTCAACTTTTTCTTGGCTTTTCCAATTGCTTCTTAGTTCCTTTCATCCATTACCCAAAGCATTAGTGAAAGATGCTATCTTCTTTTGAGTAATAAAATGAATCCTTAGTTAAAATGAATATTTTTTTCCCCTTTCCTGGAATGGCCTTCTTAGAAGTATATTTGCATAATTAAATACTCGGAAGTGTTAGTTGTATATTTTCTATGATTGCCAGGTTTTTGCGGGTGGACACACTGTCTGTTCTGCTTTCCTTGGCTAATGTTACTGCACACTCAGATGTACTTGTGGTGGATATGCTTGATGGTATAATTACTGGTGCTGTGGCAGAGCGCTTGGGAGGTATCTAACCTCTTCAGTTCAAATAAATGTGTTCCTTGAAAATTTTAGCTGAGTTTGTTCTATATATATTGGAAAGTTATTGATTACCTTCCCAAATGCAATGTCTAGTATTCTTCGTATGAGGACTGAATAAAATTAATAAACACAGACAGTTAATTGCATCTTTTCATTCCCAAGCAAACCATTCGAACATAGTTATTGCTACCAACCTTATAATTTAGGTAATTGACTTGTTTGATAAGATCTTGCAAAAGATAAGGTAATGCAAATTATAGTTACAAACTTCTTCATATTTGTTGACTTGTTATTAACTTCTAATTTTGTTTTCTTTACAGGAACAGGTTATATATGTAATACGTATTGCAGAATCACACCATATCCCATTAGTATTGTGCGAATGTTCAATTTCAGTGACGAGACATGCAAAAGGTGCATCTTCTTATTGTTGGAATCAAATGTGTTCTTTCATTTAAGGAAAGACGTGCTAATTGTACATATTCTTGAAATCATTTATGGCCTTCTATGCAATTCTTGCCATGGTTTGAATAAGAATTATGACCTCTGTGGTCTCTTTCATTTGTCCAGGATTGTGCACTGTTCACTTGCTGAATTACGACCCTCCCACAATGGAACTTCAATGTCCACTGATCAGCTCGAAGATGCCTCTAATAACATAAGCCAACAAAATGTGTGCAATGAGTTTTTTATTATCTCTATTTAATTCACTCATCGAATATAATCTCATAATGACAGATTACTTTACTGCAGAAAGAAATCTTGTCCCCTTCTTCAGCTATAGACTTGGTCAGCATGGAAGACAGCACCAATGAAAATACAGAAATTGTGAATAAAGTAGCTGCTTCTCCAAAAGCTGGTACAAATATCCAGGCTGGTGAGAAGGCACCCCTGGAGGCTATTAAGTCCTGGAAGGAAAATGGATTTTCCAGGTAATTGTGGTTTGTCTTTTTTTCTTTTAATTCTAAATCATGTGAGTATTTTGTTTTAATGTTCCAAATATTTTAACTTCTGTTCTTTTTTGATATTTTTATTCTCAGTTTGATTATTGCTGCTCCAGACCTGGATGCTTGGTGCATTGTGAAAGAACTTATACCACTTCTATCATACTCAGCCCCCTTTGTGATTTATCACCAGTATCTCCAGGTAAGTTGTTTTAATACGTCAAGGTCTGTCGTTATATGCACCTGCTGCTTATGATTTGGTTTCCAATCGTAACTGTCAAATTTCTCTTGAGCCTTTATGGGATCGAGCATTTATTTTTTTCCCTTGATGCTTATTATACATTATTGAATTGAAGAGCCCAAAATAGTTTTCTGATACCCATGCCCGGTTTTACATGGCTGGTGTGATTTATTGGTTCTATTTTCCAGGCTATCTAAATTTATGTATTAAATGCATATGAAACAATCTCATTCATTCTGGTTGCAGCCTCTAGCCACATGCATGCACAATCTGCAGACTGAAAAAATGGCCATCAGCTTGCAAATATCAGAACCTTGGCTACGTGAATATCAGGTATTCTTCTGGCACTTTGATTGCCTACCCAACACCTTGTCTCAAATTCTCATTCAGTCATCAGCAAATATATCGTTGGGCTACTTCTATAATTACTTAAAATGGTGCCTATCCTTATCTGTCAGCCATACGTATTGGCTTGTATCTGATATTCCATCAACTTTCTTCGCGTTATTGTTGCCACAGATGGAGCTAACGTTTATTAAAATTTTCAGGTTCTTCCATCAAGAACTCATCCACATATGCAGATGAGCTCATCTGGAGGCTACCTACTGAGTGGCTCTCGGATAGCCGGCAGCGATCAAGCCCAAACAAAATAAGTTTATCTGAACTATTTTACCTTGAGTTTTGATTGAATTTGTTCTAGCATTCATTTTTGAGAAGTGTATAGTAATGTGTGTTGGGGTAAATTATTCCATGCTAGCTAGTTAGTGATTTTGTTGTATTGTTTAAAACGTGCCATTTTTGCTCAAAACTATGACAAAACAGCTTCGGATGAGTAGAGTTGTTTTAAGTTACTTCCATTTGGTGACATGGTAGAGAGATTTTATCAGTTTAGGCATGTGGATTCATTAGTATGGAGGATGATGTTAATTAATTTGATTAGCTAGTATTAAATACTGTTAATCACTTGATTTTATGAAAATGTTAAATTGCCAACTCATCCTCTTTATTTTTTATACTTACAGTAACTCTCTTCAACTCCGTTCTATTAAAAAATCTAAACAACATTTTGATTATTTTGTCATCAATTTTAATTTAAAAATAATTAAATATTTCATTTATTAAATGATTATTCTGTTAGATGTATATAATGCTTATATATCAATGGAGGGATTTACGTAAAATATTTTATAATTGAAAAGGTGTTTATATAATACATTCATTATTATATTTCATTAATATTATAAATGAAATTATCACTTTAATTCCTAATTATCGAAGAGTTTCTCAATCTTGAAAGTAAATTCTTATAATAAAGCTGATCGTAATTTTATCATTTTGATTAATTTTGAATAAGTAAAATTCTACAAAGGGCAAAATTGCAATTTCTCTCTTTTGCCATTGCTGTTGCTGTTCTCTCTTAATTTTCTTCGCGACTCTTTCCTTCATCCAATCCAATATATCCTCCGCCACTCTTTTTTTCTCTTTCTCCCCCTTAGTCTCGCAATCCATTGCTTTCTCTCCTTCATTGTTCATCCTATTCTCTGTTTTCTATCGATTGATCGCTTTTTCAATTTGAAATTCTTCCCATTGACACTCTTAACAAGAGAAAAATTTTATGATCGAAAAAGAATGAAAAGGAAGAAAATAGAAAGAAAAGAAAAATGAGAGGAAATGAGACAAAAATAGAGAGTTTTTTAAATTTTTTTATATATTATACTATATCTTATCATAGTTCGAAAGCATTTTTGTAATATTTAATCTTTACAACACTAGGGGAAAAAAAATTAAACAAATAAGTTTTCTTTGACAAATGCAAGAATTTAAATGAATTGTCATTGATTGAACTTATATTTAAATATTTTTATAATCTCAAATAAACACTTTACATATAATTTTTTTGATATGGATATTATAGCCCAAGCTAAAGACATACATTAGGGCTGTAGTAATTCAAGTTGGGGCCAAATATTACATTTGTTGAGCCGAGCTGTCACAATTGGCCGAGCAAAATTAATTGGCTGGACTAAGCTGTATGGCAATACTGAACAGTGTGAATTCCAAGAATGCATTGACCGAGAAGAAAAGGCATAGGTATTTATATGAGCCGAGCTAAACTTAGAGGAAGATCCGAGCTGTACTCAGATTTACTTTGGTTCCAGCCAGTTAATAGATGAGAGAAGATAAAGGAGCATGGGGTCACATGTGTCTATCTTTAATTGGTTCAGTTGTAGCAAAATAGTTAGTAGCTTAATGGGCTGTTATGATCTCGGGTAGTGGGATCTTTAGTCATATAAAAAGACTTTGTAAAAAGTTGTAAGGGATATTCATACACTTCAGAAAATAAAAATTGTTCTTGTTTTTGTTAATTGGTGCTCTTGCAGATTATTTTTGGCATCAATTTGGCGCCATCTGTGGGAATTAGATTAAGAGTTAAGGCGTGAGGAAATGAGTAATTCTGGAGATAACATGGAGACCTTTGATGGTGGCTCAGAATGAGCCAGTAGCCATGGCCACGGCAGTTCCACCATCAATAGTTGTGATGCTGACCACTACGACAGAAGGGGGGACTATCTCAGTTCCTATTATGGTGGGGTAAATGACCACTGAGCAGCTAGCCAACTTTTTGTGGTCCACGTTTGGTATTATTGCTTCCATTCAATCTGCTAGAGTACCTGCCATACTTCCCCGGTGCCATCGAGTCCCTTAATCATTCCTTATTTGTCGGGAATAGCACCTGCTATCCCACCAACTCCTATGCCGGTGCAATTCCCCCTGCTTCCGTCGTGCCTAACCTAACACCTACTCTCAAAATGATAATCGCGCTGGGGGCACCCGCTCCTATAGATGGGACAACTCCTCCATGTCCTGTAGCCACTCCGGCCTCAGGAGCAGTTGCGCAAGGAACGGTAGTAGTTGGGCTGTCATTCCCTAATAATCCTGGATTATTCATGGTGGGAAGGGGGCAAGAGCTAACAATATGCCTATGGAAAGGTTATTGGATGAGAAATCGGAGTTAGGAGGTAATCGTGGTTTACTCAAGAAGACAGAGATGAAAATCCCTACTAAATTAGCAGATGACTCCGAGGCGGTGGCAGAAAGTCAAGTCTCAGTGCGGCGTAGTCATGATAAGGAGAGACAGAAGCCTTAGTCAGATTTGATTATAGAAATGGAGGAGATGAGGAAGGAATTGTAGGAAATGAAAAGAATGATGAGAGAAAGGTTGGGGAAGACATTAAGGCTTCTCCATTCTTTGAAGCTATCATGCATGACCCCTTCCTAAAGAATCACAAATCTTTTGCTATGCCCAGGTACACTGGTACGCCTGATCCTGCAGATCATCTTTGTGAATTCGAGAATTTAGCTTTGTTGTATCAATTCTCGGATGGGGTGAAATGTCAAACTTTCTTGACTACTTTGGGAAGCGCCGCCCAAAGGCAGTTCGGACAGTTACCTTCCCGGTCCATTTATACGTTTGGGGATTTTGCTAGAACATTCTTGCATCAGTTGACCAACAAAAAACAGTAAAGGTATAGTGCGCAGAGTTTACTCTCATTTCGACAGGAGAGAATGAGACACTGAGAATCTTTGTTAGGCGGTTCACCACGGCTACTCTGGAGGTTCCTTCATCCACTCCTGAGTTGTCAAGTGGCATTTTTGCTCAAGGACTTCGTCCTAGTCCTTTCTTCAGGTCTTTAAGTAGAAGGCCTGTGGATAGTTATGATGAGCTCCTACGGCAGGCAGAAAAATATATTCATGAGGAAGAGGATTACGAAGTGAAAAGGAGTTGAGGGAGAAAAGGAAAGAAAAGAGGAAGGATCTCACCTCGAAATATATCTAAAGTGTTAATTCGATGAGCATACAAGTTGGAGACTCTAGAGGGAAATAATGTTGCTTGGTCATGGAATGTGCAGAATCTCATGTGTTTTTACATGTAATCTTTAGTTTGGTTTTGTTTTACATTCCTAGTTTCTATTTTGTTTTACTTGGTTAGCTTTGTTGAATATCGCTTTACTTTATTTGATGATGTAAGTTGCTCTTCAAATTCAAAGTCTTTTCGTGTCATATACGATTGCATCAGCTCGGATGAGCTGACTTACAAAGGACGAATGTCCAAGTAAAATAAGCTCGGATGAGCTAACTTACAAGGGACGAATGTCCGTCAGCCCAGATGAGCTAACTTACAAAGGACGAATGTCCTAGTGAAATTAGCTCGGATGAGCTAACTTACAAGGGACAAATGTCCGTCAACTCAGATGAGCCAAATTACAAGGGATGAATGTCCGTTAGCTAGGATGGGCTAACTTACAAAGGATGAATGTCCAAGTAAAATAAGCTCAGATGAGCTAGCTTACAAGGAACGAATGTCCAAGTGAAATCAGCTCGGATAAGCTAACTTACAAGGGATGAATGTCTATAAGCTCGGATAAGCCAACTTACAAGGGATGAATGTCCATCAGCTCGGATGGGCTAACTTACAAAGGATGAATGTCTAAGTGAAATTAGCTCGGATGAGCTAACTTACAAGGGATGAATGTTTATAAGCTCGAATGAGCCAACTTACAAGGGATGAATGTCCATCAGCTCGGATGGGCTAATTTACAAAGGATGAATATCCAAGTGAAATCAGCTCAGATGAGCTAACTTACAAGGGACGAATGTCCGTCAGCTTGGATGAACGCTAATTTACAAGGGATGAACGTCCGTCAGCTCGAACAGGCTAACTTACAAAGGACGAATGTCCAAGTGAAATCAGCTTGGATGAGCTAACTTACAAGGGACGAATGTCCGTATGCCTGGATTAGCTAACTTACAAAGGACGAATGTCCAAATGCAATTAGCTCGGATGAGCTAACTTACAAGGGACAAATGTCTGTAAGCCCAGATGAGCTAACTTACAAAGGACGAATGTCCAAGTGAAATCAGCTCGGATGAGCTAACTTACAAGGGATGAACGTCCGTCAACTCAGATGAGCTAACCTGCAAAGGACGAATGTCCATCAGCTCGAATGAGCCAACTTACAAAGGATAGATGTCCATTAGCTCGGATGAGCTAACTTACAAAGGACAAATGTCCATTAGCTCGAATGAGCTAACCTGCAAAGGATGAATGCCCATCAACTCGGATAAGCTAACCTGCAAAGGACAAAAGTTCATTGGCTCGGATGAGCTAACTTGCAAAGGATGAATGTCCAAGTAAAATTAGCTCGGATGAGCTAACTTACAAAGGATGAATGTCCATTAGTTTGGATGAGCTAACCTGTAAAGGTTGAATGTCCAAGTAAAAATAGCTCGGATGAGCTAAAAAAAAAAACTTAGGGAAAACAGCTCGGATGAGCTAACATGTAAAAAAGAGCAGCGGCATAAGTAAACTCAGCTTGGATGAGCAAACTTACAAAGGACGAATGCCCGTCAGCTCGGATGAGCTAACCTACAAAGGTTGAATGTCCAAGTAAAAACAACTTGAATGAGCTAAAAAAAAATAGCCTCAGGGGAAACAACTCGAATGAGCTAACATGCAAATAAGAGCAGCGGTGCAAGTAAACTCAGCTCGGATGAAGTGCACAGGCCTATACCCTTTATTCCAGACATGAAAATAGAAACAAGAAACTTTCATTTCAAGACCACTTGAAGTTTCCATACAAAAAGATGCAGCACACCAAAATGCTTGAAAGCTGAAATGAAGCGCCAAACACCTCAGCGGGAGACAAATGAATAAGAGCAAAATTGAGCCATAGTTTGCAAGTAGGGCAACTTAGCAGAATTAATTTTGCCCTCGTCTTAGTAAAGCACCATTCTTCTCAGCAAATACATCTCGACAGTAAGATCAAAGATTGCATGGGAAATCTTGGCAACAAAATCAAAGATTGCATAGGAGATCATTTGGGCAATGAAATCAAGAAATCTGCATAGGAAATCACTTGGCAGTAAAACCAACATTGCATGGCAGCTCGTCTTGGAGATGAAGGAAACAAAATCAACATTCGCATGACAGCTCGTCTCGGTGATTAAGGAAACAAAACCAACATTACATGGCAGCTCGTCTCGGAGATTAAGGAAACAAAATCAATGTTTGCATAGCTGCTCGTCTCGATGATTAAGGAAACAAAATCAACGTAGCCATAGCTCTCATCTCGGCAATACATCACTCATTGCTTCAGGGTGTCTCGAAAACAATATCCATGTCGGCAGCAACATCTATCTCGGCGGCACATCCACTTCGGCCATAGCTTTCATCTCGGTAAAGCATCGTTCATTGCGGCAAGTAGCAAACTTAATTTACCTTTAGCTTGGCCTTGGTCATAGTTCAAACTCTTTGAACTAAATTGCGGGGGGAGATATGGCATGGATATTATAGCCCAAGCTAAAGGCACACATTAGGGCGTAGTAATTAGAGTTGGGGCCAAATATTACATTTGTTGAGCCGAGCTATCACAATTGGCCGAGTTGAATTAACTAGCTGAACTAAGCTGTATGGCAATATTGAACAGTGTGGATTCCCAGAATGCATTGATCGAGAAGAAAGGGCATAGGAATTTACATGAGCTGAGCTGAACTTAGAGGAAGATCAGAGCTGTACTCATATTTACTTTAGTTCCAGTGAGTCAACAGATGAGCGAAGATAAAGGAGCATGGGGTCACACGTATCTATCTTTAATTGATTCAGTTGTAGCAAAATAGTTAGTGGCTTAGTGGGCGATTATGATCTCAGGTAATGGGATCTTTAGTCATATAAAAAGACTTTGTAAAAAGTTGTGAGGGATATTCATACACTTTAGAAAATAAAAAATTGTTTTGTTTTTGTTATGCTCTTGTAGATTATTGTTTGCATCATTTTTATTTACACAATATTATCAATTCAATCTCATGAACAATCAACATTCCATGAAATTATCTCACATAAAAACTTGACGTCAAACAATTTCTCATAACTAACTATATATCACATTAACTATAATTCTTATACTTCTATTCCACAATCAATCACACACTCAAAGCTGATCGTTCTATTTTATAAAACAACATATCTACTTTTTTTCCCCTAAAGAAATGAAAAATGAAAAATGAAAGAAGAAATGAAAAATAAGAAACAAAATAACAAAAAATCAATCCTATAGGTTCGTTTGGTTTCATTTTCATACCTCATTTTTACATTTTACACTACTTGAAAAATAAAAGAACATCACTTTTTATTCACTTTTTACATATTTTCACTTGATATCATTTTTTATTTTTATTTTCAATGCTCATTCTCCAGTAACTTATATATATGTTATCTCTCTCTTTTTCTCTCTACCTACAACCTGCTAAATCAAATGTAATTATTATTTTTTTTAATAATTTATTCGAATACAAACTCATTTTCAACTTTCTTTTACTAATTAACTTTTCAAATTCTGAAAATAATGAAAATAAAAACTAACATTGACAACAAAACCAAACGGACCCTACCTAGAGTCCCCTTCAGAGGGCGAAAAGCAGGCCGGCTAGAAGCCCAACACTGTTTCATCCATAGAAATAAATATGAGACCCCACTTGAGGCCCACATAAAGAAAATAGTCATAGGTACATTTTGTACGAGAATTGAAAAGGGTAGTGGGCGGGCGGGCCGTGCCGATTCGAACTCACCGCCTCCACTCCCGCTGTTTTTCATTGCAAAACCCCCTCAAACACTCCAAAAACCTTCTCTCAAATTTTCTGCTATTAGTTTTTCTTTACTGTTCTCATTGTCCTTCAAGTATCTTTTTCTCTTTTAGACCTTCATACAAATGTACGTTTAAATTTTTATATTTTTTTCTTTTAATTATCAGGTGGGAATCAAATTTGATTATATGTCGACTTCCGGCGAAAATTTGGACCTGAATCTGAGCTTAAATCTGCCGCTATCTAGAATGCATTTGGAGACGCAGCCACACTCGCAGCTGCTGCGCCTCGGGCATGTGCCGCCGAACCCTCTGGCCTTTCTTCGGCAACCGAACCCTTTCGCCTTTCTTCCGCCACACTGCAACCCCACAAACACTTCTAAACTCAACCCTGACAAATTTGTAAGTGATTACCAGAAAGGCATTAACAATCAGCAGTCTTTCGGCCCACTTCCAAAGTCGCAGTTGGCGCCTCAAAACAATACGGTGCGTACTTTCTTGGTGTCTTCTGTCTTTTTTTATGCATGTATGGTAGTTTGCTGACTGGAAAATTGGTTCTTGAGTGTATGAATTTTCAATGTGCTTTTTGTATTTTACTTCACTGAGTGAGTAGATTTGTGTTGAACGGTTTTTCATCCTTACTGATGGATATATCTTTGTATTGTCTTTTATTTTTAGTAACTTCTTTTTATACCGTGTCTTTTTTTTAATTGGTGTTTGTTAAGAGTTGTGGTTCAATTTTACCATTAGTTGTTGGATAAAACACGGTCTTCAAGACCCTTTTATATCTCTTTCATTTTTTTCTTTCTTATTTCATTGTCCCGTGTTTCTGATTAATCTATCGTCACATGGCTAAATAATATAAGGTTTAGAAGCGTGTGCAATTTTATTTTTTGCTTTAATTTTGTTGTTTTCATGTCAATGAATTTGTAAGCTGCTTGGAGTTTCAATCTGCGATTTGCACAAGAAAATAAAATCAGAGCAAATATCTGGTATAAGTTGCGAGTGTTCAAATGTTTCAAGGTGACAAAATCATCATGCATGTGAGGGTGGCGTGCGTTGGTATTTCTACAGTTGAAGTAGCGGGCTTAATGGTCCTTCTCTGTCTCTCATACATTAAAGTTCACTATATGTGGTCCTCACACTATTGTGTGAAAGAATAGACACTACAGACACACTCATAATTGCACCTGGTGTTAGTTAGAATTTTCTGTGTGTATATGGTACACTAGAAATACACTCATCATTTGACAGGTGGGGAATTTTAGACTTCGATCAGATGTAGTTGGAAGATACTGTATACATGCTCTGCAAGGAAGTTGTAACTATTGATTGTGACAATATTGTTGCACGAGAAGCACGATTGAAACTTCTAAAGTCTGAGTTGTGGTGCGCCTCTGAGACTTAAAAGGCCATCTAAATGGAAATTTATACAAATTGCTAAAATCGCATTACCTCGGTTATCAAGGAGGTTGAGCATTTGTACCTGGCTTGAGCCCATTTTGATGATTCACATTTTAAAGTTACTTTCAGTTATATTTCTATGCCCAAACCCAATCTGACTACCATGCGGTGAATCTAGAATTGTATTAGGAGCGACATATTACGCTTTTAAATTTGTTGGAGGCTTCAGTTAGTTATGCATGAAGTGAGTCAATGACAATTTTGAGCGCTGAAAATGAAATTTTACTGTTATCTACACGAGCGGGAGTGTATTATTGCCTGAAATCGATTATCGGTATAATGGGTTACCGTATGGCCATAACTTGCATAAAGCTATTAGAGAATGATCTACGCTACTGTCTCGAATCTTCACAGCTTTTGTGTATGATGCAGGAGTAATTTCACCTCTTATGTTGGTAATTACTTAACAACTCAAGTTTCGTGGGCTAATTGCATATGATGTATGTCTCTTTGAACTTCTATACATAAATTCTGAAACTTTTAACTGTTGTTGGAGCAGTCAAATGAACTTGGGAGTGTTGAGGGCGAGATTAGTGGAAATGCAAATGTCCAATTTCCCAAACAGGAGGAAGGAGTGAACAATTTTTCACCTGCACCTGCCTCTTACATGAGTGCTAGACGTAGCACTAGAGCTAAATCTGCAAAACATACCAAAACCATTGTTCAGGAAGCAAAGTTAGGTAAAGTGAGGACTGAGGTTTACACCACGTGGACATGTCTGATTGATCGTAAATTAAGTAGAATTTATTTTCTCACTGATATCTATGTATCTATTTTGTTGCAGAGCCAGTTGATAACTTTAATCTAACTGGCTGCTGTCGGTATGACAGTTCTTTAGGTGAGCCTTTTTTTAATAACATTGGTTTAAACCCTGTGTTGATCTCCTATTTTGTCAATGAAATTTCTACTTCAACTAGATTTTAGAAAGTGATAAATGAAAGATGTTTTTCCTTAGGCTTGTTGACAAAGAAATTTATCAAGTTGATCCAGGAGGGTAAGGATGGTACCCTTGATCTAAACAAAACTGCAGATGTTTTAGAGGTATTGGCTTTTTATTATTCGGGCACTTATAAACCGGAATTCTGCTATTGATGTTTCAAGTATACTGCACGGAATGCTTATGTAAACTATTGCTCATTGTTTTTTTATTATTGTACAGGTCCAGAAGAGGAGAATTTATGATATTACAAATGTTCTTGAAGGGATTGGCTTGATAGAAAAAACGACTAAGAACCACATACGTTGGAAGTATGTTACTATCAGCTGTATGTATTTGTTGTATTTTCCTCATGTAGTTGTTGGCTTATAATCCATGGAGCTTCATTGTGGCAGAGGATTTGGGATCTATGGACCTAAGGAGCTGGATGATGAGGTCTCTCACTTGAAGGTGCACTTATAGTACTTCAATGGATGGCAATTGTATTTTTGCATGACCAACTATACTTTTAATCATCTGCTGGCATCATACAAGATAGGCATATCTTATTGTGTGATAATATTGAAAAGTATGCCTGCATCGGAGTACATGTAACTTTCACTATCAGACTTGTTTTAGTGTAGCACTTTATAACCAAAAGATTTACCAATTTGCTTTCTGGCTTAAGTAACTGCTGCAAAATGGTCAGCTTGTTTATCTGACTATATTCGTAGATCATGTGCCAAAATTCTCACAGCTGGGACTTATACTTGCTTGTAGCTAATATTATTTCTTACTTATGGCATTATCTTGTCACAAAAATATGTCGATCTCTCTAGAGCTACTGTGTACACCCATCGTGTCTAATTTTTCTTTCAAAAAAATCCTAGTTGAATCAGCTTTCTTTTTGCTAGTTTGGGAGCTATTCTTTTGTATGACTAATTTTATACGCAACCCTTATCATGTATTGAACTTCCAACTTTAAAAGAACATATGCTATAGTTCATTGGGTAATGGAACACTGCATACAGAACAGATTGTGACAAGATTTGAATAAGGATGTTAATTTTTGAGTTAAAATAAGTGATTCTGTTTTATTTGCCAACTTGTATATGAAAGACATGGCTCAAAGTTTGTCAAATATGAATATTAGCAACAAACAGTTTTTGTTGCCGTGACAGGCTGAAGTTGAACGTCTATGTGCAGAAGAGTCCAGACTTGATGATCGGATAAGGTTTGATTACTTGAAATGGAGAACAGAGCTTTTGTAATTGAATGGCTTTAGGTGCTTTGCTAACACTTTATCTTTACTCAGGGACAAACTAGAGAGCTTAAGCGAACTAATATCTAATCAAAAATATCAAAAGTATGCAGCAATTTCCTGGTTGATGCTTTCTGTATATTATTAGTGAGATTTGGTTTCCTAACTTTCTGTAAACTTGGACTTTGCAGGAATCTTTTCCTAACTGAGGATGATATTATGAGTCTTCCGTGTCTTAGGGTTTGCAACTCCATCGACTTCCAAATTTATCTTTTATACCTCACTCCATGCTCTTCTAACTATGCATTTTTATGCTGCAACTGTCACAGAATCAATCTGTCATTGCCATTCAACCTCCTCGTGCAAGCTCTATAGAAGTGCCGGATCCTGATGAGGTTTGATATTTTCGATAATCCTGGTTCACAAATTTGCTATTATGTTGGTTTCTCATTGGGCATTATTCCCACAGGACATTGGTTTTTGTCAGAAGCAGTATAGACTTATTGTAAGAAGCACCACTGGACCTATTGGTGTGTATCTCCTGAGGTATGTATTGCAAAAATTATGAGATGATGAAGCTGTAGCTTCTGTTCATGTACTCTTTCATATGCTTGCATATCTCTCTACACCTTGACAGATGCATGCAAAAGGAAACTAATTAGGACAATCTTTACCCTTTCTCTGATAGCCAATTTATGATATTGTCAGCAAAAATCAACAGAAAAGCAAGGACATATCTGTCAAGCGCACAAAATTATTGGATCCATTCACATGGACTAGTAGCAGTAGGGTCAATGATGCAGATCTATCTTCAAGTCCTGGTACTTCAACAAGCTCAAAAGCATATGGGGTCCAGAAAATAGTCCCGTTGGATGTTGGTGTAAGTTCATCTCAGGGCTTCAGTTAGTGACTGAAAGAGCTTCTGTCGTGTTAACCGGACATGATTTTTCCGTGTGCAGATTGATGATGACTACTGGCTGAGATCGGATTGTGAGGCGAGTGTATCAGATTTATGGAGCACAGAAGAGTTGTAATAATGCTTCTTTGATGGTGTGCTGATCCTGGGAATTCCAAATTATTAACTCATAGTAGAGAAGAAAATGAAGGATAAAACCCTATTCCTGCTTTGTATATATTTTCTTAATAATATCTCCTTAACTCCTAGAAAATGGAATTAGATAGTTGTTGTGACATCCCTGGTAATAGCCGGTCGGTTGGTTCCAACACATTATGATTTTCTAGGTAGAAAATAAGCAAAGTTATTGCAGGAGCTTTCCCAATAGGTCTTCTTGCATTTAGAAACTAGAATGTAAATCTGTACCAAGGCCTAAATGTTACGTATCCATTTAGACTGGTTCATCCTGTTTTTGCTGTTTCTTCTTTCGTTTTTACATACTGAATTATTGTGTTACTTGGTGCCAATCCATTATGCTTTCCTGAAATAAATTCAACATCAATAAAGGAACAGTGGGGTTTAGATAATAGTTTGTTTAAGAAAATGCTTTATTTGGACAGGATGCAGAGTTGATGGCATCACTGACAGAGTGAGACCATTTAGCATTCCCCCACATGAGCTGAATCAAAACTTTTCCTCATTTCTCCAATCTCAAAACCACAACCTTTACACCCCCCCCCCCCCCTTTTTTTTTAATAATTGTGATGCTACTTCCTAGACAAGATACTTAGTGCGTTAGCAACAATATTGCATGGTGCACACAATACTTAGTATCCGTCGTTTACGATTAAAACTATTGAAATATCTAATTTCATTTGTTTTCTTAACTTTTGTCTTTCAATGTTATTGATAGTCCAACGAAATACATTTGTCATTGTGTTCTCTCTAATTTTAATGCATTTCACACTTCGTCAGAAGTTCTCACTACGCCTACTGTACTTTAACATGGTAGTTTCCGTCGCTTTTCCAAAATTGAGCCACCCATAAATGTTTTACTCCAAATCATTTTAAATAGTGCTTGCATCATTGCATATGCTGTACTGGAATAAATCATTTGCATTTATAGTCTGATTAACCAATAAAATCCAAAAACAAACCTACAATTCGATTAGGGTAAAATTGGAGTTCAACCAGACCGGAAAATCCGGTTTGCCTAAAACTCAGTTTAATGAAGCTAAGATACGACTGTTGAAAATGGTTTGGCATACTCTTCATTAGCCTTGAAGAATTCTGTATTCCGTTTCCCGAAACCTATTATAAAAGCGAATCTTCCAGACATAACCAATAACGACCGCTCCAAGAGTCGTCATTGATATCTACCGACTGCTTTATGACTAGGAAGAAAAGAATGATTCGAGGAGTACAACCTAAGGTTGAGTCGAAAAGAAAATGGTATATCACTCTATACCGCATGAACAGAATGGGCCCACTGACTATGCACTCTATATATCATATCTATTGAATTACTCGTCATTTTCACACCAAACCAATAGGACCCCCAAACAATCTCGATTATCACGATGATTGCCCCAATGGCTACTTTTTCTTCCTTTTAAAAAGATCAAATGTCTATTTCTAGAAGAAATAAGGCCGTTGAAATTTGAATTTATCATTTGTTGTCCATGAATCATTAAACTGTAGTAAGCTGGAAATGAGAGAATGTACATTAGCACCAATAATCCCATATCTATTCACCTACAGTCTAATTACATGTGGGATTACCACCTTTATTCATCGAGTTGATGCTCCGCCACGTATTTTCCTAGACCTTGCTCGTGTCACTCTGACAGCTGCTTCTAAGATTGCATCCTGTGGAGGAGGAGGTTGAGCGTTTTCATTTGCTGCTGGAGGCACCGAATCAATTTTCTGTACCTGCACTTCATTGGAAGTCGAATTTTTGCTGTTCTCAGCGAGGGCTAGTGTTGGCGTTGTTTTTTGCTCATTCAAGGCTGGGGGAGGAGCAGCAGCTGCTTTTGGATCCTCTGAAGGCCCTGCTTCCTTTGTTGTGTCCTCCTGCTGCTCGCTTGAAGATGTACTAGAAGCGGGAGAAGAGGGTTGTCCATCCTGCAGCTGAGTTGCAGCAGCAGGTCTGTGGTTTGGTGGCACACTGGGTTTCTGGACTCTAGTACCTTGCTGCTGTGGCTGCAATGTCAAAGAAGAAAAGATCTCCAATTGAGAAAAAAGATCATAAAGCTAAACCAAGGAGGCAACAAGTTTGAATGAGGGTATAATAGGAATCTAATAAAACAGAAACATACAGAACAGCAACTCTAGACTCAAACCTCAAAGTTAAAAGTTGGGGTTAAACCGAATGTGCTACATCTTACGGGTTTGAGATAACACAAAGGGCAAATTGCAAAATGTTGTCGTGCCAGATGAAGAAACAGATTGTATGCTAGAATACGACATAGTTTCCTAATAATATATTCTGGAAAGTACCTGAGCTGGTCGAGGGGGAGTTGATTGTGAAGCAATATACTGTAAAATATCAAAAATTCTAGTCTGACCATAGCTCGCAGCCTTCTGCCAGTACAAGACTGCCATATCTCCAGCTCTTGTCCTCAGTTCTAACAAATTACGATCAATTTCTGTCTCATGCTTAGCAACATAGGGTCTAAAAAAGGAGTCATAAACATACGTTGTTCCCTGAAATCAATATAGCAAAGAAGGCATATAATAAGAATACATAACGAAGATACTAAATAAAAACTCCACACAGGATTACCCAGAAAAGAGCACAGACCTTGGTTTTAGGAAACCACAAGTATATAAAGAACGCCAACTTAGCTTCACCATACATCGGAACCCTTCACAACAATTTTACAAAACAAGATCTTCAAAATGAATCTAAAAAAGGCATAAAAGTTTTAGTGTCTGAGCTATTTAAATATTTACCAGCCAATGAACATATCTCCAATCCTTTCAAAAACTGTCAACCCAGCCACCAAGATCCTGAAAATTAAAGAAGACTTAACACCTGAAAACTTGTAACTACATCATCTGGAGGATAATTAAAAATGTATTATACCAATACTGGCACCAAAACTGAAGTTGCTCAATGTCAGGCTTATTCATTTCCACAGTTTTAAAGCATTCATACGCAGGATAAGCATAGCCAAAGATCAGCCTGCAACAAGTGTAGAAAACTAAGAAACATGTGCAATGGAAATGAAGGGGACTAATTTTCAATGAACTAAAAACTGGGCGTGGTGCATACAGCAGTCCTCTAGTGACGAAGGATCCGATCATCTTGAATCCCTGCCACAGACATAAAGCATTTGTTAGGCCAAGACCAGCAATCACTGAGTCAGAAAAGGCTAAAAAAGATTTCATGAGCCTGCAAACATAGACCTTGGACTTATTTGTAGATCTCAACTTTTAACAAAATCATTTTCTATTTTGTCCATTTCTCACTTCCAAACACCTCTTTCTGTTGTTAAAACTTACTATCTTGATGAACTCTGTTAGATACTACCTGAGACTTGAGAATTATTTCCTTGTGATCAGAGTCAAGGAAAACATGACAAGAATGAGTGTTTATATGTGCAAAAATAACAGCAACTTTAGAAAAACCATACCTTATAATTCTCTCATTTATGTCTTTTATTTTTGTAATTGTTGAATTAAAACTATAATTTGGCATACAAAACAGTTACAAAATCAATTATCGTGTGATCTACTTACACTCATTTTTGTCACTAATAACCTAGATCCTAACAGAGCATCACCAAAAGTTGCAAATTCAAGTTTTTCCATTCTCTTGCTTCTTCGACTTGTTTATCATTCAGTTTCCATCCAACTACAACCCAAAACTTAGTAATAATGGCTGAAAAAAGTAATGCAGTATTTCTACCATTTAGTTTGTGAAATTAGGTTTTATGTTTTATTTACTTACTTGGCCAACCACAAGTATTCCAAATCGTATCAAATGAATAATTAACACCCCTCCCGTAAATTTCCTAAAGTGCATGAATCAAAACAAGTATATCCATAGAAAAAAAAACAAATAGAAAATAAAATACGGCAATGAGAGCAGAAAATTTCACATTTCGAATGAACATCGTATCTACGAAAAAAGAAAAGAGATAGGAAAAGAAAGAACACTATGCCAAAACCGTAAGCAGCAAATCACGAAATCATACCAGTGTGGCACATGAATATTAATCAATTGTTTAAAAAATGATCTACCGAAAGAAAAGAGGCACTTGATACACTTTCTTCGCTAAGAAAAATACCTTCACAGATTTATTGGTTAATACACTTAACACAAGAATTGCAAACCAAAAATACATAAATAATCAGACGACTAACCAAAAATTGTAATTTAAAAGAGAGGATTCAGTAAGATATTTAATCAGTACCTATGTAATGCAAAGATTCAACCGCAACAAGATAGGAAATAGCCGTTAGGCTCAGCGCCGCCGAGAAAAATTGCACAGATCAATAAACGAAGTCGTACTGAGAGCTTCTCGAAGTTGCTAACGTTGTACGGAAAATCGCCGCCGCCGCAGAACGACGGTGGGCCGTTAGTGTGTCGGCGGCCGAAGAGTGAGAATGCAATAAGGGACCAGATTTTACAGCGTGGTTTTGAAATTTATCTATTCTCCAGACTTCTATTTATCGCAGTTTCTCAAGGTCGAGAGGGGAGGCTTACTGTGTGGAAGGGTGCACGATTTAGCGTGAGCTTTTATGACCGTAACCGTTGGACATTTATTGTTGAGATCTAATATTTGGGAAGAAATAAAATGGATGTCTGCTGCCTGCTGGGATTGGGATTGGGATTGGGATTGGGATTGGGAAACCATCTTCCCTCCTTACGTGAATTACTAATTTGCCCTCATGTCTCTATTGCTATCTAATTACCAAAATAACCTTTCTTTTGTCCCATTAATAAGCACGTGCATCGACCATTAGCTTTTATAGAAATATTTTGGTCGGTCATTCTTCAAACCCTCAATTCAAAGAAGACCCCTAATCCTTTTAACCTAAACTAAACCACATTCCAACAATCTATGTGGAAGCTCAAGCACAAAGTTTTTTAGGCGAACAATAAGGTTTGGACCTTACACTTTAGTATTACCTTTCCCCCCTTTTTTTTGTTGTACTTTT
Organism: Jacaranda mimosifolia; assembly: GCA_018894105.1. Taxonomy (NCBI): domain Eukaryota; kingdom Viridiplantae; phylum Streptophyta; class Magnoliopsida; order Lamiales; family Bignoniaceae; genus Jacaranda; species Jacaranda mimosifolia. The sequence goes on along the minus strand of CM032131.1, from coordinate 24,610,413 downwards.
AATTTCTTCTTATTGATTTTATTTTCGAAATAAACACTGATATTATTTATTACGTGATCAATTTCACCCTTAAGACGATCAACTCCTCAAGCAACTATTTTGTCGATCTTTGTTTTTCAAAATAATTAAGAAATTTTTTAAGTAAACTTATAAGCTTCTAAAATATATTAAATATTTTAAAATATTTAGTAAAACTTTTAGTAAATGAGCTTTTATGCTTAGAAAATTAAATGTTAGGAACATACAAGTTCCTATTCTTGAAAAAAGAAGAAATTTATTATTCATATTTTAAAATCTTAATGATACACTTTATTTTGATCATACTAATTGTAGAATTTATTGGAGTATTTTCGAATTTGTTGATCTTGTAGCAGTACAATGAAAAGAATGAATATTTTATAAATTCGTGACTTTGAGATTTTTTTTATCAAGTTCATTGTTATATTAAATAAAAAAAATTATTTTTTTTCCATTTAGAATCAATCTGAATCAGCCCATTATACATATGATTTAGTACCCAACTATTAAATAGTTTATTAGAAACATAAGAGACAACTAAACATATGATTTAATATCCAACTACTAAATAGCTTATTAGAAACATAAGAGACAAACAACTAAACATATGATTTAATATCCAACTACTACATAGACAACCAATTTGAAATGTCATGAAGTCCTATGCTCTTCAAGGATGTCCTCAGTGAAAAACACATAAAAATAAAAAAATAAAAAGGGACCAAGCAAAAAGCTTATTAAATGTTGGAGTCAATGGTATTTAATAAATTTTACTTATTGTATATTTCAGCCAGTCATTTCTATGCATGAAAGCAACATGTACTCTACCCATCGAGACCTCGAGTTAAGTAGGTCATTTATCATCCTAAAGAGAACCAAAAGGAATCCATCCTATTGATGAATTGTGAGTATCAAATTTCTTATGAGAAATAATGATAAGCTATGTGTTGAACTCAAATTTAATCTCTTTTCATACTTCATAAGCACTGATTAATTCACAATTCCATTTGCTAGCGTCATAGATAACTATGTTACTCACAGTCGTAGACGAAGCCAGTGGGGCTGGCAAGGGCAACCGCCCCCGCCCCCCTCCCCCCTCCCCCTCAAAATATTAAAACTTAATTTTTTATATTGAAAATTCTAAAATATTACAATTTTGTCATCCCACAAATTATAAAATTGTCATTCCTTTTATTGAAAATATGCCCATTGCCATCGTCCTTCTTTGTCTTTCTATTTTTCTTGTATCGATTGTTTTGAAACTATATAGGTTTTGAATGATTAGTACGTATGATGAAATAAAAAAAAAAAATCATATTTTTGGTAGTTCAGAATTTCGCCCTCCATAATAAATTTTTTTGGCTCCGTCCCCACTTGTAAATAATTATGTCACCCTTCGCAGCATATCACGTTCTTCATTACGAACTTATATACATATTTCTTGAGCTACTCAATTTTCAATGGAAATATTCTTTCATTTAGAGGAGATACTCATTTATTCAAAATTGATCAACACAAATTGCAACACACTAGTGTACTTAACTTAAGAGAATTGTCTTCCAATATGTAAATAATTTTTTCTCAAGATAGCAATACAACAAGTCTCAAGAAGAAAGAAAGAAACAATGTTTTAAACTATCCTAAAAGAAGATAATTGAGTTCCATGGAGTGCAAGTGTACATATATGAACTTATGAACTTCCGTAATGAGTTATTATAAGAATTATTGAATGAATCATCAAATGAATAAATTTACTAGTATGTGAGGTCTATCTTTAATTGTTGAAAAATTGTGTTTGCATGAATATGACTACGAAAAAGAATTATGCTTGAAAAGAAATATTGATTTAAAAAATATTTATTGAAGAGGCATATTTTTCAAGAAAGTGCAGATTAAAACGGACACATTTCTATTAGCACCAACTGTATATAAATCAACAGTTGAAAATAGTGATAAAAAATGTTATGTCTTCACATCTCTTCTAAAGTCACATTTGTCTTCTCATACAATCATGTTTTTCCTTTTTAATTTTCAATTAGAGCAGGTGACTTTTTAGTTCCTGATATTTTTAATTAACAAATCATATTATTTTTAAATAGTTTATCTTTTACTTTAATTTTTCAGTCACTCATAATCAATTTAAATCATTTTAAATTCAAAATTATTCTATTTAAATAATTAATTAAAACTAAAAATTTTAAACCAATTCTGTAAGAGAGTCCATATATATATATATATATATAAATTTTTAATGTGACCTCTTCATAATGAAGGTTGACTTTCTGACAAAAAAAAAGGCAGGTGCATCAATAATTCTTGCGCGTTTCCTTTTTCATTATAAATGATTATTTGTACTTTAATTAAGCCTAATCTTGCACAGATAAATCACTTTTACTTGGTTGATTGTTAGGTGAAATGTTGCTTCTTGAATGGAAGTGATTATGCTAAATAGTTGAATGATTTGATTAACATAATCAATTGCAATAGGACAAGATTATTGATTTGGAGTTGAAGTGATGGTCCAAGGTAAAAATATAGTCAAGTTAGATCTACAAATTCCAGACTATCGAGATATAATGTCGGTTCAAGTTACTTTTGAATGATACAATGTTGTCAAATTCAATGTGTTGGAGCTTATTTATGTTCCACTCGTGATCATCCACTTATTCACGAAAATAGATTTTAAACTTATGTCTTTAGGTTAATTGGGTAGTTTATTTTTATTTTTTATTTTTTATATTAATATAGGCATGAATATTAAGAATTCAATCAAATTCATAAATTGAATCTCACTCACGTAAATATATTTTATAATAGTATATTATTACTGATAATATTTATAATAAAGGTCACATGCTCTTAAATATATTGCTAGATCAATCAAATACATGATCATTTTATCGAAATTATGGAAGCTAGTTGCCATATAAGTGAAAAATAATTTTATGAAGGTCAATGAATTCTCTTCTATTTGGGTTGTAGTTGGATTTCTTGACTGGTTGATTGACTCAATGTTATTGACTTACATTTATACGTGTGAGATTTGATATTTGAATTTTAATAAATTCTTAATGAATATACGCATATAAATATAAAAAGATAAGTGTTTCAATTGGACCCTTGTTGTACATGTTGTGCTATAAGACATCTTCAATCTAGCATTTCCTTGTGTCTAAGTGGTGTTTTTCATTTTAGAGCCCGTTTGGTTTTATTTTTCATTTCATTATTTTTAAAATGTTGAAAAGTAGTTAGTAGAAATGAGTTGAAAATGAATTTATATTTGGATGAATTGTTGAAAAAGTAACGATTATGTTGGATTTAGTAAGCTGTATGTGTAGAGAGATAGAAATAATGGAATAGAAAGAGAAGATATATGAGTTATTGAGAGATGATATATAAATTATTGGGGAATGCGTTTTAAAAATGAAAATAAAAATAATATCGGGTAAAAATGTGTAAAAAGTAATATGTTATATTTTTGAAATGACAGAAAATGTGAAAAGGAGTTTTGAAAATGAAACCAAACGGGCACTTAATATTTTAAATTTTGAATTCTTGTCATGTCGTGAAATAAGGCAACTTCAATCTTATATCTCGTTCTCTCATTAAATTGTGTTTTGACTTTAATTTTGCAAATCGCAATAGTAAAATTTAAAAAAGCAAAAATAAATTTATCAATTTATCATTATCATGAGAGAGAGAGAGAGAGAGAGAGAGAGAGAGAGAGAGAGAGAGAGAGAGAGATTTAACAATAGAAAAGCACAGAATAAATGTTGCCAAAATGAAGGAAAGTTACTCAAATATTACATCTAAGAGAAATGCAATGTGAAAATAAAATAAATAAATAAATTGGACATCTTGCTAAGACAGGAAATAAAGTTTTGAAAGAAGAGGTCCAAAAGCAAAATTCAGGGGCATACATATGTTGCGACAGGTGAAATATATACTAAGGAGGCTTTTTTGATACCTTATAAGGTTATTTAAAATTTAGAATATTCTATTAATTTCGTAATCTAATAATCTTGTTTGTAGCACATACATCGGATGATTATTGTGCAACCATAAACTACCAGTACAATATATGATAGTATCTAAAATTATTTATGAATAATTATTTAATGAGTTAATTATAGTATTACAGATCATATAGATTAGATTGAATAGAAAAAATACGTATCCCTTCTCTAAGGACATTTCTATCATTTTCAGAGCTCCTCATGAAATTAATTTATTTGGAATCAGTAATTATACAAGTTCAGGTATATTTTTTAAAAAATTAAACTTTTGTTAGAATTAGAACTTCTTTTTGACATAACCAACAATTATGATAGGTTGAAGTAACATGTTGGTTACTATATTCAAATTTTATATTTCAATTGGAAAAGGTTTAATTTTAATGTACTAACATAACATATTTGAGATACATAAAAAAAAGTATATGTAATAAGCTCAAAAAATTGTACTAAAATTATATGATATTCAATGTAATAATACACATAATGAAAAGTTCGGTTTTGGTTTAAATTTTAAACTTATTAATTAAAATCGCAATGTATAGATTAGGGTGAATTTTACTTTGCTTCCCTTAACTACATCAATACAACACCTTGCCTCCTTGAACTATAGAATATAACCTTTATCACCTCAAATTAAAAAAATATAATTTGATTTAAATAAACTTTATATTTCTCTTTCCAAAATATTTGAGAAAACATTTAAAAGTTTAATTTAAATTAGGCCAATTATAAATTTCCTTAGCTGATTTTTATTCTTAACATTATGATTTAAAAATAATTATAGTTTAACAAAGTAACTTTATTTTTAATAAAATATTTTGAGAAAAAGATAAAACTAAAACATATTATATTTTCTTAATTTGAGGAAATAAAATATTTCATGAAGAGAACAAAATGAGTCTCACCATAATTTATTTTAAAAACACACAACACACACATGTACCGTATATAAAAGCAATTGTAAGGTACTATTTTTTTTAGAGAAAGCATTACAGACGATGAATTTATATCCTTTTGATAAATTAATATTTTTTTATTTTTAAATAAATAAATTAAAAAATAAACTACACATAATACACATAAAGTGCACAATACGCCTATTTTTAGTCAAACACAAAATCTATCACAAAATAGGGGAGACTATTATTTGGTATGTAATGGATGTGGATAAGTGGATGGGGAGCAAAGTATATTTTTTAACCAACCAAAAGGCAACAGGAACTGCAGAATCTCCCTTTAAGTTTCTTAAAATAATAGTAATGGCCCGCACTTTAGCTTTTATCCATTTTCAGCCCCACACTTTATTATTTCCCATCTCGTTGCTTTTTCGTCACTCATTTTCCTTTACCATATGATAGGCTCCCAACACATATGCATCACTTTTTTAAGGCCGAAAAAGGGAATTAATTTGGCCCAAGTGTTATGCTATAGTGGGGCTAAGGGTTATTTTTTAATGGGATTAAATGTATTACAAACAATTAAATATTAATATTTGATTTAAGGAAGCAAATCTATTCTCACTTCGGGATTTTTAATTTTCACGATTTTAATCCTGATTAGAAAAGGTCGAAGAAATTTTCTAGTTATGAACCGGATAAACAATTAAATATGTGACATTTGGTTAGAATTTAGAATTTATTGTGATATATTTTATTTTATTCTTTTTGTGGAATAATTTTTTAAGATAGTTTTTAACATATGGTTTAACGTGAAACACTTGATATTGCACATAATTTTTTTTTTAATATATATCTATACTTTAAGAATCATTAGTAAACGAAAAACACTTATTTTATCCAAAAATTACGTTTAAAATGCTCAATTTAATTCTTTACTAACTTTTCCTCGATAGGGACAAACCAAACCCACAATTTTATTTTTTCTAGTGCAAGAATCTGCATTGATTGTCACGCCTGACCATTTTGGCATAATATAATATAATATATTACCAAAGTTGTAGACCTCTTTTACAAGACTAAGTTGTTAATAATAATTTAGAACAACGGCTATGTGGACTTTAGAACCGCATTGGTGGACTGGGAAGAAGGTATATTTAATTTTCTCAACGACTCAATGGTATGAGATTTATTTTATTTTATTTTTCTTAATTTATTTTCAAATTAAAACTCACCATACATATATATGCAGTTTTGCCATATGAAATTAATCTACGCAAAATGGGTTTTCTCAATTTTAGCTAATGGGTGATTAGTAGGACACTGAGTCGTGCTAGAGTTATGTTCCACCAGCCTTCGCGTAAATCATTATGATTTAAGCTTATGATAATTCATCAAACCCAACAATTGCAAGTGGTGTGTTTGTTGATTAACTGCCATAAATCGCAAGGACAGTCTTTGTCAAATGATAACAGCAAATTTGGTTAATTATTCAGAATATTATAAATTAGGAGGCTAAAAAGTTAAGTGGTAATGTCAAAAATCAATGTTGTTAGGGCTCAATTAGGTAATATATTATCCCATCCTTAGAGATTTTACGGAGAGAATAAAAAACACGTAAATAGTCATGTTAGCACACAAAGAAGCAAATGGGGCAATAGATCAATCTTTCTCAACTCCTCGTCGCAGTAAATAGTAATTGAAACAATTTGCCTTTCCATTCCAACTTATCCACCACTACCTTCATCACCAGCACCAACAACAATAACTTTATAACTAGCTTAGCTAGTCGATTCGAAGTTGATTGTGTTGACCAAAAGTTAGTCGCTAAGAGAACCTCATTCCAGCAAGAAATAGTCAAACACTCAAACCCTACTACTTCTCTACATCTGTTCTTAGAAAAATGAGGACAGTTCCTTAATTATAAGCGGTTTGGATTTGTTTTCTAGAGGTATTTTTATTTTCTGATGAAAAATTAGTTATAAAAGTGTTTTTGAAAACGGAGTGTTGTTTTAATATTTTGTTTAAAATGTAATGATTATGTAGGATAGAAAATGAGTTGTATTGAAAAATATTGTGTTTTGTATTAAAAATCGTGCAAACGTGAGTAGAAAAAAATAAAAACTGAAGAAAAGTGAAAATGGAGAGAGAGTGTAAGAATTTGTTCAAAAAAATATTGTGAGAATAAAAATATTTATAAAAATGGGAGAGAAATTGATGACTTTATGTTTTTATTTTCAACAGAAAATAAAAATAAGTCCAACAAATAAAAATAAAAATAAACCGGCCCTAAATTTTTCCAAGTGCAAAACTTGATATCAGAAGATACAAGAGAAAGGCAAAAATCCGGGAAAAAGGGACGAGTGGGGAAGTAATCAATTCCCCAAAGTTGAAAACAAATTGAGGACGAGTGTTGATGGGCGTTAAGCCAGCGTGGTCGCTCGTCACTCCCCCACATGCTTTACAATGATGGAAGGTGGTTGGCTTGTCACTCTCACGCCCAATTCACACTATATACCAACTTAATTCCCATGTATTTTGGGGCATCATAAAAATTCTATGTCCGTAATAATGTCCTATTGCAATATAGACCCAAAACATTCTCCTTCTCTAGTACGATGTACAATTGAATTGGTCAATTATTTAATGTATATATTCTGGTACACAAATTAGAGAGGGATGTTAATAGGCGGTTTGAATTTGTTTTCTAGAGGTATTTTTATTTTCTAATGAAAATAAATAGTGAAAAGTTAGTTATAAAATTATTTTTAAAAATGGAATATTGTTTACATATTTTGTTTAAAATGTAATGATTATGTAGGGTTGAAAATAAGTTGTATTTGAAAAGTGTAGTGTTTTTGTATTAAAGGTCGTGCAAATATGAGTAAGAGAAAATAAAAAGTGATGAAAAATGAAAATAGAGAGAGTGTAAGAGTTTATTTGGAAGAATATTTTGAGAATGAAAATGGGAGAGAAGTTGATCGCTTTTTATTTTTATTTTCAACAAATAATGAAAATGGGTCCAAAAGACAAAAACAAACGGCCCTAAATATTTTTAAAGGTCTATCTTGAGTTCAACTTGTTAGGTATATAGTTTAGTACAAAATTAGGAAGCTGATCTAAAGGATATCAATTATTATGGCCTCCTTGGGTTGTCAACGGCCGGATTTGGATCCAATCAGTAGTATCGAATTCGATTATTAAACTTTATATTTCAATCGGATCCGATATTTTATAGAATCTTTGTTAGTCGGTATCATATCCAAATCCAATTGATATATGAAATCTGATAAAAAAAATTGTCTTTTTTGGATTGTATAAGAATATATAAAGTAAATTTACGTCATATTTAAAATTTTTAACAATTTTTTATTATATATTAGTCTAAAAGTTAATTATTTGAATACTAAACCCCTATTTTATATTATATTAATGTATAAATGAACTATTATATATTATTATATTTGACATTTTATTGGTATCTCTCTTATTTTTGAAGCTAAGAACTCAATATTAATAGCATAATGTAGACTTTAATATAGATATTATGTCAATATATTATATAAATTTTATTTTAAAATCTTTATTATATTATATATATAAGAGTATTAATTTAATATAAATTATTACAGTTTGAATTTGAATCTTTAATGAATTGAATTGTTTAATTCCATATTCGATCAACTTATTTCAGATTACAGATATTTATAATCGAATCTGATCAATTGAATATTTCAAATCAGATGAAAATTCTAAAATTCGAATCGAATTTAAATTAAAATCCAATTCATCGACAAAATTCGATTTGAAGATATTGGGAGCTCGATGTAACAAAATGAATTCCATGTTTTGCAGAGATGGGAATATTTAAGGACCCGTTTGGATATCCTCCTTACAGAAGTTTTCTTCATGGGTTGATGCACAGAGATGACGCGAAGAACATGTAAAGAGCATAAGATGCTCTACATTTTTTTTTTCTTTCCTTTTTCTTCAATTTCAATCAATTGTTTATAAGTATTATTATTATGAGCATATAGTGGAAGCAACTTAGGTACGAAATTTAATTTATTAAAAATTGACATTACATCCACAGTTTCAATTACAAAACTGATACTTGACGTATAGAATATAAAAACACACATTTATATTGTTCAACAGCATGCCTATGTGTATTGCAGTATTCTTTCTCATGCTATGAGAAAAACTATTTTGATATAAGATAACTCTTCAATTTAATATACCCAAACCTCATTATTCAACATAAAAAAAAATCTTTTTGTACAGTAACCCTGGAAATTATCAAATAAATACTCTTAATTCATATGTATTACGCCACTCATAAATCAAAATAAGTATTTCATGAATTTCATGAGTGTGTTTTGAGTGATTAATGAACATTTTTATAATAAATTACTTAACTATTTCTCCTATAATTAGAAAACATAATACTTAAGAAAAATCTTAGGGAATGTTTGGTTATGTTTTTTCAGAACAAAATTATTTTAGGGAAACATAACCAAACATACCCTTATTTTCCCTCTAAAATACTAAAAATAATTTTTCCAAAATACTCTCTCCCAAACTTCTGCATTTTTCAATATATACATACATACATATATATTAGATAGATATATCATATATATTTTATTATTATTTTAATCATAAAAAAAACACTCAATTCCACTTTCACATCTCCAAAACACAACAAAAAAGAATTGATTTGACTATTACAGTAAAAAATGTCTCCCCCAAAAATATAAACAAACATACCAAAACTCTCCAAAACCAATTTTTAACTATTTTTCAAAATATAACCAAAAATTCGTTACATTCCCCAACACAACTTTTACATTCTCCAATATCACTTTCAACATTTATTCTCCCAAAATACATATTAAAACCAGACAAAAAAACATAACCAAACATTGCCTTAATTTTACAGTACAGAAGTAATAGAATCAAATCATTTGGAGAATAAAAATTTAATCAAACTTAACCTTTATATAACTAAGTAAATCCTAACATTTACCTTATGAATATGAATAATTAAAAACTAATTAGCAATCAACAATAAAAACTGTAAAACCCTTGAAATTCGGTATTTCAAAAAATAAGAATTTAGAAATTAAGATTTTGATTGGTCAGATTTTAGGGCTCGAAAAAGAAATAAAAAGGACTTAATTGCAAAAATGTCGAAAGTTTTGGGGTAAATTTGTATTTTTTAGAAACTTGATTGGACCACATCTTGAAAGTTTTGGGGTTGCATGGCTATAATTTTTGGGCAAAGGGGTCAAGTTATGCACTAACTATTTTTTGGGGCTGAATTGAAGTGTTGCAATTTTCTAGAGGACCTAATTGAAGGATGAGAAAAAGGTTTGGGGATGAAATTGCAATTTCTAAAAATTACATTTTAAAAGGTGCATGCCAACTTTTTTTTTTCCCTTCCTATTCCTTTTTCCCCATTTTCTTCTCCATTTTGTCCTTTATTCTTACCATTTTCTCTCTTCTCCAGCAACCTTCGCCGGCGACGAAAACACCCCAAACTTTGTATCAATCTCTTCCTCTCTTCACCTAGAACACAACCATACTACTTTCATCCAAATCCCACCAGCGTAGTGGTCGAAAATTGAGACCGAAATTCCAGCGTGGTAGAGCTTAGCAGGTTTGCCTTTGCGGCGACTTTTAGCGGCGGACCCAGGTACCTTTTTGACGGGCTCAACTCGAGGATCACGCTAGTAGCTTCATCTTCTCAAACGGACCACTATGGATGGAGGAATTAAGGAAAAATTGCATGGCGGCGAGTGGTGGTGAAGGGTGATTGGAGCTTAAATTGAGCTTCAATTTGATGGAATTTGGTAAAATTGATCGAAGGGTCTGGTTATTTGAGCTGAAAGGCTTCTTTTGGTGGTGGTTTGGGTCAATTTTAGTGGTGGTGCACGGAGGCGGCTGACGACAGCGACGCGGCGGCGGTCAGAGGACAGTTTTTTCCTCTTGTCGCGAGGATCGTGACGGTGGTCTTGGTTTGTGAATTCGAGGTCCGGTTGATCAGATCGTGGGTATAGAAGTTGGTTGATGCTTATGTGTGTGTGTATATATATATGCATGTTGTATTAGAATTCTTAATCTTGTATTATGAGGATCATATATAGTTGTTTTATATTTTTAGCCATGCATAGTTTAGTATATCGCACAGTTGGCTAGAATTATGTATTGATGGATATTAAGAAATGGTTAATTGAGTTATTTAAATGATTAATCTATGATTTGATGAAATTGAAACTTGAGAAATGATAATTGGGTGATTTGAGAAGTTATAGGACTAAGACTTGATATATGCATATGCCAGTATGAGTTTAGTCAGCATGGATTATACTATTTTATGAAATATTGGGAATTATCGAGTTAATTGGAAAAGAAAACCCTAATTTTATGGGTTTGGGACTTAAGTGGCAAGAAATGAGTTAATTAAGATAATTGGACTATTACTATTGATTGGGGAAGACGTTATGAGATTTGATATGTAATTAGGAACTGGGATTATTTTGGCCATAACGACTTTATTAGCCATTTTAGGCCAATAGTACCGTTTAAACTTTAAAATACCGTATTAATTGGTAAATTAGTGATTCTGGATTATTAATGGTATAATTGTGATTAATAGGATTAAGTATGGATTTTGATTATAAATATTCTCTTTGGTTAGGTAACAACGAAGTGGGTCCCACAGATCAGTAGGTGGCAACAACTTTTCTGAGAATACGGAGGTGAGGGTCTGCCAATCTGACACTTCATTTCACTTTACGGTATTTGTGATAAACCCCTGTGAGGGTTACTATTTTTGAACTGACTGTACTGTTATTGAAATCCATGATCTGTTAAGATATCTTTGATATTCTATTATCTGATTCGGACACCCCTATGAGGGTTATTTATGTTATGATTCTGCTTATTGTTTGTTCTGGCGCCTAGAACGTTTATCTGATATATGTTATCTGTTCGTTCTATTATATGTCATGTTATCTGTACTATTCTGATATCCGATTGTCCTGTTATTCGACTGTTCTGTTATCTGCCTGATCTGTTTATACTGTCTGACTTTCTGTACTATTAGTTGCCACGCTAGCACATATATCTGTGATATGCTAGGGATACTCCTAGGTATCTATCATTTGTATGTGATATGCTAGGGAGACTCCTAGGTATCTACCGTCTGTCAATGATATGCTAGGGAGACTCCTAGGTATCAGTGATGTGTCAGGGATACTCTTGAGCATCAATAACGTGCTAGGGATACTTCTAGGCATACCATCTGTCTGTGATATGCTAGGGATACTCCTAGGTATCTACTGTTTATCTGTGATATGCTAGAGATACTCCTAGGTATCTTCCATCTGTCAGTAATGTACTAGGGATACTCCTAGGCATACCGTGTGTCAGTTATATGCTAGGAATACTCCTAGGTATCTACTGCATGTCTGTGCTATGCTAGGGATACTCCTAGGTCTACCACCTGTTTGCGATGTGCCGGGGATACTCTTGGGCATCTACCGTGTGTCAAGCCGTCACGCTTGGATAAGACTGACTGAAATGTAAATGTCATTTGGAATTGTCCTGTCTGACCGTATTCTGACTGACTGAATGTATTCTGCATGTTAGACTGTTCCTGACTACTTGAATGTATCCTGTTGTATTTTGTTTAATTGTTGATTGATGATCTGTTGAGTCGATTTCTTCCTCGACAGATCCCCATTATATATGTTTACAATTATCCCTCACTAAGTCCTTTGGACTTACCCTCATATATTTTGGTTCTATCAAATAGGGATTAAGTAAAGGATTGCACTTCAGGCTGGACATGAACGTTTTGTAATAGATCGGGTGTTGAATGTATATATGAAAATCATCTGATTGCTAAGTATGGATTCAAGACATGTGATATGTCATGTTGACATGGATGACTTAAGGAATGTAAATATTTTGTTATGTAAGAATGTGAATTATGGCATTTACTTAGAGGTTTATCGGGTATGATAAGTTTGAAATTCTGCTGCTTCTGATAAGTTGAATTTGAGATTTTGTAACGTGTATTTAGTATATGTGTTGTATGTTACATGATTGTTTAAGGTTAAATTTATTGTTTGGTGACAGGTTTGTTTATGTTGAAATTCACTGCTGTTTTCTGATAAGTTTTGAAATTTTTTTCGATGGGATATTGATTTGTATTTTGGACAATTTTTAAGTCTGGATTAGAGTGGCGCTTTGGCTCAGGTGCTGTTCCGAGTTGGGGCGCTACAAAAACTAACAACAATTTCTAATAAGAAACATTGGGCTAAATGCACATTACACCCCTATGTAATTCAAAATTGCCACAAAATCCCCTGTGTTAAAAATGGAGTCTGTTTAGTACCTCGTGTTTCAGAAAAATTGACTCGCTCGCCCCAGCAACACTATTCTGTGAGAAAAAAATATGAAGAGATAGATTTGCCCTTCTGGGGATAAAAAAAAAAAATGCCACGAAACCCCCTTATGTGTGCTGAGGAAGATTTTGGCCAATCTTACAAGTTTCTAGAGATGGCACCCGCGGGGAGCTACTCCCCCGTCCTCGTCCCCGATCCCCGCCGTGGGGAAATTTTTCCCCCCGTCCCCATTCCCCAAATCCCCAGGGGAATCCCCAAAATATTTCTTATTTGTGCATAAAATGACTAAAAAATAAAAAATAACTAGGCCTCTATTAATATATTTTATTAATTTATATTTTATAATTAATAAATTCTTATAAATTATATGAAATTACTAAAAAAGTATAAAAAAAATAATGTATATATATAAAATAGTATATATGAAATATATAAAATAAAATATAATATATATATATATGTATAACAATATATGTGTAATATAATATATATATATTTTATTAATTTATATTTTATAATTAATAAATTCTTATAAATTATATGAAATTACTAAGAAAGTATTAAAAAAATAGTGTATATATAATAGTATATATGAAATATATAATATAAAATATAATGTATATATATAATAGTATATATGTAATATAATATATATATTTTAATTAATATGACGGGGCGGGGAGTATGATCCCCGTCCCCGTCCCCGTCCCCAGATTAGCTTCGGGGAGAGTTTCCTCCCCATCCCTGCGGGGAAAAATTCCCTGAATTCGCGGATCCCCGCAGGGACCCTGAAATTGGGGAATTTTTTGCCATGCATAAAGTTTCTCTCAATTGTTTATTCTTACCTTTGGCATATTTTAAATTATATACTCAATAGTATTAAAATAATAAATATATCTAAAATAATTTAATTAATTTTTTAAAATTAAAAATTAAAAACCCTAAACACCTAAAATTGTTTTGGAGAAATATAACCAAACATATCGTCATTTTTCCTCAAAAAACTTCCATTTTTCAAAATATACATATATATATATATTATATACATCATATATATATTTTATTATTTTAATACTAAAAAAACCACTCAATTCCATTTTCATCCCAAAAATCAAATAAAAAAGTATTGATTTGACTGCCATAGTAAAAAACATCTCCCCTAAAATATAAACAAACATACCAAAATACAAATTTCACATTTTTCAATAATTCATTCTCTCAAAACACATAATAAAATCACACAAAAAATATAACCAAACGGTCCAAGCATTCCCTAAATTTTTAAGTTTTTTAATTTTTAATTTAGTTTTAAGCTTTACTTAAGAATATTAAATTTATAAATAGGTCTAAAATAATTTAATTCAAGTTAAATAAATTTATCTATTAATTTAAATAATAATAATAATTATTACTATAAAAGAATATATACACATATGTATATATATAATTACACTGACCTTTTCCTTCCTCCCACCCCAACCAAACACCCACCCCGACATAGCCACCGCCGCTGAGGCGATCGCTCAAGCCAGCCATTCCCCCCAAACCACGCATGCACACCTCCTCCTCCTCAACTAAGTCGCTGGCTACTATAGATGGCTGTGGCCAGACTTGCACGACAACCATGAGCAGGCGGCCGCGACCGACTGCGCATCTGGCCCTGACTACTTAGGCTTGGCTACCGCGGCCATGGCAGATCTACCATAGCTAGATGTGCTGGCCACGGCTGCCATGGCCAGGTGAGGCGTTGAAGGGGTGAGGGTTGGTCGTTGGGGGTGGTATATATACACATTCATATTTATATATTGTATATATGTATTTATTATATTATATATTATATATAATATATAATATATATTATACATATTTATATTTATATATTATATTTACATATTATATATATATATGTGTGCTGGCCACAGCTGCCATGGCCGGGTGGGGTGTGGAGGGGGTGGGGGTTGGTCGTTGGGGGTGGTATATATACACATTTATATTTATATATTTATTTATTATATTTGATATAGGATAACCCAAGTAACTCGGCCCAAACCATGTTGGCCCAAAGATGCAACGTCAGGCCCAGTCTTGCATTTGAAGCCCATGGGCGTGATCGACCAGTATCGACCTCAGTGCTCAACGGCATGTCCAGGACTCGTTCAAAGCTGTGGGTTTTTATGTTGACCTGTGCTACTAATTCGTTCGCCAGAACATAGTTAAGTCGATCTTTGGGTCGACAGAGAGGTCGGAATTGCTTAGTACCACCTCTGCCGCATTAAATGCACTGACAGACAGTATGCCTCCGCATTAATGGCGCATGCCACCCCATTACCGCCTGATGCAGTAGCAGACACTTCAACAGTGTACTTCCCTGCCCTAGAACCTGGGAAGACAGCCACCTGGAATAGCACAGGGAGGGGAGATGACTAATTGCCCCTCATGCAAGGACAAAGGCCCTCTCTACACATCAAGGGCATTGCAGACAAATCCCCAAGTAGAGAAGGCTATAAATACCCCCATTTCAACATTTTAAAGGTATGCTATTCTATACTAAAAAACCCTCACTCTGCTGCTCATCATTTACTTGACCTCACACTAACTTGAGTGTCGGAGAGCCTAAGCCGAGGGCACCTCGGCTAGCCTGACATTTGCTCGTGATTGCAGGACTCAACCCAGGTGTCTGAGGAGTTCATTTACTCGACCAGGCAAGTTGATCCATTCAGACTCCATCCCAATCCATTTAAATACAGCTTATACCCTCATCATTTGGCGCCGTCTGTGGGAAACATCTCTAAGTCCTCTATCGAAAAATGGTGAACACTAGGCGAGCCCTCTCAGGAAGGGAAGAAAATAAGAGATCCAGCTCCCCCTCATCCAGACCATAGTAAGAACTAAACGTCCCAGGGTCAAGTGCCCAACCGGAGCCGGTGGTCACGCTGACCATGCCCCTATTGATGCAGCTCATAAGTGAGCAGATTTCAGTCCAGCTCTTGGCTGCCTTGATTCGACCTGACACTCAACCAGAGTCGGCAGCCAGCGCAACTCCACAGCCCGTACCCCCAGAAAGGAGGCAACCTGAAGAGAACTCTGACCGGCTAGAATCCAAAAAGCCCCCATCGAGATGAAAAGCGAGCCCAGGCTATTTTCCCAGAGAAATGGCTCGACCTGTGCCCCGGGAGGAAGTGGCAGATTCTGTCGACCACGACATTCGACCCCTTCGAGCCCCACAACATGATAGGGTCTAACGCTCAAGACCTCGCACGAACAGGAATGCATCCCAGGCAGATAAGGAGGAATGAGAGGAGGTGTCCCACCAGGTACAACAGTTGAACCGTCGACTGGAGGAGATCGTGAGGAGAAACATGGATGGGATGCCCTATCATGAGGGACCGCAGAGGTTCCGTAGGGAGAGTGGCTCCCCATTTGTTCAAGAAATCATTGATGAGTGCATTGCTATTGATGCCAAAATCCCGACCATATTGCCAAGATACGATGGCTCGATCGATCCGAATGAGCACTTATTGCAGTTCGAGCATATGATGTAGCTGTATGGACATAATGAGTATATCCAGGCTTAGATGCTGGTAACTACTCTTTAGGGGATAGCACTCGATTGGTTTGTGAAACTGGAACCGGCGTCGATATTCTCATATGACCAGTTATGTGACAATTTTTTTCACCAGTTTGAGAGCAGAAGAAAAGCTAAGCTTCCCTACACGCATTTGCACACAGTAAAACAGAATGAGGGAGAATCCCTTTGGGATTTTTTTGCCTGTTTCAATACGAAAGTGTTAAAGATTGACAGCCCAAGAATCGAATTCTTGATCGACGTGTTATTCTTGGGCATGAAGCACAAGGAATGTGCTAATGCATTAGTTCGCGAGCAGCCCAGGTCGATGGAGAAACTTCTCGACCTCGCAGAGAGATACATGACCCAGGAAGAAATGAACAAGCTAAAGTACGGTAGCTTGGAGGTCGACAAGAGGAAGAACAAAGAGAAAGATGACCGTCAAGTCAGGGAAGGACGTCAATCCCCTATAAAACGCTTCCACGAGTACACTCCACTTAAACTCCCAAGGAAGGAGGTATTGTTTGCCATTCAGCATGACAATCTACTCAAAAAACCCAGAAAGCTCGTGGAGACTGAAGCCATGAAAAAATCAAAAAAGTACTTCCATTTCCATCGACAGAAAGGTCATGACACTGAAAACTGCTTTAACTTGTAGGATGAGATTGAAAGATTGATCATGCAGGGCCACCTGAAAAAGTATATCGAAGAGCAGGCCAAGCGTGAAGAGGGCATGGTCGACCGGACTCCCCATAGAGAAAGGTCGGCCAGCTCGAGGAGAGAAGACAAAGGGAAAAGACCAGCCCAAGACCCCCACCCGCCCATTCGAGGAGTTATTTACATGATCGCAGGAGGGAGACTCCAGGTCCGCAAGGAAACAGACTCAGAGAATCTTCAATCGACCAAATCAGCTAAGGTCGAGACAGTTTTCCAATTCTCAACCAGTGCAAAACTAATCTCTTTCACCGACTCTGACCTCGACCACATGGAAAACAGGGGAGCCGACAGAAAAATAGATTGCCCCATGGTGGTAGCCCTGCAAATAGCCAACTTCGAGGTTAGAAAGATATTGGTCGACAATGACAGCTCCGTGAACATAATATTCTTGTCTACTTTGAATCGAATGAAGCTAGGGGACCTAAAGTTCGATCAGGTCAGAACGCCACTCGTCAGATTCGGAGAGTCCGAGATCATTCCTGAAGGATCCATCAATCTTTCCATAATATTCGGGCAGGGCGCTCGGAGCAGAACTCTGATGATCAACTACTTGGTGGTCGACGCTCCATTTGCCTACAACGTCATCATTGGTTGACCAGCCCTAAATGACTTTAGAGCCATCGTTTCCACTTACCATATGAAGATTAAGTTCCCAACCTTAGCAGGTGTAGGAGAGCTTTTGTGCAATCTGCAGGATGCATGGCGTTGCTATACCATTTCCATTGAGGCCAATGAACAAAAGAGATGACCTCAGTTGAAGCCCTCGGGGGATGCCCCTATAATGAAACCCGAGGATGAGCCTGCATCTAAGAAGAGGAAGTTTGAGAACACCAGGGTCGAGCCAGTCGGGGAGTTCAAAACAATTGAGCTGGAGCCAGGAAACCCCGACAAGACCACTCAGGTCGCTCATGATATGGGATAGCCCAAGTAACTCAGCCCAAACTATGTTGGCCCAAAGATGCAACACCAGGCCCAGTCTTGCATCTGAGGCCCATGGGCGCGATTGACTAGTGTCGACCTCAGTGCTAGTAACATGTCCAGGACTCGTTCAAAGCCGTGGGTTTTTATGTCGACCTATGCTACTAATCCATTCACCAGAACATAGTCAGGTCGATCTTTGGGTCGACCAGAGAGATCAGAATAGCTCAGTACCACCTCTGTCGTATTAAATGCACTGATAGGCAGTATACCTTCTCATTAATAGCGCATGCCACTCCATTACCGCCTGACGCAACAGGCACTTCAACAGTGTACTACCCTGCCCTAGAACCTGGGAAGACAGCCACCTAGAATAGCACAGGGAAGGGAGATGACTAATTGCCCCTCATGTAAGGACAAAGGCCCTCTCTACACATCAAGGGCATCGCAGACAAATCTCCAAGTAGAGAAGGCTATAAATACCCCCATTCCAGCCTTTTAAAGGTATGCTATTCTATACTAAAAAACCCTCACTCTGCTGCTCGTCATTTACTCGACCTCACACTAACTTGAGCATCGGAGAGCTTAAGCTGAGGGCACCTCGGCTAGCCTGATGTTTGCTCGTGATTGTAGGACTCAACCCAGGTGTCTGAGGAGTTCATTTACTCGACCAGGCAGGTCGATCCACTCAAACTCCATCCCAATCCGTTTAAATACAGCTTATACCCCTCTTGGCTTTGTAATGTAGTACTAGTCCCCAAGAATGAGGGAAAATCGCGAATGTGTAATGATTTCACTGATTTGAATAAAGCTTGCCCTAAGCATCCTTATCCCTTGCCTCGAGTAGATTTATTAGTGGATTCTACTGCTGGATGTGAATTGTTGAGCATGATGGATGCCTTCCTGGGCTATTATATTTATGGCATCTGAAGACAGGGACAATACCTCTTTTGTCGTCCCCGATGGTGTATATTGCTTTTTGGTCATGCCCTTCGGGCTCAAAAATACGGGAGCGACATACCAAAGATTGGTCAACTTTATGTTCAAAAAATAAATCGGAAGGTCGATGGAAGTTTACGTCGACGACATGATAGTGAAAATTGCGGAGGTCGGAGACCACATCGCCGACCTCAACCACATATTTTCCATTTTAAGGGCATTCGACATGAAACTCAACCCCAATAAGTGTACATTCGGAGTCTGTGGGGGCAAGTTCCTGGGATATATGGTCAGCCAGAGGGGGATGAGGTAAACCCACATAAAATCCAAGCAATATTGGATGTGGCCTCTCATCGCACTGTTCGAGATGTTCAACGATTGGTCGGGAGAATCATAGCCCTACACAGATTCATTATAAGGCTGGCTGACAAGAGCCTCCCTTTCTTCAAAATACTCAGAAACGACAAGAAATCGGGGTTTCAATGGACTCAGCAATGCGATCAGGCCTTAGTTGAGCTCAAGCAATATTTGTCTTCGCCTCCCATGCTCGCCAAACTCTACCTAGGAGAACTATTGCAACTTTACTTGGCTGTATCCACTGATTCGATCAGCTCAGTTTTAACATCGACCAAAGACGGAACTCATCGCCCGGTGTATTATTGCAACAAAGCCTTACACGGTCCCGAACATAACTACCTTGAGATCGAGAAGTTCGCTCTCGCCCTGGTTACTGCTGCACGAAAGCTTCGACCTTACTTTTAATCGCACGCTATCATGGTCTTGACGAATCAACTGTTGAAGCAGGTGTTGTCGAAGCCCAACACTTTAGGTCGACTCACCAAATATGCCATTGAACTAGGAGAGTTTGACGTCACATTTCGACCATGGATCGCCATTAAAGTATAGGTCCTGGCCGACTTCATCGTCGAAACACTCGACCTTCTGAGTCAAAAGCTAAAGGACACTGCAGTATAGACAGTGTACGTTGATGGTTCAACAACCACGTCAGGTGGCGGCATAGGCGTGTCTCTCCATTCCCCACTTGCCGTGGAGTATGATTTGGCAATAAAGCTCGACTTTCCGATCACCAACAATGAAGCAGAATATAAGGCTCTTATCGCAGGAATGCGCATGGCCGTGGATCGCGGCATCGAGCAGCTTGTAGCGATTACTGATTTCTAACTGGTCGCGGAGCAGACCGGAGGTAATTTCGAGGCCAAAAAGGCTAGGATGACCCAATATTTGGCCGAAGTCAGACAGTTGTGGCGATCATTCAAGAATTTCAGCCTGAGCCAGGTCCCCCGAACAGAGAATGAACGAGCAGATGCGTTGTCAAAGCTAGCCAGCTCGACTAAAGGCACCGGGGAAAGAACCATAATGTTCATGGTTGCCAATAAACCTTGCATCCACAATGTTGATCATAGTTTCTTCGGATCGATTGAAGAGACAACTCCATCCTGGCAACAACTAATCAGGCTTGATCTTAGTCAGGGAACCTTGCTCGACGACGAAAAGGAAGCATGCAGGCTTAAATGGTTGGCAGCCAAGTTTACACTCGATGACCATGGGCAACTCTATAGGAGGTCAATATCAAGAGCCCCACTGAAATGCCTAACATCCGAAGAGGCAAGCAAGGTGCTACAAGAGATTCACGCAGGCATCTGCGGAAACCATTTCGGCGGTCGATCTCTGGCACAAAAAATTATCCGTTACGACTACTTTTGGCTCACACTATTGCAAGACTCAGTCGACTTCGCCAAAAAATGCCAGTCATGCTAGATCCACTCAAACATACTGCACCGACCAGCCACGTCAATGGTCGATGTTCAGATAACTTGCCGAGGAGTATGATTTCGCAATAAAGCTCGACTTCCCGGTTACCAACAATGAAGTAGAATATGAGGCTCTTATCGCAGGAATATGCATGGCCATGGATTGCGGCGTCAAGCAGCTTGTAGCGATCACTGATTCCCAGCTGGTCGCAGAGCAGATCGGAGGTAATTTAGAGGCCAAAGAGGCTAGGATGACCCAATATTTAGCCGAAGTCAGACAGTTGCAACGATCATTCAAGAATTTCAGCCTGAGCCTTCAGAGTCTCTGCGTCCCCCGCCAGCTTCCAGTTACTCCGGATCAGCTAGGGCCAGCTCCGACCTCCTATAGAAGTTATACCTCAGCTGGCCGACCTGAGAGACAACGCTGTTAGATAATCGACCAGCATGTAGTAACATAATAGGCTCGGAGAAAACCTTAGCATGTTGGTGTGATAAGCCAACGCTTGAAGAGCAGCTTCTTGGCTCAACCCCATTAGTTTTTTCTGGTCGGCTAGGAATTGATCAGCCATAAGCATTTTGAGCGGAGCCACCCTTGACCGCCCTACCGTCTCCATGGAGAGAGAGTTATGCATAATCATGCCAGGCTCAGCCCCAAACCTAGGTGAGGGCAATTTTGGCAGCTAGAACAGAATATCATCCCCGCGGTCACCAAACAGGTCGTCTCTCATTGGCAAAGCTAACCCTGAGGCCTTTGACTTCCCCTTGTCGGCAACGGCCCTCTTCGAGGCAGGTCTTGCCTGCTCTAGCATTGCTCTTTTCCCCCGACCCACTGGGCTACTGCCGGTAGTTGCAATGGGTTGAGCGGGCGACCGCGTTGTTGAAGGTGTAGGCGTTGCGGCCTCTTGATGAGGCACCTCGATCACAACGGCCGCTCGACGAGCTGCAGTAGCCTGACGGCGCTGTTGGTTCCTCTTTGCTCTCGCCAAAGCCTCAGCCTTTGACTAATTTCCTTGTGATTTGCCAAACAGCAAAATAGCAAAGGTCAAAATCGACCACAAGGATAGAAAAACAACAAATTAAAAGAAGCACAGTCTACCTAGTTGGTCATTTGCAGGCAAATTTAACGGAGCTGCGATAGCCCAGCCAATACCAAATTCCTCTCCTCGATAAACATCGAGGCCTCCATTTGGCCAAATTCGACCAGGTCCCAAACGAAGGTATTGGGCCAAGTCGGGGTAAGGTTACTTGGCATTTCGACATGGCCCATCCGCCAGCCCCGAGGAATATTGAAACCCCCAGCGACCAGAACAAACAGATACCATTTTTTCAATTCTTGCCCGTAAGAGGAAGCGGGGGTTACAAGGAATTTATGGTGCAGTCGAACAGTCAAATAGTAGAACCCCGACTCGTCGGTGCTACCCGACTTGCGGGACATTAGAAGATGAAAAAGGTTCGAAAAGTTGTCAAAGTTGGCTGGCTAGTCGAATAGGTGCATTAAGACAATGAAGCTATAGATAGTAGAGAAACAATTGGGAAGTAACTGGGTTATACACACATGCAGGCCCCTAGCAGGTCGACCATCTGAGCACTTAAAGGAAACCTAAGACCACATCTAAAGGCATCATCAAAAATAGTGATACAACCTGCAGGGAACGATGCATTCGACCAGAAGCCCCAAGGGTCAGTAGTTCGTATTCAGCAAGAATATGGTATAACTGCCTAAGACGCCTTAAATCGACAGGGTTGATGGTTGACACAATCTCGCTATAATGGTCAGGGGTGAATAGTCGACCTTGCGAGGGAGGAACCTGACTAGGCCCTACTTCATCCCCCTTGCGGTTGCCACTCGAGCTACTGGAGCTTGAGCGGCTAGAACTAGAACTAGAATTGTCACTCGATGACTCATTTGACTCCCCCGTTAAACCCCCAAGCCTGTCAGACTGGGTAGCCTCACTATCTTCCTCTTGACTACTCTCCGAACCAGATAAACCCAACATCATATCAATAAAGCTAAAGGGCGTTGAGGAGAAAGAAATGAAGTACTTACTGAATCGAAGAACTAAAAGCAAAAAGTATTAGCAGCGAATGCGGTTGACTAGGCGCTCGACCAGATGCTAAGGCAGTAAAAGTAAAAATATTTATTTTAACAGCGGATATTTATAGGCATGAGTAGCGCGGGAATCCCAGCGGTTGTAATAATGTTATAACTGCCACGCCGCCCCACGCACGCCACGACAAAACCGCCCATTAAATACGCCAAACCCTGGTCGATTTTCAAAAACCCTCATTGATTCTTGTAACTGTCTATCAAACTACTTCCCAACGCTTCTCGTCGACCCCTCGTTCAGCCTTGGGAAGTGGGGGGACTCATAATATGGGATAGCCCAAGTAACTCAGCCCAAACCATGTTGGCCCCAAGATGCAACGCCAGGCCCAGTCTTGCATCTGAGGCCCATGGGCGTGATCGACCAGTGTCGACCTTAGTGCTCAGCGGCATATCCAGGACTCGTTCAAAGCCGTGGGTTTTTATGTCGACCTGTGCTACTAATTCGTTCCCCAGAATGTAGTCAGGTCGATCTTTGGGTCGACCAGAGAGGTCGGAATAGCTTAGTACCACCTCTATCTATTAAATGCATTGACAGGCAGCATACCTCCGCATTAATGGCGCATGCCACCCCATTACCGCCTAACGTAGCAGGCACTTTAACAGTGTACTACCCTGCCCTAGAGCTTGGGAAGACAACCACCTGGAATAGCACAAGGAGGGGAGATGACTAATTGCCCCTCATGCAAGGATAAGGGCCCTCTCTACACATCAAGGGCATCGCAGACAAATCCCTAAGTAGAGAAGGCTATAAATACCCCCATTTCAGCCTTTTAAAGGTATGCTATTCTATACTAAAAAGCCTTCATTCTGCTGCTCGTCATTTACTCGACCTCATACTAACTTGAGCGTCAGAGAGCCTAAGCCGAGGGCACCTCGGCTAGCCTGATGTTTGCTCGTGATTGTAGGACTCAACCCAGGTGTCTGAGGAGTTCATTTACTCGACCAGGCAAGTCGATCCACTCAAACTCCATCCCAATCCATTTAAATACAGCTTATACCCTCATCAATATTATATATAATATATAATATATTATATATTTGTATATTATATAATATATAATATATTATACATATTTATATTTATATTTTATATATACATATTATATATATGTATTTATACATTTTTATGCTTTTTTTAGTATTTTTAATTTAGTTTTTAATTTTTAAACTTCAAATTAAAAAGGGCCAACTAGACCCTGGAGGGCATTATAGACAATTCATAGCCAAAATTGCTATCCTACATGCAGCCACAGCGTGTGACGCCCATTTGGGGGTATGGTAGCAATTTTGACAAAATATAAGGTACTAATCAGACTTCATTTTTTATACAGGAGATTTTGTGACAATTTTGAATTTCTCATGGGGTTATGCGTGTTGTTCCCAATAGGCTTGTCAATGGGTCGGATTCAGATCGGATCATGCTGGATCCGAATCCTAATCCGATAGTGACATGCCATATCCGAATCCGACCCTAGATCCTATAGGATCTTGACTGTTATAACCATATCCGGATTCATATAAAAATCGAATATCCGAAAAAAGATCCGAATTCGAATACTCCCAAAAATCATATATTTGTTATTTTTCTAAAATATTAATAGAATCTAAATCCAAAACATTCATCCTTAAAAAAAAATACACACAACATATTAACGAATAAATTTTTAAGTCTATTTATTATATAAAAGCAATAATAGAATATAACTTAATCACATTCATTTATCATATCATTGTATTTTAGGTTATGCTGCTGATAATAGTACTTATTTAAAATTGTAAATGCATATATACTTGATTTTTCAATCCATTAACTATAAACTTAAAGTTTTATAAAAAAAAAAAAACTTATTTCAATTAAATTGAGATTTGCATTGCATTCTTTTATATCACAACATTCAGCTCCTGCTCATTATTTTTCGTGCATCATTTTTTGTTATAAAAATAGATAAACAAGTGATGCAATTATGATGTAGATAACCTACAAATCTAACATTTTATATGAAAAATCAACTGATTTGATATATTGCATAGAAGCTCATTACTTTTTTCGTCCAAAAATTCATTTTGGCGTTGCTATAGAATCCTACATATATATATGTATAATACTATATAAACATGTAATACTATATATATTCAGATTCGGATTATTAATGGATCAGATCGAGTCAAATCCATATTCGTTCCATTTATTTTGAATTACGAATTTTTTTAATCGGATCATATCCATCGAATCTTTTATCGGTTAAAGATCCTAAATTATCAGATTGAATTCAGATTGAATTCGAATTAAAATCTGCTTCATTGACAGCCCTAGTTCCCAAGAAACATCAATTGTCAAAAATTACTTAACCAATAAAAAAACAATGTCACCCAATCAACTACTATTGTTCAAAAACGCAGTTATTACTACGATGAACTTAGGCAGCCCAAATATTTCTGAGTTCTGCCATGCCCGAGCAAGAATACGAAGATTGAGGCCCAAAAAGGGTAGCCCAGCACAATGATAATGGTGCTAGAAATTTTTGAAGAAAACTATTTTTTTTTCTTTATGTTTTTTGTCTGGTGAAGATTGATTTCAACCCCACAGGCCCACACGATCCAAGTTCCGCCATTGAAAGAACGATACAAGAAATTCAAGATACTTCCTCTCCCACATTCAACTTTTCTGCTCTAGTTAAGTAGTTTAGGCAGCAAAAATTAATAAAAAACAGAAGTATGAAAATGTTAGCTGCACCTTCAGCTTCTCGCCTTAATTCTCCATTCCTTTGCTGCCCACTTAAGCTCTCTTCTTCATCTTCGTTTTCAAGAAAATCCCTCAAAACTCAACGGTTTCCAGCTTCGTATCCATGTGTCAGGGCCGTTGATCTTGACCAGAATACAGTAGCTGATTTTCTCTTTACTCTTGTTTAATTACTTTACATGTTACATTCTGGTTTTACTGGCCCTCTTGATGGTTTTGGAGTTTTACCTTTTGCTGATGCTGTTATTTGCAGATAGTGGCAATAACTGTTGGGGTGGTCAGCGTTGCAGTTGGGATTGGAATTCCTGTTTTTTATGAAACCCAAATTGACAGTGCTGTAGGTTTTTCCTTTTCTTTCTTTTCCCCCCCTTATTATTTAAATAACCTAATGGGATTATGCAATGATTTATTTGTGAAAAATTGGAGTTGGATTGGTGGAATTGAGTCATTTATGTAAGATTCCTATTGTTTCAGGCCAAAAGAGAAAATACTCAGCCATGCTTCCCCTGCAATGGCAGCGGCGCCCGTAAGTCATTCTTTTCTTTTCTGTTGATTTTATCCTCATAGTTATTACAATTGTTAAGGTTTATGCAAAATCATTAGTTTGATGGTACACAGTTGTTTGGGGGGTGGGGTGCGGCGGAAGAGAATAAAGTCAGAAGGAGGTTGATCCATGAATATAGCCAAAAGCATTATGCTCTAGTTTAGTTGTTCCAAACTAATATCTACTTTGATTTTTCTAAAATAAAAACCTTCGCCAGATACAGGAGCTAAGAATGAATACTCGATTTGCCACTTATTCATGTACTCCACTCATTTATTCTAAAAACAGGATGAAACACTGACTCCTGACCCCCTTAGACGTCCTGTCTTTTCGACCTCGAACTAGATAGTCATCCTAGTCATATTGAGATGATCAACAGACAAGGACCAAATACAAAAACTGTCTTTATCCTGGGGTGCAATATCGAAAATGACATTAAGAAATTGATCCTATTGCAGTTCTGTAGAAGAAATAGTTTTTCATTCAGTTAAATTTTTTAAATAGTACTTGTTCATGCACTTATGTGCCTGATTTCATCTCAGGTGATGAATTAGTAATTTTATTTAAATTAGTTTGTAGGGTTGTTTTTTGTTTGCATTAATATATAGTATACCTTCGAAACCATAATATTCTACCCTAAATGAACTTTTTGTGCAACTGTCAATGTACAATGGCTACCTACTTTTCTCTCAATGAAATTATTAGTTGATGCTGCTAGGCTAGGTAAAATGAAAAGGAATGGTGGAAATGATTCTTTTACTGATTCATATAAGAAAACTTGAAGACAAAATGTGTTACCAAAGATGGGAGCCTAGTATTTCTATGAGTTCATTTTGAAAAGAAAATGACTTGAAGTTGATTCTTCTGGACTTAATAACTTAAATGAATCTCTATCTTGCTTGGTAGTTTATAGTTAAGATCCTCCCTTCTCATCATGCTTCCTTTCAACTTGTTGCAGGCCTGAAGAATCACATGATTGTGTATTTCTTAATGCAATTTGCTAACTCATGCTAAAGAGAAAAATGGTAGCAGTGTTCTCTTATTCTGGGAAATTAACTTAAACACTCTATTATACTGAGCATACTGAATTGCTCGCCACGTTCTTAAATCCCCCATTCTTGAACTTCTTGGCACAATAACATGCTCTTTCCAGGTCTTGAAGCACCCAAGCAGATTTCTGTCTCTATTTAACTATCAATCTGCTGCATCTTCCTGCTCTCTGCTTGTATATGTCTTTTTTATTTGCTCTCTTTGGTAATGTCCAGTGATTTTATGGCAACCTAATGAGAAGTCACATTGAAGTTCTTCATGTGCATCTCTGCTCTTCAATGCAGTTACTCGCTGGTTAGTAATAACGACCTGCATACCCTTTGGTGCAGCCCAGATCTCCCTTTTGAATGATTGAGCCATAGGTAGCCCATAGAAAAGTTTAGATAAACAAAGGCATTACTAGAAGGACAGAGTGTGTCCACTGTCCATCTGCATTATGGATGTGTGAAATTATGATGAAATGATGCAAATTACTTTTGGATGATTACTGATGTTGCTTATGGTCACAATATATATGTGGTGCTTCTGGATTAACCATAATGTATTGTTAAGATTACCTCTCGATTTACATACTTTTCTGCAGAGCGGTGTAGATTTTGCATGGGTACTGGCAATGTGACCGTTGAGCTTGGTGGAGATGAGAAAGAAGTCTCCAGCTGCATCAATTGTGATGGTGCCGGTTCTTTGACATGCACCACATGCCAAGGCAGTGGCATTCAACCTCGGTACCTTGATCGCAGGTGAGTCGTCTGATCTTATCTGTTCCATCTAACTCAACATGTAATGTACACCCACCAGTCCCAAAAATACGTCCAACATCAATCAGTAGCCATTTCTGGCAAATACGAACGTGCAAAACTATGGGAACTCTCTGCATTGAATACTTAAACCCTTTTCTTTTGATCAAACAGAGAATTCAAGGATGATGACTGAATGCTGGGAGGACATGGCGACACGCAGAGGAATTCTTTGATGCTTTATTCACTTCTCACTGAACTGGACTATGGGATGGTCATTAACACTTTTTTTCTTTTCTTTTCTTTTTTTTTTTGTCTCATGAACATCTTTCTCTATGTATTTTCTTGATATGGATGTCAAAATCATTCATGAGATATAACAGTAACAAGGAAATCAATGTCGTCGTACTAAATCCAGTTGTTTGTTTTCTTACAAATAGATGTAGTTGATCTATGATGGAGTGGTCCAATGTAGAGGCAAATTAAGCTAGTATCTCTGTGAAATATGTGCGCTGAGTCCTTGCTTGGTAGTTAGCATATGTGTTGTGTGTTTTCTCTTCACCATTAATGAAGGTTAAACCTACAAATTCTATGGGAAAATAAAAAGAGAGATGACTTCAAGAAAAGGTGGATTTACTTATTATCTTATCAGCAACATGCAAAACCATTATATTATATTTCTCGACTAATTTAAGTACGCCGAGAAACATCATTTCTTGTCACTAATTACATTTGCTGTTGTCTTAATGATATTTGTGGAATTATAAAAAATTTACAAATGAATTTAAGTTTTTCTTTTTGTTACGTCAGAATATGACTACTGTTTCTCGTTGTAGTGCCATATTTCATTTTTTTATATCCAGGTAATAAAAAATAAAATAAACTATGCTATAGAGACAAAATGAAGGAAAGGCAAAAAATAATGTACCGTCGACAGCAGGGTTCGAACCTGCGCGGGCGGAGCCCAACAGATTTCAAGTCTGTCTCCTTAACCACTCGGACATATCGACTTTTTGTCATGAACCACTGCGGAAAATTATTTATCGAAGTTTAAATCGTCTTATTTCTCCATAACCATGCGCCAACATCTGGAAGCAAAATTATACACCCGGTTTATTTTAAAATTATTGTTATTATCATATTAAGAGAGAAAAAAAAAAAAAAAAGGAAAAAGAAAAAAGAATGAGAAAGACGTAACCTTGAGAGGTCAAGGGCTAGAAGTAATCAAGATATGCAGCAAATTACAGTGAGGCCTACAGTTCACTCCTGTCCTTTGACCTCACTTCCAATGGCCATTCCAATCCACTGGGCCTCATTTATTTTTCAATTCTTTTTAGTCCCCGACCAACTTGAGCCAGTGATTAACTTACTTGCAAAGGTTCTATATTTCTAATTGTAGATATAACTGGCTATCTTCCTTGCTTAATCCAATCTTGAAGATGCTTCAGTTTTCGGCTCTTTCACTTGAACTAAAAGAAAGTACCTAAACACTTCAAAAAACAAGATAGAACCGTTATATACTTCATTTCATGTGATCCCTAAAACATATTACTCCTTCCAACACTCGGGGATCAAAACATTTTCTACATTTTTACCAGCAACATATAAAATTGATCCCCTCAGTCAAAAGGTTCTTTTTCCACGAAGATAAGTAGAAAAGAAGTCAATTGATGCATCAGGCATAGTTCCCACACTTCCCCTGTAACCAAGTTAGCCGAACAAAATTGTTTTTGATAGAAATGAACACCTCCCTGAAAGTTGGATTTTCAAAGAGATCCAAGGCAGCATAATAAAGATTGTCTTCAATGTCTTCCATCTCATCCAGGGCAGTTATGCAGTTGCTAATTGAGAATCTTTCATCGTTCAGAGACCTTGTGATGCTTCGCAACTTTGAAGAATTGATCATATCTAAAATGGCTTCTGCCATGTTATTGCTTAATTCTTGATCCCAATTGCTTTGTTCAGGCACAGAGTTTCCTTCTGATTGGTGCTTTCTCTTTTTATCAGCTGTGTTCTTCCAGATGTTTTGGGGCGAATATCCAGTTGATTCGAACAATTTTGATGTCGATGGGGTTTTAGGATGTGAGTTCGCGCCTTCTGGACCTGACGGATCAACACCAGCAGACCTGTCCAATTCCTCATAGTGGCTAGATTGGGCATATTTTCCATCCACACCCGAATCTGCAAATATTATGCATAATTGCTCATAAATAGGACACTCCTTGGTCTTTGCTGGTTCAATCTTGCATTGTGCCTGTAATATATGATGATTTATAAAGCAGAATAATTAAGCACTTGCTGTATGATAGCATATACATGCACTGCTTCAACCGTACAGATGAAGAGAGAGAGTGGAGAGAGTGATACCCCAATGTCTTCCCATAGATCAAATCCCATGTAGCAAGGATCCTGCACTGTGTCATTTGGATTAAAAGCCGACTTAAGATTGTGATAGCGTGTTCGGAGAACATTTAGGTGCTTTCTCAATTGATTGTTATTGAAGCTGAGATTGGTCTGTCTATTAAACTCCTTGCGGATCTGGGTCCATGTTTTCTTGTCGAAAACATTATTTGGCCTGTTCCCCTGTTGAATCTGCTCCACAACTATGTCGGCAAAAATCTTATCAAGAGATAGTGTCCATCTTGTCCTCAAACGCTCTTGGTTGGCTTGTTGGTCATTAGCTTCAATATTCATCTGTAAAATTGGGCAAAACGCTTCAAAAATATCTGTCACTACCATTTAAAACTGCAGAAACAATTTGAAGGTGGCAAGCCAAATATTCATCCAGAATTACCACTTAAGACAAGCACACCATTCAAAGAAGAGCCAATATGTTTCAGTTGGGTAATCCTTAAACAAACTTACCTTGGGTTGATCTTCACCCAAAAACATGCACATACGAGTGAAATGTTGGCTCCGCTCCTCCGCAACTGTGTGCCACATCACACTTATCACAGCCTAGTTGAAAATATACCTTCTTCAATCGGCAATTCATATATTTGATAAATTAACTTTTCAAGTTAAATTACAAACATATCATTCCGAGGAAATAACAATAGGACAAAAGGATACAACTTGTTATTAAGTGCGTAATATCTAATCCAAACAATTAACCAGAAACTGCAAGACATTGATAATTACCTTTTTATTACTTTCATGTCACATAGTGGAAAACTCAAAAATGGGCAGTTAATGCAACTTGAAATAGTAGTACACCAAAAAGGACATTTTGAAACACTTTCCAAATAATGGCAATCACCAGGAATAATTCGAGTCACAAAAAGAGGATAGAGGACTAGGCATGATAGCATCGCAAGCGAAACTGTGTGCATGTAAGTAGACTTTAGAATCATTTTTATTTTCTAAATGAAAATGCTCATGCATAACCTCAGTCTTGCATTCAGACCAGCACCACCATGTCCTTCATCTTCTCAAGTTCCATTCAAGTTTCTTATTCTTACTGATTTTGATGAATAAGGACCAGGTTTAAGGCCTCCTGTTTTAGACCAACAGAAACTACATGGAAAAAACATGTGCAACCCAGAATTGGAAATGCAGCTATATTGTATATTCCTTTTATTGTATAATTACTTTCAGGGTCTTCATATTAAATTATAGAGGTAGCAAATAACATCATTAAGCCTTTCTACTAGTCCTTTAAAATTTTTCTCTTTGTCAGCCGACATTCCTCGTAGTAGGATGAATTCCTAGTCTGTGTTGAGCTTTTTCAGTTCTCGTAATATTGCCTGGTGCAACATGTTCTGTCAATTTCCTCATTAGACGAGATTATGCATATTAACATAGTTGAAATCCACAACAAATATAAAGCTCTTGAAGTGGGTATCCGATGTTTCCTTGTTACCACATTATCCTACCATCAATCGAATATTGGCAGCACAGTCACGAACTACAAGAAAGTAGCCCTTTTTTATTATTGGAGTGGATGGGTTAGAAAACGTTCCAAGGTCGGGGGTGGGGGTGGTTGAGTCAGACGCCGATGGCCTGGCAGCATCTATTTTTCCCTGTAATTCCTTTTTCAAAAGGCACTCCAAGAACTGATCGCGATGCAAAAGAGATGGTACCACAAATCCCCCCTCTCCAGTTGACTTGGATCAGGTTCCCCAGATAGATTCTTCTGTCTTATCATGATGATGGAAAATATAGACAAAGGTTCATTTTCCACCTAGACAGCAGAAGCGTTTTCTTGGGGCTTGTTTGTTTACAAACTCCCAATTCATTTTCCAACTCCCAAAACTTAAATAAACAAACACTACACATTCTCCAATCTCACTCTCAAAATACAAAATTTATCCCCAAAATATCCCTACTATTTACACTCTTAACACATTCCCTAATGTTCCAATCAATTTTCTCATCATTACAAATATATACACATACTACTACTCATACAATTTATATATACACATATATAAATAATTTTAAGATACTCATTTCAACCCATAATCTCAACAAAAAAGTCATTGATGTGACATCTTGTCCCTCCCAAAACACAAACCAACAAATCATTTTCTCCCAATTCATTCTCTACCTACCTCCCAAAACATAAATAAACAACCATCACATTCCTCAACCCCATTTCCCAAAATTCATTTTCCCAAAAAATTTTGGGAGAATACCCCAATTTACATCCAAACAAAGCCTTGGTCTCTTATTGTAAGCATTTATGGTTGTGCTTGGTTGTGGAAAATTTTCTCAAATTTTGTTTCTTTGAGTTGAAAAATTAAGGAATGGTGTTTGGATATGAGAATTTTTCTCACTCTCCAAAAAATCTCCTCTCCTCCTTATTCCATATTTGAAATTTCCCTCCAAAAATGGATTCCTCACCTCTAAAAGAATTTATTAGGTTTCTCTCAAAAAATAGATTCTCCTTCCCTAGCAAACTTTTGAATTTTTCTCTTGCTCTTTCATCCACCTATATACATAAGGTTTAATTCTACATAATTAATTCATAATATATAATTATATCTACACGTAATATTTTTATATTTAAATAATTTTTTTCATAATACAATTATTTACATGTATATGTTAACATTTAAATTAAATCATATATGTAGTTATGTAGTTATGATTACACATAATATTTTTATATT
Source organism: Jacaranda mimosifolia (assembly GCA_018894105.1). Classification (NCBI taxonomy): domain Eukaryota; kingdom Viridiplantae; phylum Streptophyta; class Magnoliopsida; order Lamiales; family Bignoniaceae; genus Jacaranda; species Jacaranda mimosifolia. The sequence goes on along the minus strand of CM032131.1, from coordinate 24,576,863 downwards.
AAAATATTATTATTTTCTTAATATAGTTATTTTGATGTATATTTAAACATTTTAAATAAAATTATTTTCATAGTACGCTATAACCACACGTAATATTTTAATATTTAAATAGAATTATTTTTATAATAATAATTATTATATTTACATGTAATATTTTTATATTTAAATATAATTATTTACACGTATATTTTAATATTTCATAATATATAATTATATTTACACATCATATTTATAATTATTTACATGTATATTTTAATATTTACATAAAATTATTTTCCTAATACATAATTATATCTGCACATAATGTTTTATTATTTAAACAAAATTATTTATAATGTAATTATTTTCATAATATATAATTATATTTACACATTATATTGTATTATTTATATAAAATTACTTCATAATATGTACTAATATTTACATGTCAAGGGTTTTTATTTAAATACAATTATTTGCACATATATTTTAATATTTCAGAATATTATTTTCTGCATATATAAGTATATACACATTTAGTTTAGTATAGACTATAAACTTAGAATTTTTAAAATTTTAATTAATTACATCATTACATAAATTCATTATTATATTTTAGTATATGTATTATAAGATATTCTAAAGGATATTAATTTTATTTTATTCAAATAAAAACCTACATATAAATATTATATAAAAAATATTACATACACAACATTTTAACTCATACTTCACAACTAATTACCATCTCACAAGTTTTTTTCACAAAAAATCTCACAACCAATCACCATCTCATAACTTTTCTTTATCACACAACTATAATAATTACACTTTCACCTGTCACATCAATTGTAATAATTACATTTTTATCTCACAAACAATAGCTCCTTGAGTCCCTCATAAAAAAAATTTCAATCTCATAAACACAAAAATCTCACTATTTTCTCTCAAAAATGAAAAATGAAAAACCAAAACACAAGCAATCCCAACCTATATTTCCTGTCTTCTCCAAAAGATTTTTCTTAGACCACAAAGATTTTTCAAACACAAAGCCATATCATTTTATCTATTCTTTCACTTCTCCCGGGATGATAAATATGAAATTTAACTTGGTCTTAAAAGACTTACCATGCGAGCAATGACATGAGTAACTACTCTTATCAGTGCACCAATGCGCCAGGTGCCATAGCTAACTGAGTAGCTCTAGAAGCATGTGTAAAAGCTCATAATGAAGGACGTGATCTTAGGTCGGTTACCGGTGTCAATAATTGACGATTACACAATTCGAACAATCTCTTCGAATTCACCTCAAATAAAAAAATCTATAAACTTAATTCAAAAAACATTTACCGATTCCCGAAATGCCCTTCTGGATGTTCCTTATGTACCGATTATTCACGGAACGTGAGCTTGCTTGTAACACTCATAATCAACGTGAGATCAAATAAAACACATCTTCCAGATGGTTCAAATTAAATAATTAAATAATAACGATCGAGAATGGGGGGATGGTCAAAAAGCAATTTGCTTGATTTGGTTATTGCTTGATCAATTCTTGAGCTGAGCTGCTAACTTTTAGTCTTTATCTAAGGAATAGCTTAATTCTATATGTCACCGTGGTTTCCATGTCAAACCACAATGCATAAAGCATTTGAGGCTTCTCTAAAAGTTTAGCTAATTTGATCACAACACAAACTTTGTTTAAAAAGGAAAGAAGAGACAAGCAAACACACTCGCAACCCTTAACACAAATCAACATCACCCCCCACCCCCACCCCCACCCCGGGCGGGGGGGGAAAAAAATTCTATCCAAAAGAAAAACAAAAGGCAAAACATCATGAAAAAGGAAAACTTGTACAACCCATCACGCCCCACTAATAGTCTAATACTACATGGAAAAGGCACATTTCCTTCAGATGTACACACCAGAAAATCTAGTTTGTCTCCTAAACCCTAAAATTACAGCACAGAGGTTTATTAACTGAACATGCTTCATTAAAATTACTTATTCACACACATTTCTTCCAATCAATTATAGAACAGCATTCACGCTTCAAACAGACATATCCAGTAAATAAAATGCCAAAAAGAGAAAAGGACGAACATGTACCTCATCGGGCTGATCCCACGAAAAATTGAAATTTAGAAAAATGACGACTTAGTCGACAGTTTGAGATTTTAGGTTTAGCTTTGTGAGCAGCATAATTATGGGTAAAATTGGCAGAAAATCCAAGAGTCAAAATGGATTGAACACATTATTTTTATTTCAGTTCTGAGAGATGGTTTAATATCAGGCTTTACAAATGGACTTTCAACAGTCGATTGGTTTATAGGGCCACAGGCCCAATGGGGACGTAATAGGGCTTGAAGCCTAACTTGTAAGTTGAGTTTGATTTAGGCAGTTCGATGATACATGCTATTAGTGCTCGAAAAATTGGACCGTTTATTGAATTAAAAAATTTATCAGTTCATGATTAATTGATTCAATCATTGGCTGAATCATAATTGAACTATGACATCATAATTACATAACATATATTTATATTATATATTACTTAAAAACTAATAAAATACCAAAAGATAAAACATAAAGAGTTTAAATAAATATATTGTCTAACTTCACAATCCAAATTTTATAATTCATATTATAAATTATTACCAAAATATAAATATTTCAAGTCTAAAGTTTAAATATGACATGCAGATGTACTTTAGCATTAAAACTGTACTTTAGCAAAAAATTATTAATTTCATTAAAAATTAAATGATAAAAACCCTCTCCAATTCAATTGAATCGTGAGTGGTTCACTGGTTCGAACGGTCCAACCACTGATTTTAACAAAATAAGATTTTTTTTATTTTTCGATTTTATGAGAAAACCAGACCAGTTCGGCGACCGGTCGATGGTCCGACTGGCCAGTCCGATCCGATTTTTTAAACCATGCATGCTCTTACCGGACATCGAAAGAGAGTTGAATATTTTGAAAGGTTTACAAACTGCTTCCTCTATATTAATTGTTGAAGTTCCTTTTCATAACAGAATTTATTGTAATATACTCCAAAGAGATAATACCTTAACGTGATTGAATCTTTATATTTAATGATGAATACAACTAGTCTTATAAGATATTAGTTAGCAACAATAATTTCATAATTAAAATTTTAACAATAAACTAAAATTACCTTGTAAGATTTTAACTTTATTTAGGATCTTATAGATTCATCCCTTAAAAAATTTAGTAAACATTTTCAAAAAGTCTTAAATATCATATGTGATATTTAAAAAATTATAAATTCTCAAGTGACCTTTGGCAATAACATTAGTTTTACATAAAATATGAGATTAGTAGTTTGAACTTAGTAAAATTCTTCATGTGTATGTGTATGAATAGAAAAGCTCATAAATTCATTCAAAAAATGTGAATATAATAACATGCAATCTCGAAAAATTAGAGACACAAAACGTGCCATGCAAATAGTAAGTCGGAGTTAAAAGATCCTACGAGCAATTTCCAAATGGGGTTTCCTCGTTAAATTTGCATGTGGCCTAATCTTCTTGTCCTACTTGTTTGCTGCTATATTGGTGGCTACCCTTTCAATAGATTTATAAATCAAAAAATTACTATCATCCATCAATCGAATTCAATGAACAAAAAATGTGCATTCTAATCTTTTGAATAAGATCTATAAGGAAGAGTGAGGAAAATGAATCATCGTTGAACAATATTTCTGAAATGCTCTGTTTTCTCCCTGCAGAATCCCATTATTTTCAGATCTTTTAACTCCATTAAACCATACATATTTTCTCCCCAAACCTTCCAAAGTTATCATTTTTTCTCTATTTTCCCATTTCAATTTTACCGGCATTGCCGTCGAGGGCTCAAAAGATTCCATCGTTCCCCCTCAAATCTTTTAAAAGGGTTTCTTAGGATCAAAACCCTGTTATCTATTTCGCCTCGTCATTAGTCAATGCGGGGCATTGCGTTGTTTGTTCCTTACCTCTTAATATTTACTGTTTCATTTAATTTCAAGAATTAGTCTTTGCATGAGACGATTTTTCGATTTGATACAAGAAAGCTCACATTTTTCTTCGTTTGTTGAGAAGAAATGGGGAAGAAAAAACGATCAAGAGGGTGTTGCGGTTGGTGTTTGCTGTTAATTGTTTTGGCGGGAATTGCATTTGCAGTTTTCGTATATGTGAAACAGAAAACGGTGCCAGGCGCTTCCAGCGCCGATACAAAGAAATATGCTGATGCTCTTGGCATCGCAATGCAGTTTTTTGACATACAGAAATGTACGATTCCCCGTTCTTTTTTCTCATTGTCACCCTTTTGCTTTGTCTATTAGTGTTATTAGACATGCATGAGATGATTATGTGGTCTCATTTATAGGTTCTAGATTAATGCAATATAGAACTATTGTTTGAATAATACAACTACTCAAGCATCACTTATGATTTTGCTTTGGATTTATAATTAACAATTCAATTTTTATTTCATACTTTTGTTGATGACTTTGATAATTGGGCTGCAACTTTTGCATATTATGTTTTAAACAATACAGAGTAGATGCTGGTGAATTATAGTTCGAGTTATTGGTTCTTGTATTATTGTTGTGTAAACAGTTCTAGCACGGGTTATGTTGAGTTAATTTTTACCAGTTTGCTTGAAAAAGTATATCTTGGTTGAGTATAATGTTCTCTAATTTGCCAAAAGAAAGCTATTGTAGGGATTTCAAACTGCGTCTAATCTTTGGTTGAGCTTGGTTTTTCCTTTTCTTGATTTTCTGAAGAGATGTTTTGGTGGAATTTGCTGCTTGTATTGCAGCTGGGAAGTTGGAGAAAAATCAGATACCATGGAGAGGGGATTCGGCTTTGAAAGATGGAAATCAAGCAAAATTGGATCTTTCAAAGGGTATGTATGATGCTGGGGATCATATGAAGTTTGGATTTCCGATGGCTTTCACTGCCACAGTATTGTCATGGGCCATTCTCGAATATGGGGCTCAACTGAAGACGGTGGATCAGTTGGAACCTGCTCAAAACTCGCTTAAGTGGATCACTGATTTCCTCATAAATGCTCATCCTACTGATAATGTCCTCTATATTCAGGTTAATTAAATGTTTTTGCTTGTTTCAGCGCTTTCTTTAATCACTGAGTTAAATACTTTTCTAAGATAAATTTTGTATAGATGCAACTTGTGCAGATGTAAGGCCATTTTCCTAATATGCATATCTTTCCATAGAATTCTGCGTTTAACAACTAATCAATTGCCGTAAATTTTAAGTACTCTCTTTTTAATAGATCACATTTGAAGAGACCTAATAGAATGATAATAATAATAATAATAGTGAACTTATGTTGATATGAGGATGGAAAAAAAGATATCGATATTACCTAGTTGTCCCACATTGAAAAGAGTCGAGAGCTTAAGATAGTTTATAAGTTAATCCCCCTCCCTATCCCAGACTTCAAGGCACCTTTTGAGGGCAAATCCCCCCACCATATGCATGCTAGTGGGACAGTACCTCAAAACAGTTGGGCCTTCATAATCAATAATCATAGACATATATATATGAGATAACTAGTTTTATTCAACCATGTTGAATATTTGGCAGGTGGGCAACCCTAAATTAGACCATAGTTGTTGGAACAGGCCGGAGGACATGAAATTGGAAAGGCCTCTTACGCAGGTGAATACCTCTGCTCCTGGAACTGAGGTTGCTGCAGAAACAGCTGCAGCTCTGGCATCAGCACATCTGGTCTTTAAGTCCATCGATTCTACATATTCAAGTTTGCTTCTGAAGCATGCCACACAATTATTTGCATTTGCTGACAAATATAGAGAATCTTATAGCATCAGCATTCCTGAAGTGCAAACTTACTATAATTCTACCAGCTATGGTGATGAGCTCCTGTGGGCAGCCGGCTGGCTCTATCATGCAACAGGGGATCAGTCATATTTGGAATATGTAACTGGGAAAGATGCTGAAGAGTTCGCTAATTGGGGAAGTCCAACATGGTTTAGCTGGGATAACAAGCTAGCTGGAGCTCAGGTAGATTTTACTCTTTCAGGATATGGGATATTTTTGAATTCTTTGAGAATAAATGCCTTGGTTATTTTGCCGCAGGTACTGCTGTCCAGGATTAGCTTATTTGGGTTGAAAGACTCAAATTCGGATATCCTCCAGAAGTATAGGCAGTCAGCAGAAGCTGTCATGTGCGGTCTTTTGCCAAAATCTCCAACGGCTACCTCCAGTAGAACTGATAGTAATCTCCTTTCTGATGCTTGAATTTTGACTTAGAATCTTATGTTGGTTTTTTAATTCCTCCATGTTGGCCCATTTTCCATCGTTATGTTGCAACAAGTTTTCTTTTTTGACTTTTATAATTCTTGAGCTCAAGCAGAAGTTTTGCCAACATTCAACTTATAAATGCAGGTGGTTTAATATGGGTAAGCGAATGGAATGCCTTGCAGCATCCTGTAGCTTCAGCTTTTCTAGCTGTTCTTTATAGCGATTACATGCTTGCTTCTCGAAATGCAAAGCTATCTTGTGATGGAAGCAGCTTTACACCCTTAGATCTCCGGGACTTTGCAATCTCACAGGTATACTTGCTACTATGCTACTATACTAGCATCATGTATCTCTTGTTGGTGTTTGATAATGCACATTAGTTAGTAGTTGCTATTAGTAAATTATATGTTAGAATGAGATTGATAATCTCATATTCTTATTTGACATTGAAGACCGCAATCCATATTGGTACACATTACAATCTCTATCAATTTCAGTTTATTGTTTGATAAGAGAGATTGACTTCGAAAATTACCTAATTGCCCCAAATGTTCGTCATTTTTACCTAATGTTCAAGAGAGTGAAGTAATTTTGATGCTAGTCCTGGGGAAACGATTGCAAATCGCACATCTAGAGCCCTAATATGATAAACACCTAATAAGCTATGTAGTACTGGGCCGACAACTGATATTCGTGGGCCCAAAAGGTGGGTCTTCTATATCAAACAAAAGATTAAGTGCTACTATCCCGTGTAATCTCACAAATAAATGCCTCCCAAGACATTAGTACATGCTGAAATTTTTCATCACTTTACAATTTGTAGTTTTCCCCGTGCTTATTCATCTTATGACTTGTTGTTAGGCGGACTATGTGTTGGGTAACAATCCTATGAAGATGAGTTATCTTGTGGGCTATGGGGATAAGTATCCACAATATGTCCATCACAGAGGAGCCTCAGTCCCGGCTGATGAATCCCCAGGCTGCAAAGATGGTTTCAAGTGGCTCGAATCAGAAGACCCCAATCCGAATGTTGCAACCGGAGCACTTGTTGGCGGACCGTTTCTTAATGAAACGTATGTGGATTCCAGGAACAACTCGATGCAAGGGGAACCAAGCACATATAACAGTGCAGTCATAGTTGGGCTACTTTCTGGTCTGGTGGGCAAAGCATCTGTGGTGCAATCTTTTGCATAAGGTTATATGCAGCTGCTGATCAGCAACATCTCTGCAATCTGACTAAGTATCAATGGTTGTAGAATTAAGTGCTACCATAATATAATTGTATCAGGCAATCCTTGAACTATGTTTTCGAAAAAATTACTGTAAATGCTTCTTTTTTTTTAATGTGAGTTTTGGTTTGATCAATGACATTGCATCAAAATTTTGTATTATTATATGTTATTTTTATAGTGATATAATAATAAAAAAATATAAATTTATATTAAAAATAATGATTGAAAGATATAGATTGGTCAATGTGATGATTTGAAATGGTTAGAAGTTTTTAATAATATCTTGAAGAAAAAATTAAATATTGAAAGAAATGTTTGATCTTGTTTTGGATTTTCATTCTCCCAAAATGAATCCAAATATTGCCTAGACACTTCGTTGGCTACTTTTATTAAGAAATTAATGGATTGTATTTTTTGGACAAAAATTCTTTGGGTTTCCCAAACTGATAAATTGTATCATAGCTATATTTCATTTTTGGTATGTTATTTACTTATATTAAAAAGGTTTAATTAAAAACATTTTACTGATAGCTAATGACAATTAAATGAAATAATTAAATTAATGTTGATATCAAAAAGAAAAATGTTCTTGCTTTGTTCATTTAATTGTAAAAATGAAGATTATGTCTACTGCAAGTTTTCAAAGGACACTAGATAGGTGATATTCTAGTTGGAGGAAAAAAAATTATATTTTCAATTTTTCTGTTGGGTTCAACCCAAAAAATTAATAGGATCCAAAGTGCTCGTATTAATTTGATTTAGGGATACAAAGTGTCAAATTTAGCTTTTTGATGACTTTCAATTCAAAATTGTATTGTAGCATACTATTCTATGACGCCAACATAGGGACAATTTGAACAATAAGGTCTTAGAGTTACTTGAAGTTTTTAATTCCAAGTACCTTTTTCAAATCCAAATCAGCCCACCCAAACGCGACCAAAAGCATTTTTACTTCAAAACTTAAGGCATAAGGATCTACAATAACATTTATAAAAATTCATAGTCATTATAAAGAATATGGCATAATATAAAATTTGAGGGTTAATACTAATAATTTTTCGAAGCTAGAATGTGAATTGATATATATATATATATATACACTTAATCGTGGCATAAACTTCTAACAAAGCACTTAACATATATATATATACATATATATTACATAACTTTCGAAATAATTTTACTATATGATAGTTGATGTGGAAAAAGTAAGAAAAGACTAAAATACCCTCCAAAATAAAAAAAATTTACCAAACACTCCACAAGGGTTCCTATCTTTTGTCGAGGGCTGAGGCCCGACTGAACATAGCTACAAGCTTGACTCAATATTATGGCTCTAGGATGAGGACACTTGACAAGATTTCAAGAGGTCACCTAAAATTAATGGGATTGATACACCTCAATATATACCTATAAATACTCTTCGATTAGCTATAAATGTCGAAGCTAAAATAGTAGATATCAGATTTGAGAGCAACCCAAAATTGAGGTTTTGCTACCATATCTTTATCTAAATATCCACTACCTACCTATCCATCTAACTACCAACCTACGTACGGTACCCTCTAATTTATATCTTGCATTCTCCTTAACCCCAACCTAATTACAACATAGTTGACTTCTCGAACTCAAGCTAAGCCCACCATCTTTGGAGGCCCATCAATTGATGGACCCCCAAATATATTACAGACTTCCTACCTATTTCAATAAGAAATAATTGTATGAAATAGTGTAGCATATCTCAAACTACGTCCACAAATTTATTAAACTCAATTTGACTGCTCAAATTCCACTCTATTTATATTTATTATTCTCAGCAAATAGAAACAAGTTAGGCAATCAAGCAAGCAAGCATGCGGTGGGTTCAACTTAATTAACGGTCCTACATTTTAGGCTCCAGTCATTCATACCTTTCTACCAAGCAAAACGGCGTGCACGCATGGCGCACTATCAGTTGCACTGTTTTATGTGCTTATCCACTTCACCAGCTGATCCAAAACTACGCATGTGCATTGGAGTGAGAGGGCCACCCTAGGGATGACATTGAGGCGGGTTTGGCTCATTCCATATCCTATCCCGTGAGGTCAGTGGGTTTTACCCATCATTTCGAAAAGAATGAAAAAAAATTAGAATCAGTCAATGAAAGCATTCAATTAGAACTACTTGATAGCAATTAAAATTCAAATTTAAACCTGTCAACCCCGAAAAGAATTAAAAAAATTAGAATCAGTCAATGAAAGCATCCAATCAGAACACTTGACAGCAATTAAAATTCAAATTTTAGGTACAAAAATGAAAAAATCCATGCAAACAAAATAAGATTGTAAAAGTAAAATAGGATATAAGAGTAGAGTTAAAAATATTTAGACATGGATTTTAATTTAAAAAAAATAAAATAAATTATATATAATATATTTATTATTATCTATATGTATAATATTTATGTGGGGCGGGGTGGTCGGACGGGTTAGGTAAACCCCATACTCTGCCCTAAATAATTCACGTTGTGAAAATCGTGCCCCATACCCCGTTTAGCTACCCCAAACTCGTTCCATTCGGAATGGATTGAGCTTGGATTTGGGTGTGACCCACCCCATTGTCATCCTTAGCCACCCCCACTCTGCCCCCTCTCCTCCCCTCTTCTTGATGTTACTTTAATTTTTAATCTTGTGTCCCAATTGTAATTTTACATGAGAATATCATCCTTTATAGGATTCTCATCTTAAAAGAGAAAAAAATTTCCTTCATAATCTTGATCTATTCTCCTCAATAGTTTACGCTTCATTTTATTTTTTATACCACATATATGGTTCCTCACAAACTTGTATCGATCTTCCTCTGATTTTTATTACGTCCGTAAACTCCGCTTCTGTTTTTAACTAATACCACTTCTTTAACTAGCAAGCATTTTTAACAATATACAACACAAGCAAATATAAAATGGTCTTACATTAGCAACCCATCTCAAACTTTGATCCTGAGAAATGCTTTGAGTTAGCTCTCTCTCTCTTCCCCCCCTCCCCCCCCCCCCCCCCACCCCCATTTTTGGAAGATAATGAACCTAATCAACGAAAGATTAAGTTTGCATCCAACGTCATCTTCTTCTTTTTTTCTTCAGACCAATACCATGACTTAGCCTCATGAGGAAGATTAACTCCTCAAGACTTGTATCGATCTTCCCCCGACTTTTATTACATTATAGCCTCTACTTCTTTTTTGACTAATACCACTTCTTAACTAGTAAGTGTTTCTGACAGTATTACTACAAGTAAATATGTAATTGTTGAATGCAACCCATCCAAAATTCTGGTCTTGAAAAATGCTTTGAACCAATTCTTTTTTCCCCTTTATGAGATACTAGGATTTTAAAAAAAGGCAATAAGAGATTGATCGATCTAAACAAAATTAAATTTGCAGTCAACATCTCGATGAGACAAGCAAAATTTATTTCAGGACATATTGACACATACAATTATAGATGATTGCATAATGATTCTTGTTGAGCATGTGCTTCCCACGTGGATGCACAACAATTTCCAATTTTCACAACGATGGTGCAAACCTTAAACTAGTGGAACACACTCCACGGTGCAACACATATTTGATCCAACACCAGAAAATGTTTCAAAGTCTATTTGCGTACCTTCGTACTGCTAAGTGCTGCAAAAAGGGAGTGGACCTTCTTTGTGCCTCATGAATTAATTTCCTATGTACCTGTTTCGATAAAGATTATATATATATATATATATATTGCTCTGGCTATTAGGTTTCATTCTCACAACCTATTTTTATTTTCATCAGAAAATAAAAATAGAAAATTATCACTATTTACACCATTTTTTCAAATATTTTCATTTTTAAAATATTTTTTATTATATTCTCTCTCCATTTTCATCCCTTTTTTCAACCATTATCATTATCTTAATCATTTTTTATCTTCTCGATACTTCTCACACACCATTCACCAAAAAAATATTAAAAATTAAAATTATAATTATAATTATAATATTATTTTTTCAAATAATCACACATCACATCATCAATTAAAATTAAAAAACTACACAAATTTTAATACAAAAACACAAAACATCCAAATATATCTTATTTTCACACCTATATAAATATATATAAACCTATAATTTTCTACAACATACTCAAATAAAATTTATTTTCAAATTCAACTGTTCTAACTAACTTTTCTTTCTTCATTTTCATGTGAAAATGAAAATGGGCCATGGAAATGAATTCAAACGGGCTCTTAGCAACAAAAATCCTGGACATGATTATCAATTATGTGTCAAAATGAAGTAGAAAGTCAAACCCCACTAATACATCAAATCAAATGGAGTCGTTGAAGCTGGAAGCCACTGTTTTAGTGTACGGCTTCTAGCTGTGATGAAGTCAAAGGAATCGGATTAAGGATATGAGTATCTCATATTTGTACTGTTATTGTTATGAAACAGTGCGCTTATGTCCAAGTTGTGGAGAATAGAGTTTTGTGTCTGACATGGTTATACATAAAATTTCTTAACCATCACTAGGATTAGGCATTTTTCATTAGAGTTGAGTTGAGCTGATTCGATCTGAAGTCCCGATTAATTTAGATCGTTGAATTTGATTATTATGTATCCCTCAAATTAAGCATGTCACTAAGGAACCAAGTCAAAATTTTCAATTTTGAGAGATAATATTAAATTTTTACAAAATATGGAATGATTTTATTATTTTAAAGGGGCAATATTTTAAACTTTAATAAAAGTATCTATATAATATGGCTTTATATAGATTGAGGGGGTGGATGTTATCCCAGTATCTCTTCCTAAGTCCTAACGTCAGTTCTGATGTCAGGTTCTAGTGGCTGAATGCGACTTCCCAATCGATGGTTTTAGCTATTAATGAAGAAGAATGTTATCTTTCTGCCCTTGGCCTCATTGTTCATGATTGTAGAAGAATAAAAGAAGATCTAGTTTTTCTTCAAATTTCTTTTGTTAAGTAATCTACAAATTCGGTGGCTCATATATGCTATTGCAAGGGTTTCGATATCTTAGTCTGATCATGGAGTTCGGAATGATTATCCCCTAAACTTTATTGTACCAACTTTGTGTGGTGACTCTAATTAATGAAAAAATATTTTTATTTCAAAGAAAAGAAAAAACATCACTTTTGATGCCATCCGTTTCATTTTTGCCAAGTGGCATTTATTTATATATAAATACTCCATGGCATGACATGTTTGATTCTTGAGTTATCTTTTATTTTTCATATATCGTTCGCTTTAATTTGATCACTAGTTTAGTCATTCGAAAGATTTTTTTCGTTGACAACCTCAACATTAATCTTTGCCTTGTTTTTATTCTTAAAATTATAGCCAGCTCAAAATCATTTTAACCCAAATAGAATACATTCCACCTTGATCGTTAAAATGACCCGATCGAGTAAAATAAAACAATCACTCTCGAGCTCACTTGAAGACTTTTTGGCTAATGTAAGCAAACTGTGACATTCGACTTCTAAGTTGAAAAGCTTTCATCTTTGCTCCATATAATGGCTTAGTAAAATTCCATTGGGGCACGTTGGTACCTTATTTTGGCCTCCATAGCTTTCAATTTGTACACCTTGTCGGCAAGTCAAACTGTGGAATTTTATAGTTTGGCTTCCTTATCTTTCGACTTGTACGTTTACACTCCAATTTGTCGGCAAGGTCACACTTCCAATTTAAATATTCCTAATTTCAAAGAGGGTTGTTTGGTGGTGTTGGTGATATTATTTCTTATAGGATTATTAGAATATAAAGTTACCCAAAAAAATATTAGGTTGGTCAAAGTTTTTTATATATATTCCACTCTTGAAGTAATCTTTTGAAGAAAAATAATCACGTATATTTATTATTCAAATAATATTGTGTACTTAAAAATAAATAAAAATAGTGTCACTTCTAGCTAGCGCTATAGGCTCACTATTGAATAATAAGATGATATACCTCAATAATGCCTTAGGAGCACATAAGCAAAGTACCCAATGAAAATATGACTTCGAAATGTGATGAAACCATCTTCATCACAAATTTTCCGTCAATGAATTGGTATTTTTTTATAGTGTTCATGAAATGGACCACTAAACCCATTTCAGATGGGCCTCATAAGCTTAATAAGTTTATCCCACTAAGGACTCAGAGGGTGTTTGGCTAAATTTATTTTAAACATCTTATAAGATATTTTTGGAGCTTATAAGATGTTATATCTCATTTTTAAAATACGTTGTTGAAGTGTTTGGATAAAATAAGATCTTGGAGCTTATAAGATGTTAATAATGGCAGTTTTGTAATTAAAATGATTAAAAATGAAGGAGCTTGTTGAGATTTTAAAAATAAGTTGGGGTCTCTTCATTTTTTTTAAAAGAGCTTATAAGCTCTTTTTAAAAAAAATTACCAAACATTTTTTATCAACTTATAAGCTCTTAAACATCTTATAAGATGTTTTGAAGAGCTTATAAGCTCACCCAAACACCCTCTCAATCAATACAAATACTAATTTTCACAGTAAAAAAAAGTGTCAAATAACATATTTTTTTATTCGAGCATTATCTCTATATCAGTGAGTTGTTGAAGTAGAAACACACAACTTAATAATATTCAAAAAAAATTCTTGAATTCAATTCCATACAACATCCGTTGTCAAATTATAAACAAACATTAAAAATACATAATAAACGAGTATTATAAATATTATTTAACAAAATCAAGTTGTTGCTGGCTTAGGATTGGCTCTAAAAATGGACAAAACAATCAAGGTTAACACTTGAAAAATTACGTGAAATAAAAATTCCACAGTGAATTAAAAGGACTGCGGAGCTAGCTACTATATCATCATCCCCTAGACCTTAATTTGCTTCCTTCGGTTTCTACTATGTTTCCTGCCTGTGTCAATTGATAAAATTCATGTATGTACGTCGCCTAAAAGACTTGGAATTAAGTATATAAATTAGAGCGGGGCGGTCAACGCGCAATATCTGATTTTGCAGTATAACCCAATTGTTGCTCCATCTCCCAGCTCAACTTTGATGCAGCCTCATCGTGTATCGGAACATAATCCTGCACCCAAGAAAAAAAATTTCCATTTATAAAATATAGATCATTGAATTATTAATTTGATATACTATCTAATGAGTTGATAAAATTAATTTTTTATTATTTATTTTTTTCTTGAATAATCTTATTTTATTTGAATTTTTTACTTTTAATTTTTTTTTACAATAAAAGTAAATGAAACATTTTGCACGTACGTTAAATATGTCAAACTGGTAATACGAACAAATTAAGAATATTTTATAAAAAATAATCACTATCTAAAATTAGATATCCACAACATAAAAGATTTCTATGAAATTAATTCGTAACTGTAGCTATATATTGTAACTATAAATTTTCGTGGCAAATACAATTCTTTTAAATTGACAACATGGCGAGTTATTAGCTATCAATCCTAATCTTACTTTTCAAAAGCACAACATATCATTTATGCACTATCCTATGTATTGATCATAGATACATATGTATTAGTTAAAGCTACGGATTTTCACCATTAATTATCATTAATCATAATTAAGAATTTTGCAGCGAATACAGAATGCTAAGAAATATTTAATATTAAATAATTCAAAGTCTGCACATATTGTTAAAAAATGAACCTTGAGTCTAATTCAATCAACCTCATAAGTTAGCTCAAAAGATGAGAATTATTCAAAATCATATATAAAGAATACAACTTATTTATTTTATCGATATAAAACACCACACACACACACATATATATATGAGTAAAATATGATGGCGGCCCAGACAAAGTTCATAATTCATGTGCATTCATTATATATCACTGGAGCTAACACTGAGATTTTTGGGGGGGACAATGAGGGGGTGAGCTCCCGTGACAAGTGAATTATGAGTCTAGGTTGTATTTTGGACAACGTTGCTACAATGTTTGAGAGCCCACGTGTGCAAGTTGGTGGCAGGGGAAATTAAGGAAGTACCTCAAGCTTAGACATAAGTTCATGGGCAGTCTGGGCAGAGACAATAATGTGACGGGCAGATGGCGTTATGAACCCCTCATCAACAGCCTTGTCTATGAAGGACAACAATGAGTTGTAGTATCCATCTACATTCAGCAGACCCACCTGTAAAATATTTAAATAAATTAAAAAAAATCAGAATGCCCTATATATTTTCGAATATATCAGAAAATATGTCATATGAAATAAAAAAAATAATCACTAAAACATAAATTGACAACATAGTTTTTATTTATGTTGATTGAAATGTTTCTAGAAAAATGCGTGTAGTATTATTGATATCTTTTAAATTAAATATTATGAATATATGATTATGCAAAATTAATCCTTTTTTTGGGGGGCTTTTGAATACATTATCCAATTTGACCCATCTTGGACTCCATTCATTTTAAATTCAAATATTTGAATTTACTTTTTTATCCTAATCAAATTTGATTCAATTTGGATTTGACATGGCAAATTAACCCCCCAAGAATAAAAAAAATAAAAATTAAATAAAATACCAAAATAATTAAATAAAAAGGAGGTTAATGAACCCACCAATTTAAACCTATTCCCAACTCAAGTGGCTGAAGCCCACACTTAATTTGAAAAACCAACTCTCAAAGTAAAAAAAAACATCTAAATAATTATTTGTCAACTCAAGTTCTAATTTTACATAAACACGTCTCAAGAGTAGAAGTCCAGTATTTTTGTCGATTTTCAAAAAGAACCCTAAATTTATTTTCGTGTAACATCAGACTCTATTCATTTTAAACTCATATATTTAAATTTACCACTCTACCCTAACCCATTTAGATCTAATCCAACTCCACCACTTGTCATTCTTAAAATAAATTAGAAGAATATAAAATAATGAAACATAGGCTAAGTTGATCATAGGCCAAGAATAAATTATAAACTGTAATATTACCGGTTTATCATGGATTCCAAGTTGAGCCCAAGTGATGACTTCTAGCAATTCCTCCAATGTACCATAGCCACCTGCGAATTATTATTTGCCATCAACTTGGCAGTTGGCACCATTTCCACCAATTTAATTTGTGAGAACTAAAAACGTTTTGTCTCTCTCTCTTAGAGAGTACAATTTTTCCCTTGATTGCTTCCACTAGAGTAACATGTGTAAACTCCAATAATTAATAAAATTCCAGTACTGAAAGCAACTCGAAAGGCAAGACGATGATAACAACTCAAACCCTTTAGTACCCGTTTCGATTTGTTTTCAAAATTCTTTTTTTATTTTATGTTGAAAATGAAAATAGAAAACTATCAATTTTTTTCTTATTTTTATAAATATTCTTATTCTCAACACATTTTTTCAAATATATTATTACACTCTCTCTCTCCATTTTTTATTTTTTCTTATTTATATTTGCATGACTTTTAATATAAAAATACAGCAATATCTAAATACAATTCATTTTCAACTATACACAATCATTTCATTTTAAACAAAATATTCAAACAATATTTCATTTTTAAAATCACACTTATAACTAATTTTTCACTATTTTTTTTGTTGCTAGAAAATGAAAATGCTTCTAGAAAACAAAACCAAAAACTCCTTAATCAATTTTACCCATTTGACACAAATGATCAACAAGAAGTTAGATGAAAAATTAATTACCAGGAAGGGCTATAAACGCATCAGCTTGTCTGGCCATTTCTGCCTTCCTTTGGTGCATACCAGACACTGCTCTTACTTCCCCAACAGGCTCACCAGTTATCTGAAATGACATTCTTACTCCCCTTAATTAGTGATTGCTTGTTTCTTTAGTTCTAATATTAATATATTTCATCTTCGTGTTGATGGAATTGGTAGTAGTTCTGATTATTTATTTCTGTTGGTGTTTTATTTTTAATTAATATTTTTTATTTTACTTCATGAATACATGTTAAGTGTGTTGAATGTTTTTTTTTTTTTAAATTTAGTTATAAATTATTTACACTTGAAAGAAAAACAATATGGGTTTTCTTTTTTTGTTTGGTGGTTGGGGTGTTGATGGAGGGGGAGGGGGTGGGGGGGTTGTGGGGCTGGGGGAACATGTTAAACTTTTACATCATATCACATCATGTGATTGAAGTTGAGATGAACCTGGTACATAGTGTAAGCGAAATTCTGACAGGCACAAGATAATTACCTCTCTGGGCATTAGAGTTCTGGGAATCACCCTGTAATAAAAGGAAGTTCAGTATTCGAATGACTGAGGTGGAAAAACAGAGAATATGCTGCAAAATCCCTGTAAGTAAAAATCAAGGGTTTGTAGGGGAAAAAAAAAAGAAAGAAAAAGAGAAGAAGAGTTACCCTAACACGTGGCGTCCACCATTATACACAGCTTGGGAGACCAGACCCATCAATCCAATGCTCCCACCCCCATAAACCAAGTCTATGTTCCTCTCAACCTATCCATATATAATAATAAATCCTCTTTATATATAAATATAAAATTATATCCGCTCATTTCTTGCGTAAACACGCAATACTATTTCAAAGAAAGCACCATATTATATACACAATTAGTGAACTCATGTAAGAAAAAACATTTCACGTTAATCTTGTGGATCCAATTATACTTGAGACTCTAATTTCCTATGCGCATATATATATATATATATGTGTGTGTGTGTGTGTGTGTGTGTGTGTAGCTACAAAGAAAGCATGCAAATTTTTGCATTTTCTTGAGTGCTCTTAATTTATTTTAGCAGGGCTTGTTCTAATTCTTGATAATAGATTAAAAAGCAATTAATTAAAGAGTTAATCACCAGTTGTTTCCCAAGCTGGATAGCAGCCAGCTGGTAGCTCGGGTTCTTCCCTGGGCTGCTGCCACAGAAAACACATATCCTCTTGAACCTTGATGCTCTTGTGGGCTGCTCCTGCAGGCTGTTTTCCATTGAAACAAGCACTTCCCACAATACCAAAAAAGTCCCCCTTGTGTGTGTGAAAAAGAATGAGAAAAGGGGCAGCAAAAGGGATGGAGTGTGGAATTTGGCAGGTCAGCAAGTTGTATGTTGATTCTACCCTGTTCTTTAGAGTTGAGAAAGAGTAGGAAACTGGGTAGAAAGGAATGAAGAGATGGTACTTTGGTTGCTAATTTGTCCACTTTTATATCCATATGGCCTTGGTTTTTTCCAATCCCACGTGTACACCTGGCACTTGTTTTCTTTTCTCTTTTTTTTTTTTTTTTTTATTTTGCTTTATTTAATGTTGTTATGTTTTTTTTTTTAATTTGTGAATTTGGGTTAATTGTTGTCATTTTCAATCTAAAGCCTACATTTCAAAGGAGCTAGCTAGGAAGTAGGAATAGTTGTGCCTGTCTTCACATTTCTTTCTTTTTATGGATTAGTTCTTGATAATAGGATTTTGAATTTATGCTTTTTGGATGACCCAAAATTTTAAAGTGGTTGGACTATGTGAAATTCATCAAGGAATTTTGCACTTTATTATCCTCAATTTTAAGCTCCATCATAATTTCTTCTTTCTTTTGTGAAACTACCAAAAAAATGCGTATGAAAAAATTATTATGAAATTAATTTTGTAGTTATAGCTATAATTATGGCTATATAGTTCTGTAGTAAATGTTTTTTTTTTTTTTTAAATTACAAACAATAAAGATTATTAGTTGCCTCTGTAGTCTTACACGTCTGAAACGCAAGATCAGTTATGCTGATGCATTATTTGTTGGAAAACTGATACATATAATAAAAGAATAATAATCAGTTACAGATTAATCGTAGCAAAGATTATTTATGAAAGCATCTATTTCGAATTTTGCTAAATTAATTTCATAATTAAAACTTTAAATTCTTAAGATTAATTACAGATTGATCATAGCTGATGCCTTAATTTTTTGTACTTAGTGCAATTTAGGGAAAAAAAATATAAATCAACTATTGTATATTGTGATTCTTGAGCCATACACCGGGGAATATTTCTTGTGTGAGAATTTCCCACAAATATAATGAGAATTGATACTAAAGTAAAATTGCATTTAAATAGAACTAATTGCTCGATTTATTCTTTTGTTCCTATTCCTTTTAATACCAAAACACAATCACACGTGTGAGCAATAATTTAGGACAAATGGACTCAACTTTGGTAGTTATATGAACACTATAAGGTGAAGATCACATCACGGCATAATTTTGTTTATTCTAAAAAATTAAATGACAAACACACCATATATATATATATAATAATTGTCTGCCCATATTTAACACAAACAAATGATATATTATATATAATACACATTTTACAAAATGCAAAAATAATTGCATTTTTTTAACAACAATAATGCAATTTCAAGTACAAGAAAGTATGAACCGCACATGACGATGTTTCCCCTTCGTGTCCTCTAACTGGAAAATTGTTATCAGGAGGAAAAGTAACTGGAGAGATGCTGTGGGAATTTATTTATTTACCACATTAACAGGAGAGAAACATTATGATCACTAGCTCGTGCGAGAAAACATAATCAGACGATTTCGTAAATAATTTAATGCTATATATATAAATTGGCAATGTTTGTGTATGTTTTAATTTGTATTTTTTGAGGAAATGTATTTTGAGACTGAGTATGGGAAAATATTTTTGTTTTTTTTCCTCATCGAGTGTGCATGAAACTGTGATAGTGGGTTGGTTGAATGTGATCGATGTTTGATTATATTTTGGATGGTATGTAGAAATTACTTTGAGAAGTGACATAATGTTTATTTTACCGTAAATGTAAATTAATGACTGAATAAAATTCTAAAATATTATTATAATATTTGATTAAATAATGATATTGCAGATGAGGTTTGAGGATTTTTCAATATAGTGACCTAAAATATTAAAATATTTTGGGAAATGGAAATGGCTTTTAGCTATTTCCCCTCCAAAAAGTGGCTGGAATATTTGGGAACATATGGAGGGAATGGAATTCTTCATCTAAAATATAACTAAATACTACCATTATTGGTCTATATAATATGATCAAATTTGTTTCCCAATATAGAAGTACAACTCTGTCTAAGTGTTGTCCCATCAATATATATATTAGCTATTTCCCCTCCGAAAAGTGGATGGAATATTTGGGAACATATGGAGGGGATGAAATTCTTCATCTAAAATATAACTAAACACTTCCATTATTGTTCTATATAATATGATCAAATTTGTTTCTCAATATAGAAGTACAACACTGTCTAGGTGTTGTCCCATCAATATATATGGATGGAGAGTTTTGATCTAAAGCAAAACACATTTTTGGAGAGTGAGAGAGACATGACAAGTTGTAAATTATTTCAATACTTTGAACTTCTACGATGTGATGCATGCAAGATAACATCATAGTTCCTCAATCAGATATTTGGGAAGAGGGAGGTGACCAATGTTCCCTTACATAAGCACCAATATATATGGTGATGATCATACAAATCGCCAGACATACGACAATACCTTCAATCGATCGCATTAAGGTATTATCCCGTCGATATATATTAATGATGAATTTCAAAAAGGTGAAGAAACGAAAGAGTTTATAAGTTATTTTAAAATTCTTATTCATTCAATGTAATGAAATCAAGTATCACTATGCACTGAACATTCAGAGGCTAAGGTGATAAAAGAAAATAATAATACTAATAAAAAAAAAATATGCAGCAATATTAATCCACTCCAAAATCGTACTCGATAGAATTTTGTTCCACAGGTTGAATAATATGGTTTAAACTTAAATGTAATGGGCCATGGCCGGGGGGTGGTGAGCGCGACTGATCAGTAATGAGAGATGAATGGTGTGGTGACGGTGGTGCACGTGCACTTGACTGAAGGCCACACCTTTGGTGGGCAAAGTTCCAAACAAGTTGCAAACCCGTTGAAAAGCCCTTCAACCACATACCAAAACTTCAGAATTTCTCCGCCTACCACCGCTTAATTTAGCTGCTTTACATTCTGCATCAATATCTTCTACCTAAAAAACCAATTTGCTACTTATCTTATTTGCATATGGGCACCGTCGCGGCCCAGTTGCACGCGATTATTGTTTCCAAACCCATCCGATCTAGTTAAATTCGAAATTATCAATGACTTAATCAAGATAAATATTTGGTACTGTCAATGGTTGAATTCAAATTAAATCAATATTACTTTAAATTCGAATCCAATTATCAAAATTCATGTCAAACTTCGACTTAATATCCTATAAAATCTATGTTAGTTAACAACGAATACCTAAAATTTGATTAAAAAAATTTGATTGTAAAAAAAATAATGTACTCACAAAGTAACTTGTGTCAAATTTGAGTTTTTGATTTTTATCATATACTGGCACAAAAGTTAAATATTTGTATAATAAGCCCTTATTTCATAATGTATTAGTTTATAGATAAAATATTATACATTATTTCATTTGAACTTTTTCTTTATTTTTGTTAGTATCCTCTTATTTATGGGTTAAAGCTCAATGTCAATAGCATAACATAGACATCAAGCTAAAATAATATATATATATATATATATTTTATTTAAAAATCTTTATTAATATTTTATATAAGAGTAGCAACTTAATAAAAAAAAATTAAAGTTTGGATTTGAATTTTTAAGGAATCAGGTTGGTTAATTCTATATTTGATCCACTTACTTTGAATCACTTATAATTAGATATGATTCATTAGATATTTTAATTTATTAAACTATTAAACTTCAGATTGAATTGAGATTAAATTCCAGCCCAAAAGTAGAAGAAATAAACCCTTCCCCAGCCTAAGAGATAGGTAAGCGATGTTATCTGGCCTTTAACCAAGAGCATTACCTTTGCACTCATATATATAAAGTCTGCAGTTGTTTGAATCCTAACAAATCTAAATATGCATGTGTATGCAGTTCTATTTAAAATACACACACACATAATTCCTCATTCAGTAGACATTTTTCCAGCATAGTTTTTTTTTTTTTAAATATACACGCATATCATGAGTTCATTAAAATTTAAATCTCTGACTTTTCACATTATGTGAGAGATCTATACTATTGAACCACAAGCCCATCGGCATTTTTCCCACATAACATTTACAATCACAAAATATTCTTCCTTTTTTCCCCCCTATTATTCTCGTCAACCTTTTGAACAACTAAAACTTTAGAAAGACTTAGTTGGGAGTCATTCGACCAACAAAAACAATCTTGTGTTGTAGGTATACTTCCCTCACTAAATTTGGGACTGATTTATTCACCTTGGAATCACCAATTCAGATAAAAATTCTTGACCTATGACCAAGCCCAGATCGCCCCAGAAAAATATATATGTTGTATATACAAAAAGATAAAATACTTTTTCCTTACAAAAACTACATCAACCACCCAAGTTGAGAATACAAAACCACCCCAACAAGGACTGCATTATATATATGCAGAGCACGTTCTGCACGTTCCAATAATGCCAAAGTTTGCTTCTAAATATAACTGTATTTCAATTAACTAAACACCACTACCAAAACAAGCAGAGGTGTCTTCCTTCTTAATTTAAGCTTAATTTTACCAATTTGACAATAAATATTTTTTTGTTTTGAGAAAACATTGCAAATGACGAATATTATCCTTTCAACAATTAAATAGCATCCGTTTCCCCTATTATGTAGAAGGTCTTATGTTCGATTCAAAATAAGAGCGTTGTGCACCTTATGTGTGTTGTGTGTAGTTTATATTTTGATTTATTTGATTTGAAAATAGAAAAATATTAATTTGATGAGAGGATAATAATTTGTCATTTGTAATGTTCTCTTTCAAAAAAAAAAAATAAATAAATAATATCCTATTATCAAATCCAATTATCAAACTAAGTAAACTAAATTACAAATGCACATAAGGTGCACAAAAATATACATTCAGGTTCGAATTTGAGACCTCCTACATAATAGGAAAGACAAATGTCATTGAACTACAAATCATTGAACAATTTGACAATAGATATTTATGTGTCCTAAAAGTGAATAATAATCTATACTATTTTAATTAGTACTTCTCCATCTTCAACTTCCCGAATGAGGCAAGCTGATCGGTAGGTGACGACAATATGGGACTCATGAAACGACGCACACTTTTATTACTAGGAGTATTAATGTTGTCCGACGCCATTTATGTTTAGGGACAAAATCAATTGGAGTTACATTTGGGGTTGGTCGCGCCGAATTTTCAGTGGCATAAGTACATGAGAAAAGTACACGTGAGTAATGATCATAAGATAGATAAAAGATGAATCGAGCCAATTCGTGAATTTAATAATTTTATTTAAATAAAATATAATATATGAAATATATCGAGCATCAACTTTTAAATAAATTAAATTCAATTATAAGCAGGATTGTTGAAAGCTCGTGGGCTGTATGTAAGCTTTATTCTTATTTTTTTATATTTTAAATATTTAATTTATTATGAATAGTAATACAAATTAATCATGTTGTTATTTTGATTGATAACAAAGCAAGATTCGGTGATGCAATTTTAGATATTAATATTAAATTAAAAAGTATTTGTTAAATAAAAAATAATATTTTCTTGACTGCTATTGCTATTATTATTATTATTATTATTATTATTATTATTATTATTATTATTATTATTATTATTATTAAATAATAATAATAATAATAATAATAATAATAATATAAGATTTATTGATAATTTTATATTATTAATATTAAATTAAAAATATTTATTAAATCAAATAAGAACAATATATATTTAATATCATGCTTGATTATTAGTATTAATGATCGTTGTTACTATAATAATAAAAATAAAAATAATGTAAATTACATTATATATTAGTTTGATTATAACAATCATGTTGTTAAAGATATGAAAGAATTAAAGAATAATGTATTATTTAAAATCATTAAAATCAATTTAAGTTATTTAAATGTTATTTTTGATAAGTTATTTGGAGATCGAATCTAAAATATTTTTAAAATTCAACTCATTTACAATTTGTATCTAGATAATCCAATGATGTGAGAATATGCGAATGGATCAAAATACACCTATTCATCTAGCATAATTGTCCTTGATGATTCACAAATAATAAGACAATTAATATTCTTCTGAGTAGCCATCCTTATAGTTCTAAAGTTTTAAATTTCAAATTACCTTAGAAAAGCACCACTTAACAAAAGAATAGCGTGAGAAAAGCATGCAAAATAGGAGAATTAAATCCTTTTTGTAAAAGTGACATCTCAAGTCTTCTATATATGAAGAGAAAGAAATTCTAGTGTAAACGTGCTTATACTATTTTCTCCCCCCCCCCCCCCCACCCCCCAACAAAAGATGTTAATTGGTATTATCTGTACTATTAATAAAGTATTTACTCATTTTTGATGTGTTTTCAAGTATTTTTCTTAAAATGTCATTTTTTAATCCTCATAACTACAAAGAATAACTACCATCACATATTCCTATCCTACTACTACTACTTAATAGTTCTAAAATAATTGATGGATGTCATACATATTTTAATTTTTATGCAATTTTTTCATTTTTTTCAATTTTTCTCCTGATGTGTTTTTTTTTCATTTAAATTATATTTTTATTTATATTTATTATTAATTACACACACATCGAGTGTGCAACGACTGTTAATATGACTAATGGTATATGTTGTTAGCTCGTCAATCGTCATCATGAGGTCAAAAAATCGTAGTGCCCACCTTAGATGACTTGCTTATAATCAAATGAATTAGTCATATCTTGAATTAAGGTTTAATTAATATTAAACTATGTAAACTGGTCACATTCATAAAGAATATGTCTTCAAACTTTTTCTTTTCTTGTCGAGGTAAAGTCGTGTGAAACATTGATTAGGATTTAGGAATGTAACAAGCTAAGAAAATTTTACACTCCTCATCTTCAACCATTTACTAACTTACTTCATCTGGCATTAATTCAAGAATGGATATCCTTTTTTCTCATTTTTAACTTTTTGAAGATGAAAATTTTGACATCGAAATATAGATCCCAAATTTTAGCATTGGATATCTGATAATTAGATTTAATTGTCATATACTGATAATCAATCGTGTTCATATGTTATCCCATTGACATATATTGATGAGTAATTAATCTTTTTTTAAAAATATGCATGGTTCAAATGTATTAGCAAGTCTCATAGTTGTCAACTACTCGATGCGGGATGTATAAAGATCAAACGTATCAATATAAATTTAGAAGATATTTAGCTAAACTTATTTAAAAAAATTTATAAGCTCTTACATCGATTTTATAAAATGTTTTCAAAGTTTTTAAAATGTTAGATTTTGCTTTAAAAATTAAGTTTTTGAAGTGTTCAAATAAAATAAAATATTAAAACTTATGAGATATTATTAATAATAATTTTGCAATTAATATTGTTAAAATTAAACGAGTTTGTCAAGATTTTAAAAATAAATTATGAACTATTTACTTTTTTAAAAATAACTTATAAAATTTTAACATCTTACTATGAAAGTTTAAAAATTCTATTTTTAAAAATATTTTATAACATCCTATAAATTGTCAAATATCATATAAAATATTTTGAACAACTTATAAGCTTACCCAAACGCCATTAAATTCCAATTAATAATATTGAACAACTTATAAGCTTACCCAAACGCCATTAAATTCCAATTAATAATATTTCTTTCTTATCAAAAACGCAAATCAGCAGTGAAAGCTTTTTCTTTTTTCTTTTTTCTTTTTTTTTTCCCCCTTTTCCTATTTTTGTGGTCAGAGAAGTCTTTCAATAAAACAAAACAAAATAATTGAAACCAATTGACGAGTCATATGATTATGAATAACTTAAAAGGAAAGGTACCGACTTTACACCAAACATCAATCTCTTCACAATCAATTTGTTTTTATGTGAATTCCCTTTGAGTTATGCTGTAAAAATTAATTAATTAATTCAACCCAAAAAGTAGCTCGCGTGAACCAAGGAATCTGTCTCCTCTCCGCCACCGCCTAAGACTTGGGAGAATATTCCAACTGAAAATACCTATCTACTCTTATCTTTAATAATAATAATGTAGCTTAAAAGTCAATACCTTTCTTTTTCATAGGAAGCTCATGGGTCTAGACCCGTTGAATTGCTCCTTCTTTGTTGGTCATAGAAATGGCTTGTGTTATTGTACCCCTTTGTCCCAAAATATTCTTATTTTACTCACATTGAGATCAAAGTTAAAAATAATTTTGATGGCAATGTATATTGTTAGATTCTCATATCAATTAAGTATATAAGTAATGATTTTTATATATAATATTGAATAATCCTTACTCTGAAGTTAGTTTTTATGGTGAGTTAGGTCTAAAGTTTATTTTTTAATATAGTATGAAAACCACTCATTTCTAGTGTTGGACTAATCAATGTTGTTGGGCCATGTATCTCTTTTATCATATTCCACATTTCAGATGTCCATTCGTAGGTGGGCGGGGTGTGTTTAATTCGATTAAGAGGGTGTGGGGGTCAGCTTATAAGTTCTTCAAAATATCTTATAATATGTTTAAGAGCTTATAAGTTGACAAAAAAATGTTTGATAATTTAAAAAAAAAAAAAAAAGTTTACAAAATCATAAAATAAGATGTTGGGAGCTTATAAGCTCTTTTAAAAAAAGTAAGGAGGCTTTAACTTATTTTTAAGATCTTAATAAGCTCTTTCATTTTTAACTATTTTAATTACACAATTGCAATTATTAACGTCTTATAAGCTCCAAGAATTTATTTTATCCAAACACTTCAACAACTTATTTTAAAAATAAGATCTAACATCTTATAAGTTTCAAAAATATCTTATAAGATGTAGGAGTTTATAAGATGTTTAAAATAAGCTTAGCCAAACACCCTCTAAGTATATGAGTAGTGGTCTCTATACATAGCATTAGACAATCATCATCTTTTAAACTAGCTTTTAGAGTGAGTTAGCGTTTAATGTTCATTCTTTGATATACATAGTAAAAGTATGGTATATTTCTTGAAAATAAAACCTAATAACTTCTAAAAGTAGAGGTTCCAAATTTCAAAATGATGTGATTCTTGATTGAAATTGTTCTTGTGGTCGTTTTCTAAACATGATTAACTTGTTTAATTGTAAAGAGGAGAATTCACCTGCAAAGCGATCAATTGTTTTGTATGGATTGGAGGAGACATCAAAACTACCTCTTCCTCCTTACACTACTTGAATCAAATGTTGAAAGTTCTAATTTTGTGTGATTTGGTACATTCTTTAAGGTACTTCTGACTTTTTGATGTGTTTAATATATTGTAGGACTTAAAATTATTTAAATTGAAGATTTGACGTTGTCGCATCACAAAATAATCATAATTATTTATAGACGTAGGATCCTTTAATATATGTATCATACACAAATACTTATAATAGTATGTAATTGAAGTTATAGTATGCCATACTTATAATAGTATGTAATTGAAGTTATAATGTGCCTCTTAAAAATTAAACAATAATAACAAGGATTAATGGAAATAAAGTTGGTGGGGGTATTTGGATAAGAGTGTGCACGTGGTGGTATATGTGTCTCTACCAAGTCATGCCTCCTCCAATCCAGCCGTGTCCCAGGATTCAACCCTTTTTTTAATCTAATCTTTTGGACTTAGGCCCCCAATTTTGAATCCTCCCCTTGAATTCATTGATTCTTATCCAATCACACAAACTTTACCCTCCAAATTATCTAACACGGTGACCGTTTCCCCGTGTTTCATTGCAGGCACCCTCGTACAATATATATATATATATATATATATGTGTGTGTGTGTGTGTGTGTGTGTGTGTGAGAGAGAGAGAGAGAGAGGGTTTTATATATGGAATCAAACAATCTTGAGTGTGCCTAAATCGTGGACGCGCTTTTATATTTAATTCTTTATATTCATGTATTATTAATCCTTAAGTCATGTAACTTACACAATATATATATACATATATATTTTTATATATGCATATAGAGTTTGCATATGTTTGTTCAAGTTTATTTGGTTTGGTTGCTTGAAAATACGAATAAATAATTTTAATTATATTAACCCATCAATTTTATTAGAACTTCAAAGTTAAGCATGTTTGGATGAAAGTACTTACGTTGAGACGCATATTCTTTGATGAAGTTCTCATGCCACGTTCTTTTTAGGAAATGATGAAATTATATTAAAATAAAATTATTTAAGGGTCAACTATACCGTCTATTTCTTTCTACATATTATATTCTTTCTCTATGTATGTGTGTGTGTGTGTGTGTGAATGAAGACTGATTGGTACACATTTATTACCTATCCCCGAAGGATGGGCTTTGATCAATCTTTTGACTGATACAATTTTTTTATTCTGATGTGATTTTATAATAATTAAGTATTGTGAGAATGTCTTAGTAGTGTGGTTAAGGAAAGTACACATGTTCAAAGTAACAAAAAAACAAAAAAAAGAAAGGTATATATTATATTTTAGAATAGAAGGTAGAAGAAGAAAAAACCTAACCCACGTTTGAAATGGATTGGTATTGGTGAATAATGCAAAAGGGGGGAAAGCATTGACAAAATACTTTTTGAATTTGTGCGACCTTTTTGGAGTTAGCAGTCTCAAACATGCAATGTACATATATCCATCTACTTTCCTTCCTCATATTGCTTTCTATATTTCATAATAATAATTGAAGATACATTCTCCTAAGCCGAATTCTATGACTTTATGTATGATCGCCACGTGTCATGCTTATTATAAAATTCTAAATTATTATTAAAAATTAACATTAAGTGGTGTCCTACTAAATAAATATAAAAATATTGAAACCAGTATCAATATCCAATTCAGATCAAAATCATATAATTGACGTGGGCTAGCAGAAAATCAGAATTTATAAGAAGTTGTCTAAATTTCTTGAAAAATTAGTCAAAATTTTTAGTTCTGATTTCAACGACAAAGCACAATACGAGATATAACTTTAAATTGAGACAAAACAAATTCAAATTATTAGATAGCTATACTTGGTATAGATTTCAAAAGTGCCCTCTTGCGAAGGAAAAATATGGGGCAATCAAAAAGTGCCCTCTTGTGAAGGAAAAATATGGGACACCAAAATTCTATGGTTTGGTTCTAATGAGAATTAATTAGTGGCAATTAAATGAGCTGGACAAAGATACCACAAAAGTAGTATTCATTGAAGAAAAGACCCATGCAACAGGGCAGTACTTAATTAATTAACTTATGATTAAAAATCTTTTCAATAATTAATGACAATACTATATATATACATATCATTCTTCTTCTTTTTTTCCCTTTTCTGGACGATATATCTTGATTTGAAAAGCTTATGCATGGAGAGATTAAGACATTGAAAAATATGAAATAAAAATTAACAATTTAATTAAAGTCTTTTATAATTAATTTAATTGTGTACGTAATTATGATGGTTCAGAGGTGGAAAATCTGACATTAAATTCGACAAGTCAGTTTCATGTTTCTTTTACTACTATTAAGGTTAGGTGATCTCAACATCTATCCATCAAAATGGTCAATTCAAAAGTTCTTGTTTATTATTATTACAATATATAGAAAATATTATCCATCTTATAATCTCATTGCTTTTTCTTAAATTGTGAAAATTAGTGATCATGCAAGCAAAAGACTAATATTATATACAAAGAGTACCAAGAGAACTGGCTTAATTAATTAATCAAGTTCTTGTCAAAGGGTAGACAGAGGAAGGAAGCAGCTGCTATTGGCTGATATCTTGTCATAAACATTAAAATCTTCAATTATTTTTTAATTATTCAAATATATATGTATGTATGTATGTATGTATGTATATGCGTCAGCAGTGACTTCATATACAGTGAATGCATGAAAGGATAAATATACCCTGGCATGCATGCATTAATTAGAAAATGAAGTCATCTGTTTTCACAGCCTTTTTATTTTATGTATTCTGCTGCTCTTTTAAACGAGAGAACATGACGACCTATCTATCTGATTAATAATTTTTCATACGTCCCCAAAAATTAACTGAAATTTGTTTATATCGTGGTGCAACATATGTGCGACACTTTTATTTCTTTAATTATAAATAATTTTTTCTATTCCATTATTTATTCTATCTCCTATTCCAATTTGCTATAATTATGTTAAGTATATCTGATTCTCAATCAATTATTTTTATAAGTAAATATTTAATACACGTGTCATATATTCATGAAATGAAATAGGATATGGAATGGGGAATAGAATAGGATATTTAAACCATCCAGATAGTGAAAAATAATATGATAATTTGGTCTCTCTTGTTCAAAGTTTCAATTTTCAATCTAACACAACTATCTATAAGTCACACGTGTGACATAATCTAATAAGAAATATAATCTCATCCAAACATATAATTAATTCGAGATCCCATTTAAATTCAAGACAGAGTAATATTGAAATTAAAATTCAACTTAATTAATTAGGGTGGGAAGGGGAGGTCCCATTTAACTTCATATGGCAATATACTTTCATGAATAAGATATAAGCAATCATAACATTTGAATTTTCGACTATATATATCCAAAAATTCAAATTGTAATTAAGAAGCCGAATTTGGACGGGACAAGTTATTTCACATCACAATGCATCAAGAATAAAGTAGAAGAATTAAATATTGAAAAAAGGGTCCATAAAATTTCTCACCATCCGACCAAAGTAAGTTGTCATGTGCATGCAAACTCTTAGGATAAGGCTCCATGCATGTTATTTTCCTTTGACTAAGGGCCTGAGAGGGGGACTATCAACTAGCTGTCTACCTTCATTACTTGAACCTCAGCCATCTTAATTTTGGCCTTTTCTTTCTTGTTTTCACTTTCTTACAATATCTCTTTTTCATGCATCATTTCCTCTCCAATTGAATTGTTGGGGAAAAAAAAGTTTGGTATATTCAAAAAGGTGAAGTGCTTATTTATTAACGCGTAATGTACAAACTTTCAAAAAATTCCATGCTATTATTGTCGTCGTCCTTTTCATATATGTTCATTCACTTAGAAATGGACATATAATCGATATTAGATATTTTGATATATTAAATCTATTCATTAAATTAATAAAAAAAATTGCTACCAATTCTTTATTGGTTTATGACATGATGGAATTGGTTTAAACTCTCAAGTGTATTGCGTATTAGTTAAAGCCAATATGAAGCTTTCCAAAATCATATTTTACATACTTTCATATTGTATATTTTTCATTTCCACCCAAAAAGATCTAATTTAGCTAACTCTCAAAAGCTGAAAATTTTCAGTAGTTACGGTGCCTTTCATTGATCCAGCAAAGGTTGACTCCACAAATTCAAATTAGAATATATTCTTAATATGATGCATATATGTTTGAATCTTTCAATCACATAGATTGTAGGCTAAGTGTTGCTCATGACCATTGGATCAGAAATGGGAGCCGGTACATCCACAACAAAAGTTTCATACCCTAACAACTTGGTTTTTGCTCAAAAACCAAATTTATCACATATTATGGTCGCATTATGTGATCGTTCATGCCTATTGAACTTTGTTAATCACATGATAAATATAATTCTATGTAATTATTACAAGTTTCAATCAAACAAAGTGATGTGACGACAAAATATCATGCACATGTATGCAGTTTAGGTTGCTGATAATTTTGCGATGAATTTTGCATCTGTAGACTTTGGCAATTTAAGAGGTACCATAGTCGGCAAGAAATTAATAAAACGACAATTATGCTTTTTGTGCTGACCGTTGAGTTGGGAGGATTACAAATGAAATTGGGAGAGAAGCACCTGAAAGTAGAAGACAACTTCCACTTGATACTTTTCGACCTTCTCCAATCTTGATTTCCAAGTTCTTAACACCAAGTTTCAATTACACAATATCTGGAAATAACAAGAGAGATGAAAATTTGTTAAGGCTTACATGTATGTTAATACCACACAAACAAGAATACATCAATCTAATACAAAGAATTAATAAAAACATCACCTAGGGCCAAGCTATTCTTACGTATATCAGCCAATCAATCCTCTATAACTGACATTGGCCTTCGCCACTGTTGAAATAAACCTGTTCCCTAATTAACCAAGTTCAACCCAATCAGCAATGTAAAATACACCAATATATGGCAATTCAACTCCTATAGCTAACTAACCCATCACTGCTGTAACAGCTAAAGGAGGTTAGGGAAAACAATATCTATGCCTATCTGCGATAGTCCGACTGTGGTGGCCGTCTGCCTCCTCCCCTACTCAAAGCCGAAAACTGGTTGCCTGATTGGCGAGGATGGTTGTATCCTCTGCCACTATTCGAGTTAACCGGGGGAGCCCAGTTACCATCACCCTTACGGTTATAACTTCCCCCATACTGTCGTTCACTTTCTGAATTATGGTATCCACTTGGTTGATGATAATAAACACCCGGGCGAATTGGAGCGGGACTCCCATTCCCAGGAGGATACAGGGGGTAACCATGTCCACCATGTTGAGGTGGACTTTGTGCATGGTATCCATGTCTGGGATAATCCATATGATGATGAGGCACAGACCTGTCGTGAATGTCGTGAAACTCATGGCGAGGATTTTGGAATCTATTATATGGTGGGTTGTTATGAGTAGGTGGGGCATATGGTTGTCTGTAAGCCATGGAGCTTGAAGGTCTATGGTGAGAATAGCCTGAACTAGCTGGCATCATGGCTTGTTCTCCACGAGGATAAGTATGGTTCTGGTAGTTCTGGTAGGACTGATAATGCGGTCCATATCCAACTGCATGAGGAGGGTGTGGAGAATACATCTGACCAGTATGAACATCCCTCTCTCCTCTTAACTGTAAACTATTAACAACGAGGCGATGTGCAGCCTCTCCAAGCTGTCGGCCAGAGATGGCTCCATTGGTGTTATTCTGCCTGCAAAGGGAATTGTTAGATGAATAATCCCTTACGGAATAATTCAAAACCATTGCATAGCAATCAAACAATTCATCTGCCACCTAATACCAAAATCAACAATATACCTTCCATTGCTGTCAAATGGCTTCCTTCCATTGTCAAATGGCCTCCTTCCAGAATCCTCATGCCAAAGTACAGGCTCTGGTTTTAGATCACCCATTGTCACAATCTGCATGTAAAATAGTAAAGTCATCAGACAGCAGATTCAGTAAATTGAGATAAGGAGGGCAGCACATGTGGCCAAAATAATCTCAAGTAACTTCCTTAATGGGGTGAAAAACAAAATGAAAGGGGAAAACAAGCTAAAAATCAAACCGAATATCATACTAAATATTTTCAGTGCAAATTTCCCAAGTAAGGTCTACTCATCAAGCAAAGTGCACACATTTACTTTATCACTGGTACCAATCCTGGTTTTCACACTACCATTAAAACATGCATGTATCGCATCGCATACTAACTACGTTGTTTTACAACAAGGCTGCTACCATGAAAACAAGCAATGCCAATGGCAACAGGCCTTGCCAATAAATCGAAAACTCAAGCTATGGAGAATTCAGGATTCTAGCTTCAAACATGTGCATATCACTAAGTGACTGCAGAATATCCATTCCACCAAAGGTCTAGACAAAAAAGAGCATAAAGCCATAAGCCAACTAATTTCTCCAGCAGAGAATTAACTGGAACTAACTGAAACAAAGAGGACACTTTTTTACTTGGAAACAATATAGAAGTTCTATTTCATTGAAAGAGAGTA
Organism: Jacaranda mimosifolia; assembly: GCA_018894105.1. Taxonomy (NCBI): domain Eukaryota; kingdom Viridiplantae; phylum Streptophyta; class Magnoliopsida; order Lamiales; family Bignoniaceae; genus Jacaranda; species Jacaranda mimosifolia. The sequence goes on along the minus strand of CM032131.1, from coordinate 24,542,585 downwards.
CTGAAGTTGGTGCTGAACCACAAAACATCTCTCTTTCCCCTCCTTCAATCTAGTCCCCCTCCCCCACCCCTAACCCCCAACCAAAAAAAAAAAAAAGGAGAAAAAGAAAAAAAAGAAAGACAACATTTCTTTACCATTTTCTTTATCTGGTGATGCTGAAAAAGGTGGGATTGAATCTTTTTGTGTGCAACTATGGCACAAAGATTAACAACAAATAAAAAGAGGGAGCACAGCCGGTACAACTTAAATCTGAGGTTAAATATCTTAAGTTCATTAAAACACCAACGGACAATTGAATGCACAATAAAGCTGGGGACAAATTCTGAAGAATGAACCAAAACACTGGCTGTGACACCAACTTGGTATTGAACTCAACAAACAGGTTGGCATCATAGATTGCTCTTCCACACAGCTTCAAGGATACCCCACCCCGAAACCCACCAACAAGAAGAAGAGATTTATAATTAAGAGGGAAAAAAAAAAAAAAAAAATCACATGCGTTGAAGAACTTGAACCTTACATCTCCTTTTGGTTAGTGGAATTGAGGGGGAAAAAAAATTTACAGCCTCAATCTCAAGCCAAGTATGGTGTAATGCCAAAAAGGAATTCCAGCCAAAGAGCCACATCATCAATACCAATGGGTACACATTACAAACTAAAATTTATATATCAAGTGCAGAACACAGTTGGTAATGCCCCTAGAGCTCCCCAAAGCAAGACACAAGTCCCACAAAGGTCCATTCATTTCAAGCCACATCATGCAATTGTAGTATGAACATCTAGATCTCGAATCACTGAAAGTAAATTCACAAGAAAATCTAAATCATAACTCTTAAACTCTATTATATCCACAAAATCACAACTGCATTGCAGATAATATGAAATGGAATTTGAAAGGGGAACAGGGAACCGGCCCTTGACCCAAAACTAATCAATAATGATTCACTAATCATAAAGGTTGGGCCCCTAGGGAACAGCTTCCATGAGCTTTCTTTTTTGAAGGCCAGCGAGTCGATTTTATCTATTGGTCCTCCAAATCATGCAAGTAGATATAGTGATTATAAAGAGGATAGGCTACAAAATAACAACTTTGGAATTCTTGCAGATATGAATCATGCAATATCACACATAATATGTATCTTGCAAAGAACAAGCATTTCCAGAATAAGCCAATGGATTTGCAATCCAACATCCACTCTTTTTCTCTATTAAGGGATCGGCCCCCTAAATATATGTTTTCACATCAAGAATTATTTCATCCGAGGATGTCAAGAGGGTCGCAGCTTCACACTAAGATGCACCATGTGTGCTCCATTAAGGTAGAAATTTATCATAACATGAAGTGTATAAAAGCCAGCAATCAATTAATCAAAATACCAAAAGAAAAAAGAAAAGAAAATGTCGACATCAAATCAGACATGGGCAAGGACAACTCTTACAAGCAAACTCTCTTAAGGAATCTTCAGACAAAATAGGCAATGCACAAAATACAGGAACTGAAAGGCATCCCCAAAAGCATAAAAACAATATTATTAAAATGAAGACAAATGAACTGACTAAAGTCACCTTCTCTGGGAAAATAACACCTGGGGGCGGTCGCGTAATGTGCTCATGAATGTCTGGAAGTCTATATATAGCACATCTGAATACGAAAATATTATAAGTCAAGGATGGTTATGATGAAAACAGACTAAATGTATTAATTTTCATATTCTAATGGTTACAGTGCCCAATGTAATCCGCTGGAGCTTACATGACTTGGTTGTTCATAATGTCTTCCATCCCTAGAATAGGTGACCTGAAGACAGGAGGGCAAGCATCCCCAGCGCAAAGGGAAATATAGCCGTTCATTCCACCACTGCATGCAGCCCTAATTAACATCAGAAAAAGAGTCCACAGACATTTCAACTTATCACTGGATTAGAAACCCATTTCACAAGCAATTAGTTTACTTCCAACATCGCAACATACAGTTTACAGATCAACCATATTATGTGAAGACACACGTAGACATGCACAAAAAGATAAAGGAAGAAAGTCTTATTTACTGCTTCTAATAGGTTACAGTGTAACTCAAAAGTTGGGTTCACAATTAACACAAATTAAAATTTCATACCCTAATCCCAACTTCATATTGATGCAAATTTGAAAATGCATGTTTCCTAAATTCCATGTATAATGTGAAATAGTAACCTTATTTCTTCAACAAGCCTAAAGAATCACTTTGGCTCGCACTAGAACGCAAGTGAACATACAATGGTACACCAACAACAACAACAAAAAGGGGGGGAGGAGGGGAGGGGGGGGGAACTAGTCAGTGTGCGGTACTTCAGGCCACAGTTATGAAAGGCAAGCACCTGGCTCACCTTGCCTGGCTCACCTCAGGCACCCCAGGCGCTGCCTTGCGCCTGTTGCGGGGCCCCAGGCAGATTCCTTGCGCTCCTCACCCCAAAACCCTAGTCCAAAAAACCAAAGAGAGGCAGGCAGGGTGTTCATTCGGTTTTAACCGACCGAACCATTCGTTAACCGAAACTTTCGGTTTTTGCACATGCAAGGTTCAGTTCGGTTCGGTTTCTGACCGAAACCGAACCGTTTTTTTATTTTTTTTTATTTTTTTTTGTTTTCTCGGTTTTTCGGTTTTGGTTAAAAAAAAACTTATTTTTTTACCAAGAAAGTGTTATAAAAGTTTGTTTGACAAGAGTAAGTTAGTTTAATTAAAATTTTGAATTGGGTAACTTATTCTTTTAGTGCCAAAAAAATATTTGTTTTTAGGTGAAAAAATTGATTTAGATTACTTTTTTTTGTATATTGAAAATATTTGTTTTGATAAAATTATAATTTATCTATTCTAAACAAATACATTTAAAATATTATAAATTTAAGAAAATAAATAAATATTTTAATTATTTTATGTTATAAAAATTTTAGTATACACATTGTGTATGCTAAAATTGCTAGCTTATAATCGTCAAGGCAGATGCATGCGATTTTTGTATATTTAAACCTTAACTGCTAAGATCGAATAGTGAATTCAATCTTAAACTCAATCTACTAAAGTTAAATAGCTAATTGATCAAATGACATCATAATATAGATTGCGGATTTGTAAATTTTGTAAAAAATACAATTATAATCTTATTAAATCATTATTTCTAAAAGATAATTATGAAATATTGATAAAATTTGTATCCAAACTATCTTTTTTATGTTGAATTCTCCAATTTATCCTTCAAATTATATTGTCAATTTTTGTCGTTGAAATAATTAAAATGACAAATTATGTAAATGAACAAAAACAACTTCTATTTTAGATACAAAATGGTCTTTGTTTTTATAATAATATAAATAAAATCTTTATTAGTCAGCAGATACAATATAGTACTAGTACTACCACAGAAATAGCCAAATAGGATTCAATCCCTTATCCCTTAGTTTGCAATTTAAGTTGAAATTTCAATCTTGCTCATCAACATACCCTATAATATATATAAGTTTAATTAATTAATTAATTTTCTTTTAATATAACATTTTTTGCTATTCAAATCATAATCATATATTTTTTTATATGTAACGTGTATTAGTTCATATAATAAAAAAGTTATGCAATTCTACCATTTGAGTTTAGAAAAAAATATAATTTTTGTTCTCTTTGTATTATAACTATTCATGTTTTTATATGTCATATATTAATATTTATATTATTTATAAAACCTAGGATTTTTAATAACTATTTTGATATATTATTTACTTCTTTTTTTCTCAATTATTTCACTTTATCAAAAAAAATAATTTATTTATCCCAAAAATTTAAAAATACATTAACATTTACATTATTTAAAAATTTATATTTTTTATCTTAGACTTAAAAAATTTAATAAAAAATGTGAAATAAAAGTTAAACTAGTAGTGATTGAATAATAAAATTTTGTATATTAAAAAAAATCCGGTTTTTTCGGTTCGGTTAACCGAACCGAACCGGTTTTTTCGGTTTTTCGGTTCAGTTTCGGTTAACCGGAAAAAAAAAAACCGAAAACCGAATTTTTTTGAAATCAAAAACCGAAAACTGAACCGAACTAGTTCGGTTCGGTTTTTTCGGTTTTTTTTTAACACCCCTAGGCAGGCTTCACACCTAAACTGAAAAGGAACAAAGAATGATAAAGCTAAGGGAGATCCAGCCATCATCCACGCCTGCCATAGCTGTCTACTGCCACCGTCTTCCCCGCCAACTGAACCACTGGGGGCAGCAACTCCAAACTCCGGTGACACCTTGACAGGCCGTTTCTTTTCTTCCGTGTTTTTCCCCCCTCCTCCATTCCCTTCGGTTTTGTTTTTCCCTGGTTTTCTTCTGTCATGTTTTTGTCATTTCCACTCCTTTTCCCTCTTCTTTCTACTCTTGAAATGAAGTGAGCTTTTTAACGTTGATTTATTTATTAATTTTTTTGTGGGTGTGGGGACAAAATAATTAACATTAACCTCTACCAGCACTTTATAGCTGAACAGAGGAATCAAAAGGGCCGGACCAACAAAATAATTAGCATTAACCTTTAGCAGCACTTATAGCTACAGAGAGGAACCAAAGAGCACTTTATAGCCTAAGACAAGCACAGTGGCGCTCTTGGAAAACAAAATGCAATTTAAATGTCAACATAGCCAAATCCTCCTTCCCTAAGAAGACTGTCAGGTCAAAAATTTCTTGTGGCATTCTTTAACTCATTAAATTAGAAGGGCTTAACATCAGGGGATGACAAAATTTCAGCTTCTGATCTTGGAGTAGGAAGGCTTTTCAACACTTCTTTGGCCACTAAGTTGTCATTAAAATAAATAAAATAATAAAACTTAAGATCAATTACAGTATCATTCCGAACAAAGGAACGTTTTGGTTCTTTTGATCGAATAGACTATTGTTATACAAATTAAAGCTGCTCTTTCAACCAATCAAAACACCAAAAAATTGACAAAGAGAACAAGAAATCATAATTTTTATCCAATCCTTATTTAGTATAAACAAGATTCAAACAGTTTCCAGCTGTAATAATTAAAAAGAAATCAAGACATTAAGAACAAAAACCACATGTAACCCAAGATTTCATTTCTCTAATTCACAGATTCATTATTAAAAAAAAAAAAAAAAAAGGGTTCCTCAAAACTCCTCACAGTCCACAAATATTAGCCAAGAAGAAGAAAAGGATCAACAATAAAATCAAGAATGGTGCAGAAAATTGTATGCAACGGATAGAAAGCAATCAAATAAAAATAGCATTTTTTTTAGTCGAGATATATTTAAAATGTCCCAAGAACAATCAATAAATTAGCTTTTTTGGTATGAGATATGTTTTTTACATTGATGTAATATAACATTCTTTATTTTACCTCGTTTGCTGGAGAAATCTTTTTTACAGCACAAAATTTAGCCAGAAAGGTGGTTGGGCTGCTATTTGCCAAAAAGGGTTAATTTAATTTTGGGATGCAATCTGCTAATTTTACAATTTTAGGGTGCAAAGTCCAATGGGTTGTAATTTAAGGGTGCAAAATGCCAAAAATCCGGCAGTACCTAACTTCAATAAGAGCTTCAATGTAACAAATAAATAGCTTAGTCTAAAATAAGATTACGAAAGACAAAGTGTAGGTATTGATTCGATGACTTAAGAATCTTATCTTTAGGTTTTTATCTATCCCTATGACTTATGTTAACACCTCTTATAACGAAACAGGAAGATGATATCCAACAACATTAAAATTGCATCACACCAGATGCCCCAATTTCCTGCAAAAGCAATTCTATAAAGACAAACCTGGCTCCAGGATCAAGCCGCTCCTTAACCTGAACTCTTTCTTTGTCTGTCAGCTTCTTACAGCGATCATCAAGCGAAAATATGTAAGGGGATAGAGTGTGAGATAACGATACAAAAAGCATGTCAGACATCACACTGTTTCTTCGTGCCTCCTCTTCCTACACAAAGGTAATCTAGATAGTTGGCAGCCATATCTTACATATCAAACCAGACAATGATCCACAAGTGAGGCAGTCACCATACCGTGAGGGTGTTCTCAACTTTTGCCACCTCCGCAAGTAGACGGCTCTCGTCAATGAAAGGCAATTTGGCAACACCCTAAGATTTGAGAGAATAGCCAAGTCATATGATAATGAATTCGTGAAGCTATAGTGTCATATGTAAAGTAAGATATGAATATTAGAAACTAAATATATCTACCTGCCAAGAGTACCGTTTTCCATTCATGTCCACTTCAAAGTCTAATGCATCAAGTAACAGCAAGAAAGATAAAAGCATTATCGTCTTCATATTACAATATAAAAGCATATCATCCCAGGCATCAAAAGCATTTAACCATACCAGTAGGATAAAAATCAATTATAGGTGAGTTTGGATCTGTCATCAATTTCCTATACTCCTCAGGTAAAGCGTGAGCACTGCAGATAAACCCAGTTAGACACCATACATGAGAGTAAACAAAGCATATGACAAATAACAGTCCAACCTTGCAGCAGGGAAAACCCCCAGTAATTGATTGAACGGCTTAAACGGGGTCCCTAATTCAAAGCTTATGTTCAACTGTCCAAGATCCTTAAGGTCTGAAGCAAATGGTGCATAGTGGTATGGATAAAACCTGCAAGAGCATATGTTTGCTGTCAGACCTGTATCATAAGAGAGAGTGACTAATTGAAAACTGCATAGAAAATATGGACATGTGCCAGAGAAAAGGTAGGTGATTTTGTAAAAATGACCGAGCAAACTGTGAAGCAACCCATCAAGAGTACAATGTATGGATGACAGAATTCAGCATGTGACAGTTGCATATCCAAGTAACATGTCTAAACCATCAGAGTAACAGTCATACAACATCATGACAACATTTTCAGGTTGCATGTACACTGATGATCCTTGAAAATCAAAAGCGCTGTATATTTTGATTATCCGAATACATGCATTTAATATCTATGCAAGCAGAAAAGAGCTATAGAATTAAGAATTGCAAGATGACCTCACGGTCGAAAGACAGACTAGGGAGGTATCGTATTTCCTTTTCTGAACTATATGGAAGGAAAGGGGAGGGGTTTCTCTTACGGATTAAGAACCATTTGGGGGTTAGATGAAACATTGAGTTAAATTAATTGTTTCTTGAAGTATGTAATGTGAGTTACAGAATTAGGAATTGCAAGATCGCTTCATGGCTGAGAGACAGACTTGGGAGGTAGCATATTTCTTTCTCTGAAATATCAGAAAGGAAAGGAAATGAGTTCAAGTTTCTTGATGTAATTCATCTGAAATCTAAAGAATGTTCCTGGATAGATTTGTGAGTGAGCTATAGAAGGTGGTAATTTAAGCAATCACTCTGCATTTCAAATATAAGTCTATTCTGAAATACAACCTGCATAATATTTGAAAAAATCAGTTCCACTGATGCACAGTTGGGGAAAGGGAAATAAAGGAAAAAGGTTAGTGGCATGAACCAAGAATCACAGTGGCATGAACCAAGAATCACACAAAAAGCAACTCTACTTTTTTCTGTTTTCTTTTTGCCATCTTTTTGCCATCAAAAAAAGAAATTATAATCAAACCGGAAAAAGGACAGAAACTTTCCATTGCCAGGAACAGACTCCTTCATAATAGTAGTGCATGACCCAACATAACCCCTCTGTGTATTTCAGAACCTGGAAGAAATCAATCAGCAAGTGAACTCATTACTCATACATACACTTAAGTTTTGGGTAAGTTATGACAAGCAAGGTGCAAATACAAAAAGTTTCCATATATTTATGTTTATATACATATATATACATTATGTGTGTGTATCTACATCTGTTTGTATATGAAATCTCTTCATAACTTCACGAACTTTAACACTGTTAATGTTATATGAAAGTGGAACCTATTCCTCGTTTAGCAATCCTTTTTCAATCAAGGGAATCAAGTTGAACAACTTACTATATCTCTTCGTATTGCTTCAAGTTCCTCAGGAGATTTTGTAGAAAACTTCTCTTCATAATACCTCTCTTTCCACCCTGGTTCACCCAATTTGACCTAGAAAAAGCATCAGTTAAACATTTGAGATAAGAATTCACCTAGCATTGGAAATCAATGATTTTTTCTTTGATTTAAGTTGGAGTGACAGGACGACCAACATCCTCAGTATCATAGGATAAGCCTTCCTCTTACTGGGGATTTTGGCACAAGAATATGTGTTCCAGTTTTACAAGCCAATAGCCTATCAAATAAACTCATCAAAGAATATACGATGAACTAGGTTTGCAGTTATGTTTCTAGTCAAAACAGAATGTCCCACATTAAAATTTACAGATTCTTTTTCCGAATAGATCATTCTTCCACCTAAATAAACAATTTATGTGCACATTCTCCTCTGGTGTTCACACACTTCCTAATATTTTCTCATCCACAGGAGAGGGTTTGTATATAAACTGATTCATATAATAATAGTAGACGAAAACGAAGAAGAAGAAGAAGAAGAAGGGAAAAAGAATGGAGAATGCAGCTAATTCTTAAACCTTGTCCTCTTCTGGATTGTCCATATTAAATACATCGGACTTCTCACGAAGTAACTCCTTAAGCTTTGTTTTCAACTCTTCTTTGTTTTCTTGTACCTGAATGAAGCACCCAAAAAAAAAAAAAAAAAACACCACCAGTATCAGGATTTAATCTACTCTGCATGATAATCAAATTCTAAAATGACAACAAAACAGACGATCCAAGTTATAAACATTGTATCTTGGTGCCTAATGGCAAACCTCATATCAATGAAACTTGACCAAAAGAAGTTAATACTAAAGAATTGGATAGAGCCAAAATTACATTAAACTGCCTCTCCCAAAGCAGGAAAACATACTTCAATTTCTAGACTGTTCTCAGCTTCAACAATAGCTGCCCCTATAGTGGCTCCAGAATCAACCCGTGCAACTTTTTGGGCCCTGATGTAGGTTTTCTTGTCCTCCATTCTTCCAGATTGCTTGCCCTTAATGTCAAGAACGGACAAACTTGAGGTAGCTTGGCCAAGCTGATCGTGTCTAAGAGAAGATGAAGAATCCTTCTGTTGATAGGGCGACTGAGAAGGACCAGAAGCAAGGCGGGAACCACGGAATCGTGCAACTGGAACAAGAGATTCGGGTCTATTTGTTGGTTCAGAATCATCTCCTCTTTTAGCTTGAGACTTCTCGCGCTTGATTCTTTCAGATTGTCTCTGTATAGATTAGCACATAATAGCAATTGGTCAATATGGAATTTAATGGACATGGGTAATGCATATAGATCTCATGCTAATAGACTATCATAAAATAAAGAATAAGGCATACGAAAAGCACACAAGTTTTTTAATAAAGAAAAGTAGAAATTCACACTCTCGACCAGGAAGAATTTGAAGAACCTAAAATGACAAGAATCCCAGATAAGGACCTTCTTATCCCTTTTGGGTTAAGGAGAATACAAGGTTGTTTAGCACAATTAATGGATCTATAAGAAAAGAAAAGGCTCGCATCATATGCAATATTTTACTTCCAGGAAAAGAGCGAGGTCAGTCACCTCAATAGACGTTGGAAACCTCTAATACTGAAGAAAAGTTTGAAACATAAAGTGTAACATTAAAGTTATGCACCGTCCCAACCTCCTGGAATTGCTTTCCTATTTCCACCAAATGAAAAAGAATTTATTTGGTCTCTAGAGGCAGACTCTTATCATTTTAGAAGTATATAAACAGGGATGGATAGTCCCACTGTCTCAGGTTCAACTTTTCAGATGCCTAAATTCCAATCAGTGGCACCACATTTTAATATTTGTACTAATCCGCAGTTGTTGCCGCCCATAAAAAGGCAACAGCCCATCACCGTAATTTTGTTTTCTCATGCTCGTCAAGAATTTACTTGGATATACCATTACGAAACTTAAATATGAAAAAAGTGGGGAAACCCATTTGAGCTGGCTTGGTTGGTGGATCTGGTGAGACAAGAAGTTACTAATGCATACACATCAAAGTTCATACTTTGATGCGCAAGAATTTAATGTCATAAAAATATATGGAACATAAAATCTGTTATATAGAGCATGTTGCTGATAAAACATCAGACTGGGGAAAATATGGATAAAATCAACCTGATGTAATCGGGCCCTTTTCTGAAATATTTTATCTTCAAAAGATCCCACAGCTTGAATAAAGTGCTCCACCCTGCTCAAGTTTGGCTGGAAAAGGAAGAAAAGAAACAGAATCAAGCCTCAAAACTATCAATTATGAGGGAGAAAATAGCATGAAAAACATGATTGCCAGACAACACAATGTATACCTTACTTCCATCAGTCAAATAGCCACCCAAAACCCTTAACTCTTTCTTATAAACTGCCATCAGCAAGTTGATTGCACCCTATGTATGAAAGAAAATAAGTGATTAAAAATCAAAAACACCATTAATACTTCAGAGTTTCTTGTATGAAGACAAATGAATTCCAGAAATACAGCAAGTGAAACTGAAATCCCACTACTTAAAATATAGAGGTAAAGCACACTGTCTACTCCAACTTGTACTGATTTTGGTAGGCATTTTGAATGCCAGAGATCACATAGTAGAACAGATGCAATCACAACACAGTTTATGAATAACTCCAATAACAAGATTTATAATCACCAACCAATATGATACTTTTCTTACAAAACAGTGGATATTGGCCGACTACTATATCAACATTGATGCCATTAACAGGATTCAACATATTCAAGTTATTAAATTCCCACTAAACAAATTACCAACCTCTTCATCATATATTAGTTCTCAGGGCACTTTTTCACCGTTTTAGCCCAAGTTTTATCTAACAATCCATGTTTATTCATTCTAACATAGACATTAAAAACCCCCAAATATTAAAAACCCTCAAATGGTTGTTAACATTATACTATGCTTGATATAGAATTTTTTATTCTTTCATAAAAATTGCTTTTTGAATAAATTTTGGCTTAGCATGCCTTACTTTCTAGCATTCCTTGTTTCCAACCAAAATTTTAGGTAAATCTCCTAAAAGCTTCAAATTTTGCAGTCCATTGCAGAAGAAACTAATGAAACTCTCTACTAATTCAATTCTTGGCTAAGGCTCAAGCTAATTTTCAGCTAGGTGCTGGCAAGTAAGGCTGCATGCAAAGCTTACATTGATTTAAGAAGTCAAAGTTTACAACATGAAGAGAATAAATAAATATACTGCTAAATAACCATAGACAAGAAAGCATCTCTAAAACACACCTCACGAATCTCGAGCGTGGGCATATGCGGCAAAAAATCATTACCGACAAAGAAGCATATGAAGATAAAATCATCAATAATGCGCTCATAATCAATCTCGAAAGGAAGATTCGGAATCCTCATCTCGTATTCTAGATATTCACGAAGAGTCCAAATGTTCAGGAACTGCAAAATGAGGACGAGTTAGATTGATAATTATTTACACATATAGATTTAGGTAGAATGTTCTTTCATATATATCTGCTTACCTGATAAGGCTTTTTAGGCACGATTTCAGCATCACCTTTCTCGTCAAACTCTCCTGCCTTTCTCTTTGCTTTTCCTTCGCAATCTGCGGCCAAGTGACCCATTTGACCACAAAGAAAGCATTTGTCTTGTTGTCCTGGAGTAAATACAACCTTGCAAGCAAAAATTGATGAAACAACCATCACCAAGAAGAAAGTTTAAAGTCAGGGACAACCAGAGCAGCACATCCAAATATCTAATACAATAATCATATGAATTGACCCAACCCTCACTCTTATTACCACACATTTTCAACATGAAATATTAATACTTTCTAAAAGCTCCTGAATCAACAAACCCAAAGTAGTAGTAATGAAATAGTTAGGCAATGCCGCAGTGCCTTTAATGATGGGTATAACATGTACCTCTCTAAGAATTGAAAAATGAACTTCATGAGTGGCCAAAGCCAGCATGATCAGATCAGCATCCTGTATTGCAGCATCAGATAATATTCAATTGTTAGCACACACAAGAAAAGGAAGATTTACATACAATTTCAACAGAACCAACAGGATACCTACCAACCCATACAGACAATGGCGGGTATTTGGATCATAACCAGGAAGATTCCTTTGGAGACGGATGTAGGACATGATTTTGTGTTCCCCTTCACCAGGAACATTTGCATCAGAAAGTATAACCTTCATGGAAGCAGAGTAATTTCCATAAATTTATGCAGTGGTTGTGCACATCTAGACATGCTAAAGATGAATGCACATTTAATTTGCAATACAAGGTAATCAGATTTATTTGGAAAAAACACCGTTACATGAGTCCACAGCAACAATACCTTGATATTTCTCCATCCACGGTCATTGTTCAGCCTGAGGTGAACGTAATATTGCAGAGCAATGGATAGAACAGCCATAAATGGTGTTCCAGGTGTAATAACATTAGAATCAACAAGTTGTGATTCCTGTTTGGGAGGAAGCTTCCTGCCTTCCTGCTCAAACTCGGCTCTTAACCTTTCCTCTTCAGCTGCCTACAAAGCAATAATTGCAACGTGAAATGAAAACAATATACTTTACACATTAACTGTGATTATAGTCAATCAATAAGAGGATGCACACCGCATCAGCTGCATCTTTCACTGCTCTAAAACGCCTTGACCGCTGTTGATTCATCTTAGCCCTTGGCGCCACGCCGTCTACCAATAAATACCATTTGAAGTTATGAATTTGACCTTTATTCAGCTTGCATCAACTTTCATTCAGTATTCAATCATTTTAACCTTTTTTACTCACCAATAGCCATGTAAAGCAGTTTTCTTGGCCGCACCATCACAAAAAGCCTATCTATATAGTCAAATATGCATTGAAATACCTCATCAAAAGTGGTTGGGGAAGGCTGCAGGAGAAATTAAGTTTAACATTATACTTATCTTGAAACAAAAAAGAGGATACAACTACATAGGAGAAATGACATGACTGATATGCAGTAAAAGCCTTAATAAATCGGAAATCATTTCTCAAACTGCACATATTTTCTAGCACCCCATTTTCATTGGAGCATGGACTGTATGAAAGCTCACACCTTCAGTACTATTGTCCTGACCTTGTTATCAAATTGTAACAAGGAAAATTGAAATAACTGTTTGATGCGATTCATAGGGGAAAAAAATAATAAAAAGCTTATAAATAAAATGTCCATTAAATTCAACTATTACAAAGCATTGCAGCATGGAGATATATCACCTGAAATACTTTATCCTGTCAAGTCATTCCAATTAACAAAGACTACACTTTTTCAATGTTTTCCCAGCTAGAATAACATATCACTACAACTGTTTCCAATGTTTGGCTCTTCTGTCTTATTCATTCTTATTTTACTTTTTTTAGTTATATGTAACCCAATCCAACAAAACATTATCTTATGAACTTATCCTAACCATGGTTATGCAATTACCTCAAATCATCACCTCATAAAATTTAAAAGAAAAAACTGTGACAAAATCTGCATCCAAAATTTATTGAATCAAAATTCATATCAAGCAAAAGAATGCTATCACTGTGGGTCATGTGGCCTGAACAACAACCTACTTGGCTTCATTGCAAGATATGTTGTTATGTTACCTTAATTTAAATATCTTGTTGGTGTACCTTGAAGTCTTGAGATATTTTTGTCAGGGTACTTGAAGTTTAAATATTCCAAATGCCATGTATTTGTTTGATTGTCACATTCATGCAGAAGACAACCCAAAATAGAGTAATGTCCATAATTCATGTACCCAAAAAAGAGTAATGTCCATAATTCATGATGGATATTGCTAAACAATGAGCTGCTCAATCAGTAGGAGACCGTGAATGACTAACAACTGCAGTAAACTCAAAGCTCATCAAATCAGTAGGAGACTCTCAACCCATGAATGACTAACAACTGTAGTAAACTCCAAAGCTCGTCAAAATAAAGGTTTCACATTGAATTAAAAGATTTCAGTGGAGTAATATTTACAAACTCCCTAGAGTAATTAATGGTGGGTGGCAAGAATTGAAGAAACATTGACAATGGAATCAAATAGTCAAGAACCAATCTCCATGACACATTGACAGGAAACTAGTAAAGGGGTAAGTTTCTAATGCCAGTTTAATGGCAAACTTGTCTAAACCTGAGTTATCGCATTTATTGTACATAAAATTGCAAATTTCAGAATGTCTCTAATAAGAACCCTTAATTGCAAGCTTCACCATGATTGATCCACTAGACTTACCTCCACATGAGGTTCTAAAGAAGCCACATCGACTCACAATTAGGATAGACGCAATAACTAATCAACTCCAAGAAGGAAAGAACTGAAGTAAAGAGATCACAGAATGGTAGTGCTACTTGAAACCCTAGAGCTAATGCCTACTAGCAATAAGACAGGGGCTTTGTGGAGAGCGCAATTACTAATTAGGCATGATGGTGAGATTAGATATAGCTTATCATAGTTCTAACTTAGTCAAACTGCAATTAGCCCTCGTGTCAACCCAGGATTGCACAAAATTCTTGATTGTCATTTTACACTCTCGATGACAGATGATCCAGTATTCAACTAAAAACTTAAACTTCCTTTGTTTCACATATTGTCTTCTTGGAAAATAACATACAACTCACAATTAAAACGTGAAAAGAAAACATAAAGCACGGCAATCAGAACCAAAAATCAAAGTAGCAGCACCTCACAGTAAACATATTTTTCAAAAACCAAAGAAAAGTTTTGGGGTGGTGGGGTTCGGGGTTTGTTTTTTTGTTGTTGGGTTGTGGGGGGGGGGGGGGGGGGGGGGGGGGACTATTACAAAAACATGATTTAACAGGCGGAAACATCAAATGCTGAAAGGCAAAAATAAATAGAAAAATCACCAGAATTAACGACAAACATTATCAACGAGCAGGTACTTGAAAAATTAAAAACTTACTCGGTCTTCAGGATGAAAGCAAGGGTGAATAATTCCATTCATATCCAGGTACAAGTTATCGTATTCGATGTTGTTAGGGTTTGGTTTACTTGTATCCACCGGAATTTTAATCCCCTCGATAACTACCGGTTCTTCTTCAATCACATCCACCACAACCATCGGATACTTCTCCGCCAACCACCGGTAAAACGCCGGAACTCCCATTCTCAATCAAACAACAACAACAATGAAAAGAATCCCCACCGAGAACAATAGATTTAATGAGAAAAACACAAACCAATGGAAAACAAACAAAGAATTTAGCTCAAATACGGAAGAAAAGCTATGAGAGAGGCTTTATACGAATTCCTGTGCGAGAGCTTGCTGAGCAGACTCGATTGAACAGAGGAGGGAATATGCGAATCAAGGGAAGAGATTTAGGGCACGGCGTTGAACCAACTGGACGTAAAAAACCCTCTGGGGTTTGAAGAATGTAGGAGGTTTTCTGGAAAAACCAAGGAGCGTTTAGGTATTTTTTTCGTTAACCGGTTGCCTGAGGTTAGATTTTGTTACTGTAGGGAGATATTTAATATCTCAAGATATTTTTTCGATACTCACAATTACAATGTCGGTAATAACATGAAATTTATCAAAATTTAGACTGAGGTTGAATTGGATTTTACTCTATAAAATTTGAGAAAAAATTATGAGGAGCATTTAAGTTTCAACAATCTATTATAATCAAATTCTTTTTTAATATATTTTGATATAATCAATGCAATAAATACACATATATTTATTAAAACAATTAAATGCATAATGTGACGTAAAATGGTATCAACCATTAATAAAGAAAATAGTATAACTAATGAGAAATTTTATTATGTAATTTTTGTCTCAAGATAGATAGTAGCAAAATTAATGCAAAATTCTATTAATATGGTCTGAGAGAAAGGCGAAGGAATTTGCCTTGGATCAAACTAAATGCGAGCTAAATGCTTTGAAATTCGTAGGTGTAATACTCGATCACAATGAATTCAGATAAATACTGAAAATATATTTTTTGAAATTACATATATGATAAATTACTCCTTTTCATTTTATTGCATTCTAATAGAAGCAACAGACCATTAAACTTAATTGACGATGTACACAAGTCATAATTTATCATATAATATTGTTTTCAGACAAAATATTAGTCTAAATAATGTGTGGGCAGGACATATTTAATATTAACACAAAAGAATTATGTAAATAAATGTTAGTAGTGTTGTGTGATTTTGTACCCAACTCCAATATTTTTATTATACTTTTATTTCTATAAGGCTCCGTTTGGTTGGATGGATTGGGTTGGATATAATGTTTATTCAACCCAATCTCTTGTTTGGTTCAAAAAGATTGGGCCCTATATTATTTTAGGGCCCGATTTTTAATCTCATAAAATAATGGATTACATATCCTACATAGGAGGTGGTATTAGCTATATTTCTTGCTTTTTTAAATAACAAAAAGTCTAATTACCCCCTTAGAATGGAAAAGAAAGAAGCCATATTCTCTAAAATAAAACTAAAACTATCAAGTTTTATTATTAACTTTTCAAAAAGCATATATAATTTCAAACATATTCCATTAGTTTCATATTTGTATCTTTCATACAATATTATAAAAAAATTTCACATAGCAAAACCAATTTCAATACAAAAAAAATTAAATATTTAAATATAAATGATTTTAACCTTCTCAAAAAGAAAGAAATTTAAAGTTTCAAATTTTTGTCACAATATTTTAAATAATGCATACTAGAGGATGCAACCAAAAAACTCACCTTTGTAAAAGTCATAAGAATGTTGTAGGGAAGTGTATGGAGATGCGTGTGTGTATGGTGGGTTTGTGAAGAAGAGAAATGGTTCCTTTATTTAAAAGAATATTGATGGGTACTTTAGTCATTACAATATAATAAATGGTTATTATAGTAATTTGGAGCATATCACACCATATCAATACTTGCAGTCAGACAACAAAAGTGTTTTTTGTTTGGGATATCCATAGCTAAAAAGTAGCTACCAAACAAAATATTAAAGTAGTATCACGTGATAGATGGAATATATATCCATCTTAATCTTATCACATCCAATCCAATCCAATCCATCCAACCAAACGCGGCCTAACTATATAGAGTGTGATTACCACAAGGCCAAGAGCGGAGGCATAACACAAAGCTCAACAGGCTGAAAAACTAATTTCAAAACTGATATGAGAAAATTAGACGCAAATATCTGATCCAGTTAAATTGGCCCAACATTATAGTCACTCCACAAACACAAAAATAATTGGACATCTCATTGTAAAAATTAGATGGGCTTCTGTCCTCAAGGCCCAATTTTGTGAATTGGCTCAAATCTAAGATGGCACCGGACTCTTAACAATCAGGCAACTGCTTCAGGAGGCCTACGCTGAATTATGAAAATTTTAGGTATAAATGAATTATTGATAATTATTTAATTCACTACTAGAACATGAAAAGCATTTTCTTTTAATCTTACAACAATCAAAAATATTTTCTTTAAAAAATACTTAACTGCGAATAACACACACTTGACGTATATAAAATGAGCACATAGATAAAATGAGTACTCAATATGAAAGAGAGACATTTTTTTTTAATCCTGAAAATTGTTCGATTTTTTACGAATGAAAAAAAATAGCTCAGACTCCACGTAGATGAATCTCTGTTTCTGAAAAAACTACTGAAAGATAAATTAAAAAAAAAATTAAAAAGATTTGATAGTATACACCATTAGGGCTTCGTAGCTCATCTTATGCAACTTTTGTCTATGCAAATTTTGAAATGGACTACGCAAAGTTTTTTCAAGAAAATATTTAATTATGAATCATAGAAGCATTCAAAACTATGCATATAACAAAATAAAATACAAATTGAAACAGAACGTTCAAAAAATTTAAAAATCTTCAAGAAAACACAAAGAAATAAAAAACAGTGTTTTGAACATTCAAATTTGTGGATATATACACGAAAGTTTGTTATCCTAAACACTTTCTGAAAACCTCGTTGTTCCAGCTTGGATTGGACCCTCTAAACAGAAAGGTTGCTTCCTTTATAATAAGTGTGAGTTGCCATGCATAATTTAGCATATATATATATATATGTGTGTGTGTGTGTGTGTGTGTGTGTGAACAAATCCAAGAGTGGACATTAATTAAACGTGTAAGAATTGATTACCTATGTACTTGTTCTTGGGCTGCAGTACATGTGATGAGGTTTCAATGGCTGAGGTACATCCGTAAGTCCTTTGTTTTCTCCGGTTCCCACAGGCTTAGCTGTATTGGGCCAGATCGAATATATACATCAGATCAACCTCTCAACTTATTACAAAGAAGAGGTTTTAGTTTTGTCGTAACAAACCTAATTAATCTAAATAATGATGATATATATATATATATATGTATATGAATACTTCTGTCGATCTCTCTCCAGTTGGGGATTTTTCTTTTTCCCAAATGTTTTTATGAAGTTGGCAGCGAGCCATTTTCAGCTGCCAGATACATGTTGATGGCAACCTAAATGAGATGTCGATCCCCCAGTTTTTCCCTTTTTTTTTTCTAGATTGAACAAACATTTGCCAATGATGCGTGTGTACTTAGTTTTTGCTTATATGAGAATGTAATAAAAGTAAACTACCTCCATGTACCATGTTATTCATTTATTTTGTGTCGATAATCAAAATATGAAAGGTCCGACTGTACGAGTGGTGGAGGTCTTTTTTTCTTTTTCTTTTTTGCCTCTATAAAGAAGTTGTTTAGATGGGTGTAAAAGAGAAAGACAGCTCATAAATTGGTTTCAAACCTTAGATCCTTTTGAAATGTGATATTGATCGGCCATTTCTTTATTTTTTTTTATTGAACAAGTATTTTTGCCAATAGCATTTATACAACTTCTTTACTAATATGAAAATGTAATAAAAACCACCCCCATATTATTCATGTGCATAGTTGCACGAATATAGATTTGAGGTCATTTTTTGTGGGCTTTTGCTCTTGAAACATGCTCTTGTAGATCAATGCCTGAGTTAAAAATAATTTCTTCGATTGCCTTTTTGAACGTAGAAGTTGGTGTTATACTAGTTAAGTCCTTGGTGAGCTTGAACCCATTTGAATTATTAGAAAAATAGGCTTAATTAGGTGGATTTAGTAGCCATTTTCAGTTAATTACATTAGTTTGTTACTGGACTTTTACACTTATACCCCTAGGACCTTAATTGGGCATATCAACATGTGATAATACTTAGATGGAGGGTTTTGTCGCAATGAAAAGACACCTTGATAGGTGAGATAAGAAAGAGTAACTTCTTATAAACTAACTCAAGACTTTCGATATAGAATAATTAAATCAAACTCGATATAACCAGCATGCAAGAATGGACGAATATTGCCACAAAATGCTATTAGAAACTAAAGTTGTCTACCCTATTCATCAAAGCAAGAACTTCTGGTTGAGCTTGGAAAAATTCTTGGATTGAATAAGGCAGGCAGGGGGGATGGCTGACAAAACTGGTACATTTCCTTGTTGTCTTCACAAAGGGTAAAGGGAGGCAAAAGTAACATGGCATTGATGTTGTCAATCCCAATTATTTCCCCATCTTTCATTTCTTGCTTTTGGCCAATCATTCCTCCCAAATTTGAAAGCTTTCTCAGAGGATTTACATCTATAACAAGATACTTAAAACCCCGTACACTTTGAAAGTGCAATCACAAGATTAATTAAAAGTACTTTGTAGAAAACAATAATATTACAGACATTCAAACTCAAGAGATATCTAAAGTGTTAAAACGCGTAAAACTGTCTTAAATAATTTAATTTCATCAGTCTTTTCAAAAGTCTAACCCTTGAAATAAGACTAATAATAAATTGTGTACCATAAAACTAGCCAATAGGAAGAATTGCCTCATCCCTCGAATTGGGGTTGAGGGATTAGATATGGTATCAACTGCCTTTCGGTGAGGAAATGGTGGGACCCTCAGTATTTTTCCTTCTATTTTTCTGAGTGTTTAAATGTCACAACCAGCAACAAATTTCATTCACAGAACGTGGGATGGCATTCAAAAGAGGACTTATCATGGCCCCCAGCCCCAGCAACAGCACCCTTGTTGTTGCCTTCTCTCGTCTTGAGGTCATCAAACCCCCATTTTAATTAATCTTGTTTGCATTCTTGAGTTTTGACTTTAGTTCAACGAATGAGGAGTAATATTGATGTGGGTTATTCCAAAAGTACCTTGATTGTGAATAATTCTTTAAAGTTTATAGGATCTATGTATTTTTATCTGATATAAGTTAATCCGATATGACCCGATTAATAATCTGAAAATTTTATTTGTTTTGGATAAAAAAATGTTTAAGTAGTTCAGATTGAACCACCTCAATTTTGACATACCTACTAAATGACAAGTACCTATAAATATAATATATTTTGTTACTTACGACACAATTTTATTTACAGTATTAAATTCTTTAAAGGCGTTTTATCTTCTAATCTTCAAACAATGTGTGTATTGAAATGCATATTAGATGAACTTCAAGGACCCAACGACCAGCAACCAACGATCCAAACCTTTTGTCTAGTTTCTGGATTAAGATTCGAATCCACTTCATTTTAACATCAACCCTTTTATTAGAAGAATTCAATACGTTTAGTAGGAATAATATTTTAATTCAAGTAAAATAACACCCTATATATTATCAATATGTCATATGATGATTTTTTTCAAATACACACACACACAATTGTGTTTTATATTTGTACCATTTTACACTTAACTTTTTATAATTGTGTTTGATATTTTTAATACTTTCCACTTAAGTTTTTATGCACATATTCCATCCGTATTTTTGTTCCGTTCCCAAGTAGGGGACTACTACCTATATTCCGCGGCTCCATCCGCGCCTGGAGTTACTCAACTTTCGTATATAAATGTAGTGTAGCCAAGTTCACTGTATTAGTTGGGAAATAAATTCTGTTTGTTGGAGGTTAATAAGACGTATAAAATATATTTAATCCCAGCAAAGTTAAAAACTAAATATTACTAAAAAAAATTATAATCGAAGACTTGTACCAAAATTGCAAAACACTTGTGCTATTAGTAGCTTAGAGCCTGTTTGGTTTTATTTCCAAACCCCCTTCCTACTAATTTTATTATTCCAAAACTAAAAATCAGCACTTTTTTAAAAATTTCACCCAACTCAATTTCAATTTTCATTTTCAAAATACATTCTCCAATAACCTCTTCCCAATAACCTATATATCTCTTCTCAATAACCTATATATCTTCTCTCTCTATTCCATTATTTCTATCTCTCTCCACCTACAACTTACATAATCATTACATTTCCAACATAATCATTATATTTTCAAACATTTCATCCAAATACATTTTCATTTCCACATCACACCACATAACTAATTTTCACCATTTTAGAAATAGTGAAAATGGAAAATGGAAATGGAAATAAAACCAAACAGGCCCTTAGATTCTAGGTAATTATGTATTGTTCTCACATAGTTCACACTAAATCAAATTTTACATGAAACACGTAATCTATGATTTTCTTACATCCTCATAATTTCAAAGTTAAATTCAAGGTTTTGAATGTCTGATCGATTTAATTAATGATCAGAGGCCAACTCAATTCCAATGAATCCAAAAAATTTATTTTTGAATCCACCCAGTAAAGATTAGTTAATAACTTGTTTAAATTATGATGGTTCGACTGATTGACTATTGATACAATTATTTATTTATTTATTTTGTTATAAAAATTTAAATTAAATAAGGAATAAAAGACTAAAAAGTGAAAAAATGATAAGAGAAATTGGAAGTTGAAAATGATTACTAAAAATTTTAGGCTAATAATCATTCGTGGAACTTAATGAGAACTTAATTAGGTAATATTTATGTTTTTATATTTGTCTTACGGTTGAATTTGTTGTTTCACCTTGTGTGATCTCCCTTGACGGGTGTTTGGTGTTAAAAAGCTTATTTTATTATGTTATATGTTGGACTTAAAATTTAAAAAGGACGATCGTTTGGACTAATGTTAAATAGTTGTGTTATATTAATTTTAATTAAATCATATATTCTGTAATTGACTAGTTGTAAAATGGTATACCTTATAAAAGAATAAAGTGAAAAATGAGAAAAAAAATTGAAATTTTTTTACGATTTTTCTTATATTATAGAAATTTTTCTATTTTTGTAAACTTTTATAGTTAGACGTCACACTAATCAAATTAGTGGTCAAACTGGTTGAATCAAGTAACAAGTAAAGCCACTAATTTTATGTTCAATCAACTTTTAAAAAATATTGGTTTAATCACTATGTGCTGTTAATGCTAATGAGATTATCTTTTGTGTTTGTTTATCAGAGTGATCAAATTAATGTAATTGATATATATACATGTAAACTAATCTTAAACTTAACAATAATTGTGGAAAGTACTGCTACAAACCAATCCCAAAACGTAAATTTTATCGCACTAATTATTTTTGGCAAGTTGTTGAATTTAATTTATATCTTGATAATGACTTTTCCTCCATGGAGGTGCTTGGGTTTGGTTAGGACTGTAAGGACCACAGCAATCGTCTTTCGATGCGGCCGCACTAGATAAGTACTATAAAAATATTTTTCACATGAAATGGTCCCTTAATTAATTAAACAAAAGCTATTTTAGTATAATCTTTTTTTCATGGTCCAAAATATTATATATATCAAACTTTTTATTATTCATATAGTCGAGCGTTAAATCTTTATTGAATTTTAATTATCATCCGATAAATTTTAAATTTTTTATTTTTTAAATTTCAATCCTCCGTGAGACCTATCCTAGTTGTCAGAACTATTCAAATGTAATGGATTATGCTGATATGAATTAATTATATGATTAAAGTATGTGTTAGAGTAGTTCAAGCTTGATTTATTACTTAGATTTGATTAATTAAATGATTAGATTATGTGTGGTAGAGTAGTTCGAGCCTGCTTTGTTACTTAAGTCAATTTGATCTCTATCTTTGTCATAATTTATTGCATTTAGGTTACATGAAAATACAATATTAAGTGCCCGTTTGGTTTTTATTTTCATTTCCAGCATTTTTAAAATGTTAGAAAATAGTTAGTGGAAATTAGTTAAAAATAAGTTTGTATTTGAATGAATTATTGGAAAAGTAATGATTATGTTGGGTTTAGTAGATTGTAGGCAGAGAGAGAGAGAAGATACATACATTATTGGATAATATGTTTTGAAAATAAAAATGATATCGAGTGAAAATGTGTAAAAAAATATGGTAATGTTTGGTTATATTTTTTGTTTGATTTTATTATGTGTTTATTATATATTTTGGGAGAATGAATTATTGAAGAATGTGAAAGTTATTTTTTGGTATATTTGTTTATGTTTTGGATGAGACATTTTTACTGTAGCAGTCAAATCAATATTTTTTTATTGGATTTTTAGGGTAAAAATGGAATTGGATGATTATTTTAATATTAGAATAATAATAAAATATATATGATGTATATATATAATATATGTATGTATATATTGGAGACTGTGTAATTAAGAAGAAAAATGGAGATAGGTTTGGTTATATTTCCCCAAAACAATGTTGTTCTGGGAAAACATAACCAAACATTTTCAATGTATTTTAGTTTCGAAATAATAAAAAATGTGAAAAGAGGGTTTGAAAATGAAATAAAACGGATACACTTCGTATCCGTCTTTTCATTAAATAATATATTAGCATAAGGTATACCAAATTTCACCATAAGTTTTCCCTTGAAAAGGGAAAAGAATTAGTGAGCCCTCAATCTTCATGAATCTTTTAGGTCTAAAAGTCTACTTAGGAGGTGTTTAGTTTATTTTTATCTTCATATTTTATCTATTTGGTTTTTCAGATTTTAACTTTTAACTTGGGTTTGGGTTAGTCATTGGTATTTCATCACGATAATAGCATCCACATTATAGACATAGTTAGGGGTGTGCATTCAATTCTAATCAATCAAAGGAACAATTCGGTAGATTAATCGAATTTTTTTATTTTTTGCAATGAAAAATAAAAAATCAAAAAAATAATAATCAATTTTAATCAATTCTGTTCGATTAAACAAAAATCGATTTGGTTCGAGTACTTTTTTATTTTACTATTTTATATTAATGTGTTTTGGTGGAAATATTTTTTGTAAAAGCAAATAAAAGGAAAAAAAATTAAAAAAAGGAAAAATAAAATAACTTAAGTAATATTTAAAAAAAAATCAAACTGATTAAACCGAAAATCAGCAAAACCGACTTTTAGTTTGGATAAACCAAATCAAATCCATTCTGTTTTCCGTTTTCAGTTCGCTTTTAGTTAACTAGAAATGAAAAAATAAAAAATAAAAAGGACTGAGCCAAAAATTGAGTTTGAGCTTTTCGATTTCGATTGATTTTGGATTCTTTTTTTCACATTCTTAGGCGCAGCAATACAAGAATTTGTGTTTAATCATGTTATTAAAAATTAACCTTGTGTATATAATAACAATCTAATAAGAACAAAAGTCATCGTGCTTAAATCATGTATTAAAAATTAATAATACGCATACAATAACAATCCAATAAGAACAAAATTCATCACTAGCAATTAATAATATTAATTTAAATACATTTTTATCCTTATTAAACTCATAAAACTTGTTATCATGACCAAAAAATTTGAAAAGTTGTTAAGGGCTGTTTGGTTTCATTTCCACACTCTATTTTCACATTTTCTAGTATTCCAAAAAGGAAATACATCACTTTTTACACATTTCATTCAACATCATTTTTATTTTTATTTTCAAAACACATTTTTCAATAACTTATATTTCTTTTCCCTATAACTTATATAACTTCTCTCTCTATTCCATCATTTCTATCTCTCTCTACTTACAACCTATTAAAACCAACATAATCATTACTTTTCCAACAATTTATCCAAATATAAATTCATTTTCAACTCATTTCACTAACTAACTTTTCAAATTTTAGAAATAATGAAAATAAAACCAAACATGCCCTAAATTAATGCATGTAACTATTGACAACATTCACTACTTATTAATATTTTATCGCTGACATTCTTTATTATTATTATTATTTTTAATTTATTTATACACATGCACATCAGTAGTTCGTTAGAGCTCGAACTTCTGACCTCCTACATGACGTGAGAAACTTATGCAAATGGACCACAGGCCACTCGACGCTAACATTCTTTATTAGTATATATTTAATGATTCACCGTATCTAAATCTATATAATCGGATATGCAAGTGAAGCATCGGTGTCCAAATGCTACCTTATTGTAGCTCATAATAATCGACATAAATTTTAACCACGACTTAGCTTGTACGGTAAAGGTATAACTTAAATAAATTTAAATGTCACCTTTATCTTATAAATTTGTTTAAATTGAAATGAAATCAGACGAACCTGAATAAATTTCTTGGCAATTATTATACAACATAAGATCAAGCCTTTCAAAGAAAGGAAAAGGCAAAATTAAACCCTTTGAATGTGGCAAAGGCACAAAATCATAAAAACATTAGGTGTTATAAATTGGGTTAAATTTTATCATAAAATTCAACAAATATTTGTATATAAATGGATTCTAATTTAATATTTATGGGTCGTCGGAATCAAATGATCGTTCAATTCAGGTTGGGGCATGACAGAGACCTCGTCTAACGTCATTCTCAGATTTAACAACGCCATGCCTAAATTCATATGAAACAAACTCTTCTTAATTTCAATTGCTCCCACATACAAATCATAAGACCTTACTTATACTTGACTGGAATAAGTACGTAGAGATCTTTATGGGATCATAGAGAGAGTCTCAATTGTTCTTTTCTAAAAATTCCTTATCACGCTACCATAGAGATTTTTCCATTGCTAGGTAAAAGGTGCCCCTTAGAATTTTACTCCATGTTGGTTTGGACTATTTCACATATAAAAAGACTTATTTATATACGGCCTTTCATATTTTTTAAAGTTTGATGGTGTAATTTCCTCCGAAAAACCTTCTCCCCAATTACTTCCAAAATTTATATATACATATATATATATATATATATTGAAGCATCGCAAATTAGTTTCAAAGGATTTATGATATGCAAATTAGTAGAAACCTCTCATAGCTATCCATCAAAACAAGTGAGTACTGCTTCAGATTAATTCAAAGTCGAGATACTTAGGCCTCGTTTGGTTTCATTTCCATAGCCTATTTTTTCATTTTCTGCTATTTTATAAGTCAACACATTACTTTTTACACATTTTTACTCAATATATTTTTATTTTTATTTTTAAAATATATTCTCCAATAATCTATATATTTTTTTCCGATAACCTATATAGTTTTTTTTCTCTATTCCATTATTTCTATCTTTCCACCTATAACCTATTAAAATCAACATAATCATTATTTTTTCAACAATTCACCTGAATACAAACTCATTTTCACTAACTAACTTTTTAAATTTTAGAAATGATGAAAATGAAATCAAACGGGGCCTTAGAATTCATGCACAAAAAAAATAAAAATAAAAAATAAAAATAAAAATAAAAATAATAATAATAATAATAATAATAATAATAATAATTTGTACAAATTTTAATTTACTTGGTGATCAAAAAATTCCCTCGGTATAAAGTAATATTAATCCACTAATTTTAATTTTTGTGTTATTTCCACCAATATTAAGACAATTACTATGCGATCCTAATATGCTTACCTCTTAGACAAAAAAAAAAAAAAAAGACTTATTCTTACAAAATCACTGACAAGACGCAAATGACTTCAAGTAACCCCGTCAATTATGAGAAGTTTCTCTTCTTGGCAGAAGACAGCGAAAATCACGAGAAAACATTTTCTTCGTTTTTTTTCTTTTTTCGGTTTTTATTATAAAAAAAAAAAAGAAATATTAATTTCTTGAAGGGAGGGTAAAAACTCAAGGAGGGACCCTATTGTCCCGACGGAAGGCAGCAAAAATTAGTAAACCCGATGGCTTTGGCTCCCATCATGCTTTTTTCAACATAAATACACAGTACCCAAAAACACCCGTGGTCTCTTCTCTGCCCCCACAACCCCACATGCCCCTGTTTTTCATTTTTCCATTTTATTTTTTTTAAATCCCAATAAAAAAATAAAAAATAAAAAAATAAACCCAAAATCTCTCTACCCATTTGATTTTCTTCCTCCTTTATATAAATACCACCACTCCCCCTCGTTTCCTCCTCACCACACCCTCAAATTCTTTTGCCACTCCCTCTTTCAGACAAAGAACCAAAGAGAGAGTGACTCATAATATAGTTTGATCCGAACAAATGGCCATCAGAAAATCCAACAAACTCTCACAAAAAGCAGTGATCAAGCAGATTATAAAGCGATGCTCCAGCCTAGGAAAGAACGAAGAAGGGCTCCCATTGGACGTCCCAAAAGGGCATTTTGTGGTGTACGTAGGGGAAAACAGAAGCAGATATATTGTCCCAATCTCAATCTTGAACAGGCCAGAATTCTTGAGCCTTCTTCAGAGGGCAGAAGAAGAGTTTGGGTTTGATCATGACATGGGCCTTACTATTCCTTGTGAAGAACAGGTTTTTGAGTCTCTAACATCAATGCTTAGGTAGGAAATTTGAGGTTGGAGGTTAATTTGGAGTACTTTGGTTGTTACTGTAGTAATTTTTCTTCTTCTACTATGATCCCTTGTGGGATTTTTTTTTTTTCTTGACTTTAAGCTGACTAGAAATTGAACCCATGATGATGAGATTCAAGTGGGTTTTGGATATATTTATGTAATTGTAGGGGAAAAAGAAAGGGTTTGATTTTTCCTCGCAGTGGTGTTCGGTTGTAATTAGATTTATAACCTCATTTGTACCCTGTGGGAGTAGTAGTACTACTAATATCAAAGGTATCTTTTCGGGATTGATGCATCTCATTTCTCTTACATTTCAGGTTTGATTCATTTACATCTTTTATTACATTTTGTGTTTTGTTTCTCATTTTAATTTATTAAATGTATTTGATTTCAAATTAATTATTATATTAAAAAATAAAATATGAAATATAAAATGAAATAAAAAATCCAAACTACTTATTTTTGGTTTCTTTTTTTTTTTCCCCCTTTTCTTTTTCTTTTGAAATTATTATTGATGGTGATGATTTATCAAGATTATGCCAAGAGAAATAAATACATGACAGTTGGACCACTTGAGAAGATCTTAATTAGAAGATTGAGGAGAAAAAAGATAGAAAATGAAAATAACAAGTATGGGAAATTTTTGATAGATGGTGCATGTCACATGTTAAGTCGCCAATCTTTTCGCATTTATTTACCATGTGACGTGCTATAGTTTATTTTCTAATTTTTAACCATTGATATGACCTTATAATCTACAATTTCAAGCCATTAATTGATAGAATTTTGGACTTTTTGTACCAAAGCTTCTTGGTGTGAGTTTCTAACTTGGCCATTGGCATGCATGTGAATATTGAAAATTAATGGACGGTACAAGGAAAAATTGTTGTATACATGTGCCTATAGTTACCAAACATTTGGAAGATAATATTTCCTAAATTCTAAATATAGAATCTATTGAATTGTTTTTGCTTTTTTTCCCTTTAATTCAAAATTGTAATTTTTTTATAAGATAAAATTCAAAATTTGTATTTATCCATTTCAAAATCGACTATAGATCAATTTCATTTGAAAGTATTTTTTGAAGTGGGATGATTGTTTCTCTTGTAAACCTATAGAATCAAAATTTTAATTAAATCACATATTGCAGCATATTAGATTTATTTTAATTAATTACTGAATAAGAGACAACCTAATATTTTAGATTCTCTTTTTTCTATTACAACCATTAACAATATTGATAATTTATTCAAAAGTAAATCAATATTGCAAGATTTTCTGTCTCCTAAACCTAGGAGAAGGTTATAAAGCAATGTCGCGTCTGCTTATATTTCTCAGAAATACTAATTTGCCAAGTGTACATGAATATCTTGTACTGTCTCACGTGTATATAATTAATTGATGTCGGATGCTTAGATCAATATCCAAGTTATGCAAAATTGAGAGCATAAGATGTAAAGTTAAAAAGCAACAACAAAATTTTTGGTAGATCTAAAAATTTCTATAAAGAGCTGTCAGATTTATTAAATAGTATCAGGGAGATTTGGTCATATATAATTTATTTTTTCTTTTATTTTACGAAAAATGGGATCTTCCTTAATCTGATCTAAGTACATCCAGCGACCTCGAACTCACTCCCAATTTAGGGCTAAGATTAATGTAATTGAGGTTGTTTCGGCCCCACGTCGCCCCAAACGCGCACAGTTGAATTCGGCGATTGGTCATATATAATATAATTAGGTTTGGCATAGATATATAGTATATATGTAGCTCCATTGTCACATTTTGGATAAAATGGCTTAATAAAGTTTCCCATCGATTCGTAGTTATACTTTTAACTCAAAGAAACCATGGAGAGGG
Source organism: Jacaranda mimosifolia (assembly GCA_018894105.1). Classification (NCBI taxonomy): domain Eukaryota; kingdom Viridiplantae; phylum Streptophyta; class Magnoliopsida; order Lamiales; family Bignoniaceae; genus Jacaranda; species Jacaranda mimosifolia. The sequence continues at coordinate 24,513,094 of CM032131.1, read as the reverse complement.
ATTCATGTGAAGAAAAATATCCATACCTATAGATATTTGATTTTTGCATAAAAAAAAAATATTTAGGTGAAATTACCATTTTGAACACGTTCAAGTTCAAACAAATTCGCTCCGACCCCAATACAAAATGAAAAATAGAAAAATATATTAAGAAAATTGACAGGAGGGGTCCGAGGGGATGAGATGGGGAGATTTTTTCTTTTTCTTTCTTCTTTAAAAAAACTCATAATTAAAATTTTCAACTATTTCTTATGTAATTCAAACCTCTGTCCGATTTATTCATAGGAATGGAGGCTTGCAATCAAACTATTGGTTCATCCCTAGGGAATCAGAGAGTTTGATTTCTCATATGTCTATAAATATGTATATATATACACATTTTTCACTACATGAAAACTAGATTTAAACACAAAAGGTCAAAGAAAATAAAAGAAAATATTATTAATGATAAAAAATTAAATAATAATATAAAAATTTTCACTAATGGTATATATTAAATTATATTAATTTTATTTTTGTCATTAAATATATATCAAGATATAGTAAATTTTATTTTGCAACAATATAATTTAATAGCGCAAGAATAATATTACAAATTGTTAGTAACACACGTATAATGATAATTTTATGCAATCTCATAGGCAACAAAAAACTGTCACTATAATTTATAAAAAAATCTTTATTGTCCCTATACAAATGTTACTAATTATTAATATTAACAATTTAAATATATATATATATATATATTTTATCACTATTAAACTTGTGAAAATAACAACGATCACAATATATATATTTTTCTATTGAGTATATATAATAATAATCTTTCACATTATCACGTAATCATCACTATTTATTTATTTATTATTATTATTATTATTATTATTATTATTATTATTATTATTATTATTATTATTATTATTATTATTATTATTTTATTTTTGCAGTGTCTGAACAAAAATTTAAAACATAAGATACCATAGAAATTTCCATAATTGAAGGGCCCATCTCAAGAATAAAAAAGACAATTTTCCTTGCTAGATTTAGACACGAAAAAAAAAAATATTCTAACTATAAATCTTTCTCAAATATGTGTAAATGTCAGATGAATACATTTTCAACCTCAAAAAATCGTGTTGACTTCGTAGCCACCTAAAGTTTTCAATATACTTTCACAAAAATAGTTTCCACATTTTGTGGCAATAAATAAGTCTACGCACCCACTGCTTCACTTAGTCAAGAAAACATTCATTTGGAAATAGTTAACAAAATTAAAATTCAAACTAGCCTTAAAACAATTTTGATATATTATGATTTAGGCCGGCACTTCGGTGTATAAAGGCAATTAAACGATGATCAACATATGGTATAGAATATTTGTTTGGGGTATAAGAAAATTGGCTGCAAAATATAGCGTAGAATGGTCCTTAAATTACCAGTGCTACTTACTTAACCTATACTTTTGCAGCGAAATTATGTTGTTATCCTAGCTAGCTAGTAGGGTTAGAAAGTCCAGTCCGAGTATTTATGGTGGCTAAGATATAATATCATCACAAATTTATTGTCCGTATTTTATTTTTTATTTACACGTATCTTACGAACTCGTTAGAATATGCAGTTTAAATTTCATATGTATTAGTATGACTGATCAAGAGGGTGTTTGAGTGAGTTTATAAGCTCCTCAAAATATTTTATAAGAGCTTATAAGATGTCAAAAAATATTTGATAATTTTTTGTAAATTAGAATTTATAAGTTCCTAAAATAAGATGTTATGAGTTTATAAACTATTAACTTATAAGCTTTTTTTTTTTTTTTTAAAGTAGGAAATTATTGACTTATTTTTAAGATCTTAACAAAGTTATCTTAATTTTAATCATATTAATTACAAAATTATCATTACGAACACTTTAAAAACTTATTTTTGAAAAACGGTCTAACATCTTATAAGTTTCAAAAATACCTTATAAAATAGAGGGACTTATAAATCCTTTTAAATAAACTTAGACCAAACATTGTCTAAGCCCATAGGAGTAAAAAAAGTAAAAACAATTAAAAAGGCTCAATGAATCAAGTAAATAAAATAAATTAAAAGACCAAAATCCAATTAATTAAGCTCATAAAAAGGACACCAAGACCTTAACGGGCGCAAGTCCATTAAAACAAAAGACTACAAATCCTAAGTTGTAAAGAGAAATTGGTCACAAAAAATCGTTGGTATGATATCGTAAATTTTTGAGAATTCTTGCACAACGTTCTACAGATGAAAAAAAAAAAAAAAAACTCTAACCTTATTGATTAGAACCCCACCACATCTCTATATTCCATTATATATAAATATAATAATAATAATATCACTCGATTAATTGATTACTGATCAAGTCTATTGTTTGTGTTTAATGCCATTATGCATGTGAGGGGGTCCTTCCACACTTTTTCTCTCCCCTGGCTTGATTAAATTAGATTAATCAGTGGGCCAAAAATTATCCGTACCGACCGGACACCCCTAACCCCTTGATATTGTAAATTTTCAAAAGCCTCGGAACAACAATTAAGAGATAGGTTTTTTTTTTGTTTTTTGTTTTTTGTTTTTTTTTTAAGAGATAGGGTTTGTTCGCAAGAGTTTAGTATTTGCAAGTGAGATATTTTGAAAAAATAATTGGTTAATTGTAAAAAAATAATTAAATTGTAAAAAATTAAAAATAGATTATTTGTAAAAGCTATGCTTTTTTATATAGCACTATAAATAATGAAATGTTATTTTTTCAACAAAGTAATATATTCATATTTTCAAATCAAATAATCAAAGTATAAATTATACACAAAGCACATAAAGTGTACAATGTATCAATTACGGCTCAAACACAAGACCTCCCACTTAATAGAATTAACATATGCTACTTAGGCTACAAGCCACTGGGCTTAAAAGTTATGCTTGAAAATTATATAAAAAGAATTACTAAAATTATTGTTTTTTTTTCTTTCCTTTTTTTCATTTTTTTTTTTACCCTTTTTAATCTCACTTCTTGCCTCATTTTTCCATTTTTCTCTATCTTCTCCTGATTTGGGCGCCACGCTGCTTGATCCCACCTCCACCGATTATCTCCGGCACTATCTTGTATACTAATTAAATTATACAAGGAAATAAAATAGGTTGTGAATGCGAGATAAGAGAGGATTGGGTTGACCAAAAACTTACAGTAACTAGGAGCAAATTTAGATTATTGAAAAATTAAGGAGACTAAAATGTCTAATACAACTTTAAATTTTGACCTTTTTTTGACTCTTCTCACTATAATAAGTTTAAAATTCACTTTTTTTAGAGTATCACTTGACGTCTAGTGGCATGTAGGTTAATGGTATTAGTATCCCCTATTATGTAGGAAATCTTGAGTTTGAACTTAAATGAACTATTTTGTATATTTTATGTGCATCTTATTATGCTCAAATCCATATATTTTCCATTTAAATAGTATGTCAAAATTTAGTGGTTAATATTTTACATTTAATTGGAGGGTTACTCATCAAAATCCTTATTATATATACTATTATATATATAATTAAAAAAAATCTCTTTTGTCCCTAAGTTGAAAGTTGTGATACTAAATTTTAAATACAATAAATATATCCTTTTATTTATTTTTTATATTCAATAAAATATTTTACATGTCCAAATGATCACCATTTATTCAAATGTTTCTGATCACAAGATAAACTCAATATTGGAATGACTCTTGTTTTTTCTTTTAATTTGTTAATAAATTATGAAAGTTTTAATCTATGTGATTGACATTTTCATAATTATGTAAACTACAGACTTATATTTTCAGATATATATATATCAATTTTTTAATATAATAAATATAAAAATATGTACAAATAATATGATTGTTCAAATATAATTTATGTGCACTGTAACTATGTACAAACCAATGCTAGTGCCTCTACAATGCAAGACATAAATGACAATTGACAATATGCAATTATATAATATAATATACTTAGGTAGGTATCCCATATATATCTACTTGTCCTAGCTAGATAAAGTACTGAGCCAAATTCCTATTGTACAGAATAAACTAAGCACCACAAGTTGCTAGTTCATATTCAATCATATCTTTCGTTTGGGGTAGTTGTACTGTGTCCTCAGCTAACGTTACAAAGCTGCTACTATTTTTTTGCGTTGAACACTTTATTCCTTGTTAATAATATCTTAATTCATTATCAAAATAATATTCAAAATTATTATTGTTTTCTTTATGTATAAAAGTTTATTGATGATGACTACATCAAACAATATACATAGGGGTCAGGGGCGGAGCCAAACATTTTTATTATAGGGGACAAAATTGAATTATTAAAAAATAATATTTTGTAAATTTAAAATAACAAAGAAGAACAACGACAAAGTGTATATTTTCAATACGAAGGGCCATTTTATAATTTGAGGGATAACAAAATTATAATATTTTTAAGATTTCTAATATAAAAAATTAAATTTCAAAATTTTTTAATGTGGGGAGGGGGAGTACGGTTGCATCTCTCTACCACTCCCCTGCCATCATCTCTAATAGGGTCTTATCCTGATAAAAGGATATCCCAATTAATGATAGAGATTATTTTTCAAATTCTTCAATTCCTCTAGTATAAGATAAATATTACTTACTATCTTCGTATACTAATTAATTATTTTTTAAGTTATTAAATTTTGAATATCTAGGAAAAGATAGGACACTACAAGAAAAGTGTAATATTAGTAATAAAACGTAAGTGACAATGTGTATATATATACATATATATTAAGTGACAATGATTGTTATAATGTTATTAATGATATTTTTTATTTGGGAAGAATTTTTATTTTGTCACTGTATAATTTAATAGTGATAAGAATTATTATTTTAAGTTCTCATAATCTTATTGATAATTAGTAACATGTCACATACATATAGTGGTGATCTAATAAGAATTATCACACGATGATTTTTGATAAAAAAAAATTTATTGCAATTAAGTTATCATTATAAATATATATAAGTGATTGTCAATAATAACAACTTAAACATAGTTTTATCGCTATTGACTTAATTTGTTAAAATCAGTATTATTACAAAACAAAAAAATTTATCATTTAGAAGAAAATAATTATAACGAAGACAATGGTCACATGTAGCATAGTAGTAGCTAGGTAGCAAGAATCAACAGATGTCACACATATGATATCGGTCCATTTCAAAGCTAATTGGGATTTGTTTTTCATGTCTTTTCAATGTTTCTGTGTTTTACTATAATATTATTGAGCAATTCACTTTTGATGCTGTCAACTTCTAACCATTTTTATCGTCAAGTTGTTTCAAATTGACATTCAGAACGTCTAGAGAAAACGATGCACCAACTCTCCCAGATATATATATTCCATGAGATGATGATGATGATGATGATGATGTTACTATTATGGATCACATCCATGCTCATAGCCTTTTCCATCTCTAGTTGGAGGATGTATAGGGTTATGTTTGGTTATGTTTTATGTTTGATTATAATATGTGTTTTGAGATAATGAACGTTGAAAGTGACATTGAGAAATGTAAAAGCTGTATTGGAGAATATAATGAATTCTTAGATGTGTTTTAGGGAATAATTAAAAATTTGTTGCGGAGGGATTTGGTATGTTTGTTTATGTTTTCAGGGAAGATATTGTTAATTATATAAGCCAAATCAATACTTTTTTGTTGGATTTTTGTAGTGAAAATGAAAATGAATAAAATTTTTATTGTATGAATAATAATAAAATATATATATATATATATATTAGAAAATAGAAATTTTTTGGGGATAATAAAGGATATGAGAGGGTATTTTTAAAAAATCTATTTAATATTTTTGGAGGAAAAATGAATATATGTTTGGTTATGTTTTTCCAAAATAATTTTGTTTTGATTTGATGTTTTCATCAACTGATTCTAATTCTTTTAATTCTTTCGAGGTTGGCCCGATGGGACGAGGCGGGGCAGAGTAAAGTGTAGTGGGGCAGGGTATGGGGTGAGCCAAATACACCCCATTGCCATCCCTATGTATAAAGAATAATAAAATATATATGATATATATGTATCTATATATATTAGAAAATAAGTTTTGAGGATAATAAAGGATATGAGAGGGTATTTTAGAAAAATCAATTTTAATATTTTGGAGAAAAAATGAGCATATATTTGATTATGATTCCCAAAATAAAATTATTTTGAAAAAACATAACCAAACATTCCCTAGATAATGAATTCATATATTTATTCTAATCTTTATCTACTTGGTTAATTAATTTATTGTGATAGGGAGTATAATTGTCATTAATCAAACAAAGTGATCCTATTCATGATGGATGTGGTAGATCACATGCAGTGCAAGAACAGCTTCAGTTTGACCCTTTTCAATTGTGACACGCATGTGCTTCTTCCAGAAATTTTAGTTTGGATGGGGTTTGGTTTATTCAAAATCAATTAATTACACGACAAATAAATTATGTTTATTATATGATTAATGGTATCGTATGTTATTATCCTTTGTTTTGACGAATAAAATGTTTCTGGTTGAATCAATCAGCCACGCAAATTAGTTAAATGCGTGGGACAGAGGTTTTGTAGTATATATCACCAATGTCATGCGCACATCGACCCCTTTCTCTTTCTTTTTCTTAAAATATCAAAAGTTTATAAAAAAAACTTTTATTCAAGTCGGGTGAGATAAAGCAATTGGAACTGTTGCCACACGCTTTTGACTTATCTTAATATATATATATATATAACTTATATAATAAATGGAATTTCATGTAATTAATTAACTATAATTTTAGACCTAATTTGAATACAAAATTTTCATCTCTCAAATTGTATGAGAAGTACTCCACTAATTAATTAATTTTCGAACTAACTAATTTTCGAACTAAGCAATTCACAATACAAAAAGAAAATATAAAATTAGTGATAAAATAATAAGTGATAATGTAAAAATAATTATTAATAATATGTATTGAGTAAAAATATTTTTATTTTGTCATCAGCAATATCCTTTAGGTAACAATAATCCAGATTTTGAATATAATCACAAAATTAAAATAAAAAATTAAAATAAGAGAAATTTAAATTTAAATTTCGACAAAATACCTTTTGAATAAAAGAATTAAATCGTACTTGAACCGCTAATTAGATCAATTAAGATCCGAGTATAAATACTAAAAGTCAAAGGACTAAAAATTAATTAAATTTGGGACTCAATTATATCAAATCAAAATATTTTAAAAGTTGAAGGACTTCAAAATAATTATATTTGAACTTAATTGCCTATAATTAGTAATGTTTGGGGTCAATGTGCAACAAATAAAACTTTTGAGGACTAAATTAAAGTTTTGGGGCTAAATTGCAAGACGGATGAAATTTTGGGGCTAATGTGAAGTCAGCCAAAATTCTGAAGGGCTTAATTGAAGGCAGTCAAGAACTTATGGGGCCAAATTGAAAAGGATAAAAAAATGCAATTATATATATATAAGTGTTAAAGTCGATGATACAAATGATTGAATGAAAATTGATTGATAGGATGAACTTTGCTAAACCAAGAAAGGATTGTCAAATTGTCGCTAGGATCGTAAGTGAGACTTTGAACACGTTGCATTTAGGAATAATCACCTACCAACCTGATTATCGACCTAATAAGCTAGGAATGGTCATATTTATTATCTTAAACGTATAAGTATAATATGAGAATTGAAGAAATTATGACTAAGCAAAGTGAGTTAACTAGGGAACCTGATAAGGAGTAAGGACATTTGAGTACATTTATATTTATAAATCAGAAGTTATTATGATGTTGGTTCAGGTGATCTTATTCTGAATTTTGGATTAGCTAGGGAGCCAGGACTTGAGCGTTGATGCAACTAGGGATTTCTCTGCATTTGCCAGGTGAGTTTATATTAGCTTTCCTTGCTAGGGAAAGGACATAAATATTTGTTGTTATGCCCTTGCCGCTTGATTCTACTAGTATTGAGATTCAACGGTTGATGTTTATTCGTTCTATGTTGTTCTTCGGTCGTGTCTTGAATCTGACAGTCTATTTGGGCAGTTGTGCTTGCTTGTAATTCTTGAGCCGTTATTACCATATTCTCAATTTTGCTTAATGTGATTTCTTATTTCATGCGTATATATTAGTAAATATATCATTTCTGTTTGACCATTCCTTCGTTAGAAATTGTCGTTCATCTATACAATGGTGACTATTTGGACATTTCCCTTTCTTCATCTGTGGTTCTTGAGCTATTCTTATTTGAATTCCTTACCCATTTTGAGTTGTTGAACCCCTGAACTGAATAACGTGCTTACACAAGTTTTTGGAAAGTAAACTGTTTGACAGCCTATTTGAACTTCTCTTCTTCTTTGTTCATGGTTCTTGAACCATTGTTATTTGAATTCTAGTTCATCTTGAGCTATTGAATTTCGAAACTGAATATCCTTTTCATACAAATTTTGAAAAAATAAAGTGTTTGCGAAATTTATCACACATCGGCCCTTATGATTTATGTTACATTATTTGAAATTTGGCGATTGTGTGTGAAAAATGAGAAATGGATTTGACATATATATTTTTCATTATTACCATGATTGTTATCTGGAAAATGAGTCTGATGTTGATTATCCGATTACTATTTATTATAACGAAATGACGTGTTAAGTGAAATGTTGTTGGATGCTTATAATGTACTAATTACTGGATATCCTTGGGGGTATGCCCTCGGATTAGCTTTGGGAGATGGACCGAGTGGAACGAACTGACGGCAATCGATTTTCGGCTGATACCCTTCTGAGTACATCTGGCTTCATAGCTTGTTGGAGATAACTTTCTATGAGAGGATGAGGCATGCAGCTAGCCATCCCTACTATTTGGTTGACTACCCGAGCCAATCACTCAAAAATGAAGGGATAAGGATTTTCTTCTTCTTCTTCTTTTTCGAAAAGTGGAAAGAAAAGGTAGGAGAACCACCAACAACAGATTTTGCTAAAATGTTATCGATTTATTATCAATTACAGTGTGTTATTCTCTGTTGATTTAGTATTTATGGAACTATTATCATTATGTGTACTGGCGCTACTCCATTGTTACTAACTCACTAAGTTATTCAAGCTTACATTGTTTGTACTGTTTTTTACCCCAGATAAGAAGGAGCGACGAAGATAGATTTAACCACGAGACACGTGAGGTAATATTGTAATAAGCCCAATGACTATATGGATATACGGGTTGTAGCCTGATGAGTTACTGATATGGATATGACAGGTAGGGTTGAAAATATCAAGCATTATCTATGATACTTTGGTGACAAGCTAAACTATTGATAGAAGTCACTTGTGGGAATTAAATATTTTGGTTTTTGAAAGATGTATTTTCTCTTTTTCAGAAAGCTTATGGTATAGATTTGAGTAGCACCTCGTCCGATCAGACACCTCATGGCCGAGGCGCTACACTTTAAGTGACAATAGTTTTTATTTTATCATAATATGACTCAATAGTAAGAAAAACTAATGTATTAAGTTGAAGTTGCTATGGTGACAATCTAGTGATGATAAAAACTATCACTATAATTTGTAACAAGATTTTCATTGTCATTAAGTTATCATCATATGTGTATCACTGATTATCAAAAGTGACAATGTAATACAATTATTGACAGTATTAATTAATTTGTAAAAATCACAAGAAAAAAACCTACTCACATTTCGGCGTAAATATAGAATCAAATTTTACGTGAGGGTGTGTGCAAAGTATCATCAAATAAAATAATGGCACTCCTTTTTACCTCCACCTGATAGATTCTTGATGTGATGTACATAATATTTCCATTGTTGAAACTGGATGCCCAAATCCAATCGTAAATCTTTTCAGAGAAAGGGGAAATATATAAAACAAATTCATATCATTGGTGTTTCAAATTAAGTAGCATATAATATATGAGCACATGGAGAAACAGTTGTTAGTTGCATAATCAACGGAGCGGGCTTGGAGGAAAAGTACTTTAGAGAAATCAAATAATGGTAATTGATAACAAATAAAATGTTTGGACTAATTATTAAATAGATGGACTTCTGTAAGAGAATAAAACTATTCTCTTGTTGACGTTCTGAGATCAACATTCTCGAGAAGCTGATGTCCTAATTAAGGAGTATTTATTAGTACATAATTACTTTAAGTAGATGCTTTGATTGAGGGGATCATGACCTTATAAATATTATAACAAAATGCATAATTATTGTCAATGCCCCTGGTTCTGATATGAGTTCAACAAATATTCTTTTTTTTTTTTTTTTTAATTTACACACACGCGTCAAGTATTCGTTAGGTTCGAATTTCAGACTTTACATTTTATGTATGAAATTTATGCCATTAGATCAAAGACAGATAGACACAAATACTCTTTTTATTTGTGGGTTTGAATAGGTTCAAAGATGTATTCTAAAATTATAAAAATGGGTTAGAATAAATGAGTTTGCTTATTGAAAACTCTACGATGACTAAGAGGTGTTTGGCTAAATTTATTTAAAAGATTTTATAAGTTCATATATCTTATAAGATGTTTGTAGAGTTTATAATATGATAAATCTTTTTTAAAAAAATAAGTTGTTAAAGTGTTTGTAAAAAATAAGATTTTTGAGCTTATAAGTTGTTAGTAATGACAATTTTGTAATTAATATGATCAAAACTAAGCTAACTTGTTAAGATTTTTAAAATAAATTAGGAACTTCTTATTTTTTTAAAAAAGAATTTATAAGCTCCTAACATCTTATTTTAGAAACTTATAAGCTCTTTTAAAAAAAATAAAAAAATTACCAAATATTTTTTGCCATCTTATAAGCTCACCCAAACACCCTCTAAATCACTATATGAAAGTAGGCAAGTAAAATTATTGGAGAAAATTTAAGATTATACTAATAATTGTCATTTAAGATGTGAAGTATTTATAAATATTTAGGGAATGTTTGGTTATATTTTGGGATCGATTATGATATATATTTTAGGGAAATAAATTTTGGAATTGCAGGGTTGAGGAATTTGAAAGTAGTATTGAGGAATTTGATGAATCCATGTTTACATTTTAGGAAAATAGGTAGAAAATGTTTAAGTTTTAATATATTTGTTTATGTTTTAGGACGGAACATTTTTATTATAGTAGTCAAATTAATATTATTTGTTGAGTTTTTTGGATGAAAATATAATTGAGTAATAATTTCTATTGTAAAAATAATATATATATATATATATGGAAAACGGAGAGTTTTGGGGGATAATCAATGATAGAAGAGGGTATTTTGAGAAAACTTATCTTGGCATTTTAGAGAAAAAGTAAATGCATTTTTGGTTATGTTTTGGCATAACATATGCCAAAACAATTTAACATAACCAGACACACCCTTATCATTTAGGATCGGTTATGATTAAAGTGATTTAATTTGGATCATTTATATAATTTCTTAGTGAATGGATGATACAAATGAGTTATGATCACCTCAACTCAAATCGATATATATGTATGTGTGTGTGTGATTCTTAAAAGTGCTCACCACTTTAAAGAATTTTTGGGATTACCCTCATGAGATTTATTGTATTCTTCAATTATCCTTGTACTAAGTACTAACTGCTCTCCTCTGCAGCAACAACTTTAAACAGATAGGAACCGTATGTGGTTTGGCAGTGACGCTTTAATCGCACAAATTGTACACTGTAGTCTGTAGGTACTCCCTCCATGCATGTACTTTTATGACAGATTAAAAGTATCCGTGGGATCGAACAAAAAATCCAGAGCACTTGCCTTGCTTGAACCTTTTTCTGGGACTCTTGTTCTTGACACCCACATATTCTTAAATTCTGTCAATAGGATTTTATCTGTCTGAGTGATGCTCTATGCTAGATCTCTTTAGATTTAGTGCCCGTTTGGTTTTGTTTTTACTCGCCATTTTTATTTTCAATAGAAAACTGAAATAGAAAACTATCAATTGCTCCTCTATTTTCACAAACTCTTTTATTCTCAAACATTTTTCAAAACATATTTTTGCATTGTCTCTCTATTTTCACATCTTATTTTTTTAGACTATCATTTTTACAACTTTTAATATAAAAACACACGGCATCCAAATATTTCTCATTTTCAATCATACACAATCATTTCATTTCAAACAAAACATCCAAACAACATTCATTTTCAAACTTAAACTCATAACTAACCTTTTACTTTGTGAAAATATCAGAAAACAGAAAATAGCTTTGAGAACATATCCAAACGGGCTCTTAGGTTTTATAGTTGGGTGATTAATTGGCCTAATGGTATTGCTCTCACACACATAAGTATGAGATTTAAGGCTCAAACTCTAATGAACTCTTGGTATGTCGTAAATTATAATCATAACATTACCATCGTAACTTAATCTCAATTTATATAATAGTTTACGGTTTGTTTGGGTATGTTTTTATTTTTATTTTCTGTTTTCAATATTTTTAAAAGTTAAAAAATCAGTTATAATTTTGAAACAAATATGAGTTTGCATTTGGGTATTTTGTTAGAAAATAATGATTAAAATATGTATAATGTTGAAAATTGAAGTGATATATTTTCTTATACTTAGAAAGACATATTTTTAATATATAGATATATTTGTTAATTATTTCAAAATGATAGTATGTATTTCATTTAAAATCAAATTTAAATTTGATTGCTATGAAAACAAGATGATATGGTAAATTTATGAAAAATTGAAAATAAAAATAAATGATATTTTAACTAAAAATAAAGAAAATTAATGATTTTCTGTTTACCCGCTCAAACCCAACTCACATGTTTTGGCATGCTTAGACTCTTTTGCGAATGCCAGCTCCAAAAAAATCTATGGTTCCATAAAATTTTAAGACATATTGTAACATATTTTTCTTTATTCTCTTGTTTTCTATTTTCTTTTATAGTGTAGCTTCAAGACAAGTAAGTCATTTTCTTGGAAGTTGCAACATATAGAGTATAATTAATGAGGGTATCTACAAAAAATTTTCTTGTAAAATATACAGTAGATTTGATAGACAAATTGGAGCCATTTATGCTGGATGGTGGGCTTGTTTGTAGGGCAGATATGCTGGGATTTCAATAATACTTTGCGGTATAACAAAATATACAAAATTTCAGTATAATTGCTAGAGCTCGGGATATTGTAAGGTATTCTGCCCATACATCTTTCTGCAATATCTTCTCATTTTCTCGCTCAAAGTGTATTACGGGAACACAACGTATGTATCATAAAGTACTGTGCATGTTTGCCGGTTTCATGACTCAAACCACTAGACCTGTCCTAGTCAACACATTCCAGCAGGCCAACACCATTTTATTTTGTTGAATGCATGCAAATTACAATACTTGTTTCCCGATTATTATTATTATTATTAACTTCGTCATAGCTAGTTCTATATTCTAAGTCATAAAAATATTGTATATAACTTAGGAAGTATGATTGTGATAATTATGAAAGTTCTGTAATGTATTTAATAATAATTAGATATGTTGTTGGATATGAGTGTCCAACTATTTCGCAGTATTGTCTCGCCCGTATGCATATATGATGGAGGGTTTTGCTCTGAAAAGACGCATCAAAGAGTGAAAGAAACGGAATAGCCCATATCTCAAATTGTCGACTTCTTCCGATATGGAACAATTAGGTATTATCATGTTTTCCCAGTTGAAGGACTTGCGAAGAGGCATATGATTATCGTTCACACTGGCAACATATGATGATGACCAAATCTGTCACTAGATGTCAAGGTCAGACCGCTTCGAGGTATATTATGATACATTATCTTATTACACATTGAATAAATCAAGTGATTTGAAATAATTTATGAGTTACTCCCTCTTTCTCACTATTGGAAACACATTTTTCCAAATGACAAAATCCTCCACCAAAATGTGCTAGCAGGACAATATATCAATGCAGCTAGACTTGTATATATATTGATGATGAATCAATTTTAATTATCATCAGTTTTAAACTTCTCCTTTTGAGGGAAAATCTTAATTTTGTACACAATTTATTTAATGATCCTTTATTGCTGACCTGTTAAAACCATTCACATATAGATACATATGTTTGAATGTTGAAATATTTGAGCTGGCATTCATTAATATCCCTAAATTCCAACAAGCATATTTATTTGACCCCTCCCCCGTCTTGTGTTCACAAGTACTTTAATGCAATTACTCAGACAATGGCTCAAATTCGTACAAAGAACTTTGACAATAAAATGAATTTTTTCTCTTTTAAGAGATGAGGTACGTACTTGAATCATTGAAATTTAGGTGAAGATATATTAATTGTCGACCAATTGGCACTCAGTTTGAATCTTGTGTAACCATATAGTTGAATTTCAGTCAATTGTTTGTGTTCACACAGACACGCACTAGTTGGTGTCTTTAGCAATATATATATATATATATATTGTATTGATATACTAATAATATGATCTATGGACATACAATAAAATCGAAATAAACACAGCGCGAAATATCAAGATGAGCTCTCGCGTATAATAGGGCGACACCAAAATTTTAATACTATAAGTACCGTCATTAATGACAAGAAAATAGAATTGAATCACATTTTGAACTCATCTTTTAGTGCGCTGTTGATAAAGTTGATTCTCTAAAAAAAATGCATTTTCAAATTAGAGATCCACAAAATTTACTTCTATTTTAACAATTCTTGAGGAAATCCTCGAATCTGAAATCGAACTGCATCATTTTGACAGCATCTATTTTTTCTATTTTCCTATTAATTTAATTTGGCAAATAACTGCAACACTTCGATAAAATTCTAATTAATAATTAATATCTTGAAAAATACATGATCTCATCAAGAAAAAATTCTAACAATTGATAGAATTTGATGAGTTTTAGAATATGAATTTATTTATACACTGAAATTTTTAGATAGTCACCACAAATCCAACTTATCCTTCTTACAAAGTAATCTCCCTACATTCGGTCTATCCCCTTTCTCCAAGGAAAGACCTAACTCTATTGAGGCCGACTAATTAAGGTAAACTGTCCAGCTTAGCACAATATTTAAGGATTCCACAAAATAATTTGAGCTTAAGGCTATGTTTCTTTCTGTTTTTTTTTAAATATTTTTTAAATTTCAAAATAATGCCAAACATTCAACTTCATTTTACACACTTACATTCCCAAAATAATTTTTTTCTACCCAAAATACTCCCAAAAATAATAAATTAAAAAAAACAAGCTAACACGTCAATCATCCATATATATACATACAATATTTAATCTAAAAAATATAATTTCTCCCTACAAACTTAACAAAAAAGTAACTGATTTGACATTTACAATTACTTTTGTCTCTTATAAAATAATTCCAAACATATGATTTCATTTTCTATGTTTTCCCAAAACAAAACCAAACAATTGGCACATTTCCCGAATTTAACTCCCACAATACCTTTTTCCAAAATATTTTTAAAAAAATGTACAAAATACAACCAAACATAGTGTAAATTTTTCTTAATTAATAGTCTTCCCTTCGCTTTACCTCTCATAAAACTTCAACCTAAATTATTAAAAAAATTGTACCTAACAGAAATTGGCTGAAATATTGTTTAGCCCATTCTATTAGTTTTAGTGTTACATTTTGTGGGCCTAAATTTGATTAACACAAGAAATCTTGATCTTATTCTCCATTAACCAAACTTAAGCAAATGGGCTTAGCAAATGTGGCCTGTAAAATAGTTAGAGTCCACATCAACTGACCCAATAATCAAAATGGACGAGAAAAAGTTAAGGTGGTACGGTTCTGTACAGGTCGTTGTCCCTTCGCCCCGTAGCCCCATCCAATTTCAACCGTTCAACCATAGACCAGCAAATTATGGCGATTGGCAAAGGAACCTGTGGACGGAGGAAAATCTGGTCGTGGGCCCCACTAAAATTCATTTTTCTACGGGATTGGTGGGGATCAGCATCACGTGATCATTCGACCTTTATCTGCTGAGAAATGAATCGAATCAATCAGCAGGTGGGCCATTTCTCACGTGGGCTCAATAGATATTTCTTATTTATTTTTATTTTTTAATTTGTACTACCAAAAAATTAATTATCTACTATAAAGAAATAAAAGAAATTATTTCACAAAAATAAATAAATATATATATAAAGAAATTTTTATGAAATAAATTTCATAGTTATGGTTAAGAAATGTAATTTTTATAAAATAACAAGCAACGAAAATTATTAGATGTCAATTCTTAGCTTCATTCGTTAGAAATACAACATATTAACTATATATTATTCATAATGTTGGCAAATAAAATAGATTAATCATATAGATTGACCCAGATCCTTTCGGATCGCTCGTGTGGGTTGACCCAAGTCCATTTTTCTATGGGCGGTTAAATTACGATTTCTTCCCTGAAATGAAGAAATCACCCACAAACCCCGCCTCCAAGTATAATTTCTCACCACACAGCCACTACAATATGATTTTGAGGATAAAAAAAATGAGCAGCAAGAGAAAATTCCGAATTTGAGTGTGTGTTAGTGTGTGATCAATGTACACAAAGATATATCTCTACAAATTACACTTAATTAAGCTGTAGATTAAAATTTGCTTCATTTTGTAAACACTTTTGTATTAAAAGGAGAAAGAAAAACATCCAGAGAATTAGTGAAACAATTCTCTAAGATCTAAGCCTTTTTGGTAAGGTTTCTTATTTATATACATGCAAATTTATATACAACCATATTATATTCATCCTTCATATAGAAAAATTAATATACATATATATACACAAGAAAAGGAATATTCATCATCTACAGAGTAATTGTAGTTAGAATTATTTACGTGACATCTATTACAAATTTTGATTCGATAAATTTTATAATTAAAATTATAAATTTTTAATCTTAATTATGAATTAAATCTTAATTGATTCCATAATTTTTTTAAGTGATTGTTACTGAATTTCAATCTGAACACAGATTCATTGGCGGTGTGAAATTTAAAAGAGATGTGGTTTGGTTCCAGGAATAATTAATGTGTAGCAGCCAAAATAGCTAACTTTTGTGGGAAAAGAGTGATGCCTTGGCTTCACACGAAGGGCAAATTGAAAACTCAGATAAGTAACAATTTTTTTAGTCATAAATATAAGATATTCCGCACCATAAAATATTCAAATTAAATTAATATTATTAACTCCTCGCTATAAAAGTGGTTTCAAATTCGCAGTCCTCATGTGAAAAATAATGTTTTATATAACTGTGCTGCAATGTTGTAGTCTTGCGATGAAAGTTAAGGGGTTTTATGAATTCAGTTTAGAAATTGGTGTTACGAAGTTGGGTGATCATCGAATTTCGACTAAATAATTAAGTGGATTCTGATCTTAATTAACGAAAGACCTTTATATTATTGTGATCTACGTCATTGACAGATATGAATAATGCATCCAATTATTTAAAATCAATTTAGGACGAATAAATATTAATACACAAAAAGAACCACATAAAATTGACTTATGTATTGAAAGTGGAAAAGATGGGAGAGTGAAAAGTAGTCCAATCCAATGTATACTGAAAGTGGATCACATGCCTTGGTGAGAGATTTGAATTTGGGCCCCAAGAGAGTACCACAAGTGTTTGAAGAGGATATTACTTTAACTGTTATAAGATTCAATTTGAAGCGTGCATGCTTGACCAACAAGTAGAGTCGGGCTGAATCTTGGGCTTGGATAGAATCAAAATAAAATTTAATTACAAAATTATTTATAAATTATATTTGTGAAGATTTATTTCTTAATTAATTTTCTCCTTTATTCAATTTTTGGCATATGGTCATGTAGCTTAACCAAGATTACGACGCATGGCAACCTACGAAAATGTCTAGAAAGGCCCCATCAACAACCTCCGCTTCACATATGCACTTGGTCACTAACAACTATGTCAACAAATATATCCACTTAAATGCATCTATTCACCAATTATAAATAGGGCTTTGAAATCTCTCATTTCATTCATTCAACCTTACGTAATAGTATTAAGAGTATTTTAGTTACAAGAAAGAGTTGAATACATCCAATGTTCGCTAGTTTGAAAGATTTAATATGTTTCTATCTTTTGAAAGTTGGTTATTATATTTTAAAAAATGATTGCATTAATTATGAGCATTGTATGAGAAAATTTTATTTTAAAGATAGAGAGCACAATTCTTGTTTGGATCATACATTTCAATAAATAAAGAAAGTTTTTATGTTACTTTAGTCAAAATGTTGTGTCTAAGCTTCTTAATTTGTATTGATAATTTATAATTGATTAGTGATTTTAATACATTCTATTAGTAAATTTTATACAATAAAATAAATTAAAAAAATTATAGGTATATTTATTGAAATATTTATATAAAAAGAAATAAAAAAATTATGATAAAATTGTAATAATGGAATTTAGAGTAGGAGAGTTGTAAATGACGATTGCCATACAACTTGTAGTTATAAAAAATTAAAATTAAAATTAAACGTTTAAAACACATTTGACTTTTTATATTTATATAGATGAACAATGAATATATTTTAGTCATTAAACAGATATGAATAAAATAATTACCTTTCACTAAAATATAATAAATAACAAATGAGAGATTTCATTTTTGCTCCATTCTAAAGAAACTAGAGAGAGACCTCAACAAAGAGCCCATTTGGTTTTGTTTTCTAAAGACATTTTTATTTTCTGATAAAAATAATAATAAAAAGTTAGTTATAAGTATGAGCTTAAAAATAAAATGTTATTTGAATGTTTTGTTTAAAATAAAATAATTGTGTAAAGTTAAAAATGAATTGTATTTGGATATTATTGTATTTTTATATTAAAAGTCGTACAAATGAGAATAGAAACAAAAATGTGAAAATAGAGAAAGAGTGGAAGAGTGTATTTGGAAAAATATGTTGAAAATAAAAATAAGTTGATTGTTTTTTATTTTTATTTTCAGGAGAAAATAAAAATGAATTTTGAAAATAAAACCAAACTGGCACTAACAGTCAACAATTAATAAAACAATTTCAACTTACCAAAAATGAATCGAACAATAGATACAGACAGCTCCATGTCCCATTGTGCAGCACAAAATAATCTTTACAGAATCATCACAGAAAGCACAAATTCCTAAGAAAAATGAGGCTTCGAACCAAAACATTATCTAAGTTTCTATGGCTTGAAACCAAAGTAAAAACGATGATTCTATGATCATTTTCAAAAGAACCCTCTCAAATCTTCTAACACCAAATTACAAGTATGACAAAGCTGAAAAGGATCTTCATCTTTATTTACAGAAAATGTTTTTAAGGATATAATTAACTATTAAACACCATATTAAGCTAGCGATCAATGCAGGAACTACTGGCCGCTCTTTCCTTTTGAGGAGAAGAATCTGCTAAATCCACGAGCATGTTTCTCTGGTGTGGGTGTGGATGTAGTAGAAGAGGAGCCCGACTTTGAGGGGCAGTGTTTTGGATACTTTGAGCTCACTGGTGATCTCAGTAAGTTGTTTGCTTCAGTGTCGGATGGACTAAATGGGGCGCTGAATAGATCCATGGGCGACTCTGACCCAGCTCTGTGCAAATGGAAAGAAGTTGGAGTATCCATTTCAGTTGGATCCACATCTTGCAAATTTGTGCCACTTATAGTTGGTTCTTCCTCAACAGACAGTTCAACTGTCTGAGTCCTTCCATTATTTGGGGAGCTGACTATGTCTGTTTGGGGACGAAGAGCTTTCAACTGCTTACCAAGAAGAAATATGGTTTCTTGACACTCGGCCAGCTTTTCAGCTGCAGCCGCCAAATCCCTCTCCTGATATACAGAAGATAGGTGCTTTTAGTTATGCAGAAGCTTAACAATTGATGAGGAACAAATAATAAGGAGATTATTTGTAATAATAAAAAAAGTGCGAAACAGGTTCATGAATTGACAAGGATGGTTCAAGAATAGATTGGTTGATTCTATTAAGGAGATGGAAAATATAAAGTAGTAACAAGAACATAGGATTCAATGTGGTCCAATGTGATAAGTTACATTTTACAAAGCGCATGAAAGAAATGGAATCATGTAGCAGCTAACACCCAAATAGAAGCATAAGACCTAAGCAACAGGAAGATTAGCATTCCTATAAGAGAGATAGAGTTCAACTAGATCGGATATTCCTATATAATAAAACTAAGTTTATCAGAGTGCTACATTACACAAACACAAAAATATAAGGTTTACCAATCAGCTAGGATCCTCATGCAAATACCTGGCCTCAGGTTTTTGGATCAATTTTTACAACTTCTTCTGCTTAGTCTAGTAATTATAATTGGTAAACAGGCCAATCGTGCTGGAATAATAACTAAAGATGGCAGCAGCAAAAATCTCATGCTTTACTCAATTTCTTTATTTTCAGCTATTTCATTTAAAATTTAATTTTCCATATCCCAAAATTCCATTTGGTTTTCAGTACTACCAGAAACAAACATCAATTGGACATATAGTGACATACTATGAGGCCCAAGGGCCATAATCCACCTTGGTTCCAGAGAAAAGGGTCTCCCTCTATTAGTACCTACCATGTGAATTTATCTCGACATAAATGGGGCAACCTTCCCCCAAATTCTATCTCATTAGAGTTTACTGTTCAGCCATCTTTGCAAAAACTAGAAGAGCTTAAGTTAGAGAGGGGGAGGGGAGAAATACACCAACATCATTGAACCTGTTGGAAATACACAATGGCCTCATGGTAATATTGAATTCATATCCTTGTTTATTTAAGGAGAATGAATTAATTATTTTCATACATTTTACATAGCTTTAGGTTGCGTTTAAGTAATAGCGAAACTGCAAAAGCCCATGCTAACTTAATGTTTTTTTTTAAATAATGTCCACAAATGAAGCTATTCTATGTAGCTTCTGATGGAAATTAAATAAAGTATGGGTTTTACGCCGTAAAAACTTTCTGGATCTGCCGCTGATGAGACTTTTAAAAGGCAGTCCCAAACTAATCACGAGGATTCAAAATGTCCCACCCAAAAAAGAATACAACATTCAACATGGATATGAAATTCCAAGCAACAGCTATAGTCACCTCAAGGTCAAAAACCATTAAATTGCAGAAAAATGAAACATAATCCTGCTTATACAGTTCATAACATCTACTCTGAAATTCCGAAAATGTAAGTTACCAGTTCAGTGAAAAGAGAATCAGCATCAGAACAGACATTCAAACTCTGTTCACAAAGAATATTCTGATTAAAAGAGTAGTGCACTCTGAATAACAATATAAGATTTGCAAAGCTGTACTTAGAATTTAACAAGGAATTTAGTAAAAGTGCCAAAAATGAGCAATTTGTACCAATATGAGGCACAAACTTGTTGGAGTTCAAAGACACCCAAAGAGATTGAGTATAACATTTTTACAATTTCTGATGGACTTAGAAAAGTTTAGTGACAAGAACCATGTAGTAATTTTGAAAAAGAAGAGGTTGTGAAAGCTAAATTCTGTTAATTAAGCTGAGCTATAGGCTCACGAATTTAGTATCTATATCATGGAAGCAAAGACAGGCAACAGTCAATATGTCTCAAGTAAATGTTGATAGCAGATTAACAAACATTTACGAAATAAATTCATAGTAATGGTAACAACTCTACTACTGGGCAGGCAGGATAACTTTTATAAGGCTCACCTGGCTTGTCTTGTCATCACTGTCAGCTGCTGCACCACTGTCAATCCTGAGATGGAAAGATCAAGACAAGCATAGTCAGATTAAAGATAAAGTAAAACCTTTGTTTCAACAACATTACATCAAACCAAGCAACAAAATCAAATAGATAATATTAGAATCTGGAGAAGAGATTGGGACATACAGAAAGTTAAAAAGATGCAGCAAGAACTATGCCTAAAGAAACCAAACCAGTTTCAGTCTGACAAACATGCAACAATCAATAATGAGGCTACCACAAAAATTAAGCCCCAACAATTCAGGAAGTACAACATGTCACAGCTTCCTAGACATATGGCCCAAAGAGACATTAAATAATTTCTATCCATGAAATTACACCATGTAACGGAATGCGCCATATTCCAGAAAGCACTCTAGAAATCAGAATGCACAACCCAACAGGCCAGATCAATATACTACTGAAATAAGTAGGGATGCCAAATTTTTTTGCTACTTTCTTGCTGTCGTAAAGGATCAAATTAGACTTGGATCGCTAAAGTTGAAACAATAATGCGAAGAACCAGCTTGCCTATAGTTCTGTGGAGTTGTACAGTTGTAACAATAGAATCCCCAACAGAAGTCAAGAGGCTTGTTTGGCAAGTCGTAAGCATAGTATTTATTTTTCTCTGTTGAGTTGAAAACTGCATTAGGAATCACTTATTTAACAATCGTTAGGCTCAATTCAAGAGGTTCTACAATCCATCCACAAAATAAAAAAAGGTATATGAGGACGAGTAAGAGAGTATGTGTATAGCGGAAATTCTAGTTCTATAGATTTAGTTCTCAGGTATATGCAAACAGCTTGCCATGATCTCTTCATATGCCTGAACAAATTTCAAGCCGTTTTAAGAAACAGGCCAGAACTTATCTATTCTAGCCATTTCAGAAATCAAATTTGTCCATAAAGCCTACAATGTGAGAGAAATTTAGTACTACCTTTCCAGCTGCTCTTGGAGATCTTTATATCTGTTAAGTGCTTCTTGGTGATGTCTTCTCTCTTCCTCTAGCTCATTGTCTAAACTTTCTATTTTCCCTTGGAGGAGGTTTACTTCAGCTTGTAATTCCTCTGCCCGTGTTTCAAGTGATTTGTACGATTGTGCCATGCATTTGAGCTGTGTCTCAGCCAAGCTGTTGGACTTCTGAGCTGATGTTAATTGCGACTTAACCTCAGCAAGAAGCTGTTCTGTTTCCAGCAACTGAGACTTGGTGCTTTCAAAGTTCTCTATGCATCTAGCAAGGTCAGCTGCCAGGTTATCCTTATCCATCTTCAATTGTTCAAACTCCTCCAATGAACATTTCCATGAGGTGGTTGTTGATTCGGAGGTTGGAACAAGATTCCCATCATTTGGAACATCAGGATCAGATGCAGAATCAGAATAGTGGGCACAACCATTTGGATACCTCTCTCCTGGTGAATCCACAACAGCCTTGTTCTCTGGTAGTGCAATCTTGTCTATACAATCAAAACTACCAGTTTCCACTTCAGAACTTTTAAATCCTAGGACATTGAAGTGCAGCTCACTTGCTTTGGTTAATACATGAGAAATGTCGAGAACAAAATCAATTAGATTAATATCACCCTTTATAGCTTCACTATATTTGGCAGAGAACATGTTAAG
Organism: Jacaranda mimosifolia; assembly: GCA_018894105.1. NCBI lineage: Eukaryota > Viridiplantae > Streptophyta > Magnoliopsida > Lamiales > Bignoniaceae > Jacaranda > Jacaranda mimosifolia. The sequence goes on along the minus strand of CM032131.1, from coordinate 24,489,661 downwards.
CTTTTTATTTAGTCCATCTCCATCAGGAGTTGTTGCTGGGACAGTCTTAGCCTCTCTACCTAGAATCATTATAAAGTCATAAATCTTGGAGATGGCCGTTTCTAATTCTTGATTGATATTGGCACCCTCAGCTAGAGTATTCGGATCACTTATTATGCCAGAACAATGATCTACATCAACACCATTCAGCGACTGGTTATGCAAAGTCTCACGCATATCCTGCATTACACATTTAATGCACTCTATAACTTTTTCCATGTCTTTCTCGTTAGAGATTGACTCAAGTACCATGGATATTTTTGATTGGAGTCTCACAAAGATGAGTGGATCTGCTTGCAGTAGAGGATTTGCCACAAGTACATCTTGTTTAGAAGACACTTGAGGTTCAGAACCATGTTGTTCCCGAGATTGGGGATCTGTGCTGATGACTTGGTCTGAAGCCTCATGTTTTACAAGTTCGGATCCTGCTTTGCCTGTATTACCTGAAAATTCTGCATTTGAAACTGTGCCACTTGATTCATTTGACAGATTTGCCAACTTCTCCATCTCCAGAAAGTCATCCATCAGGTCCAGATGATTTGAATTTTCAGACTTGTGTGGACTGTCAACATTCTTTTCCTTCTTGAAATGGGAGAGCTCAGACATCAATCCAGTAGCCCATGAACCAGCACAGCTTACGTTATCATCATTTCCATATTCAGATACAGAGGTGAAACTTGATGGAATACTAGCTTTTTGACTATAGAAACCTTCAGATGGAACCTGAATATTAGATCTCTGAGGACTTTTCTGTTCACCATTAGCTTGCAGTTGAGCTTCCAAACTTTGAAGCTTGCTGGCTGTCTGTGCATAGTTGCTCCTAGAAGCTTGTAATTCACTGTTACGATTTGCCAATGCTTCCTTCAGCATCTTTGTTTCTTCCTCCATTGCAAGTAGGCGTTCCGTGATTAATTCATTCTCTTTAATATACTTCTGTGCATTGTCAAGCGAAAATTCAGGCAGTTGGGACAACTGTGGAGTAGGAGGCTTCACTGGGGACCTCCTTAAACGAGATTCTCCATAGTCTCGACCCAAGTTCTCAACTTCAAGTTTCATTTGTGCTAGTGCAGCTGGACCAGGCAATTTCTTCCGAACAAGACCTCGTAATCTTTGACACTCTGCTTCAAGCTTAGCAATTTTCTTCACTCCTTCAAGATGCTGCTTGTTTGCTACTTCTGCAGATCGCACGCTCATGTTCTTTTCCTCATTACGAATTTCAACCTCTTTCCTAGCAATATGGAGTTCATATTTGAGTGAATTTACTTCTTTCTCACAGGACTCAATATTGCTCTTCAAATGTTCTATCTCAGCCTCAGCTCGTGATTTTTCTTCACTTAGCTGGATCAGCATATTAGACCGTTCTTGCAAAGATCTTGATATTGCGGCATTTTCAGCAGCAGACCTCATTAATTCTTGGTCCAAGTTGGCTATTTTTGCTTCAAGCTCCAGCTTCATCTTGTCAAACAACTTTGTTTTGTTAAGAACAACTTCATGCAATTTTTGATCATGTTCTTCCTTCAGGTTTCGTATCTGCCTCATGCATTCCTTGAGAGCACCATCCAAATGTGATGCCCGATCTTCAGCGGTAAGCTTTAGCAGTGTGACAGATTCCAGATGATTTTTCAGCGCTGCAGCTTCTGCCTCAGCCTTTTCCCAACCTGTGCAAAAAAAATTTGGCAATTAAGCTCCACCATCTCCTATTTTCATGACAGGAAGAGTAACAATAAGTTGAAACCTGAAACAGCTTCTTCAGCAACTTTGGCATGTTGTTTCACCAGGTTTTCTTTGTTAGTCATTTCCGAATTGGCTTCAGATAACTTTTCATTCAGTTCTTTTACTTCATCCTCTAAGCTTTGCACTTGTTCCTCATAGGACTTCACTTGCTCCTCCAATCCAGTTAGATGTGTATAAGATTCCATAGAAATTTGAACATATTTAGGCTTTTTATTAGTATCTTGTTTCACCTGTTTAAGAATAGGAAAATACATATCCACAAGATAGAGTGAGATAAGGTAAAATCAATACAGCCTTATGGTTCCAGTGGAAAAATTCTAAAACTTTAATCTTAGTTAAGAACACTATCACAATGAACTGCCTTGATATAGAGGAAAAGGTAAAATAGTACAGGTAACTGGCTTGAGGAAATTATTCAGGTAGTAAATACTCTAAAGTATAAGCGAAAAATGGATAAAGATGGAAAATTTTAGTCAGAATGTATATTTAGCACTTTAATCTCCAGAACTGCTAAGTTGTAGAAGAACAAACTCATCAATTGATTAAACAGAAGTCCTTATACTACCAACCCATCCTCTTATGTGAAAATCAGAACAAAACATGCAGTGTGTAAAACTAAGAGCAATCCAAGCTGAACATCAGTAGTTCTACTACAAACTACAGAATTAGAGAATTTGAGAACTCGCTACTGCTTCTGCATTTTCTCTCTCTACAAAGAAAGATTACAGCAAGTGGACAAAAAATTGCTAGAGATGTGCATGGTTCCTTCCCTGGTTCCATATCCAAAATTGAATGAGAAACTTCTTACAAACAAATGTAAAATGACTTGCAGGTTGCTAGAGCTCCAATTGAAGAACAAGAGCATTGACACTTGACAGAAGGGGCAGCGGACGGAAACTTGCAAAACAATGGTGGGCTGAAGGTAAAAGAGCATAAGACACCTAAACCTCATTGGTTGAGTACGCTTAAGATTGCCGAATTTTAAGAGCATCTAAGATCAATAAGAAGTCAGCGCTAGCAAAATAGTTGAACAGAACCAATCCAATAAGTCAAATACTGGAAATGCCTAAATAGGCAACAGAAAGGAATAAAATAATTGTTACATTAATAAGATGTATGAAGATGTCATGAGCAAAGGGGGCCAATGGTGTGTGATCAAATACAGGACCAATCATGATAATATGGACAAACCTTGTCAACCTGAGCTGCAGCCACATCTGAAGCAGCTGTAGAAGAGTCCGATGAAGTAGCAGCTGCTTGCTTATCAGATGATTTTTTCTTCCAGGGCCAACTCCTTTTATCCATTGTGAGCTGTTGATGACAACAAAATTATGAAAGTGAGGCCAAAGGGAGACTTGCAGAAAGAAATAACATCACTTGGACAGCAAAAACCTATTAATCCATTGACAATAACAAATAACACAAGATAGGCCAGGACACAAACCATAATGTGTTTATCTAGTACCATCAGTTCATATTATAATGTCCTTTTCTTGTTGAGAAATATTTATAGACCAAAAATGACAAAGACATTTACACCGGAGAAGTCATAAACATTTCCAGATCATAAGATTATTGTCAAGGGAATAATCAGAGGTTCAGTTATACAAATATGAGGTATTCCAGTCAAATCTTCAATGCAGGTTCTGCATTACAAACATGATTAATTTTTCAAGACATGCAACTCACCTTTCTTTTTTTTTTTTTTAGTGTGAAAAAAAAAAAACTACATTATTAAAATACGCCAACGAGGATAAAGAAAATGATAGGCCACCAGAAATAATCAAACTATACCATGAATATGACACTTCATAATCTTAAAAACACAGAAAAAGAAATTGATAAGCCAGAAACTCTTGCTGCGCTCTTGCAGAAATTTGGTCCAAGCTGATATATTATCAAAAATATAAAACGTAAAATATCATTTCACAAAAATGAATATCGTTGCAGAACAGGGTTTGATCGGGATACAAGAACCTTAGCTAATTGTCATGGTTTAAAATTCAATGTCCTCAAACAAATACAAAAAATAAATATTCAGTATCCTTTATCCTCCAGACCAAAAAAAAATGATAAATATATAAATAAACAAAAATAATCAATATGCCATAGCAATATTTGCATCCAAAATAAATACAACTAAATTAGCTCACAACATTTAGATTTATTCTTAAATTAGAATTTAAACTTATTCTTAAATTAGAACTTAAAGAAAACATTTGACGACCCACACCAAGAATCTCTCCATAAATTGCAAAAATAATATAAATCAAACATGATAATTGCATTTCACACCAAATTAACGATATTCTACAAGACCTCCGAGACCGAACCGCAGCTCTGAAAATCCTCAAACAAATTTGAAGTAGAGGAAAAAAAAGGGAGATAAAGATCCCCTCAAAACTAAAAACCCAGAAGCAAAATAAACAACAAATAGTGGGAAAAAGATAAAAAGAGAAAATGCAAACAAACCGACAGAAAAAGGAGGAAAAGAAAAAAGATAAAGATACACGCTCTCAAGTTTTAGTGAAGCAGGAAAGAAAAAAAGAGATTTCAAATAAGAACAAAAGGAAGAAAGAATTGCTTTCGGAACACAGAAAACAAAGCAGAGCCGTAAAAAGTCTTCAACCACTCGCCCGGCAAACGTCATTCGCTCCAAAAAAGGAAAATAAAATGTAGCAGAAGATCAATCAGACCATACACACAAAACACACACACGTGTGTGTCCGTGCTACTGAAGTCCCACAACTTACCAGCAGCAATGCAGTGAAATTTGTGACTCAATTTAGAGAAACAAAGATCTGGGTTTTGAAATGCAGTTATGTTTACTGTGTGTTATGCGTTTTTTTTTTAGCTTCAGAGAGAGGAAAAAATGGTGGGAGTGGAGTGGTGGTGGGTGGGGTGGGGGGGTGGGGGCTGAAAGTGTCTCTGCGTTGGGTGTCGCTTAAAAGGCAAGAACGTTGGAAAGCTCCAAAACATCAGCCTTTTAAATTTTGGGAGCATAATTTTCGGGGATATATATATATATATATACATATTTTATTATTTTTGAAAATTTTTAGAAGTATTTGTAATATCTGGGTATTATGTGGAAATAACGTACACTGTAATTTGGTACCTAAAATGACTCATTTGCCCTTGACAAAGAAGATATTGGCAAGTGGGTGACAGAATGTAAGGTGAGCTGTATTTTTTATTTGGCGGGGGTGCGGGGGTTGGACCACCGTCACTATGTGTGGTGAGTCAGTCCAGCTCATCATTTGAGCGTGGGCGCTTCTGCGTCCGCACTCGTGGTGCCATGTGCAGCCGTCGTACCTGATCCTTTTTCACTCCTTGAGAATTCCTAGATTTATAGAGTCCATTTTCTGACATTGTACATTTGTACTTCAATTTTTATTTTTTATGGTTTTGCTTAATGACAGGGAAAATACGAGAAAATATTATTGGATCTGTATATACTGAACACATATCAGTAATTCTGAAAAGTCAATGTCATCACCATTAATACAAAACAAATTAAAGTACTATTAATTTTTAATCTTTTTTCATCATCCTTTTAATTATTTGTCTTAATAATATTTTCTTCTCTTTAAATACGAGAATAAATTATTTTTATTGTTGCTATGAAATAATCGAAAGCGAACAAAATTTTTAAAGAGTATTACAAATGATAAAATATTATATTTTTATTTTAAAATTAAATAATTAAAGTTAAATTACACATAAAGTATATAAAGTGCACAATACGCCCATTATGGGTTGAACACAAAATCTTCCACTTAACAGGAGAGCCAGATATCACTTGGGCTACAATTTGTAATTATAATATCACCATAATCCATTAAAGTCTATTTATTGAATATAATTTCCACCTCTAAATTAATGAGAACAGTTTTTAAAAATAAATAAATAAATAAAAGTTGATAATTCCGAGGATAAATATAGTACTCTTTTTTAATGGCATCCAATGTTAGTTCCGCTAGGTGTTGTTTTAAAATAATCATAACTTGATATGGAAAGAGAAAATATCTAATAAGCAAGCACAACTCTGGACTTGAAAATAATAGGCAACAGAAATTATGAAAATCTTAATTATGACAATTAATTGACAGCAAGACATACATCTTGAATAACAAATAAATTTTGAACTCTTTGAATCTTGCTTAATAATTAACCATATTACTTCTTAATTTTATCATAATACTCTACGTCTGTAATGTTAGTGACAAGGAAGTAAAATGACAAGGTAAAAATGCCATTGATAATATACTAATAACAACTGTTATTTTGACATTAATGATGTTTGTTAAATAATAATAATTTTTATTTTGATATAATGTGGCTTAATAGTCACAAAAATCAATATCTTAAATCATCATTATTGATAATTAATAACACGTATATAATAATATTCAATGGCAATAAAATTGTTAATATAATTTATGACAATATTTCCAATATTCTTAAATTGTCATGCATCACTTATTGTCAATACTGACGATTTAAATATTATTTTTGGCACTATAAAATTTATAAAAATTATTAATGGCTTTAACAATTTTTACATTTTCACTTGTGGGTTTGTCACTAATTTTTTTTTTTTTTTTTCCAGTGACAACCTATTAACTCATAATTAGTTGACAATAATTGTAGAAACAAGAACCATTTCACATTATACATAGAAACAATAATATATTTTGCAATATGTACAATTTTTTGAGGAAAAAAAAAAAAAACAATTATAACCACAAGGACAGTTGGATGGATTAGACTTTTTGAAGATTTTTCCTATACATGCATTTAAAAATGGCCAAACATGTGCATTGGGGGAAGACAATAGCAACTCTGCATAACAAGAAAGTCCCAGTCCGGATATCTCTCTATTCTGAAATTTGGAGATTTATTTTTGGATGTGGTGCTTCTTTTTATGAATTAAATATTAATTAATTAATTAATTTTTAACTGTTTACATTCCAAAATTTGATTCCAGTAATTTTTGTTTGCTTGATCATAAGAGGATAAAAAGTTCCTCGATGAAATGCACATAACTCGTCTCCCCAAAAATAAAATAAAATTTCCCAAGTATTTTTGTAAGTAAAATAGTTAAAGCAGGTAAATAACAACATAATAAAATATAAAGTAAATAATATTTGTGAGGTCAATGATGGAGCTTAATCGCAATATTAGATAGGATTTTATTATAAAATCGACTCGAATTTTTTGTGAAATTAATAAAAATCCCTAGTAGGAATCAATGAAATAATTTCCTGCAGACCAATAAGGTATTAATTCAATTTATTTTATCCATAACTTTTTATTAAAGAGTTACAATTTGAATTCATATATTGTAATCCATGAACCAACTATTACATGCTCGAGAAAGGAACTCAATGCTATGTTAATCACTCATGACATGTCAGAAGATACATTTAATTTTTTTTTTATTTTCAAAAGACCATTTATAAGATTTAGTATTGAAATCGAAGGATGAGGAAAAAAGACTAGACAAATCGAAAGAAGAGGAGAAAAGACTAGACATTCACGTGGAGAGGTTCCTATTCTTCACTTGACCAAGATTTAATCCTTTTTGAGTAACTAATGCTTTTAATGGAGCAAAAGAAGCTACAAAATTGTTGTTCAAAAAAGGAGCCACATATGTGGTATACGAGATTCAACCTAATTGGTATTTTGGTGCTACTGTGGTGATGGAATTGATCTTTGAAGAGTAGCAATGAACAATAAAGTCATATTTGTGGTGAAGTAGTTTCAGTTTGATTGGTATTTTAGTGTTATTGTAATAACAACCGCACTCATCGAACGACAGCTATAAAAACAATCATATTTTCAATGAAAAAGTTTCATTCTGATTGATATCTTTGTGCTACTGTAATGACAGACTCACTCTTTAAATTGTAGTTATGATTCAAAATTGAATATTTATAATGATAAAAGAATTTTTATGATCATTGAAGGGAAAAAAAAAAATATATATATATATATATATCACCAATAATCCCTTCTCTGTCTTTTACTTAAAAAAGCAATTTTTTTATAAAATTAATACAAATTGGGAGTAATTATGTAGCAAGAGTGAGTGAAAACTACTTGCAAAATACTTGTAATAAATACTAACAATAAGTGATGTCTTTAAAGGTGCAAGAGTATGATTGCACAGGGAAATAGATACCTCTCCCAGAGTGTATTTCTGGGGTAGGGCTCCAGGTAGGTTTGGGGATTGGAGCACAGAAATTTAATAAAATGATAGCCAGAATAGTGTACATTAAAATTTCATTTGGTGATGGGACTATAAATGGCAACTGTAATATGCCTTCCATCATTATGAATTTATCATTAGCTTCTCCATACTTTTGATGGTAAGAATTCATAGGGCTAATGATGAAGCATGTTTTGTTTTTTTCCCGTGACAAATAATTACTGCTAGTGCTACGTTGTCTGTGCTGGTAAAATTTGGTCGGCAATTATTCATCTTTTTTAACGTTTTTGAATGAAATAAAATAAGGTTTATTGATGTTTTTTTAAATGGAAAGTTAGATTATTTCATAATTATTGATTAATTAATTGAGCGGTATTGCTCTCACATTTATACACTTGAGGTGATTTGTCACTGTTGAGTTGTCTGTGTTACTAAAATTTGGTGGGTTATTATTCATCTTTTTTAATGTGTTGTAATGAAACAAAATAGGTTTATTGATTTTTTCTCAAATGGATAATTTGATTATTTTATAATTGCTGGTTAATTGGTTCAACGATACTGCTCTCATACTTATATAATTGAAGTGTCTTCGCACTTATATAATTGAAAATTGAATTTAAATTTAAATGACCCAAAGTGTATACATTTATATAGATTTGAAATAAAAAAAAAGACAAGAAATTTAATTATATTGAACAATGCATTTCATTGGTGAGGCTTAAATCAATTTATTTCCCATATGGAGCACCGACAATAATTTCCCTTAACATTCAGCACTACCACTAGGGGGGGGGAAAGAAAAGAAAAAGACAAAAAAAAAAGGGAAAAAAATGTAAAGAAAAGACACCCTCTACCTCTTGTATTGAATAAAATGTAATAATATTCTTAAAAAAACTCAAAAATAAAAAAATAAAAATAATATCTGTCTGAAAGTTTGGAAGGTATGGTTCGTCAAAAGCAACCCATGTTTGCTGGCCCTTCTGTTGAACTTAGTGTCAACTCTCAACTGCCCTTTGAGTTCTGTAATAGCCATTGAGAATTATAGTTAAATAATTACATAAAAAATTTACCCAGCTTCCCTGATAGTTCTTCTGTTCTCTAAGGTAAAAATTTATTTTCAGAGTTCTTTTGACTTTTTAATTGAACGTGTGCTTCAACTCAAATAAGTATTTTCAATTAAAGAGAGCGAGAGAGAGAGCACTGCTTATATATCACAAAAACATTTTACTTTTTTTTTTTTTTTTCATCTTCCTTAATTTGTGGTAAAATTATACAGTGTTTTTCTTTTCAAAATTAATTTTTTAAAAAAGAAGAAAGCTCGTATATATTAAGAAGTTGAGGTTATTTTGATTATGCTACTAAAATATAAATTAATTGTCTTACAGTTAACTAATAATATTAATATTTTATTAGGTGGCATTTTTATATGTAAATCCTTTAATTAGCTAGGGCTGCTTGTTTCTATTTTCAGATCACATTTTCATTTTCATTACTATTTAAAGTTTAAAAATTATTAATTTATGCAATTTAAAAATATTCCTTATTTTTATTTTCAACTTCTCCTATGCCTACTTTATTATCTTATTATAACATCAATCAAATTCGTTTTCAATTTAACATAAAGTACCCACTGTAATTTTAAAATGAATAAAATAACATATATTTTAAGAAATAAATCCTCTTGAGTATAAAAAATATAAACCGCATAAAATTTCAATTTTATACATACTCTAATTATTATTTTCAAACAAAATATTTAAATATAATTTGATTTTCATTTTAAAATTATAATTAACTTTTTAAATTCTAAAAATATTAAAAATAAAAAAATAAAAATGAAAACAAATCTAGACGGCCCCTTAATTATGATCATACTCGTTCCAAAAAACTCTTTTAAGTATAAAATTTCAGCACGGTAAAATGGTCTTCCTATGGTGGGAGAGCAAATTTTTGAATGGTGAAAAGTTGATAAGTTAAGACTTAAGAGCAATTTTCAAGAAATTGGATTGGATTGGTCGGTTTGATCGGGAGTATGATTTGGCAATTAAAATCAATTTATGAAAATTTTAATTCAACTTGAAATTGAATTAGTTTTTTTTTTTTTTTTAAATTGGTTAGTAAATTGATTTGATTATTTAAAATGATGTATAAACATTATTGTGAAATAGTGGTTGGAGAAATTTTTATAAATACTAAGTAATTTTTTATATATATATTTTTACATTTTTAATATTTTTTAATATATTTATAACATATTAAATATAATTATAATGTCACATTGATTGAATCTATAGTTAAGGGCTTATTCTTTTGTGTTTTGGTTGTTTTTTGAAAAATATTTTGGAAGAATAGGTTTTTGAGAGAGATTGGAAAATGAGTTAAGCGTTTCTTTTTGTTTTGGAAAAACAGAAAAAATTAATTGAGAATTAGTTGTTTGTTTCTTTTTATTTTGGAGGGAGAGACAAACTTTACTGTAGATGTTAAATCAATTATTTTTTATTGGTTTTATAAGGTGAAAATGATTTTTTAATGTAATGTATGTATGTATGTATATATATTTATAGTTGGATTATGTATGTATGTGTTATATGTGTAATGATTGATATATGACCGTAATAAAATAATGTGTAATTAATTTAATTAATTATTTATTATGAATTTTATATTTTTACAAATTTAACATTAGCAAATAATGTATTACTTGAAAGAAAATATTTATTAATAAATATTAATTATTTATGAAATATAATTATATCTTAATTATAAAAAACCAGCTAACATCATAATTATGTCATAATTATTAATATCAACTTATATAAAAAAATTAATTACTGTACATTTATTATAAACTAATTACTATTTAACAATTAAAATATAATTATTTAACTATTTATTATTTTTTATTTTTGTAAAAATAAAACTTAGTTATTGATTTAAATAAAATAATTTATTTAATAATTTATATATGTAATAATTATAACAATTCATCAAGTTAAAAAAATAAATAATTTTATATTATATGAAATTAAATTGTCTTAAAATGTTTATTAAATAAATAAACATAATATTAATTATTCATGAAATATAAAACATAATTAATATATAAATAACAAATTATTTAAATAATTAAATAATTTAATCTAATATATTATTTAATTAATACATTACTTAGTAAATAAATTACTTAGTAAACAATCAAATAGTTTTTACTTAAATTTTATTATTTTTCTCGATAATTATTTTAATTATGTCATTATTAATTTATTAAACTTAATATATTATTAAATTATTATTATTTTTTAAATAAATTTGAAGATTAATATTTAATGAAGATTAACTTTCTTGAAGAAGATTATTTATTTATTACATCAAATTAAAACATCTTAAAGTATTTATTAAATGAATAAATATAACTAAATATATTATTTAATTAATAAGTAATTTGATTTTAATTAAATTAATTTAATACGTTGTCTAGTAAATAAATTATTTCATAATAATATAAACAATATTATTTAAAATTAATTAATTTTTTTGATAATTAATTTAATTAAATTTGTATACATAAGTTTTATAATTTTATAACAAGTAAAATTTTAATATTTTATATATATAAATATATCACTCATCCACATATATATATAAATGAGTAAAGTAAGTAAGTGATAAATGAATGAGTGATGTGAAAGGTGGAGTAAAAAAAGGAGGGTACACCGTACAGGTGGGGGAATGTGTGGTTTTTAGGATGCAAGGTATTTTAACATTATTTTGAAATAAAAAATTTTAGTATAAAATTTTTGTATTTTAAAATAATAATTGAAAAATGTGTACACATTTTGCAATTATTTTGAGAACTGAAAAATATCTTGAAAAAATAATAAAAAACAAAGCCTGAATCTATCCAACCAATAACTAATAATATCACAAATTCCGTCAGCAGTTCGGTTTCTTAAATATTGGTTAAGGGTCTAGAAACCTATGATATCTTAGGCTTTCTTGTGGAACTGCAAATGCTATCAAATCGGCATGGAATAAGAATACATTTGGAGATTCTGCTCGCTCTGGGTTTTTTCTTTCTTTAGACTCTGAAGTCAACCCCCCCTGCCCAGTTCCAAACTGCCAATCTTTTCCAAGAGTTAACCGCAACATATTTTATTCTTTTTCCACTGCCAATGTCACCCTACGACGTTAGCCTGCAGCTGATGGCCTCCCTTCTCACATTTGAGTTTTTGGATCCACAAATTTTGAAAAATAATTATTCATTTTTATTAAATTATTATTATTTTTACTTATACACATACACATTATAAATATATTAAATTCTAATCTTAAATTCATTAAATCATGCAAATTGTGGGTTTCGCATAATTTTCTAGGTTGTTTTGAAGAAACCGTAGTTGGAAAAATATATTTTGAAGGGTTATAATGGGATTTTGTGATAGATAAGAATGTGTTTGGTTTTAATTTAAAAATAATTGGGCTGATGTATTTTGTTAAAAATTATATTCGTTTTCAACTTTTAAGAGGACTTTTTCTATGTAAATTTCATACAATGTAAATTCTTTTTAGCAACGATGTCACGTCAAATTCGTATATTATTATATATTTATTAATTTAAATTAATTATAAAAATATATATATTTGTACCACAACAATAATTGAAATGTGAAGATAAAAATTTTTATTGGTGCGATGAGCGAAATTTGTAGAAAAATATAATTGCAAGAATTGAAATACATTGAATGTAATTCCTCAATTTTGATAAAATAACAATTTCTTAATTATCAAAAAATATTTTTATAGCATTCCAAAAAAATTAAATTTTTTAAATTGATCTAACTTTCTTAAAGAATTTAAAATTATTACAAATTAATAATTGGCTAGATTTATTCTGTACTATATAATAGAAAAATGTGACTAATTAGTATTTAGTCAAATATTTACTACATAGTATAGCGGTATCTATTAACTACAAGGAGTATCTATTGAATTGCATCAATTATTCAATAATGTTGACCAAATAATAATTTTCAATAACTTTAAATATTTTAATTATGAAACTATTCTAAATGGTTGATGCAAATTCAATGATAATGCATGACTTCCAAATTCATCAAATTTTCTTGAAGTATTTTGAATTATCAAAATTAATATTTGATCAAAATTGATTAATTGCAATTAATTGAGCACCCAACATATTTTAATTGGTTGATATTAAATAAAAATATTCTAAATTATCAAAATTAATATTTGATCAAAATTGAGCAATTGCAATTAATGAGCACCCAAAGTATTTTAATTGGTTGATGAATGTTTAGTGAAAATGTATAGTTTTAAATTCATCCAATGCTTTAAATATTTCAAAAATACAAAAAATAATATTTAGTCAAAATTTAGTGATTATAGGCAATCAGCATTCTCCTATATTCTTAGAAGAAATATTCTTGGTTGATTAATGACTAGCTAATTTTTAATGATTAATCAAAATCTGAAAATGTTATGCGATAACAACACCCAATACAATTTATTTAAAATATTATTAGTCGTTCCATCATTAATTAATTTTGGAGATGAACCTTTGGTGGTTAATTTTACCATTTAAGATAATAAATAAGTTATATATATATATGAGATCTTTGGTGAACATAAAAAGAAATCACACAAGTTAATTATTACAATATGAAAACATGAAGATGAACTATTATGCACATTATTTTAAGGGACACTTATTTAAAAGTACCAAATACACTTTCCACTTTTGTGATCAGTCCCCACTTAATTTTTGTTAGAAAAAACTCCCTAATTTTGTTAAAAGTTTAGAGATCACTCCCCACTCACTTGATTTGACAAAAATGCCCTTAAATATAATATTTTTCATTAATTTTTTCTCACTTCTTCTTCTTCTTCTTCTTCATCCAGACAAGCAAACAGTAAACACTATCATACCAGAAATAGAAAGAACAGAAAAAACGCAACAAGCTCCACGGCGGGAACAAGAATAACGTTAGAGCCAAAAACCACAAACCCGATAGCTGCATTGTCTTCTTCTCCTTTTATTTTCATCATTTTCGGGTTTCTTCTTCTTCTCAGTTTCTTCTTAGTTGCTTCTGCGTTTCTTATATTTTCTGACAATGTCAACCAGTAGTGAAGTAGGAGTGTTCAATCAAGTTAATGGACATATACATTAATCTCGCAAGAAAATGGAGTGAAATCAACGCCGAACACTTCAGTTTGCAATACATAGCTCAACATCAAAGATTATACATGAGTTTGACTGATGATGACGGTGTCATGAATATGGCCTTTCTGCATTTGACATTGAAGATGAACGTTGTTGACATCCTGGTAAACCGAAAGGATGAATTGAGCAGCAGTGCAAAGAAAAGCAGTGATGATTTAAGGTAATACTTCTACAGAATCTAAATTGTACTGCAGTTTGTAAAGTTTTGTACTTGAAGTGTTCTAAAATTGTACTCTATTATGTAAGTTTTATACTTCAAGTGTTCTATTAATGGATTATCCAAAATTATACTACAACTTCTAGCAGTTTATACTTGAAGTGTTCCTAAACTATACGTCTTCTATATAAAATTATTCTTTTGATTTTCTGAAATTATACTTCATTTTATCAAAGATTGTACTATATTTATTGAAGTTATATACTTTAAGTGTTATATTTATCAATTAACCAAAATATATTGTAGTTGCTAGGGCTTTATACTTCAAGAGTTCTGAAATTGTACTTCACTTTATCTAAAATTGTACTTTTATTTTATGAAATTATACTTTTTTTTGTACTTCATTTTATCTAAACATGTATTTTATTCATTGAAGTTCTATACTTTAAGTGTTTCGAAATTGTACTTCATTTTACCTAAACTTATACTTTAGTTATTTGAATCTATTATTTAAGTTTAAAGTGTTTTACTAATGGATTATTCAAAAATTGTACTGCAATTGCTAAAGTTTTATACTTCAAGTGTTTTGAAATTGTACTTCACTTTATCTAAAATTGTACTTCTATTTTTGGAAATTATACTTCATTTCATACATTGTTTTCCCTAAACATGTACTCTATTCATTGAAGTTCTATACTTCAAGTGTCTGAAATTGTACTTCATTTTATCTAAACTTGTACTTTAATTATCTGAATCTATTATTTAAGTTTTATACTTCAAGTGTTCTACTAATGGATTATCCAAAATCGTATTGCAATTGCTAAGGATTTTTACTTCAAGTGTTCTAAAATTGTACTTCTTTTTATATAAAATTGTACTTCTATTTTCTAAAATTATACTTCATTTTACATAAGCATGTACTCTATTCATTGAAGTTCTATACTTCAAGTGTTTTGAAATTGTACTTTATTTTATCTAAACTTATACTTCAGTTATTTGAATCTATTATTTAAGTTTTAAGTGTTCTACTAATGAATTATCCAAAAATTGTACCGCAATTATTAAGATTTTATACTTCAGGTGTTCTGAAATTATACTTCACTTTATCTAAAATTGTACTTTTATTTTTTAAAATTATACTTCATTTTATACATCATTTTACCTAAACTTGTACTCTATTCATTGAAGTTCTATACTTCAAGTGTTCTAAACTTATACTTCAGTTATCTAAATCTATTATTTAAGTTTCAAGTATTCTACTAATGGATTATTCAAAAATTGTGTTGCAATTGCTAAGGTTTTATACTTCAGGTGTTCTGAAATTGTACTTCACTTTATCAAAAATTATATTTCTGTTTTTTGAAATTATACTTCATTTTATACATCATTTTATCTAAACTTATACTATATTCATTGAATTTCTATACTTCAAGTGTTCCTAAATTTTACTTTATTTTATCAAAATTTGTACTCTCGAGTCAAAGTCACTTTCATCGTATGACTTTACCGATCAATATTACCGAGTTGAGATGTATCAACAAGCATACCAATCAGTGATAAATACTATTCCTATGTATGATATGCATATGTTCCCTCTAGATGATGGTTGCGTCATTAATGCACCTGATTGCCGATCTCAACCTGGGCATAGAAGGACACAGAGGATTCCATCACAAATTGATAAACGTGTAATTAAGTGTAAAAGATGTGGTAGAACAGGGCATAATCATCGAATCTGCAAAGAATCAGTAATCTAGCTAAATTTTGTACCTTAATCTAGGAGATTTATACTTGATTTCATGACATTTGTACTTTATTTCGATAATCATGTACTTGATTTAGCGTGAAATTGGTATTTTTGTATATTGTCCGAGATATCAATTATTTTGTACCCCAATCTGGGAGAACTATACTTGGTGTCATGACGATTATACTTTATTTCGACAACTATGTATTTGATTTAGCGTGAAATTGGCATTTTTGTATGTTTTCGGAGATATCAGTTATTTTGCACCATAATCTGGGAGAATTATACTTGATTTCATGACAATTGTACTTCATTTCGGCAATTATGTATTTGATTTAGCGTGAAATTGGCATTTTTGCATGTTGTCCGAGATATCAATTTTTTTGTACCCCAATTTGGTAGAATTGTATTTGATTTCATGACATTTGTACTTCTTTTTGGCAATAATGTACTTGTTTAGCGTGGAAGTTAGCAAATGGATGTTGTCCAAGATATAGTGCTTTCGTACCTTAATCTGAAAGATTTATATTTGATTTCACGACATTTGTATTTCATTTCGGCCATTATGTACTCCATTTCTTAATATTTTTACTAATATTGTTGAATTAAAATTTGTTCCATGATTTGCTTTTTAAGTCTCAGTAATTAATAACCAAACTCTAAAAATGTGTGTAATATTTATTATATGAATAAAATAATATTAAAGTTTTAAAGTATTAACCACTAATGTTCAACGAATGAATGCTATCAATCGCAGTAATATAAAGAATACTTATGCTTTCAAAGATATAAACAAATGAGCATTTGACAATAATATTCACCCTATAACCTGTACAAATACGTACTTCATCTGATCCGATAATCTCAAAATATTATATTTGACTATCACTACAATTATTGGAGACTAATTATTCAATTGCAATAAGTGTACTTCAACATAACACTATTTATACTTTGTTTGTTCTACGTTTGTACTATATTTTCATCATATTGTACTCAAATTCACTATCCGATTTCAATTGAATTGAAGTGTACTTTAACATAACACCATTTATACTTTGTTTGTTCTATATTTGTACTTTATCTTCATCATATTGTACTCAAATTCACTGCCCGATTTCAATTTAATTGAGGTGTACTTCAACATAACACCATTTATACTTTGTTTGTTCCATATTTGTACTTCATTTCTATCATATTATACTTAAATTCACTGTTCAATTTCAATTTAGTTGAAGTGTACTTCAACATAACACCATTTATATTTTGTTTGTTCTACGTTTGTACTTCATTTACATCATATTGTACTCAAATTCACTGTCCAACTTCAATTTAATTGAAGTGTACTTCAACATAACATCATTTATACTTTGTTTGTACTTCATTTCCATCATATTATACTCAAATTCACTGTCCGGTTTCAATTTAATTGAACTGTACTTTAACATAACAACATTTATACTTTATTTGTTCTACGTTTGTACTTCATCTTCCTCATATTATACTCAAATTCACTGCTCGATTTCAATTTAATTGAACTGTATTTCAATATAACACAATTTATACTGTATTTGTTCTATATTTATACTTCATTTCCATCATATTGTACTTAAATTCACTACCTAATTTCAATTTAATTGAAGTGTACTTCAACATAACACCATTTATACTTTATTTTTTCTATATTTGTACTTCATTTCCATCATATTGTACTCAAATTCACTGCTCGATTTCAATTGAATTGAAGTGTACTTCAACATAACACAATTTTTACTTTGTTCGTTCTACATTTGTATTTCATTTCCCTCATATTGTATTGAAATCAAAATATTATAAATGCTTGATGGAAAATTATACTTACATACAAAATAATATTATAAACAAAGTATGCTTCAATTTACATATGTATGTACATACAAAGTATGATTCAAACCCTACAGGCTTAAATGTTTTGTACTACAATTGCTTCTAAAATGCACTATAGATACACAGGTTATATACTACATTTTCAGTTAATGTATACTACATGCCTGAATATTTTTGTACTACAGATGCTTCTAAAATGTACTGCATATATGCAAATATTAAATTATAATTTAATTTAATCTACAGGCTTGAATGTTTTGTACTACAGATTCTTCTAAAATGTACTGCAGTTACATAGATTATATGCTATACTTTTGCCTGATGTGTACTGCAAGTATAAATGTTCATACTATATTTGCTTCTAAAATATACTGCAGTTACACAGATTATATACTACACTTTCATTTAATGTATACTGCAGGCTTAAATATTTTGTACTACAGTTGCTTCTAAACTATACTACAGATACACAGATTATATACTATATTTTCAGTAATGTATACTGCACGCTTGAATGTTTTTGTACTACAGATGCTTATAAAATATACTGCATATACACAGATTATATACTATAATTTCATTTAATCTATAAGCTTGAATGTTTTGTACTACATTTTCGCAACTTCCTCTCCCGGTGTCCAAATCACTTGCCGCTTGAACCGTTGGATAGCTCTCGGCTTATACATTAACTCCACAAAGTTCCAGCTCTGTCCGATTCTCCATGGAACAGTAATTTCCCTCGCAATAAGCTGGAATTACAGCATTGCCACTGCACTGCCGCATTCTAAAGATCTTCGCCGTTTCCTATCCAAACGGAACCGTCTACTGGTGAAACTTGGTGGGAACGTTGCCAACACCTCAAGGAACACCCCACTGAAACAGTTTCACAAAATTCCTTTTCCAAGCCACTCTACTCAATGCATCTTTGCACTACCTGCGTACAGTAAGACCGCTCCAGGTCGCCCTCAATGTTCGGTGCCCAAACGGACACGGAATGACTTCAAACTTGGTGGGAAGCATCCTCATAACTTAAGGAATATGACATTGAAATAGTTTTTCAAACCGCACCTCGTAAGAGTCTCTGCTCATGGGCTTTTTTCGCCTTACCGAGTGAGCCAACAACGCATTGTCGCTCCTAATGCCCCTTGAAGTCAAGGTTGCCATTCTTCTCTAATGAGCGACCCATGACATTCTCCCCCACTTGATCCGTTGACATCCTCGTCAACATATACATAAGGACTCGAAGTGTATGCGGTGCCCCAACTCAACTCTGATCTCTTTTTGCACCGGATGAATTTAGCTCCTCTTTACACAGATTATATACTATACTTTCATTTAATGTATACTACAGGCTTAAATATTTTGTACTACAGTTGCTTCTAAAATGTACTACAAATACACAAATTATATACTACATTTTCAGTTAACGTATACTGCATGCTTGAATGCTTTTGTACTATAGATGCTTCTAAAATGTACTGCATGCACACAAATTATATACTATAATTTTATTTAATCTGCAGCTTTGAATATTTTGTACTACAAATACTTTTAAAATGTACTGCAGTTACATAGATTATATACTACACTTTTGCTTAATGTGTACTGCAAGCTTGAATATTTATACTACATTTGCTTCTAAAATATACTACAGTTATACAAATTATATACTACACTTTTGCTTAATGTGTACTGCAAGCTTAGATGTTTTGTACCACAAATAATATACTACCACTTTCAGATAATTTCATCGTATAATTTCAGGTAAAAAGAAGTATAAACCTCAAAAAAGTGAAGTACAACTTTTATGCCTTTCAAGTACAAATCAAAAACTTCCCATCTCACAAATAAAATTATATATATCAATTGGGTTCAAGTGTTTAACAACTAAATAAGAAATAAAAACCCTAAACATGAGAAAATAGACAAGAAATAAGTATAACACTGAAAAATCACAGACATTTAAAACTGTAAATGCAGAAAACATACATTTGTTTCTTTTTATCACTTCTTTTTGTATTTCGCTTCTTGTTGCCATTGTTTCTCCTTCCATTGTCACAAAAAAAATGGCAAAAATTTTGGTATCTTTTTTTTTTTCTTTCTTTCTCGCATCAATGGCAGAGGAATGATTTCGCGCCCTTTTGTTTGGCCGCTTGGAGAAGTCGTCGATTTTAGAAAAAAAATAAATGAAAGCATTCTTCTTGAAGAGAAAAACGCATTTCTCAGGTATTTTTGTTGTTTTCTCTAACTACAAGGATATATGTGTCTTTCTAAAAGATATGGGGAGTGATTTCTAAGTTTTGTGAAAAAGTAGGGAGTTTAGTGTGTAAAAATTCAAATGGGGACTGATCACTAAAATGAAAGTAGGATTAGGGATTTTTTTCTAATTAACCGTTATTTTAATCATAAGTAGATGTCTTGATACGTAAATCTTTTCAAGGTAGTTGAATTACATTTCTAAAAAATTAATAATCCATATTTTTTCATAAATTAAAACTAAAAAGTTAAATAAGAAATATATTCTAATAAATTAAAAAAAAAAAACTTTAATGTGTGTCTCTTATTTGTATTATTTATATTATTTTTTGAATATAATGCTGACTAAATGCAAGTATGTGCATTATTATTATTTTTATTTATTTATTTTTTTTGTGCACCAAATTCATAAAAGAACTTTATAATATTGAAAACACTCATTAAGAAGAATATCGAATACTGCCAAAAGTTTATTTTAATTTATTTTAGAATCAATCCCAAAAAGAAGGGAAGTGTCTGGTAATGTTTTCTCAACACAATTTTGTTTTAAAGAAACACAACCAAACATACACTCATTTTACTTCAAAATACTAAAATAGATTTTTCCAAAATACCCTATTCAATCCTTCATTATTCCCAAAACTTTTCCATTTTTCAATATATACATGTATGCTATATATATCATTTATATGTTTTATTGTTATTCTTACAATAGAAAAAATTACTTAATCCATTTTCACTCAAAAAATCCAATAAAAAAAAAATATTGATTTATATCTCCCCTCAAAATATAAACAAATATACCAAAACTCTTCAAAATCAATTTTAACTATTTCTCAAAATACAACAAAAAATTTATTACATTTTCCAACATAACGTTCACATTTTTTAATATTACTTTCAACATTCATTCTCTCAAAATACATATTAAAATCACACACACACACAAAAAAAAACATAACCAAACATTGCCAAAAGGGTTTCCATCACTTTTTTTTTTTATCAACAGTTCAATAATCATATATATTAAATAAAGGAGAATAAGTTCCATCACATTTTCCGACCAGTAAAAGAGGTAAAATCAAGGGGAATTATAGCAATGTAAGCCGCGACATTTGTAAATTGGAAAAGGCCCTTATTCTTTGTCGTCAAATTAACAAGTAAACAAAAAGATAGGTGGAGTGTCGAATCTGTCTTTTTATTTTTTACTTTTTGGCCTTTTCTCATTTTTTATAACATTATTGTAAGACCTATTTTGTCATTATTATTAATTATTAACAAGAGTTGCAAAAAAGTTCTCTTAGGTCTCTTTGATTTAATATTGAATTGATGATATCAGAGTTGCTATACTGCTAGTCAAATCACGTCAATTCAAAATAAGAGTTGAGATAGACATGGAATACTCTTTATATTTAGACAGCAATAAATTCTACTAAAAGAGGATGCATACCAAAATTTTTATTTTCGTTCCTTCTTCTCTTTATAGTTACTTTATTTATTGTTTTTAATGTGTGTTTTTAAATTAATATTTCTAACAGGTTCAAATTAAAATTTGTTAATGTTAAGCAAGTGAATGATTGAAAAGAAAAAATTAAGAGTATAACGTAACACTGGCAATAGAATTGTACCTGTAAATTAGTAAAAGAGGTACTTAGCAATGTGCCACTTGTCAATTAACAATTATTTGTGCGACTTAATGGGCATTTGCACCATTTTAATTCAAAAGTTAGGATTTACTGTATTCATTTTTTATTTTTTTAAACATTACAAATAACGAGCATTATTCTTTCAATAAGTGAATAGTATCATATTATCAAATCAAGTAAATTAAAGTAAAACTGCACAATCAGATGCATATAATGGACACAAATGAACCCATCCCATTCGAACTCGAGACCTTCTACATAATAGAGGGAATTGATGCTATTAGGTTATAAGCTACTGAACAACTATATTCAAGTTGTATTGATCAACTTGACGAATATAAAAAAAAATACAGTTCATAAAGTATTTGATGAATTTTCAGATATTAAGAGTTAAAAAAAAATGTTTGTTAAATTATTCACATTTTCGTATTTGTTATTGCTGTAGGTGTAGATGTTAATTAAGTATTTACTAGAAAGCAGGAAAAATATTGCACCGTCACAACAGTTGAGGACTTGTGGCGCAGCCTGCGAGAAACAATAGAGGTTGGGTGGGTACGAGACCAATGGACCAAAGATTAATTACTGGAGCCCCGCTTGATAGCTCCCTGGTACCGGGCTCCGCTTGATCACTCACTATTACTGTACCATATCTCTTACATTTGGCATCCTATGGTGCTCTCTTCGATTCCTCTTTTAATTATTTGATTGGGCCATTTTACAGTGAATCAAGTGTAGTATATTCAATTCAATTAAAAAATTTCCTTTGTTTTGTTGTTTCTATTCACAAATTTTGATGCTCTCTTTGAATCTATCAAAGAATGATCATTGGGTCTAATTTAACCCACAAACTAGTTCAAAAAGTGATAATTGTCTAATGCTATATATAAATATCATTACTCATTTACTTAATTGATGTGAAAATCTAACATCCTCACGCACGTTCAAAAATGAATATTTTGAGTGTGGAATAATATTAAGTGGGCAATCCAACAATACTGGGTAACCCGTCACATAAATTGGGTGACTTTGATATCATATTAAAAAATGAATGTTAGCTCTAATACTATATGTGAGCTCATCACCTTCTGATACCTATCACAATTATTTGATTGAGTCATTCTATGGTGAATTAAGTGCAATATATCTCACCAATTAAAAATTTCACATTATCTAGTTGTGTCTATTCATAAATCCCAATTCCCACATGATATAATGTCCTTTTTACTTGCTTTAATTTTTCTTTTTAATTCAAATTATATAGTAACTAAGTGCGTAGACCAACCAAAATGTTTTTCTTACATTTTATTTTTTGTAGTTGAAATCTTTAAAATAAAATAAAAATCTAAATTACCCAATTAATTACCAAGTGTTAAAAAAACTCTATTATAAAATAATTATGTCAATTTAGGACAAAAGAACACAAAGTGCAATAAAAAAGAGGAGAGGAGAATTGTATGATTAGCAAAAAAACATAATGGGACCACAATCCACAATTTTCAGTGAAGCAAACGCCTCTCCATTCAATAGGTGGGAGCCACACCTAGGCGGGGGTGTGTCTATCATCACCTCCAGCGCACAGTAGCCTACACGACACGTGTCCGATCGCAGCGACCACCTTGCGCACAACCCGTATTTCTAGCTCTTCATTAGCAAAAGTCATTTGTTTCCTGTCGGCAGCTTAACCTCTTCCCACTGAAAAGACCAAAAATTTAACGTTGTTTTAAAACATAAAAAATTACCGCCAAAAAATCTTTCTAGAAAAAATCTCGGGGGAGAAGAAAAGAAAAAAGAACAGAAAAAGAAAAGCATTTTAAGATTAATAATATAATAATAATAAAAAAGCTAGTTGACTTGACTTGACTAATTTGACCTTGGGAATTTTAGAAACACCAATTGGGTCCCCAACATGCATTCAGCGTGGAGCGAACGGAACTGGGGCCAGCCAGGAGTTTGGGCAGTTTGTTTGTTAGGTAATTGTCGGGATCTGAAGAGTATAGGCCAAAATGGCTATTCCCAAATACTCAGACACTTTGGCGATATTTAGAAATTAAATAAAATTTTAGTTTTACAGGGAAAAATGCAGGAAGAAAAAAAGGGTAAATTTGTCTTAATGAGAACGGGGCACAAGATACTATATTCAGGTTGAACTTTGTTTTGTTTTGATCAAAAGCTGCAATAAATAGGCCAATTTGTTATTTATTTTCCCCATTCTAAATTAGAATTTGGAGTAATTTTTGTGAATAAACCCACTTTATTTTGTTTATGGAATACTCTTGCAAGGCTATTTAACGTGGTCTCTCACAATCTATAATTGAGATGGGGCATCTCTAATGTACCTCTACTTTGTGGATATTCCATATATTTTTTTCTTTTATAAATTTTTTAGGTAAAACATTCACGTTGAGTATGTGTTGTGGCATTATTCACTTATATATTTGAGGCCTTGAAGTGGCAACTCTCTAATTATGAGTAGTTTAATTGATGTTGCATCGAGTTTGTGTTCCTTTTTGGGAATTGTTGAATTGTAGATTTATATTTTAGAAATACCCTCGTAAAGAGATAATGCCCGAGTTCCAAAAATAAGAGCATATTTGGTTATATTTTTATTTTTAATATTTTTAAAATTTAAAAAGTTAATTAGAGAAAATGAGTTGAAAATAAGTTTGGATTTGAATAGTATGTTGGAGAAGTAATAATTGTATAGTATTTATTAGGTTATAGATGGAGATAGATAGTAATCATGAAGAAGATAGGAAGATACATAGGTTACTGGGAGAATATATATATATGCTATTGGAAAATGTGTTTTGAGATGAAATTGAGTTGGAATATTAGTGAAAATTGTGATAAGTTATTGATAATTCATTTTCAAATACTGAAAATGAGTGAAAATGAATTTGAAAATACAAACAAACAAGCCCTAAGTAATTAAATGCCTTTTTTGATTATGGATATCGATATTTTAACTGAGTCCTTAATAGACTTGAACCCGTCAAAGTCGGGGAGCCCAGGCTTAGTGGTTCATTTTGGCTTATCATGTTAACCCTTTTATTGAGCTTTTTACAATTTTACTCTTTATATATATATATATATATATTTCCTTAGGACTTTAATTGGGTGTATTTTTCTACCAAGCTTAAGGAGCCTATCTTATGCGGGTTTAGTGGGTCATTTGACTAATCATGTTTACCTTTTATTGAACTTTCTACTTATATACTTCTAAGACCTGAATTGGGTATATATCACTTATGTAGTGGTATTGTCTTGTTATGTTTCATTAAGTATTTCTTAACATCAAGCACAGTAAAAATCGACATAATCGTATAAATGGTGAGAAATCAAGGTTCGCTAGGTTTATGGCCACAGGTTAATTATATTATTTGGTATTGTTATTTGATTTTGCATATACTTATTGCTTATGATCATAAATTTTAATATGCACATAATTCTAAAAGAAAAATTATACTAAAAAATCTGATTATATTTTAAAAAGAAAAGATCATATGTTTACATCATCACTCATGATTTTCTAAAGAAATAGTCAAATGTTCTTGAATCACACAATGAAAAAATATCGGTGTCGCTGTAATGGAAGTAACACTTTTAGTTACCGATTGTAACATTTTTTGATTGCTTTGGTTGATGTTGAAAATTAGTGATACAGTTGGTATGGGCCTCTTTTCAAGTTTGACCCTATATATAATTTATAAATTTGTGCACGCATTGGCATACACTACCCAACAAAAAAAATAGAAAAATACTTTTTTTTCCAGAAAATAAATAAATTACTTAATAAAATTTAATTTGGTAACTTGTCACTTCTGTGAAAAAATAAAGCTTTACATTATCCTTAAAGTAATTAAGTCTATATAGATTCAGTGGCATAAGTCTCTCGCATAATATAAATGGTTAGAAGTTCGAATTCTAACAAACTACCGATATATACATATAAATGAATTTAAAAAACTTTTCGTTTTTAAATATCATACTTGGATAATTGTATTGTTAATTGGACGTGTGATTGGCAATCAATTTAGTTTATTTCTTTCCTTTTTTTTTTTTTCATTTAATGAATACTTTTGTGTTGTGTCGGCTCTACCAAGTAGAATTCGCACTCACAACAAATGCTTAAAAGGCTAGTTTTCATGCAATAACTGCAGAAGCTGTACATGTTCCCTTGTCTAACTCATGATACCTTCTGCAAATTTGAATAATAATTGACTAAATGTTATGTAATAATATCATATAGGTAATGCATGTAAGGAAATAATAATAATAATAATAATAATAATAATAATAATAATAATAGGGCAAAAATTATTATTTTTTCTTTGCTGTTTAGATTTAATGACACGGTATAGCGAGAGGGAAAAAAAAAGGTTGTAAGAATATATATATATATATATATATATATATATTTTAAAGAATTACTATCACTTAACATATATATGTAACCATCAATGAACTTGATATTTTCATTAGATTTTGGATGGTATTATTTTGACTGTTTCGAAAAAAGCATTTTGAGAGAATATAGTTCGAGGAGTGAGGTTAACAAATGTGATGTATCATGTAGATTTTGTTTTAAGGTATGATTGAAGATTATTTTAAAAAATATATATATATATATATTTTATTTTGATATGTTTGGTATTATTCTCTCAATAAAAAAATATTTTGCAAGAACAGAATATTAAACAATCAATCAATTATTTGGTTTGAAAATTTTGTAATACTGAAATTATTAATAAAAAGAGACCAATATAATCGATCGGTAAAAATAAATTGGACTGTTTAATATATGAATAAAAAATAAAATATTTAGAACTACATCACAGCTTGAGTTGTATAAAATTGATTAGAGTTGATATAAATTGATTGTTACTCTTAATTCCTTTCTTTGATATAAAGATATATATCTCTATTTTATAAACATTTTTGCACTTTATATATACTCAGCATTTCCATCGTTACTTTCAGTCATAATCACTTTATATATACTCAGCATTTCCATCGTTACTTTCAGTCATAATCATGATTAATGACAATTATCTCAAAGGGCCCTGGTTTTGACTTTCTACAACTTAATTCGACATTTTACCTGTGCTTTATTTTGAAGCAAAACCCATTGAATTTATAAATTGCCTAATTCAATTTTTAATAATAAAAAATGTAATCAATTAATGTAAACTTAATTATTCTTTTTAACTACACAAAATGTGCATCAATACTTTCCAAGATAATTAATTATTTTTTTAAAAATATGAATTATTGTGGTTTATCCTAACAAATGCTATTAGCATTGCTTAATTTATGGAATATTAATAAATTGATCAATATATGTGTATTATTAAATGGATATTGATAATTTTATTGAAATGTTAGGTCATGATGATAACTTTAAAATAAGGTCAAATTACCAACCTAAGTTTCTTGCAATTTAAAAGTCATTGAATTGTCAATAATACAGCAACGCTATTCAACAGTGGCAAAATCA
Organism: Jacaranda mimosifolia; assembly: GCA_018894105.1. Lineage (NCBI taxonomy): Eukaryota > Viridiplantae > Streptophyta > Magnoliopsida > Lamiales > Bignoniaceae > Jacaranda > Jacaranda mimosifolia. The sequence continues at coordinate 24,462,264 of CM032131.1, read as the reverse complement.
GTATTTTTTAACTTTTGCAGTGTTTCCATTAACGCTGAAAATTATTCATTTCAAACAAAGCTACATAAATATAATAAGTTGAGGAAGAAAACTGAACGACAAAAGAAAAATGGCATGAGTAATACCTTAAAATTAAAAACTACCTTAAACTCAACAAAATAATACCTTCAAAAAATAATAAAAAAAATCCTTCATCCAAAAGAAAGGAGCTGATATTAAATTGTGCCCCGTTACATATATCATTGGTCGCTAGCTGCCATCCCTGCGCAAATGAAACGAAAGAGGCCATGCCGTCTCTAAAAATCAACTTGACTAGATGGATGTGTTCATTTAAAACTCCACAACGACTATGGTTAAGACTAAAACTTCTATTAGATATTTACATGCATATTAAATCACTATCCACCTGAAATCTCTGATTTGAATATTACTATATTGGATATTTCAGTCATAACACATAATATATTCTTTATTCTTATTAGTGATTATTAAAATATCAAGCATCTTTGTCATTCACTTAATCCGTTTCAAATTTTGTACTTCATAATTACACTAGAAAGTACTATAAATTTAAAAATGTAGAAATGATGAGTTTAATTAATAATTCCTATACATGGTTGATCAAAACAAGGGTTATTACAACATCAATATTGAAATAGAATATCGTTACTACATCACTCCGGTCCATAGTTTTATACATCCAGTGTTTTTAGAACCGGACCGGATTGGAGACCAATCCGATCCAGTTCGATTCAAGCATAAAAATTGGTGACTGGTTGGACTAGTCAAAATCGGTCAAAAATCAATTAAATCGGTACTGGTTCGATTGATTTTTGATCGGTTCACTTTTTTTTTTTTTTTTCAAAATTTAAAAATTATTCTTTTTTAAAAAATGAAAAATGTAAAATAAATAAATAAATTATAAGTTGAAAGATGATGATTAAAAATTTTGGACATGTAATTTTTTTAAACATGTATTTATTTTCTTGAAATTTAATGAAGTGGTAGTTAATACTTATGTTTAATTTATTGTTTTATTTTAATTAATCTCTCTTAGATTATTTTACTTGGAGTTGAAGCATAAAATGAATTATTATTTAAATTAATACAAAATATTATTTTTTATTTATTTATAGTTGACTAATTGTAAAATAATATTTTTTTTTTCTAGAAGACGTACTTAAAAATAAGTAAGTTGAAATTCTTTCAAATAATATTATTCCTATATCATTAAAAGTTTTATTTTCTTTGTTAATATTAAAATATTGTATATATTTATAAAATTAAATATAATTATTATGTTATACCGGTCGAACCAACGGTCCAATCGATCTAATTAATTGAACCAATAATTAATAATATTACTAATTTTTTATCCTATTCGATTTTGAAAACATTATACACAGCTAACGTTTCAAGAAAAATCTCGTGCAAAACTACTTCCCAAGATATGTAACGTGATTGGCCGAAGTCATTGCAGTGGACTTTAGGCACATTTATTAAACGTCAGCAATCGACTTAAACATCAATCAGTTGTCCTACTGAATGGTAATTAATACACTAATTAATGTCCCAATTGATTGAGACAGTTGAATCATGCAAAGTTTAAGCTTACAAATTCTTGATTGGACGTAACTTAATATTATCAAATATCCTCTTGCTGCAGAATACCTACTCCATTCAGTCTAATTTTCTTTCTCCTTATTTTTTTTAATTTTTATTTTTAGTTTACGCTTTACATTAATTATTGTTAGGTTAGCTGGTGCATGCATGTACAATATTTTAATATAGATAGTGTTGTAATAAAATATATGAAGACAAAAGTAAAAGGTATTCTTAAAAAGAAAATTGTTTAATTAAATACTTAATCCAGGACACAAAGACATTAATAATTATATTTTAATAGATCTATTTTTGGAAAGGGGTTCACATGCTTTAGAATAATCAACATTTTTTTTAATATATATAAACTGAAAATTCTAATCCATTTTAGATGTGGCTAATCTTACCAATTATGGACTAGTGATTATTTTATTCATTCTTTAATCATTCGATTCAAGATTTACACAGTAAATAAATTTCCGTTCAATAAAATAATAAAAATTATTGAAGCGTACACCATATAATATAAAATTAAAGATAGATCAGAAATTCAATAAAATTTAAAGAACATTTACAAATATATCTTCAATTCTTTTTTCATCACTGTATTGAAAATTATAATAGTACATCAACATCATCAAAGTCGAGAGGTCATTTGGATCAGTGGCATATTCTCACACATATAATTGTGAAATTCAAGATTCGAACTTTATTGAACTCTTGATGTCTGTGTATGAATAAATAAAAAATAATTAAAAAAACATTATCTAAATTTCCTTAGTGAAAAGCACCAATAAGAACAATCCAATATGGGTTGATTCATTTTGATGGGCGAAGTTGAGTTTGGAATAGAATTTTATATGAATCGTTTGAGGTTTCTGATCTATATGTTTTCGGTGGATCTGTTTCATTATCTTGAAAGAGAAATTAAAATTAATTGCACAGAAATAAGAAATTAAAGACTGAGCGTATGTGGAGAATAAAGACAGGTTAAGTGCAAAGAGAAAATTCCATTAGCCAGCTAGAATGATAGCATCTTAAAAATAAAAAAAGATAAGGACTTTTTATTTTATTAGCCACCTGTCAAGTTGTACATATGTGGATGACTCCATAGTCCCATAATGATTTGTTTAACTTTCATCAAAATGGCAATTTAGAGTTATGCATTTAATTTATTATGATAACAATTCATGAACTAATTATCTTTATATGAAATAAATTTTAATTTCATGATATTTTGATTGCGTTGTGATAACAGACTTATCATTTTGGATATTAATAGTAATTTAAAAAATTATTTTGCAACGCTAAAAACCTTTAATAATTATACCAGAAGATTGTTGTAGTGATCGTTCTTTACCCACTTTATTATTCTTTAAAGTGTAGAAGTGCTTCTTCGACAAGTTTCCATCGACAAGATTGTTCCACCGTGCTTTTATCTTGCAAAACCCTTTCATAATGAGGAATAAAATGATTTATGAGTTAAAAGAAAGGAATTTCATTACTCGATAAAGTCGAGTAAAACATTCTCAATTTGAAGAAGGATGAAATGATTTTCAAATACACAGAAAAAATATTGTGGTATTTCAGGAGTATGATCAATGAAAAAAAATTCATTTTAGTAATTCATAATAGTCTCCTTTTTACGCCCATTATTATGACTTTTTCTTTTTTGGAAAAGAAATTGCTTTCCTTTTCATTTTTCTCTTTGATTCTTTTCCAACAACCATCAAAACTCACCAAAAATGTGTTGACTTTGCCTTTGGAAACAAGTAGAAGATAAAAAGAGAAAAGGGTAATGGGGCATCTAAGTATAGTGGAATAAAGAAGAATGATGGGCAACATGGGAGCCTCATTTTGCCAACAATATTTTTCTTCAACTCTCATACATGTAAACTTTTAAATCTTTGCTTTGTTGATACGAAAGGGCTATCATGACATAGTATTTATTTGACACAAACAAAGAGGGATAAGATTTGGAGCCCAAATTATACCTATTGGGACCCTTCCTCTCCTCACCCTCACAAGCACTAGACAGCTTTAGTCCACCATCCCTCTCTCCTTGTGCCCTTTTTTGCCAAACAATGTTGTTTTTACATCGGATTCGAATTTGGCTTTCCCACTTATGGCCAACTCACATTTCCAACTTTTATTGTTGTACATACGTAAATGTTTTGTATTTGGGAGTTATGACATTTAATGAAATTTGGAAAATTATACCACAGATCCGTATGTCTAAAATGATTGTGAATATTGATCTTCAGATTGTCGGCAATATTTGTAGTGGCGGTTTTTCATGTTTGTGGACAATTTTGACATTATTTGATTATAGTATTTGTGAGAACGATATTTATATACCTATTTTTAGGTCCATTGATTGGGGAGCTTAGAATAATATCAAGTTTTTTTTTTAAACTGAAAAAGTCAAAGATCTTGAAATAATTTATAGACTGCTAGTCTTCCCTTACGTGTTGAATATACATGTAAGAGGAATTGTTTTGAGTTAATAGATCTTGGAACCATCGAGTGTAAATCGATTGCAAAATAAGTATAAATCACTTTAATTTATAAATAAGTTAACATTGGCTATGTTAATGTGGCTTAAATTTGGTGGATTCAAGTTATGATCTGACCTCAGGAATCCACGGTGAGACCCAAATTGGATAAAAAATAGAGGTCTGTGTTGATAGCGGAAGGCACGAACGGACCATTCGAAATATTTTGTAGTTCTAGGCCCATTTAGCCCAAATAAGCCTCGTAAAATTAAACACAAATGGATTAAGAGTTTTGTAGGAGACATCAATCTGTATATTTTTTAATCTTCTTTTTCACAATGGAAACTTTCTCTTTACCTTACCGATGGACGTAGGCATTTCTGAGCAACCACGTTAGATTCCTCTATCCAATTTTCTCTCTTTTCTTTGTGTAATTGTGCATGCGTATTTGCTTTCCTATAACAGGCCATTTTGGCAACTACTTGTAGAGAAATAAATCTCTAATATTTGGATCTAACAATACCATGAACTAAGCATTTTTCTACAATAGTGCTTTTCCCCCCCTAGCTAATCAGTGTAGTCACATGTTGTACTCAAAGGTTGATTAGCACTGTCTTATTCTAATAATACGAGGAATAATTATAGAGCACCATACCGACATAGTAATTAAGATCATTGATGACAGACTAGACTCATGTAAAGTGAATAATGGGACTCCACAAAAACTATAAGCAATGTACATATATTTGCCTCATTAAATAAAGATAGTTAGTCCTTTCCCATATAGAATTGACTTCCAATATGATCAACCTTTACCTCCATCAAAAGCACAGTTCACAACAACAAAAGGGTGAAAGAGAATTTTAACCACAAACTATGATTAGATCTCATTGTTTCTTACTATTACACCCCACCAGGTGTTCTTGTAAATGATTTATACTTCAAGATTGTGCAACCAAGTGAAAGAGAAGTTCATAATTGCTTTTACCATGATTGTTTAGAATTAGAAACCATTGTTTAGAATTGGAAACCCAATTGTATGCGGTACGTTTCACCATGTTTGGACAATAAATATAGGAGGCCATGATGGGTTATGGATCAAGAATAACTTGATAAATCAAACTCTTAATTTTTTTTCCCCCTAATTTTTTGTAATCAAAAGGTACGAGAGGGACAATTAGCGTAACTATTCTGTTTTGGCGTGGTTATAGGAGTTTTTTATCGCTGTAAAATGTTCAATTTGAGTGAATCGTCCCTCCTCTATTCTGGCGTGATTATAGGAGTCTTTCCTCACTGTGAAATATTTAATTTGAGTCATAGTTATTATCTATAATTGTCACCACAGTCCTCCGATCATATTGAAGTCCTTCAATATAGTAATGACTAATCACAGATTATTATTGTGCACGACTTCGAACCTATAACCTTCTTGTGACAATTTATGGATCAGACCATAATGATAAGATACATTTTTATGTTTTTCTTGAAGGATGTGTATAAATATAGCAAAAAAGAAGGAAATGTCCTTTGGACTTTGGGCAATGGTAACAACCAATAAATAATCCATCACCATTACAAAAAAACTAATGGGATTTATTGGGCATGGCCCAAAGGACCATTGTCTTTACCTGTTTTCTCATTTTGCACTCTTGGAATCCTAGATTTTGAAAATCATTCTGATTGATACTCTTTTTCTTCCAACTTTGTCTGGTTTTTGCAGTTCTTTTTTCTTTAATCATAACAGCCCATCAGTGTCCCAAGAAAAAAAAAAAAAAAACCCTCATTATTTCAGAGTTTTTCTTTTTGTTCTTTAGCAGATGGAAGTTTTTCCATGTACAAAATCGTGGGTTTTGCACGCCCTGCACTTACCCTGCAAATCTTGGACATTGCAGAAGCCTAATTAGTGCTCCACATGTGCTCCACTTAAAACCAACCACGTGGTCAGTTTGCCATGTGAACCCTCTTAGTTAGGTTTTCTCTTTTGGGTCTAAACATCAAAAGTACTAATTACTTTGGGCTAAGCCCAGTTTAGTATTCAAAGATAAATGTCTTATAATTAATCAACATAGCTTTGTCGAGTTGTTAATTGGTTCAATGATATTGTCCTGATACGAAGATTAACGAATTCTACGTGTGCATGTGCAGTATAATTTTTTTTTATAAAAATAGTATGACTTTTAGTAAGACGATGATTAATTATTTTATAATGTAATGATATATTTTATTACAAATTATGAATAGTATGTCATGATCGTGACCGTTCAATTAATAAGATCGGGTCCATCAAGTGTCCCCCAGAAATAACTATACATAAAAAATCAATCTCCGGAGGATCAGACAGAATAATACATTGATTAACAGTAGGCCCAATTTTGATGCCAAATCCTGATATGAAGGTATGTGCACAGAGACATGGGGCATGCAAAAAAATATGAACCGACACTAATTTTAAATTTTAATAACTAATATTTAAATCTAAAATTCGCCATACGTAACTAAGCCTAACATCCTTTGTTTTTGCTTATTGAAAACTAATTTGTTATGTTTGATTGTGACAAAAAAAAAGAAGGGAAAATGTTAATACGGATTTATAAATATTTATCTAATTAAACACAGCTTTTATTTTATTTTTAATAATATTCTTTTCATGAAAATGTAATGAAATCTAGTTTTACGTTTTCCTTGTTGGTCCTCCTCACTAGAATTTGTACATCCAACCAAGGGATAGGGCTAGTCTTCAAAACCCAACCCCGCCCCCACCCTTTTTTTTATTTTTTGGGTGTTATGGGATCATCTCCAATCTAATTTGAGTACCTTCTTGGCCTTGAACCCACCCATAATCTAGGGCTAGAATTAATGCAACCGTACTTGCATTGCCCCCCACTCACCCCCACTAGAGTCACAGGCCCGCGCAATTGGGTTCAGCGAGAGCTGACTTCATATTTATAAGGCATTTTGTGAGAAAATAGAAGTGCATTTGGGCCAATTTCTTAGATTTTGTTTGGGCATGTATTAGTTTTAGTTTTGATGAAATTTTCACCTTAGGTCAATTGGGTCTGCACACACACACGCACACATATATAAAACTGATTGGCCCAAAATCAATTTAAAACATGTGAAAGTTTAATAGTGGATTTCAGTAGTGGGAATCATGGAAAAGCCCATTGTTGCTGAAAAGACTAAATTGAAAGACACAGGAACCAATAAACCTAATGTCATCTACGCTATACTGTATTTTTGGGCTATTGAAGCCATCACATTTCCGACTTCTTTTTGAATATTGGGAAGCTATCCTTAGTCAAGTGCTGAAAGTACTTTTACTTATATAAGTTTAGATTTTTTATTATAGTCCTGAATGTGCAGAATTAATGACAACCGATTTCTTCCTAATATATATATATATATATATATATGTATGTGTGTGTGTGTGTATGCGTGTGTTCTATGGATTGCAAACTCATTTGGTAGTCCTAATTCGAGTGGTGAGGAACTTCGTCCACATTTTCTGTAACAAATTTATTTTATTTTTATTTTTATTTTTATTTTTTAATTTACACATTCATACACACTTAGAGCCCTTCAAGTGTGAATTTTAAATTTTATACATAGAAATGTGATGATAACTTGATCCATCATTCGTTTGAAGGGTCAGTTGCTTTAAGATATTATTTTGCTAGCATACATATGGTGAGGAATTTTGTCTTGAAAAGGTACTTCAAAATATGGGTGCAATTAAGCCGATCCGAGCATGTGGAAAGTTTTCGAGCTCAGGCTCGAGCTTGGCGAGCATAATATTTTAAGCTTGAGTTTGACTTCGACTCGATTAAGCTAGAATGCTAAGTAAGCTACAAAGAACTGTAAGCTCGAGTATGAGTTTGAACTCGAAATAAAATAGTACTAATAAAATATATATATTTATCAATAAAATATAATATTTAATAATATACCAGATCGAGAGTTGGCTAGGTACAAACAGCTCAAGATTGGCTCGAAATAAAGATAAAGCTCAACTTAGCTCAAAATAGCTCAAGCTTTACCGAACTCGACTCGTGAAGTTTGTGAACCACTCAACTCGTTTGTGCCCCTATTTTGAAGTGTAAAAGGGGGAAGAATAACTTGTAAACATATCAAATCTTTGATTCCTTCTGATATGAAACAACTAAGCATCGTTGAAGTGTAATAATAATTCCACTCGAGTAATTGACGATGTCAACCCCTTCATCTTCTTCATGCTCTACTATTGAAGCATATCAAAAGATGTATTTTACTAATAAGACAAAAAGTAGAATTATCGCAGGTCAACATATAATACTAGGAAAAATAGTTTCGTAACACTTGTGCAATACTTCAACTGCTCAATAACTACTGATCCAATCAAAGCATGTGCGCACTTATATGATTAATCCCGTTTTCACACTAATACCTTCAATATTCTGAAGGTCTTCCATACAACAAAAGTACAGTAACCCTCTTAACAAGACTTTGAGGCTGTCCATTAGCACATTCCCTATGGCTTCATTTTTCTAAATTAGACTTTGACCAGTCGTGATTACTTCATAGGATCTTTCAATCCATCGTAAAATTAAAACTTGAAACTTCTTAATGAAGTATTCCTTTAATTAATACACTCAATAGGATTCTAAATTCAGACAGAAATAATATAAAATCCCAAGTGTGAATTATTATTATTATTTTTTGTTTGTAAAATCATGCAATAACAAGTCTACGATTTATTATTAATTCATAGCTTAATGATTGTGTTGTCTTAATAATTATTGTGCATCTCAATCATCATTAGCACATTCCTCTACGTACCTCCACCACACACACAAGAAGAAAGAAAAATAATTAATTGAAAGGATTTTTTTTTAAAAAGGAAATCACAATTTATAGTAATGTGTTACCAAAATAAGAAGTAATAAAGAAAGATGGAGAGAGGTTAGTGGTTGACGTGAATTACTTCATCATTTGCACACTGTCTTTTAAAATATGGCCATACTATTATATTTTCCTATGATATTTTTTGAGATTATAAAATGCAAGATATTATTTTAAAAATAAAATTTTAAAATATTTGAATGAAAATATGACCTGAAGCTTATAACATATTAATAATAGTAATTTTAAATTTTATATGATTAAAATTAAAAAAATACATCAAAATTTTAAAAATTAAGTATGAAATTCCTTTCCCCCCCCTAAAGATATAAGATTTTAAAATAAATAATGAGATCTTATGAGCTCATCTTATTAATTGCTAAATACTTTTTTTTTATTTTATATAAATTCTTGAATATTTTTGATGATATTGAAGCTTATAAGCTTACACAAATACCTTAGTCTTCCATTTTCTTTTAATCAAATGACAAAATACTTATATAAACATTAACAAAAGGTATATTAATTATTATTTTAAAAACTATTTAGCCTCGATATTACTATCCTATAACATTAAGTTCAATTTGTTCACACATTAAGAGATCAATCTCCTAAATTAATAAAAGTTTATAATACTGATGATACAAAGTCTTGCGCCAGATTAGAGAATTGAGAAAGTTGATAAAATTCATAAATCATTGGTCTCTATGGCTTGTTGATGCACTATTTTACAAAGACAAGTACAACAATGTATCATGGAGCTTCATTTTCCATATCTATTTGGACATTATAATATAATATTTTTTTATGAAAATAATAATTACACGCCTCTTTTCAAACTTATCCATTAACCACAAAAGTACAAGGACTCTATATTTAATCTTACAAGTATCGTTGAAATGACGGACTCAAAATTTTCAATATTGACTCATGTAAAGTTAGCATGACTCAGTGATCAATTGATTGGGAAACTTATTATATATAATAAATGAATACAGAATGCACAGTTTTATATATTTGACCATAAATTTCAACATTAATAAATAAAAAATTACTATTTAGTGACAATAAAAGAAGCTAGATGACTTTGAGCACCATGGATCTCTATCATTCATTTAACCGAACAACATAACATCAAATCAAGAGACAACCTAGTCTAGGCTAGGCCCCGATATATTCCATGACTATTACCAGACAAATAGAAGCCATCATTTTCCCATGCTACTTTGTCAAGCCGAACAATGCCACACAATTACAAACTCAGGTGAAACACAACAAATAGTTAGAAATCTTTCCAAACAGCTGCTCTCTCTCTCACATGGCCTGCTGACTCAGTAAATTACTCAAAAATGAGAAAAAAAAAAAAACAAAAAAGAACTGGTATATTTGCTTGAATTCATTTACAATTTCCATGAAATGAATCAATAAAAATCGCTATTTTCATTTACAAGAGGTGACCTGATCGTCAAATCATCACTTTGTTTCTTCTTTTACTCGTTTAATCTTTTTCTCTAAGTGTAATGACGATCAGTTGTTGACTCCAATCCGATTCGAACCCGGGACGACTCGGTGGTGACTCGGCCACCTACTTGCCATCTCCGTCATATTCTCCAGAGCAGTTGCCACTCAGCTCCTTAACTCAGTGACTCACGACCCTCGGTTCAAAATAATTTTTACGTACAAGAATTACAAAATTAAAATAGAAGGGGAAAATTGAACCTGAAAAATATAAAACTCAGTCCTACTGAAATCCCACTTCTGGAAATTCAACGGAGAGGGTTGAAGCGTAGGCATTTGCCGGAATTTTATTGTGTAGGACAGTTAACTCAAACGAGTCAATCCGGGTTTTCTTGAAATTTTTTCCCTTTTCCTCACCAAATCGATTTATCGGGAACTCCATGCAGAAGGGGCCGCGAATCGGCCCAGAAATCAAGGTTGCTTCTGAAGCCGACATGGCAGGATCTTTGGAAGTCCTCAAAGGTCATGAAACGGGCCGAGCTGGACTCTGTTCGGGCCAAGTACCGAAGAATTTCCTCAAATAGAGACTCATCGCACGGGATCGCCAATGGGCCCGTGTTACTGAACCCATACTCTTCCTCAGCCTGGACCAAGAGCTTCTTGAACACAGGGTGATTTAGGTATGTGGTCCTGACCACGAACCGTCTACAACTCGAGCCCACAGTCACCGCCACGTGTCCAGCCGGCACGTCGGAGGGCGCCCCACGGGCCGCCATCGCCGCCTTCTTGCGCCACCGTCGGAGCATCTGACGAATTCGGACAATGCGGCGGATTTTGCTGCAGGCGGACATTTTTTGAGCTTTTCTGAGTAAAATTATTAGAGCTAATGGGAGTATTGTTCCTTAGGGAAGTGGTGTACTTGTTGCTGGTGGGTTGAAATGAGAAAGTGGGGGGACTGAAACATGGGGGAGAGTTGGGATTATATAGTGTTGGTAGTAAAGTTTATGCCCTCGGTTTTGTGTGATAATTACGAGATTGGGAGGACAGTTAGCGCTGCTGGTTTCAATTTTCAAATGGGCGAGCCTATCTCTGATTGGATAATCTATAAGGACTTGTTGTCTTATATTTTGGTCATTTTCTATAAAAAATTTTGGGAGAATGAGTTTTTTGAAAAAAATTTGGAGAATACATCACGTATTTTTTTTTATTTTGGAAAAATATAAAAAATGATTTGAAAATAAGTTGTTTGTTTCTTTATATTTTGGGAGGAGACAAATTTTACTGTTGATGCCAAGGTAAAAGTGATTTTTTTATGTAATATATTATATATGTATGTATATTATAGTTGGATGATGTGTGTGTATATATATGTAATGATTGATATATTGTTGTAATAAAATGATATGTAATTAATTCAATTGATGCCTTATTTTAAAATTTAAAATTTTATGAATTTATTAATAAATATTAATTATTTATGAATTTACAATTATATCTTAATTTAAAAAAAATTGGCTAATATCATAATTGTTGACATCAGCTTATATAAAAAAAAATTAATTATTGTACATTAATTATAAACTAATTATTGTTTACTCTTAAAATATAATTATTTAAATAATAAAATAATACATATATTAGACTTAATAACGATTCATCAAATTAAAAAAATAAATAATTTTATATTTTATGAAACTAAATGATCTTAAATTATTTATTAAACAAATAAGTGTAATATTCAATTATACGTGAAATATGAAATATAATTAATAAATACATAATAAGTTATTTAAATAATTAAATAAATTAATTTAATAAGTTATTTATTTACTTTAACTCATTATTTAATTAATATAATACATTAATTGATTAATAAGTAATTTAATTAATTTAATATGTTATTTAGTAAATAAATTATTTATTAAATTTAATTAATTTTCTCGATGATTATTTTAATTAAATTTGTAAATAAGTTTTATAATTTTTTAAGTAGTAAAATTTCAACATTTTCATATATGTAAATATGTATATATATATATATATATGAGTGAAATGAGATAATGATAAATGAATGAGTGATGTGAAAGATATAGTGAGAAAATGAAGGAGTATGTATACTTTTTAGGGTGTAGGATTTTTTTGGGTGAATTGTAAGGGGTTTTTTTGGGTGAAAAATTGTAGTGTTTTGAAAGAAAAATTGGGAAATGTGCATGCATTTTAAAATTTTTGTGGGGGTTGGAAAATTTTTTCTCAAAATATAGAAGAACTAGCCCCAATGTTACAAATGGGGAATGGTAACAGTGCCGCATGATGTATGGGAATAGATTGGTGTACCATTTTTTAGTACGGTGTCTAAGTTTGAGTGACAATAGTTCATCTTCAAATATAAAGATTCAATTATTTTGAAGTATTGATTCGTTTAAATATATTTAATAAGAGATATTATTTTAAAAAAGTTTTTTAAAAAGTAAAATAGGAAAAATAGTTTATAAATAATTTTAAAACTTTTGACTTCTTCAATGCACGATAAGACTGTTTGTGTAAAAGACAACTATGTGTCTCTTTTCGAAGTCTTTCAATTGGGTATTATAATTATATTTAAAGGGTGTTCAGGTAAACTTATAAGCTCATCAAAATATCTTATAAAATGTTAAAGAGCTTATGAGATATTAAAAATTGTTTACTTAATTGATTTAAAAAAGAGCTTATAAGCTCATAAAATAATATCTTAGTAGTTTATAAGTCATTTTTAAAAAAGTCAGGAGTTCCTAATTTATTTTAAGATCTTAACAATCTTCTTTAGTTTTAATTGTGTTAATTAAAAAATTATCATTACTAACATTTTATATATTCCAAAATCTTATTTTATCCAAACACTTTAAGAATTTATTTTTTTTAAAAAAATCTAGCATCTTATAAGCTCCAAAAATAACTTATAAAATGTAGAAACCTATAAGACCTTTTAAATATCTTATAAATAGTTTTATTCCACATTAAAAAGACGAGATTTTGGCACAATTTACAAATTATTCCTCATCTCCATCTTTGAAAGTACTTTTTTAGAACAAAACTTCCTACCAAATGTATGTTGGCCAAACAATATGCTGACATGATTAAACTTTCATATTTTACAATGAATTTGATCAGTATCATTGTACAAAGCTTAAATTATGTAGATAATGAACTTAGAGTTAGCTAAATGATTCGGTTCACATTTAATGTCTACCAATTCGGGTTTTATTTACAATTAAAAGGAAATTAAGAAAGAGAACAAAAGGGCAGTACTGTGAGAATCTCTAATTATTTTCTTGATTGTAATTAATGCCAAGATTCATTTCAAACCAAGCTAGTCAAAATAACAAGTAGTTACGGAAAATCGTGTCAAACTAAATAAACAATCATAAAACAGCTTACATGTGCGTATAAGAGGTTCTCCAATTTAACAAATTATTTTAACGTTCAATAATTTATTTTATTTTATAACCGAAAATTCCATATCTAAGTCTACGTCAATCAAGATTGTACACATTTAGTGTATTTATAATATTAGATGCAATAAATGTGATGATAACAAGTTATACTTATATTGGAGGAATCGAGAAATTCCTGACCTCACACTTTATGTGTGAGATTTATGCTATTGAGTTAAATGATCACTTAAATTATTATGATCAAAATCGATTTGGGTTCAGCTCCCTTGACTTTCAATTTTTGAAATATTCTTTTATAAAAATAAATTTTTATAATTAAACGTCAATAAGATAATACCTCATAAAATTAATTTTTACGGATAAATTTAAGTATCATCAGAATCCAACAAAGTAGGGTGCGGCCACAAGCTGGGTGGGATGGACAGCAGCAAAGCAGCCATAGTGGTAGCCGTGTGGTGTGCTTTTTAGGCACACGAATCCTAAACTCTAAAAAGTCCAAAACCCTCAAAACCCTTCACATGCTAAGTTAAGAAGGAAAACAAAAAAAAAAAATTAATCAAATCCGTTCTGCTCTCTAGAGGTAGTTGGCTTTGGCCATATTCAAAAAAAGATGCTCTTTTCTTTTTTAGTTATTATTTAATTTTTTCCAAAAATAAAATAAATAAACTTTAAAATATTTTTGCATTTGAAATGTTTCTAATAATATTTTATCCTCCACAATTGGCCATGAACCATGTGCAACACTGGCCCATCTATTCTTTTCTTAAAAATTCCTTAAGCTATCAGCCAAAATTTGCCCCTTCTTAATCACCTTTTTAATCCTTAATTTGGTACTTAATCAAGATTAATTATGATTGGGTTGGGAGTACTATGTTCATTAGGGCTTGACACGTGTCACTTATTAGTATGAATCCATACATCAAAATTTAATTTGAATTAATTTTTTTTTCTAATTAAATGTTGAGATTTAGAGGGCACTCATTGAATTGGTCAAGAAGGTAAGTAGGAAGCCAATTAGGGCCCAAAGGGTATTTTTCAGCAGAAGGGAAAATGCATCCCCCTAAATGTATATTGTCCCACTTGTTCGGATTTAAGGATCACAATATTTATTAACATTGTTCAATGGCTTGAGCAAAATTATGTCCAAACAAAGTTGAATATATTAATTATTACCAACATAATCCTACATTATCAAATTGAAAACATGGATAAATGTTTTGAATGAAGTGATCATATATTCTTGTCCCCTTGTTTTGTTCCCTACGTACATTGATTTTGGGGCTTTAAATTTGTTGCTATTTACTTGCTCAAAGACATTGCAAAGATTTGGGGAATATATTCTAGGAAAGTTGTTTCGATTATTAAGGATTAGGGATTTAATGAGTAAAGACGCTGCAAGAAAATGAAGAAGCCAAGTGGAAATCAAACAAGATTTAATTTGAATTATTTGTTCATTATTGCAAGTTTTGTTGATGTTTAGTTTTGGTGCTTATAGCAAGATCTAATAAAGTTGTTAATGGATTTAACGTACTGTATATTTTGTCAATTTATCTCTATTATAAGTGAGTGACATTTTTAACGGTATAAGCTTCACATATAAAATGTGAGGTCCGGAGTTGAAACCTAGTGAATTTTTGATATGTGTGTATAAAATAAAATAAAATCTCTATTTAATTTACAATTTGAAATTACTTTACGAAAAAAAGGAGAGAAAAATATATATTTCATGTTTTCTACGATCATGAATCATATTTAAATCATTCATAATAATCAAAACATACTTGGTGATGAAAATTGTAAAATTAATTGAATACTTTTAAAAATAAAAATAAAAAGATTATGCATACATGGACATTAAGGGTTAATTAGAATTTCAAATTTTGAATCTTACACATATAAATGTAGAGGCGATATTATACAACCAATATATATTTTGATAGTTTCATCAAAATTTTGAACGATGACTCCAAATTCAATACTTAGCTACGTTTGTTTATGTTTAGTACAAATCATCTTTGGGAGCAAATGAATTCACAATCATAAAAAGGCTTACATGGAGAAACTTAAGTCTTAAACGAATTTTCATGGATTGGGGCCAATTCCCCCCATAATGTTGAAAATAATCAAAGCTTGTCTATTCAAAGGGGGTTTGGCTAATTTAAAATATATTTTATAAAATATTTTTGAAATTTATAAAATATTAATATTCACAATTTTATAATTAATATAATTAAAATTATAAGAATATAAAAATATTAAAAAAAATTTAAAAGTTTCGTCTTTTTTATTTTTTATAAATAGCTTAAGGCCCCAAGTCGTAAGATTTCTTTAAAAATAAAATCAAAATACTTTATAATATTTATAAAATATTCTAAAAAGTTATAAAGCCAAATAAACATAGTCCGAAATTTTAGAACATAAGTTAAGATGTGAGTTTTACTCAACTGCCACTTCTCCCGTGTGTAAGCCCCTATTTGTTGTAATTTTCATGGCCCTTTTCATCTTAAGCACTATTTAAAAATAAAAAATCATCAAATTTTATTCATTTTTACATAAAATATTCCTTATTTCATTTTCAATTTTTCCTAAATTAACTATATCATCGTATTATTATATCAATTAAATTCAAATTCAATTTGAAATAAATTATCTACTATCATTTTAATATTAATAAAACACATAAATTTCAAAAAATAAATATTCTTAAATATAATATATATATATATATATGTAAATCACCTAAATTTTCAACCCTATACCTATTCTAATCATTATTTTCAAATAAAACATTCAAATACAATTTCATTTTATTTTAGAATTATAACTAACATTTTAACTTTAAAAAAGCTCAAAACAAAAATTGAAAATAAAAACATATGCAAACGAATGCTAACAACCTGTTTGGTTATGTTTTCATTTTCCTCTGGTGAAACTTAGAAAGATCAAATCCTAACTTTGAATGTAATAATAAAGGAATTCGATGAGGTTGACAACAAAATTTAATGTGGTTCGACTATGTGTCTAATCCATCCAACAAAAAAAGAGATTTTATTGATTCCAAATTAAAGCAACAAGTACAATTTGAGTCTCACAAATTTCATGAGAACACCTAATACCTTCGTTCCAAACTTTGTCTCGAGAAACTATCACAAAAGTAGCATAGAATATATAGTCTAGGGTTCATCACTTATTGTCTCGGAAGAAAACATGATTAAATACCCACAAAACAAGTAACCCCGCCCATGGGCCTTGCGTCGCGCCAGGGTGCACATGACTTGTGCCCTAGTGCGCATATCTTACTGTGTGCCGAGAAAATTACCGTGTTGTGCGCCATAGCGCAGCAACCTTGAACTTGGGCGCACGGTTCCAATGATGCCCGTGCCTTGGCGCGACACTCCTTGTGCTCAGGGGTGAGTTGCTGCCTTTGATGCCCATATTCCGCCTAGCCGCGGGCTTTGGTGTGCACCTCCTTGTGCCTCGGCGCCCAACATCCTGCTAATGCCTACCAAAGCATGTTCCCATGCTCATTTCGACAGCTTCGCTTCAGTTTGCTCCATTTCTTCTATTTTTCGTAATTTGTAACTCAAATTTCAAGACAAAATCAACAATTCTTTACATTGACTTGAAATTCACTATTATCTTTTTTGTCCCTGTAAATATTAATCAAGTCCAAGCAATGCTCGAATTTGATTCCTGGAATAGTCTTAGTCAACATGTCTACTGGATTATCCTTAGGCCCAATTTTGTCAACCAAAATAATACCTTGAGACACCATATCCTGGACAAAGTGATACCTCACATCAATGTGTTTTGTTTTCTCATGAAATGCTTGATTTTTTGACAAGTGTATGACACTTTGACTATCACAAAACATGGCAGTAATATCAGAATCCATACCCATATCCTCAGTTAGCTTGTTTAGCCAAATGCCTTCCTTCACGCCTTTAGCTAAAGCTATGTACTCAGTTTTTGTTATGGATAATGCAACTGATGACTGCAAAGTCGCCTTCCAACTAACCGCAAACTCGAAACACAAAATATATATCCAGTCATGGACCTTTTGTTGTCCAAATCTCTGGCATAATCTGCATCCACATAGTCAATAATTATAGCAGTAGAATTCAATTAACTATACTTCAAACATCTATCTGCAAAGCCTCTCAGATACCTCATGATCTATTTCACTGCCTGCTAATAAGTCTTTCCCGGCTTTTGCATGTACCTGCTCACAACACTGACTGCATGTGAAATATCTAGCCTAGTGCACACTATGGCGTACATCAAGTTACTCATTGCACTGGCATATGGCACATTTGACATGTGCTCCATCTCCTCCTCAGTACTCGATGATAGACCTAGTGAGAGCCTGAAATGAGTTGCAAGTGGCAGACTAACTGGCTTGGAATTATCCATCCCAAAACACTCCAGTACTTTCTCAATATAATGTTGTTGAGATGAGTACAACAATCCTGAGTGTTTATCCTGGATGATCTCTATGCTCAATATCTTCTTCGCATTGCCTAAATCCTTCATCTCAAATTCATCACTCATCTGAGCCTTTAAAACATTGATCTCAGATATGTTTTTAGAGGTAATCAACATATCATCAACGTACAGCAACAAATATACAAGAAGGCTATCACTAAATTTTTTATAATATACAAAACAATCATAAATGCTTCTAGTATATCCTATCTTGGTAATAAAAGCATCAAACCTCTTATACCACTGCTTGGGAGACTGCTTCAAGCTATATAAAGACTTCTTCAAAAGACATGCTTGATTTTCTTTCCTGAAAATAACGAATCTCTCTGGTGGACTTATGTAGATATGTTCCTCAAACTCACTATGCAGAAACATTGTTTTCACATCCATCTACTCAAGCTCCATATCAAATAGAGCTACCATGGCAAGTAACACACGAATGGAAGTATATTTTACAACTGCAGAGAACACCTCATGAAAGTCAACTCCCTCTCTTTGAATAAAACCCTTAACAACCAATCATGCCAATATCTAGCATTCTCAGCCCCGATAATCCCTTCCTTTTTCTTGTAGATCCATTTGCAACCTACAATCTTCTGCCCTTTAGGTACACCAATCGACTCTCATGTGCTATTCTTGTGTAGAGACTTCATCTCTTCACTCATAGCTGCAACCCATTTATCAGAATTTGAACGAGAAATGGCTTCCTTATATGTGATTGGATCATCAGCCACAAATTCTTTGGCCGAGCTCAAAGCATAAGCAACCAGATCTGAATATACAAATAGTTGTGGTGGTTTGATCAGCCTCTTTTTTCTATCACGAGCTAAACAATAGTTTTGTAGTGAATCATTTTCATGTTGCTGATTAGGTGATAATGAATTTTCATCCGTTTCACCTATCACATTCTATTTCCCCTTTGAAACATATGAAGTGTCAATTTCAAACTCCACCTTCTCTTTAACGCCTTTTTGATTACTTTCACCCTACTCCACCTTTTTATCATAGTAGACTCATCAATGTCACGTCTCTGCTAAGAATCACCTTGGAGCCCTTGTCATTATTACACCACAAATGATAATCTTTGACTCCATCTGCATAGCTTAGGAATATGCACTCCTAGCCTTTGGCTCAAATTTTTCATCGCGGACATGAGCATAGGGTGGACACCCAAATACTCTCAGATTTGAGTAATTAGCAGAAGACTCGAACCAAATTTAGATTGGTATTTTGTAGTTCAAAGCAGTTGATGACGACCTATTCACCAAATAACAAGGAGTGTTAATTGCTTCTGCCCAAAAATCCTTGGACAACCCGGCTTTAAAGAGCGTCCATCTAGCTCTTTCCAAGATAGTCATGTTCATTCATTTTGTAACTCCATTCTGCTGTGGTATATGTACTGTGTGATGCCTCATAATTCCTTTCTTATCATTGAATTCCTGTAATTCTTTATTACAGAATGCTAATCTGTTGTCAGTTCTCAAGCGTTTGATCCCCTTTCCTATCTACTTCTCGATCAAAGTCTTCCATTGCTTGAAGTTGATAAACATCTCATCCTTATGCTTCAACATGTACACGCATACTCTCCATGAGAAGTCATCAATGAATGTCAGCATATATCTGGCACCACCCTTTGAAGGAACCTGAGAAGGCCCCCAAAGATCTGAATGAATGTAATCCAAGGTGCCCTTGGTCCTATGAACTATGGGGCCGAACTTCACTCTGCGTTACTTGCTAAGAACACGTTGCTCACATAAATTCAGCTCTCCAATCTTCTCTCCACAAAACAAACCTTGTTTGCTTAATTCTGAAATCCTCCTATCACTCATATACCCAAACCGTATATGCTACAATCCCGTACTATCATTGACTGATGAAGAAACCGCTGCAGTACCAGAAATTGTGTTGCCCTGTAAAATGTAAAGGCCATTCCTCTTGTCTCCCTTCATGATAAGCAGTGCACCTTTGGAAACTCGCAGAACTCCATCTCGAGATCTGTACTCACAACCATTCTTATTTAGAGTTACCAGCGAAATTAGATTTTTTTTCAGATCAGGAAAATAGCGCACATTTGTTAAGGTTCTGACTATAACATCATGCATTTTGATACTAACTGATCCAATTCCTACAACCCTGCAAGAAGCATCATTTTCCATAAGCACTTTACCACCATCGTATTCTGATAAGTGATAAACCAATCTTCTCATGGGCACACGTGGTAGAACAACCACTATCCAAAATCCATTCCGAACTTAGTAGACTCTCAGTAACATTGTGAACAAGCCCACCATCAAACTCATTCTCAACAATTCCTACAACATCATCCTATTTTTTATCAGATATTTCACATGCATCATTTACCTTTCCTCGTTCTAGATAATTTTGTTTCCAGTGCCCCTTTCCACCACACCTAAAATATTTGCCGCCTGTTTTAGGCTTGGTTCGGGGTTTCGATCGGCCTCTACTCCTTCCCTTTTCTCTTGGTCTCCCCTTCACCATCAATCTTTCTCCACTTTCACTGTCGTTACTGCCCATGACATGTTTTCTCAAATTGTTGGAATTCAATGAGACCTTCACATCTTCCATTAAATTCGTATCTCTCCAATACAACAAAGTAATAACCAAGTGCTCAAAGGATTTAGACAGAGAACATAAGAGAATTAAAGCTTAATCCTCATCTTCAATTTGAACATCTATACTAGCAAGATCTAGAATCACCTTATTAAAATAATCAATGTGTTGAGTAATAGATGTACCTTCGTCATATAGAGACTCTCCAACATTAACCACAATCCCACTGGTGTACTATTTGTGGCGACTTCTCTTAATACGCTATCTGCCAATGATAACACCAAAGTATCATAAGCTTTCACAATGAATTCATCCTTCTCCTCATCTGATAGCGTCTCTAGCAAGAATTCGTTGTCCTTTAATGTTCTCTGTAAACCTTGTTGATACAAGAGGGCATGAACCTTCATCTTTCACAATCCAAAGTCGTTCTTCTCATCGAATTTCTCTACCTCGTACTTCATAGCTAACATTTGATCAATCCTGGCTTTTGATACCAATTTGTTGAAACCCAAAAAGAGCAAATCCTAACTTTGAATGTAATAATAAAGAAATTCGATGAGGTTGCGACAAGATTTAATGTGGTTCAGCTATGTGTCTAATCCACCCAATAAAGAAAAATATTTTATTGATTCCAAATCAAAGTAAGAAGTACAATTTGAGTCCCACAAATCTCACGAGAATACCCAACACCCTCGTTCTAAACTTCATCTCGAGAAACAATCTCAAAAGTAGTATAAAATCTATCATCTAAGGTTCATCACTTATTAACTCGGAAGAAAACACGATTAAATACCCGCGAAAACAAGTAACCTGGCTTATGGGCCTTGCGCTGCGTGTATGACTTGTGCCCTGGTGTGCGGATCCTGCTTTGTGCCAAGAAATATTACGGTGTTGCACGCCCTAGCGCAAAGAACTTGCGCTAGGGCGCACGAATGCAGAATGCCATGTGCCCGAGCGCGAGTCACTGCCTTTGCTGCCCAACCACGCGCCTTGGCGTGCACCTCTTCACACCCCCGCACACGGCATCCTGCTAACGCGCGCCAAGGTGTGTTCCCGCGCTTGTTTCGACCATTTCGCTCTATTTCTTTCGTTTCTCGTAATTTGTAACTCAAATTTCAAGGTAAAATCAAGATCATCTTTCATTTTTAATGCTTTCAAAATCTAAAAAGTTAGTTAGAGAAAATAAGTTGAAAATAAATTTAAACTTAGATAATTTATTACAAAAATAATAATTAAGGGTTTAGTAAGTTGTAGGTGGAGAGAGACAGTAATAATAAATAGAGAAAGAAGTAATATATGTTATTAAATATATTTTGCGATGAAAATGAATTAAAATTTTGATAAAAATAAAAATAAATAAATAATAATTTATTTTTAATTAGTAAAAATGATTAAAAATGAATTTAAAAATATAAATGGACAAGTCGCAAGAAGTTGATGACATGGCACAAAACACAATCATCCGCAGCAAATGGGCGCGTATTTCAAAGAATGCCGTTATCACGTGGGATCTAGAAAGTTGACATGGCACCGTCTCGGGAGACTTCAAGCCCCCATTACATCTCTGTTGGATTTTGGGCCCCACTTTTGCACCGTCCCTCTTCCGCTTCTAATTTCCTCTGCTCCATAATAAGTTCCACCTTCCCATTTTCTCTTTTTAATATTTTGAATGGTGTATTTATTTGTACTAGTATTATTATTATAATCCTGAATGATAACGTAGAATGCCGTCTTTTAGAATATTATTTAGTTAATTTCTTTTTCTCCTACATATGACATAAGGGTAAATGACAATTTTACCTTATTATTTAAATTTATTGTCCAAATATTTCAATTTATATATATATTTTTTAAATTTGTTGGACCCACTCGATTTTAGCTAAATCAAAATTGAATATAATTCAGAATTTGGTTCGTTTCTCTTGTTTATGTCACATGATCAAATAAATCAATAAGACCTAATATGATAGGTTCACGCCGGCATCTTTTATAAATATTCTCATTCATATATTAATAAAAATACGTATTTTATTAGGATAAATGGCACTCTATCCTCCTTAAATTTAATTTTTATTACCCTCTAAAATTAACTTAAAGCCACTTCAACTCCTTAATTTAGAGTTGGCGGAACACTTTGCCTCCTCAAATTACAATTTCTAGTAAATCATTTGGTTGAAAAAAGACTATTCTTGTCATTTTCTCTTCTTTTTCCATCTTTTCATATTCAGAAAAAAGGAACACAACTATTTTTGTCATTTCTATATTTTTCAACTCAAAAATAAAGAAACTCATCTATCAGTAGCAATAGAATATTGGGGCTTTTATTCTTTTCTTACTTTCAATTAGCTCGTTTGCCGTCTCCTATATTGTTTAGAGAATTAATTGTTGATTGAAATACAATATAATGAATTTTGGTACATGTGTTTTAGCAAGAAGCATGTTTAGTTTTTTATTCCTGTGGTAGGGATAGTAGTTGTGCTGTAAATGACATATTCAAATAATTAATTCATTTTGTTATCTAATAAGATTGCTCAGCCAATCATATTAAAGAAGTAAAATTACTAACTTTATTATTACTCTAAAACAAAGTTTTCTTACTTTATAAAAGATATTTTTAGGAAACAATAAAGTTCATGCTTCATTGTATTAACACTAAAATTATCCAATCAGCCTTTAAAGAATCAGAATCATTAACTTTGTCATTTCTTTAGGGAAATATATACACAACACATTACGTAAAATATCATACAAACATGCTAAAGAAGGTGGGAAAAGTGAAATGACAAGAATAGCATTTTCTCCAGCCACATAATCTGCCAAAAATTGTATTTGGAGAGCTAAGCATTCCAATGACTAAATTGAGGGGATGAAGTGGCTTTAAGTTAATTTTAGGGGGTAATGTGCCAAAATAATTAAATTTTGAGGGGTAAAACGTCATTTACCCATTTTATTATACACCAGATTTTCTAAAAATGATTTTGAATCTATTGTTGATCAATTTAAACTTAAGTATTGAAGAATCTTAGTTGAAAATATCAACAACTCTAACTATTTTTTCAATTTATAGTAAAATTTAATCATTGTACATATGAATCCTTTAATTGATAAAAAAATGATGAATCTACTCTAAATCACTTTAACTAAAAATAGTATCAATATTCTATTTTTCTCAAATTATTGTTCTACATTTTCAAACATTGTAGTAAAACTTTATATTGTACGATTGCACTTTTTCAGGAAAAAAAAAATCCTATTAAGTAATAATACTACAACTCTAATTTTAAATTGTGAATTTTGAAAACATTAACATGAAAGTTCATAAAATTTATATCTTAAATTCCTATAAAAATAAACTAAATTCACAAGAATGGAATGGGTAGGTCATAATTGTTTTTAAATATAAGAGTCGATTAACATTTTCTATAAAAATAAATTTGGCCTCCAAATACGAAATATATCAGTATTTACTTGACGCCAACTCGGACGGACGGATTGAAATGACTAAATTGCGCATTTTTTTAAGTTGTAAATATTTAAGTGGACCCATCGAAAACTGTTGGCGGGAACTTTGGGGAAGGAGACGAGTGCATTTTAAAGAAAATGTCCAGATTCGAAGTGTGCTGAGTTGTACTGAGTGCCGTCGTGGGGTCCACGGGACCCGTCTACTCTCTGGTACAGTCCATTTTCAATTTTGTTGGTTATTTTAGGTAGCGTTTGGTTTCATTCTCACCCTCCATTTTTACATTTTCTATTATTTTAAAAATAAAAATTATTACTTTTTACACATTTTCATCTAATATTATTTTCATTTTCAAGATACATTTTTCAATAACATATATATTTTCTCTCAATTTCATTATTTTTATCTCTCTCCACCTACAACCTGTTAAAATCAACATAATCATTATATTTCCAAACATTTCATCCAAATATATTTTTATTTTCACATCACATTACATAACTAATTTCCATCAAAATGGAAATGTTGGAAATTAAAAATGAAAATGAAGATAAAACCAAACAGTCCCTTAGTATTCCAATTCCAATTTTGTTGCTTAGTATCTTCAATCAAGTGATAGAAAAGGATTTTTGCACTCCGGTGCGGTTCAGTCGGTCCTCTTTTTTTTGTACTATTATTATTATTATTATTATTATTATTATTATTATTATTATTATTATTATTACTGTTGCTGCTGCTGCTACTAGTAGTAGCAATTTGAGCACATTTGATACATACGCTAAAATTTTTATCGTATAGAGTAAATAATTTATTTTTTAATATAATATTAATTTTTAATAACATTTAATATTATTTGAATTTTTACATAATTAATAATAAAATATTAAGATAAAATGATAGTTATGGATATAGAATGTGTGGGTTGTAAATGGTAGTTATTATATAGTTGTAGTTATAAAAATTATTAAAAAAAAATAAAAGAAAGTGAGGGCATTTTAAGTACATCACATGAAAATATACCAAAAAGGGGATATGTACTTTATTAATAGTATAAATTATTATTATTATTCCTTTTTTTGTAATAACTGTTTGTCATGCAATGATGAAAATTATTTGGAACCAAAATTCTATCAGACATACCTAATTTATCGAATTTGATATTGATGTTGACTAGTTTATTGCGTGGTACACAGTTTTTAGAATTAAAATTAAAGTACAAATTGCACAATCAGATGTACATAAGATGTACAAATGAGTCTATTCATGTTTGAACTCGAAACCTCCCACATAATAAGGGAGAGTGGGAACTGATGTCATTGAACTACATACGACTGAATTTCATATTAAATAAAGGGAACGTGACCTAAGTATGGTAATCATAGTTCACTCTCATTATCTCAAATCTACGTAAAATATCTCAAAAAAAACAGGCAAATTACATAATACAATAATTATTTTAAAAAGTAGCATAATTTTACGACCATCGTTTTTTAGATCGATTTTCTCTATAAAAATTATTACAAATTAAATGTTTAAAGAACTTGTTATATGTAACTCGAGTGCTCGACCTATTTCTAAGAGATTCCAAACCAAAAAATCATACACACTCGTGCACAAACATACTTATGTTCCGCTATTGTTTGCTTTCGGGAGGTGCCAAGATGACGTGCATTGTCCCCTTAATCACTTTAATGAAAGATTAACTAGGTTTATTTGTACTAATCATACGTGTGTTCTTGGAATCTCTTCAATTATCCTATGTTTCTCCTTTGGCTTTTTCGTAACAACGTTGGATTAAGGCCGACAATCTCGGTCTTTTTTATTGTTAATTAATTGATTTAATTAAATTCATTTAAAATTTCCCCCTTCTTTTAGTTGGAAATATTCTGCATTAAATAAAAAGAGCTCAAAATTCTCTGAGTTGTGCTTTGGAATTTTCAATCCAAGCAATTTTGGCATCATTAAGAGGCTGCCACGTTGCATGGTTTCCAATTTTTATCCCATAATTAAAATCCATAATCTTCTTGCTAAACAAGATTAATTCAGGTAGAGAAATGTCGCAGACAACATATGAACGTGCGATGTCCTGATTCTTGCTGTTTGATTAGTATCCTTTGACTGACGGTTTAAATATATAGATTATCACGTGAATTTTCATTATCAATTACAGTTGTTATGGTTCCAAATTATCTGAATTTTCTGTGTACTTTGTATACGGTGGTCGTAATATTAGTCCCATTCATTGAATATATCGACTTGATCGGGTAATTATATATAATAAATTATTAAATCACAATATTATCCAAAATCTTTGACCAGCTGTACATGTTTATATGTACAGTCACATGCGATTAATTAGATTAAAGTTAATTAGATCAAAGAGTTTCAGATGAAATGAACCTTAACTATTTGAAGATTGCCGGGTTTTATGGGTAAACTTGACCCTGAAAAGATATTAAACAAATTTTTATGAATTTGATTTTCTCAACATTTTTTTATTTTTGGGTGAAATAATGGGTGCATCATTTGAACCAATTTTGCAAGTTGATAAATACATTAAATGAAAATATAAATATACAAAGGCAGCCGATAGGCCTAATAATTTTCAATTAGAATTAATCATTTACTTACAACCATAATTCGTTTGTTATAATTTGGAAAAAAATTATTAAAATTCCCTGAAGTAGACTTTATATCCAAAAATCCATCGATGTGTTTTTTATTTAAGTCTAAGTGGTATCCGTCTCCCCCCTATTAAATAAGAGGTCTTGTGTTTAACCCGTAATGAGCGTGTTGTGCACTTTATGTACTTTGTATGTAATTTATATATACTTTGATTATTTGATTTGAGAATAAAAACATATTACTTTGTTGAAACGATAATTTTTGTAATTTGTAATGCTCTCTCAAAAAAAAAAAAATTTAATTTTTTTTTTTCTGTAACCGTTTCATCTTTAACAACTATACATTATAAGATGGAGAAATTGAATGAGTTGATCTTTTTAATTAATGGAATTTTTTTTAGATTGTTCAAAGGGAGTAATATGTTACCGCTAATTTTAATTTTAATAAAATATGTTTTTGGAGAAACATATTTTCTTGAATTATTGATAAAAAAAATTATAGTCGAGACAATTTTAATTTTTTAAATTGAATAAACTAAACAACCAGATTAAGGTTAAGTTTGGAAGTTTATGAATTAAGTTTTGTAAAAGCTTTTTACGACAAATAAGTGAATACTATTAAAAGAATATTAATTTTAAATTGTATATCAATAAATAAGATTTCATAATGTAAAAAAGTTCAATGATAATTTTGTTCGAAAATAAAGTAAAAGAATGTGTGATTGGGCTTCTTGGAAAGAAAAATTGGTGGAATGGATTTTTTGAACCAATAATATATAATTCTATAAATTTTTTGCATATAAAATCTACTTGAAGAGATTTTAAGTAATTTTTCTTAATTATATTTTGAAGGCATATATATATATATAGTTCATTTATTTTTAATTGATAGTAAAAGTATGAGGTTAAGCGGTCAAGATAAAGTGAGATTAGAAAATTTATTAATGTGTTTAATAGTGAAGATTGCCGTATAAATTAGCCACATGTCAATCTCCAATAATATCTATTGAGGTGTTTGATACACATTATTATCTTTATAATGATAAAAATGCCCTTGATGAAATATTCTTGATAGAGGAGTCATGAAAGGCATGAATTTGAGGGATAATTTGGATATTTTCAATTTAATCAAATTTCAAAGAGATGTGAGATTACATAATCTCATCCACTATTTCAATAGCTAGTAATTTCATCTACTATGTGGGCTTTGGATAAATTGCGGGGCGACATGCAAATCTTATCTTGTGTATCAATCGAGAGACTACCCTACATTAAAAGTCATAGTTGACGCTAATATCCAAATCAAACGTGTCTTATAAATATTAGAATTAATTTAAATATTTTAATTTTATTATTCGCTATAATTAATTAATTATTGGTAGTTCTAAATGATCATTTTAAGTCTTTTATAAATTAATCAAGTTGCATAAATCATTTTTAACAATTGCACACTCAATTTATTGGCTAGAGTCTAGAACAAAATGAGGAATATTTTCTACAAATTAAGCAAAAAGAAATATGGATTATATTATTAACAAACTTTTTAAAATTTCTAGTATTGTTCTTCTTTTTTATTTGTGTTCGAGATTTTCTTTCTTTCTTTTTTTTTTTTTTTTTTTAATTGTTTTGGCTACGTGGTCGTGTTTGAGATGCAGCAGTTGTACTTAATCATTGGCGAAAAGCTGGGCTGCCATTGTTTCCGTACCTCTCGATCAGCTTTTATAAATATATATATATATTTTTTATTAAAGGAAATAAAGAAAATTGAGAAATACAGAAAAAATCCAGCAAATTAATTTTGTTTGGTAGCAATTTGGACGTAATTAACGTATGGTAATTAATGTTTGGTGCAAAGAAGACGTGTCCACTCTGATGTAGGACAAACAGTCCGAAATATTATTCTAAAGGAAAATTTTCATATTACAGTTGTGATTTTTATATATTTTTATTAGAGTATCGATTATGAATGGATGAAGTGTCAGAAAACTTTATATTAGTATATATATTAGCTAATGTAGAGTTGTAATTTACGATTAGAATAATAATGCGTTAACATAAAGTTCTTGCATATATATATATATATATGTATATTGTGAAATTAAGAAATAATGAATAGAATGAACAATAGAACGTACGTACTATTTAAATTAGGTATTTGTTGCATGCACTAAACACGTATTTAAGAGCTCTCTTAATATTTTTATTTTAAGGGAGATCCATATATATATATATATCCATGTATATATAGTTTTTCTTCGTATATTTTTTTATTAAAAGCAGTTCAATACAATCTAATTATTATTAATATTTTAAATTTACAAAATACAAATAATTATACATATGTAATCAAAGTATTAGATATAATAAAAGTTATAACTAATAAACTGCATTAGCTAAGCACAAACTAATGACCTTTTCTTTTATCATTAAGGGTGTGTTTTTGGACAAGTGAAAAGTTAATGAAAAAATTGTAGAGACAGTGAAAATAATAATGAAAATTTAAAAAAAAATGTAAAAGTAGGAATGCTTGAAAATTGTCATAATAATTTTCAAATTTTTATAAAAAAACATAAAAAAGAGCTGCAAAAGTTGCTAATTTTACTTTTAACCTATAAAAATTTTATAGTTGACTTCAAAAAAATTAAAAATAAAAATAGTTTTTAAAAAATTAGTTTCAATTTAAATTAAAATCACTTTATATAAATTATTACAATCATTAATATCTTAATATTTAAAATTGCTGACAAATGACTAATTGACTCAATAACATGATTTCCACATATGCAGTGTTAAAATATGAGATTGAAAATTTTAAATCTTACAAACTCCTGTAAATATATGTGTATAAATATAAATATAAATATATATATATATCTAAAACCACTTGAGATTACTTATATATGGCCCAAATTGCGTGGCTCATTGTTGCCATTAAGAGAACAAAAGAAAGGAGAAACATTCCAGAACCTTTACAGCCAATATATCCATTCATGTCTATATTGATGTGTATATATATATATATTTATATTATATAATACCTATATGTATGTATGATGTATGTATAGCATATGCCTAGAATGGAAGCTAGCAAAAAGCTAGAGAGAGAGAGTAGAGTACAGATAGAGGTGCAATGAGTATGTACTTTGAACCTTAACAAAATTAATTAATTTCAATAGAGTTTTATAGTCCTACGTAAGATATCTGAAGTGTTTCCATTTCAATTAATTTGTAATATGTATGTGTATGATATACAGTCCTAAATTAAGAATAAATATATATTTTGTGGGCATAAGAATCTTATCTTAATTGATTATTATAATGTCAGCGGGAGAATTAACCGCACGCTCGAACCGGAAGCCGAAAGGTTCCAATTATATGGTTCCACCAACCAGCAGCTTTTCAGACCACCTCCTCCAGTCCACCCACCACAATCTACACATACGCTCCACTCTATTGCCAGCTAGCCCAATACCCAATTAACATTTTTTTCTTCTTCACAAGGGTTCAAATTCTTAATCTCTCACATTATATGATAGATTTATGATATTGAACTACAAACTACTCGAATAATTACATATATTCTCTTTATATATATATATATATAATTAGGTAAACCTACAATTACAATTGTTTCAAAGGATTTTTTGTATCACATAGTGCCTGATTTATTATTTTCTTTCGTATGCAGAAATATTAATTTATCCAGCAACATTATCTTTATATCTTTAAATGTAAATTTTGAAGTTTGAATTTTAATGAATTTTAAGTGTGCATTTGTATATGCAAAATTGAAAAACACTTTTTTCTTCCTTGTGGACATTTTAATTTCAAATACTTTTTCTAAATATATATGATGTTGATAATTTGAAAAAGCATTCTTAATAAGTTGATTAACTTGCTAAGGATCTATGTCTTTTTTGTACAAATTGATTTAATCGAACTAACTCATGTCGATTTGTAACTCATGGTATCCTATTAATTGAACTTTGTATGCTTCCATGGGACGCAACTTATAAATAGCTTCATTTAGATATTTACGGCAAAAATAAAAATTATGATCGCTCAAAAAAATATCCTTAATAACATGATAAAAGTTATTCATTTAATAATGCTATTAGTAATAATTTTCGCGTTCACTTATTTTTTATCATTAGTATATATATTTTTTGTAATGTTAAAGATTAAATAAAAATTATCATTATTTAGTTCACATTATTAGTGAATTTTTTTTTTTTCATTTATATACACATACCAGGCATCTATCACTAACTTTCAATCATACACTCTATCTTCAAGACTTATACTATTTGACCAAAGGCTACTCGACTAGTGATACTTTTTGTATTATCACTCAATATTTATCATTAATATTATACAATTTTTATTTATTTATATACACACACACTCATATTAGGAGTTCGGCCCCAACGAATTCATAACCTCCTACATTATATAGGAAACTTATGTCATTGGACCCCAGGCCACTCGGCATCACTAATATTATACTTCTTTGTAAGAGTTGCAGTGCACCAATGAAAGCACATTACTCAAAAAGATTAGATAACATATAAGGCAAAATTCAAGTGGTAAGATTTTCAAGTTCCGATATTAATTCCCCGATCACGAAGTCTGACAACAAAAATTGAATTCGTCATATCTGGCAGTTGGTAATTGGTATTAAGTAATTTTGAAAAGATATCTAGCTTGAGATAATTACAATTCTAACACCATTTTATCCGATATAGCCCTGAGATGGTTGGTTAAAATAAAAGGTTTTACGGCTCCAAAAATATGTGAAAACTCGATTTTTGAGAGGCCGAGTGAAGCTAAGGTGTTTGGTTTTATTTTCAGCACTCATTTTCATTTCCGACCATTTCTAAAAATTGAAAAGGTAATTATAATTTTAAAATAAAAATAAAAATATATTTGGATAAATTGTTGGAAAGTAATAATTAGAGTATGTATATGATTGAAAAGATAGTTGTTTTATATTTTTTATGTTTAAAAAAATTATTTTTTAAAACATATATGTATATTTTATTAATTTTAAAATGGTAGCGGATATTTTATGTCAAATCAAATTTAAATTTGATTGATATAATAATAGGATAATGGAGTAGGTTTAGAAAGAGTTTGAAAATGAAAATAGGAATAGTTTGAGTAAAAATAGGGAAAAAATGATAATTTTTAATTTTTATTTGTATAATTTTAATGATATATATACGTATATAATGTTTTGAAAAGGTGTTTTGAATATTTCTTAGGGATCATTTGGTTTCATTGTCATAAGCCATTTTCACATTTGATATTATTTGTTCATACATATTTTCATCTAACATATTTTCATTTGTATTCTCATATCACATTTTCAATAATTTATATCTATTTTCTTTATAACTTATATATATTTTCTCTTTATTTTTTTTATTATTATCTCTCCATCTACAACCTACAAAAATGCAAATAATCAGTACTTTTCTAACAACTTATTCAAATAAAAATTTATTTTCAATTCATTTTCTATAACAACATTTGCAAATTTTAAAAATATTAAAAATAAAAAATGAAAACAAAAACATAATCGGACGGGACCTTTGTATTTTGGATAATGAAATTAGAGAATCTATTGTTATATTTGATATTATTTTTGGAGTTCAAAAATATTTTAGGATATTTTAGACAGGCCCAGTGTAAAAGCTGTGTGTTTATATCATGAAAATTTCACCAATTATATAAAAGGTAGAAAAATAAAAGCAATCTTTTTGGCAGGCCATATCAGCTCCTTTTTGACAGAGGGATGGCTAAAAGTTATACAATAAACTATTTTCATATATTATGAGTTAATAATTGAAATCTGAAAACTATTCATTCCCGAGAAATCCGTACCATCTTGGTTCCATACCTTCCATGATCAAGGAAGTCTTGCACCCACGTACTAACTGCCGCCCAATGCATCGGTTTACGCATACCGATCCATCCAATCAACAGCCCCCACCCATTGGGTTGGTTCGTTTTTATTTTTTGAACTCATTTTTATTTTTACTGAAAATAAAAATAAAGTCATCAAATTTTTTTTTTCTATTTTTATATATATTTTTATTCTCAAAATATTTTTTCAGATAAATTTTTATACTTTCTTTTTATTTTTATTTTTATTTTTATTTTTTATCACTTTTTATTTTTTTTCTACTCATATTTGCATAACTTTTAATACAAAAATACTATATTTTTCAAATACAACTCATTTTCAACCCTACGTAATTATTACATTTTAAACAAAATATCCAAACATTTCATTTTCAAAAATACTTTTATAACTAAATTTTTATTATTCTTTTTAACTAAAAAATAAAAATACCTTCAGAAAATAAATTCAAACGGTCTATTACCCTCTCGAAGAGAAATACGTCTTGGACTATAATTTATAGTGATTGGATGGCAATGCATTATTGTATACTTTCATTATTTATAATAATATATTTTTAGTTAATTCTAAAGCCTACTAACCACATAACGTGTAGATTTCTCATTATCAATGATTGTGATGTTCTCCCATGGCTACTTTATATTATAAACTATCAATCTTGATTAATAATCGCGGGACAACAGAGATTATGAGAAGATTGAGTGAATGTTGTATAATCTTCAAATTTATTTAATCTGCTAGATTAAGAGTAGTATATGCTATGATAATAATCAAATATTCTCCTTTGATATTTGATAGTGAAATGAAAATTATGTTAAAATTTCAAAAGTTCTTCCACATCAGGTGAAGTCTTAAAATTTATACGTAATTTTAACTTTTCAAACAAAAGGATGAGATTAGTTAATTTGATAGTCTATCTAAGATTTGATTAGCTTCTTATTACATATACGGAGAGAATTCAGAGATAATTTCATGCAAAACCATCCCCCTGATCTTCAAAATCAAGTAATTTACACATCGCTATTTGGCCTAACATCACCAATTCGCCCAAATTAAGTGTAATATGCAAATATTATTATGTAATTTCATCATTTATAATGATGAATTTTTTGTTAATTTTAGAATTTGTTGTCACAAACCAACATAATTATCGATGAAGGTTGAATCCGCTGGTAATTGGATTGGGTAGATGTTTTGATGAAGTTCGACCTCTCTAGCCGATATACGAATGTAAGTAGGCTAAGTCTTGCAATCACTAGTAAACGTCAGGCTAGCCGAAAAGTCCTCGGCTTAGGCACTCTGACATTCAGGTCAATACGGGTCAACTAAATAATATGAAAAGTAGAATAATAGCTTTGTGTATTTATGATAGCATACCTTTGAGAGGCTAGAGTAGGGGTATTTATAGCTTTGTCCTAGTGGGGATTTGTTTGGGATGCCCTTGACATGCTGGAAGGATCATTGTCCTTGCATGAGAGGCATTTAGTCATCTCCCACTTCTGTACTATTCCAAGTGGCTGCCCTCCAAGTTTTAGGGACAGAATAGGATACTGTTAACACACATCCTCCCTACCATGGCAGCATGGGCGGTATTGGGGCCGGCATGCTCCATTAATGCGGAGGCATGCCGCCTGTCAGGGTATTTAATACGGCAGAGTCGATACTGTTCATCATTGACCTCTCTGATCGGACGAATGATCGACCTAATAGCGGACTAGCAAGTGTAGCAGTATGATCGAGATATCAACCCGTAGTCTTGTATGAAGCTTGGTCGAGTGCTCGTCTGTTTGGGTACACCGTCAATCTGTGAGGTCGACTAGGGTCAGTGGTGCCGTTGGGCCCTGGGTACAAAATGGGTCTGGTGCTACATCCTCAGGCCCGCAGTGTTTGGGCCAAGCCCCTTGGGCTGTCCCATATCATGAGTCCCCCCTACTTCTGAATGTTGAACGAGAGGATCAACGAGAAGGATTAAAGAGTAGTTTGTTGGGCGGTTCCATGGATCGACGAGGATTTCGTGCATTAAATGAGCGGTTACATTGTGTTGCGCGTGCCGTGGGACAACAGTTACAGCATTATTACAACCACTTAGATTCCCGTGCTTGTGCTCCTATAAATATGCACTGTGAAAATAGCCATTTTTACTTTTACTGCTTTTGCGTCTGGTCGAGCATCTAGCCAACCGCTTTTGCTGCTAATATCTTCCGCTCTTAGATCATCAATACAGTAAGTGCCTTCTTTCTTTCTGCTTAGTGTCCTTAGCTTTATTGTCATAATGTTGCATTTATCTGGTTCTGAAGGTAGCCATGGGAAGGATAGTGAGGCTACTCATTCTGATAGGCCTGGGGGTTTGTCTAAAGAGTCAAGTAGCTCGTCGAGCGATAGCTCGAGCTCCAGTAGCTCGTCGAGCGATCGCGGGGGTGATGAAGCTGGGCCGAGTCAAGTTCCTCCATCACGGGGTCGGTTATTCACCCTAAACCATTATAGCGAGATAGTGTCAACCATTACCCTTGTTGATTTAAGATGTATTAGGCAGTTATAAAATATTTTTCCTGAGTATGAACTATTGACACCTGGGGCGGGCTGTATTACTGTGTTTGATAATGCTTTTAAGTGTGGCCTTAGATTTTCTTTAGGTGTGGATATAGTTGACCTGCTCGAGGGCCTGCAAGTGTATATAACCCAATTGTTGCCGAACTATTTTTCGACTATCTACAGTTTTATTATTTTGATGCACCTTTTCGACCAGCCAGGAAACTTTGATAATTTTTCGAACCTTTTCCATCTTCCTATGTCACGCAAGTTGGGTAGCACCGACGAGTGTGGTTTCTATTACCTGACTATTCGGCCTCATCGTAAATTCCTCATAACCCCAAACTCTTTTTATGGACAAGAATGGAAAAGGTGTTACATGTTTGTTCGAGTTGTTGGGAGGTTCAATATTCCGAGGAACTGGTAGATGGGGCATGTCGAGATGCTTGGTAACCTGACTTCGACTTGGCCCAACACATTCAGAAGGGACCTGGTCGAGTTTGGTCAGATGGAGGCCTTGGTGTTTATCAAGGAGAGGAGTTTGGTGTTGGCTGGGTTGTCACTCGCCCCATTAAATTTACCTGCTGACGACCGACTAGGTAGATTGTGTTGTTTGCAGTTTGTTGTTTTTTCTATTTTTCTATTCGTCTTTAACCTAGTTTATTATGTTGCTTGGCAGATTGCGATG
Organism: Jacaranda mimosifolia; assembly: GCA_018894105.1. NCBI lineage: Eukaryota > Viridiplantae > Streptophyta > Magnoliopsida > Lamiales > Bignoniaceae > Jacaranda > Jacaranda mimosifolia. The sequence continues at coordinate 24,426,117 of CM032131.1, read as the reverse complement.
AGATCATGAACCACTCGAGGGCTGAGGTATTAGCCAGGGCTTTGAGGAACCAACAACGCTGCCAGGCGACGGCGGCTCGTTAAGCAGCTACGGTGGTCGATGCACCTCAGCTGGAGGCAATGATACCTTCACCGTCGCCAACTCCCTCTCCCGCTCGACCCATTACCACTACAGGCAGTAGCCTGATCGATCGAGGCAAAAGAGCGATGGTAGAGCAAATGGGACTTGCTTCGAAGAGGACCGCCGCAGAGAAGGGGAAATTAAGGGTTGCGTGGTCAAGCCAACCAATAGGGAACGACCTATTCGGGCCACATGGGGATGATTTGATGTTTCACTTGCCCAAACTGCCATCACCTAAGTTTGGTACTGAGCCAAGTATGGCCGTACATAACTTGCTATCGACGAAAATGGTAGGGTCGACGAACGCTGCCCCTCTAAAGGTGCTACTGGCTGGGCAATTCTTGGCCGACCAGAGCAAGCTGATGGTTCTAAGCCAGGATGCTGCTCTTCGGTCGCTGGCTTACCGTTCCAACATGGTAAGGCTTTGGTCGAGAATATTACATTGCTTAATATTACTTTCTCGTCGAATATTTATATTTTTACAATATTGCTGTTTTTCAGGTCGGCCAATTGGGATATCATTTTTATAGGCAGTCAGAACTAACTTTGGCTGATTGCGAGCACCTGCAGGCCGACAAGATGCGGAGACTCTCAGGGCTCAGCTCGAATCCTCACAAATGAGAGTCGAGGAGCTGAACAGGCCGCTCCAAGTGAGGGATGACCAGTTGGTTACCTTTGTCAAGGAGAGGACCAGGATGGACGAGCTGTTAAAATAGGCTCAGTTGGATGGACAGGTCACTTACAACTCTGGTCGATCCGTGGCTTGAAACGCTGCCCTTGATGAGGCTCGAGCTGAGTTCTACCGGAAGCTTCTGCTGATACGACAGGAGGTAGTGTAGCAATTTATGCTGAGCTCGATGTTTCAGGATACGAGCATTGTGCTTGCGCTCGACGATGCTTGCAATTCTTTCAAGAAGGCCCTTAAACAGCTGCATTTTCTAGGCTACTCCTTTTAACCAGAAGACAGGCATCGCCTAAGTCACCTACTCAATAAGCAGCTATAGCCCTATCCAGAGGACGACAGAGATGCTGAGGGTGAAGGTGTGGACGCCACTGTGGCCGAGGGGGTCGCGGAGGTTCCACCATTTGTACCTTTGACGGATGAACAAAGGAGGTGGGCCGAGATCGAGAACTGGTTCGAGGCAATTGCTAAATAATTTGACTTTGCCAACGACATCATGTTCCAGGTTAAGGAAGGAGTGGTCGATGCAACCCCATACCTTCCTCCTATGGACGGGCGCTTCTTAAGCGACGTGGCTAGTCTTTCTCAGCTGGCGACCGCTACTGTCCCTGTTGCAGTTGCCATGCTTGAGCCAGTTCCCATTGCAATCCCCTCGAGCGATGAGCTCAAGCAAGCCATTGATGAGGGCGCTCGAGCTGCGTGTGATAAGGGTGCCGGGTCAAGCTGACGTTGTTGCTGTTTAAATGGTGTAGTTGTTGTTTTGGGGGTTTGTTTTTGGTGACTAATTTGGACAATCTTTCATTATGTATAATGAATATTTTCTGCAATTGAGCAAGTGTTTTCTCAGGCTTTTTACCTTAACTGTCTTAATTTTATCGCATAAATGAATTTGCCTATTTGCCGAGATTAACTCAAGGTCCTTATCAAGTAAATTGTAACTAACATGCAATTTGATGAATCAGAGACAGTGATCTGTCACCTCGCGTGCACAATTAAGTGAGATAATTAACAACCTTTACGATTGCAAACTATTGCACCAATTGCTCGGTTAGACAAAGTAATTAATGATAAACTTGAAGTAATTTAGCGACTACGGTGTCGACTATGTGGTCTTGGTTGCGAAGCCTTGGCTTGGCGGCTAGAAGCCTGCTTGGTCGCCTACAGGGTTGACTAGGAATAGTCGATTTGTGTAAGCTTTGCATTTACAGAATATGTCGTAACGTTTTATTACTGCTAGGGAATACAACGAAGGCCAATGGCCGTTTACACATAGAATCTCTTTAGGTTTACGGCGTTCCAAGGTCGTGGTAGTTCGTTGCCTCTTGTGTCTGCTAATTGGTAGGCGTTGTGCTTTTATGGCTATTCGCGGCTGGAATGTGATGGCGAACTCCCCAAGCTCGATGGCCCACTTGGTGAGTCGACTTGATGTATTAGGCTTCGACAACACCTGCTTTAATGGTTGATTCATCAAAACCACGATCACATAGGACTGAAAGTAAGGTCATAGCTTTCATGCTACAGTAACGATGGTGAGAGCGAACTTCTCAATCTCCAAATAATTGTGTTCGGGACCGTGTAAAGCTTTACTGCAATAATACATCGGACGGTGAGACTCGTCTCTTGTCGATGCCAATACTGAACTGATCGAGGCAGTGGATATGGCCTGATAAAGTTGTAGTACTTCTGCCAACTTGAGTTTGGTGAGTATAGGCGGTGAAGACAAGTATTGCTTGAGCTTTACCAAGGCCTGATCGCACTACTGAGTCTACTGACACCCTGATTTCTTCGTATTTTTGAGTATTTTGAAGAAATGGAGGCTCTTGTCGGCCAGCCTTGCAATAAACCTACCGAGGGCTATGATCCTGCCGACCAGGCGTTGTATATCTCGAATAGTACAAGGCGGGGCAATGTCTAGAATTGCTTATATCCTATGTGGGTTTAGCTCAATCCTTCTTTGACTGACCATATATCCAAGGAACTTCCCCCCGCGAACTCCAAATATGCACTTATTGAGGTTGAGCTTCATGCCAAAGGCCCTTAGTATGGAAAATGTGTGGTCGAGGTCGACGAGGTGGTCCTCGGCTTTCTCAATTTTGACAATCATATCATCGATGTAGACCTCTATTGATCTCCCGATCTCCTTCTTGAACATAAAGTTGATCAGTCTTTGGTACGTTGCTCCCACATTTTTAAGCCCAAAGGGCATAACTAAAAAGTAATATACTCTATTGGGGACGACGAAAGAGGTCTTGTCTCTATTCTCGAGTGCCATAAATATTTGATAATAGCCCTGGAAGGCATCCATCATGCTCAACGGTTCACATCTAGCAGTAGAATCTACTAACAAATCTATAGAAGCAAGTGGTAAGATCCTTAGGGAAGCTTTATTTAAATCAGTGAAATCGTTACACATTTGCCATTTTCCCCCATTCTTGGGGATGAGTACAACATTACAAAGCCAAGAGGGGTACTGAATTTCTACAATATATCCTGCCTCTAAAAGCTTGTTGACCTCTTCTTCGATGATTTGGGACCTCTCAACATTAAACGTTCTTATCTTTTGTCATACTGGCTTGTGGGCGAGGTCCACATTGAGTCAATGGATAATGACGCTTAGGTCGATTCCTTAGAGTTCGGTAGTTTTATAAGCGAACATATCGATGTTTCGCCAAAGAAAATTGACCATAAGGCATTCCAGGCGATCGCCCATATCACTTCCGACCCAAGTGGTCTTGTTGGGGTTTTTGGGTTCCATCTCGATTATTTTGAACTCCCCAACGGGCTCGACCCAGGTGTCTTCCAACTTTCTCTTCTTAGATGAAGGTCCCTCCTTGGGTTTCACTACAAGGGCGTCCCTCGTGGGCTTCAATTAAGGTCACTTCTTCTGCTCGTTGGACTCAATGGAAATGGTATAGTAGCGCCATGCGTCTTTAAGATTGCACAAAAGTTCACCTATTCCTGCTGGGGTTGGGAACTTAATCTTCATGTGGTAAATGGAGACGATGGCCCTAAAGTCGTTTAGGGCTGGTTGACCAATGATGACATTGTAGGAGAATAGAGCATCGACCACCCAATAGTTGATCATTAAGGTTCTGCTTTGGGGACCTTATCCAAATGTTGTGGAGAGGTTGATAGATCTTTCCGAAATGATCTCAGACCCTCCAAATTCGACTAGCGGTGTTCTAACTGGATCAAACTTTAATTCTCCCAGATTCATTCTATTTAGTGTGGACAAGAACATTATGTTCACGGAGCTGCCATTGTTGACCAATATCTTTCTGACCTTGAAGTTAGCTATTTGAAGTGTTACCACCATGGGACAGTTTATTTTTCTGTTAACTCCCTTGTTCTCAATATGGTCGAGGTCGGAGTCGGTGAAAGAGGTTGGCTCTGCGCTGGTTGAGAGCTGAAAAATCATCTTGACCTTGGCGGATTTTGTGGACTCTAGCTTTCTCTGAGTTTGCTTCCTTGAGGACCTGGAATCCCCCCCAGTAGGACCTCTCACGATCATGTCAATGACTCCTCGAATGGGCATGTGGGGTTCTTGGACAGGTCTTTTTCCTTTGTCTTCTTTCCTAGGGTTGGCCGACCTTTCTCTACGAGGAGTTCGGTCGGTTTTGCCCTCTTCATGCCTGGCCTGCTCGTCGATATATTTTTTTAGATGGCCCTGCCTGATCAGTCTTTCGATCTCATCATGCAAGTTGAAGCAATCTTCTGTGTCATGCCTTTTTCGCTTATGGAAATGGCAGTATTTTTTTAATTTTTCCATGACTTCTGTCTCGGTGAGCTTCTTGGGCCTTTTGAGCAGGTTGTCATGCTAAATAGCAAACAACACCTCTTTTCTCGAGAGGTTGAGTAGAGTGTAATCATGGAAGAGTTTTATAGGGGATCGACGTCCTTCTCTGACCTGAAGGTCATCTTTCTCCTTATTTTTCCTCTTGTCGACCTCCAGATTGCCATATTTCAACTTGTTCATTTTCTCTTGGGTCATGCACCTTTCTACGAGGTCGAGGAGCTCCTCCATCAACCCAGGCTATTTGCATCCCAAAGCATTGGCACATTCCTTGTGTCTGAGGCCAAGAATAACAGTTCAATCAGGAATTTAATTCTTGGGCTATCGATCTTCAACACCTCCGTGTTGAATCTGGTAAAAAAGTCTCCGAGGGATTCTTCCTCGTTTTGCTTCACCGTGTGCAAATGGGTGTAAGGGAGTTTTGCTTTCCTTCTGCTCGCAAATTGGTGCAAAAATTTGTCGCACAAAGGGTCATACAAATATATCGACGCTGGTTCCAGTTTCACAAACCAATCAAGTGATATCCCTTGAAAGGTGATCACCAGCATCTTGGTATGGATGTACTCGTTGTGTCCATGCAGCTGCATCATGTGCTCAAACTACATTAGGTGTTCATTCGGGTCAGTCAAGCCATCATATCTAGGCAAGTCGGTCAGGATCTTGGCGTCGATAGCAATGCGCTCTTCGATGATATCTTTGATGAAGAAGGAGTCTCTCTCTCTTCGGAACCTCTGTGGTCCCTCTTGATGGGGAAACCTTTCCATGTTTCTCCTCGAGATCTCTTCTAGTCGTCGGTTTAGCTACTGGACCTGGTGGGACACTTCCTCTCATTCCTTCCTGTCAGCCTAGGATGCATTTCTATTTGTGTGGGGTCTCGAGCGTTCGACCTTATTGCGCTGCGGGACTCGAATAGGTCGAATGTCATGGTCGACAGAATCTGCCACCTCTTCGCGAGGCAGTGGTCGGGTCATTTCTCTTGAAAAACGGCATGGGCTTATTTTGCGTCTTGAGGTTAGCCTTCTGGGTTCTAGTTGCTCTAGGTTTTCTCTTGGTTGTCTCTCCTCCGAAGCCGCAGGTTGCGATATTGCACTAGTTGCTAGCTCCGATTGAACGGTATGTCAGTTCAATGTCGCTGATAGTTGAGCTGAAATCTGTTCGTTGATGAGCTGCATCAATTGGGGCATGGTCAAGGTGACCACCTATTCTGGCGGGACGCTCAACCCTGGGGCGCCAACTTTATGTTGAGGTCCAGGGGGAGAGATGGATCTTCTATTTTTTTCTCCTCAGGGGGATAGCCTAGTGTTTACCATTTTCAATAACGAACTCGTAGTTTCCCACAGACGGTACCAAATGATGAGGGTTGAATACGTTAGTGACTGGATTGGGTAGATGTTTTGATGAAGTTCGACCTCTCTAGTCAATATACGAATGTAGGTGGGCTGAGTCCTGCAATCACTAGCAAACATCAGTCTAAGCTGATAAACTCTCGGCTTAGGTACTACGACGCTCAAGTCACGGCTCGACTAGATAATATGAGTGGCAAAGTAAGGGCTTTTTGTATTTATAATAGCTTACCTTTGAGAAGTTGGAGTGGGGATATTTATAGCCTTCTCCAAGTAGGGATTTATCTGGGATGCCCTTGACATGTTGGAAGGATCATTGTCCTTGCATGAGGAGCATTTGGTCATCTCCCATTTCTATACTATTCTAGGTGGCCGCCTCTCCAGGTTTTAGGGACAGAGTAGGACACTGTTGAAGCGCATCTTCCCTAGCGTGGCAGTATGGGCGGTACTGGGGCGGCATGTGCCATTAATGCGGAGGCATGCCGCCTGTCAAGGTATTTAATGTGGTAGAGTCGGTACTGTCCATCGTCGACCTCCCTGGTCGGACGAATGATCGACCTGATAGCAGACTGGCAAGCATAGCGGTACGGTAGAGATATCGACCTACAGTCTTGTATAAGGCCTAGTCGAGTGCTCGTCTGTTTGGATACACCGTCTATCTGTGAGGTCGACTAGAGTCGGTGGCGCCGTTGGGCCCCGAGTACAAGATGAGCCTGGTGCTACATCCTTGGACTCGCGGTATTTGGGCCAAGTCCATTGGGTTATCCCATATCAATTATGATGTTCTATAATCTAAAAAACACTTGCTAAAAAAGTTCATTCACATTTCTGGTGATGATATATGTTGCAATTACAGAGACCTTATATGTAGTCAACAACCAAATTTCATATTAAGACACATTATTTGTCTTCCCAATCTTCGACACAAAAAAGAGATTTAGAAAATTCATTTTCTTGTGCTGAAAATGTCGTGATTAGAATGCAAACGAGTTGAGCCAACTCGCGAGCCTCACAAGCCAAGTTCGAGCTCTAATTCGAGCCAATCTCGAGCCTGTTATAGAATTTGCTATTTAGAGAACTGAGAGAAATGGGGTTCTTTTCTAATTTCCTCTATGCATGCTCAGCCAGCCTTAACATTATTAATTAATTCTAAACCATAGAATTAGATAATTAATTATGAGCACAAGACATGCTTTCGAGCAAGCCCTTGACCGGATCAAGAGGCACAATCATGTACTTAACGACCTTTATTCGAACACCACAATTGGCGGGTAAGATGTTGACGGCTTAAATTAGTCTTTGTCCTAATAATTTCCTTTAGATTATGATATTTTTCAGTTGAAACAAATGATTGATTTATGCAGTCTTTGCTATTCAAAGGAGGAAGATAATTATTAAACCAGGACTCTCAAATGTGAATTGCTAGTACATAAGTTGACAAACAAAACAAAATTGGAATTAACTATAAAAATTTCTTTCAAGATTTTAAATTAATGATCTTCATTTCACCAAATTCCAATTCCATAATATTAATGTACACTTGATTATACACCTGTTTTTGTAAGTGCAGAACTCTTAAAAAGGAAAAGGAAAGAGGAAAAAAAAAAAAGTCGATGACCATTCTTCTTATGGTGAGGTGGAAGCTCCATAACTAAAAATGTTTTCAGTTTAAATTCCATTTATTAATGCAAAAATTAATTAGTGTAGTTCTGATTATTTTTGCACTTTGGATCCTTTACTCCATTTCTTATTTTATCTCCTATTCTAACTTAATATATATATATATATACGTCATGTGTATATAATTTATAATTAATTATTTTTATAAGAAAATATTTAATACATATACCATACGTAATTCATGAAATGGAATAAGAGATGGAACATGGAATGAAATAAAAATCTAAGCTATTTATTTTCTATATCTTTATTTTGAAAGATATAGTTATTTATACTTTAGTTTAAATACTAACGTAATCATTGAAATGATATCATTATTCTCTATATAAAAAAAAGTAAAAAAAATATAAACTCATCTAAACCAACTGAAAATCTTAAATATCATCAATTGTAAAATATTGATTTGTTGAGAGGGGAAAAAAAAAAAAAAAAAAGAACCTCATCTATAACATGAATGCCAAGAAAATCTAGAGATGCCATGATCACAATCACACCGGCAAAGATCCTCTGATAATCCCTTTTCACCAGAAGAGAGACAGAGAAAGAGAGGATATGAGAGGTAGGTCAAATTATATAAATTATGAAGGAAAAGGTTAACCAAACAAATATTCCAACCAAACTACTACTTTTTCATCACAATTCAAATACTTTGATAGTAATATAGCCTGTCAACTAGAAAAGATATGCCCTTACAGTTTAAATTCGCGTATATATATAAATAAAAAAAGAAAGAAAGAACCAAAGAAAGCACGTTAGGAGTCCAGATTACACGGGAAATATTGTCACAACCATCTCTGTATTCTTCTGATTATAAAATCCATCTGCACATGGGAGGAAGATACAACTCAGACCATCATCTACCAACCTAAAATCTCTCATCTATATATATATATATAATACATTTCTTTTGTGTGCTGCTTTCATTTTCATTTGGATTTTATAGTAGGGACCATTGAAGGAATATATATAGGGCTAGCTAGTTTATGAAATTAAACAACATCATATAACATATACCCTATGTTGATCCCACTCAGATATGTGCATCACCTCCCATAAATCTTCACACACAAATAGGGATGGTGTATACCAATCATAAGGGCATGACCATAATGGAAGAATGTTTATTACAACTGCATCCCATTGTGACTGTCCATGTCATTTGACCGATATGCTTTTATTTTCATTTTCTGTTTTCTGTATTTTCAAAAAATGAACAATTAATTATGATTTTGAAAATAAAAATGAGTATTTAAAAATATTATTTGAAAATAACAATGAGAAAAGGTAAAGTAAATTTTAGGTGATTTATATTCTTTTTATATTTAAAAAAAACATATATATTTTATTAATTTCAAAATAAATAGTAAGGTTTTTTATATCAAATTTAATTTGAATTTAATTAATATGATAATAAGATAATAGAGTGGGTTAAGAGAAATTGAAATTGACAATGAAAAATATATCCTGTTGAAAAGCGTATAAATTGATAGTTTTTAATTTTCAAATAGTGACGCAAATGAAAAGAATTTATTTAAAATATAAACACACAGAGAAACGGAACTGCTTGCTTCTGCCCATCTTGAACCATATAAAAATCCCCCCAAAAAATAGGGCATAAGTCTTGGACCCCCCAACAACAAGGGTTCCCCGCAGCAGATGCATCCTACGTACAATTTTCAAATATAGTTTCATCAAATCTCATCCCTCTGGTAGACCCAAAAATTCTTAGCTGGAACTGAAAGGGATTGTTCACCAAAAGCTAAAAGCAATTAGGCATCCCCCACTATCGAATTTGCGTATTCCACATTCAATGTTTTTTGACAAACCACAATCAAATACCACCACACTTTAGTGTGACCAAGTTCTTATACAATGATGATATGTATGAGGAGACCACGAGTAACGGTATTCAGAAGTATTATTCCGACAGACAGTTACAGTCTAGCATAATTGTCTCAACTAAATTATCCTCAATTTTTAAGAAGATTAAACAGAAAAAAATTCACTCATATAAAGTGTATAACGAGTTATTGCAGTAGAAAGAAGGATAAGTTCTTGCAGCATTATCAGGAACAATAGCGGTTAATTACATAGGCAAGTACAAATCTCAACCAGAGCCCTAATATCTAACACATTATAGCACTTAAATAGCAAGGACAGCATCCTAGTCAAACAACTGTTAATCCACATGATAACAACTTCACTTTGTCCACCTTTTTGTCATGCCCAATCCATATGATTCGCCCTGGGAAATTGATTTTGCATGCCATGTGTGATAGTCAGCAGAAAAACATGCAATGATCCTGCTTATCCTCATCCAAGAAAAGAAATATTGACAAAGCACAAGGTTGTTAGGGGGGTCTATTTCCTCAAATCTGGATGCAAAGGAAAAATGGTGAAAATGAGTAATAGTAAGCAAAATATTGAAGAATCAAATAAGCACATGAAAATAATGAGCTGTTCTAGGTGTGGCAAAAGCAGGTTTCTAGGGGTATCATAAAGATAAAATGTCTAGGCATCATACATAGACGTGGAGACACACCGTGCAATCCAAAAGCCATCAGGTGATCTTGACCATTTATTCGATGTATGGATCTCGAATTTTAGTGAGGAAAGCACACAAGGAAAATTAGTTTCTTACTTCAATGATGTAACTTTGTGACGTAGCCTTGTAATAACTCAAGACGAAAAACTAAAACATAGCAAGCATTAATGAGGACCGAAACCCTCCCATCCAACAAGCACAAGGACTTTATTAAGTCAAGACCAAATTCATTAAAGAAACATAATCCAAACCCTTCATCACAAAAGACAAGAAAAGGGCAGGCAAACTGAACAAACTGCCTCTAAGACAGTCCAGAAAGTTCGGCAGTTTGCAGAAATTTCAAGAACAATGGGAATGTCATTGACTCATGACACATAACTCATAAGAGGCAATTAGGAAAATACATGAAAATTTTGAAGCTTTCAGGAAAATGATATCTAATTCGAGTTAAATTTATATCTCAACAGACTCCAGTTGTCATTTACAAGTTCAAGACATACTGACCCAAATGCAAAGGACTGAAGGGGAAAAGAAAAAGAAATAACAATAATAATGGGATTGCATGGATAAAATACTGTAGTTCATGAAAATGGTGATTAAGTGAGAAAGGGAGATAGAGAGCAAGTATAGCAAGACTCATTAACAAGCATCAGAAGAACGATTACCTATGAAGTTCTGTTTCTTCAAAATGCAAGAGTGCAAGCCAGTACATCAACTTTCAATATGTTCTTTTCTCTTTTTCTTTGCCTTCTTAACCTGCTCGTCATTTTTCAATGAAGATATTTCCCTCTTCATCAACAATCTATCATTCTCTGACTTTTCATCTCCCTCTCCACTCTTCCACTTTTTAGTGGTTGTACTACAGCATAATTTTTAAGAAAGGAAATATTCAGTAAATTGGTCAAATGCAGATCGCAATACACCCTAGATAAACTTTATACAATTGCCAAAAATTTCAATCAGAACCTATCAACTTGAGCCCATTCATCCAAATTTTTATCCAACCATCGAGCACATCCAGTATTGTTCGCAGCCAAAGATCCTGATATATGAAGTATCTCTTCATCAAAGCTACAAGAAGAAGGCAGAATGAGTGAGCTCACAAAATTTACAGATTACAGCAAGAGAAAAAGCTTAGGACTGAACAAATCACCCAATTGATTTAAACAGAGACATGCTTTTTTTCAATTGACTGAATCCTAAATACATGGATTGCTGATGAAAACACCTACTATCGTACTCTGTTTTCCATCCAATGCTCCACAGAATGCCATAAAGAAACTTCAATGGAGTTATATTCTACAATCGTTAACTGAAAGATTGCTCTACTCATTATCATTAGTAGCTTCACTTTCTACAACAGAAGCGAATTTGATTGGAACTTATACTTGAGGCAACTTCTCAACCAACTAATTATGAGTTAATATCACGAAGAAATTATGATTCAATGTTGATTTATGCATATGGAAATTTGACATGTTCAAGGTTCAACAAAGATACTTCCCATAAAATTACCTAAGCAATCCCAAGTTACACAATCTTTTGGACTGGGGGTGCATACAAATGGTAGTTTTGTAATGGTGTAAGATGAAGACTTTTCCCAGTTAAAAAAAAAAATAGGGCCAGTTTCACTGCCAATATTTTAAGTGCTCATGCTGGGCTTTATAAATTAAGGGAAAGGCATCTTCAACTTCATTGTAAGTCAGTACAAGTGATTCCAAAATAAAGTGGCACAAAATTAGCCCATGAAGTGACTCAATGACCTAAATGAAATATTTGGAGAAACGTAAGTTCATTGTAAGACGGGAAAAGTGATTCCAAAAATAGCAGAAAAAGAGCATCTGAAGTAACTCAATAACCTAAATGAAATATTTGGAGAAGTATAAGGGCCTTCTTTGGACAATAGCAATGTTAACTGAAATCAGTATCCTAATATTGCAGTGCCAGGGAAATCATTTTTCCAGAACATCATAAAAAATATGTTATATGTGGCTAAACCCAATTCTTTCCCAAAATTATATGCAGAATGAGACGCAGCCTAGAAGTCGTGGGCTTAAGCACATCCTTCTGAGAGAGAATCTTCAAATAACGTTCATTTATCAGTTGGCTTTAATGTTTTCCTACTTCAGCACAGACACCTAATTGCTAATCCATATGTAGGAACCACACAATGCATAGTAATCAATCATGAATTAGTTATTATATCAAAATTTTACTTGCAAATATCTATTTCTGGAATATTGCAAGCAGACACATAAATTGATCTCAAAACTCATTTTCTTTTAGTTCAGTTCATCACTGAGAACAAAGAATTGGAAATTACACAGGCACTCTGCTTCAAAGATTTTAATGCGGAAAGGAAAATGGTAGGGAAAAGGAAAATAAAACCAAAGAAAATACAAAATTCCAAGCTTTTTTGGTTGTCTACGAAATACAATGGGGAGTAGGAGACCAATCAGTAAATAATCCTCTCCCTAGGCTTTTCTATCATTTTTCACACATTTCCCTATTATGTGAAATTTTTTATCAAATTTTCCATCTCAAGTACTATCCATATAAACTGAACAACCAAAATTGTTCCTACTCGCATTTTGTTTTCTTTCCCTCACTAAAATTCTCATAGAAAACAGGACGTAGTTAAATTTGAAGGAAAGCATAATTTCTTAAAAATGGAAACAATATTTCACCTCTTCACAGAAAACCGCAGAATAGTCCCAACTTTTATCTTATGTTTCTTGTGAGATCGGCTAACATATACGTGCTTCCCATGTTTCTGCAACACAATGAGCATACAGAAACACTGATTAAAACCTCTCAAACTCAGTGGTAGCTAATGTATCATCTTTCAAAATAATGAATTTACAATTTTATGCTTGAACTCATCGCGAATATCTTCATCTGCAATGAAAGCGGCTGAGAAACCAAGAACCACAGCATGAATTGACTGTGGAGTAATTTTAACCACCTCTCCCTCTGTCAAACATTTAAAAAAAATTAGTAAAACAGATCCACTCAACGTTTGCCATCTCATTTCATTAAACTTTACAGGACCTTTTATCCAAAAATAGTCAACACTATGGCACAGCATGCTAACCCTGCTATCCAAACACCCCACAACCCACAACACTCGCAACATGCGTGCGCTCGCGGGCCCAAAAAGGAGGGGGAAAAAAAAGGGAAGAAGCGCTAAATTACCTAAAAGCATGTTGGGCGTCGGATTAAAAAGCAACAATTTGGCTTTCAATTTCACGCCAAAATACGGATGAATTCCTGGTAAAATCTTCGCCAAATTTGTACAAATATTGGGATCATATGCCAATACAATTCCTTCAAAAGTCTCACTATACCTATAAGGAAGAAAAAAGGGCACAATATTTCAAGCAATTAAAATCCAGAAACTAACGCAACAAAGGGCAATATATGCAGAAAAGACTATGTAGAATCATTCATACTATGCCCTAAAAATGAAAGATAATAATTCAAACGCACCATAATAATAAAAACAATATTAGTTCACATCAAAACTTACGTGAAGAGCAAAGAACTGAGCTGGCTGAGGATGGCCTCGTTGGCACATTTACCCTTGGAAGGATGTAAATACACAATTAAATTTGCTTCGCATTCTTTCAGACCCTCCATTATGTTCAAATCAACAGAAATTTCGAGTTTTTCCTATTGTAGATTGCATTCGATTCGTGCTATTTAGGGTTTAAGGTAATTGAAAGATGAAACCCCTGAAAAACCCTAATTCTGTTCTTTTTTGGTACTGAGTTGGGCTGAGGTCAATGAAATTCTGTTTAATTATGTGGGCTAAAGCCCATAAAAAGTAGAAGGAAAACATGATTTTGACATTTTATTTGAATTTGGGTTAGGATGTTGGGCTCACAAAAAAACAGCCTAATTCAGACTCAACCTATGTTGAACACCTTTATAAATATATATATATATATATATATATATTTATACACACGCATGCACATCAAGAGCTCATTTGGGCTCGAACTTCTGACCTCCAACATTATATGGGAAACTTATGCCATTGGGTCATAGGCCACTCGGCAACCTATGTTGAACACTTGAACTTATGGAACTTAATTTAATTATTTAAACATGTATCTTAATTTGTTGTTTTTTCTAGTATTTTTATATAAAAGATATACATTAAATATATATTTTAAAAAATAAAGTAATGGATGAAATAAAAAAAAATAAAAATGCATATATAATACGCCTCCATAATGTGAAATAATGACTTGAAATAAAGAACGTAGAGTAATTTATTGTTCCTATCTTTGGCATATCTAAAATTTATTAACTTGATGCATAGTTAATAAATACAATGTTCAAAATATCCTTATACATCATTTATTTTACAGTGCAAATCATATAGCATTTATAATTTGATCACAATTCATCCTCTTACCATACATTTTATTAAGTATTCTCATCCCCTCTATATAAGTGAGTGGCATTTTATCCAATAATATTAATCTCATATATAAAATATAAGATTGAGAATTTGAATATAATATAGTCCTAACGTGCATGTGTACATATAAAAAAATTTCATCTAAGCAATTCTCATTTCTTTGAAAATCTTCTCATCTAGGGCTACTAATGGATCGGATTCGGATCGAATCATGCTGATACAAGTCCGAATCCGAAAGTAATATGTCATATTCAAATTCAATCCAAGATTTATTGGATATGTAGTTGGTATAACCATATTCGGATCAAAATAAAAGTCGAATATCTAAAAAAATCAAATTGAATATTTCAAAAATCATCATATATTTATTATTTTTCTAAAAATTTAGTAGAATCCAAATTCAAAACAATCATCTTTTAAAAAAAATACACAACAGATTAATGAATAAATTTTCAAGTCTATTGATCACTTAAAAGCAAATCATTATATTTTAGGCTCCGTTGCTGATAATAGTACTTGTTTGACATTATAAATACATAGTTATACTTGATTGTTCAATCAACTAACTATAAACTCAAAGTTTTATTTAAAAAAAAAAAAACGTCATTTTGATCAAATCGAAATTTGCGTTGTATTCTTGCCATATTATTGCATTCAGCTCCTACTCATTATTCTTCTTGCATCATTTTTTTTATAAAAATAGAGAAATAAGTGATGTAATTATGATGTAAATAAGCTCAAAATCTAACAATTTATATGAAAAACACCTAATTTGATATATTGTATAGGAGTTTATTACTTTCTTCATCCAAATATCCATATTGGCATTATTATAGGACCATGTGTATACATATGTATAAAACTAAATATATTCAATTTCGGATTATTAATGGATTGAATCAAGCCATATCCATATTCGCTTCAATTATTTCGAATTACGAACTTTTTTAATTGGATCATATTTGTCGAATTTTTTATTGATTAAAAATTTTAAATAATCAAATTAAATTTGAATTGAATTCAGATTAAAATCTACTCCATTGACAGCCATATTCTCATCCATCACCATATGTCACTTTGTCAATGGAAAAAATAAAGAGGGGGAAACAAAGAATGTAGCTTTTGTGTTGATGGTGGTAGGGTGGGAAAATGGAAAAGAGAATGCCCTTTACAATCCAAAAAGCCCAAAAAGTAGAGTCAAATATCGGTCCACAAATTTCATAAAATAGACAAAATGAAATTTCTCATAGATACAAGGACATGTCTCCTCGCATCCCTACATTGTACTCTGTTCTTATGTTTCCCTCTTTTGCCACGCCTATTTTTGGTTCTATCACTTTCAACTATCATGCTTGGGCCCCACTTGGTGTTTGCTTTTTCTTTATACTTCTCCTACTAGCCAGTTATTTTTTTTTATTTTTCCACCCTAATAAAATCTTATTATTATCGATATAATAACAATAATAATCTTAATCATTTGATTGTTCCTAAAAGGTTATGCTAAACCGACCATGGATATGATAACCCCCTTCCCCCAAAATTCCCTTAATCTCAATTGGGATATACTATAAAAACTAACTGAACTTGATCAACTTACTATGACCAAATTTATTTTTGAATATAAAAGTTTAATCATATCAAGATATTATTTTATTATTATACATTCATAAAAAATGACGTATTTTGAAAAAATAGTCGAATAGGTAAGAGAGGGAGTAGTCCATAGTTATTTAAGACATTTGACTCTTTTTATGCATGATATGATTATGTACCATTATAAACACAATCGAAGAGTTTTCAAAGAGGTATATAATTGTTGTTTCCACAGACAACGCAATAATAATGAACAAATCCATCACTAGACATGAAGAGGTTGAGAGTTTTCAACAATTTTTAAGTCATTCGTCTTCCCTCACCTTTTGACATGTCTTTTAAGGATAAAACTTCCACTAACGTGCAACGTATGTCGTTGAAAAAAAATTTTTAATTCAAATTGTTAAGCATTTTGATTTAATAGTGGATATGGTTAACATTAAATATTATAACATACCTACAAACACAAAAAGTGGACAATTATAATTACACATTTAATAATAGCATTAAAGTCACAACATAGAATTAATTAGCTTTTAATTTGTGCCACGGTCAATTATAACACACAATTGGCCTTTATCTTGTGCCACAGTCAATGGGGGTCAAAGCATGCTACATATCTTTGATTGCTTGGATTAAGATCTTCCCATAATCTTGTTAATATATATTATAATCTAATTACTAATAATTACCGAATGGTGGGTACTACTGTTTTCCATTATTATTTTTCGGCTACGTTTATTAAATCTTCCAATAATTAACCAATATATGTTGGATTACAGCAGTGCCACAATGATAACATAAATCTCAATTTTTTCAACCATGAAAATTATTGAAATTGACCAAATCATGATAATTATGCTTGGCGCCGTATTATTTAATTGGTGGTCTCAACCATAGCATATAATTTTGGCTAGTCATTCCAAGCTTTTATCATATCATGATGCTAATGCCATCATGATGTATGGATGGTGGATTATTGCATACTGATCAATTAAATGAATGAAATTATTTTTATGTTTATATGTTTGAAATTTAGAGTTTAAATTTAAATGGCTCAAAAGAAAAAAAGGGTACTACAAAAAATAGTATACTAATGGCAAAATAAAATTGTTATTAACTATATGCATTAAGCGACAATAATTATTATTTTGTCACCAGTAATATTTTGTAGGTGATGATAAATTTTATTTTGTCACAATATGGCTCAATTAGTGACAAAAACTAATATTTTAAGTTGTCGTCATTAAGAATTAGTAACACTTCTATGGTGACAACAAAATTTCCACTATAAATTGTGATAAGATTTTCTTTATCACTAAGTTGTCATCATATGTGTGCAACTAATTGTCAATGATAGCAACTTAAACACTATTATTGTCACTATTAAATACGATAATCATTAAAGTGACAAAATAAATTTTTTTTATCACCTAATATATGTAATTAATGATGACTTTTATATCGTCACTTATTATCTTATCAGTATCTTATTTTTTTTTAGTGGGTTTTATTCCTAATTCAATTCTTTGCATGGATTCTAAGTTTATTCATATTTCAACGCTAGTTTTAATGCGACAAGTCTATGAGACTATTTTTATTAATTTAGCATTCTGTTTCGAGTTGTATAACAATGTCTTTGTTTAGTCCTTAATTTTGGGATTTATCACGCGGGGAAGTTGCTTATAATAGATGGCAATTAAGTCATTGAAAACAAATTCCCCCTTTTGGGGGGCATCCTGTGGTATTCTAACTCAAATTAAATTATTTAGTTAATTTATTTAATGATATTATGTTAGTATTTTTATGTGCAAGATTTAAAATTTAAATTTTAATAAACTTTAAATACATGTATGCATGTATAACAAAAATAAAAATCAATCAAAGTAATATTTTGATAATTTAATTATATACCAAAATGCTACATCAAATGTCAATTCGATTAGTACGTTTGACTTACTAAATTTTTTCAGTATTTTAGTTTAATATTTTGATTAATAAAAAATTTGGTATTTGATATATATATATATATATATAGATAGATATTGGAAAAGAAGACATATTAGAGGCCCCATATACTGTTCCATGATTGCATTAGGGCTCGTTTGCTTAAAATGATGTGATTAGAAGTGATATATAAGCAAATGATATATTTTAAGCCCATTAAGATATAATATTTTAATTTTATGTTTGGTTGGTATGATTAATACATAAATAAATTAAAATATAATATATAAATTTACTATTATATCATTTATACTTTTAAATAAATTTTTCATAATTTCCTCATTCTTTCCCATTTTTAGGATCATGGTTTAATTGGAAATAAGATAAAAAATAGACACTATTAAATCTTTGTAATTCTTATCACACCTAATCAAGCAATCCCCCCTTGATCCATTTTCCAAAAGCAACAAGAAATAATGTAGGGCTTAGAATTTATCAAGGGTTTTTATCAATTGAAACAAACATTAAAAGAGGCCTGATTAGGTATGTATCACACCTAATCAAGCCAAGCAAACAAGGCTTTAATGTATTGCTTGGTTGTAAAATTGACAAAATGACCTTTTTGACATGTGGATTTGAAAAGATTAAAGATATTTAAATATATATACATATATATGTATTTTCAAAATAATTATTTTTTAACAACTTGTTGAAGAATGTGACACTCAAAATTTCACATTTTGTCATAACATAATATCAATTAAACAAGCCCTTAAAGTTTTAGATAATTTTTCTCAAGCTTCTAAGCTTCTAAAATAACAAGACGTACCTCTAACATCAAACAAGAAATATAATATTAATAAGAATATAAGAATTATCACTAATAATGTATATTAAAAAAATAATATTTTATTGTTAAAAAATTCATTAGTTTAGTAATAACAATCATGTTTAAGTTTTTAATTAACCTATGCATTATCACCACATTTAAGTATAGTGGTGTTTATTTTTTTATTTTTTTATTTTTGGGTTTCTCTTTCTTAATATAAAGTAGAATAATTAAAAACAAATTAATAGAGCAAGTAATTTTTTGGTTAAAGACTTTACTAATTCAAATATGAATATCTAGTTATACTCTTTAATAAGATTTTAGACGATTTTTAGAGTATTTTCACGTGATATTTTTAAAATATCTTTATTATAATTTTATAATCTTCATAATTACAATTTATACGTAGAGTGACTATCGTTTTCAACGCATTATTACTATTCTATAGCTCTACTGCTACCACTTTATTATAATTTTTTTTATTTATCTTAAAATTTAAATAAGTGCATGAAAATTATTAAACATATTGTATTATGTATATAGAAACCAATAATTTTTATTTATTTATCTATATTATATCAAAGAAGTTTTACATCTACACAATGATAGTTTTTATATTAATACATAAAAGTTTAATTCATAAAAAATAATTCTATAAATACTTCATAACTCCTTTTTTCCCTATCAATGCTTCAGTAGTGTAATCGAGTCGAGTCGAGTCGGGTCGAGTTTGGCCAAATTTTTATTAGGCTCGAGCTCGAGCTTGATGAATATAAAATTTTAAGTTTCAGCTTAGCCCGACTTGATAAGGTTCGAATTAAAAAATAAAGTTATAAACAACTGCAGACTTCTTAAACTCGAAATAAAAAAATAATATATATATTTATTAATAAAATTAAAAAAAAAAACTATACTTAATTATATAATAGTTCACGGGTTTTGAGCTTGCCTAAATACCAACTATTCAAAATCCACTCAAGTTAAAGTTCAAATTTGATTCGATTCAACTCGAATTCGAAATAACTTAAATTCAAATAAAATTAATTCGAACTTGACTCGTAAAATTTGTAAGCCAGCTCAACTCGTGTCATGCTTCCATACTAATCGACTAGCACTATCCAGGCAAAGACTAGGTGCCACAACGAAACTTCTAGCGCACGATCTGCCAAACCCAAACTCAATAGTTTGTATAATGAACTATTAAAAATATAAAATCCTAGAATGACGCTAACGCATTGGATCAACATCACCAGCTGCATGATCGACACGTGTATCATGGTCAACGGTATTGGAAACAAGAGAAGAAATGGCATCATGGGAAAACCGAATTAAGGAATACTATATGCTCGGATTGCGGCGGGTTTTAGTTCCAACCCCCTCGTTTACTGTGCTAAAGTGACTAGCCCGGTGTTAGAGCTCTCATCACAGAGTCGCCTCCCCACCGTCGGATCACGTCGCTAACCTCCATGGATGCACGCGAGATGAACTGTGGAGTCCATGGGCCTGTGCACCATGTTTCAGGCGAGATTCCTGCGCTGAGGTCCCTGCAGTGAAATGCTTCCAGGTGCTGTACATCGGAGCAGAATGCAGACTTCTTCTCGGGAGGAGGTTATGCCTTTATGGTAGAATTTTGAACTAATTAATTCCACGGGTTCATTATTTTTTGAACAAGAATAATTTAATTTTAAAAATTAGAGCAATTATACTGATTTTAAAATAATAATTATGATGATTGAAATGGGCAAGAAAGCACAAACACCTAATTTACCCATTTTTGAAGAAAAAACATCTAAACACTCGAAGATTTATGTCATTTTAATTGGATCAGATCCGATTAATAATGTAACATGAGAAATGTCACACTAAGAGAGTGTTTGAGTGTGCTTCTTGAAATATCTTATAATGTGTTTAAAAATTTATAAAATATTAAAAAATATTTAGTAAATTTTTAAAAATGAGGTTATAAGATCCTAATAAAAAAAAAAGAGAGATTCTAACTTATTTTCAAAACTTAGATCTCAATAAGTTCCTTTAAATTTAACTATTTTAATTACAAAATGGTTATTACTAATACCTTATAAGTTTTAAAATTTTATTTTATTCAAACAGATCAATAATTTAATTTAAAAATAAAATCTAACATCTTATAAAATGTAAAAATTTATTATATTTTTAAATAAAATTAGTCAAACACCCTCTAAGACACATAAAGATATCTCTACGCAAGGGCCCATTTGGTTTTATTTTCATTTTCATATTTTATTTTTATTATTTCTAAAATTTAAAAAATTAGTTAGTAAAAATGAGTTTATATTTGGATAAATTATTGAAAAAGTAATGATTATGTTAGGGCTTGTTCACTAGCATTTTGGGCATTTTCTTAAAAAAATTTTGGGAGAATGAGTTTTGGGGGGGAAAATTGGAAAAAGTGTCAGTTATTTGTTTATGTTTTGGAAAAATAGGGAAAATAGATTGAAAATGAGTTGTTTGTTTGTTAATATTTTCGTAAAGGAACAAATTTTACTGTAGATGTCAAATCAATTACTTTTTTGTTGAGTTGTAGGAAGATTTTTTTTTTTATGTAATGTGTATATATATATATATACTTTGATGGTGTGTGTGTATATATATATACCTGAGTGTTAGGTAAGGTAAGGTAGTGTATAGGATTTTTTTGAGATTGAATTCTGAGAATTTTTTGGGTATAATTTTTTTGTATTTTGAGAAAATGATTGGAGAATGTGTATATTTTTTGGAATTGTTTTTGGAGTTGAGAAATATTTCCCTAAAATGCTAGTGAACAAAGCCCTAGTTTTAGTAGGTTGTAGGTAGAAACAATAGAATAGATAGAAGATATATATGTTATTAGGATAAAATTTAAAGGTTATTGGAGAATGTATTTTAAAAAAAAATAAAAATAATGTTGAATGAAAATACATAAAAAATGATATATTTTATTTTTAAAATAATAGAAAATATAAAAATAATATTTGAAAATGAATCCAAACAGACCGAATTAAAAGTACATAATTTTTTTTTTGCTACCAATGGAGGAAGGAAATGGCCCAGTGAGAATTTATTGGAAGTAGCAGGGAAAAGTCTTATCAGATATCTGAATTCTGATCAATCAGGAATGCCACTTATTCCCTCTTCCCCCGTTTCGCCTTTTTCCATTTCATTTTTTTTTCTTTTAATATCTGTAAAAAAAAAAAAAATCTATTTTCTACAAGTTTTGTGTTCAAGTTAATAACTAGTTTTGTGTTGTTTTTATTTTCATTTCCTTACACTAAAAAAGAAAAACCTCTCACTTTCTAACATATTTTCAATATCTATAATTCTCGAGATTAGTCTAGGCATCTAATTATTTGGAAATCATTTGGTTTGCGCGTGGAAATATTCGTTCAAGTACTTTAAGTTAAAATAACAAAGAAAAAGATAATTCTATTATTTTTGGATTAATTTGATTTCAAATGAATTTTAACTTCTAAAAGCATACATCACAATTAAGATTGACAAGATCGATCTGACGATAAAATTAAAATAATAATAATAATTGATAACAATATTCTTGCTTCTTGATGCACTTTTCCCATGAGGATAGAATTCCACACTTTATTCCCATTTAATTATGGAGAATATATATAAAAAAAGAAAATTTACGGGGAATAAGATATATATTTGCCCAATTATTCTTACTTTATTTCCTCTTTAAGAGTTGTTTAATCTTTTGCTTCACTTACACTTCTTTTTCTTTCGGTGTTTTGCAATTTCTCATCTTTGACTATTATGATAGGCTAAATTATTGCCCCATTATTCACTCCACTAGTAAAAAATCTGAAAAGGTTTACTTGGATTCCCTTGATAATTATGTATCTTTCATGCTTAAATAAAAGTCGAATTTCTATGCACCAAAAGTTAAAAAAGCAATGCATCATTGCATGGATTTCACAATATGGTTATATATAGGTCATCTATATCAACAATTTGCTACGTTTACGACAAGAGTTAGTAGCACTTTTTTTGTCACGTACATTGCATGTTCCACCTATTCTTCCCAAATTAAGAAATGTCACATTTATTATTTATAAATGATGGGTCTTACTATTTAAATTGTGATGATATATAAATTTATCGTCAAACATAAATAAATAAAAAATAGTTTCTCGAAGTATTATCTAGCCGTCAGTATTTGTGATTAGGAATTTTGAGAAAAACGTCATAATCGATGATAAAAAATAAAGCAATCTATAAATTAATTAAAAAAATGGACAGAATCCAATCACGAAGGGTCTTTCTTTTTCGAAAAAGTATAAGAAAAATAGAAGTAAAAATGCAAGTACAATAAATATTCAGCTATTTGGCAAAATTTGCATCTATTTTGTATAATTTTGGCGACATGGCCGAGCAGTAAAGCGGGAGGCTGCAAATTCTTTTTCACCACTTCAAATTTGGATTAATTATCATCTGATCAACAACAAACTCGAAATCGCTTATGTTCCGCTATATAACTTGTAGAGTTCTTCTATAGTAGAAGTAGGAGACCTCAACTCCTTTTTTATATGAAACAAAATTTAATATTGTTAAAATTATTAATCAAAATACTTTTCTTTCACCTTAACAGAATAATTGATGAGTGACCATTTATTTTTTGGTCGATGTCTTATTTGTAAAGTGAATCGTAAAACTTGACCAGCTAATATTCCACAAAATGAAATTATAGTATGGTAAGCGATTGTATGCGATCAATGAAGTAAAAATTTGTTTATTATTTATGACAACCTTAAACACATTAATTTGTACTATATTGCATGTGAGGATTGGTGACTTTACTGCAAAAATCATAAACAGCAGTTAGTATAGAAGTAGAAATTATGGGAACATATAAGTAGTTGTCAAAGGACGAGAATTAAAAATCCCTCTTTTTACTTATTTATTTATTTATTTATTTATCAATCTATTAGATATTGGTACAGGCTAAAAATATTATTATGCCTTTGGTTATTAACCAAAGATCCCAACATTCCAAAGTAATTTTTTTTAGATGATATAATTCTCATTCGACTAAATTAATGCACAATCAATCTTGACCGTTAATTTCGTTGACATGGACTTTTGAGATCTCAACATCTGTATGGTGCATTATTTGTTAAATTATGCATTATAAGTACTTTATCATAAATTCAAAGATGTTCTCAGCAATTTACTTGCTTCTCTACTTTTGTAAATCTCCCACATCAGTCATCAACTAAAAAGTTTTTAGCTAAACTCATTTAAAATATCTTATATGCTCAAGTATCTTATAAAATATTTTTAGAGTTTAAAAAATGTTAAATCTTATTTTAAAAATAAATTATTGAATTATTTGGATGAATAAAATTCTAGAACTTATAAGATATGAGTAATCATGACAATTTTGTAAGTAATTAACATTATGAATATTATAAGAGATCATTAAAAATGTACTAGAAATATATTAGAAACTTCAATTTTTTTTTCTTTTCAAAAAAGAGCTTTTAAGACCCCGAACATATTATTTGAGAACTTATAAGATTTTTTCATAAAAAATTTACCAAACACTTATAAACTTCCAAACATTTTAGAGGTTGTTTTAGAAAACTTATAAGCTCGATCACCCAAACATCCTTTAACTTAAGTATTGACAGGTTTTCGTTAGGGTTGACTTCTAATGACCCTAATATTTGTTTTTCAAAATTGTAAACCACTCTTCTAGATTTCTCTATTTTTCATTTTCAAAAATTAGAAAGCTTCAAACACGCATCAACTATTCATATTTCAGTTATAATTTTTTTTTTTATTTATACATATGCACGCTAGGATTTACTAGGTTCGAACTCTTAATCTCATATTTTATACCTGAAACTTAACACTAAGTTAAATTTCCACTCGACATATTTCAATTATAATTTGCTTTGCTTTCTTTTCTTTTTTATGTGGAATGTAACTACTACGATTCAATAATTAAAACTTGAGACTTAACTCCATTATCAGCTTATGTAACCAATAATGAAGCAAATAGATCACCCATAATTTGGTAAACAATTGAGATGAATAACTCATATAGTACTCTAGCTGCCAGGTCCATTTACACACTACAAAACCCTTGTGGTAGGATTTAAATATGGTACTTTCTAGTCTTAATGAGGCTCTCAAGTTGCTATTTGAACTGAATTGCAATTACCACACGCTACTATTCTTGCATCAATTAGGTTGTGTTTGGTTACAATTTGGAGTTAAAACATTAACAAGGATAGGGGAAAAAAAGCTCAAAATAATTGTACAAGAATTTGAAATTCATAATAGCTCAATATTATCGCAAATAAAATTAATGATCTAGCCATGGATTTAAAACCATGAAATCTAAATTAAAATCTTATAACATTAAAAAGTGATTAAGTGGCTGCTTGCGTGAATTTATAAGTTTTTGAAACTACTTATAAGATGTAACGATCTAGTGGGCCAGCCGAGAAAAGATTCGTGAATCAGAGCCATTCAAGTAAGACACGTGGAAGGATCCCTGACCTTTTCGTACAACTTAGGTAAGATAGGTTTCGTACAATGATGCAACACTATACATATCTTAATGGGTTACAATTTCTCTACTCACTTTATATATGACCTGCATATGGTAATTCTACCTCATTTAACTTAAGTGTCGGAGGGTTATAGATTAGATCTTCTGAGCATTCCTCTAACACTTTTTTGCATTTCAAATCCCAAATTCCCAATTCTAATTCTTGAAGTAAGAAGAGAACCTAAAATATCGATATAGAGTAGCCCTCTTGAACAACCATTTTGAACAATCCCAGATCACTTAGGCCATATGAATGAATTATTGGAGTACTATGTAAATTAGGGTGTCTCACCACTTATGGAGACATAACATTTTTATTATTTTTATGACAGTAAGACTTTAGTTTATAGAGAGAAAACATATTAAAAACTATAATATTTTACATTTTTATTTTATATTTCTATATTTATTTTTCATATTTTTAATTAAAATCTAAGGTTCAGACATAAAAAAGTGGTAAGTCAAGTGATTTTAGTGTTTAAATATGGTTTAAGTCATGATTTTTATCTCAAATCTATTGTTATAATATATTGTATCCCAGTTTAATTTTGAAGTAATTTTTTTTCACATCTCCATATTTAAATCAAGTTGTTATAATTTCTTGACCAATACTTTGAAGTCGATCATTATGGACTCAAGACAAAAATTAGGAGTAACGTTGAGATTAATTTTCTTGCACGTTAAAGAAATAAAAGTTCTCGTTATTTATGTTCTCAATAGTTCTTGTTATTAATTAGTAGCCTAAAATAGAATATTATACTCTTCCCATAGCAACAACAAGATGAAATGCAAAACTCACCCCCCCCCCCCCCCCCCTCTTTTTGTGGTGGGGGGAGGGGGGTGTAGAAGTGCATGACAACACATTTTTATCTTAAAATAATTAAATTATTCATACCAAAGGCTGGTTTGGCTAATCAAAAAAGATTTCCTTCATTGATCAAGAGTTACAAGATATTTTATTGGTGTTATAATAATAATAATTTCAGCCTGCTTTAAATTTATTGACATGCATTTACAAATTTAGAACATAGGATAAGTAAATCCACTAAAATTACTAGAATAATTAATTCAATGAGAGAGCACATCAATCTTAGAATATTATCAAATAATTCTAATCAGATTAAATTAGCTCAAAAAGAATTACGAGAAATTATTACGTAAACAGCCAAAGTCTAAATATATCATAAAACTTATCATGAAAAATTAATCATGACGGAAGACCAAAATCAACCAAACTATGCCCAAGAATTCCAAGTGTAATTATTTATTTAATTATTAACACCAGATATTTTCTTATTAAATATAAAGAATAATGTTACTACATTAACATATTCACAATTTTCTAACATAGCTTGGGACCGAGACATCCCAACGCTGTTCTAACGTGCGCCATCATTAATTTTCTCGTGAACCACAGGCATGCCCAACGGTCAAAACATCTGAAAACGCGAAAGTTCATTGAAATATTTCAACAAAGCCCGATACAAATGAGAAATCAATCCCAACTCCCTCAAATTCGATTATTAAAAAAATAGTTGTCCGAAAAGAGTACGAAATACATATAAAAAGTCTAATCTTGAATCGCCCGAACATGAGTGGAGCAGTACCCTCTTGCAAGCTACCTCGTAATACACGTGCTAAAATGCGCATCCCTCTTGTCTTTTTCTGATCCGGACCGCCCCATCCCCTCTCCCTCCATTTCCTTATTCAAAAATGGGTATCACTTTAATCAGGTCTTGTAATTTGAGGTGAAGAAAACAATAAACAATTTTGTAAATTTGGTATTGTTCCATAGTTCTATAGCTGTATTTTTCTTTTCTTTTCTTTCTTTTTTTAAATATCATTGTTCTATAGCTGTACTTTGATTTGGAAATGAAAGGAAAATGAGAAACACAAGGAAATATTAAGACAACATTAAAAACATATCATAGATTTGCATAAATTTTTTGCACCCATATTTTTGGGCGTATTTTAATTTCAGAAATTAATAAATAAATAATACTCTTCGCGTTGCAATGTTTATTATATCCGCTTGGCCTTTACCTTATTCCAATCTATTCAGCATGATTTGAACTTATAATTATAGATCGACTTGATCAAAAGAAATCTAGATTACATATTATAACTATGTGCGTGAACATATTATACAAACCCGATAAACAAAAATTGGCTCGACTAATAAAGAGTAACAAGTGTTGTTTTTAGATTTGGTTAGTGAAGTTTTTTGTATCCATGTTGTTATATCAATAGTAACACTTTATTCTCGCTAAATATTTTAATTTTAGGAAAGCAAGTCTATAATTTTTGTAGCGATGTTTAAGGGCTCGTATTATGCCATCTTATTACCTGTATTGTAAACAAGATATGAATCGTTATATTATCATACATAATAATATC
Organism: Jacaranda mimosifolia; assembly: GCA_018894105.1. Classification (NCBI taxonomy): domain Eukaryota; kingdom Viridiplantae; phylum Streptophyta; class Magnoliopsida; order Lamiales; family Bignoniaceae; genus Jacaranda; species Jacaranda mimosifolia. The sequence continues at coordinate 24,398,167 of CM032131.1, read as the reverse complement.
AGCATTTTACTATATAATAATATTATATTATCATTTAATAATTCATAACTCATTTAAATATATATATGTATATCCAATAATTTTCTCATTTTAAAAAACTTTTGTACCTACTTTGAGGTTTGAGCACACATGATGTAGCCTTAACACATTGTACAGTACTTATTTCTCAATAAAGGCAGAGTCCCATTTAACTTGTTTTGCTAGGGCGAGGAATTTAAATATAAAATGAGATTAGATAGATGCCTTGTTCTTCCGCATCTGTAATGGAGTACTAGTAGTTAATTTATGCAAGCAAAAGGTTTGAGTATTTGATTTTTACTTTATTAAATTATCTGACTCATTTCTCTGCTGAGTACGAGTACGAGTACGATTTCGTGTGGGAGTAGCACTGCTCTCTGCTTATGCACATTTCTTTATTCATTTCTTCAGCCCAAAAAATTTCTCAGCCTAAAGCTGCAACAGAATCAACTATTTTCAGAAAGTGTGTGCGCAGGTTAAGAGCATGCACGCTCTTTACCAGTTTTGAAGCTGATCCCCCCATCAAATAAAGAAGAAGTTGGTAGTGTATTGCAAGAATTCAAGAATAATGTAAAAGAAAGAGGAGAAACAAGAGAGAGAGAGAAGAAAAAGATTGAAACTTTTTGGTATTATGTCGATTGAGAAAGGCAAAGGTGAAGGCTTTTGTTTTGTCAAAGGCCACTCCTTCCATTGAAAGGTCAATTTCTTTTTCAGGAGAATATAAAGAGAAAAGATGTGGGAAAAAGGGGGGAACACTTGATAATCCGACCACTCATGCTTTGGTCCGCGTGCTTTGATGCAAGAAAAACTGACCCCTCTAAAATTATTTTGTGTGTATTTATTTATTTATTTATTTATTTTTTTGGGTTTTTAACTGCACCCTTCTTGCTGTTGATGGGTTGTTGTTGATGGAGTGAGAAGAAGAGGAAGCCCCACATAGATTTTTCAGTGGCTTTTCTTCTCTTTGCAGTGTGTTTTGTTAATTGGTCTTGGATTTCTGGGGTATACCATCTTTGATTGGTTCCTCTCATACTACTAGATTCTCTGAATAACTGTCTTGGCTTTATTCTTCTGTACCTCAAAGAAATACTTTGTGATGTCTTTAAGAGGCCTCTTTCTGTTGCTGGTGAGGAGTATCTGAATTTTTCTTAAAGTCAGTTATATTCTTCCCTTTCTCCTTGTGTAAAAGAAATGTATGAAACTGTTTTTGGATTGGAAGATTCAATCTTTTGGAGAGTTTGATGCATGGTTGGGCTGATTGGTTGATGGAAAAAATGGGTTCTTCAGATTTAGGGGTGTTTTTGGTATTGAAGCAGATAAAAAGATAGAGCAAACATATATGGCTTCTGTTGATAAACCAGGGGGTTTGGTCAGTGGTGGACATAATCTCCTTGGTGGGATGAAACTGTTGAAGGAAATGCAGGATCAAACTGGTCAGTTAATTTCCTCTGTTTTCTTCTGTTTGGGATAGAAAATAAGCTACGTGGGTATGAGTTTCAGTTAGAACTTGAGGCAATCCATGGAAAGAAACACCTGCAATAGGCTTAAAGAAATAATTTTGATATCATATTCTTGTGATTTTTTTATCTTCTAGGATTAGATTTGTAATTAGTTGATCCTGGTTTATGATAGGGGCAAGGAAGCAGATAAGTTCTGAGCTGTGGCATGCTTGTGCCGGTCCACTGGTCACCTTGCCTCAGGTTGGAAGCCTTGTGTACTATTTTCCACAAGGACATAGTGAACAGGTTTGTTTCTTCTATTACCTTTCTTAACAAAATTGTGACATTTGAGGTCCTTCAGTCCATATTTACTGTTTTTTTCCTGCTAAGTTATTAGTGTATTTTGTGCCCAATCTGGGAGCACACAAAGTGGCATGTGATCATATTACTTTTTCCTTCACTGTTCAGAGAAAAGAAAATGAAGTAGATTTATGACATTAAAAGTCACTCCAAAGGAAACGTTTTTACTAATTTCACTTATGGAATTCTTTCATCAAAGGCAATGCAAATGGGGTCTTCAACTATCTTTATGGAATACTCTTTTATGTTTCATTTGTGTGTTTTCTTTTGTACTAATCAACAATTGGAATTGGAAGTTGTAAGTGCTTATTCTGAGTGAAATGATGTGAAATTGGAGTAATTAAGATGGTCATCAACAAGATTCTCCCATTTAAAGTGTAACAAGTGCTAATTCATAAATTCATCTTTGTTCTAGAAACTCCAGCTGTGTCCCCATAAGAGAGTTTTTCTCTCCCAGAAGTGTGTTTCTGGGGAAGGGGGAGACTCCTTTTCAATTGTTGAAAACCATTGAGAATTGAAGTTTTGCATAACCCTTAATCTAGAGCCAAAATGAGGATGCGATTTCAAGCTGTTTCAAACAATCATTCTGATTCTGCACAACATATTGAGTTCCATGTTGGTCATTTTTCCACTGAGGCACAGTCCATTTTACACTAATTTCTCGTGTCATTTTACATAGATGGGGGCTTGCATGGGCTAATGTGCTCCTCATTTCTTTGCAACAGGTTGCAGTTTCCACTAATAGAACAGCAACAACACAGATACCCTACTATCCAAATCTCCCCCCTCAATTGTTGTGCCAAGTTCACAATGTTACACTCCACGTATGTCTTTCCTTCAATTATTTTATTTTTATGTGTTAAATTAAAGTGGAAAAATTGGACTTTATCCTCAAATATGCTGGCTATGTTATTCTGGAATGTTAATTGCTTTTTAACTGTTTTCTGATCGATAGGCAGACAAAGATACAGATGAAATCTATGCACAAATGAGCCTCCAGCCTGTGAATTCTGTAAGTCTGTCCACTCAACAAATTTTAATATATCATTTCCACATGATAAAAAGCTCAGACAATATTGTGAATTGAAAAGAATTTAACTAGCATTACCTATGCAATGATTTTCATCAATATTAAAAAATGGGTAAGGGCACATTCTTGGTTGCTTTTCGTCACCATGATGTTATATTTTATTTCTGGTTCAGGAAAAGGATGTTATTCCTATACCTGACTTTGGGCTAAAGCCTAGTAAACATCCAACTGAATTCTTCTGCAAAACTTTGACGGCCAGTGATACCAGCACGCATGGTGGCTTCTCAGTTCCTCGGAGGGCTGCAGAAAAGCTCTTTCCTCAATTAGTATGGTTACAATTTATTTGACAAGCTAGTTATCTGTCTATCTATATCTAGATGGATTTCATTGTCAGCTCGTGATACATAATGAATTGTTGTGTGTTATGCCTTTTGTACATCAGTTTAATCTTCTTAATGTCTGTTTCAGGATTACTCGATGCAACCTCCAACTCAAGAGCTTGTTGTCCGTGATTTGCATGATAATACATGGACTTTTCGTCATATATACCGTGGTAAGCATGCTTTGTTTTAGTTCTTCCTTTCATAACTTCCCCTTTTTGGCTTCAAATATGTGTCCAAAGCTGGCCCTTTTGAAGTTATATCCACCAAAAAAACCAAAGTAACCCACGTTCAGTTGGAAAATCCTATAAGTCTGCCACTATATCTTTCCTATTAACATTTATCAAATGCTGTGTTCCAATCTTACCTTGTCCCTTTCCTTCTTATTTAGGGCAGCCTAAGCGGCACCTGCTCACAACTGGTTGGAGTATGTTTGTTGGTGCAAAGCGGCTTAGAGCTGGTGATGCAGTTCTTTTTATCAGGTAATCTTCGGAGCAATATGTTTGACAATTCTACACCTGTCTGCACAAATATTTCTATTTATCTGGATTACTTGTATGTTCATCAGTTCTCTTTTAAGTCATCCATATGAAGATTTATTCTTTCCCATTGTCTCAATTTGCATCAGTTACTGTATATGCTCAACCTGCATATTTAAATGAAGCAAGTTCTCTTGAATGTATATTTTCTTAGTCATTCATTTGCCAGTCATATAAGATTTGCCTCTTTAGAAGTGTCAAATTTGTTTTCATTACTTACTCACCATCCTTTCCCATCTCAATCTTATGATCATGCTTTAATTTATCCACTTTTTGATATAGAGATGAAAAATCGCAACTTTTGCTGGGAGTAAGACGTGCTAACCGTCAGCAAACAGCTTTGCCATCTTCGGTTCTGTCTGCTGATAGCATGCACATAGGAATCCTTGCTGCGGCTGCTCATGCTGCTGCTAGTAGAAGCCCTTTTTCAATCTTCTACAATCCAAGGTATCTAAGATGCACTTAAACTTATCGCAGTTCTCCTTTAGAGATCCACTTAAGAACATCAAATTTCTTATTGTCCTTTGATTGAGAGCTGGTTTTTTTAAATTTTCTAGAATATAATAGCACAAATGAAAAACAGCACATTTGGAGCTTCACCATACTGTTATCCTAATTATATTTTGCAGGGCATGCCCCTCGGAATTTGTTGTTCCATTTGCTAAATACCGAAAAGCTGTTTATGGCACACAGCTCTCCATCGGTATGAGGTTTGGTATGATGTTTGAAACTGAAGAATCCAGTAAAAGGAGGTAATATTTACATTTCTTGGGACCAGATGAGCTGTTTTTCATATTAGACCGGCTCATGTTTTAATTCTCTTTATCTGCGACTACTACGTTCTTTAAGTTTTCTTTCATTCTACAGATATATGGGCACAATATCTGGTATAAGTGACCTAGATCCACTGAGATGGCCTAATTCAAAGTGGCGTAGTCTTCAGGTAGTCAAAAATTTATGTTAAGACTTGGTTACTTAGCATAATTATATTTGTGATATAAATGTTGTGCAAGAACCTCAGAGTGCTACAATTCCTGCAGGTGGAGTGGGATGAGCCGGGCTGTGGTGATAAGCGAAATAGAGTTAGCCCATGGGAAATTGAGACACCTGAAAGTCTCTTTATATTTCCATCTCTAACGGCCAATCTGAAACGTCCTTTCCATTCTGCTTTCATCGGTAGCTTACTATCATTCAAACTGACTTCTGTTTTATGTCTTTTTGATGCACTAAGTAATTGTAGTTTTCCTGTCTCAGGAGCACAAACAGAATGGGAAACTATGATGACTAGGCCTTTTCTCCGAGTTCCTGATAATTCTCCTGTCGATTTTCAATGTCCCTCAGTATCAAGCCTGTGGTCAGATCAGCTAATAAAGATGCTTATTAAACCTCATAGAGTAATCTCACCTGGGAACATGGCACCTCCTTTGCAAGAAGCGAACGATGCTGCACAAGAAGAAGCAAAGTCTTCAATGCAATCATCAGTCAAGCAGAAACCTGAGGTGATTACTCCAGATGTATCTCCACATGGAGAAGGCCATCATATCACAAACTCAAATATGTTACTACCTGAAAAATCCGTGATATCTGACAACCTTGGAAACCTGACATCATCAGGAACTACTCCTGATTTGGCCAAATTAGAACATGAAGGAAAACAGCCTGGTCAGCCGATGAATCCACAGAATGTCATAAATGATTTTGCAGTGATGGAGCAGAATAATGGCCCTTTACCTTTGCAAACAAGTGCATGGATGACACAGTCACGGTTGGACTCACACATTACTCAAACTCAACAAATTGATCCGTCCCATGTAGAGTCTGCTAGTGCCAATGCATTACTTCAATATCCTGGAAAGGATGAATTTAATTCATATCCTCCAATGTGTTCTTATCCATCTGGATCCTTTAAAAGTCCAGGATCTTTGCCCATGATTAAGAAATCTGATCAGCCTTCTGCATCATCAAATACTGCTTATCCTGTGCTACCTGCATTGGGCCAAGAATTGTGGGATCCTCATTATAACAATGCAAAGTGTGTTTCCCAAGCTAATCTTCCCATCCTTTTGTCTCATCAAGACATGTCTAACTTTCAGTATAATTCATGTGGTCTGAAGGACTTGTCTGATGAGAACCATAACCAGAGTGACATATATAGTTGTCTCAATCTTGATGGTTGTAACAGTGGGAGCACAGTGATTGATCCTTCTGTCTCTAGCATAGTCTTGGAAGATTTTTGTGCATTAAAGAATGCTGATTTCCAGAATCCGTCCGATTATCTTGTGGGAAACTTCTGCTCAAACCAAGACGTCCAATCCCAGATTACATCAGCTAGCTTAGCAGATTCTCAGAATTTCTCTCTACAAGAATATGCTGACAACTCAGGTGGGGCATCTTCAAGCAATGTGGATTTTGATGACAACAATATTTTGCAGCATAGCTCATGGCAGCAAGTAACTCCTAGGTTCCGAACTTATACAAAGGTGATCCTCTTTATGGTATTTACCAGAAAGTATGCTCCTCACATAACTTGTTGATTTCTGATGAAATATATATTTGACAGATTCAAAAGGCCGGATCTGTCGGAAGGTCGATTGATGTCTCAAGTTTCAGAACCTATGATGAACTACGTTCTGAAATTGAGCGCATGTTTGGTCTTGTGGGCTTGCTCAATGACTTGGGTTCCGGATGGAAGCTGGTCTATGTGGATTTTGAAAATGATGTTCTTCTTGTTGGAGATGATCCTTGGGAGTAAGTTCTTAATCTTAATCTAGTTAATTGTCTGTATAACTCATTAGTGACAATATGAGCTGTCTGAAAAACAATAGCACATTATATTAGTATACATTAAAAACTAAAGTTATTCAATCTAATGTGAACTTGACCTTTGTAGGGAATTTGTGGGGTGTGTAAGATGCATTAGAATTTTATCACCATCGGAAGTTCAGCAGATGGGTGAAGAGGGAATGCAGCTTTTAAACTCTGTTGGGGTGCAAGTTGGCTGCGGCAGAGATGGCTCTAACTGATTAGAAAACAACCCTATATTTATTCTTGGATCATAGGATCATATCAGAAGATCTGCTGTCATATTTGCACCTGCTTATATAAATTTCCACGACGCTATGATGAAGTAACAGAGGTAGCCAAATCCTCGGTCTTGCTGTATTAGAGATTTCTGGTTTTGTAAAGGTGCGAGATTGTCTTAATGCATGAGTGCAACTCACAAAAAGGCACTACCTTTTTAGCATTTTAAATGTCTTACAATTTACTATAACCACAAAAAAAGGATGTATCTCATTATTACGTTGAATGAATCAATTTCTGCTACCTTAAAGAAGTCGTCTGTTCTGGGAAATTGAAGTTCAGATATTAACTGCAGCTGAGACATTTAAAAAGGCATTGCCACAAAAATCCCTTATAAGAAAAGAAAAGAACGTGAGGCATTCTCCATTTACAAATCAAGACTTACGCAGATATCAACTCGATGCCAAAAAATCCAAATGTTGCATCATCAAATAAGATTTGAATCACAATAAACTTCTTCTCTATTATTCTATGAGTAATGTAAATATGACAGAGTGAAAAGCTACCAGACCTTACTGCAGAAAATCACATGTATTTAGATGCAAATACCAATAACCCTATGGTCACCCATTTGCCCTTCACTTATTTGACATTACCAAGAAATCATGAGCATACAATGGACTTGGAGGATGAATTCTACACCATGGAAGAAACAACTACCGCTGCATATCTACTCTGAGCTCCTCTATTTCCAAAGAGAATGTTTCCACTACAACCTTACTGGTTTCTGCAGAACAGCAGACAAGTAAACTTCTAATTTCCCCGAACCATTAATTTTCTCCCCCACAACCCACTTCAACTTTTTGTACCCAAATCGTTCGATCAACCGAGTTAGAGCTCCTTTCTTGTCATCAGTGGAACAATAAAAGTTGTCTAACCAAAACAGCCCACCCGCCCTAAGTACACGATCAATATCAAACATCAAGAACTCCAATTTCTCAGGTCGACCCCCGACATCCAATCCATTAGCTGCATGAACCAAATCAAACACATTATCGTAAAATGGGAACCTATGATCCAAGCTGAAATACAAAGGCAAAAGCCCTCTAGCAGCAATGAATTCACTGAATGGTGCATCCACATTCAAAGTGGCAGTGACTATAGTCACATTTCTCTCAGCCATTCTAGCAGCAAAAGTCCCTGAACCACCACCAATATCAAACCCAATCCTAATCCCACCACTCCCCATAGCCAACACATCATCAATAAGAAAATCATTCTTGCTTCGAGCTTTAATATATCTCTGTGTTTCATAACCATGAACAATATCAAAACAACCAGCACAATCCCTATTCAATTTCTTACTATTCAGACAAACAAGATTCTTGCATCCTAGACCACTCCAGCTATAACTCTTTTCACTAACATTTTCCCAGAGCGAAACTGGAAAGGGCTGCAAACCCACCTTAGGAATTATCTTAGCAAAGCACCTCCTTCTGGGCAAAGGCTCACATCCCTGAAGAATCAGCTTCTGGCCAAGACTCCAGTCATCAGGGCAAAGCCCATTGACTTTATAACTCATGAATTGAGACAACAAATCCATAGATTTCTCACAAGAATGCCCCACAGATGCCACCATTTCAGTGATCCCAGTTCTTGAATCTTTCCCCAATGGCAGCTGATGGCAGGTTTAAGAACTCTTTGAGCTCGTTTGCAATGTTGGGCCTCGAAAGATCGATGCTTTCATAGCCTAAGAGCTCTTTCTCCATCCGGGCTAGCTTTTTTTGCGAAGATTCAATCTCTCCAAGGATTAAGCTTACTTTTTCTGAGATCAAAGAAATGTTCTTGGGATAGTTGTGATGGTGAAGAGCTGTTGGGTGGTATGTGAAAGCATACAAAGCAAAAAGGTTTGTGGTGATTACTGAAAAAAGCATAAGGAAATTTACTGCTGAGGAACAAACTGATGCCCTTTTGAATCTTGCTGTTCCATCTCCTATTTTGAGAGAAACAGAACCCATTCTTCTTGCCCTAATTTTTTGTCACCACTCAATCTTGAAAGTGAAGCAGAAATGGTTTTGAGAGAGAGAGAGAGAGAGAGAGAGAGAGTAGCAGTGAAGTGAGAGGAGTGTAGAAAGTAGATTTGAATGAGTGAGCAAGTGGAAGAGGAAGGATTAAAGAAGTTAATAAGGACATTAACTAATGTAGTTAGAAGAAAAATTAAGACAGTAAACTTGGCATTCGGTTGTCGGTTGGTTTTTCCTGCAGGTGATCCGTACACGTGTACGTAGATTACGTGCGGAGGGACTATATTGATGGGTTTTGCCTCAAAATTGTTTAGAAATAAAATTCAGTTTTGATTTCTGAAAATCATACAACCCCACAGCAATTTATCCCCGTTGAGACAAAATATTTCAGTGACTTTGCAATATTATTTTGTAATATTTTAATTTATGCAAAATTACATCAATTTAATATGTGTGCGGCAATTATTTTTATATAAACAAAACCCATGAACTAGACAAAAACATGGTACTCCTTTCCACCCGACATTTTACGTTGGAGAAAAAAAGGGTTAAAATGTTAAGAATTATTGTAATTTTGTCCTTTAAAGTTGCAGTTAAAAATCAACTACATCACTATTATCTCAAGTGAGATATTTTGGGGGAAAAGATCCTCTCACAGATAATGCTTCTAGCACTTTATTTTAGCACGGCCTAATTAAAAAATAGAAGCTATAATTCTATATTTTTTCACAAGAAATAATTAGATTGGATAAATTTGATCTGTAACAAAGGGACACAGAGAATAATTAATCAGACGACAACTTGTAATCCATTTAGATTGACAAAGGAAGATAGATGAAGATGTACAATCTAACAAGAATAGATATTCCATCCTGGTCTCCAAACTTTCGATACGTACATGTGCCACAATACCATTCAATATTTTTTGGCTATACCTTTCAAGCATTTCGCCTATTTTGAGTTGGATCACTTAGCCAAACTCGATAACTGAAAAGAACGTGCACCGTGAAAATATATACCCTTTGACATAAGAAATCACCGATAGGAGTATCAAAACCATGAAAATCAACGTGTAAGTTCCTGATCTAAGTAGTAGTATCAAGTTTTTTAGTTGTATATTGCTCTAGAGAAATGACCCGATTAATCGCTTCTCAAAATAAGTTTTTACGAGATCCTTATCCCAGAACTTTTACTTCTGATCCCGACCAAAGCTGATATCTTCCCAACATTCATCAAATAAAAGCTGTGTCTAAATCCTTTGAAAAATTTAGCCACTATATGTACATAGAAAAGAATCATTCAGAAAATACATTGTGTGGTTCCGCTCTCAGCTTTCATGAGACAAAACTTAGTTCCTGAATAAATGTGTCTATAGTTTCTACTGAAACATAAAAGTGCGAACATGATTTTACTTCAAGAACATGGGTCATCGTGGTCGTTTTATCTACCAATAATCACCACAAGAACAGCTTCCCTGTTTGAAACGGTGTAAGCATTTTGTATCACTTACGTATATTTCACAGCAATGCATTTTAGAGACCAATTTTGCAAACCTGTGGCAGTGGTCACACATTCTCATGTTCTTGACAATTCTAATAGTTTGAAATGCTTGAGGAGACTTGATGAGAGCAAAAGCTAAGACTAGTTTTTCACTATGAACTCCAACGGTTTCTTCTTGTTCCTCCTCTTGGATGCTAACAATGTCATGGTATTTTGATTCCTTGGTTTTTAACTCTACACTTTCTATCCAAGAATGTAAAGATTTACCATCCAGTTGGCCAAGATCACCACTGACAAAAGTATGAACTATATTTTTGTCTTCAATCCAACTCCAGCTGAGAGATTCCCTAGGGTCTTTTCTTATTCCAGGCCTTTTTATCTTCAAAGAATCCTTGGAAATCCCACGTAAATCATATAGCTGTAAAACCAACCTCCGAACGAAGGCATTATCTGGTTCCAGTTCAAGCAACTTTTCCCCTGCATGGATTGCCAATTTAACATTCCCATGCCTACAACAAGCAGTTAGAAATGCAGACCAGATAGAGACATCAGGTTCTATGGCCATAGTTCTGATGAAGCCTAATGCTTCATCAAGCTTCCCTGAACGACCATATAAATTTACCATGGCAATGTAATGGTCTAAACATGGTATAATCTGATACTTTTCAGTCATGCTGAAAAAAACACGTATCCCTTCATCAACCTTTTTAGCTAGACCATAAGCCAATATTATACTAGCAAAGGTACTTCTATTTGGTCTATACTCCAGTTTCCTCATACGTTCAAAGAGCTCAATCGCCTCGTTGAAACATCCATGTAAAACATAACCAGTGGTCATTGAGTTCCAAGTGATGATGTCCACAGATGGCACTCCATCAAAGATGGCTTTTGAGTATTTTATATTCCCAGACTTTGCGTAGGTGTCTATCAGAGAATTTGCAACTGAAAGCTCAGACTTTAAATTGCTGCGTAAGACACAGCAATGGATCTCTTTCAGCTTTTTCATTGCAATCAAATTTGCACAAGCAGGTAAGATGCTCAAAACAGTAATTGAATTGGGTTTGACACCATGAGATTGCATCTGCCGGAAGATCCCCAATGCTTTATTTTTCTGGCCATGATGCAAGCACCCAGCAATGAGAGCATTCCATGAGGCAGTGTCCCGCTTAACACCCCCATTCTTCTCCATTCTATGGAAAAGATCCATAGCCTGATCCTCATCTCCATTTTGAATGTACCCTGTGATCATCACATTCCATGTGATGACATTTGGCAAGACATTCGATTCTTGCATTTGTTTGAAAAGATCATGTGCAATTCCGCAGTATCCAGCTTGGCAATATCCTCCGATCATCGAATTCCAAGTATAGACATCTTTTTCTGAGATCATAACGAAGACCTGTTGAGCAGCCTCAAGTTTCCCACACTTGGAATACATATCAATAAGTGAATTCCCCACAAGCACATCTTCACCATATCCCAACTTTATGGCCACCAAATGAACTTCCTTCCCTTTCCTAATATCTTTCATTGAGGAACAAGCTGAGATAGCACTCATGAGCGTAACACCATTTGGTTCAACCCCAGCCAGAAGCATCTCCCTAAACAATTTTAATGCCTCCAACCTCCTATTATTTTGAGCAAAACCTGAAATCATACTAGACCACGTAAAGACATCAGGCTTCACTCCACAGCTCTCCATCTCATTCATCAATTTCATTGCAACATTGCACTTCCCAAGTTGATTACAGCTTGAAATCAATACATTCCAGGTGACCACATCTGGTTCAATACCTTCTTGGTGCATCAACTCAAACAATCTCTGTGCCTCATCTATCTTGCCCGCATGACAATACCCCGTAATGGTTGCATTCCAAGAAACTCTGTCTTTGACTTCCATCCCTTTAAGAAACTTCTTGGCAGAGCTCAACCATCCTGATTTAGCATAAACAGCAAGAATCGAATTATTCACGCGAAGTTCACTGTTCATCCCGAGTTTGATCACTATCCCATGTATTAACGTCCCAGTCTCAATATCCCCACAATTCCCACAAGCCTGTAAAATCTTTGGAAACAAGAAATCATCCGGGACGACATCACCATCCACCATCATCCAATAAAATAGCTCCACCACGTCGCCCCACCTCTTCTCCCTCGAACAAGCCCCAATTATAGCGGACCACGAGTACAAGTTTCTTTGACTCATTTCATCAAACACAGCAAAGGCATCATCTAAAGACCCGCATTTAGCAAACATACTAACCAACTTCGTTTCTACGAATGGGTCTGGTTCTTTTATCAAATTCTTGACATGGGCACGGAGCTTATGGCATAAGTCCAGTGAGTTTGAGTCAGTGCATGATTGAATCAGGTGAGAGAGAGTGCTGTGCCTTACCGTAGAACCGGAGGAGTCTAAGGCAGAAATAGCTTCGGCGACTCGTCCGAGTTTGCAGAGTCGCTTCAAGTGGGCGTCGCTTGTGAGTTTTGGTGGGATATTTCGGGAAAAAACTTTCGAATTTGCTGTTTTTTCTGAGATTTTTGAGGGTAGAATGGTTTTGCAGGGAAGAATTATACTCTCCATTGGCTGGAGAAAGTGTTTTTCGTCGAGGTTGCTTGGAATGTTTTTGTTGAACTGTTCTCTTTTGAAAGAAAATGCTGAGCCACAATAATTCGTGATAGCCTGGAATTTTATTATATTTTTGTCTTTTGTCGAATTATTATTTTATTTTTCCATAGCGTTTCATGTACATATTTTAATTTAAAATTAATTTTATCAAAATGAAAGTAGGAACAGAATTGGAACGAATTATTACAAATTAATATTCTTAAATTATTCAATCAATTAACTATAATTTTAAAAAATAGTTATAATTTGTGAGGAAATAAAATTTAACACAAATATGTTAACCTAAAACTGAATTAAGTCGAATGAAATTTAGAAGAATAGTTATAATTGTATGGGAATTAAGTATCAAATATTTTATTTAATATTGCTTGCTCATTTCATATCCTTCTATATATCTGTTAACTCTTTTTAATTTATCAATCATATTTTTGTTTCCACATACTTTACTAGTGAGCCTCGTTTATTTATATTGTTATTGTCATTTCTCTTCGTTTTTTTTTTTAAAAATAATTTATATCTTCTTACATAAAAATTAAAGCTATGATTTATGACCAGCCCTTTTAATGCCTAGTAGTAATCAGCAATGACAAGTTAAATATTTTTCACTTTAAGATTATAAAACACATTATTGTACACAATAATTTCTTTTTGTCATTCAACTTTTTGCTGGTCATTGTGAGGATGAGGCCGCCACATCATCTCATCACGCAGAAGAATATAATATATTCTGCCTTAAAAGATCAATCAGACAAACAAGCAAGAATTTAACATCCCCAGAAACTAAGGCAGGATTGACCTTCAAGTTGCAGCTTTCTATTGAAACCTCTTCTACTCTACAGATTGAACTAGACCGAAGCTGTTCAGGAGATTTAGGGCGTCTCAATCGATTTAGTACGGGAGGCATTTCTGTTGGCTCGTTGTCCTGGGACATCAACCCGATTCAGACTGGGAACTCACACAAGCCTTATTACTCCACGAGCAAAGTACAAATAAGAGTACAAACCCAACAGAATATGCATTTCAAGAAAAGAGCAAAGTATGCATATCAGAATACCCTTATGCCTCCATGATAGTACAATAGATCAACAATAACAGTTCATTGGCATGAGCATGACAACTCGGTAATAATGGTGGCACAAGCATAACAGCTTGGCAATGCCAGTGGCACAAGCACGATGGCTTGGCAAGGCTCTCGGCCCAACAATTCTCCTGTGTCATTTTCAGTCAAGATTTTCAACGATCAATTACTAACAGAGCAGAACAACTGAACAAATATGCCAACAAAGCGATCTACAATATACTGAACAATCAAATAAACCAATACAATATTTGACAATAACAATTTCAATTCAACAAGAACAATATAATAAAACTATGAAAGTTCATGGCACCAGAACGTTAAATCAGTTTGTGATCAGAATAGTTTTAAAGCCACAAGCCACTTTGGCGTACAATTCAATTTCAGATAAAATTTACAAATTCAGAGAACTTTATAGAGTTCGCTAAAAAACAATCATTTTCAAGAAAAAACGGATAAAATATCAATCAGTTTCAAATCAAGAGAACCTCACAGAATTCGACAATCAACAACGGTAATCAAGATAGTTATCAATTCAGCAAAATCTAACGAGTTCAACGATAGACATGGAATAAGCTCATACAAAGCAAGGACCAATTGACAGATCGCTCACAGAGGTAACAATAATTAACAGAGTACGGTAATAAAGTCAATATCAATCCTCACAGGGGTTTATCGAGAAAATCGATAGATACAAGAGGTGCTAGATTGGCGGATCCTCACCTTAATAGCCTCAAGGATGAAATCAAAGCCTACTGGTCCATGGGACCAATTCCTCGTCACCTAATAAATAAATGGATTTACTGTCAAAATCCTCATTTTGACCTTATAACCATAATCAAATGGATAGCCTTCTACTATCGATCGTTTTACCATTACTACTGTATTTTAGGGTTCAATTTCGATATTACCAAGAGCGACATGCCAAATGCGCCGTTAATACCGAAATATTTATGGAAATCATATTTGTTCCTGTAAAAGAATATAACCAGATCAGATCCTTAATTTATACAATAAACCTTGCAACGTTACACAAAATCGTTTATAATAACCCAACTATCATTAATAATCCAATTTTTGTCACTTAGGTAGCGATTACATAAAATTAGGGTTTTTAATCGTCTAATTAACCTAATTAATCAAGACTATTACACAATAAGACAAAATTTGAGTCCATTAACTTATGTAATTATATGCATGTCTCAATGTTTTCAATCAAATCGTGCGTATTCTTTCGTTGGTACAATGCATCGTAGGACTTGAAGGTATATATATACATACACATTCACACAACTTTAAACTCATTTCCATTTTAACCTAATTTCTTCCTATCGAAGCTCCGGAATCATGATCAGTTTGCATGCATGTGATCATCACAACAAGATGAAGATTCTATCCTATCACCGCCGCCAGAGATAGTCACCAGCACCACCACCAGATGTGTCTCAGCTAGACAAAGCAAACCCCCCAATCAATTTTACCAAACTCCATCGAATCATTGTTCAATTGGCTAAAAAACACCACAGCACCGCTGCTCGCCGCCGTACCTGTTTTTCCTCAATTCCGCCCTCTCCGATGCACTAAAACTCAATTAAAGACTATCCTCGTGATCCTTGAGCTGAGGGCTACAAAACCCACTACTCACATCCAAGGTTTGGTAGCCGGAAACGAGAGACTCATCACCACCGCCATGGCCAAGTTTTTGAGCTAAATTTCTAGTCATTCTACTGGATGGTTTTGAAAGAAATTGGTATATTTGAGTTTCTTGTTCAGAGAGGAAGAATTTGATACTAAATATGCTAAGTTTTGTCGCCAGAGATGAAATCCCTGGTGAGGTGAGGAGAGGGTGTTCAGTGGAGAAGAAAATGAAAGAGAAATGGGGTGGAAAGTGTCATATATAAACATATTTTTGAGAATCAGAAATTGGACCCCAAAAGTTTTGCTTAGCTTTCAATTAAATCCCCTAAAATGTGGCTCATCTTCAATTCAACCCCCAGCTTAGTAAGTGCCTCAAATTCACCCATTTGACCCAAAAATAATTCCATGCAAACCCCATAACAATTGAATGTGATCTAATAAAATCTTCCCAAATTATAATTTGACCCCAAACTTTCAAAATTCTTACAATCAAGTCCATTTTATTTACTTTCTGAGCCTTAAAAACTGATCAACCAATATCTTAATTTCTAAATCCTTATTTTTCAAAAATACCAAATTTCAAAGGTGTTACACCAAGTATAGTAACTACTGCTTCTCGACTGATTTCCTCGGCTGCAAGAGGAAAGAAGAACTAATAATAAGGGGAAATAGTGTATGCAAGGAGCTAGAAAACAAAAATCTCTTGTGACAAACACAAGTTCAGCCACAATGCATTATCCTAAACAACATTCCATCTCAAACTGCTTCTAAATCTACTTGTTGAGCTCTCAATCTTATAGAAATTCAAGATTGCAAAGAAGTTGGGCACAAAGGCTTGACATGATTCTCCAAGGCCACGTTTGATTCGGAATTTTGATAATAGCAGCTATTATAGTAGTGAGATTAAAATGAGATATTAGCCACTACTCACATATTTAGTAGACTGTTTGATACACAAGATTCCACTTGAAGATTAGCCCCTATTCAATAGCACTCTCAATTTAGTCTCTCGTTTGTTATGTGCCACTATAAATCATATGCCCATTATGCCCTTTGTCATTCAATCCCAAATAGACAAAAAATGTATTTCCCAACTTCCCCTAAAAAAACAAAAATCACATCTCAATGTACCAAAATCTTCTCTTTTTTAGCTAATCCCAAAAACGGTTGCTCCAAAAGGAAGAGTAGAAATGTTTGAATGTCTTCAATGGTATGAGCCATAAATTTTTTTGAGAAAACAGGAAGTTCCCTTAGTGTGGACCGGCTTTCTACAGCGCAAAATTTGGTGAAGGAGTTTTTGCTTCTCAAACAGTGAGGAGACTTCTGTGAGTTTATGCTATGCTCACGCCAACAGAAGCTGAAAAACAAGCCTAGATCTGGAAAGGAAAGGAAAAATGAAGATTAAATGGAATGAAATTTTTGACATTGTTACTGCCACATGGAGATTTTAAAAAAAGATAATAAAAAAAAGGGAAAAAACAGTATTGTGGATAGGTGAAAAATCGTGCTTAGTTTCCTACCCCGGGATCAACAACCTCCAATTACACTTTCGAAGAGGATGATTTCATACTATATCTTCGATATCGACGGTGGGAGGGAAGCCCCTTTCTTTTGGATTTGCGATTGATTCAAGAAGAGAGGGACGTGCTGCTGTGCGTAGTACAAAATATGGGGTGTAAAATGAAAAATAGCACCTGTTAATGGAGGGCAAGAATGGTTGTTTGCTATTTAGTTGGATTGCAAAATGGGGTGCGATTGTTTAATCACACCCCTAGCCCCGCGATGTCAATAACAATTATTTGCATATACAGTGCCGAGCTCAACAATAAAGGCGGGCCGGTCCGCTTTTCTTGTAGCGTTTATCAAACAAGCTACTGGGTGAGATTAGGTTGGTTAGTAGTGGCTAATAAGGCAAATCAAACACACCCCAATAATATATGTGAGCACTACGAGAGTTAGAATGTCCAACCATCATTATCACTGTCAAATAGTAACAAACTCAACATCATTTACATTCAAGCATAATTGATCTGTTTGCAGAAATGGGAGCTTACCAGTCAGGTATCTATTTGTACCCCCATACAACTCTTAATTTTTCAGAAGTTACTAAATTAATTGCATGTTCAAACTACGTAACTACCTCTTCAAGATGAAAATTTTGAGTTTCATCAACCTCAGTAACTAAATCCTATAAAATAAAAAGACTTACCAACTTCCAAGATCAGTATGTAATTGAATTAGAATTAAAGTTGCCAAGATAATGAAACTAAAATCATCTTGAAAACTGGTATCTGGAAGATTAAAAGTTGAAAAAAAATAAACAGAGAGAAAAAGAGAAAAAATGATCAAGTAGAATGGCGGCCTGAAAGCCTCGGTCAGCAAATGCACCATCTGTTCGACAGATTGCCGAACCAAAAACCCCATGCACGCAAAATTACTCGCCGTACACAGACCAGAAAAGGAAAAATGTTAGACCAAGAAATAATTCAAACATGTCCGACGAAGTCCATAACTAGAATTCATAATCCACCCAAAACCAACCAAAATCCATTTCTATTCAACCCTACCACAAAGGAAAATTCATCGAGTAAAGGGAATACGAACCTGAATCCCACTAAATGGTTGTCGCAGCTCTTCTTCGGGGATATCAACGGGCCACTTCCCACCCGCTTCACGAAACATCTGCTCTGTTTCAAGAAACTGACCCTTCTCGCGAATCGAGTTGCAGATATACTGGGCTAGCGTGGACGCGGCGTCGAAGGTTTCCTCGACACCACTGACTAGAGTTACGCTGATCTTGGGCGGAAAATCGTCTGTGCGGCGCTTGACTTGAACCTGGCAACTCGGGTTGGACTCTTTAGCTTGGCGGGCATTGCACTGCGCCAAGAACTCCATACACGATGCCATGCGTGGGTCCAGCGCGTTGAACTCGATCCTTACCTTCGACAGGAATTTCAACATTTTAAGCCTTCTTCTGCAGAGGTTTTAGTAGAGACAATTTTGAGAAGAGGAGAGGCCGTTAAAGATTGCTATGTAAGGAGTGTGGTATTTTTCTTTACTCTTTTCTAATTTTGGACTATCTTTTCTTTTTTTTTTTTTCATTTGATTTTCCCATTCATTAGCCTTATAAGTTTTTTTAAATATTTTGATTTTTTAAGGAAATGTTTGGTTATGTTTTTTATTTGATTTTATTATGTGTTTATTGTGTGTTTTGGGAGAATAAATTATTGGAGAACATAAAAATTATTTTTTGGTATGTTTGTTTATGTTTTGGAGGAGATATTTTTTACCTAGCAGTCAAATCAATAATTTTTTTGTTGAATTTTTGGAATGAAAATGGAATTGAGTAATTTTTTAAATGTGAGAATAATAATATAATATATATAATATGTATATATATATATTGAAAAATGTGTGTTTTGGAGAAAAAATGTATGTTCTTCAAAATAACATTATTATGGGGAAACATAACCAAACATTCCCTAAGTTTTCTTCATGAACTTTTCATTGAACTTTCATCATCGGTCGACTCTTAAAAACTTTCCATTAAATATTTATTTTTATTCAATATTTGTTAACACGATAATAATTTTTCTTTTTTATTGAATATATAATAACTTGCACTTATTTTAATAATAATTAAACTACGACATAATATTTCATATTTTAATTTCTCAATTATATACAAAATTTAGTAAGATGCATTTCCATATTTCTTCTTTTTGTGTAGATTAATATATATTCACAAAACATTGAATAATTAGTGTGATTAATGTAGGTCATTTCGATTTATAAAGTGAATTGAGGGTTGAACTTCTTTTAATTTTATACAAAAAAAAAAAAAAGGAATCTTACAAATAGAATTTATTCACCACTATTTATCAATTTCTATTTAAAAAATTTCTCCATATAATTTAAAATGTCTGTTCATGTTTGAAATATTGTACCTTTTGCTAAGGAATCACACATTGCATTATCATAATCAATTTATAATTTCATATGAGAAATATAATTTCTAGTCATGTTATTATTGAATTATGGTAATATCTATACTACTAATAAAGAATTTACCCCACGTTTTGTATGTTTTCAAATGTCTTTTCTAAAATATCTTCATTTTTAAAAAAAAAAAATTCTCATATCTATATAAAACAACCACCATCCTACCCACTCTCCCCTTCCCTCACTACTACTACATATTTCTATTTTTTTCAACTTTTTTTCTGCAGACATGATTTCTCCCATTTAAACTATTCTTTTTTTTTTTTATGTTATTTTTTTCAAATACATATGAATGAGGTTGACATTGATGTTAATTGATTTTTTTTATTATAACAATTATTTTCAAATCATTTAAATAATGTTAGTTTTTATTTTTATTGAATGCACATGCATCCAATATGTAGTTGCTGTTGCTTTTAGTCAATCATACTGCGATCTGTTTGGCAACCTCATCTGCTAGCTTGTCTCAGCCACAGCAAACCACAATTGAGCTTTGAGACAAAACGAAGCTTTCTGAAATAAACAAGCAGCAAAGAAAGTACCTCAAAAGTCTAAGATCAAAAGCATAAAACTGGCTCCCCATCCAAATCTTTGGAAGCATATCAAACTTTTTTTCCTTTTTTCCCGCCTAAAAAAAAAGTGCGGCTTATTATCCGTAACTTCAAAATTGAGGGAAAAAAAAGTCTCACAGATCGAATAAACAAATATGAATCGATCCACATAGCAAGGAACATAGAGAAAAGGCCAGGAATAAACCATCACTCTTATGAAGATATACATGAAGATGTTGATTGCAATACTATGTACCAGTAATTTCTCTATCCAGTTTAACTCTCTTTGTATTTTGAACCTCTGGAATACTGCTAACCCTTTGCTGGGCTGAGACATCATGCTGATAGGCGCAGTTGGCTCCATTCCTGCAACCCCTTGAACTGTTGAAATAGATGCAAGGCTTCATTATCTTTGGCTTCCCCTCTCTTGATTTCATTGTATTCGCAGGTTCTTGATGAGAAAATTGTGGCATGGCCTCTCTTCTTTCTTCTCCATGTTGCTGAATGAGGCTCTTATAATAGTTAATATCCTTTGTTATGGGGGCTCCCATAGACGGAGAGGGTGCAGAAGTCATATCTGGAATAGCTGGCCGTAGATTTGGGATCGATCCTATTCTATTTGGAGGATAAAACGGTCCGGTTGCTGGTCTAGTAATGTGAGCAGGGAGAGGGTCTCTTCTATTGATGGCTGGATCAAATGAACTCTTGGGTGGTGACCTCAAGTTGGGCATGTACTGTGTGCTGGTGGACTGCATATTAGGCATACTTGGTGTACTAGAAGATGCTACAATTTGCATCGGCATACCTGGCAAGGTGGATGATGGCATATGTTGTGTGCTGGAGGATACAACAGTTTGCGCTCCCATGACCGGCATACTTTGGAAGCTGGAAGAGGCTGGCATACTCTGTGTGCTGGAAGATGGAACGTTTTGCCCACTGGAGGATGCACCATGGTTTGTGACGAGTTGCTCAATCATTTTTGGGTCACTGAGAATCTTAATGAGCAACTCTCGGTCGATCAAATTTCCCTGGTCACTGTTTGACATGACCGAAGTCAAGGCAGCTTGTGCAGCTGCCACGATATCAGGCTCCACACCACCTGTCGCTGGAACAATATTGGCATGAGGCTTAATGGCTACATTTCCATGCAAGTGTTGTGGCTGTGAGATCATGGGATTGCTGATTGTGGCCATGGAGCCAAGTGGTGTATCCATTGCAGCATCCTCATCTTCAATTGGTGTGATGGGAACCAGAGGAGTCAATTGGTCATTGTTGCTTGAATCTTCCACACCAACTAATGCCGAAGGGCTGCGCAAGGGTAGAGCAAAATGTTAAACGTGGACAAGAATGGAAAATTGGTATATAGCCTAATCACAGAGATGGTACAAGAGAAAAAATGGAATATCTAAAAAGAGAGGTGTGTCGCACTTTGGAGGAATTGCTGATGGGCGTGGATAAATGGCTTCTAGCACTCTCAATTCCCGTTCATTCTGGGCCTCTGTTTCTCTGCTCTCTTCCCCAGCAACCACTTGCCAAGCACCATTGACTTCAAACTGCAACACAAGAAAGAGATAAAATATACGAGTATCAGAAATGCTCCAGAGCACAAAAATATAAGTGCACTATAATTCTGTTACAAAGTAAACTTCTCCCATCAAGCGCCACATGCACCCCAACTACCTAAGTCATTCTATCTCTGTCTTTGTCTCTCTTTTCTATTTCCATCTCTCCCTCTCCCTCCCCCACGTTTCTCCTCTTCTCCTACGCCCTCAGACGCCTACGCAGGTGGCTTTTTTGCATTGAGGAGACCAAAGGCTTAGTTTCAGCATTCTACGTATCTCATAGCAACGTTTCAAGAACTCAAACTTTTTTCCATTCACTATCCCTCAGTACCAAGCACAATAAAAGACACAATACGAATCCAAATCTAACACTGAATTTCCCATGAGTTATATTTAGGGTTCAAATAGGGGAGACAAACAAGCAACATACAATCCACAGGCCCACATCAAACGCTACAATAAGTGGGATGTAAGGAAGTAAAATCTCAACCTGTATGAAGATCAGTTAGAGAATCCCTGCCTGTGCTCCTTTGCAGTAAATCTTAATGTTCCAGACAGCTATATGGAACATGAGAAAAATACCTCTACTCTTCAAATTGCATTTGGACAATTTTATAAGAAAGCCAAAGACTATAGACAATAATAATCAAAGACTTACTCTGGGAGGGCATTTCCATTTCAGTAGTGGTATTTGAGATAACTTTACTCTCCATGGATTTGCAGGCTGGATGCCTTCAAAGCCTGGGGGCAAATTGTCATCAGACCCTGTACCACCTGACTGTACTGGCCACAATGTCTTTGCCTGGAGATGTTCTTGAGTTCCTATTCCAACTTGTGAAGGGGATTCTTCCGACAAAAACAGCCTTACCTATAAAACAGAATGTAATAGTCCAACAGGTATCACTATTGGCTGGATCGTTCATAATTTAATCTGTAAGTCAATCAACAGATATAGACATGAAGTACATTATTCTATAAATGATTGACCTTGAAGTCTTGATCAGAGGTATATTCTATAGGTAACCAAAAAATTATAGAAAAGATAGAGACAAACTACAAATTTCACTAAAGCAAAGTTAATGTTTGGTTACAGTTTCTATGTTTTGGATTTTGTGTTTTGGGAGAATGAGTTTTGGGAGTGGGGTTGGGGTTGGGGAATATAAAATTTGTGTTGAGGAATGTGATGGATATTTGTTTATGTTTTGGGGAACAGTTAAAAAATTATTTTGGAAAACTTTGGTATGTTTGTTTGTGTTTTGGAAGGAAACATTTTTTACTGTAACAGTCAAATCAATGTTTTTTTATTAAGTTTCTTAGGGTGAAAATAGAATTAAATAATATTTTTTTATTATAAAAATAATAATAAAATATATAATATGTATATGTATGTATATGTGATGATTGGATATGATTTTTTAATTGTAAAAATAATGATAAAATATTATGATATGTATATGAGGTTTTTGGTAATAAGTCAATTGATTTGAAGGGGTATTCTAAGGATTGGTGTTTGGTGTTTTAGCAAAAAGTCAATCCATATGTTTGGTTACATTATGCCAAAATGAATTTGTTTTGGCCGCAAAATGTAACCAAACATAGCCAAGGTAATGGCAGGCTTACACTAAGGTGGTGATTGGTATGCAGAAATGGAATTTGGTGGGAATGAAATGATTTTAGGAATATAATGAAATTGGGAATGGAATGGTGTTGATATAGTTTATCCCATGATTGGTATGTATAAGGAATGAGAAAAGATGGAATCATTATTCCCTTCTTAATTCCATTCTAATGATTGGTAAATAGGAATGACCAGTAGGAAATAGGAATGGAATAAATTTTTTAAATAACCAAATTACCTATTTTGTAAAAAATTATTAAAATAAAAGTATTTATTAGTAAAATATTTTTTTATAAATTACCATAGATATTTTTTTAGTAAGTCTATAATTATGCAGTTTATTACTTTTAA
Source organism: Jacaranda mimosifolia (assembly GCA_018894105.1). Lineage (NCBI taxonomy): Eukaryota > Viridiplantae > Streptophyta > Magnoliopsida > Lamiales > Bignoniaceae > Jacaranda > Jacaranda mimosifolia. Next base: position 24,374,430 of record CM032131.1, on the reverse strand, counting down.
TGTTATTCGAATTACATCAGTAAATATATGCATTTTATATGTTATCAACAAGTTATATATGTTTACGCAAAAAAGTAGAAGCACAATTTCTTTAAAATTATTATTTTTCAAATTATAATTTAGTAAGTTCTTTTGAATTTTTCTATAAAATATAATTAAAAAAATTATAAAATATTTTATAACTAAAGTGCTTAACTTTTTCATGATAAGGTTAGAACAATTTATTATACATTTTTATAATTTTAATTTGAAGGATTGCTGATAAAATGGACAACTTTTCATTTATTAGTTTATATATATTTTTTAGTCATTCGAAGATATGCAGATATAAATAATATTTTAAACTATATATATTTCATTAACATAGACCAACTTGATGATACTTTTACTTTTTTTATTATAAAAATTGAGATGCGCATAATTATTTTTATTCTTATTTTTTTTTTAATTTTTATAATAATTTTTATGATATTACTAAAAAATATATGAATAAAATATATAACTAAATAAAAACAGATAGCAATCAAATAAGTTGGAATACAATATTAAATATTTACAAAGTGCAGATTTCTTTTCTTAAATATAAAAGTATTTTGTTAAATTATGGAGTGTAATTTTGTTAAAAAAAAAAAGATATAGGTTCATTCCCAATGAATTGGAAATAGCTAAACCCATGGGGGAGGGAGGAAATGGCTAAATCCATCCTTTTGGGCATGGGGATTCTAATGGGAATAGGCATTTCCACCTCTAAATTATACCAATCATGGGTTTAGGAATGGACTTAGGAATGTCCATTCCATTTCCATCTCATTCCTGCGTATCAATCATACCATAAGTATATGATGGAGCAAAGAAAAAGAGAAAACACTCAAACAAAAGCATATGGAAGTTCTAATCACAATAAATACAAAACAGACCAAGAAGGCAAATACACTTTCCACCACTGTGCACAACTGAAACAAGGTTAAACTGCTGAAGGTCCATTTATAACTTCATGTCTATCCTAACTTATAAGCAATGCAACACATGCTGGACATTCTCTTCACATCTTCCCTTACACATGATCCAAATTCACACATGGGGTAATCAGACAGTTGAGGGCCAAGTGGCCCACATGACTTTTGAAGCACTTCAACATCACTCTAAAATTCCCCTTACAAGAATACTGCTACTTTCTTCACAAACCACAGTTAGATATCCCAGCATGTCATGAATATTCTACAAATCCTATGTTGCATTTAGAAATGTAGGAAATATTGAAGCAGACAGAGACCAATCTGACTCCAGTGTGGTTAAGAGCAAGGAGAGGCAATTTGCTTTTGCCAGGAAGAAAATAAAAGGAAATTGCAAATGCAGCATAACTCCAACATATAACCACATCATTTATTGATTTTCCAAACTATTCAAATTTCCAACATGCCAAGAACAAGAAACATAAAAATCCCTGAGGGAGCCATGAATAAAGGAAATGCAAACAATAGGTCCATGTCAGGCTTGACAATATTCTTACCAGATCATCTATCACAGAAATTATATATTAGTCTCCCCCATCCTCCAAGGAAAAGAATGTGGTTTCTAGAATAAGACCTAAAGAAACTCTGAAGTCTATTTTGATACTCCTTTCCTACTAGCAACCTCAGATTTGGAGAAAATTGAAATTAAAAACTCAAGCCTTACTCACATGCACAAACAGCCACACAGAACAAGGGGTTAAGCAATATAGGAGGTTTAACTCACCATACCTTTCATTTGTTTCAATCAATCCTGTCACATCTCTTATATTTACCCCCCCAGCTCATTTTGTTCTTATTTGAATATGCACAAAAGCCAATCTCATGCCAAGGTCTGAAGCTCATTAGATGTGAGCATTGCCTCCAAACCCATTAGTGCAACCTTAAATTGGACTGTGAACTTGCCACTTGCTCAAAAGCATAGTTGTAAAAGGCGCGCGCTATTGGCGCTATAGCGCGAGGCACAAGGCGCGCGCTTTGGGCACCTTGTTGCTAAGGCTGTTTGGCAGAGTTTTTTTTCGGTTTAAGTTAGGGTTTAGGGCTTTTTTTTGGTCAGTTTATTTCACCCAAAACCAGCGGGAAAACCTCTCAACCTCTAGCATCCACCCACTTCTGCCACTGCTAACATTACAGCCGTCTGCCACCACTGCTGCCGCCGGCTGCCACCCCTGCCACCACCGGCCACCGCCCCTGCCGCCGCCGCCGCCGCCGCCAGGTCAGTTTTTTATTTTTTTCCCCCTCTTTTTTCCTGCTGTTTCTCTTATCTCCTCTTCTCTTTTCTTTTTTTTTTTCTTCCACTTTTTTCTTTTTTCTTCAACTATTTTATGGTGTATATGTTTTCAGTTTCCCATTTCTAGTTTCTTTTTCTCCTTTTCTTCTCTTCATCCATCTTTTTCTTTTTTACTTCTTCAACCATTCTCTTCTTTTCCTATTTTCTTCTTCATCCTTCTTTTTCTTCATTCTTCTTTATAAATTAATGCTGAAAGCTTGATTTCTATCTGTTTTTTTTTCCCAATTTCAGTTCTGTTTTCCTTTTTTCTTTAAATTATTTATCTGCTGATTTCATTCTTTTTTATTATTTGCATGTTGAATTTGTTAAAATAAGTTAATTATAGTGAAATATTATTAAGCATGTGATGACATGTGAAGAATAAATGTTGAAAGTTCTTCAATTTTCAGCAGGTATAATGGCAACAAATCGAAAGGATCCCGGATGGAATCACGGGAGTTTGGTTAATCCAAACAACATCAATGAAGGTATAAGGTGCCATTATTGCAATAAAGTGACGAAAGGAGGGATATCGAGGCATAAACAACATCTTGTGGGGGGGGTATAGAAATGCCGCAGCGTGTAATAAAGCACCGGAATGTGTTCAGCAAGAAATGAAAGAACACATGGAAGAAAAACAAAAGTTGAAGAACACAATTGATAAAATACCTCATTTTGATGACATTGCTAACCAAGAATTGGAAGAACAAGATGAGGATGATGTGGAGGTGCAATCAACCGCAAAGAGGCCTATGGGTTCACTTTCTAGTCATGGGTTGAATCGATCAACATCTACGCTGGCCAAAAAATTAAAGCAAATGGGCCCGATCCACCGTTGTCAACAGCGCGAATATAGCGCGCTATAGAACGTAGCGATGCGAAGCACACCCTGTGCGCTTCGCATCGCTATGCGCAGCAGAGTTTACTGTAGCGCGCGCTTTCCTGCGCTATGTGCGCTATTGCGCAGTTGCGCGCTGCAGCGCCTTTCGCGCTACAGGGAAGTTGCAGGTTAAATTACCAAAAAAAAACGCATTTAAGGCTTAAAGTTCTGTCGAATAACAAAAGCCCAGGACAACCCACCCAGCAGCACTTCATTTTCTTCTGTTCCCGCTGCTAGAACACGGTCACCCAGCCAGGGTAGCAAGGAACGAGCAACCCCCAGGCCTCATCTTCTTTTTCTCCATTGGACCGATCAACCCCAGGTTATGTTTGTTCCTTTTCTTCCGCCTTTCACTGCTTTTATTCTTTTTCTGTTTTCTTCAATTCTTGTTTTCTTCCTTCCCTCTTCTTCTCTAATGGAACGCTTCTTTCATCCTCTTCTCCCGTCCTTTTTTTTACTTTCTTTTCTTTTTCCTTTTATCTTTGTTTCCTTGTGTCCTTTCATCTTCGTTTCCTTGTGTCCTTCTCTCCAGGATGTTGGACTTTGTACATCTATTTTTACCTCTTATCTATGACTTTCTTATACTTTTCTTTTCCTTTTCTTCTCCTTCTCTTCGGGTGACAGGTGGGTTTTTTTTTCTTTTAAGGAAAATTATTGAAATGAACTTTTTAGTTGTTTATCCTTCACAATAGGGGAAATATATTGGTATTTTAGGTATATGTTATTATATATATTTATATATTTATATATGTATTTATTATGCGCTCCATTTTAATAAAGCGCGCGCTATGCGCTATAGCTCCCAGGGACCTTTGCGCCTCGTTGCGCTTCGCGCTCCTGACAACTATGGCCCGATCAAAAGATGCCGATGAAGTAGTCAAAGAAAGAAAGAAAGGTGAAAGTGCTTCTCAAGTCAATGAAACAAAAAAGAAGTTGAGGACAATGCTGTCCAAAAGTTTGCTAGGTGGATGTACGATGCCGGTATATCATTCAATGCGGTTAATTATGATAGTTTTGCACCTATGATTGAAGCAATTGGGCAATATGGCGCAGGAATGAAACCTCCAACTTACCATGAGGTAAGAGTTACTTCTCTGAAGAAAGAGGTGGAGCATACTAAAAGTATTTTGAAAAAGCATGAGGAAGAGATGGCGAAATTTGATTGCACTTTGATGGCAGATGGTTGGAGAGATAGAAAAGAGAGATCTTTGATTAATTTCTTGGTGAACACTCCAAGAGGAAGTATGTTCATAGAATCTGTGGATGCATCCAGCTACTCACACACAGGTGAGAAGATGTTTGAGTTGTTAGATGCTTTTGTGCAGCGTATTGGAGAGGAAAATGTGGTTCAGATTGTCACCGATAGTGCAAGTTCAAATGTTCTAGCTGGGGAGAAGTTGATGGAAAAATATAAACACTTGTATTGGTCTTGTATTGGTCTCCATGTGCTGCACATTGCTTGGATTTGATGTATGAAGATATATTTAAGATACCTGATTTGAAGAGAACGCTTGAAAGGGCAATCACAGTCAATGGTTACATTTACAATCGAACCTAAGTGTTGAACATGATGAGGGAATTTACGGGTCAAAAAGAAATGATTAGGCCTGCAAAGACTCGCTTTGCAACTGCTTGCTTAACATTGAGGAGTTTTCATAAGCAAAAATCAAATTTGAGAAAGATGTTCACTTCAGATGAATGGAACAAGAGCAAGTTTTCAAAGGAGCAAGCAGGTAAAAATGTAGCCAAAATTGAGTTGATGACTGGGTTTTGGAGGCATGTAACTTATACTATGAAGCCTGCTGGCCCTCTAATTGAAGTTCTTCGATTGGTTGATGGAAAGAAAAAACCTCCGATGGGTTATATTTATGAGGCAATGGATAATGCTAAAGAGAAGATTGCCTTTGCTTTTGGGAAGAATGAAGAAAGGTATAATGAAATTTTTGATATTATTGATCGAAGATGGAATTGTTAACTTCACCAACCATTGCATGCGGCCGCTTATTACTTGAACCCGTGCTTCTTTTATAATAATGAAAAGATTGAACAAGATGCCGAGGTCATGTTGGGTTTGTATGGTTGCATAGATAGATTGGTGAAGGATACTTCTAAGCAAGATGCCATTGCTCATGAGCTCATAATTTACAAGAAAGCTGAAGGGAATTTTTCCTTAGCTATGGCAAAGAGACAAAGAAAGCCGCTAGCACCAGGTAATATGTGAATGCAAGATGTTATAATTATATATATTTTATGCAACTTACTAACTTTATGTTTTTTTATGATTGCTAGCTAAATGGTGGGCTTCATTTGGATCTTCAACACCAAATTTGCAAATGCCTGCCATCAAAATTCTTAGTCTTACTTGCAGCTCGTCCGGCTCTGAACGAAATTGGAGTGTGTTTGAACATGTAAGTTTAAAACATTTCCTAAAATTATTCACTTATTATAACTTTTTTGTTAATAATTTATGGTGTATAACTTTTTTCACAGCTTCATTCCAAGAAAAGAAACCGATTGGCGCAACAACGCTTGAATAATTTGGTTTTCATCAAGTACAATCGGTCTTTACTTCGTAGATATGACAAACGTGACTCCATTGATCCAATCATCTTGGATTCTAATGCAATGGAGGATGAAAATGAATGGTTGGTGGGGAGGATGGATGAAGATGAAGATGATATTCGGGTGTTTGATGATGATGATTTGACATGTCACATGGGGTGATGTTGCAAATGCCACTGGAGTTAATGAAGATGCCTACACTTTTAGATCTCGAGCTTCTCAATCTCAAAGTGATTTATTAAGAAAGTCAAGTAAAGCTAAGCCTAGGGCAACTACTTCCAAGGGCAAGGAAAAAATGCAAACAAAGGGAAAAGAAAAATTAACTTCTTCATCGACATTGCGTATTATAGACGAAGAAGATGAGACGGATTTTGATGACACTGAGGAAGAAGAAGAAAAGGATAATGAGGGTTACAAATCTCGTTCTAGTGGCGATGGATGTAGGGAAGAGTTGAGTGGGGAGGAAGAGTTTGAAAATGATGATTAGACAGTAGAGTTGTTAACTTGTTATAAAACTTTAACTTGAACTTGTTTGATTGAGATTGTTGAACGAGTTGAGTTTTTTTTAATTATTAGTTTCTAATATTTAGTAGTTTTTATGTTCTATAATTGTTTGAATTTATAAGCATTCTTGGTATATAACTATGTCATAGAAAATGAAGATACTTTTCATATGTTGCGCTTTATTGCAACAAAGCGAGTGCTTCGCGCTGCGCTATAGCCCCAAGAGACCTTGGCGCTATAGCTCGCTTTGCGCTCTTAACAACTATGCTCAAAAGAGATATCCAATGGATGTACATAGGTTGTTTAGTCAAAGCTTATATTGTGTTTAGGTTCATTAGTTTTTACTTTTTGGCCATGTGAGATAACGCATCACAATCACTCATCCTTTATAACGTGACATCGTCATCGCAACATGACAAAATACAACATCAATCACCAAGAATTGAGATTCTAAAGGTTGTTATTGCATATATTGCACTATCTCCAACAAGTTATAGAGGTGGCTTCCTACACCGAGTACATTATCTAGCATAGCATTTAATTCCATATTCCTACTAGTGATCAACTTTAATACCATTTGTCACATTCTAGGCATGTGAGCCCTTTCAACATGAGCATTGCCTTCATACCCATCAAGTGAAATCTCAAACAATGTTTTGAAATGATATCTAATGGATACACATGGGGTTTTGGTCAACACTAGTATTATTTTATTAGTTTTTAGTTCATGTGGGATGAGACATCAAAAATGTAATAACCAGGAAAAGAATAATAATTATTAGTCACCAAGCATTGAAATTCTAAAGGTTGTTATTGCGTATATTGCACTTTATCCAACAAGTTGCAGAAGTGGCTCTCATAGATGTCGTCCATTATCCAGCATAGCAATTAGTTCCATATTCCTACTAGCAATCAGTTCCAGTACCGTTCATCATATTCAAGACCTAACAGCTTGTTGAACGTGAACAATTGAACATTGCCTCTATATTCGCTGAGTGAAACCTTAAATTAGGTTATGAAATGGATATCTAATGGATGCACATGGATTTTTAGTCAAAGTTTATATTATGCTATTAGTTTTTAGTTTATGTGGGATGGAGCATCACAAATGTAATAACAAGAAAAAGAATAATAATAATTATTATATTTTTTACTATAATTTATTTAATTCAATAAAGTGTTAGAATATACAGGTTAATAGAGGTTTAATTCAAAATAAAAGGATTGTGGTTATTTATTTTTAGTTATAAGGCAGATCATGAGTTAATGGTACATTAATTCAATAATATAAAGTAGTAATGCCTTAATGATGGGGTAGTGGGTATCAATTTACGAGTTATAAAGTTGCCTATATATGTCAAGAAAAATGTGGAAAGTCATAGTTTCTTTTATGTGATATAGTTCAAGAGAGTGGATTCAAGTTAAAGAGAGTACTACAAGGACAAAAGGAATGATCTTGAAATGTATATAAGGTGTTTTCTACAATTACAAGTTTCAGTAAGGGTATTGCAAGGTGACTACTTTATTTATCTTTAAGGTCAATATTTAGTGTATATAGTACATGCAATCCTTAGTATTTTATTTATATTTAAGGTTAATGTTTAAAATATATATCAAATGATAATTTTTAGTACTTTGTTTATGTCAAGTTTGATGTATAGTATATATATTGCATGATAATCTTTAACACTGTATAAATTCACATCTTTGGTAAAAATATATAAGCAGTTAAAATCTATAGACAATTCTAATGCTTAGTATATGAACTATATTGCAATACTCAGTAACTATATTCTTTTAAATTATATTGACTTATAACTACTTTGTTATGTAATATAAAAATATTGTCATGTACCGGCTTGAAATTAGTTTTGAAATTTTAAGTTTTCTTATGATAGATTCTGGACCTTCTACCTTTTTTTTATTTTTTATTTTTTGTTACAGCCATATGAGAATGTTAGCTATAACTATGAACTATCGCATTATCATTTTAGACTAAGATAATTTCATACCTTAAACATCTTGAAGGTACTTTTTGAGCTTTCAAGCTCACCCCTTGTACATATTTCGGATATAGAAAAAAATTAGCGAAGCTAAAGGAGCCAATCATAAAACACAGTGAAAAGCCGTCGTTTAGTTATTGGAATAATCATTTCTTCAACATAACTTTTATCGTAAAGCAAGATTTGTGGGACCCCATCTCGTGGGCTCTAGGTGTGAAAACTAAGCAAGTGCAGTTATGCTATGTATTCTTGTGCTTTTTGCATCTTATCTTCAAAACTACCCAAGTTCATCAAGGAAGTTACAAACATATTGTGTTGGCAACAGACATTCATCCACTTTACCTTACATAATAATATTATCTTAATCTAGAAACTTCAACAATTTGAACTTAGCAAACAAGAGAAAATTTTGGAACGAACATAATGGAAACACAAAGGACACAGGGATTATTTAACAATATAAACGAGGTAATCGACGTATGCACTAAAAGTAGAATCTTATATAATATATCCCATGTTCCAACACTTTAGCAATTAAACACTAAAACTTACACACATAGAGACACACTTCATATCCAAAATATCCTACAAGCAGGTTTAGGGAAAGGAGCAAGATTTATCTCAATGAAATCAAGAGAGAAAATTCAGTTCACAATGCTATAACAGGAAGAACTTTAAGAAAATATATATGAAGGGAGAGAGGGTTAATTCGTTAATGTGGCTACTTATTCAATGTAAAGCTTCAGTAAATTGACAAAATGGAACTCATTAAAACCCCTAGAATCTTACCCATGTTACTTCATAAAAGACTTGTAAATAAAACAGGTCATATCCTCCTAAACAAATTTCAGTTCGCAACTGTAAGAAAAATTTGAGGCATGGCTTAACTACCAACTTGAGCTACCACCCTTACTGTTGATCAGATATTGAAGCGCAAAATTTATCAATTAGCTTTGCCACTTTTTCAGGCTGGAATTGCCTTGTGCCACAAGACAAGAAATGCTACAGCTACTATGACCATGTAAATTACGAGTTCATTTCAAGACTCAAGGGTATGAGTATTTCAAAATTTGAAGTTTTAAAGATCAGGCAAGCCCATATAGCATCATCGAGTGAAACACAGTACACTAGGAACCGGGTAATACATATGATAACTCTAGGAATTGATTACACACCAACTTCTCAGGCAAGGTTTGCAAATATTGTTTAAATTTCTGCTATAGAACCAAGTTCCACAGGCACTTAAAAGAATTTTGAAGGTAAAAATAAAAAGAACAGAGAAGGCAAGTAGGCAAGAACAGAACATTTTCCATATTTGCCAACTGTATTCTACGGTTCTATCTTAAACTATACCCAGCTAGGATATTTCAGATTAAACCAGTAAAATTTATGGTATTGGTTTCCAACTTTCCATTACCTAAGGAGCTTATCAATGTTAGTGACCTTGGCAAACAAGAACGGCAGATACTAAAATTATTTACTTAAAACATCGCACCATTCCACAGAGAAATATAATATCAGAAATCTGATCTCTCGCCCTGGTTTACAATCAGCATCACTTATTGGCTTTTTTCATCTTCGTGCAGTACTCTAGATGATACCTTCTCATTAATGAGGGTGAGGGAATCATTTCAGTGTTATGACATCAGAATGACACAACCTACTGAATTTTCTTAATTGCTAACTTCAGCTTTTCAACGTCTTCTCTACTTTCCCAAGTTGATACTAAATTTAGATTTCCCATGTACCAAATAGACACTTGCCACAGTTCTCAATAATCTAAAGGACTTAATGGTTTCTTCACACCTGGTGCAGCCCCAATTACACATTCATACATAAATTGTTAGCTACACAAAATTTTTGTATTAAATTTGATTTTCCTATCATTCATTTCTGTTTCTCTGGTGTGCTCTTCGAACATAAAGCCATAATCTTTCTGAAATTCTTGGAATTTCATATACAATTCTGATCCTAGTAGTTAGATATCAAGATCACTCAGGCATCCTCAGTAGTTGACTCAATCACAATAACCTTACAGATGGTAATGCTGTTCACAAGTGCAATTTTTTTAACACTACTCAACCACATAGAATTTGATATACACAACCACCACACCTTATAATAGAAAAGGATGGTGCAAAGGCCTTCCAAGATACTTGAAATTTTCCTACTGTTCTAACACAATTAACTCAGTTTATTTGGTTCTACTCCTTATCTCAACTCAAACTTCATTTAATAATGTAATGCATGGATAAGGTGGCGACAGAGAGTTGTATTAAAACTCCCTTATCTCGAATGCAACTTTACAATCACTTTATAATCATTAACAGACTACTTAAGCAAAGTCCATTTACTTAGCAACACTTAACAATAATAAAGTAAACTGAACTTCAAAAAAATAACTAATAAGTCTCAATTTATCAATTTATCTTTCTAACTTTCCTATCTGATAATAACCTCCCCATCAGGAAGTTTAAAATTGTGAAAGCGTGCATTTTGCAGCACATCGAAAATCTAATTTTTCCTGTTATCCAAATCGATGACGAGCAATTTTTCACTTAGCTTCTGTGTTGAATTGAATGCGAAATGCCAGATTGAGACTAACACAAGACATTTCCATTCAACCATTCATTGGACTAATTAACCATGAAAATTTTACCTTTTTTCCATTCATTAACAATTACACAATAAAATCATTTATAAAAATATTCAACAAAAAAGAAGAAATTAAGGATTTTTATAAAGATTTACCTGACAAAGATTAACATCGGTAGCCCAAGTCAACCTTTTTGATTTCTGCGATCCTCCCATATTAACAAATCAAAATAATGTTAATTCGATTCTCAAATTTATAGATATATATATCTTATAAATTCAATCGCCTTTTAGGAATCAAATCGTCAACTTCCAGTACCGCAAAAGCTTTATAAACCCTATTTGCTCATTAATTTTTAGTCGATTATTGATAGAGAGAAAATGAAAAAAGAAACAGAAACAAAGTGAGTATAAGTCCAAGAAAACCCTAGATCCTCCGATTTCCCATTTTTTTTTTTTTTTTTTCTCTCTTTTTTCCCTTGTTCCTCTGTTTTCGCTACTAGTACTTTACTCCTCAGTGCTCTTTATATCGCTGCGCGGCTGCGCCTTCAGACTTTGGGTAGGGCAAGTGACTGCACTTCCTGTTGGACAGCGTGGGATTCCCCATTTGAGGCTTATCTGTACGGCTAAACTGACGCTGTTTCAGATTTGACTAGTGTTTGACTAATCGTTGGAATATATTTCATTTTTTTATGTTATTTTACTAGTGGTGATTAGGGAAATCTTATTATCAATGAAAAATAAATTTTAATAATATTTAAGTCTAAGTGTTGCTCAATTTCAAAAAGTTGAAGTTTTAGTTTAAATTAAATAGATCAAACCCAAATCAAATTATTCAATCATCTATGCTATATAAAAAGAATTCTTTTATAACGATACATCAAAATATTTTTTACTCAAAATATCTTTATAAAAAATAAAAAAAAATTTATCTATAATTCAAGTGTAATCTCTTTATTCATTTTCACTCTCCTAACTCTTTCCCTCACTAACTCTTCACCTCTCCAATATCTTTTTTTTATTTATTTATACACACACACACACACACGCATATCAGGAGTTCATTCAGGTTCGAACTTCTGACCTCACACATATGTGGGAGATTTATGCTACTAGGGCTACAAGCCACTCGACATCTCTCCAATATCTATAACTACATCCCCCACTAATTCTCTCTCTTCTCAATACTCAAATCCTTTGAATAAAAAATTTTCAAAATAAAAATACATCACAGTCAAAAAGTACTTATGCATGCAGGTTTGAGTGCGATGATCGCTAATAAAATAAATTATAACTCTTATCCAATTAGTTCATGTTAATGAAAATTATTAATTATTAATTATTAACAATTGTTGCACACTTAATGTGTATACGTTCAATAAAAGTGAAAATTTATGATGTAACTTCAAAATTCAAACAGCAAAATAATAATAATTATAATAAAAAGAATAATAATCAATTAACACTAGTAACAAACCATTAATGTAGCTTAAGAAAAAATAGTATAGATAAAAATTATAAAAAAAAATTAGATTGAAGAAATTGTACTTGCAGGAAGAAGTTGGAAATATAAATATATATACAGAAAAATAAAATTATATTTAATCATGTATACCCTTCTTGTATGTGGTAGTAGTAACTGTAGTAGTGAAATGATAATCATTCCATGTAAATACAAGGATTAAAAAAAATATATTTTAAATAAAGTATTTGAAAACAAACGAAAAGGAGGTATAGTATTCATTAATAGTACAGACTAGTATAGATGACGTAAATATATTTATATATTAGTGAGCTAAAGATACAGAATTTTACATTTTAATTCTAGAAGAGTCATTTAATGTAGCGTCTAAATACGAAAATTTAAAATTAATGTGGATGCCAGTTTATTTAAATTAATAATATTGACACACTTAATGTGAGTGCTATTGTCGTATAAATAAATAAAATATTTATTTAACTTTGATGTGATTTTTTAATTTTTTTTATATTTTCAATATTTATTTTAATTTTTAGCATAATTAAAAGAGAAATGATGAAACAATATAATAGGAAAAGAAAAAAAAGGTAAATAAATGAAGGGGAAAAAATTAGAGAAAGGAAAAAATAAAATGAAAAGTATCTTGCCATCATGTTTTAAAATAGAATTAATTTTAGCAACTCACAAAATAAATACTAAATTAGTTAAGGACGCCTTCACGCTTTGTATCTATTTATTAATATTTATATACTAATTTAATCTATTTAAAATTAAATATAATAATTAAAATTCCTCTAAAAAGGCATATGAAAATTTGAAATTAAATTAATTTTAATTCTGGAGAAAGTTTATCAGCATAGGATTCCAAATATAAAAGTTGTATTTTTACTGCCTCAAGTTGTTTGACTACTTTAACAAATCATAACTGGGCCCAAATCAAACTTAGCGAAAATAATCCAGCTCCCGAAGTTTCTGTAGTTTTTCCGACAATTTTAGCGGACTAAAAATAATTTATCCCATGTGAAATATGACATGTTCAAAATGCCTCCTTGTGAAAAATAAACATACAAAAAATCTCTCTATGTTTTGAAAAACCATGAACACCACCTTCTTCTTCTCATTTGTTGCTCATTTAATATAATTTTAATATGAAAAAACCCTAGGCCGTGGTGGTTTTATTTTGAAGCCATTTTTTTTAATTATATATTTCTTAAAAAATCCATTATGTAATTGTTTATCTCATTTATCCATAGCCATTAAGCTTACTGATATAATTCTCATACATATAGTGCGAGGATTTGAACCTATCAAATCTCCAACACCTGTATGTATAAATAAAAAAAATTATGTCTTATTTTAATATAAAATATTATTTATTTTCATTCCGAAATTTATATCCACAATTTCCAAATCAGAAATATATATTACTTTAAAAATAATTAAAACTTGGTTAAATAATAACTTTTTTATTTTTCCAAAATAATGTGAGTCACATTAAGTTTAATAATAATTTTATTTCGATAGAATTTGGTTTATGACAATAATTGGATTTATAATAAATTGATAGCAATATTCTGTAATGATATATAATTTAATTTGAGTTACATATAAAAAGTAATAGGATCCACAATTGAATATTACCATATTAAAATATTATTTTTAGTTCAAAAATTAATCCATATTTTCATTTTCATCGAACCATCATCTCACTAAAACTGGAGGAGGAAACATAGCCTTAAAATTAAAAACTATTTTCGTTACAATGTTTCCAAGCTTTGAAGAGAAGTGTGTTGAGAAAGCTTGGATCATGGTACTACTGTATGAACGTGTAGTATCTAGACTTGGATTTTGGGGGGAAAATATTTTATTTTTCTAACACCAATCCACAATGGATTAACGTCGAGACACACAGCAATCACTATGAACTCTCCAGTCTTCATATCCGTTTTGCAGATACACTACACGTATCTCAATGTTCAACTCAAAATGAGACACATCCAAAAGCAAATAACATTAGATAGCCAAATACAAGTTTTAACAATCAATCAAGCTCTTCTCGTTAAAAATGAGTAACATCCAGATAGATTAAAAGAAGAACAAAAAAACGAAAGAAAAGAAAAGAAATAACAATATGGTAATTTACATGCAATCCCAATGTCTTTACATCTCTCCAACAGAAATAATACCATACCATTGATAGCTTGTTTACTTTCTGCACACAAACAAAGCAATATAATTCGCAAATCAGCTGAGGGGAAAATACTCATCTAGGACCAGTCAAACATTGTTATCCTTGCACCCCACAAGGTTGTATTTACCGCCGCCACTTCCGGTCTGAAACAAAGATTCCAGAAATAAGCACAAGTAGCATGCCAAAAATTAGTTATAAGTTGATGTAGAATGAATAATTTGACAGTGGAATCTACAATTATTTTCGAGATTGTGCTGCTTAAGATAGCTTACAGCAGCAGGTCTTAAGCAGCACACATTAAGAGAATGTAACAGAAGGAACCTATATGCATGAACATGTAGATTACATGAACATGCAGATTACGTTCTCAGCAGGAGAGCAATAAACCTACGGAACAACTATCCCACCCTAGTCCCCAACCTCTGGCACATGTTTCAGGAACCCTATTGGTGTTTGTTGGGCAGGACCCGATCAAATGTGGATCTTATGCCGTGGTATCCATAGTTATTAAAGGCACGAGGCGAGAGGCCGGAGAGAGGTACTTTTTCAAGGCGAGGGGCGGGCGACCAAAAGGCGACTGAGGCGTTAATTAAGAAAAAATTTAAAATATATAGAGTAAAACAAATTAAATCAAGTTAAGCATATTAAATATTAACAAATTAAACATAATTGGTATTAACTTGACAAATTAATTAATTAAACATATTAAGTATTAGTTTAGCATTAATATATTAAACAAACTAAAAAGAAAAATAATTTAGAAAAATCAAAAGTGTTGTTTGCATGAGAAAAGAACATAAAAACAAATAAGAAATAGAGAGAAAAGAGAAACGATAGAAGAGAAGAGAGGAGAACTTAGAGTCGAGGTTGCTGGAATCAAGGTGTTGGAGAGAATGCCTTGGTTGTAGAGAAAGGTTTGGGTGTTTCTTTATTTTGGTTATTTATTTCAAAATGTCTGCGTCTCTTTTAGGAGGCTCATTTCTTATTATTATTTTTAAATTGAACCAAGGCGACTAAGGCAAGCAAGGCGATTGAGGCTACCAAGGCAACAAAGGCAGTCGCCTCATCTCACCTTATGGTGCTCACCTGGCTTGAGGAGGAAGAGGCGACATGATGTTGCCTCACCTCGCCTCTCACCTGAGGCGAGTGAGGCGCTAGCCTTTCACAAGTATCTCATCAAACATTATCTAGGCCAACCTCAGAAAACAACTATCCCGATCCACAAAAGTAATATTAATTATCAATCAATTATGCTAAGCAGCATGGATGGTCTGACATGGTTAACAGCAGACATCCAAAGGAATCTACATGGCCTAAGAGGGATTGGAATTAGCATCCATGATTAAAAATTATCCAAGCTCATTCATTATGATCAATTGAAATTACTATCATGGCATTTGAAGTCTTATTTCCATTGTAAACAGATGGGAATTAGAGTCCACGATTGAGACTGCAAATTGAACACCTTGCTGATAATTTTTAGTGTCAGCCTTACCAAGTATTTTGTTCCCAGTTAAAAATAAGAAAAAGCTGAAGTGACCATGATCTTAAGCGGACTTTATTGGAATCATCTCATGCATATGGTATCACAAATGCTTTAATGTAACATCTAGCTCTAAGTTATTGGCCTTGTAAAGAGTGCAAATTTTAACCATCTAAAGCCATGACAATTTGAGCATGACAGTAACTGGTTTAATCCAATTGGCATGAACATCATCTACAAGACAACAAACATAAAATGGCAAGAGAAAATTTAGTTAATACCTTGAGGAGAATGGGTTCCATTTCCCTTTACATTCTGTTGTGCCTGAGATAGAGAGCGCTGAATACGAGGAGATCCTTGCCTTTCATTTGTACCGGGTAGGGAATGTCTCTTTTTTATGTGGATGTCCTTTTCATGCACATCTGGACTTGATCTTGGAGAGCCATTTCCAATAGCTTTGGCTCTTGCGGATTCAGTCGCTTGCATATAACTCGGTAGAGAATTACTGCTACTAGTATCTCTTGGTTCCTGCTCCCTATGATCAGGTTTTGCTGAACCAAAGGAGCTTCGCCTCTTTCCAGTTTTATGCTCCTGTAACTGCTCTAAGCTACTTTTTGAAGCAGAATCTTGGTTAAGATTTAGGTTTTTATCAGCTGACGAAGGCTTGTTCTTGCGATTGGACTCACTTTTTTCACCTTTGCTTTTCTTGGGTTTGACAGACACTTGGCTAGAAGGTGTTGCTTGAGATTCAGGGACTGTTATATGGCTTCTTGGAGAAGCTTCAGGTGACTTGTTTACCAGGTGACTTGCTTCAGATCCGTGCTGCAGCTGCAGATAACTTGGATCTGCTTCTGGCTTCTTCTGTAGCTTTGGCGAGTCTGCAGCAATGATAGAATCAAGAGATTCACCAGTAGCCGAGTTAATGCTTTCATAACTGTCCAACTTATTTGTGTTAGTACAAGAAGGATCAGTTTCAAGTATGACGGATTTCCCATGAGCTTCAAGTTCTAAATTTTCTCCGCTCCTGGGATGGTCAGTCTCATCTGAAACTTTCTGTTCTTGCTCAATGTCATTGCCTCCAGCCTGTGACCTATCCAGTGAATCAAGGGTAGAAGAAATGGAAAGTTCAGTCCCACATTCAGAGGCAACAATTTGAGCTGCCGAAGCATTGGAAATGGCATTGTCAGCTAATCCAATGTCCCTAGACATGAATGGTTGGTCAGTGGAAGAAGAAACCTTATCCAAACTAGATTCAACTCCAGGATCATGAGTGGATAAAGTGGCTGGTTTTGTAGAAGTCGCAACCAAACTCAGTTCTTCAAATTTTGAATGTGCAGCAATGAAAGCAGGATTACTTGCCTTTTTTGTAAACTTTTTCACATCAGTTTCAGGTTGCTCGGTGGACTGCTTTTTCAAATCAGGTATATCTCCTTCATTTCCTTCTTCCACCTTTTCGGGAAGAGATTTTATTTCCACCACATCAATCGAATCCATCTCTTTCATCACAATGGGAGCAGATTCTGTTACATCACACATTGAATTTGACGGATCAATGTCGTGCAGCTTAGTATGACTGGATGAAGGTGATATAGATTTGCTTGAATGGTGGTCTAAGTTGTTTGCGTCATAGCTGATCTCGTTGTCATCATTCTCAGATGCTTCAGCTGATAAACACACACCAGATTTAAGGTCTGTTGACTCAGAATGATGACCAGATGGAACTAAAATGTCCTCTTTGCCATCAGAGTGTCCAAGATTTTCTGCATGCTGCTCCGCAGCTGATTCAGATTCCTGTGGCTCTTCATTGCTCACTGATGAAATTGACATCCACCTTTCAAGCCATTTCCAGGCTGTATCAGACTTTGAAGGGTCACATTTGATGTTGATGCGTTTGGTCCTTGGTGTTGATTCCATGAGCTTACATTAAAATTCAGTACGCACATCAATGTCTGAATGATTATCCACCTGTGCTATGTAATGGAAGTAAAATCTAATATCAAATCAGAATATAGAAAGCGTCAGCCACATCCATTTACCTGACGAGCAAAAGCATTGCTTAGTAGCTTCTCGATGGAAACATAAATGTATCTGCCATTTGGTTCGGCTTCTTTCTTACTCTGAAGACAGAGATGATATAACATTAGAATCACAAATTATAGGAAATAAATGCAAAGAAAGATAAAACTTCACAACATTTGATCCATGTTCCACAGTATATGAAACGATACGCTGCCAATAATTAAGAGGAAGGTTTTCCAATACCAAATTTGCAAGATGACATTATAAAGCATTCTGTTCATCGGGTGCAGAGGAGGGCACAGAATGTTGGAAATTGACAAGCTAATTAAGTTAAATGTTGTTACCAAGACAGACGAGTCTTTATTATCCTTCCCATTGCTTTTGCTCTGCTTTGCAAAATCACCCGACCCTTCTACAAGTAGCCGAGCACGGCGTGATCGAACAAGAGCTTGCATTTTTATAATGGCTTGAACACACCGAAGAGTTCCAACAGCATGATTTCGGACTAAATGTCCTCTTACAGCAGCTTGCAATTTAATTATGTTCTTCTGCTTCAACATCACTCGTTGAGCCTGGTAAATATGACAAGAATAATGCACAGCCATGCCTTATTAACTTAAAAAGCAATAACTATAACATACTATCAATCATACCAGCAACCCCCTAATGGCAGCCTGAATTAGAATTATACTGGCCTCATCAAGGGGCTCATCTTCTCTACACTCATCCTCTTTGGCAGCTAGGGTGTCTGATAACTTCGAGTCCAGTTGAGCAGACAACTCGGTCTTCTCTTCTGTACAATGAATTACTGGGTTCTTCTCAGGAATGCCCAAGTCTGGCTGCTCCTGGAAGTTAACAGCAGTAGATTCTGGGTTTTCCTTGTCTGCAGACGAAGGTGCTTCTGAAATGACACTGTTACTTAATACCCGATGTCTAGCAGATCTCTTCCGAAAACTCCACCCACGCCGATCGCTCGAACCCTTGCTCTGCAAATAAGTTCAAATAACATTAAGAAGAGCGAAACAGATATTTTCCCAAACTTTAAATGCTTCACAAGATCATATCTGCTCAGTCAGATGAATGTATACAAGAAACCATCAGTACTAATGCATGCAGAAATTGAAGTTAGATAATTGAGAGCATCACTAGGTGCCGGCAACATAGCAACTAGATATTTTTTTGCAAGGATAACGTGCCAGACAATGTTTTCCACGAGAAGTAATGAATTTTTTGCCGCATTGTAAAAGTGTGCCCATTACACAACCAAGGTTGTCTCTGAATAATGGAAATGGTACTTGGATTTATGACATTATAACAGCATGGAGAATAATCGGGATTAACAACCAGCAGATGCCAACTGGAGAAGAAAAATGATTATATGGATAAGACTATATGCAGAAAACCACACAATGTTGCTGTAAAATTATGTCCAGCATATGCTTGTGAGCAACGTACAGATGAATTTTCTGTATTAATTAAAGGAACATTGAAGTGTATTTTGTCTGACAGTGAAATTAGCTAGAATTAACACCTATTCAACTAACAAAGCAACCTCACATGTTAAGACAGGTCTCTAAAGCAAGTGATTATTACTAAGATCAGCATCAACTAAAGCCAAGCCTGCAAGGTTTCCAATTGTTGTTATTTCATGAATAGACTGGTAGTTGGGTTAGAAATCCTCAGAAGAGAAAATCAGAAGCTCAGATATATATTTACTTTAAATAATATGTCTCCACTTTCTCCCCTGAAAGAAGGTCGGCTCGATGCCATACCTCCACCCACTCAAACCAAAAGCAACAAGACAAAAAAGGAAGTCAATAAATGTGAGATTCCAGTTATCACTACTTAATAATTTATCTAGCTCTTATCAACTGATCTAGAGCATAAAGTACCTAGACTGAACTATCAACAAAATCAGCTGCGACGAAGTTTATGTGAAGACTGTTCGATTTCTGTTTTTTTCAAGACTGTTTGATTTCTATTTTATTCAATTGCAAAGCCCATGCTAAATAAGTTACTCAAATGTTTCAGACATTTTTCAAAATCAGTTCTATGTGAACTTGTTTCTAAAGACTGCCCTCTAGCGGATGTGTGTTGGTCTAGCCTTCTATGAGGATCCTGAATCCAGCAACCAGCTTATACAAAACAAAGGGCATCAAAGCCCCTTTACAAGGTTGGAGCAATGAAGCTTACCAACATTTCATTTTTTATTATAAAAAGAAATGGCTTTTTCAACTAATGCACACTTTACACATTTGCCCTTTACTAATAGGGGCTCCTGTGGTTCCTACGACACCACGCTTTCCGATCCTCTTCTTTTAATGCTTTGACCCAAAGCACTAGCTTCTAGCTCGTTCAGTGGATAAGATGGCGGCGCTCCAGCTTCAATAAGTAACTCACATTTTCCAAAATCAGCTCTATGTCAACTAATTGTTATATTTAATGGTAATCTTTTTTCATAGAACATGTTTCCTATTTTATATCAGCCAGCAAAAATTCCATTATTCCCTCCCTAAGTGAATTATCCTCAATTCTCATATGAATATGATTCTATTAGAAGCATGACATGAGACAAAAAAAGGGAATATGAACTAATGACCACATGACATAGTTTTGACAAGGTGTGCTCATTCGAGAGAGCTATCGTATGGAACTATAATAGTATGTACAGATGCTAAAAACATATTGTACGAAAATAGGATTTAATTTCATATGATGACCAAAATTTGGGTGAAATTGCAGGTACAAACATCTTTTTCCATAGTAAGAAGCTAAGAAATGAAGAAACAGTAAAATGGCTAGCAGATCTTGTCAACCCAAGTCACGAGTCCTATGAAGTACAAATAGTTCCTATTTGAATCAATATGTGATGCCTATGTATGAGCCCAATTGTGTTGCCCCAGCAAGACCTTCACTGGGCCAACTAGACTTCGATGGGCCTAAAGTGGAGAGAAAGAGAACAGACTTATTGGCCTAGCCAACCTGAGCCAGAGTAGGAGACTTTATCGCCTGACCTATCCAAGGCTAGAGTGAGAGGAAATCTTGCCATACAGCCGAACCGAGTATAATGAAGGTCAGCCAAGCTTATGAGGAGGCAGAAATCAAGCCTAAGTCTATGAAAGGAAAGAAATTGTACCAATAGGAGTATTTATGGAATTTACATCAAATCTGTCCTATTATGGAAAGACGAGCTGGTCAGGGAGGAAATCATAGAGAATGGTCCATAATCCGGGTATCAAGGTTTGGATAGATATGGAAAGACAATGACCTGGTCTCATTAGTATTGCCACCAAGGTAAGGTACAAGCGCCCTAATCCTTCGAGGTTGCAGGCATTCATGTTGGCTAGGAGATGCAGTTTGGGTTTGGGCTTGATGTTGGGCTAGTATCAAAAAGAATTTCAAACAAAATAGGCAATATACAACAAGTTTCCCCAAGTATAACTCGTTACTGAGTCCGAATTGAATATAGAGTAATTTTCTCAAAAAAGATAAATAAATAGAAGGGCAGCAGAACCCATTATTATTATCAGTGGCATATTCCACCTACTTCCCACGAGGAACTAAGGACCTGCCATGCAATTATACTTTGCTTTGGGCTGTCACATAAGTGACCATGCTCTATCAGAATGCAAAGGCAAATGTATATTAACCCACAGTTTTTCATTTTAAAACATATATTCAAAATGTTAGATATACACAATATAGGTGGTTTATATTCTTCTAATGTAGTTTATTAGTAACATTTGTCAATTACATGAAAAAGTTGCAAGTACACATATCTCCCTCTCTCCCTTGCGTTATTTATGTTGGTGTACTGTACAAATGTGACACTTGCTTAGTTATGCTTTTATTCTATTATCAAGTTCTCAAAATTTTTTGAACTCATTGCACATACAACCACGTCAACTGGCCAATTCCATTGTCCAGTCTTCTCCACGCATTTTACAAATGATGCACCACATTTATGTCCTTTTTCTATTGATGTATGTGAGTATGTCATGATGCACAATACATCTGATATAGATTTCAATGCCTTCATAAAAGGATGAGAAAACCACTTAGAGCCTATTTGGTTTTGTTTTCTAAAGGCATTTTCATTTTTTGGTGAAAAGAACTAGTGAAAAGTTAGTTATAAGTGTGAGTTTGAAAATGAAATATTGTTTGGATGTTTTCTTTAAAATGAAATGATTATGTAAGGTTGAAAATGAGTTGTATTTGAATATTGTTGTGTTTTTGTATTAAAAGTCATGCAAATGAGAGTAGGAGAAAATAAAGTGTAAGAGTGTGTCTAGAAAAATATGTTGAGAATGAAAATGCCTGTGAAAATAGGGAAAAATTGATGGCTTTCTCTTCTCATTTTCAGGAGAAAATGAAAACAGCCCCAGAAAACAAAACTAAATGAGTTGTTAGGATTTCAGAAGAAGCCTCATCAAAATCATATATACAGTTAGCATCTATTCCCAGGCAGCTTTGCAAAAGAAGCACTTTCACCTTGCAATCGCACCCCAGGGTGATGATTTTCCTCACCGACAAGAGAGAGGACAAAAATATGAAGAGACCAAAAATGAATATAAGAGGGAGAAAGAGCAGTTGTAGTCGGTGGGTAACAAACATCAGCTTCGTGAGGGAGAAGCCACGTTACTGCAGTTAAGCACCATCTTGTCTCAAATTATAAATTAAATAGAAATAGGTAAGAAGAAACTCAACCTTTATAATTTTTTATAGAATTACTGAATATATAAATTGGTTCTTTGGCAGAATTTCTTTTCTAGGCTTCTGCACAAGAATATTTGCGACAATATATGTGCTTCAGTTCTTAAAACTTTTCTTCAAAATATTCATTACAAATGGAAAAACCAAAATTATAAGATACTTTGTTTAAAACTTCTGCACAAGCCGTGCGCAAATGCCTAATGGATTCTGTTTCAATAGGGAATGATAGATTATCCAATACTCTAGTATCATCTTTAAGACCAGTTCTCGTCATAATAGAACGACTATCTCAACATTAAATGCAGAAATATTGGAGCAAAGAAAATCAGATTAATGCAACTAAATGAGGAACAGCAACGTAAGTTTTCACTGGAAATGGCATGGTCTCATTCAGAAAAGGAAAAACAAAAAAACTAAGAGAAGCAGCAGCACAATTTGTATTAACATGAAGATTAACTTTGTGCACAAGAAAATGTATATGATTAAAAATAAGCAACAAATAGTTTAGATCCAACAACTTGAATTTGCTTTCTTGAAGCCAAAATTGATGTAGACAAGTGCATTGATGTTATCACACCATCAATTACAAATCAACATTCAATAGAGATCAAATCCAAATGAAGACACATTTCTGTAGCCACTGATCCTCTCTAACTGCAATAGCCAACTGCATAATCTTATACAGTGGCATTCACCGGAACTTTGTCTATATATTGGCGGCTACGGGAAAGGCAATTAAGAAAGAGAACAAATAAGATCTCTGTGGAAGATTCCAACTTATGACGATGCAAGAATAAAATAAAGATACCTTATCAATCTTAAGTATATTCATGAATTCAATTTCACCTATTAACTTCAACACAATCATCTATTCTGCACTTACAAACAGATCTACTTTTAACACCAAATTGGCTAAAGTTTACTAACAAAATCCCCAGTCACAGCATCAGAAATCTCCATTTAATCTACCAATATGCATAACAAGCACAACAAATTTAAGTTGCGTAATTCAATAGAACAGAATAATAAGACTACAGTCACAACTCAAAACACAATTGAATCCAGTCCCTAATCCTACCAAAGATTTTAGCGTCAAACAGTTAAACAATCAAACAAAACCAAACGTTTCTTTCTACCAAGCAAAAAAGTTAAAGTCAAATCCAATCACAAAGCGTAAGCCACAAAACTACTTGCACTAATAAGTAATAGCACCGAAACTCTATATTTCCAAAAAAACAAAAAAAGAAGAAGATAAAAAAAAAACGAGAATTCAGATTCCAAACAAATAAGCTCGAATATGAGCTATAAAAATATAACCATTTAAAACTCAGACTCTTCACACACAATTAAATTCATGAAGTCCAAAAACGAAAAAGGAAATGAGTAACATTTAAAAACAAAACACATAGATATATACTTCGGGACTTTGGAGATCGTCATGGTCGACGGAGTCGCTGCCACAGGCGATGATCTTCAAGCAAGACGCAGCCGATTTTCCCATAATTCTCTCTCTCCAGAAATTTGTATGATCGCACTCTTTCTCTCTCTACAAAATGGTGTGATCTCTTTTGCCCTTTAGATGAGTCCAGTCTACCACTCTACAGTAACATAGCATATGCTCTCTACTGCCTTGGGGCGTTGTTTTTCTAAGTTTGAAAGTGTGTTGTTGGAAATTGAACCGGATAAAAGGGGCAATGTGGGAATGCGGACGTCAACAGCTCTCCTTAAATCTAGTTCACTTTTGGGTCTCGATTCCGGTATACAGCGCTGTGAACGCTCCGTTTACTCATTCAAAGCCTTCTCTTTTTTTGGATGCTGCTACATTATATCCGTTGAGAGGATGACGTGGATTTGTTTTTTCCTCCTTTTTTTTTTTTTTATTTGAAAAAGAATCACGCTCTTTTCTTTTTTCTGATAAGCCGTTTGGATTTATTTTTTTGAGGTATTTTTATTTTTTGGTAAAAAAAAAATAGTGAAAAGATAATTATAAAAATATTTTTAAAAATAAAATATTGTTTGGATATTTTGTTTAAAATTTAATGATTATATAGAGTTGAAAATGCATTATATTTGAAAATTTTAGTATTTTTATATTAAAGTCGTGCAAATATGAGTAAAAGAAAATGAAAAGAGAGTGTAAGAGTTTGTCTGAAAGAATATTTTGAAAATGAAAATGTATGTGAAAATAAAAGAGAAATTGATGGCTCTCTCTGTTTTCATTTTCAACAGAAAATGAAAATAAATCCAAAAAACAAAAAAAAACCGGCCCTGAGTTTTTATATTATTAGGATTGGATTCTTTAAAAGAAAATAATGCTAAAAATTCTTTTGGTCATAAAAAACGGGTTTTTCCTTGGCAATCCACACAATCATGTCTCGTTAGGAAAATTATAGTCATTTTTTATGGCAATAAATGAGTTGAACGCTTACCAGCCGAATTCAAATTGTGTTTAAATTTGAGTTGAACTTAATTGAATTCAACTTCTACGGTAAGTTAATCTCAAACAGCTTGTATTTAGATTTGAAGTTTAAAAGTTGATATATAATTTTAGTTTTTTTATTTTATTTTATTGATAGTACAATTTTATTTTGAGTTTGACTTCGAGCAGTTCATTTAGAAATTCAAACTTAATTAAGTTGATGCATATCAAGTTCAGGTTTTGATCGAGTTAAGTTCAAGTTTAAATTCAATTTTTTTTTCAATCTCAACTAATTCAACACAATTCGATTGCACTTCTAGTCAACTAATATAATTTATAATATTTTAACAGAACGTAATAGGTTAGATCCTACTTGCAATAATAATTCATTAATCAAACATCTTTATGATATAAGGGCTTTAATCTAGTTAACATATTGATAAGGTTATGATGATAAAAATTGTAACTCTTATAATTATATAAGAAAATTACTATATTAATTGTATGTGTCGTTTCTTCTGTCTTTTTTACACACAAAAAAATAAAAAAATGAAAAAGAACAAAAAGAAGGTATTTGGGAGAGGATTATTATAATGGCATTGAAATCTTGTTGCTTTCGTTTTGAAAGGTAAAACCATGACAAGA
This sequence comes from Jacaranda mimosifolia, assembly GCA_018894105.1. Taxonomy (NCBI): domain Eukaryota; kingdom Viridiplantae; phylum Streptophyta; class Magnoliopsida; order Lamiales; family Bignoniaceae; genus Jacaranda; species Jacaranda mimosifolia. The sequence goes on along the minus strand of CM032131.1, from coordinate 24,348,656 downwards.
AACAAATAAAAAACGTTTCCAAGCTTGAAAATGTAGTGTGCAACAAGGGTATAATTGTAATACATCATTTAAAAGTGCAAACTAGTTAATTTAATCTCTTGTCTAATTATAATTAACTTGATTTTGCCGACTCGAAAACCCATGAAGAGTCAATGGTGCAGTTCATAGTTTCAAGGAAGGAATCGTCATCATTGGCATCGTTGTTACCATTATCTAAGATTTGTTAACTTAGTTTCATAGATAATGATGTTATCAAAGACTAATACGTGATGATTAGTTGTAACTGCAATTGAAATTGGAAATTCCTTTACATTTTTTTCTCTAAATAATGATCACTTGTCCTTTATCCAACTGCCAATACTTAAAGATAATAATAAATACTAATTGAAAAGAGATTTCAACTGAAACGCGGGACCTGCTTTATAATCAAGCCAATGTTTATTTTTTTATTTTCATTATTTAAATAGTAAGAAGTATCTCTGTTTTACTTATTTTTAATAATATGTTTTTATTTTTATATATAACTATCAGGTTCAGCGTGATCATGTTATTATTTATTTACTACAACCTCCCACTAATTCAAAATAAATTAAATACATATATATAAATATATAATTTGAGTAAATTAAACAATGATTTTTTATCACGATATAATTTGAGTAATGAATATAAATGAAATAGTGAAGGATACAATAAATCAAATAATAATTTTTTTTATTCTAGTATTATTAATTGCTTTAGCAAAAAAAAAAAATGAATTGCTAGAACCTATAAAATTATCACCATTGCATTAAATATCATTTTTAATCTTATAAACCAACATTCTCACCTAGATACCTTTTCATTTTTCGCACAAAAATTAATAACGAAAAAATGTAAATATAAAAATGTGTTAAAAACAAATATCCACATAAAAAACTTGAAGAAAATTGAAGTTAAAAATAAAATGAAAAAGGTCTTAATCATTATGATTCACTATTAATAATAAAACTTTTGTATAGGACAGCTAATAGAATAATGCTATTATTAAAACATTGACTCTATCTCTCATTTCTTATATAGATCTAAAGAGCATTATTATAAATATGAAGACAATATTTTAATGTTGATCATCATATTAAATAATATAAAATTTTACTATTTATGTGACATAATCTTCAAATTACACATCGATATATTTTTTTTGATGGATGTTTTTAATTAAAAAAATTTCACAGAAAGTAATGTTATTTTTAGTAGTAAGTATTTTATACAATCGATGCATATAAAAATTATCACATTAAAAAATTGTTAATGGTAATATAGAAAAAAATATATCTTCAATTTTGCGTATTTATCAACAACAGAATTATTAATAGGAAAATAAAGGGAATGTTTGGTTATGTTTCCTAGAACAAAATTGTTTTAGGAAAACATAACCAAATGTATTCTCATTTTTCTTTCAAAATATATATATATTTTTTTCAAAACATCATCTCATATTTTTCATTATTCTCAAAATTACCCTATTTTTCAATATATATACATATATTATACATATACATCACAAAAAGTATTAATTTAATTGCTATAATAAAAAATGTCTCTCCTCAAAATATAACCAAACATACCAAAACTTTCTAAAATTAATTTTTAACTATTTTTTAAAATATAAATAAAAAATTAATTAATGCTCCAACATAACTTTAACATTTTCTAATATCACTTTTAACATTCATTCTCTTAAAATGTATATCAAAATAAATAAAAAAAAACATAACCAAAGTATTTAAGATGCCAGCATTTGGTCACAACTCACATGTGCTGAACGTGTTATTGATATTTACTATTATGCATATAGGGAAAAAACTCAGAAATACAAAATACAAAATACAGAGGCAGACAGAACAGGTGGGGGCCCACAATGTATTTATCATGTGAGCCCACAGGAGGACAGATAATTTTCTGTCGATAATTAACAATTTAATAATTAATGATTGTAATTAGCCACATTAATTTTATCAACGGTGTGGGGCGTAGTAGAAGAGGAGGCAAACGGGATTCAGTTGGAGAAACGCCGTTTTAAGGAGCAGCTTAACAGCTACCTTGTCGTGATCGACACGCGTCAGACAGCTCGACCGACACGTTAGGGCGGCATGTGGGATGGGACTTGTGGAGGCACATATATGATGTTTTGATATTTATGGAAGCGGAGGAGGAGAGGTGTGTCTGTCTTTGGCACGCATGCTTTGTCAGAGCTGCTCTGCTGCTGCAGCAGGTTCTGTGCACCGCTGTCATTTTGGAGGTGGGGGTCGGGGTGATTATTCGCATATCAGCCGATGGGGCCCGCGTGAAACTTTCGGGTCAGCTGCCTTTTTTTGCTAAATTGGGACCTGGGAGCTGTTCGATTGGACCTTATTGTATGCTTTGGAGAAGAGAGAAAAAATTATAGGTAAGAAATTGACATGTGCTATTTTAATAAAAGTTTATTTTTTTAAATGAGAAATAAAAATATAAAGTTAATATATTCTTACATTATTAATTAAAAACTAATAATGTTACTTTATTATTTTAATAAAATAAAAAAGAAGTAAGTAATAATGTGTCGATCATACGACTAATTTGTAGAAGATTGATTTGAAGCAATTCGATTTTATTGATTAGAAAGAAATTATTTCAATTGTTTTGTTGGAGTTGATTATAAATAATAAATTATGAATTATGATTTTTGTTTTAATTTAAAAGATATTTAAAATATAGGCCATTGATCTCTAACTCTTCAATTTAGATCCTTAATCATGTATGAGTGCAAGAGTGTTGATAATGTCCTTATATGATTTTGTATGTGTAGATCAAAATTGACTTGGAAAGCTAAGTGAAGAAAGAAACACAGTAATTACGTTGGTTTTGATTAGTTTGTTAATTGATTGGAGTAATTTGTTAATTAATTTGATTAGTTTGTTAATTGGTCAACCATTTTGTCACGACGCTTTCTTTGCTTGACTAATACTTTGCATTAATCCCTTGATTAGGATAAGCAAGATAAACGACCCTCCCTCTAAAAAAACATTGGAAATCAACATCGAAAAATAACAAAAAATAAAAGTATCAATTTACATTCAATTTTATTCATTTACCTTTAGCTAAGCATGATTGTGATTGTTGGCTTTCGTCCAATGATAATAGTATTTTACCTTATAACTATTATCACGATTTAACTATCATTATGGACTAATATCAAAATTGAATTATAGATAAATATATCTAATTTTAACAGTTGAAATAGTAACAACAAAGATGATCCTCTCTTTAGCGAGATTATATAAGCAAATACCCAAACTAAAATACATTATTGCCATAAGAACTTGTACAATTACAGAAAGGATGTTAGTATTGATTCTTACAATACTGTTCTGAGAGTCGAAGCTAATTCTAGTGGAGGTCTATTTGTCGGATTGTTTCTGCCATATATTCAGTAACTTATATTACTGATCAATTAATCGAATATCTCAGTTCTCATATTTATATGTGTGAGTTTCAGAATTCAAACTTGAATATTCTGAATGTGTGCTTGCATAATAATAATGTAGCCAATAGCTTACGTGAAAGTCTAGAGACTATAATTAATCTAAAGTTGAAACATGAAAGTAAAAAGTTAATAAGAGATAAACAATAATGAGTTTAGTGGGTTGAATGTGTGCATCATTTGCTTGATGGCTTAATGTGGCAACAAACAAAACTAAAACAATTAATGTATATTTGCTTGTCAATTTTATGATAAGGTTTCTACAACTTAATATTTGTTTAATGGTGGTGTGAGATTCTATAAGATGTATGGCTCTTGTCTCCTTTTGCTTGAATAAGTTATCATATATATGACCCACCTTTTGCTACCTCTTTAAGCCCTTTATTTGTTTAGCCCTAAAGCTTTTTTCTCTTGGCCATGGCAAGTCACAATAACAACAACTTGAAAGTGGAAAACAGCATGCAAAAGCAAAAGAATTAATTTACCTAATTTTATGTAAGTTTTGCTCAATAAAACTAAATTTTAAAAGAGATGACAAACGATTACATTAGATTCTTTCAATACTTGGATAAGAATAAATTCATTTAATTACTTTTTATATCATGTTTCGAATTTGCTGAGAAATCAAAATCGAACTAGAAATGCTGTGCTTCTTTGCTCTAATGGCAAATCTCATTTACACCATTGCTTGGACAATAACCCCTTGTCCAAAATCCAATGATGCCTTTCTGTTAAGCTAAAAAATTGAAGGCCAAATGTCAAAATCCGCGGATCTAATTACTTTGAAGGTAGAAATTTTGCTAAGCAATCAACTGGGGATAAATTTTAGGTACAACAGACAGCTATTCTCTTGGAATGAAACCTTTTTGTAAAGGAAGAAAAATGGTGGGAGCCTCACCCACATGGATAAAAGCTTCAATCATCACACACACAAATGTGAAATGCAACTTTCTTTTCACTCTATCTCACTGGAAAAATTGTCAAGTGTTGAAGCTGTGCCCAAATTTAGATGATGACATGTTTGGAATTGTTAACCTTTTTACTAGCATGCTTGTATCATCAAGTGTAGATATATGTATATGCACTCATTAAAACATTGGGGCATGGAGAAGAATTAATGGCTGGAAAAGAACAGGGCCCAAAAGTATACATGATTATTTTTTTTTCTTGTAATTTAAGAATAGGAGCTTGTTGAAGGGGAGAATAGATTCAATTACTTATTTTTAAGAAAGCATATAGAATATTAAGTTGTTTTTGACCCAATAGCATAAGTTTTACATATAAAATGTGAGGTTAGGGTTTGAATCCTAACAAACTCTGTGTGTGTGTGTAAGAAAAAAAAATATATAGTATATGCTATGTGCTTATCCAATGACGTTGTAGCGTGCGAATTTGAGTCAAGTTGGGAAAAAGATAAAGGATAAATCGTTATGGTGCCATAAACTAACCAACACTCATAACATACTCATTGCAGAGATTGTTCTACGATCTTCTTCTTAATTTTTTTTTCAATTTCTGTAATCTGTTGAAGTGCACCATGGCGAAGTGTTTTAAAAATTGAAATTTATGTTCAGTTGCCAGGTACTCGTTTGGATCTCATAGTTACATGTTCAATTAGAACATGAAAATACGATTGAATTGGTAATGGCCTTTCTTTGGGACAATAGAGAAAGGAAGGGATACTACAGTTCGGATCCTTTATTCCATTGAGTGTTTAATCTTCTTATTTATAAACTTAATTATTGTAAAATTACTTAGGTACAACTTCATTTCTAAAATTTATATTGTCTTTTATGTCAATTATGCAAAGTCCATACTTTTAAACCAGTTTCAAAAGTTTTGTTGAGCTCAAGAGCCTCAGCCCAAATAAAAGAGTAAGAAGGCAGAAGATGCAGTTTAATCAATTGACTTATATAGCATATATATAATGGTTCATTAAAATATAAAAAGCTTTACACTTGAAAGATAACAAGAAGCATGGATATAGTAAGTAATTCAATTATGAAAAAGGACAGCCAACCGATTCAATCTTCAAAATCTATCATTTGATAATTTAAAAATATGGTGTGGTCCAAAAGCAATTTGTCTCAATTTTTGCTAGCATTTATAGAATCATTAATGAAATTCATGCACGTTGAAATAAAACAAATCTATGTTCAGACAAACCCTATAGAAAATGGACTTGATCTTACAATAGAGTCAAGATCTCATCAAGTGAGTTTGGACTATTTCCATTAAACTGCTTGTCTTAAGTCTATTTGCCTAGGATGAGCGCAAGAACTGCAGCATCCCAACATCTCTACATTTTTTTTCCACAACAAATCAATCAGAGATGCAAATCATTCCTGTGATGATTAGATTGAAATCACCAATGTGCTTCCATCTCCGTACCTTATAAGTTGGTACAAGAATTACTTTAACCCTTGATATTTTTTTTGATACACAACATATCAGGATTCAGGATTTTAGAGTGTTGATTGCAATTCTTTGGGTGCTTTAGAGGGTGTTTGGCTAAACTTATTTAAAATATCTTATAAGCTCCTATATTTTATAAGATGTTTTTGAAACTTATAAGATGTTAGATCTTATTTTTAAAATAAGTTGTTTAAGTGTTTGGATAAAATAAGATTTTGAAGCTTATAAAATGTTAATAATGACAATTTTGTAATAAAAATGGTTAAAAATAAAAGAGCTTGTTAACATTTTAAAAATAAGTTAGGGTCTCCTTACTTTTTTTAAAAGAGTTTATAAGCTCATAGCATCTTATTTTAGGATCTTACAAGTTCTTTTTTGAAAAAAATTATCGAACAATTTTTATCAACTTATAAACTCTTAAACATCTTATAAGATATTTTGAGGAGCTTATAAGCTCACCCAAACACCCTCTTAGTTGAATCCTAAGGGTGAATTGCCATAATCTCTGCAGCACAAATAGTGGGAGCAATTTTCACCTAAAAGATAGTGTAGAGATTTCTCCACACAATTAGACATATTAGACTTCCAACTTTTCAATACATTTTCTAACATATCCAATATTTACACATAGTTATTTGGTAAATACATATGATTTGGTTAATGTTTTCTTTGTTACATTATGTGCCCCATCACATGCACAGCCACTGATAGGACTTTGAGATTAGATGGCTACCTCTGCCGCACAAAATTTTTGACTTAAGAAGCGAAATTGAAGGACAGTAGGACCACTTAAGATACATATGCACGGAAACTTGAATCAATTCCAACCAATTTGCAGGTGCAATGCAGGGATGATCACCAGCATAATTGAATGCTCAGAATCGATGGAACCAAATCATAATTCTGTCCCAGACAGAATGGAAGCCGCATATTTCTGCGCCCCAGAAAGGACTTTCTAGGCAGCATAGTTTTGTATTTTGGCAAAAATGTTGAGACCAGAGAGAGAGAGAGGATTACAAGCAACAAGTACTCCATCCAACTTAATACTGTACAGTGTAATCATTGCCTTGAAAAATCTTCATTTTAACTCATCAATAATTTTTGATCTAATGATATTAATCTCATACATAAATATAATGTGTGTGATATCAAAAATTTGAACTTGACAGATTCCTAACGTGCACATGTATAAATAAAAGAAATCTTTCGTTTAACTCTGAACGAGAAAAGAGGGGATGGGGGCAGGTTAACTCGAAAAAAAACAAGGTTTTTAAGTTTAGTCCAACCTGGGCCAGAAAATGAAAGTAATCATGTCTTTTATGTAACTTGCTAGGAACTAGGTAAAATCACAGGACCTATAACTGGCTTTCTAATGCAAAAACAAATACTACGAAATTTTTTTACGGTAACACAGATACTTTTCACATGTAGAATAAATAACGAAGAATCCCAGGTACAAAGAAACAACTAACCAATGATCTGCAAGTCTTATAATCTGGCTTATGGCCCAACTTTAATAGAGAACTGATGAATAAGATACAGTTAAGCAAAGACAAAAAGGAATTTTCTCTTTCTTTTCTGCTTTTCCTTTTTTTTTTTTTTTTTGCCAAAAAATAGTCAGATACACGGGAAATTCTCAAAGTGTTTGATCTTCTCCCACATACAAGGTTACTGCAACAAATTCAGGATGAGGTTCAAAATTCAAATGCATCCCAGAAAATTGGAAAAGAGAAAATAAAATGTAAATAGTCATAGCACACTTGACCAATAAAAAAAATTCTAAACAATAGAGGACCTTGTTCATGACCTCTTCGGTCTTCCCCTCCTACCAGATCCTTTTCCTTCAGAGCTTTTTGTCTCTGATGGTGGACGCCCCCTCCCGCGACCACTGCCTTGTTTCCCTGAAGCAGATTTACCTGTTTTCTTGCCTCTTCCTTTACCTGAGGACTTCCCACCTCTTCCATGTTCTGCCTGACCGTTTAGCATTTCATCACTATCATCACTGTCTTCGTCCTCACTATTTTCCTCCTCCTCTGAAGAACTTGTGGTTTTCTTCCTCTTTTTTGAGTTTAGAGATTTTTTGACAGAACTCCTTTTTGGAGCTTTTTCAGCCGCTGCAGGTGTGCTATCTGGTGCTTCGATTACTACAGCATGGACAATTCAGAATCATGTGTTAGATTCTCAGCAGCTGTTAACCAAGTCGGACAGAAACGTGGTCCTTTCACTGGGAAAAGAACATACTCAAACCTAGGCAAATGCACTCTTAAAAGATTTAAACCGAACAACCAATTTTCTTTATGTAAGTACTTATTGAACGAGACCTCAAATTGCTAATGCTTTTAAGATTTCAAATGGTAATTCAACACGTCTATTTAAACCATACCTTCATCAGCAGCTTTGCCATCATGCACTTCAAGCTGTCAGGAAAGAGAAGAAAAAATTAGCTACCCTTCAGCAACTCTATTAACTTACAGATATGACTAAAGAAAAAAGGATAAGTTAGAAGGAATGGTAGAAGCCAGAATACAGGCTAATAGTTAAAAGTTGACAATGCTCTTTACACCTTACATGCCAAGTTCACCACAGAAAAGTATACCTGCTCAAGTCGATCAGCAATATTGGTTCTATCAACCAGCACCAATGAATGGGCAAATCCACAGGCAACACTACAATGAAAAATAGCCCAGATAAGTTAAAATGCCAAGGATAAATATCTATATTTGTAAAGATGATACCAACCTGATAACATGCATTCCCTCTAGGATGTCCACTTTTTTAGGAATTGCAGAAGATCTTCAAAGAGATGGGAGCAAAACAAAGGCTTAGAAATGAAATTGTTTCAGCTAGTTCTAGGTGTATGTAGTATGTAATTGCGAAACGTGAACGTGTGTGTGCATGTGTCGCATGCAAATTTTACATATTAAAACCAACAAATACTTTTGGCCAGTGGGTCCATATCCCAGTTCTCCAGATTGCGCGTGGCCCCAGCTTATACATGAAGAATCAGCACCAACAAAGTGGTGCATATTGCCTGAATCCATGCAGCGTAGATGCCAGCCACTGCAGAAGATATCAGCTTGTCAAACAATAAATTAAAAATATGTTCTGCTGTTTGGCATAAAGAAAATCCAAGCTAGTATTTGTAAGTTGAAGTCAGCAGACTGCATTCTGTCATAAAGACAGAGAAACTAAATGAGTTCTTTTTATAATAAGATCAGTCAAACCAAAGAAGAAGATCCTTGGCTAGGGTTGGGAAGATCTTTTCTCTCTATTTTGGAGCGAGGAGCTCGTGAAAAGCAAGAAGTGGACTTCAAAAGGAAACATAATGCATATAGGGTTTTTATGGATAAAAAAGAAAGGTGTATGTTCCTTCACCTTCCAAAGGTGTTTCTCTTATATTCTTTTTTTTTTTTTTGAGAAATCAATCTTGGTGTCCGACTAGAGTTGATCTGAATAGATCTCCCGACAAGAATGAGTCTCTAATACCAAATTTTGTCAATTTCAATATTCAATAAAAAAAATAGATTATTTTGCATACAAAAACTAATATAAACAAATATTGTTTTCAATCAGCATTGATCTTAGTTCATTAAAGAAACCATTGGAACAATGTAACCAAAAACTATCAATAATGCAAGGATAAACCTCAAATCCATCAGAGGCTTAGGGTACATCCAATCATCCCCACTGTTCTTTATCTTGCCCCACATGTAAAGCTGTCCACCTCCTGCAAAACAGTAGATTCAGCAAATGATGTTTTTCTCAAGACCCAAAGATTTGGTCCATTGAATCCATAAACCTTCACAGAACATTGTATAAAACAAGAAATAGTGAGGAAAATATTCAACTGAAAATCAAGGTTATGAAAAATTTTGCAATTCCCATCACTGCCAACCAGAAACCACACTGATCACTCACTGAACATGGAGACATGAATCTAAAGACATTGAAACATTTCTCATCAGCTAGTCTGCTCATGCTAACAGAATGGAGCATAAACTAAGACAGCTAAACATTAATTTTATCTTGATTCAAAACAGAAAACATATGGTAATAAACAATGTCAAAGAGGATGGCCAAAAAATTTAAAGGTGAGAGAGGGAGAATTCATCCCAGAGATATCTGTAGAAGGTACCAAATCATACCAGCTGTGCATGCAGAATTGGCAGAACCTGCTGAAACAACTGCTTCAGGAGGCAGGACGTTATGCCTTGTGAAAACATCAACAAGGCGAGGAACCCATTCGTCCTTCTGTTCTCTGTGTCCAAGCCTGTCACCATCAGCTGAACAATCAACAAAGGTAAACAAGAGAAAACATGACCAGTGAGCAAGTTCAATAGCAATACCTTCCATAACCTCCAAAGCCCCACCTAATGAATTGCCACAGTTAACAATACAAAGAAAAACATAATCAATCAGTGTCCTGAATTAATTAATTAATTGTGGAAGTATTGAATTAACAGACAGAAGCTTTACCACACAAAACGTAAACTTACGTGTAAACATGGCCATTCTTATCAACTGCCACTGAGATCAAACAAACAGACACGACTTACACATCAACTATCTCATACAACACAAAAAAAATTTAGTGGATGAGATAAGAATAGAGAATCAGAGTGTCGATTAATTATACAAAACCTGTATGATTAGTTCCACAAGCAACTTTTACTATAGTCTCTCCAGCAAGAGAGGCTATAGCCCTAGGGCGAGGTTGAGCTTCATAAGCAAGCTTCACAGAGCTGTCCTTTGTATTATACTGAAAATGAAAAAGAATATCCTGTTATTACGCAAATGGACAAAAACATGTCAAATGACAAACTTGGCACAAAGGAAACAATGTTAACTGAAGATAGTAAAATGTGACTTTTTCATTTTTCAAGCATCTGTGATAACACATGGATGAAAACTGCTAAATGTCATCGTAGAGATGCAAGAAGGTAATTCTTGCAGAGATCTATATTCCCTGGAAGAACATAGAACTTGCAAATGTAAGTTAACTACACTGGAAGGAAATATTACCGGAAGGATAAGCGCAAATCTTAGGCAAATTTCGTAAACACATAATATATAAGTTCCAATTCAGTCACAAAAAGACAAAAGAGGTATGAGAAGTATTTAGTTTTTAGATTCATAATAACATAAAGGTTACACAATTCTCTTCATAATTAGAAGCTCAAGTTAATGTTATACAACAGAAGTTCAACAAGGCAAAGCAGTTCTCACACATTTTTAATTTTTTATCAGAATTCATCTCAAATAGTAATTGTTTAGGAATGTAATGCACTATAGACTCCAGGTAGCTGAGGACTGAGAGCCTAAGGCAGTTCTCACACATTTTTAAATTTTTATCAGAATTCATCTCAAATAGTAATTGTTTAGGAATGTAATGCACTATAGACTCCAGGTAGCTGAGGACTGAGAGCCTGAACAACAACACTTTATGGAAAAGCAACCTTTTTAGTGGAAATAGCCTAACTGGATATGAAAAGTTCAAAAATCCAAACAAGCTTCTCTCAGAAAATTGATCATAACATATAGAAGACAAATGCTAATTTCAGGAAAATAAATATGCCCACACAATTTTTACAATCTTTAATAAGAATCAACCAAATAACTGTACACATAATGAATTTTGCTCTCTTGACCCTACCTCATTGTTGGAACCATGCCCAAGCTGACCATACTGTGGAAGACCAGCAGTCCTTGGAAATGTGAAATAGATTTAGAAAATCAGCATTTCTTCAATAGATGAACTGAACAAAAAAGAATCATCAAGCTATATAGAAATCCTAAAAGTGAAACTACAACAAAGTCCACAAACCATACAATATAGAAGATCCTTCAGTAGAAGTCAACCACACAGTAAAATCACCCCCACAAACAGCACTTTTGACTTCAGACACTTGACAACGAACTGGAGATAATTCAACTTCTGTAAAACGAGGTAAGTGGAAATGCAACAATAAGTATAATTCCATAATCAGACTCACAAGACACGCACAAGTGGTTGCACGCATAAATAATATTAATATGTATAATTACAAGTCAAATACAACTGTTTCTAACTACAAGGAATTTCAACTCAATATGAAAAAACTGAACTGCTAAAGAAAAACCACAAAAGTTGAGAAAGAAAACACTTCATGATCCCAAACTATAGCCATCCCGGGTACAGTTCTAGGACACATTATGCCAAAGAGACAATGCACACTTGAATTTACCATCAATAGCAAGTGTAGACATTAAACATAAATCCACATTAAAAAAGAAAAGTTTAAATAAAATATCAAACTCAATTGCAAGAAAGCATCAACGTCGTCCAGAAGAACAAGCCAAGTATAATTCTCAAACAATAATCGCACACAAATGGTAATTATGCCTGTGGTCTTATTCCATGATAAATTATTGAAATATATTTGATTGACTTCATTAGAACAATCAATTCAAACTGCCAGAGGAAGTAGTCTGAATCTTTTGGATGCATTAATCAATGAATCTAAACAAACTCAAAATCAGACACTTGAAAGGACCGTGGATAAAAATGAAAATCAACCATTGTATCAAAAGGTTATAAAAAGACTAATTTTAGAAAGAAATTAATATACTATCAACACAAGATTAAGCTAACAAACTTCCTATACCTGCCCAATGGGTAAGAAACGAAATTTTTTTTCCAAAAAGCTTAAGTCTTATTGGAAAAGATTCCAAGAATTAATGACTTGTTTAACAGCAGCATGAGATGCTCATAAGGTGCAACAAGTTTTTCCACTTCAAGAAACCTCTCACCAATCAGGAATTGCAAGAGAAGTTCTGAAAGACAGTGACTCAGAGGACTGAAGTATACTTCAAATAGGTTCTCAAAAACCACGAATCTATCTCTATTTAGAGAGACAGAATTCATATTGTATGATAAAATGATCAACAGTTTTTTAAGTGATGTATCACAGATATTAACTTTGCAACGAAAAGCTAGTATAGCACTTTACTATAGTAAGATAAAGGAGCACAGAGGACAACCAAGCAAATATCAAGAGAAAATTATTTAAAATGTAAATTCTGGAACAATGTACAGAAAAGAGGAAATAAGACCTGAACTTAAAATGAAGACAAACATTCTCAAACAGCGATATTAAAAGATATTAACACAAATACCAGCACATGCAAAGATCCCAATTGAGAGAATACATGAAGGATAACACTTTCAATTAAGCAATTGCAATCTAAAACTTGACAAAAAAAAAAATCTGAAATTAATACTCACCATTTTTTACAGAACCTGAACCAAGCTGACCATGCTTATTCCAACCAAAAGCAAAAGAGAGTCCATCTTCAGTCACTACAACGGAATGACTCCTGCCAGCGCCAGCTCTAACAACTTTATGCCTGAATTTAAGCATATGCTAGTTAATACAATGTATGGTATAATGATATATAGCCAAGAACTATGTAATATTGTGTGTTTATTCTAGCAGATATAGTATAAATTATCGCATAATATTCTCCATTCCCAAGACTCTAATGATAGGTAGAAATGTGTGGATGACAGACCTTCCCGCATTGAAATTCATGCCAAATCACATAGGTAAACCACATTTGCAGGCAAAGGGAGATACCAATAACAGCTAGGGATTTACATGTGGTTTTCACATAACCCCGAGACCAATAAAGAAAACACACAAAGACATTCTCCTAACAGCATTTTGACCTCACTTTGAGAACTTAGAAGACTACCATTTTTCATTTAAACAAGAAGGTAAGAGAACAAAAGTAACTAACTTGGACAACTCTGAAACGATTGTCGGCCTATCTCGCTGAACTTTATCCCCATGGCCAAGCTGTCCCTTCTGCACACATTATAAAAACAAAAAAAAAAAAAAAAAAAAAATGCACAACAGTGACGCATAAACTATCAAGAAATATTAATTTTCCAGGTAAAAGAACCAAACATGCCTCATTGCGTCCCCACGTGTAACAGCGTCCTTCCACATCCAATGCTACACAGTGACAAGACACTACATTCACAAAAACTCGGCATCAAATTTCCACACCCGTTCTTAACAAAATCCAACTGAACTTTCAAAGCACTAAACCTATCCAAACATATCCAAAAAGCCTAAACTCCAACTACATTTATAGACAACGATGAAACGCAAAGAAAGCATTTTTTTTTTCTTTTTTACCGCAACCCGAGACGACAAAGCGTATGTCCACCCCCATAAGAGGGCGCAGCCTAGTTGGAGAAACCAAATTTTCCTCCGTCGCGGTCCTCCGACGGCCCATTGCATCCCACGCAGTTGTGCCGCAGAAAAGCAACTCCCCACCCTTGACTTCCTCCACATTCATCTCTTCCTCCGCCAGCGCCATCTCCCGCCAACTCAACTCAACCGCTCAAAAATTTCAAAAAAATAAAATCAAAGCCAGAGATCCAAATAACAGCTCGGCGGAAGGCAGAATCCACGGAGCAAAGGAGTAATTAGAAGGATAATCGGCGAGAGGTAGGGCTTTAGGAAAAAAAGAACAAGAAAACGAGCCCTAGATTGGAGAGTTGAAAAGCAACATTTAAAAGTTGAAAACCCTACTGCTACCACTAGCAATGTGTTTAATTTAATTAATTCAATTTAATGGAAAAGAGGCAAAAAGGGGAGGGGTATAAGGGATTTTATTTTGCGGTCTCCAAGAATGTTCAATGACTTTATTGGCAAGATATAATTATTAGTATCCTTTTCCCTTTAAGAATTATGTTGAAATGGTTGTTAACATATCGTAAAAGGTTTCATAGTCGATATCAGATAGGGTTGGATTTTGCCTTTGTTGCGTGTAGGGTTTAAGAGGTTCCCGCGAGGCATTTCCCTTTTGGATATTTGGGGCAAACTCCTTTTCTTTTAGATTTCCACTTATCATTTGGGGAAAATTTTTCTTTAAAGTTTTATTTCTCCTTTGATTTGAAGGATAATTATTAAAAATTCTGGAAATTAGAATCCACAGTAAAATTAGAAACAAATTGAAGTCGAGAAGAGAGCCTTTAGTATATTTAAGTTTCGCTGGTTAAAAAGTCTTTCATTAGATAGTGGACATGGATCAAGCTCAAAGGGCCCACTATATGTAGAAGGTCAAAAAAAGGGCTTTAGATGCGAGTTGGATGATACTTCGAATAAATCGATATAAGATAGATATATGTACGAAAGTGAAAATAAATAGATACATAGGAAAAGAAGACTCCAACTTTGGCCTTAACTTTACACATATTTAGGGTCTGTCTCTAAAACTTGAGTATTTACTAAGGTGTACCGATCACATCAATCTTTATGTAGCCTCTTGAGATCTTACTAGTTTTCTAGATCCTAGGGCCATAATTCTGGATCAGACCAGTAATTGGATCGGGTTAGATCTCAACCCATGAAAAAAAATATGCAGATGCCCTAGCGTGTTGGTTGAATTTGATAGTTTGAAGGGTATTTCTATCTTTTCCTTATTTATTTGACATTACACATCAATCATGGACGGATCAAGATGTTAAACTCATTAAAATTACATAATAAAGGTGGGTAAGGTGACATGTTTTTATGAAATTATCTCTACATTTGGAGGCCTTGTCACTAAATTAGGATGGATTGTTTGCTCGGGTTTTATAGGGTCCTATACACATCATTCTGACTTATCGTCATGTACCTACTTTTTAGTTATTCATATCAGTTTGATTTGATTATCACATTTGAACCATTATGAAGCAAAGAATTGTGGTTCTTTCATGGTTCTTATAAAAAATCACCTTATTTTAAAATTAAATTATAAAAAATAAAATAAAAATTATTGCCTTTCTAATACTTAATGACCAAATTAACCTTATTAATTTTAAGAAATTAAAAACTCTCTTTTTCTAACATTAAATTCTGATACACAAATTCAATTAGAAAAAAATAAATCTAATAGACGAATTCAATCTTCAAACTCAGATGAATTCCTTAAATTAAGTTGATTGAATTTTTCCATAAACCACCAAAATAAACACATGGGTTCTTCCATTTTAAGTCGGCTCACGTGCTTAAACATGTTGGAACTACAAATGAAATAAGGAATGGACTAAAATCTTCCGCTGCCATTTTTGGTCTGAATTTCACCTCCAACCAAACTTGACTGTCCGTTCCCCGATATCCCCCGCCCCCCCCCCCCCCCCCCCCCCCCCCAACCAACAAAATCCTCACCCACAAGACCCAAAAAAGGAAGAGAAAGCTATACAAGTACTGCATTTCTGATTAATTATAAGATGAGTACAAGAAGTCTTATTGTGATCTGATCCACAAATTTGGAATTTGTTATGATCAATTTAATTTAGGGAATTGAAGATTTTTTTGATTTTCTTAATTTAGGAAATTCGTTTGAGTTTGAAGATTGAATTTGTCTTTTAGAATTTATTTTCTTTGATTTTCTTTTGATTGAATTCATCTATTAGGGTTTAATATTATAAAAAGAGGGTTTTTAATTTCTTAAGATTAATAAGTTAATTTGGTCACTGAGTATTAGTAGGATAATAATTTTTATTTTATTTTTGATAATTTAATTTTAAAAGAATATGGTTTTTTTTTATAAGAACCATGAAAGAACAATAGTTATTTACTTCATAATGGTTCGAATGTGAAGATCAAATTAAACTAATATGAATGGTTAAAAAGTGGGTACATAATGATAAGTCAGAATCATAGATGTAGAACCCTAGAAAATCCCTTGTTTTGCTAATCTAAAACGTATTAAAATACTTCTTTAAATGTAAAGAGTATTTTTTAGGGTAAATGGCACTTCAAACTCTCCCCCCACAACCAAAATTATTTGTGTTTGGCGTATTGCTCCCCCCTCCCCCACTTAGAGTTATTAGAACACTTTACCCCCTAAATATAATTTCTGTAGATTATGTGGCTAGAGAAAAAGGCTATTCTTGTTATTTTCACTTTTCTCCACCTTCTTCTACATATTTGTATGACATTTTATGCAATGTGTTGTGTATATATTCCTTTAAGAGGGCTATTAGTTTGTAAAGTACATTTTTTGCTAAACTAATTAATTATGTTTGTAATCAAAAGGTTGAATTAGCTATTAACATATATATATATATATATATATTATGCGATCAATTCTTCCTCTTTCCTTCCTAATCAGCATGACCATAGTTTAGAGGAATAATAAAATGAATAATTCTAATTCCTTAAATATGGATTAGATAATCTCATCATTACTAAGATAAAGTATGAACTTTACTATTTCTTGAAAATGTCTTTTATAAAGTGAGAAAAGTTTGTTTTAGAATAATAATAAGGTTAGTGATTTTGCTTATTTAATGTGGTTGGCAGAGCAATGTTACTAAATAACAAAATGAATTACACCACATACATATAAATGAAAAACTAAAAATACTTCTAACTAAAATACATGTATTAAAACTCATCAGTTGTATTTCAATCAACAATTAATTCCCTAAACAATAGGAGAAGGCAAACAAGTTAATTGAATGTAATAATAATAATAATAATAATAATAATAATAATAATAATAGTAGTAGTAGTAGTAGTAGTAGTATTCTATTGTTCTTGGTAGATGAGTTTCTTTCTTTTTGAACTGAAAAATGTAGAAATGACAAGAGTAGTTGGATCCTTTTTTTTTTTTGAGTGAAAAAAGGTGGAGAAAAGTAAAAATGACAAGAATATCCTTTTCTCCGACCATATGATCCGCTAGAAATTGTATTCGGGGTTCGAGTAACTCTAAATTGAGAGGATGAAGTGCCTTTTAATAGTAGTAGCAATAGTATTATATTGTTCTTGGTAGATAAGTTTCTTTCTTTTTGAGCTGAAAAATGTAGAAATGACAAGAGTAGTTGGATTTCTTTTTTTTTTTTTTAGTGAAAAAAGGTGGAGAAAAGTAAAAATGACAAGAATATCCTTTTCTCCGACCATATGATCTGCTAGAAATTGTATTCGGGGTTCGAGTAACTCTAAATTGAGAGGATGAAGTGCCTTTTAATTATTTTGGGGGTAATGTGCCAAAACAATTAAATTTTGGGGTGAAGTGCCATTTCCCTTTTCTTTATTCTTAAAAAAGGCCATATGTTGATCAGGGTAGGGATCGTGTGTCACTTTCGTTGCCTTTTTTTTTTTTTTGAAATTATTATTATTAATAATACAATATTCGCATTTGTAGAAAACTCGATAAGCATGAAACAAGAAGAAGAAAAGCAACAATAAGTGCAACCATTGGAAAAAGTTCAGATAAAACTGAAATTTTATAACACTTAGAATCCGTAAAAATGTACATATATATATTACCTATTTCCCTGTTGCCACAAAAGGCCTTTAAGAAGAGAGTAAGAATTCAATTCTCAAAACTTGAGTTGTAATTACTGCAACCACCTATGTGGATCTTTACCAGTCAATAAGTCAAGCATCAGGCCACTTAAAAGTCATACAAATCAGTCCATAACATGTAATAACCAAAAGAAAAGAACTAACTATAAAGCATAAATCGAAATGCAGGAAACATCAGAAAACTTGATGGCAAGAGCCAAGAGTATAATTGATTGATCGAGTTGATTGTGTTGTTGTTGTGTTTGTTTTTTATATGTTTATAATTACATTAATAATGATATAATATATTGAGTCAGATAAATTTCTGTTTAGTTGAGACAATGATTATATATATAATCGTATATTCTAAAATCTTGAAGTTTGTTTCTTGAAAATACTGATAGAATATGAACATTTTGCTTATGAACTTGGTATCTTCTTATCATACATGGACTTTAGAGTGGATCAATCCTACAAACATTTATGTACTACATTCTTACAAACTTGTGGAACTTTTGAGCCTTTATATTCATCACTTTTTATGGACTTTCAAGATGATCAACTTTTCAATTGCACCTGAATAAATTTTAATATATATATATATATATTAACGATTTTTGGCACACTTACTACGTATAATAAGTGATAATGTTAAATTTTGTGGGGATTTGGATGTAATATGGAAGCATGCTCTAATCGACCTGACAAAGATCAAGCTTAGGGTTATTGCAAAGGCACAGGTTGAGTCCTACAACCAAAGAAAGCACATAAGATTTACCAAGGTGGCCCTCGGCTAAAGCCCTCCGATGCTTAAGTTCGAATAAGCCTGATGAAAGGGAAAAATAGCAGAGTGAGGGTCAAAGTGCGTATGAAAGTATACTTGGAAATTCTACCAGTCGGAGTATTTATAGTGTGTTCCCTGCTGTGGGAAAGGGAGGTCGAAATGATCATTTACTCTTTATAATATAACTGGATTTGACTTGTTTGTAGGGACCTTAGAAGTCTTTTTGAAGATTAGTCAATCACCATACTTCTTGTTAGTCGAAAATATAGAACAAATCTTCCACATTTAATGCAGTAGTGACTAATTGACAACGCATTTAATGCAGACAGAATGTTGGTTCGACTGCATTTAATAGGAAAGTGGTCGTTTGAGTGTGAATAGGAATACATTAAGCACAGTTGCAATTATGGGCAAGGGTTGGTCGACCTAAGGAGATCGTGGCATCTGCTTCATAGCAAGTCGAGATTGTATGAGCAATCAACCTTGAAGGTTGATGAGTTACTTGGGCTGTGGACTACGGAATAGTGGCCACAGAACCCAACTCTAGTTGAGGGGGTCGATCTTATCCATATCTGTAATATTCATATAATATAAAATATTCATTTTACATTTATATATGTTACTATAACTTTTTTAATATTTCAATGCATTTATTTATATTTTAGGATAAGTAAAAGAAAAAAAAATTAAAAGGAAATAAAATAATGTGATTTATGTTTGTTTTTATTTTAAATATTGAACAAAAATTATTTTGAAGTAGAATAATTAACTTGAATTTATTTTGGTAGAAAACTATAAATGTTAAATCAATACTTTTTCTCGCCTTATTATAGAATAATATGCGATTTTGTATTGTTATTTATCATAATGTAATGTGAGATGATATATATATATATATACACACACACACACAATCATTATTCTGCATATTATGGAATTTCTCCAAATTATTATGGGTGCTCTGAAGAAAGCAAAAAATAATTATACTTGTATTATTTCACCAGAAAGAAAACAAAAACAAACATAGGGACTAAAACTTACTGAGTCAACACATAGATACAAATGATATAAGCCCTAGCAAATAGTCTCCATCTTAATATCAGAAGCAGATTAAACACCTTCAGTTTATGAATACCCCCATGTATTGCTGATCTAAAGTACCATGAGAATAACGCCTACAACAGTTTGATAATTAGGTACAAGAAATGAAAACAACCAAAACAAGGTGCGACTCTCCACAGACAAATAAATACAACATAGTAGCAATTACTTAGTTATGCATGTTCTGCATGAAATTGTAGACAGACCCTTTACTGTGAATTTAAGGCTAAAATTAATACAAATACCAAAAGATGTTCAAATACATAACTTGGATTACAACTATCTGCAGTTAAATGCAAAGAAGATGCAAATACAGCCTCTTCCCACCCCCGACAAAATGCATGTCATTATTATCTCTTCTTCTTCTCCACAATCATCTATTCATGCATTCTAGAACTAGATTATGTAAAAGGAGCAACACAAGAAAGGAGGGGCCAAGAACATCAACCTTTGCATGCTGATTTGAGTCAAATGAAGATTTATTGTACCATCACCCGTTATCTCAGCAGCCACTTCCTCCTCCCCAACGTAAACATTATAGTATTAGCATCAAGAAGGGTGTGTTGTACTAATATGATGTTTTTCTTGCATGCAATATTCCTTCTGTCACGATAACTTATTTGATGGTGATGTAGCGGTTTGTCCCATGCTTTGCCCAGTGTTCTTTAAGATCAACTGGGTTTGATAGATCATGAGCTTCAGCAGCAAGCCGGCTGAGCAGCTTGGTAAAAGCACTTCCACTCATCTTCCGGCCACCAACTCGAGCATGTCGCTTGTTCGGCACAGCCGGGAGTGGATACATAGACAAATTTGTTGTGCAGCATGAAGATTGCCAGCCTCCATTACCCCACTTGTAGCATGGCCTTAGAATGCCCGTGCAAGAGCATACAGGCACAGGCATGGTTGTCTCGTCAAAGGCAACTTGGTTCAACCCTAGGCCTTGATCCTTCCAATCTTGCTTTCCCAATTGCCGGTTGAGGTCATCACTCCCACTACCCATATCCGGTCCACTCCTCCACTCCTCAGGCCTAGGGTCCTCAGCTTCTTGTTTAACCTTTTTTGACGATTTTGAATTCTTTCTTGTAGGTGTCGTCGCAGGCTTTGTCTCCTTTGCACGTTTTGCACGATGGGACTTTGCAGGCTCGGGAGCAACTGATGGCATTGGAACTGTATCAGCCATGTGCATATCCCTGGTGTTGTATTGAGCTTCTACCATATGAGACTGATGATGTGCATGCTGCTGAGGATGGTGCATGTGTTTTACTCCACGTGCGATTTGGCATCCAGGTGGGCATGGAGGCATGTTACTGTTATTCATGGTGTTCTCCCGGTACTGAAGAGTAGCAATAGCATTGTCTCTTTCCATTATGGCATTATTTCGTTCTGCAATTGCTGAATCTCGCTGTAAAATAGCCATATCCCTCTCTGCTAAGGCAGCCTTTTTTTCAGAAAGGGCCAGATTCCGTTCCTGGATTGCAGCATCTCTTTCTGCCATAATCGCCATTATCTGTTTCATTGATGGCTGATGCTGCTGCATCAACCACTGAGACAAAAGGATTAACCACCATAGATTATTAGACAATTCTGGCAGTGAAAATCTTTATGGCAGTAGTTAACAACTGTTGGACGTAAAGATGGGGAAAAGACAGAAGAAGAAAAAACTAACAGATATAAGTAGGATTTTCAATAAGTTAATGTGCTGAGCTACCTGACCCTGAGGTGGTTTATGCCTTCCATTTTCACGATGCCCACTGTCATCCATCTAAGATTTACAGCGAAAATATCAGCTAGTACAGACGTTAACTTCAAACCTACAATAACATGCAACATAAAGTGAAACAAGAGTACATCGTCCAAAAAGCAGCTGTATTCCAGCCAATTTTTCATAGGGATTCAGAGGTAATTTGTCAAACTTTTCGGCTTATCAGAGTGGTAACAATTGAGAACAAAGCTATATTGTTGCCCCAACAAAAACAAAACTGGGAAAGAAATGCACCAATACATCATATGCAGGAAGAGATCTAGTAGCAGAGAGCATTGCTTGATGAATCTTCCTGCAAAGGGATCACTAAAGTCCATGAGAAATATAGCAAATAAAAGGTACACCAAATAAAATGCACTTAACCAATTTCTACAAGATAATATAGTGAAGACTATAATAGAGATTCATGATAAAAGCTAGTATCCAAACAAATAAAAGCTTGTTCAGCATGAGAAAATTTTTGGTCAAATACTGTTACCATAATTGTAGATTGCATAATTGTTTTAAGAAAAAATGCCATCTGAAGCTAATAGAGACTGAAGAAACACCGCCCAAATGGATCAGGTGCATGTTTAGACAGTAAAATAAACTGTATCATCACATAAGACAAACCATATGGGAAATGCAAATTCAACAGAGATTACACACGAGCTTACTGGTTAATAATTAAGTGGGTATGGCTAATACGTTATATATGTTATATACAACACTTGTTTCTCCAGTTTTACAAGGAAGTAACTATACTGTAATTTAAGGTATGAATGCCGGGCACCAACGACGGATTGGGTTTGTGTAGAAGAGGACCATTTTTAACCACATAAATTATTAGCTGCAAATGCAAGGCCAACAAGCATGAAGGACTGACCACAAAGTTATACTTCAATTTAGAACATTTCACTAATATTGGGCCTCTCTATTTTATAGGACTCAAGCCAAACTGTGATAGAAAATCATGCATACGAAATTATCTTCAAGAACACATGCTACTTGAACAGTTAATGCATTAAAAAATTTTAAAAACTAGTTTGACTTCATACAGCTAAAAGTAAAACTTCCCATGTTCGATCAAATTTGTGGAGATTAATGACAAAGGAAATGCAGTGATATCTACCGCATAGTCAAAATAGAAATTCATGACTTTAATTCAGACAACACAGTTCAGCATTCCAAATTCACGAAACATCTTCATGCCAAGAAATACTTTTGTCCTAAATCAAAAGCAATGCAACCAAAGCCCCTTTCTTTCTAGTGGAAAATACAACACCAAAAGCAACTTTACAATGTTTTCCACCATTGCTTTCTATCATACAGTTCAAAGATATCTCATTCAAAAATCTTTATCTTCTTTAAATCATCACCAACAAACTCAATCAGACTAGCAAGAAGAAGCTAGTCAATACAAAACAAGTTATGGCCTAAAACCCCCCAAGTATTTTCGCAGATATCAACTCTATCAAATGAACTCAAATCGAAATTTCAGCTAAGAATAGAAATCCAAAGAGCCAACCACAGACCAAAATATGATTCAACAACATGTATCAACAAGAAATCCCAATTCAAAAACAATTAAGCAGAATAGAAGGGGACCCACATCACCCAAATCCCCATATCAACCAAAGCAAGCTCCTTACAAGTCAACCATACACCAAAATTCAGCTTCAAAACACACAAACACACACACACACACACACACACACAAAGAAGAAGAAGAAGAAGAAGAAGAATCCCTAAAAAGCAACTGCCTTTACCCAATGAAATAATTAATACAAACAAAATGAACAGGATCAAGAAAAGATTTTTACACTGTCGGACAATAACAGAAGAGCTTACTCCGCAAGAACAGCAGAGAGAGAGAGAGAGAGATGATTATGAGGAAGAGTCAAAACCCTAAATCAAAGGGAGCAAGAAAATGAAATGGAAAATGAAAAATATCTAGGATGCTAGAACAGTTGTTGGGAGGGCACTGAAGAATACGTACAATACCACAAGCAGAGTTCCCCCTTTTACCTTTTTGGATATTATTTTACCTGTGTGCCTGTCAACCATATTACACAATCTTTTGTCTGTTTCTTTCTCATTCTTTTATTGCAAAATAAGTGTATTTCGAATTTTACAACTGTAGAAGGGGTGTGATTCTATTACAGAACAGAGAAGTGAAGTGAAGTGCGTTAAATGGGACATCTGGGAAAAATGTGAATGGACGGGTGGTGACGGAGTGAGTATCAAGCTCTTGTGCTTGGCCGTTCAATGGTGATTCTTGGTAATTCTTTAACTTGTCCTTTTCATCTGCCAGTCAATCCCGTATCATTGTTTCTTCTCACGGTGACTTTAGGTTAATGCAAAAGTTAGTTAAAGATTTTGTCTTGAGATGTTTTAATATTTATACAATGTATTATAGTTTTTAAGAAAGTTTTAGTTAATTATGGGCCATTTGGATATGTTTTGACTTTGATTTTTTATTTTTAATATTTTTAAAAGTTGAAATGTTAGTTACAGTCTTGAAAATGAAATTGAGACTCTATTTGGATATTTTGTCTGAAATAATAATTATGGTATGTGTATGATTGGAAATTTAGATACATGTAATTTTTATATTTAAAAAGATTTATTTTTTAAAATATATGTATATTTTATTAATTTTAAAACATTAATGAATATTTCATGTCAAATTGAACATGAATTTAATTGATGTTATAATAGAATGGTATAATAGATTTATTATGAACTTAAAATAAAAAATATTTTATATAAAAATTGGTAAAAATGTAAATGAAAAGGTGTCCCCGAAATGAAAGCAAATGGCTCCTATGTATTTATGTCTCATGGGAATATAATCAATCATGTGATAAAATTTTACCCATTTTATAATTGATCTTACATTTCATGTTTGAGTTCGCCAAATAAAATTTTGATAATCAGACTTCACTAAATTAGATTTATAATAATTTATTTCATTTTTGTTTACTAAAATTTTATATAAAAATGGGTAGGGATAATAATTTTTTATTTGTAGATAATTTTGAAAATAAAAAGGGCCCTATTTATTTACATCTAGTGGGATATAATCAATCATGTAATAATATTTTTACCCATTTTTTTAATTGATCGTGTATAAGTTAGACAAATAAAATTTTGATGATCAGACTTCATTAAATCAGATTTATAATAAATTTTTCTTATTTTTGTTTACCAAAATTTTGAGAAAGTTTATTACAAATATGACGAATAAAGATGCCAATAATTTGTAAAAATAACTAAATTTTTGTCATAAAAAGTTCAATTATTAATATTGACTCAACCTTCTTGCCTTACTAAATTAAGAAAATATCTTTGAACAAAGTGCTGACAAGCCCTCCTCCATGACTGTTTGGCGACACCAACTTAATTTATAAGACTGGAGCTAACTTTTTATTAACAAAAATTAACGAAGCAATAGACGTGGATGCTGAATTGAGTTCATTACATTCGGCCCAACATAGATTATTGGATTTAGAGAATTTAAGTGGTAAAAATTATACAACTCTTTCAATTCAATGATGAACAGTGGATCGAATACATCACTGTAGAATTCCTCAGTGCAGACAAAACTTGGTGTAATAAATGACTATATATATATTAAATGTAAGTATATGCTTTGCTATAAATTTTTAATTATATTTAATTAAACTTTAGTAATAATATAATAGATAGTGATCTTAAATCAAAAAGAAAAACTATTGATGCAGTATTGTCAGAAGTGACATTGACAGACAATCAAGTGTTAATTTCCTCAAATATTATCAAAACTTTATATCTTTTATTTTATTTCATATTTCATTTACTAATTTAATTTGGTAAACATATGTCAAGATTTTTAATTAATTATTTTTATAAAAAAATATTTAGTACGCTTTGCATATATTCATAAAATAAAATAAATAATGAAACGTGGATTGAAATGAAGAATCCAAAGTGGCATTAGTCTCACACAAAAATGTGAGAATCAAAATTTTGAATTTTGCATAATCCCAACATGCATATATATATATATATATATGTGTGTGTGTGTGTGTGTTAAAAAAAACTTTATTATAAATTTAATCACTTGACGAAATTAAGAGAAGAA
The DNA here is from genome assembly GCA_018894105.1 of Jacaranda mimosifolia. Lineage (NCBI taxonomy): Eukaryota > Viridiplantae > Streptophyta > Magnoliopsida > Lamiales > Bignoniaceae > Jacaranda > Jacaranda mimosifolia. The sequence goes on along the minus strand of CM032131.1, from coordinate 24,322,652 downwards.
GCGACGACATTCTCTATTTCATTTTTATTGACAAAAGGGTGAAGAAGAAGTTCCTCCAATCCCTTTCCAAACACCTTTGGCAAAAATTCTCAAACTCCGGTGAAGCCATTTTCACCACACTCTCCACATTCTCCCCAAAGCAAATGGCACACATTAGTGTGACCCAATCAAGTTTTTGGCCCAGCTTACTAATGGAAAACGGCCGGTGTAGCACTCCATCGCTACCATGCTCAATGCTCAGCGGCCACACGTCATCTGCTATGCTTCAGATGAAGAACATCAACTACTCTAGAAGCATTCATATATCTCTATCCTTGATTTTGGTGAATTTTTAAAAATCATAGTTTACTAGAAGTTTCTAGTGAAGACTAGTGTAGGAGTTTTTAGAATAGTTTCTAGAACCTTATATATAGTTGTAGAACTTGTAGGAATTTTGTAGAAAATATGTAGAAATCTCTAGAAAGCATTCTAGAGAATTCTAGTCTTAGGAAAAATCTAGACTTGTAATCTAGACCGTAGGATAAAATTAATCTTATAGTTTATTCGGGAGGAAAAATAGTATAAATAGGGTAAGAGCCCATTTATAATGCAACCAAGATAGAATAAAGTACTCCAAGAAAAGTGGTGTGAGGTATGAGTGCTTGTATACACACATATATATACACTTTATTGTTATAATTATACATAATCTTTATGTGCCTTGCATTTCATTGCATATTTATTACTTGGCATCTATCTCTTTTTCTCCACAAGTGGTATCGAGTAGGTGATCCAGGACTATTAACAATATCATGTTCAATGCTCAGTGACCACACGTCCCCGGCATAGCCGACGTCGCATTGGACCACGCATCCCATCTCTCCGGGCTCATGTGCGCGCATATTCCTTTATTACATGCTTCACTTCTGTCGCATGTTGTCTGAACCCGACAGCTGGCAGCTCCAAAACTGGCGATTTTCACTTCTCCTTTCTTGTTCACTAATAATGTTGATGGCTTTATGTCTCTGTGGACTACTTTTAGCCCTTGCAAATATTGCACACCTTTCAACACTCTTCTCACCATGCCTGAGATCACTTTTTCTCTTAATCTTTTCTTCTTGCAAAGTATATAATGCAAAGATCCACCATCCATATACTCCATTACAAAGCAGACCCTTAAGCGGATCTTCGCCCTGAGCAGATTGGTAGAGACTCTACTTAGCACAGTCAGAGAGATCTCTCCAGCATAAAATAATTAAGAAATTATTTCACAAAAACTTTATCTTTGTTTGGTTGTGAATTGGGGCATTTTGGCAAAATGGTTTTTGGGAAGTTGCTTTAGGGAATGTAATGGTTGTTTGTTTGTATTTTGGGTGGCAGGTGGAGAATGAATTGAGAGAAAATTGTTTGTTTGTTTGTGTTTTGAGAGGAGACAAGATGTCACATTTTTTTATTGGGTTGGTGGGTGATATGAGTGTTTTAAAATTATTTAATATATAAATTGAATGAGTGGTAGTATACATACATATTTATAATGATGAGACAAGATTGGGACTTTGGGAAATTGTTTGGGATTGTGAATAGTAGGGATATTTTGGGGAATAAATTTTGGAGTTAAATTCATTTTGACACCCTATACTATTGGAGTTGTGTCAAATACCTCCTTCTACTATTAAAATCTTCAAACATCCCTCTGAACTCTTCACACCGTTAGTAAAATAATTGACAATGTTAAAATTCCATAACAAGTTACTAATTTGACCTCAAAAAAGTAATTAACCCAAAAACTTAAGACACATGGCATTTTCTTTCTATTTAGATAAATTTACCCTTGACATACATAATGCTCTAGAGAAAAAAAAAAAAAGAAAAAGAAAAAGAAAGACTGACTAAAACAAGTGCAATCTATAGCTTCACTTCTCAATCACAAGCAAAAATATCATCCCAAAATTCCCAAAAGAAAATCTAGCAAAAATCTAATGGTGAATACTAAAAGAGATACTGCATATCTATATGAGCAACAAACAAATCAATTTTTTAAGAGTTCTCTAAAGTTAATTGGTTAGAATATTCTCAACCTTAAAACTCTAGAACTTGGGGATTTTTTTTTTTCAATTTGCTAATTTAGTTAGGTTTTAGGAAGTAATGACAGATTATAAGTGAAATTGAGCACAACTCAATATATTATTGTAGATTTTTCAAATCTCCAGAATAAATGTAGATTTTTTAAAAACTTTAGATTAAAAATTACGAAATAGAAGTACTTACAATAGCCCCATGTGTGTGTGTTTTTAGCCAACAAACAACCTCATAAATAATTAAAATTTATAAATAAATAATTAAAAAGCTTATAAATTTATAAATAGTAGAATCATAAATAGTAAAAAATTTATAAATAAAAAATTACCCACATCCTAATCATAGTAGCCAATAAATTTTCTTTCCATATTATTTAGAGTTCATGAAGTACATATAGGCATGGGTTTACCACAATCACACCATGCTCCCTAAGATTAGATGTATAAGTGCTTGAACATCGGCAAATATGTTTGAAGATTTTATATTAGAATTGGAAGAATTGCTTGATGTTATTGTGCATTTTGGCTAATGAGGTGAGCATACGAGTAAAATTGAGAATTTTTAGTAATAGAATGGATAATAATTTTCTTTTTTTCTTTTTCTTTTTATTTTTATAGAAAATTTGATGCTCATTTTGCAAAAATGATGTTGCATTATGTAAATCCCATGAGGCCAATTTGGGAATAAATATTTGCGATGGTCATAAGACCAAAAAAACTCCAATTCTTCTATTAATTAACTAATGGTGTGAGGGCTCAATGGAGTGTTTGAAGGTTTTAATAGTATAAGGGGGTATTTGACACCACCTTCATAGTGTAAGGGAGCAAAATGAATTTAACCCTATATTTTGTATTTTGAAAGTGAGATTGAAGAATGTGTAGTGTTTGTTTGTTAAACTATGGGAGTTGGAGAATGAATTGGGAGTTCACACCCAAACAAAACCTTTCGATAGCATGCCCAGAAAAGGAAAAATTGCACTTTTGGTCCTATTGAATAGGGACTTTTGCACTTTCAATCCCAAGTTCGCACTTATAGGACCAAAATTTTTAACTTTTTCACACTTCTGGGACACCGTTGAATTTTCTGTCAATTTTTTGACGGTTTATTTGAAAAAATTGCACTTTGGTCCTTTTTTATTTGGATCAATTACATAAAAAACCCCTAAGGTTTGATTTATTTACAATAAATTTAGAGAAATTACAGCGACCCCCTAAATATTTTGTTTAGTCTAATATTTTTGAAAAAATGTTAGCAACTTAGCATCATTAACAAATTTGTTGGCATCATCTAAAAAATTATGTGAAAATCCAAAAATACCCTGAAAAATTGTTTCAATTATTTTTGAGACAAAAAATACCCTTATCCTATTTGTAATATTTTTTCATAGAGTAATTTTAACATTATCTAAAATATTCATAGTAAATTTATATATATTTTCATTATTAATAAAATTTCTTAATTATTGAATAATCTTTAAATTCACTTTGAATTAAAATGTAAAATATAAAATAATAAACATATCTAAAGTAATTTAGTTAAGTTTAATTAAACTTATTTATTAATTAAAAAATAAAATAAGTATAAAATTAAAAATATTAATAATTAAATTCATCTCTTAGTTAATTTTAAATTACATACTCAATAATATTAAAATAATAAATACATATAAAATAATTTAATTAAATTAAGTTGAATTTATTTATTAATTAAAAACAAAATAGGTAAAAATTTAAAAATAAAAATTATAATAGAATCATCAGTCAATTGGGCAAAAATCCCCAAACCCAAGTTCAATTTAGTATTCATTCCCCACTCATATATTCTTAGTTCGGACTCCGCAATCTCAACTTTCATTTAGCAATCATTCCCTACTCCCGGTAAAGTTACTGAAATGTCCTCCACTTGAACAAAAAATTGCAAAGAAACATGGTGGCCCTTTATCTGATGCAGCTGAATGAAATCGCACCCACACTTACACAATTTCTCTTTCTTTTTTTTCTTCAAAAATCAGCCGAATTGTTCGTTACTGTGGATTGAAGCAATTTCCCTCAAATTTTTGTTTTGGATTGAAGCAATCGTTCACTGTGGACTGCAAGGTGAAGCGTTCTCCTCTGGTGTTTGAGTTTCAAAAGTGCATTTTCATCTTTTTCTCTTCTTCCATCGATTTTGTTTCATTTCGCACGCTTTCATTAGATTATAGAAGGTTTTTTCCTAATAAAATACTGAGTCTGTAAGTATATTTGTGATATGTGCGTGAAATATACTTGAAACCTGTGTTTATATACGCATTTGAGATGAAAACATACTTGAGTTCATATTTTTGTGCTTAAAGTTAGTATTTTATGTCCTAAAATCAATAGTATTCAGAAACCCTAGTATGTTGTTGTTGAAACTTGATTTAGTCAAATTTGTACTTAAATTATCTATTTTAATTGTTATGAATGTTATTTTGAGTTAAACAATATCTTATTTTTGCAATGATTGAGTTGGTTCATAATACGATTAATATAGGGCATGTTGACAGCTGAATTTTAGGGCTTATATTCAAAATATGGTTTGTTTGAAAGGTTTACAACATGTTTAGTTGTTTGCTCTTGTTCACGAAGAAAAACATAGCATTAATTCATTAAGTATAGACTCCATGTATATTTGGTACAAAAGTACTCCATTTTAGTATTTTTGTTTACATTTTTGTATGAAAAACTTAAATGTAAGTATATATGGAGATGTTTAAATTATTTATTTACATGATTTCTATATTTGAAGCAATGGAATTAGAAGTATGCAATCATAGCTCTCTGGGAAATTTTTATACTGCAATGAAGGAGTCGAAACCCAATTTTGGGTTCCGACATAGGCACGCCCTTAAACAAACCCCATTCTATATATTTGACAATATGCCATAGTTAAACTATTATAGTTTCAGTAGAGCGCAAGCAATTATTAGACAATTCAATGTACGAACAACTTCATTTGTCTTTGGTAAAGACGTCAAAATTTCTTTTCGGGGCCTAGAATTTTGTTTAGTGTTGGGGTTTTCTCATGTGGGGCAACCTATCAATGTTAATCTAAAGCTGAAGTCAGACATTATTGATCACTTATTTTCAAAAAAATTTTTTAATGCTAATTGTGTACAAATATTTAAAAGGTTACAAGAATTTATGAATAGACATAGTGATGAAGATATTGAAGATTTTGTTAGGTTGTATATACTTTTTGGTTTTAATTGTATTTTATTTCCAATGAGTAACTACTGCACGCCTCGTCTCGTCATCCCTTACGTTGATGATCTATCTTCTATTAGGTTGTATGCATGGGGGAAGGCTATATACAATTTTTTAATTGAAGAATTGAGAAATCACGTGGGAGGTAAGACAGAGGAAGTGCAGAGGAAGAAATATTTTGATGGTTGTATAGTTGGTCTATTGGTGAGTGTATTTGAAACTTTAAATTGTAAAATTGTTGTCATTTATTGTAAATAATTATAATTTTTTGCTTTATGAACGACAAGGATGGCTGCATGAGCTCGTTCCTTCTTTGGGGAAATTAAAATGCTTGCGTGCATGCCCACGGTTCTTTCGGTGGGCTAACAGCAAGATCCAAAAGGATGTAGCTGATGCCGAGAAAGCTTTGAAGCAAATTAAAAGGGAAAAGGTAAAAGTTTATTGTTTATGTTTAGAATGATTCCTTATGAGTTTAACATTTGAAAGAAATGTGTAAATTCCTATTGTAACAGATCGTGCTTGTCTATCCCTTTCCTAAAGATGAGAAATTCGTCGCTGCAACGTAGATAATTATTTAGATGTAAATAATTACTACTTGAAGTTTACTTTATCATTACATTAGTAATTTTGTGCTCTTCATACAGGTTCCTATCGTGTCAAGCTATGATGTTTTAAGTTTTGAAGATCAGTTGGGGTAGAAAAATGAAGAAGTGGAACTGCTGAAGCACAAAATTGAATTTTGGAGAGGAAAGTAGGCGATGAGGAGATAATGGCTGAAGAGAAAAAGGAGAATGAAAATGAGGAAGATGAAGAAAAACACAGTAATGATGATGTTGCTGGTGCTCAAGACAGTTATGAAAAACCACACTTGGAGTACATTATTGATGTGTTTGAGACTCCGAGTGGTGGTGGTGATGATGATCATAACGGTTATGATGGTGATGGTGTTGGTGATGATGATTTGATGTTAAGAGGGATAAACAAGAGGAAAATTATATTCCACACGAAGAAAAAAGCAAGAAGAAGCATGATCATACCTCTTCATTGTCCAAGGTGTGAGAATAAAAGATGATTGAAAGAAAAACAGAGAAAAAACGAAGACTTTGTCACACCACCCCACTCCACACCACCAAAGAGAACCAAAGTTGGCACCCGTAGAGGCTGTGGTAGAAGTAGGAAGGCCTAAAAGAAAAAGGTTGCAGAGGTGAGCCAAGGTACAACTAATGACACTGATGATGTTGAAGAAGTGGTTCAACATACTGAAAAAGAGAAAACTGATGCCGAAAAAATGAGTTTAAATACTGTGGTGTCTAATATTTAGTACTCGATTTCTTTTTAAAAGTACCAGACATATGAGCAAAAAGTACTACAAATTAGTTTTTGAATACTGAAATTATTGAGAAAGAATACTGCCTTCTGTTTTTATTTTAATGCAAATTATATATATGACGTAATGAGTTGTAGCATGAATGAGAACTATGTAGTTAGATATCTTACTACACAAGTGGAGTTCATTAAAAAAATGCAAAATATGTTAGTACAGAATCACTTACTACAAGTACACAACCTACATAAAATCAGTACATAAATACTATCCCCAAGTACATAAGTGCCGGAATTAGATACTTTTTTCTAGATTTTCTATATCATTCTTAGTGCATGAGGGAACGTTCTCCATTCTTCTTAATTTTCTTATTTCACGATCATCAGATCACGAAGTATGATCAAAATATTTTATTGGATTGTTCCACGCATTGATTAAGGACAAAATTGTTCTTTGAAAAAACAAGTATAGAATCCCTTACCATAAGTACACAATGTGTACAAACTGAGTACATAAACCAGTTTACAAGTACATAAATGCCTAAATTGAGTACTTTTTTCTAGATTTCCAGTGTCATTCTCAGTGCATGAGGGAACGTTCTCCGTTCTGCCTATTTCACGATCATTAGACCACGAAGTATGCTCAAAATATTTTATTTGGTTGTTCCACGCATCGATTGAGATCAAAATCTTTCTTTGAAAAAGCAAGTACAGAATCCCTTACCATAAGTACACAATGTGTACAAACTGAGTACATAAACCCAATTTACAAGAACATAAATGCCTAAATTGGGTACTTTTTTTTTTCTTTCTAGATTTTCAGTATCATTCTCAGTGCATGAGGGAACGTTTTCCATTCCACCTATTTCATGATCATCGACCATGAAGTATGATCAAAATATTTTATTTGGTTGTTCTATGCATTGATTGAGGTCAAAATCATTTTTTGAAAAAGCAAGTACAGAACCCCTTACTATAAGTACACAATGTGTACAAACTGAGTACATAAACTTAGTTTACAGGTGCATAAATGCCTAAACTGGGTGCTTTTTTTTCCAGATTTTCGATATCATTCTCAGCGTAAGGGAGACTGTTCTCCATTCTACCTTATATGCCCATTTTACGATCATTAGACCATGAAGTATGATCATAAGGACTCATTTGGTGATGATATGTTGGGTGGTGTAGGAAGGGGGTGTTAGAGTGATGCATTTGCCTTATGCGTCAGTACTTTATACTAGTACGAACGATTCCCAACCATTCCAACACATGCTATGATGGCCATTTATTCATCAAATCATGCATATGACGTTATAGGGTCACCAATGTATTGTTCAACACGTCGAGTAAGGTTAAAATCGACTTTTGGCAAAGCAAGTACATAATCCCTGACCACAAGTACACAACATAGTCAAAGTGAGTACATAAACCCCACACTGAAATACATAAGTGCCAATACTGGGTGCTTTTTTTTTGGATTTTTAGTACCATTATGTGCACATGGGGGATCGTTTTTCATTTGGCCTAGTCTGGCCTTTGCATGTTCATAAGAACACGAAGTATTGCACCAAAGACTCATTTATTGGTGATAGGTTCGATGGTGTGGGGGGTGTCGTTTTGATTTCTTTGCCTTAGGCGTCAATGCCTTATACTAGGAAGAATGACACCACAAGCGGTGGGATGTGGGTCTTTGTGTTTCTAACCATTTCAACACGTACTATCACGACCACATATTCGAAAAATCATGCATTTGAAGTTATGGGGTCACCAATGTGTTGTTGTACGCATCGAGTGAGGTCAAACTCGTTCTTTAGAAAAGCAAGTACAGAATCCCTTACCACAAGTACACAACGTGTACAAACTGAGTATATAAACCCAGTTTATAGGTACATAAATACCTAAATTGGGTAATTTTCTGGATTTTTAGTATCATTATATGCACATGGGGGATCATTCTTCATTCTGCCTAATCTGACCTTTGCATATTCATAAGAGCACGAAATATTTCACCCAAAACTCATTTATTGATAATAGGTTTGATGGGGTGTGTGTGTTGGGGGGTGTCATTTTGATTCCTTTGCCTTATGCGTCAGTGCTTTATACTAGTACGAATGATTCCAAACCATTCCAACACGTGCTGTGAAGAGTATTTATTCAACAAATCATGCATATGGTGTTATAAGGTCACCAATGTGTTGTTCAATGCGTCGAATTCATGTTAAAATTGGCTTTTGGCAAAGCAAGTACATAACCCTGACCACAAGTATACAACATAGTCAAAGTGAGTACATAAATCCCATCCTGAAGTACATAAGTGCAAAAAATAGGTACTTTTTTATGGACTTTCAGTATCATTTTGATCGCATGAGGGATCGTTCTCCGTTTAGCCTAATCTGGCATTGCATAATTATAAGACCATGAAGTATTACATTGATGACTTGTTTAGTGATGATAAGTTTGGTGGTGTAGGAGAGGGTACGTCAATGCTTTATACTAGTAGGAATGATACCACAAGTTGTGGCATATCGGAATCTGTGTTCTCCTATCATTCCAAGACGTGATATCACTCATGGGTTGCTCCACGACTTGAATTGAGCTTGAACTCGTTCTTTATAAAAGCAAGTACATAACCCCTGATTATAAGTACATAATCATTGCAGTTTTAGTACATAAATGCAGTTCTGAAGTACATTACCTTTTTTGGGATATCCAGTATCATTGTTAACAAAAAATGATATTTTTATCTGCATTTAAGGTACCTGACAGATTTGGTATAGTATCCAAAAATCATGATATATTATATTATATGCAATACTAAACATTCCAACATGTGATATTACTCATGGGTTGCTCCACAGCTTGAATTGATGTTGAACTCGTTCTTTAGAAAAGCAAAAACATAACCATTGCAGTTTTAGTACATAAATGTAGTTCTGAAGCACATATATGCCTAAACTGGGTACTTTTTTTGGGATATCCAGTATCATTGTTGACAGAAAAAATGCAATATATTATACTACATGCAATACCAAACATTCTAATAAATCAATTTATATTATTACCTAATAGTCCAAATAGTTTAGACCTAAAATGTCCTTCAAAAAGCAAAAATTAACAGTTGTAATTAGTCTTTGAGCACCGTGCAATCCTTTTTATATTGATTGTATCCCCTTGATACACCTTCTTCTTGCAGATTAATACTAATAATAAAATCAAGGTATTAGCTACACAATAATGACAAGAAGGTATATCAAGCATACATATGCAATATAATGGTAAGTAAATACATTAGCAAGGTTAAGCTAATCTAGTTAGTTGTAGTTTCTTTGCATGTACGTCGGTTATGCCAAGTTCTACCACACCGCCTACACTTGACTGTTCGAACATCAATTTGAGCTGAAAATCTCTGTGTCCTTCTATGACTAGGTTGAGGTCTCACATCAGGTGTATAAATGGTTGGTCCTTCCTCTGCTTCGAATGTGCTCAGGTCAAAAGTAGGTATGGGGTTAAGTACAAGTTTGTAGCTTGTTGATACATCCCAACCCAATAGTATTGATCAGTAAAGTCATACATTGAGAGTGACTTAGACTCAATACACGCATAAGCATGCTTACAAGGCATTCTATTAACTTGCTCTGCCCGACATGAACAACTCTAGCTCTGCAAATCTACAACATAGGAATTGTCATGATCAGTGACCTCAAAGTTCCAACCATTAGATTTCTCCACTTTTAGTGTGCAAAAGGCAATATAATTTACTGTTAGTTTCTTCTTCTGCTTCGAGCATAATACTCTAGTAAGTTTATTATATTCGTCTCATTGATCATGCATCATAACTATGATTTGTTTGCGTATATGATCCACCATAGCTGTAATGGGCACGGTTTAACCTAATTATTCCAACATTCCGCCTGATTGTTTTTTATTACACCCCATCTATCACCAATAAATAAAGAATTTGCCCAACATTAGGGCTCTGACTGCATTATGAAGTCTATAGCAAGAGGCGTGGACTCCACTATGCTGTTTATATGTCGAGTATATTCTTGCCTTGTTGGAATATATGCAGCTTTCATGAAAATAGATGTCCAGTGTTTCTTGTTGTGGAGGGGTACTTTCTCATTGCCTGAAATTGAAATTATATGATCATTAGATTTCTTGAATTATTACTTGGACATTAATTTATATCAGAACATAGTTTTCAATAAAATATAAAAAATTCTTACTGGCTTTTTGAAGTTGTCCACCAAGTGTCTCAAAAAGTATACATGATAGCTACCAGAAAATACCATGGGGATAGCTTTAAGAAGCCCAATATATCGGTCAAAGAAAAAAGTGAACCTTATGAAACCTGTGCTATGGTGAGAATATAAAATGCCCCTCAACTTCAAGCAAAATCACTCCCAATTATTATCATTTTCAGCATCAACAATAACATATGCTAATGTGAATAGGTCATCGTTGGGATCCTTGGTGACAGCACTAAGTAAGCATTCTTTATACTTATTCTTAATGTGAGTGCCATCCAAGAAAATCAGTGGTTTACATCCACTGAGAAAACCGATTGAACAGGCTGTGAAATAGATAAATAATCGTTGAAATTTTAGGCTCACCAAGTCAATCTCATAATCCACAACACTTCTACGATTTGTTTCCTTCACAACCCTAAAATACCATCTCAACTTATCAAAGGATCCCTCTGCCCCATGAATATCATACATAGCTATTTCCTTACCCAACCATGCTCTATGGTATGGAATTCTATATCAAATTCTCTATGAATATCTTTCATCACATTGATAGGTCGGTAACATGGCTCTCATCTCAAATTTTCTTTTACTACATTAGGAGCCCAAGCAGAATTAGCTCTAGGATGTCCTCTTATCCGAAGACTACCCTCATTACATGTGTGTTGCAGGTTGCATTTTCGAATACCAAAGAGTTTGGCAACTTCATGCCTTGAGGCATATATTCTCCATTGGCAATTATCATTGCTACAAATTGCTATAATCTTTTTAGAATCATTTTTCTTATATGTAAAGGACCTCCTAGTAACAACAACATAGTTTTTAAGTTTAATTATAAACTCTTCAGTATCCTGGAACGTTTGGCCCTCTCCATGGATGCAATAACTCCAAGTATCAATTAAATTCCTTTGTAATGCTAAATCATATTGTGACTCACTTGTGGAGGGAATGCTATTCTCTATTTCATTCCTAAATGGGTGTTCATTGCAAAGAAATAACATAGTCAAATATATAATTATTATCAATAAAGTGCTGCAGGATTAGAACATAAGTACTCAACTATGCAATTTCAGTATTCAACAGCAAGATAACTAGGTACTTAAGTAAACAATATCAGTATTTCACATGGTAGAAGTAAGTACTAAAATATAGAATTTAAGTACTTAAACAGAGGAGATAAGTAATGAAATGACTAAATCAGTATTTAATGTAGAAGACCTAAGTATTGAAATGAACAAATTTAGTATTTAATATAGAAGGCCTAAGTACAAACACAAATATCCAGTATTTAACGTAGAAGAGCACAAACACAGAAATGAGCAAATTTATTATTGAACACATAAGACCTAAGTACTAAAACACATAAGAAGAAGTATTCTGTAAGACAAATACATATAACTAATAATGTAGAAAGGTACAAATTGGGATAATGCAAGTATGCTAAACAATAAAAACAATACGAAATTGAAGATATGAAGTATTTACTTGCTTGTATAGCTACTTTGCCTTCCCCGTCCACTATGTTAACCTTTTTGGACAACCATCATATCAATTAAGGTCATCTTTAAACACAAATGCAGGCGAATCATATTGGACACATCCTCATCAGCATTCAAAGTCACGTATATTTTTTGATAGGGAGCATAGTATTGTACTGTGTGGAATTGAGGGAAAATTTCACACTATTTTTTCTCCAGTTGGAAATACAGTCCCACTAGAGTATGCTCTAAAAAATGGACATGATATAGAGTTTTCCATTATATATACAACTCCCTAACAGTTGAATTTGAGGTTCTTCCTCACTACCTGACATTTTCATGTTAAAAAAATAAAAAATAAAAAATTGTTGCTCGCCAAAAATTACAATGATGCTTTACTGTGCAACAATGGAGACAAAGTAGACTTGCTTCTTATTAATATGCTATAGTCGATTGTAGAAAATGAAAAAAAAAAAAAAAAAAAAAAAGGACAGAGTAGCATTATGTTCCATCGCTGGAGAAAAATAGAAAATAGAAGAAAAAGAGTACAAGCTGGGGCATTAGGGTTTGGGAAGGAAAAAAGGGGGAAAAAATATTAAAGGGAGGCAATTTCCGTCATTTTAAGTAGCTGAGAAGTGAAGCCTAAAATCAAACTTCACATGGGGAGTTGAAAATAAGAATTGCTTGGATGGAGACTGGATAACAAATGAAAAGTAAGTTTAGGTATTTTTAATTAAGTTGCCCTAGAATCATTATCTTGGATAACATAATTTCACAATTTTGAATGACATATTTTATAATATCAAAATAATATAATTAATTTCATTTATAAATCAAAATAATATAGTTAAATTTATAGATTAACATAAAAATTTTACAAATAAAAATAAATCTAAAAATATCATCCCAATAATATGATTTAAATAATTTTTAAATAAGTAAAACAAACAATATAATTAGTAATTTTAAATAAATAAAATAAGTAAAAAATTAATCATTGGGATAATATAAAATTTTAAATTATATACTTGATAATATATAAAAATAATAAATATATTTAAAATAGTTTGATTAAGTTAACTAACTAATAATAAAATAAATAAGTAATTTTTTTTTTTAAAATTAAAAGTGTTTTCCTTTTCTCCCCCACCCCTAGCAACCTCCGCCCACCCCTCCCTCCTCCTGGCCAACGGCCGCTTGTCCTTGGCTAAGCCAGCAACTAGCCTTCCCTCACCCCCCTCCCCAATTTCAGCTCCAGCCCCTATCCACCCTCCTCTCTTCGCCAACGACCGAAGACATCTGGCTCGAGCTAGGGCCAGCAGTCGGGCATGGCCATTTGGCCAGATTTGGGAGCGACCCACGGCCAGATCTGACCGTTGTTTTGCCAACGACTGGCCACGGCTAGGCAAGCAAGCCGCTGGCGTGGCTAGCTGTGTGGGGGTGGGGTTGTATGTATATATGTATTTATATTTATATAATATATATATATATATATATTAATACATAATATTTTAAGTATATTTTTTATAAAGAATTTTGTGGGGTGTTCCATACATCAAATTTTTGGGGTTGTAAGGTAATAAATCATTTTTCATTTAACGGTTTTTATAAAAGAAAATTAACAGACATTAGGGTGTCCTAAATGTGCTAAAAAATTGAAAATTTTGGTCCTATAAGTGCGAGCTTGGGACCAAAAGTGCCAAACTCCCTATTCAATGGAACCAAAAATACCATTTTCCCCCTAGAAAATAATGTCTTCAATTATAGCCATGGGTAAATATCTAGTCACTCATAAGCATGAACAAACATATTCTAACTTTACCAAAAATATTTCTTGTGGCATGCAACATAAGTATAAATTATCCAAAGTTCTCATTCTACCAACAAACAGCTGAGTTGCCCCTTGGTAACTTAACAGTTTTCTTGTTCCATGTTGTATCATCTGCTTCCATAGACATATTGATCAAGATGTCGACTTTTTGCCCCAGTTATGACCACGTGGAACAGGAGGAAGTATCAAGCTTTAGCCATGAGAGGAACAAGACACACACAAACCACATGCATCTAATTTGTATGTGTTTTCTTCTCAATGCTTGACTTGCTTAGAACTATAACACCAATTACAATTAGCACAGCGCCTGCAAACCACTGTAACAATATACTTGCATTAGAAAAGTTGCTCATAAAATTAGCTATTTTATCAGTACTTGAAATAATAAATGCTTTCTGTCATTGTCCCGACTTGAAATAACTGAAAAATGATCTTGGTTTAAACAAAATAAGAGATCGAATCATTTTTCAACCCATAACATATCACAGGATTGTCCAATTCCAATCTTTTGTCCAAAATAAATGCATCTCATAACAACGAGTATATAAACGCGGCAATAGGATGGCAACCACAGGCAAATACTGAGCTTGAATCCACATCAGTCATATTATCATAAAAAGGATCATAAATACAAGCAAACTCTAAATAGTTTTGGAATATGATCCATGTATTCTTCATAAAGACCAGTCCTTTCTTATCTGTTTCATAATGACCAATACTATCTGCCAAATTCAGGCTGCCTTTTACTTCTCAAAACACCATACATGACCGCCAGTTCCCAATTTTAACTTAATTATGTCCTGAATATATAACATTAAAGGGTGAAAGAACTTTGAGTGGCAGACAAGATGGGTGTCATGGAGATGCATGAATAAGATATTATCATCCAGAAAACCCCAATAGTAATGAAAGCTCTAGATTTTATTATCCACATGTTTATCATTATCGCTTCCAATCTCAATGGGTAGAATTCTAATTTCTCACCTGGTTTGCTCCAAGTTTTAAGTTTGAGGTTTCGTAGCTTCATAATGAAGTTAGACCCAAATCATTAATTGCTCTCAGTTCCATGGCCACTAGAAATGTAATGAAATACTAGTTTGAAAAAATCTAGTATTTCAACTGTTCATATAATTCCCAAATGATAAGATCAGCTTAGTGAAAGCTTGTAAATGAACAGATAAAGATTACCTTAACAGGTAGTGCTTCCCCAAAGAGAAAGAATCCAGACAATCCAGAAGAGAGAAAGTTTGTTGCGAAGTTTGTCACTGTAGCTTGCAAAGATGAGAGAGACTTCATGCTATTAACATAGCATCCCCACATTATGACGTTGAAAAATATAACCAGAGCATATTTCAACTGTCAATGCAGAGATAAGTGTCAATCAGAGAGCCCACAACTTTCCTGATAATGTATATAAAATGAATGGCAAACAAATTGGAAGTCAATGGTAGAGTTAAAGGAATTCAACGATGTTCTATGTACATGAGACAATCAAACAATAATCAGGTTCCTATTCTATTATCGGGTCACCGAGATAAGAAGCACAGGGATTCATCTGCATTAATTTGAAGTAAGAAAATACCAAACTTAAATTTCCTTATGATATTTAACCAAAGAAATCACACTAAATATCACATGTGTCACAAAATTTTAATACCAAACTCAGAATTTCCTCATCTTGTCTGGCCCACTGGTTATGCAAAATAAAAATGTAGGATTCTTGATAAAGTAGCTGATAGCATCAAACTGTAATCAATGTTCAAGGTACTAACTTTTTCAACTCGGAAGCCTTCTTATGCTCCCAAACAACTTCTGACCACATATTGTACACAGTTCTAAGCAATTTAATAATATAAGAACACAAAACTAGATAGTTGGACAGAATTTATGTCCCTTTTTTCGTTGGTTTCTACGGATTTCATCAATTTAGACAAACTTTAGAACCATTTTCACTTCATTTTGATAGGCGATTATCAAGGACAACAAAGATGCCCCCACAGAAATAGCAAATCCAAACCGGCATTCATGCATATTTTCCAGCAAAACAAGTAATAAGATAACGGCACTGATTCACGTCAAGATCAGATTCTAACTGAATTGAAATAATCCTGAATTTCTGCTGCTCAGTGTCTGAAGTTTGTATAAAATTCAACCCAGAATTTAATTCATGGGTTTTGGGTTGAATTACCTGGGATGAAAAGAATTTAGCAGATATGGCAGCGAGAGCTGCGTTGAGTCCTGCTGAAATTGCCCACGCGTAGCCTTTCTTCCTTCCGCTCTCCATACCAAAATTTCACCACCAACTGTGGGGAAAAAGTTTAATTGAAAGAGGTTTTATTTGTTATTAGGCTACACCCTTTCCTTAAATTATTTATTGAGAAAGTATATAGTCTTATAAATGAGCCTAATATTTTGCTATACTCTTTCTTTATATTATTTTTTGTGAAAATAATCTTATAAATAAGCCAAATATTGTAACCTCGCTAATTAGGGTTTGCATTGTAAACAAGTTTAATCCAATGTGATCCCAATTTTAATTTTTTTTAACTATTAATATTAATTTTGTAACGTTGAGTCCGTTGAATAAGTAAAATCATTTATTTACAATCTCAACCCTAATATATACATATATATATATATATATATTTATTTCTACTCCATAGTATGCACAAAAGTTAGTTTATATAATTAATTTATGTTATTTTTTGAAATTAGTGTATTTTGTGTAATATTTACAATATTTATAAAAAAGTCAATGTCTAAATTATAGTTAAAAATAAATATAATAAATTCTTAAATTTAAAAATGATCACCTAGTAATTGGCTTCAAATAATTGATTACAAGATTATATCTTTCACTAATATCAAAATATTAATCGATAAATCACTAAGTGACGAATCAAAGGGATTTAACTGTTTATATATATATATATATATTTATCAAGACACTTTCATTCTTCAATATATGGGTTTTCATTCGATCTTTTAGTTTTGAAATCAAGTACTTAGTAGAGAGGCGTTATGGCCCATATGTTTGGGTCGATGAGCTATTAAAGTGGGCTTAAAAGTTCTGGTCCAAACATATGGAAGGAATTAGAAATCCAAATCAATATTTAAGGCCCTTAGCCCTAAAGTGTAATTTTATCACCGTCCTATATTAATAAAGTGTGAGACTATGAATAATTAATTTGATATATTTTTCAATGAGTTGATAAAATATTTTGTCTTCTCTCTATGTCACACTTTTCTATTTCTCCCCAATTTTATATTTTTCATTTTTTTTCCTTGAATTGTTTCACTATCACAATTTTTTTTCCTTTTGTTTATCATAAAAACTTAAATAAATATATTTGCACTTTCATTTAACATACCCTTAATAACTAACTAGGTATTTTTTTTAATAAGTTGATAAAATTAATTTATTTTAAAAGAAAATAACACTTTTATTTTCTCTCCTCTACATGAGATGGGATTTTTTTCTCTTTCTCCATTAACTTTATGTTCTCTCTTTTTCCTAAATTGGTTCGCTATGACAACTTCCTTTTTCATTTATTTACAATTATTAAAAAAATATAATACAATATTAAAAATTAGCATTTTTGTTTATTTATACGATAAAATTATTCATACATGCATCTTCATTTTTTTATATATATATTTTTTATTTATACACATATAATAGAAATTTACTGGATTTGAATGTCTGACGTAAAAATAAAAAATGTGGACCCTCTATCATGTGACAGCCTATTGCATGGTTTCATTAAAGTTTTTGAGATTATCTTAAGGGAAATTGGGGAAAAGAACATCCAAATTGAAATTGGAAAAGTAATGTTTTTAATTAAAAAACTGCTGTGTTGATAAGGGCCTAATAGAATACAAAGAAACAGCTAATTTGTGTGAGGGATCTGATCCAAAGAGGCAGACCCGTGAAGTTCTTGACTTAGATTATGACCCGTGAAGCCGACTGCTCAACCTCCCCTACTTTACTCTCCTCAACGGAGGCGTGCTTTTCACCTCCACATTTTAGAAAATTGTTTATTTTGGGCAAAATCATGCTTTTTTTTCTTTTTTTTTTCTTCGTAAACTTTATATTGAAAGTTGATATATCAAATTAAGATTCTAAAGACATAAATGCAGAGATCTAATAAAAAAAACTAAACTAATTAAATTAAAAAGATGCGACTGTGACAATTTAATTAAGTCTACTCAATATAGATCCATAATTAAATGACTCCAAACTCATCAAAAACTTAATTAATAGTATGAAACTAATTTTGATAATTAAAAAAATAATGAAATAATGATTTTTTTAATTCGAATACATATTCTATGTGAATGCATTTTATAAGCAGAAGTCCATTATTTTTTAATTTGTTGAAAGAACTCAGAATCTTACTATGTGCGAAGTTAGAAATATTAAATAGAATCAAATTAGTTATACATTTCTTGGGAACAAAGATTGGATTGGTGAGGATTTTAGTCCAATCATTAATATTTGTTCATTTCCATATGATCAAATTATCACTTTGCTTATTGTGGCAATGGTCTTGATGCTCAGGTGCGCGCCCGCCGGCGATGACTAACGTTGCAACAACTTGAAATATGGATATGTGCATTTGTGTGTGTGTGTGTGTGTGAATATTTATACATATAAAAACGTGAATAAACATATTTTTTATTCTTCAAAATGAAAGTATATGAGAATGATCACTTTTAAATAGGAATGACAATGGGTTCGGGTAAACCGAGGACCCGTCCCGGATGGGGCGGGTTTGGGGTGAAAAAAATGGGGATGGGGCGGGTAGCGGGTCTTGATTATCAAGACCCGCCCGGGTCCGGGGCGGGTTACGGGTCTTGGTGGACCCGCCCCGATCCCATCCTATATTATATTATATAATATATATTTATATTATATATTATATTATATATTACATATATAATTTATATTATATATTATATTACATATAACATATATATTATATATAAGTATAAGTATTTATTATGTTATAATACTATATTAGAAAATTAGGGCTTCTTTTTTTTTTTTTTTTAAACTTGTTTCAATTTTATTCTTTCAAACTCGATACTCACTAGAGCAAAATATGTATATTCAAGTGATTATGAAGAAAAGAAGGTAAAAAAATATATACACAAAAATACAAAAATAAAAAAAAAAAAAAAGGGGTTAGGCGGGTCCAACCCGTAGGGTCCGGGTCCTAAGGTAGGGCGGGGCGGGGCGGGGGCGGGGGCGGGGGCGGGGGCGGGGTTTTTCAATTTTTAGACGGGGCGGGTCCCGGGTCCTGCAAAACCCTCCCAGACCCGCCCCGTTGCCATCCCTACTTTTAAATGGTCAAGAATAAGATTTTAAAACTCAACAAAATTTCAAATTTAAATTTTATTAAATGTACGGATGCTAGTACATGTAACTTTAATTCAGCATTTATATAGTAATGTTTAGAAATAATTTTTTTTTTTTGGAAAAAACTCAATAAGTGCTCTTCGAGCCAAACTGGATAGTTTTCTTTTACTGAACTCGATAACTAATCAGAACTTCTTTATATTAATATTTTTGCTAGATATCAAAACAAATTTGCTGGATTGTTTCTAGCGATGGATTAATCCTCCATAATATTGGTAGGGAATTTTTATTTTATTATTATTTGCTATTAATTAGTTACTCATAATTTAATGAATAAAATATTGACTGATATGTTGTTGTAAAATATAATTAATGTTACTTTCTTTAAATTATAAAATAATAATTTTGAGTTTTTTTTTAATAAATATATTCTGTAATGATTACCTTAGACCTTAGTATTGTAGAGGTAAATGACAAAAAACATGATCTTAATCCGAGCTGTAATCATTTTAGGAAGAAAAATAAGAATAAAATTGATTAAGCAAAGCAAAAATGGATGCGTGAGCTAAAAACAGCCGCGACATAGACATGAAAATGATCATTTTATTTGTGCAATCCATTCGAAATGGACTGCTAAAAATACATGTGCTTACCCTGCAATGCACGCACACGCATCAATTACAATGGATATATTCAATTTTTAATTTGGTCTGTAATTTTCCCTTGACCATCAGAAATAGCAATAAAAGACTTCAAGTGATGATCTGACCGTTGATAATATCTAAATTTACTTGTATTTTTATCAAATGGTCAAACAGTTCCGAAGTTGACTTTTTATGTTAATTTGGCAAATTTTATTCATGACATATTGTTAGAGAAATTTGATATTTATGTATTTGCTTATCCAAACTTTCAAAACGAAGAAGATATATATGGTTTGTATAAGATGCAAGACTATTACAAAAATAATATTAGCAATAAAGTTCGAGAATGAGCTATGTTAAGGTGCCTGTGCAAGATAGAATATTTTTTTCTAAATCTATTTTCGCACCTACGCATGTTACATGTGCAAATACATGCACAGAGCCTACGGAAAATCGAGCTCAACTGAGCTATTGCAGTTATTGAGCCCCGTAGCTGTTGTCGCTACTAAGTTTGAGTTACAAACGAGTGGCAGCACGACCGAGAACAGTGAGGGGCTTGAGCAACCAACGCTGATGCGGGGGGACTAAAACACATAAGCGACTCCGAACATGGCTGAAAGCCTATATGGATGCCAAATATTAAGTAATAATGCAAAAATAGTTGATACGTGTTAAATATATAATAACAATTTAATCATTTTATCGTAAGAAAACTTTTAATAAATTTAATAATGACAACAATTGCATTTAAATGTTATTATTAATAATTAAAGATACATGTATGTATGTTGATTTTGCCTTGAAATTTGAGCAACATATAATGAAAAACAGAAGAAATGGAGCAAAGCAGTCGAAATGGGCACTGAAGCACACCTCGGCACACGTTAGGAGCACGCCGCACGCTAGGGCATGTAGCTGCGCTGGCGAGACAGGCGCGCAGCACACTGGAACTACGCGCCCGAGAGTGAGGTTGCTGCGCCTAGGCGTGCGACATTCTGTGATTGTGCGCCCTGGTGCAAGTTCCGCGTGCTAGGGCGCACAACAAGACAGGTTTTCTCGGCACAACTCAGCAGCAGCATGATACATGCGCCGGGGTGCAAGTCATGCATGCCTCGGCGTGTGGCGCAAGGCTTATGGGCTAGATTTTGGGTTTTGTGGGTATATATACTCATTTTCTTTCGAGATAATTTGAAATAGACAACACACGAGCGATTCTATACTGTTTTTGAGACAGTTTCTCGAGACGGAGTTTAGAACAAGGGTTTGGGTATTCTTATAAGATTTGTGGGACTCAAAGTTATACTTGTTACTTTGATTTGAAATCAATAAGATCCTTTCTTTGTCCAGTGGATTAGGCACATTCCAAACCACATTAAATCTTGTTGTTAGTGTTCATTGAATTACATTACTGTTATTTCATAGTTTTCATAATAGATTTTTCTGGGTTACAACAAATTGGTATCAGAGCCAGTTGGATCAGATGTCAGCCATAAAGTACAATGTACAAAAATTCGATGGGAAGAATGATTTTGGGCTATGGAAGATGAAGATGCATATGCTCCTGTGTCAATAAGGTTTACAAATAACGTTAAAGGATAGAGATTTCTTGCCAGAGATGCTGACAGGCGAGGAGAAGGATGAGTTTATGGCAAAGGCTTATGATACTCTGGTGTTATCATTGGCAGATAACATACTGAGAGAGGTTGCCACAGAAAGTACGCTAGTGGAATTGTGGACGAATCTGGAGAGTCTCTATATGACGAAGTCCCTGAAAAATTGGTTATATTTGAAACATCGATTATACACATTGAGAAGAAAGAAGATACATCTATTACTCAACACATTGATTATTTCAATAAAGTGATTCTGGATCTCGCTAGTATAGATGTAAAAATTGAAGATGAAGATCAAGCTTTAATTCTCTTGTGTTCTTTGCCCAAATTCTTTGAGCACCTGGTTACTACTTTATTGTATGGAAGAGATACGATTTCAAGGGAGGATGTGAAGGCCTCATTGAATTCCAACGAATTGAGAAAATATGTCCTGGGTAGTAGCGATAGTGGAAGTGGGGAAGTATTAGTGGCGAAGGGGAAGATGAAAGAAAGGGGGAAGAAGTAGAGGTTGATTGAAGTCTTGAACTAAGCCTAGAGCGGGCGACAAATGTCTTAGGTACGAGGGAAAGGGGCATTGGAAATGAAATTGTCCAGAATGAGGAAAGGCAAATGATGCAGGTGAAATTTCTAATCAGAAATGGGATGATATTGCTGGAATTATTGAGGATGAGTTTGATGGTGGGCTTCTTTTGAACGTTATTGAGAGTTTACTAAGTTCAAAGTAGATTTTGGATAGTGGCTCTTCCTACCACATGTGCCCACTAGAAAATTAGTTTACAACTTATCAAAAATACAATGGTGGTAAGGTGCTTATGGGAAACGATGCTTCATACAAGATTGTAGGAATTAACTCAGTTATTATCAGAATACATGATGGCATAGTAAGGGCTTTAACAGATATGCATAATGTTCCAGATTTGAAGAAAAAATTGACTTTGTTGGGTAGTTCTGGACAAGAATAGCTGTGAATACAGAGCTCAAGATGGAGTTCTATGGGTTTCCAAAGGTACACTGCTTATCATGAAGGGAGACAAGCGGAATGGCCTTTATATATTTCATGGCAGCATATTTTCTGGTATTGCAATGGTTTCTTCATCAGTCAATGACACTACGAGAATATGGCATATGCGGCTTGGGCATATGAGTGAGAGGGGGATGTCAGAACTAAGCAAATGAGGTTTGCTTTGTGTAGAGAAGACTAGAGAGCCGGATTTCTGTGAGTAGTGTGTGTTTGGCAAGTAAAACGGGGTGAAGTTCGGTACTGTAGTTCATAGGACCAAGGGCACCTTGGATTACATTCACTCAAATCTTTGGAGGCCTTCTGAGGTTCCTTCAAAGGAAGGTACTAGATACATGCTGACATTCATTGATGACTTCTCACGAAGAGTATGGGTGTACATACTGAAGTATAAGGATAAGTTATTTGTCAACTTCAAGTAATGGAAAACTTTGATCGAGAAGTAGACAGAAAAGGAGATCAATTGCTTGAGGACTGACATTGGATTGGAGTTCTGCAACAAGAAATTTCAGGAATTCTGCGATAAGGAAGGAATTGTGAGGCATTGCATAGTTGTGTATACACCACAGCTAAATGGAGTGGCAAAACAGATGAACAATACTATATTGGAAAGAGCTAGATGTATGCTCTTTAATGCCTGATTGTCCAAGGATTTTTGGGAAGAAGCGATTTAATACTGTTTGTTATTTGGTGAATAGGTCACCATCGACTGCTTTGGATTGCAAGACACCAATGAAAATTTAGTTCAGGTCTCCTGCTGATTACTTAAATCTAAGAGTATTTGGGTGTCCAAGCTATGCTCATGTTCGGAATGGAAAGCTTGAGCCAATGGCTAGGAAGTGCATATTCCTAGGCTATGCACATAGAGTCAAGGGTTATCGTTTGTGGTTTAATGATGACAAGGGCTCCAAGATGATTATCCGCAGAGACGTGAAATTTGATGAGTCTGCAATGATAAAGAAGTCTGCAATGATGAAAAAGGTGGAGCAGGTCGAAAGTAGTCAACAAGATGTTAAGGAGAAGATGGAGTTTGAATTTGACACTCCACAAGTTTCAAAGGGAAAATAGGAGGTGGTAGATGAAGTTGGCGAGAGCACATTATCACCTAATCAGCAGCAGAAAAATAATTCATTACAGAACTATCATTTGGCTCGCGATAAAGAGAGGAGGCAGGTCAAACCATCACAGCAATTTGCATATTCAGATTTGATTGCTTATACTTTGAGTTCAGTCGAGGAATTTGTAGGAGACGATCCAGTTTCATATAAAGATGTAATTTCCTATCTAGATTCTGATAAATGGGCAGCGGCTATGAGTGAAGAGATGGAGTCTCTATACAAGAATATCATATAGGAGCTGGTGATGTACCTTAAAAGGTAGAAGATTGTAAGTTGCAAATGGATCTACAAGAAAAAAAGAAGGGATTCCCAGGGTTGAGGATGCTAGATACAATGCATGATTGGTTGCTAAGGGTTTTTACTCAGAGAGAGGGAGTTGACTTTTATGAAATGTTCTCCCCAGTTGTAAAACATACTTCCGTTCGTGTTTTACTTGCCATGGTAGCTTTGTTTGATATGGAGCTTGGGCAGATAGATGTGGAAACAATGTTTCTGCTAGTTGACTTTTATGAAATGTTCTCCCCAGTTGTAAAACATACTTCCGTTCATGTTTTACTTGCCTTGGTAGCTCTGTTTGATATGGAGCTTGAGCAGATAGATGTGGAAACAATGTTTCTGCATGGTGAGTTAGAGGAACAAATCTACATGAGCCAACCAGAGGGATTCGTTATTTTCAGAAAAGAAAATCAAGCGTGTCTCTTGAATAGGTATTTATATGGCTTGAAACAGTCTCCTAAGCAGTGGTATAAAATTTTTGATGCTTTTATTACTAAGATAGGATATACTAGAAGCATTTACGATTATTGTGTCTATCATAAAAAATGTAGTGATAGCCTTCTTGTATATTTGCTGTTGTACATTGATAATATGTTTATTGCCTCTAGAAATCTATCTGAGATCAATATTTTAAAGGCTTAGTTGAGTGATAAATTTGAGATGAAGGATTTGGGCAGTGCAAAAAAGATATTGGGCATGGAGATCATCTGGGACAGACACGCATGATTGTTATACTTGTCTCAACAACATTACATTGAGAAAGTACTTGAGCGATTTGGGATAGATAAGTCCAAGCCAGTTATTACGCCACTTGCAACTCATTTCAGGCTCTCATCAGATCTATCATTGAGTATTGAGGAGGAGGTGGAGCACATGTCTAATGTGTCATATACTAGTGTAGCGGGAAGCTTAATGTACGCCAAGGCATGCACTAGGCCAGACATTTCACATGCAATTTATGTTGTGAGTAGGTACATGCACAAGTCACGAAAGACTCATTGGCAAGCTGTGAAATGGATCATGAGGTATCTGAGAGGCTCTGCAGATAGATGTTTGAAGCATAGTCAATTAAATTCTACTGCTAGAATTATTGGCTATGTGGATGCAGATTATGTCGGAGATTTGGATAGCAGAAGGTCCATAACTGAGTATATATTTTGTGTTTTGAATTGTACAGTTAACTGGAAGGTGACTTTGTAGTCATCAGTTACATTGTCCACAACAGAAGCTGAGTAAATAGTTTTGGTTGATGGCATGAAGGAAGACATTTGGCTAAAGGGGCTGATTGAGGATATGGGTATGGATTCTGATATTAATACCGTGTTTTGTGATTGTCAGAGTGCCATATAATTGTCAAATAATCAAACATTTCATGAGAGCACAAAATACATTGATATGAGGTATTACTTTATTTGGGATATGGTGTCTTAAGGTGTCATTCTGGTTGATAGGGTTGGGACTAAGGATAATTCAGCAGATATATTAACAAAGACTGTTATAGGAATCAAATTCGAGCATTGCATATATTTGATTAACATTTGCAGAATCAAATGAAGGGTGAATTTTAAGTCAAGGTAGAGAATCAACCTTGAAACTTGAGCCACATATGATGAACAATGAGCGAAATGGAGCGAAGCAGTTGAAATGGGCACTGAGCACACCCCGACGAGTGTTGGTAGCACATCGTGCGCCCTAGCGCAAGTTCCGCACGCCAGGGTGTACGACAAGATCGATTTTCTCGACACAACTCGATAGCAGCATGATACGTGTGCTGGGGTGCAAGTCATGCGCACCCTGACGCGCGACGCAAGGTCCATAGGCCAGATTTTGGGTTTTGCAGGTATATATACTCGTTTTCTTTCGGGACAATCTGAGATTGACAATATACAAGTGATTCTATACTGCTTTTGAGATAGTTTCTCGAGATGGAGTTTAGAACGAAAGTATTGGATGTTCTTGTAAGATTTGTGAGACTTAAAGTTGTATCTGTTACTTTGATTTGAAATAAATAAGATCCTTTCTTTGTCGGATGAATTAGACATATCATCGAACCATGTTAAATCTTGTTGTTAGTTTTCATTGAATTACTTTAGTGTTACTTCATAGTTTTCATAATAATTTTTTTTGGGCTACAACATTATATACACGATAATATCACTTAGTTCATTTTTGTTGGTCAAACAACAATGCATATATAATTATAACAAAACGCCTAAAAGAGCAAAACTAGTACATTTAGCATAGTTACATGCTATCCTTTTAATTTCTTGCAAAACGGTTAAGTTCAATGTTTCATAATTATAAGCTTGATGAGTGATTACTTGGAACAAAGTATGCCTATATGAAGACATTTATCGTTTAATACAAAACATAGACTGAAACATGAATGAAGACAGCCCTGCAATTATATTTCTTTCCTCCATTGGACAAATCCAATGAAAGCACCGAACAACACCGTACCGTGCCAGACATTTCAATTTGACAATTCCAGCTTCAAGGGCCATCAAGATATGTCCTTTCGCCATAGCAAAAGAAATTTTTTAAGCAGAATGGCATACGTACAAAGTTATTAGTCGCTGGTCCCGTTTTTGAGGATACAGCTTGATTTGATATAAAATTTTAGCTACAGTCACTGCAAGGAAAAGAATTAGGGATGATAGATATATATATCAACCAATTAAAATGCTAAATTATAATTAATTAAGCATATAAAGTATACCAAAATATTTGTCTTGCTACAACAATGATTTTCACAAATTTATTAGTTATAGAAATTTTACTATAAATTGACCCTTATTTACAGTTAGTAACACATTGATATCAGCAACAATAAAAATCTTATCATAAGTGATATTGGCAATTTTTGTTATGTTTCTCTAATTGTCAATATTATAACTTAAAATATTAATTTTTGTTACTGCTAAGTTACTAACAATAAGATAAAAAATTATTGTCACTTCATACTTGTTATTAGTAATAATTTTTATATTATCATTAATTTTTGTTGCTAATTTTTTTAGTGAGTTTGAAGGGTGGAGATTTTGTATTTTTTTAATTTTATTATTTTAAAAGTAATATTGACATTTAATCGTATTATATTATTTCTTTAATAAAAGAATAGTCTGGGAAAGAATACCTCTATATATAAATACTACATCTGAAATAAATTAGAATAGTCTTTAACTAAATTTATTTGAAAAATATTATAAACTCTTATATTTCATAAGATGTTTTTGAAGCTCACAAAATTCTAGATCTCGTTTGAAAATAAAATTTTAAAGTAATTAAATAAAATAAAATTTCTGAATCTATAAAATATTAATAATAATAATTTTATAATTAATATGATTTAATTAAAAAATATTTATTAAGATTATTTTATAATATCTTATAAACTTTCAAACATAATTTGCAATCTCACCCAATTAATAACCCTCTAATTATATATACCAAATAGGACCATATCATTAATATATCTTATTGGCACTATCAATAACTTGCAAGTTGCAAGAATTTTCCAATCACTCCAGCAAAAATTACAACACTTGTTGACGAAATATTTAAGTATGTAAGATAAGGGGGGGGGGGGGGGGGGGGGCCATTTTATGCAACAAACAAAAGTAGGAATTAATGTGATTGACAAAGACTGTTCTCGTCTGTAAAGTGTAAACTACGTTGCTGCCTTCTAACTTACATCTCGCCCGCGAAAATGACCTTACCAAGTTTCTGCAATTTGTCAGTAACGCTAATTAATGACACTTAGTGCCCGTTTGATTTCGCTTTCACAGCACTGGGCGTTTTCATTCTTCCCTAAAACTAAAAGTAAAAAGCTATCTATTTTTTTTTTCGTTTTCATAAATATTTTTATTTTTAAAATATTGTTTCAAACATACTTTTATATTCTATCTTTATTTTCGCACTCTATCTTTCCCTAATCTCATTTTTTGGACATTTAATACAAAAACACATAACATCTAAATGCATTTAATTTTCAGCCCTACACAATTATTTTATTTTAGACAAAATATTCAAAAAAAAAAATTTCATTTTCAATCCTAAAGTTATAACTAACTTTTCACATATTGAAAATGGCAAGAAATAGAAATGACTTTGAAAACATATTCAAACTGAGTCTTACAATTATTGAATGTAAAATTATCGAAGTTTTCTACTAAGAAAAACATTAATTAGCGGTATCAGGTTCAGACATATATAACGATCAGTCACCCTTTTATGGCAATTTAGTTGGTCAATTTGTTAATTGCAAACTAAACTCTTAAACGCAAAAACTCTTATACACACTAAACTTTGTCCTTGTCCTGAGTAAATTGAAATTTTAGTTTATAGAAATCAAGGTTTTTGTCCTGACCGCAAAAATTAGTTTTAGCAATTAGCCATTTCAAAAACGTACATATATTTTGAGACTTGGATCGGATGCCCGAAGTCCAACTGAATGATACTTTTTCACCCATAACTGGATACCTGAATTTGGTTTGACTAAAAAAAGGCTCTACAATCAGGCGATGATAGAAATAAAAATTCAAGCAAACCGAGACATAGGTGTACGTGCGGACATGCCCATCTATAGTAGATCCATTGCAGTGTACTCAATTCAATAATTATTAAGGTAGTGTTTGGATATGTTTTTTGTTTGATTTTATTATGTGTTTATATATTGTGTGTTTTGGGAGAATGAATGTTGAAAGAATTGTGGGAGAATGTGAAATGAAGGTTGGAGAATTTGATTGATGTTTGGTTATATTTTTGGGAATAGTTAAAAAATGAATTTTGCAAGTTTTGATATGTTTGATTATGTTTTAAAGTAGACATTTTATACTGTAGGTGTCAAATCACTGCATTTGTATTGGTGTTTGGGGGGTGAAATTTGAGTTTAATGATTTTAATAATAATAATAATAATAAAAAAATATGTTGTGTATATATGTATATATATAGTGGGATAGAAAAATGAAGGGAACGTTTATGATATTAGCCAAACAAGATAGGACCATTTTGGGATTTAAAACAGTAACATGAAAAAAAATAAAAATTCTCTTCCATGTTTGGGAATGCCGTTGTTCAGGGGAAACGTTCCCAAACAAAGCCTAAATTAGAGGAACTTTAATTCATTTCTCTTTAATTCAGCGATCATTATTAATTCTAATACGTTGCATTCGATCTAATTGAAAGATGCATATACGGACAAGGGTGTCTCACGAATCACTTGAGGTATTAAGTAGCTTTGTTTTCCCTCACTATAATAAAAAATTAGTGAAAGACATATCAAGTAATAATGTTGATTAAAGTTATTAGATAAAATTTTTATTTTATTAAAATAATGATTTTGATAAATTTAATAATAATAAAAATTAGATATATAAATTATTATTGAACATTAGTAATATAAAAATCGTATATAAATAACTATAATTGATAGTTAGTCACACATTCATAATAACAAGTTAATAATAAAAAAAAAATAGTCACAATTGAGACTAGTACTATTAACTTGTGTTGTTACCTTATATATGTAAATTATAAATTACCAAAATCGAGAATTTTAGATACAATTCTAATTAAATATTAGTATTGAAGCAAATATTTTGATTTTTTGTAACAAAATTAAAAATTACTATCATTTAACTTATATTATTAGTAATAACTTAATAGTATCACTTAATAATTTATCATTAGTACTATTTCATTTTATAATACCTAACATGTTGCGACAACAAAGTGCTAAAATAATACAACTTTTAAGACAGCAAAGCGACGCAAATGATTTTTAGGCTGTTAAGCGTCAGAAGTACAATTTATTCTGAAGACGCTACGTAATGAAGTAGAATATTGGAATATTAAGAAATTAAATAAATAAAACATTTGTTACGTTAAAGCTATTCCTATGTGCTCATTTCAGTTTTGAAACATCATCAATTGTGGTTGCCCAATGCTTCGTGAATACATGTAACACCAAACTGTATATACTTTCATTTTATTGATGAATTTAAAATAAAATAAAATAGTACAACTTGGTTCGGTTCCAATAAAGAGAAAATTAAACCTTTATTCTCTACATTTGCGACTGTATAATACGATAAAATAAAATACGCCTTGCTCCTAAAAAGTCAAACCTTTGTATACGAATCATGTGATATCTACAAAATACCAAGAACAGAATTTTGGTCCAAATTGGTCAATTGATTTGGACCCAAATGCCCTCACTAGGAATATCCTGATGAACCACAAAGATAATATAGTACCCGGCTGGTGCAAGATTGCCCGAATCCGGTGCCACGACCTGAACTTGGTATGTGGATCTTGCAACTGCTGTCACATTCCCACGTGTCAGAACCAATAGCCTTTGGTTCATTGAGAATGAGTGGGTTGTAAATGATGGTGCAACCATTGTTACTATGACCGAATTGCTATTTAACCTACCCGGAGGGATGGTGAACCGGATAGGAAGCTGCTGCCCATATTTGATTTTAGATTGCGAAATGGGTGAGACGATTTTGGGACGTAGATATGCAAATTTCGAGTCTAAATACGATGGAGAAAATGATTCTAAACTCAATTCTGTCGGAAATAGAACCCTTGTAAAATTATAATAAGTATGAGGATTGCTGCCACCAACAAGAACTCGACCATCACGTAATAAAATCGCAGTTGAGTGGTACATTCGAGGCGTGTTGGTTGGATTTTGCACCTCAAATCTTAATCCGATTTTATTATCTGGTCGATAAAGAACCGGTGACAAATTAGGGTTGCGACCCAATTCCCATCCAGCTGTCCCCGAGCCTGCGCCATTAATAATCAAGATATGACCATTTGGTAGGATCACCATATCACCCATGACCCGGCCCGAGGGCATTATCTCCATGACCCATTGTGGATTCAAGTCATTTATTCGGATCCTACCGCACGTGTTGAGCGCCCCCACAAAATCACCATTGTTCGCTCTAACATAAGCTCCCTTTGGGGCTCCACCACACACCAAAACTTCAGGTGCAACATTGTTCTTTAATGGAAGCGATACTGCAGAACCCGTACTCGGGTAACTCCTCGGGTCCCCACCCGGCATTGTTGGGTAATTCCTGACCACCCTCCCATTCAAGTAGTTGAATAATATAGCTCGATTGTTGGCGAAAATGAATAAATTCCCGTCGCCATTCAGAAAAACAAACGGATACAAATTGTTCTCAATCCTCGGATCATTTGTCTGCACAAGAAACGGCAGATTATACGACATGTCAGCCGAGGAAGTTTTCGGATAGAACTCATAACTAAACTGCCGCCGTCCACCAATAATAATCTGCCTCCCGTCCGGCAGAATATGATTGGTCGCATACCACCTTCTCTGTGAGAGCCCAGATTTAATTTCTTGCCAATCACAAGAATTATCTCTGCACGGTTTGTAAGTTCTGACGACGCGATCGCCGTCATTAAACCCTCCCGTTTGTACCAGCGTTCCGTCGGGCATGACGGCGCCGGATGAGCACCACACGTCGGTGAGCACCATGAGTGGGCGGACGGAGTTGGAAGCGACGTCGTACTCCACCGAGTGGGCGGTGCAGTCGATCTTCAAAGCGGTGTCGTTCGGGTCTCGGCGGCATTGACCATTGGGTAAGGATATGTTGGACCGGCCGAAATCGGTCCGATCGAACATGACGACACGGTCGGTGTAGAGAAGCTGCATGTGCATGGCTGATATACCGACGTTGGATAGGAGCAAATCCCACTTGCCATCGGCGGCGCGTGTGAGAATATTCCGGTGAGGCAGCAGAATAAGTAGTCGAAGGAAGAGGACGAAAGAAAAATTAATAAGACTTGGAGTCATCTTTGGGTGGGAGAGTGGTGAAGTGGTGGTGAGGTTTGAATGGCCGGGGGCTTTAAATTGTTGGGGGGTGGGATGGAGAAAGCCGAAATGGGAGAGCTCCACACGCAAGCAAAACGCGTGGAATTTAATAATTTGGCATTTTTGGGGGGTTTATAATCCAGGTTGACAAAAATAATTTACCAGCTATTTTATTTTATTTTTAGTATTTTTAAATATTTTACAGATATTATATGTGTACTGCGGTAATTTGAGATGAGAACTTGGAAACCATAATGAAATTTTCTAAAGTTACGTGGAAAAAATAGTCGTATATTTTATTTTTAATTTGTAATCAAAAGTATAATTTTGTTGATAGGTAAATTGGACATATATACAACTATAATTAGCGTGATAAGGATATGTGAGACGTCCAAAAAGTGAAGGCTGTGACGCACCAAGTAGTTCCTTTCAGAAAATGAAATTTATCTTTATTGCATGTGATGAGTATATGTAAGCATTTTTTTTTCATTTTATTCTTGAAATTAATTTCAGAAGAAACAAAACAAAGCAAAGCAAACCTTTTTTGGGTATTTAATCATCAAAATTCAATTTTTTCCAAAAAAAAATCTAATTAATCTAATTATTACAGTCTCACCTATGAGTCAAAGGTAGAATTCAGTTAAAACACCAGGCAATTTGTAACAGTACTTTATTTGAAATCAATGTAATCAATAGTATTAATTAATACCAATACTACTGTTAGACTAATCATAATCTTAAAATTGAGGAGTGGACCTAATTAATTACGCTAGGTCAAAATTTCATTGGCTGGGTGGTTATAATAAGGTCATTATGAAATATGAATAGCATGTAAGTTTCCAAATTCAGAAAGGAAGCTTACAACTTTAGGGTGTGAAGTGAAGTTTAATTTTGACCCTAATCGGTTCAAAATTCATTGCAAATTTTTTGCCACGTAAACAATGACTTAAATTTTCTGTTTCATTCCTATTTTATTTTTTATTTTTTTTTTATGAATATATGATATTTGTATTAATTTTTTTTATATAAAAATAATTGATTGAAAATCAAATACTCTTGGTATAAATATAACAAATTGAATAAGAAATGAAATACAAAATAAAATAGAAGATGCAAAGTGCTGAATTAACATAAATGCATTAGGATTTAAAAAACTAAAATGTAGCTCTAAATGTTTTTGACTATCCAAGGTTAATAATCTTTTTTTATTTGAAAATCCCCGTTTTTTTAAAAAAAAAAAAAGTAATAAAATAGTGAAAGATGGCAGTCCAACATGTGGTAATAATTCACGCGCTTAAAGTTGAAAGATTGGTCTTTGATTGAAAATTTGATGGAGGCTGAGATCACGTGCAGATGGATTGTTCGGGCAAGAATACTGATTCTCAGACAAACTTATCAGTGGATTTGTAAAAAGTTGATCCCTGTGTGTGTTATTTTTCAGCGCAGGTCAAGAATCATGCAAGGAATATATGCATATGGATCTAAAGTCTTACTAGGAACTTTGTTCTATTATGTGATAGAAAATTATTATACATATATACGTATGGTACCGTATGCTCGTCCACCACGTCCTTCACTTTTCAACATTGTTTCTAACACTTAAAATACGCTCTAAGGAAAATTTTGCTCATAGACACCCACACATACACAAATACACATGTACGTGTATTGTACGCACGTGGAAATTTTTGTCAACATATGTTTCTGTTTTGATATTCTAACGTGGGTCGTTCGATAAGTTTTACTTAAATTAATTTATTTGAGGTTTATTAGTTTGAATCTACATGCTGAATGGCTTTTGATTCAGCAGTACAAGTCTCATATATAAAGTGTAAAGTTGAGAGTTCGAGTCTACCGGACACCCCACGTCCAAATGTATAGATAAAAAAGTATCAATTTGAGTGGCATGTGGTCTAGTGACATAAGTCTTTTACATAATGTATAAATTTTGGAGTTCGAACCCGTACGAACTCTTGGTATGTGTATTTAAATTAAAAAAAAAATAATAAAGGGAAGCTTATTAAAGATTATGGGGTCTAAAGATAAAAAGCATATCTTTATTATATTGTAGTCAGAAATATTTATAATAAGTTGACGGTATGGATATATCGTGTCAAATTTACATGACTAAGTAAATATCGCCGTCTGTATATAATTGACATTTGAGATTATTAGTGAGTTCGGATTGAAAAGAAGTTGAACCCAATTTATATAAAAAGACCCAAATGCTAGATGTGAGGATATTATTTTTAAATAGGAATAAAACAACTTTTTTATTTAGTCTATTTTATAACACATGGTATTGATCATTTGGTTGTTTAGACCAAATAATTGATTAGATTCCTGTGTGCTATGAGAGAATTAGTTAATTGCTTAGATTCCTTGTGTAATATGAAACAATGAATTAACTAATTAACTAGCCTCTCAATGCCTAGCGCCATTCTTTGTCTTTCAGCACCAGAAGGAATTTAATTCCAGAGGGCCTGTAGGCCCAACGTTAGTTAAAGGCCCTGGCTCGCAGCTGGCTGGGCCGAATCTTGCCCACATATGGAAATATTCAGTTCTGCTTTCATAGGGATCTACAATTAAAAATTGGCCAGAATCACTATTAGTTCAAAAATTGACATGGCCGTCTATAGATTATGTATATCGAGCTGACTTCCAATCATTTTCTGCTTGCCTAATTCAGAACTGAATAGTTCTTAGCTTGGCTTTGTAATTTGTCCATCACAAGGGACACAATTCTTGTCTCATCTTCAATGTTCAACCAAAATTGACTTATAACAAAAATGTAACTTGAAGAAATCTGGGCAATCTCCGAAATCCTAGTTTGTCGGTCGGCTGAGATTGGTATTAGATAATATCAAGTCTTGTTAAATATAAACAAGTCTGATAATTTTAAAATTATTTATAAGTTGTTCTCATCTCTTATTCATTAAGGCATTGCATAAATCAGTGGATTCGTGATGAGTTTCTCATACCTATAAAAAGAAATGATTAAAGATACAAATCAACCAATGAATTATGATTTAATTATTCCATTGATAGGATTCATCCGGTCGAAGTAACAATGAACTTCGTATTTAAGTAATAACATATTATTGAATCATTAGAACCACTTTGATATCTCTTTTTTCTTTTCTATCCACAGAATTTTTATAAATTCACAGAATTTTCATTCCTTCAATTTTTGGTTCTGAACTGTTATTTCAATTTAACATAAAACTCTCGATCGAACAACACTGTTGAAGGGAGAATATGCCAACATGAGTTATAATATTTTCGGAGCATCTCCCAAATTTCAATATTTGATTTTAGTTATCAGAAAAAAAAATTAAAAAAAGGTTTTCTTTTGAATATTTGAAGATTGAAACATTGAAGTTGGGCTAAGACATACTAATCAAATATATGTATCACCTAATTAAATCACTTAAAGGGACATTATTGGAGGAGGTCCCCTAATTTGCTTGCCGTGTTGTTGTTATTGTAGGTATTAAATTTGGAGTTTAATTAGGGGATTTTGGCCAGCTTGAGATATGCTATATCGATTGAATGAATGGACTGTTAGCTTGTATGCCAAACATTCCTCTGTTTTTATTCTTGCCATGGAAAAAGAGAAAAAAGAAAAAGCGAAAAAAAAAGGGAAAAAAAGAAAAGGCTGGCTGATTCAATATGTTTTATTTGGTGCTGGTCAGTGACAAACTGGAAAGAAACAAAGAAAGAAGCAAGAATCAACTGTGTCCCAAAAATACATCCAATCTGTTTTGGTGTTGTACAGATTGTGGAATATATCTCTTGTGGGATGAAGTAAAGTTGTAAATTGTTGGGTTACATATTGTGGTGACATTATGATACATGTATTTAGCTTCAATCCCCTTATATATATGTATATATATTTGGTTAATTTAATCAATTTATATAATAGTCAAGTGCGTGGAATGAACTTTTCCTTTCCAATTGTTTTAAGACTTCATTTGTACTAAAATTGAAAATAAATTGGGGTTGAATCAATTTTAAGCATATTCGAGATAGAGTGATATTCTTTGTCCCGAAAAACATAAAATAAAAAAGCAGCTAGAAAATGAAAAGTTCTTGTATCTGTCGAAGAGGAAATATTCAAATATGGTGAGAATTAAATCATATTAGTCGTAGGATTTATAATATTATGAAGTGACGTGACATGTATATTTTTATACTCAACATATATAAGATTTTTCTATGAAAAGTTAATATGGGTATTGTAGATCTCTCTCTTTTCTTCTACTTTTCTTTTCTTTTCTTTTTTCTTTCTTTTTTTCATTTGTTTCTTTTGTTTTATTATCACTTAATCACATAACAGAATAAGAGGGACTTTGTTTGCTTTCATTTTCGATAAATTATGGAAAATATTTTGAGAAAAGATATTTTAGGAAGTGGGTTGTGTTAATGTGACGGTTTGTTTTTGTTTTAGGGGTAGTAAAAAATATTTTGGAAGAAAATTGTTTGTTTGGTAATGTTTTGGGAGGGGACAAATTTTACAATGGAAGTCACATATGTAATTTTTTTATTAGGTTGGTGGGGCGAAATAAATATTTTGATATATGAAATGATTTTTTTAGGGTGAACAATAATTTTTTTTTTTTTTTTTGGAGATAATTTTGTGTGTTTTGGAAAGTGAAGTTGAATAATGCAATGTTTTTGTTTATTTAAATTTTGAAAATTGAAAATAATCTTGAAAGAATGCTAACAAGTAATGCCAGTATTTGAGTGTTTGGTCATGGTTGGACATTTAAATTTGAATCCCAAAAAATATGAGCGTTTGTAAATTGGAAGGATCATGGCATTGAGAATATTTTATTAGTAAGGATGGAATTGAGAATTTAAATAATTGATCATTATGAAACCTCTTAGCCCATCATAACATCCAATGTAAATATACACACATTTATTTATTTATTTATTTTTTAGAGGTGGTAGGGGAGAGGATGATAATATAATTTTCAAAAAGTCAGTACTCAATAACTACTTAAATTAAGAGTGATCATAGTGGTAGCTAAGGCCCGTTTGGTTTCATTTCTAAAGTTTACTTTCATATTTTCTATTATTTTCAAAATATATTCCCCGACAACCTATATATCTTATCTCAATAATATATATATTCTCTCTATCTATTTTGTTA
The DNA here is from genome assembly GCA_018894105.1 of Jacaranda mimosifolia. Lineage (NCBI taxonomy): Eukaryota > Viridiplantae > Streptophyta > Magnoliopsida > Lamiales > Bignoniaceae > Jacaranda > Jacaranda mimosifolia. The sequence goes on along the minus strand of CM032131.1, from coordinate 24,285,448 downwards.
TAATTATCTTTCTATCCACAATCTACTAAATCCAACATAATTATTACTTTTTTAATAATCTATCCAAATCAAACTTATTTTCGCTGATTACTTTTTTAAATATTAAAAATAATAAAAATGAAAAATAAAATCAAACGGGCCCTAGGATTGCATCAATGTATAATGCAAGATTTCAATTCTAATAGAAGCTTTTTTTAAGGAAAAAAAAATAGATAGATAAGTATTTTTTTTTTCAAGGAAAGAAAAAAAATGAATGGGCCAGCTGCTAATTCAACGAAATGATCACTTTAATCCCGTAGCTAGCCATTGTTACAAACATAAATATTAACTTTTAATGTGTTCTCCACTTGGCGTCTTGTTTTGATGTCCTCTCATTATGAATTTTTGCGAAAGAAAAAGTACAAAGATATTTATTTAAAGAAATGGAGAATTTTACCTTGTCTTGCCATGACCTTTTCTTGCAAACCCCGCTTTGCAAAACCTTAGAGCCTAGTTTGGTTGGTATGATTAAGTTAAATATAATTATTTGTTTAGATTAAATTAAATGGTAAAAAAATACATAAACTCGCATTTTTATGTGCAAACTAAGGGATAAATAAATTGGTCACCCCTTATGGCTTTATTTAGCGATTGCTTGAGTTCTTGTTTAATTACTTATTTGAATTTAATCAAGCTACTTTAATGGTAAACCAAATACAGCAAACAAGGGGTGCTATATGACGTGCTTGGCCTACAACAAGTCCAATAAATTATCCATGTAAAGGACTGTATTTGATGTAATAAGTATATGATCATTAATTATCCATAAAAAATCACTTTAGAAATATAGGCTTTGTTTGGTTGTGAATTGGGGATTTTGTCGAAATTTTTTGACAAAATGGTTTTTGAGAAGTGGGGTTGAGGAATGTAATGGTTGTTTGTTTGTATTTTAGGTGGTAGGTGGAGAATGAATTGAAAAAAAATTATTTATTTGTTTGTGTTTTGGAAGAGATAAGATGTTACATCAATAATTTTTTTATCGGGTTAGTACATGAAATGAATATTTTAAAATTATTTATCTACGTGTGTATATAAATAGAGTAGGGAGAACAAAAAATGAAAGGGTTAGAATGGGTAGGAAATGAATTGGGAGGGTATTTTGAGAAATTTTTGGGTGTATTTTGGAAGTGGGGTTGAATAATGTGTTGGTTTGTTTGTTTATATTTTAGGAGTTGAAAAATAAATTAAGAGTTGACAACCAGACAAGGTCATAGATTCCATCATAGGAAATTAAACATTTCAACTCAATAATTAAGTCCACTTGAAAAGTATAAAATAATCAAATTGTTAGAGAGTAGTACTTAAAATTAATTTCTAATCATAGTTCACCATATCATTGACTCTCTAAACTCATTAGTTTTTATTACCTTTTAGCGAAACATGCACTTGAGTAATTGTATCTTATCCAGAGAAGAGAAGTTTTTGCTTTCATTGCACCCTAGTCATGGATGATAATTTGACCTATTTCCTTGTACCTTCTATACCTTCTCCAACTCTTAAATCTTGTTTATCTTTTTTTCCCTCCTTCGAGTTGAGCTACTTCATTCCCCTCTTTGAGTAACCCAAACTCCTACTCTTCTGTCTGGAATTGAAACATTATAAAATAGCGTCTTTAGTACACCCTTGCATCAATAAGGTTATCTTGAATTGAACTACTTCTTTGTAATACTTCACTTCTTTGGTTGAGAATTCAAAATTTTGTCAATTGTGAATAGGAATAGCTTCATGCAAAACGTTTGTGTGTCCAATGTATATGGTGTCTAGGGCAAAATAGACACAACAGTGAGAACTAAAAGGAATAAGGAAAGGTGTGTATGGATATTATTGTCTTAGTTTATACAAACAATCGAGCAGTTCAAGACATCATATTTTCTGATTAATCAAGTAAAATTGATAGTTTTCCACTACCAAAGTTTCAAAACCATGAGCTATATATCACGATGTAAATAACTTTTTTTTGAACTTTATTATGCATATGTATGACCACATATATTACTTTCGTTCATGCAAGAGACTATTGAAAAACTAGTTTAGATAGTTGGGTGTCCACCAAATATTGACCAATTATTAAGTTGAATTCATCTATTAATGGAAGTACTTTGAATCATTATAATTTACACCACATACACAACTTTAATTTGACTGCACCACCATCCTATCACTTCTAAATGGATGAAAAGACATCTCCAACAACACCACTCTTCTAACTGATTGTCTAATCAAATATAACTTATAAAAAAACATAAATAGATTCCTGGAGTATGTTCATTTTATTCATTCTCATCCTTTTGTATTCAGTAGCATATTTATGTTTTGTGTACATAACGTTCACATACAATTAGGTGTTTGTTGTTTTTTGAGATTTGTGATATTCTTATCTTTTAAAAAAGGTTGTTGTATATTTTAGAAATCCATAGATACCAGTTTGGGACAAATTCTTCATAAAAATAAAGAGTTAAAACTCTTGGTCTGATCAACAAAGAAGAAGTTGCGTTGGCTCTGACCTCTATTTTCTTGATAATGATATCATTAGAGTGATCGGTTCATAATCGAGTTCTAAAAGATATTAGAATTTGGTTCATCTATCACATGGATTAATGCTAGTAAAAAATTAAGAGCTACGGTCTTTGTGAATATAGATCAAAACATAATCAAAATGTAACCATATTATCTAAATACAACCATAACACAAAAACATGTCTACAATTTAAAATACAATCATATATATAAATAAATAAATAAATAAATATATATATAATCTACCATTCACCTTAATATATGAATTCCCTTTTCCCTTAAAAAGGAAAAAAAAAAGGGAATACCCAATAATACTAAATTAATAGCATGGAAAGAGAACAAATTATTTGAATTATACTAATTATTTAATTTGGACCTAAATGCCTTGACTAGGAACTTCTCCATAAACCACCCAGATGGAGCGAGAATCTTTGAAGTTGGTGTTATAACTTGAACTTGATAAATTGATCTTCCAAGAAGTGTTACTGTAGTTCGATTCCCATTAATAAGAACTAATAGTCTTTGATTCATTGAAAATGAGTGAGTATTAAAAAAGAGAGGCCCTTGGGGGGCAACCATTGTCACAGTGATAAGCTCTCTATTTATTCTATTTGGAACTGCAAAGTTAATAGCAAGTCATTGCCCATACCCGATTGGAGAATGTGAAGTGTGCAAAACAGATTTAGGATGCACTGGTGCCATGCTTAGATCTAAATAGTCTAGTGAGAATGCTTCCATTGCCAAATCTATGGGAAAAAGCATCCATGTAAAATTATAATAAGTATTAGGATTACTATCACTAACAAGAATACGACCATTACGAAGCAAAATTGTAGTTGAGTGGTACATTCGAGGTATAGAACTTGAGTTTTGGGCCTCAAATCTTAATACCATTGGATTATTCAGTTGGTAAACAAGAGGTGTTAATACTGGATTACGAGTTACGACCCAAATCTTAACTAGCTGTACTTGTAGATGCACCATTAATAATCAAGATATTGCCATTTGGTAGTAAGACCATGTCACCTCTGACTTGTGGATTCGGGTTGGTTATTCGAATTCTCCAGTAGGTATTAAGTGCTCCAACAAAATTTCCATTATTGGCATTTGTAAAAGATTCTTTCGGTGCACCCCCATACCCCAAAACTTCAGTTGTAATATTAGCTCCTTACAAGTCACTTAATGGAAGCAAAACTGCAGAACATATAAACAAGGGTAACTCCTCGGATCCCCACCTGGAATTGTCTGTTAATTTTTCATGACTGCCCCATTTATATAATCAAACAAGATAGCTCGATTATTTGCAAAAACAAACAAATTCCCATCCATGTTCAAGAACATAAATAGGTATAAATTATTCTCAATTGAGGGATCATTAGGCTGTGAGAATAACAACAAATTGTATAATTTATCGGCTCTAGCATTTTTAAGGTAGAATTCATAATTAAACTGCCTACGACCACCAACAATAATTTTCCCACCATCTGGAAAAATATGATTGGTGGCATACCATCTTCTCTGTGTAAGATCAGTATCAAATTCTTGCCACTCACAAGAATTATCGTTGCATGGCTTGTAAACTCTAACATTATGATTGTCATCATGGAATCTACTGGTATGCATTAAAAAGTCGTTGGGCATGGCGGCGCCAGAAGAGCACTAAAGGTTGGTGAGCACATTGAGAGGCCGGATGGAGTTGGAAAAGCTATCGTATTCAACTGATTATGTGGTGTAGTTGATTTTGAGAGTGAGGTCGTTGGGGTCATTGCAACATTGGTTATTAGGAAGGGAAATGTTGGACGACCCAAAATCTATGCGATAAAAAATGACCGTATGATTGATGTTGAGGAGCTACATGTGCATGGTGAAACACCGATGTTGGAGAAGAGGAGATCCCACTTGTTGCCGCTGGGAGTGTCGAGTGTGAGAATCATTTGTTGTTGATACGGCAGCAAGAGGAGTAGTATGAAGAGGTGGTGGAGAAGATTAGAGGCAAGAATGAAAGTTGAAGTTGTGGCCGTGATGTCTCTCTTTTCTTTGCTCTAAATATGTTTTTTGAGACTTCTGATAATATTTGTGTTTAATGAATGATGAGAGTAAAAACTATTTTATAAGAGTATTGGGCTGAAATCCAATATGAATGACTAAGTGGCAGGTTAAGGAAGTACTTTGTGATATATTAGGGTTGAGTCTTATAGCCAATAGCAAACGTCAGGCTAGCCGATGGCCACTCTGACGCTAAAGTCAATAAAATTGATTAGAAGATAGAGTAGCAGAGTGAGGGCTTAGTTGATAATGTGCATACCTTGCTGAAGGCTGATAATAGGCTATTTATAGCCTTCTCAATGTGGCGATAAGTCCATGATGCCCTTGCCTACGTAGGAAGGGCTCTTGTCCTTACTTGGGGACTTTTAGGCCTTCTCCAGCTGATGTACTATTCCATGTGGTGTTGTCTCCAGCTACCTATGACAAAGTTGTACATAGGAGGCGTGCACTAATCTGGCATGGCTAAAAAGGCGGAATGGGTAATAGCATGCACTATTAATGCTGAGGCACATCATCTGGCCGATCATTTAATATGGCTAAGAAGTTGTCACCTTGATTTGACCTCCCCGATTGGGATGAATACTTCTGCAAGATATCTCCCCGAATTCTGGTCAACAAGATGTAACATTGTCGTAACTAAATCTTCTTGGTTGAATGAAGGATTGCATGTCATGATGGCAGTCGAACATACTTTGGTTGACAGGGAGAATACTGGTATTCGCTAAGATGGGTAAGGCCTATGAGGTCGATTGCTAGTTGACATGTTGGGCCTATAGGTAATTGGGCCATCGTACACCATATTTCTATCTTGGTTGAGTGTCATTGGGTTGGGCCTATTGGGCTATCCCATATCATGAGTTTTCCCTACTACTGAGTCCTTATCGAGAGAATTGACGAGAAGAAACATGGAGTAGCTAATAACTGGAAACTGGATGTGCTTGATGAGAGTCTCAAGGTATCGACCAGGGTATTAGTGCATCAAATGCATTAGTTATGTTGGGTCACGTGAAGCGCAAGCAGGGGCTGTGTAATAATTGCATTCATTTGGGTTATCGCGCACTGAGGCCTATAAATAGGTGTGGTGAAAATCCCCATTTTCACTTTTACAGCATTCTCGAGGTCAATTCAATTATTTCACTATGGCTTACTACCAATTGCTCTCTACTCTAGACTTCTAAACCCATAAGTCATTCAAAACCCCTTTGAGTGAGTTTTACTTTTTGTATTCTTGATCACATTGCTTAAGCAATCATGTTGAATGTGTTTGGTGGGCATGATAGTCAGGGGAGTGACAGTGAGGTAACGAGGTCAGTTTGGGTTCCGAACAGTAGTGAAAGTGACTCGACTATCGGTCTAAGGTTCCTCGAGTGATAGTTCGACCTCGAGCAACTCTAATGATGAGCGTGCTATTGCTAGAGGTGAGGCTGGACCAAGTCAGCCGCTCGTTTTCCATGGTCGGTTGTTCACTCTCGACCACTATAGTGATTGTGCTTGGACTCTCTAATAGGATGCATTGACTACCAGCCGGGTGCATAACTATATTCAAGAAGCTTTTAGGTGCGAGCTCAGGTTCCCTCTAGCTCAATTGATGATCGACCTGTTGATAGGTCTGCAATTTTGCATAACCCAACTCCTTCCTAATTGCATTTCGACTATATCTACCTTTGTTGTGTTGATGCACATACACAACCAACTTGCCACCTTTGCCAACTTTTCTAATTTCTTCCACCTCCCCACTTCTTGGAAGTCGAGAAGCACCGACGAGTCAGGCTCCTATTATCTTACCGTTCGACCCCATCTTAAATTCCTTGTTACCCCTCGTTGTCCCATTGCCAAGAGTGGAATAAGTGATACCTTTGTGTTCGGGCACTTGGGGGTTTCAAGATTCCTAGGGGGTGATGGAGGGGGCATGTCAAGATACCTGGGAACATAACCCCAACCTGGCCAAATACCTTTATTCGAGATTTAGTTCAGTTCGACCATATGGAAACCTCGGGTTATATCAAGGAAAGAAATTTGGTGCTGGCAGGCTTATCCCTAGCACAACTAGATTTACCAACAGACGTTTTACGAGGTAGATGGTATTGCTCATGTTCATTTTTAAATTGCTTTTGCTTTTAACTTTCTGGTTGATTATGATATATGTTGCTTTTGTTTTGTGCAGATTGAGAAGAGATCACGAATAAGACTCAAGCTCAAGCTTTGGCCCACGCACAAAGGAATCAGAAGTGCTGTCAGAATATGGCCACTCATCGAGAAGCTGTATCTAAAACTGCACCGTAGCTAGAGGTTGTGTTGCTTGCTCCTATAGCTTCTCCGGCCAAACCAGCGGTTTTCCCAACCCATCCAACTTTTGGGTTGATCGCTAGTCTGGCTGCTTAATAAAAAAGAATCACAATCAAGCAGGCGGGGCTTGCACAAAAGAATATAGTTGCAGACAAGGGTAAGGCCAAAGCTGGGGTGACCTTCTCCCCAATCGGCTATGATATCTTTGGGCTTCAGGACAACGGCGAGCTATTTCAATTGGTCGACCTACCATCTCCTCGGTTCGAAATGACATATTTGTCCACAATTCTATGTCTGTGATGATGGCGGGGCTGATTGGCTTATTTCCACTGTAAATTATGATGGCTGGTCTGTTCGCATCCAACTAGCGGAATAAGAATGGCAATTTATGCATGATCCGAGGGATCTCTGATTCGATCAGGGTGGGTACAAAACCCAATCTACAATAGGGTAGGGTGGGTTTATTCTCTAATAACTGCGGGGCAAGACGGGTTCAGGTTTTGTAGTGAACACATCCCTAACTCGCCCCAAAGTATTTATATACATATATATATTTATATGTAATTTAGTTTTTTTTATAAGAAATATATATACCAAACCAATAAACTAAACCTTAAACATATATTATTGGTAGCCCTAGCCCTTATTTTCCTTTCCCTCCCAATCCTCACAATGTCATCCCAACAATCATGACTCCCAAGTCCCAACCAAAGAGCAAATTCAAATTTCAGATTCAACCTAAACGTTCTTGCACTTTTTCTTTGCATTCCCTAAATTGATTCAAATTTGCATTCAAATTTCAAATTCAGCCCATACTTATCGAGTTGATTTTTTGCAGGGTTTGTGTTTTCTTTTCTTTGCTCATTCACCCATTTTTAGTCTCATGATCATGCGGCCCTTCCTAAATTCAGAGGTTAACCTTCGCTCTCACCTCTCTTGTGCGTTTTTACATATATTAGATAATATATGTATTTTTTATGTTGGATAAATAGACTGGCTATTCTGACCACACCAGAAAGTGAATCTAAGATTACTCGAATTTTTAATTGTCATTACTACAAGATTAACACAAGAAAATTTTAGTTTAATTTATTTCTTGTGTAGAATATATCTCAATGTTATTACACATTAAATCTGAATCCAAGAAAAAAGAAATCTCATTCTACATTTTTGCATTTTGATGTTACCTTAGAAAATATCATACTAGTTCCTTACCAGAATCACTTTGATCAGAGAGAGAATCTTTTATAATTTGGTTGTTATTGTATTTTCAAACTTGATTCAATAAGTTATTATATATATTGCACAATTAAAGAGGTTTTAGCAAAGGATAAGTACTGAGTTAAATTAGTCAAAATTGGAATTTTGAATGTTTAGATTTTTTGAGTGGCTATCCATTCGAATTTGATTCTTGATACTTTTTTCATGTTTACTGTGGGATGGTTTTTGCTTCTGCATTTTTGCATGTCCTTTTGAATTGGATTCTTGATACTTTGTTCATGTTTACTATGGGAAGTTTTGACTCTTTTAGTGTGTATATAACTTTATAAAATATGTATTTCTTGTTGTAATGTGCTTTCTTTTGTATATAGATGTATTATGCAGGTGTAAAATTTTTCTTCAAGACGTCTAATGAAGATGATGCGTTTGTACCACCTTTTAAAGATTGCACTATGCCACCTCCTACGGAACATCCCAATAATATTAATCTAGGAGTGAAATCTAAGTTAGTTCAAGTGAATTATGAGGAAACATTTGCTCCAGCACCATTAGATGGAGATGGAAGAAGATGACAATAAATCTAGATTAAGAAGTGCTTTTTGGAAACATTTCCAAAGATTTAAAGTAGATGGTGAATGGAAGGCAAGGTGTTTTCAATATGGCAATATGTTAGGAGCAAATCCAAGGAATGGGACAAAAACGTTGAAGAATCATGTTTTATTCTATTGAAGTAGAAGAAGACAAGTGAGCTCAAAGCAATCAACTATTGCTGAATGCTTTGGTAAGCAAGGGAAAGTTACAGATTTGGGTTCATTTGATCAAGAGACTTCAAGAAATGATGTGGCAAAGATGATAATTTTGCATGAATATCTACCCAGTATAGTGGATCATATTGGAATGAGGAGGTTTGTTTCTCATCTGCAACTTAATTTCAAATGCCCAACTCGCAATACAATCAAGAAAGACATTTTACAAGTTTATGAGAATGAAAAACTCTATGCAATGAAGATTTTGGACAAACTTGGAGGTAGAGTGGCAATTACCACTGACATGTGGACTTCCAATCAAAGGAAATGATACATGGTTATAACAGTACACTATATTGATAATTCATGAAAATTGCAAAATCACATGTTGAGGTGAACTTTACAAAAATTCTTTGTATTTAGATTTAATTTAATTTCAATATTTAATTTATGTATTCTTTTTAATTGACAGATTTACTTATGTTCCCACTCCACACACAAGTGAGGTGCTTAGCGATACATTGATGAAGATTTTGTTGGAATGGAATATAGATAGAAAATTATCTACTACTACATTAGATAATTGTTCTACCAATGATGCTATGGTTGATGATTTGTTGGGATGTTTAGATAGTAGATATTTGTTGTTGGGGGGGAGGGGTGGTAAATTACTGCATATGCGTTGTTGTGCTCACATCTTAAATATGATTGCGAAAGATGGTTTAGAAATTGTTAATAAATCAATTGAAAAGATTCGTAATAGTATGTTATATTAGAGTGCAACACCTGAAAGGCTTGAAACATCTGTTAGTTGGTGTAGCAAAACTCGAGTTTCATTTAATGTTTTGATGGTAGTATTGTTAATGTTTTGTATTTAAAATTACTATTTGACTTTCTACTAGTATGTAGACTATTTATCTTTAACTCTTTTTATTGTTTTGCTGTGGTGCCTTGTGTTGCTAGAATGTTTGTCATAGAAATATATTGTTGTAGTTTTGATGATATGTTTTGATGATTCTATTGCGGCTTCGTTATTTTTGCTGCTACTATTTAGTGAAAATATTGCTGCTTTGCTGTGTCTGCCTTGTGAATTTGCTGCTAAAAATTAGTGAAAGGTATTGCTGCTTCAATGTCTAGGTCTTTGATGCTAGGTTTATTTTGTTGAAAATGGGATCAATTTACATTAAAATCTAGCAGCATTTTGTTGGCTTCGAGTGTTTGCTATTTAATTTGAAAATTTCTGATTAACATTTATTTTACTGTCAATAAAACATTAATATTATTGCCAAAGGAATATGTTCTTTACATATACAGATCATTGTGCTCTTTAACTAGGAATCAGTAGGATTTGGGTTGTGCATTTATCTTGCAGGTAGGGTTCGGGTTTTCACTTCTAAAACCCGTGGGGCGAGTAGGGGTGCTACAAAATCATTGCGGGGTGGGTTCAGGTTAAGTCAAAACCTGCCCCAACCTGCCCCGTTGTCATCCCTATAGCGAAATATGATGGACTTGAGCCAAGGGGGCATATTGAATACCATGGCCTACCATTCCAACATGGTATGTTTCCATTCAGGGTAATTCTCACTCATTGTGTGGGTTCTCTTTCTTGTTTCTTTTATTTTTGTATTGATAGAATTGTGGATGTTGTAGGTTAGCCAGTTAGCCTATCATCTTTATAGGAGGTTGGAGCTGGCGCTAGATAACTGTGACAGGCTCCAGCAGAAGCATGATAAAGTGAATGTGGCGAAGGCTCATATTGAGTCTGCTAAGTTGGAGGTTGAGCGGCTGACCAGGTGATTGGAAGAGAGAGTGAGTAGCTCGAGGTGAAGGATGCTTAGCTACTGGTAGCCGTAGCCGTAGCCGAGAGGAGCTCGATTGAAGAGTTATTGAAGAAAGTCAGAGTGGAGGCATAGACCTGCGACAATACTGGTCGAGCCCATGGCTACAATAGTGCCTTACATTTTCTCGGGGTGAGTTTGTTAGGACATTGCCTATCGTCCAATGGGAGGTGGTGCAGCAGTTTATGCTGACCTTAGCCTTCCAAGATGCTAGTATCGTCTTCTCCATCAACGGCACGAAGGATGCCTTCGAGAAGGCTATTAAGCAGCTGGAGTTCCTTAGTTATCAAATTCGTCATGAGGACAGACAATGCCTAAACCCAATGCTCGATGAGCAGCTCTATGTGTATCCCAGTTTTGACGAGATAGCTCCCACCGAGGACCCTGTCGCCATGCCTATTGTTGGGGCTTCAGCTGGCCATCTAGCTAGGCACGATGAGGTGACCACCGTGTTTGATTTTGCCAATGACTTCTCATTCGACATCAGGGATGGTAAGATCAATACGGCGAATTTCTTTCCTCCTATAGGGCATCCTTTTCTAATCGATGAGGCGGGGCCCTCTTGTCCAGTAGTTGCAACCCCGCCTACGGTGGTGCGAGAGCATGAAGTCAAAAGTCTCACAATTGTGGCAGTGCCATCGAACAATGAACTCGATTAGGCGATTCATGAGGCTACACGAGCCGCGGGGCCGAAGGTGTCAGGTCAAGTTGATTTCTTAAGCTGCAATTTTCTGGTCTTTGATCGCCTTGCGAGGCACTTATTTTTTTAATGTTTATTTAAAGTTTGTAATTGAATATTTGTGAATTTAATGAAATGGCATCTTCCATTCCTCGACGTGTACTGCATTTTTGCCTTTACTGCTTTTCGATCTTATCGAATGTCGATTGTTAGTAGATGACAATTATGAGCAACTTTATCTCAACCAATAAATCATATAACATAATCTCTGAATAGAGGAACTACATTTAAATAAGTCTGTGGTTGAGTCAGAAATCAATTGTCACAAAAATATAATGGATTTAATCCAATATATTCACAACAGATTGACCTATTCTGAGATAGGCATTGCGAGTTTGCCGTAGAATATTTTCATTGCTATGGAATGAAAACTCTTGTTGAACCAATCATATGAAGGTCATCTTCAACTATGAGGTTGAGCTTTTAATTGAGTGTGTTCTTTAAGGTAGGGTTGAAGCCGTAACTTGTTATCAAGATAATTTAGGGTCGACCATAAACGATTATGTTGTTTATTAGCTTGGGCTAAAAAGCCTTGATTTTACGGCTTGAAGCCGGGGTGGTGGTCAAGTACGAGGTCGACTATAAATGATTGAGTTATTTATTAGTTTGGTGTAAAGAGCCTTGATTTCACGGCTTGAAGCCGGCGTCGTGGTTGACTACGGGGTCGACTATAAACAATCAAATTATTTATTGGTTTGGGCTAAAGAGCCTTGATTTGATGATATGAGGAGGTAGTTGTAGGGACGTAAGTGATTTTTATTGATATGAAATGATACTTTTGTACTGTGGAAGGGAAATTTCAAGTCTCTTTACACATATAATTTTTTCAAATTCATCGCATTCCATGGTCGAAGGAGTTTATTTTCGGTCATATCTACAAGGTAATAGGCATTGTGCTTTGCTGCCTTGACCACAGAGTATGGTCCTTCCTATTTTGGGTCGAGTTTCCCCATGTTCTTTGATACTTCGACCTTTATGAGGACAAGGTCGCCTACTTTGAAGCTTCTTGGTCGGACTCTCTTGTTGTAAAGTTGCGCCATCTTTGACTTGTATCTCTGCATAGTTGTGTGCGCTTGCTAACGCAACTCGTTGATTGTCTCTAGGTCTAATTCTCTTTCGGAGTCATTCCTGATTGAGTTAGAATGGATCACTCAAGCAGTATGTTATATTAGCTCTATTGGGATAACTACTTTTGAGCCATAGACCAAACTATAGGGGTTGTGGCCGGTGGTTGTTTGAGGGGTGGTCATATGTGCCCATAGTACTCTAGGGAGGTCATCTGCACAGCTTGCGCCATTTCCTTCCAGACAAGCTTTAAGGTGGTCAAGGGTTATTCTGTTTGTGACCTTCGTTTGGCCATTAGCTAGAGGGTTTCCAATTGAGGTGAAATGTTGTTTAATCCCCAGGCTTTTGTACCAGCTCCCGGTGCTCCTGCTCTGAAACTGCGCCTTATTATCGAATATCAATACCCTCGGCAAACTGAAATGATAGATAATATTTTTCCACATAAAACTTTTGATGACCGAGTATGTTATCTTAGGAATTGCTTCTATCTCCACCTATTTGGTAAATTATTTGATCACCACGATTATGAATTTTCTATTGGCCTGTGGTCTTTGAAAAAGATCTGACTATATCTATCCTCCATTAGTCAAACGGCTATGTAATTTGGACGGGCACCAACATTGCCGTAGTTTGGTGGGGAATGTTCAAGTATACCTAGCAAGATGGGCATTTCTTGGCAAAGTTGACGGCGTCTTCCAATAAAGTTGGCCAAAAATACCCATATCTGATGATTTTGTGGGCTAAAGATCATCATCCCGAATGATTACCACAAATACCTGAGTGGACTTCATGCAAGACCTCGCGGGCCTGTTATGTTGTTAAGCACCTCAATGGTATTCCAAATATCGATTTCATGTAAAGCTGACCATGCTTATTGAGGGCAAATTTGGTTGCTTGGCCTCTAAGTCGACGTACTTGGGCCTTATCCTTTAGGGTTATTCCTTTTCTTAAATAAGCTTTTATTTTGTCTTGCTAGGAAAAAGGTGGTTCTTCGATTTGCCCCACGAAGTTATGGTCGGGAACACCTATATTGGGTTTGTTGGCAACTTGAAATGTGATTGTTCTGTCTTTGGTCCCCTTTGTTGAGCTCGCAAATTTTGATATCACTATAGCTCGCTTGTTCTCAAATCGGGGGACCTGGTTGAGGGTGAATTTCTTGAATTACTGCTGAAGTTGTCTTACCTCTAGCAAATACATGCTCATTGTTTTCTTTTTAGCTTCAAAGTTTCCTTTGACCTGTTCTGCAACTAGCTGGGAATCAGTGATAGCTGCTAGTTGCTTAACTCCTCTAGTGGCTTCCATCCTCGTGCTTGTAGGGAGGGCTTTGTATTTTGGTTTATTGTTTGGGATAGGGTAGTTGAGTTTGACTGGGAAGTCATATTCCTCAGCTTGTAGAGATCGTAAGGAGATGTTAATTCCTCCTTTTGAGGAAGTTATGGACCCGTCGATGTGTAAGGTCCACATGACAGGATCCTGTTGGAGTTGGTTGGGCAAGTCGAGTCTTTCAATGACAAAATCAGCTAAAACTTGGGCTTTTATGGTAGTTCGGGTTGAAAAGTAATGTCGAATTCCCCCAATCCGATTACCCATTTTGTCAATCTTCCTGATGTATCTAGTTTGGACAACACTTGTTTCAGCAGTTGGTTTGTCAAGACAACAATAGAGTGAGATTGGAAGTAAGGCCTTAGTTTCCTTGCTACAGTGACCAAGGCTAAGATAAAATTTTCTATCTCCAAGTAGTTGTGCTCAGGACCTTGCAACAGACGAAGGAAAAATTTCCTATCTCCAAGTAGTTGTGCTCAGGACCTTGCAATGCTTTGCTATTGTAGTAGATAAGTCGATGGGTGCCATTTGTGGTCGAGACCAAAACTGAATTGATTGTCGCCGACGAAACTGCTAAATAAATATACAAAACTTCTCTGACCTTAGGTTTGGCTAACATTGGAAGCTTTAAGAGGTATTGCTTTAGCTCGACTAGGGCCTAGTCGCATTGTTTTGTCCACTGGAAGCCTGATTTCCTTGCATTACTTAGGATCTTGCAAAATGGTAGGCTTTTGTCAGCTAGTCGGCGATAAATTAACCCGGCGTTGGACATCCCTGACTGTTCGAGGAGGTGTGATGTCCAGAATGGCTCGTATTTTCTGTGGGTTTACTTTGATACCTCTTTGGCTGACCATGTAACCTAAAAATTTGCCTCGCCTCACCCGAAATGTGCATTTGTTGGGGTTAAGTTTCATGCCAAATGCTCGTAATATTGAGAATTTATGGTGGAGGTTGGTTAAGTAATTTTTTGCTTTTTCTATCTTGATGATCATGTCGTCTACATAGATTTCCATGGACTTCTCGATCTTATTTTTTAACATAAAGTTTATGAGTCGCTGATACATTACTCTGGTGCTTTTGAGCCCGAAAGGCATGACCAGAAAACAGCATTCTTATTAGGGACAGTGAAAGAGGTCTTATCCTTGTCTTCAGGTGCCATTAAAATTTGGTAATAACCTTAAAATGTATCCATCATACTTAACAAATCACAACCAGCAGTAGAATCTTCTAACAAATCTATATGAGGTAGGGGGTAAGGATCTGTAGGGCAAGCTTTATTCAAATCAGTGAAATCGTTATACATTCGCCACTTTCCTCCATTTTTAGGGACAAGGACTATATTATAAAGCCAACTTGGATATTGAATATCTATAGTGTATCATGTCTCTAAAAGTTTACTGACCTCCTACTCGATGATTTAGCATCATTCAGCATTGAAGGTTCTTGTTTTCTATTTCACTGGTTTGAACGAGGGGTCCATGTTCAAGCGGTGGATGATGACACTAGGTCGATTCCTTTTAAGCAAAAATGTTAACATTTCTCTTGAGGAAATCGACCATGAGGCATTTCATGTTGCTGTCCATATTAGTTCCAACTTTAGTTGTCTTGTTGGGATTTCCTGGCTCCAACTCGATTGTCTTGAACTCACCAACCAGCTCGACCTTGGTCTCCTCCATCTTTCTTTTTTTGCTTGACTGTCATTCCTTGGGTTGTGCTACTGAGGTGTCCCCTAAGGTTTCAGTTTAGGTAGGCTTTTCTGTTTGTTTGCTTCGACTGAAATTGTATAGCAACGCCAGGCCTCTTTCATGTTGCAAAGGAGTTCGTATGTCCCAACAATTGTCAAAAATTTGACCTTCATATGATACATCGAGACAATAGCACAGAAGTTGTTCAATGCTAGTCGCCCAATGATAGCAATGTAGGCAAAGGGTGTGTCGATGACCAAGTAGTTAACCATCAGAATTCTGCATCTAGGAGCCTTCCCAAATGATGTGGATAGATTTATAGATCCTTTGAGGATGATCTTCGACCCCCCAAATTCGGCCAGTGAGGTGCAAATGGGTTCGAATTTTAACTTAACCATGTTCAGTCTCTTCAAGGTGGACAGAAAAATAATGTTTGCTGAGCTCCTATTGTCAACCAGCACTTTCCTGACCTCAAAGTTTCTAATTTCAACAAACACCATTAAAAGGTAATCTAGCTTGGTGTTGGCCCCTTGAGTTCCAATGTGGGAGAGCTTGGCATCAGATAAAGAAATTGGCTCCGCACTGGTCGAAGCTGGAAAACCGTTTCGACTGTAGAGATTTGGTCGACTCCAACCTGCGTTGGTTCTTCCTGCTGGTTGACTTTGAATCTCCCCCAGTTGGGCCTCCTATAATAGTGTTAATTACTCCTCTAATAGATGGGTGGGGATCATGGACAGTTTCTTCTCTTTGTCTTCCTTTTTTGGGCTAACTGACATTTCACTACGGGGAGTCTGATCGGTTATACCCATTTTCTATTTTGCTTGCTCATCGATAAATTTCTTCAAATGGCCTTATCAAATGAGTCTTTCAATCTCATCATGAAGATTGAAGTAGTCTTCTGTGTCATGACTCTTTTGCCCATGGAAGTGGCAGTATTTCTTATATCTTTTTATGGCTTCTGTCTCGATTAGTTTTTTGAGGAGGTTGTCGTGTTGGATGGTGAACAGGACCTATTTTTTAATAGTGTTGAGAGGTATGTGATTATGGAAACGTTTAACTAGAGACCGATGGCCATCTTTGTGCTGTCAGTCATCTCTTTCTTTTCCTTTCTTCTGTCGGCATAGAGTTTGTCATACTTCAACCTGTTCATATCTTCTTGTGTCATATAGCTTTCTGCGAGGTCAAGCAATTCCTCCATCATCATAGATCATTTCCTAACCAAGGCGTTGGCACATTCCTTATAGCGAAGGCCTAAGAAAAGCATATCGATTAGAAACTCAATTCGTGGACTGTCAATCTTCATGACTTTCATGTTGAATATGGTAAAGAAATCACAGAGGGACTCCCCTTTCATTCTGTTTAATAGTGTGCAAATGAGCATAAGGGAGCTTTGCTTTCATCCGACTAGCAAACTAGTGGAGGAACTTATCCTATAGCTGGTTATACAAGTATATCGATACTAGCTCCAATTTTATGAACCTATCGAGTGCAATTCCCTGGAAAGTGGTGACTAGTATCTTGGCGTGGATGTACTCGTTATGGCCATGCAGCTGTATCATATGCTCAAACTGTAATAGATGCTCGTTGGGATCTGATGAGCCGTCATACCTGGGCAGCTTAGTGGGGACCTTAGCATCGATAACAATGCATTCATCGATGATTTCCTGCACGAATGGTGACTCCCACTTCCGACGAAACCCTGGGCACCATTACGATAAGGGATCATCTCAGAGTTCCTATTCGAAATTTCCTCCAGTCGTTTGTTCAACTACTGCACTTGGTGGAACACCTTTTCTCACTCTTCTTGGTCGGCTTGAGATATGTTTCTATTTGTCTGGGGCCTCTAGCGCTAGACCCTATCACGCTGCAAGGCTCAAAGGGGGCGACCATAGTGATCTACCAAATCTGCGACTTCCTCTCTGGGTTTCGATTAGGCTTCTTCCCTTAGGAATCACCCGGGATTGTCCTCTCATTGACTTGGTGGTCATCTAGATTCTGGCCAACCTCTGTTCTCCATCAGAGGCCTCTCATCGCACAGGGTAGGCTGAGGAGTAGTGCTGGCGGCTAGTCTCAGTTGGTTGTTGTGTCGATTGAGAGCAGTTGTGAGCTACGTAGAGATTTGAGCAAATATCTGCTTGCTTATCAGCTGCATAAGTTGGGGCATGGTCAAGGTAACCACTTGCTTCGACTAGGTATTGGGTCCCACTACGTCAGGTTCTTGGGGTTAATGAGAGGGGTTGGGGATCTCCTGTTCTCCTCCTTCTCAGATAAGGCTCGCCTAGTGTTAACCATTTTTTGTAGTTGCTGACTTAACTTCCTACAAACGACGCCAAATGATGAGGGTAAAAACTGTTTTATGAGAGTATTAGGATGAAATCTAATATGATCGACCAGGTGGCAGGTCGAGAGAAATACTTAGTGATATTTGGGGTTAAGTCCTGCAACCAATAGTAAACGTCAGGCTAGTCGAGGGGCCTTTGACTAAGGCACTCTAAGGCTAAAGTTAGTAAGATTGACTAGAAGATAGAGCAGTAGAGTGAGGGCTTAGTATGATAATGTGCATATATCTCCTCGGATTTTGGTCAACAAGATGTAACATTGTTGTAACTAAATCTTCTTGGTCAAATGAAGAATTGCATTTCATGATGGCGGTCGAACGTAATTTGGTCGAGAGGGCGAAACGCTGGTATTTGCTAAGATGGATAAGGCCTATGAGGTCGAATGTTGGTCGCCAGGTTGCGCCTAAAAGTAATTGGGCCGTCTTACACCATATTTCTGTCCTAGTTGAGTATCGTTGCGCTAGGCATGTTGGGCTATCACATATCAATGAAGTTAGCTGGACTTTTGCAATGAAAAATATAATATTTGATTTGATGGTTTCCTAACATTCTTAGTATGGCTATTATAATTCCTTAGTTGCAAGTCAACTATATTATAATTATGATAAGTTGAATGTTACTCGACCAAATTGTTTGAGCCTTTGAAAAAGACTATATATTTATAATTCTTATCACAAAAAAATAAAATTAGAGAATCAATCCGTGGAATGTGCTAATAAAAATTTATAGTTAAAACTACAAAATTAATTTAGGCAAATTCAAAATAAACACATTTTCATGTTAATTTAACTTATTATTATTCTTTATATATATATATATATATACACACAAATGCATAACTAATGTATCGTGCTTCCTATAAACAAGACCACAAATTGATTATTAATAATTTTTTTTGCTTGTTATTTAAAAAATTTACGTTTGATATGAAAATTAGTAGTTATAATTTATAGCTATGATTTACGAATTAAATTTCATACCGATTTTTATATATATGAATATCTAATTTTTTGTTAGGATATTAACATGATGTTAATTCCTTCTTTGTGCAATTATTATATATGTTTAGTAAGCCCTTAAACTAAACATAGTCTAATTAAAGAATAAGCTCTATGCAAGTAATTATGTTCCCTAACAAAAAGTATGGTTTTCAAACAATATCTGATCATATGCTTCGAGAAATTAAATGTTTGACTTTTAGTTTCTCTTTGTATCTTAACTAACATCTATTGGTTGATTTCTATGTAGTAGACGTGTGTGTTAATATTCAGCATGTCAACGCAAGCGACAATGATTTCATGCATTTAAAAATGTTCTCATGACCAAAAATGCTACGAATTTTATACATGCATCTATGTGAAAATTACAAAAAATTACTAAAATAGACTGAGTTATATGCATTGAAGCCAAGTGGATTGAAGCTTTGGCTGGGTTTAAGTTGAGTATATATTTAATTTAAGTGGGTTGGACTCAGGAGCTAGAACTGGGATTAAATCGAAGTGGATTGGAATTGGCTAAGTTTAAATGTAATCTAAGTGGATTGGATTTAATTGAATTAAATTATGTCTTTTATGAATTTAGTTTGAATCGGATTGGATTTGAATGGGTCTAGTTTGAAGAAAAAAATAAAAAAATAAAATATTTATTTGCATTGCCAAAATAAATTGAAATATAATAATGTATTGCACATCTCTGTAGCATTAAAACTTAGATAAAATAAAAATTCATGTCTTAATAAACGTATTTTAATAATTTTTTGTGTGCATTCTATTTTAAATATTTATGATTATTGTAGTAATTTTACATTTTATATATCACATTGTTAATTAGATAAACGAGCAACTACCATTTCATTACTAAATATAATAATTAAGTAAGATGGTGTTTGAAGCAAATCCTCAAGAAAAAGGGGACCAAACAATAGTTTTCTGAAATAATGAAATGAAAGGAAAACTGATATAAGCAACTCATTGAATAATTTGTGCTCAAAAGAATCCTTAATCAACACTAAATTTATATCATGAGCCAAGACTTCAAGGGTCTAGCATTACTTTTAACTAGATGGTTTTATTAGAGTTTTGCTTCTATCTTCAATGTCATAGCAATAGAGGTTTTTGTCAGGTCAAGTGTAGTACATTGAGTTCTTCTTTAAGTTGGAGGAGCCTGATTTTTCATCAATGCACATCGATGATATACTCTCAAAAAGACAAAGGAAAATGGTTCGGTCTCCTATAGTTCTCAACTCTTCAGTCTCCTTTTTTAGAGTTTTTATTTTGAAAATTCTAAAATATGTTGCTTCTCCTGACTGTGGGTAGCAAATCATATGCACTAACAATAACTCATCATTAGATTCAACTAGATAATATCAAAGAAGACAGGAATTGGTGGAGATGGCCATGGAATTTGACAAGGTTTAGGGTTTAGGGTTTAGGTTTAGAATTTGACAAGGTTGTGCCCTATCGTTCACCATTTGGTTGAGAAGAAGATCTTGACCTGCAAAATCAACATAAAAAAAATTACGATTTATGTACATCCACGCATGGATTTTTCCTTTAAAATTTGTCGCCGCTCGAAAATAATCATCTCCAAGTTCTTTTGTCCTTTCGATGAATTTTTCATCACCAAACCGACAAAAGATAATAGACTCATTGTTTGAGGAGATGAGCAAAACATAGCAATTCGCATCACTTGGGACCTTTGATAAGATGCACTGATATTAGTAATCCTTTGTTGATCCAAGCTCTAATTCTATGGATGGGGGTTGAATCTTCTCTTCTGATGAAGGTTTCACAAGACAACAACCTAGCGGCAATTTGCTAAGATCAATCAACACTAAACAACCATAAGAAGTCGAGGATACTTGCTTATTGTTAAATTCGGAAATGTTTCTGTAAATGTGTTCATTTTTTGATACATTGTAAAAAGCATGAAATTCTCGATTCTCTCCATGAGATACAGGCAACCACGGATGAGTTTGATTAGGATCTAGCGCAAGACCAGAGAAGAAATTTTTGCATCCTTTTCCCATTGCTAAATTATTATATATATATTTCTGCAACACCAGCAAATCATCACATTAGCATTACAAAAAAACAATAATAAAGAAATTAGAAGGCAATTTTGAGTTGCAATTTAATTCCACAAGAAGAAACAGGCAATCAATTCTACACCCCCCCCCCCCCATCCCCCACCAAAAAAAAAGGTGAAAAATCCAGTATTAGTAGCTTTATATATTGTTAGCTTTATAAGGAGAGAGTCCTACTCATACCTTAATTAAATTTCCCGCCAATAAAGAGTTCAATACCAATAAAAATTGAAATTGGAACAAAAATTATGTCAAGATTTTTTAATCTATTTTACCATGGAATTTTCACGTACAATTGGAATTTGAACAAGGCTATGTAAAAATTTGAATAAAATGGTTTATAAGGCTAAAAAATCACTACCATAATATCAACATTATCATATAACACAAAATATAATTTTAAGATTTTTTAACCATAATACAAAATTTATTACAACTATTATTGTTGCTATCAACAATGATAATAACAAGAATAACAGTACTAGCTAGCTACCAACATTATCAGCAATAAATTAGTTATAATATAATTCAAAATATAAAGCAGTAATTAAAAATTTGATTTGATTAATGAAATTATTTTTAGATGTTAATAATGACTTTTAAAAATTATTTAATGGATATAGATATAAACTTACAAAATTAATGATAATTAGAATTAAATTAAAAATTTATTAATTTAAAATTTTAATGGATATAGACATTTACAATTCATTTATAACTCAAAACTTGATGGAGTCCAGTTAAACCCAAATTCTTGATGAAAGGGGTTGATCGATCTTGGGAGCCTAGCTGGGGAATTTCTTCCTAGTTGTTCCCTGGCCGGCTCTTATATATGCTTTGCTCCTTCACGATAATCAGTGGAGGTGGTAAATGGGTTGGTTGGCTTGGGTTTAAATTCTGAAAGAGATTGACCCCAACTCAATCCAATTAATTTAAGGATGGATTTTATGTAAAATATTTTAATTTGATTTAATTTGGAATTAAGTTGGGTTAAAATGGCTGTAATTTTCGTTGGGAGTAATTGGGTTATATATAGTTGTAAATTAAATGTAAATAGGTTTGAAAATATTGTGAGTCCAACCCAAAAGATAAATAAATAAAATTTTAATTATCACTAACTTATAGATTTACATTACATTCATTAAACAATTAGTCACAATCTGCCTTCAAAAAGAAGAATGATTCATTTTACCTTATCAGTTTTTCTAATTTAAAATATAATAACAATACTATGCATGTATGTTTGAAACTATACATCATAATTGCAATATTGTAATTTATATAAAATAAAAATATATCTCAATTAATAATACATTTAATATTTTTTATGCATATGCTATTTTGAATATCTATAAGTATTTTAGTAATTTTATATAAACCATGTGCCACATTTTTAATTAGATAAGCAAACATATACTATTACAAGGCTAAACAGAACAAATAACTGAAATCAATTTGAAGCAAATCCTCAGAAAATAAGGACAACAACAGAAGAAATCATCAAAATTATTGTACAAGTCAATTGTAATTCAAAGAGTCCTATATGTAATCAAAACTTAGTTTATAGCATGACCCAGGACATCAAAAAAATTGAGTATCACATTTAATTGGACATGGTTTTATCAGAATTTTGCTTCAATCCTCAATGTCGTAAATGTAGATATTTCCATCATCTGAAGTATAATATATCGAGTTCTTCTTTAAATACCTACAACTTGACTTCTTATACATGCAAAGTGATGACATGCTCCCGTAAGGACAAAGAAAAATAGTGCGGTCTCCTATACTTGTCAACTCTTCAGCATACCTCTCCAAAAATAGTGCGGTCTCCTCCCTTTGTTATGCTATTTCTGATGCTTTTTCTATATTTCTTTTCCTAAGATGTGAATGTAAAATTTAGTTGGGTCACATATTGCAGGACAAAATAGGCATTTCATCACAAATTACCATTAATTGTTGTTGGAATTCTTCTTTCTGTTGATTCTCAAATTGAGTTGCCGCTTTGATTGGTTTGACATTTCAAGATAAATTCGTCTATATACTTTATGGAGTTAGAATAAGTAATATTTTGATGCTATCTATGAGTTTCTGGCTTTTGGAGCATATTTAGTTTCATATTATAATATGACTTCCCTAAAACAAACCTTAAAATATCTATAAACATATATGCAGTTTTGAAATATATTAACAAGAGGATGATTTTATATTATAATTTGTGAGTCTATTATGTACATGAATTAATTGGATTCTCTCTCTCTATGGAAACGAAACAACTAATATGGATAAATGGTTGATTTGCTTTCAACCTCGGATGTTAGAGACAAAGAGGTGTTGGTCTGATGTTCCTCCAAAACTTTTGAGTTTGATATTATCACAACTTTTTTTTAGAGACCGTTCCAGTTTTAAGTTAGTTTGCAAATCATAGAATTCGATTTGGCCAATCTTGCTGCCTTTGCCACCGCCAATAGATTCTCCCCATTTTGATTCACCAGTCTTAATGTTTTCTCAGAGGAGTAGTTGTTCATGGAAACTATTCCACTCATTATACAATGAGTTTTACTATTTGGATTTTCCAGAACTAATGGGCGCTGAAATTTAATTCTCCAAATATGGGTGGCTACTTATGTCTCGAGATGAATTCATTTTATTTTTCTACAATCCCTTCACAAAGGTGAAAATTGAACTTCCCTCCACTACTACTTCTTTCTTATCAGTATGTTTTACTTCTCCACCAACTTCCTTGGATTGTTATATTTTTGGAATTTTTTCCACAAGTTCGGGCATTGAGATTGAATTTGGTCACATTAGAATTGGAGATATGGAGTAGAAAATAGACGCGCTAGACAATGGGTCAGACTCTTTTTGGTTATCAAACTGCCCATCACTTTTTCGGGATGGAATGTTTTATTGTTTGGAGTATAAATCAAAAGATATAATAATAATAATAATATTTGATTTAATAAAAGACAAATATGAAATGCCCTCAAATAAATGTAAATACAAATGATGAGGATGATGAAGAGCAAGAGAAAAATGAAAAAAAAAAAAAAGAAAAAAGAAAAAGAGGTTGAGAAAGAGAAAGAGGAGGAGGAGGAGGAGGAGAGAAGAACTTCATGAGTATTACATGGTAGAAGTGGAAGGAGAAATATGGGGTGTTTTTTTTAGCGACAATGAGAAACGAGTTAGTGTTGAAAAACTGGATTTAGCCGAGAAGCATTGGAGCAAGTTAGAGAGTTTGGGGGATAGATGTTTGTATGTAAGTCAAATGGGATCATTTGCTGAGACTTGTACTGTTGATGGGATGGCTAATAAAATTTACTTCAATAAATTTCATGGAAAGAGTGGGTTTGTGTACTCATTGGCTAGCAGAATGTACCACTCAGTAGTTGGAAATTTTGCTAGTGAGAAAGCTTATGAACTGACTGAAGTGGACTTTGGTACTTGAATTAAACCTACTATTGACTAAATGTGATTAGATGGATGCCAAAAACTGCAATGCAGTTCAATCGTTAGATGATGAATGGATGGTTTTATTTCTTTTTGTTTTCTTATTAGAGTGTTGCTTCCTAATGTAACATTTTATTTCCATTTTTTCCATACTTATGATTTTGAAATCTGCTTTAGTTGATGACATTCCATGTGCTCTTCTTTTCTTGATAAACAATTTTCTTTTGTTGGTAGGTAAATATTATGCAATTATGGTTAGAGAACAGAAAATACCCTTTCATAACTCGGGCCCCCAATGAATACCCAAAAAGAAAGAGTCCAAACCGGAATTGGACTATGGGATAACCCCTTGGTCCAATTGGAATTGTAATAACACATATACTAAGTTACTAACCAAATAATATGTATCTATTACACATAATTGATAAAATTTTCGTATTTCATACAAATAACATAAATACTTGGAGTTTTTTCAGTAGAATATATCGTAATATTTACATATTGTACCGAACCATATTACTCCAATTTGACTTTTTTTTTAATGTTTAAATTTTATCTGAAATTAATTTTTCCACTGTATTATTCTTTAATGTTGAATATTAAAGTATATGAGACTAAATTTCATAAACTAATAAAAAAGATAAAATTTTATCTCAAAAATATCATATCTTGTATAAATTATTACACATAATATATGAAAAAACAATTAACATATTTTTCGGAAAGTTCCAAATACCATATATATGTAAAATAATGTAAATAAATTATATGCTCTGCATGCCGAAAAGAAGGCATTCACAGCATCTATGGAAAAAAAAAATTTGTTACTAATATTATTTTCTTATATTTTAAAAAATTATGATAATATGTTTTTTTTTTTAAATATTATTTTATATTTTAATGTTCTAGTGAATCGATCGACCAGGCCCATTAAATCTCGAAAGAAGAAAAATAAAAGAAAAAAGAAGAAAAGTAATAGAAAGGTAGCTGGTGGCGGATCTATAATTCTTCCTTTCATATATTGAAGTTTACATGTGTGTCGGATCTTAGAATTTAATTTTTGTTGCTTGTTTTTTACATATAATATATGTTTCATATGGCTATGAATTACTTTTTCTCAGATCTTATTTATTTATTATTTTTTTTATACATCTCAGGTGTAAAATTGGTTGTCCTGTACTCAGATCTGTTGTTTAAGTCCATGATGTACAATCAGGAAGTCCTATGTTTTATTCTTTTTATTGTCTGAAATATCTCTGTTCTCTGTTTTTTTTAATTATTCAAGAAAAGAAATTTGGTTTCTACTTTGTTCACAGATCACTAGATCTCTATTTTTTTATGGATAAACAATTGGAGATTTATTATGATATCTTGCAATAAGTTTATTTCTCTTTTGTAAAAATTGAACCAGAGAGGCTTTCTTTTTAACATTGTTTTATTATAAAAATTGAATCTTTGTGAGTTAGCTTGCCAAGACTGTATTTTTATAGTCTTTTACAATATAAATTTGCCGGGAAAGCTTCTTCTTTTCGAACAGATGGTAGGCCTTTTTCTATTTTTCATTTTCTTCTTCAATTCTTGAAAAATTATAATCTTCCCATAAAATCAAAGAATATTGAAAAAATATATGTCCTCTTTTGCAAAATCCACGAATTGATTAAGTTATAAGAACTCATTTGAAAAAGGATTTTATATTATAATAATAATAATAGAAAGTTTGAATATTTATCTAATAATAGAAAAGAGAACTCAACATTACAAAAGTATCACCACTTCCCGGTTTTCTTCTATGTATTAAGCTACCTGGCTAATATACCAAAGTAAGCAATGTGGCTTGGCCAATCTGCCAGCATAAGAGCATTGGACTATAAGAAATACTCAAGATTTCCTTGTATGAAAATGTTAATTTATTTGAACCCCCTCTCTTGACCAATTGCTTTTAACATGAATTTTAATAGACTTAGAGTCCCTTAAGATCGCAACTCATTCAGCATCTAATAAACACCCTAAGTTAGAAATAAACAACAGTGAAAACACATCAAACAATTAAATTACTAAAAAAATCAAAGTAATAGAAAAGAGGAACCCAACAAGACAAAAACTATACCAATTCCAGGTTTTCTTCAATATACTAAGCATCTTGGCTGATATAACAAAGTAAGCAACCTAGCCTTGCCGATCTGCCAACATTAGAGCATTGGACTATAGAAAATGCTCAAGATTTCCTCATATGAAAATGCAGATTCAGTTCTCAACCCTTACTCCCTTAGGGTGTTTATTTACAAGTCATAGTTCATGATGATCCTAAAATGCAAGAAAGGTTGTACTAGCAACATATATTGAGCACTTCCATCTAGATCCTACAATAAACCAAAGGATATGTTGTTAATTCGGTTCGTTCCGGTCTCTATGTAATATAAAGCCAAGAATCAAATATGCTGCCTATATGAAGGAAATTGTAGTGTGTTAACTTCGTCTTTGTGGTGTACAACAAGAATTAAAAAATTCAAATGGGAAATGCTGATTACAATATGCCAAATTTCAGATTGCAAAATCATATGTGCATTACTGTATCACCAAATGCCGAAGCCACCACGATGTATTTGTGCCGATTAAGGAATTAGCTAACATTAGTATGCCATGAGTGTTTCAGCATCTAATATCTTAAAAATGTGCCTTTCGATATATGTGTAGTGCATTAAATTGAGGCCTCAAAACAAAATCAAATTCAACAAAATATATCGTAAAAGAAAGTTACGTAACAATGGCTCAATTTCAGTAGGTTAAACAGTGGGGAAAAGTCACTTATTATTGGAGTTCATCATATGAAATTTTTTCAAGTTTGCAATAATCTTGTGTATTTTTTTTTAAAACATTCTTTTTCTTTTTTTGTGCTAATTGCATATTCCTTTCTCCTTGACTCAATTTTTTTTCCCAGGATGCTGGAAAAATAGAGTGAATGGCTTTGTGCCACCCATTGAGATACAGGCAACATTTTTTTCCAGTGTTTTCTTGGCAAATTTGACAACACAATCAAGCCTAAAACAAAGATTTTTTAGGACTTGGGTTTTTTCTTTCTACGAAACCACTAAAATGGTCTTAGAAGATCTGGGGATTGAAAATCAACATTCTTGAAAGAGCGACGGGCTTTTGTGACACCCATTGAAATGCAGGCAATAGTTTTCTCCAGTTTTTCCTTTTGTTTTGACTTTAAAAAATTTTTTATTTCCTATTTGTACACATGAACTCTTTTTAATATAGCTATGAGTTACTTCTCTCATGAGGACTTCTCATGTTCTAATTTGCAGGTTCTTCTAAAGAAAATTGGGAAGATATTCAATGACAATACAAAAAGATCAGCATGCAAAAGTGAATTTATAAAATAAGGTTGATGCAATCTTACTTGATTTACTTTTTCTTCCTTATGTCATTCTTTTTTTACCTTTTTTCCATTTCTTCCCTTTTTCCCCTCATCTTTCTCAGGTTTAGACACCTAGGAACCGTGCAAGATAAATAAAAATGTTAGAGCATAGAAACATACATTAATAGATAAAAAAATCTTATGATTATTTGTTGCACACATTTTTTACCTTCTTATTCTCCTTTTTCGTTTAAGTTAAACCGCAATTAGTTTAATCTTGCAGTTGGTGTACAAGCTAAACTTGATTAATTAAGTTAATCATTGCAAAGAATTGAAACAACTATTGAAAATTCTATCGCTTTAATTGAGCTTTTAATTTAGAGTGTGTTTAATATCACGGACTTGTCCCTTATAAGCTACCATGTGATACTTAGCCCCTCGTTTGTCCCTTGTGACATTAGTTAAGTCAGCCTCACCGTTCACAAGTGTTGTGTGTGCTAAGGGAGTTAGCCATACTTTAAGAATAAGAGAGACTTGAGAGAGAAACCCAAAGAGACTTCTATCACTTGGTTCTTCACTTCTTACTTCTTTACTTGGTTTACAAATGAGGTCCTACCCTTATTTATACTACTCTCCTCCCGAATGAATGGTGGAGATCGACTCAATCCTACGGTCTAGATTACAACTCCAAAAGTTTCTCTATTCTAGATCTTTCCAAAAACTACTCTAGAGTTTTCTAAAAACCTATGCTAGAAACTTCTATACAAGTTCTACAAATTTCTTTAAGTATGTACAAGATTCCAAAGATCTAGAGTAGGGAATTCCAAAGATTGTACAAAATTTGTAGAGTATCTACAAATTTCTTTACATATGTACAAAGTTCCAAAGATTCTTTAAAGTCTTCCAAGACTAGCCTTAACCTCAGCCATCTTGCTTCTTTGAACGTCTTCGACCGGTGCGTGACATTAAGCTCTTCTAAACCACTTTAGATTCTCTATTCCAACTTGTATTTATGCCAATTGTATCTGATTCTCAAAAAATTATTTTTATAAGAAAATAGTAAATAACTTGTCATATATTTATGAAATGGAATGGAAGGTTTAAACTGTAACCTTATTTATAATGGGATCCATGTAACATCTCTAAATAAAGTAATGACCTTAGTAGAAATTGTGTATTTTGTTTAGAGGCTGCAATCTGACTATAGTTTTTGAAGTTTTGTTCTTTGCAAATTGGTCCATGGCAGCATCTTCATTTTTCTGCCAATTTCCCACATTCTCTAAAGTGATCGGAAGTCCACTATATCAAATGCCAAATTCTAGTGGACATGTATTTTTCTACCAACAATTGAGAGGAGTGAGTTTGAATTAAAACCTCATAAAATGATAACAACAGAAGATATCACCAAGACTATTGTACAAGTTAGTTGTAATGAAAAGAGTTCTATATATAATAAAAACTTAATTTATAGCATAATCCCAAGACTTCAAAATTTGAGTATCACTTTAACTAGATATGATTTTATGAGAGTTTTGCTTCGATCCACGATGCCATACACATAGAGGTTTCTATCACGTGAAGCATAATATATTGAGTTCTTCTTTAAGTAACTGCAACCTGACTTCTTATACATACAAAGCGACGATATACTTCCATGTGGGCAAAGAAAAATGTTACGGTCTTTGATAGTTGTCAACTCTTCAATATCCCTCTCCATAGTTTTTATTTTGAAATTTCTGAAATATCAACTTTTGCAGAATGCTAGTAGCAAATCTTGTGTACTAACAATAATTCACCATAAGATTCAACTAGATATTAATCATCATGCCAGGGCCAGTTTGGGGGCGATGGCCGTGGAATTTGGCAAGGCTGGCCTTTGTGATTCACCATTTGGTTGAAGAAAAGATCTTGACCTATAAAATCAATTTCAATAAAATTATGACTTCTAGTCATCCACCCATAGATTTTTCCATTAAAATTTGTTGTTGTTCCAAAGTAATCACCTCCGAATGTTGTTATCGTTTTGATGAATTTCTCATCACCAAGTCAACAGAAGAGAATAGACTCACCAATTGAGGAGATGAGCAAAATATGACAATTAGGATCACTTGGAGATGATTATTTTTAAGCGGCGACAAACTTTAAGGGAAAAATCTATGCATGGATGTGCATTAATTGTAATTTTGTTGAATTGATTTTGCAGGTCAAGATCTTCTTCTCAACCAAATGGTGAAATGGGACAACATTTTCAAATTCCATGGCCATCACCGCCAATTCCTACCTTCTTTGATGATTATCTAGTTGAATCTGATGATGAGTTATTGTTAGTGCATATGTTTGCTACCCACATTCTAGAGAAGCAGCATATTTCAGAATTTTCAAAATAAAAACTCTGAAAAAGGAGACTGAAGAGTCAAGAAGTATAGGAGACAGAACCATTTTCCCTTGTCTTTTTGAGAGTATATCATCTATGTTCATTGATAAAAAATCAGGTTTCTCCAACTTAAAGAAGAACTCACACTTGGCTTGACAAAAATCTCTATTGTTATTACATTGAAGATAGAAGCAAAACTATAATAAAACTGATATGGGGTGGCCCAAGTAGCTGGGCCTAAACCGAGTTGGCCCAGGGATGCAGTGCCAAGCCCAATGGCCCATAGGCGCAATCGACCTCTGTTGACCTCTTTCCCGACCCGTGCCTATAACATGTTTCCCAAAATAGTGTCTGGTCGACCATGTCGACTAGAGAGGTCAATACAGTACAATACTCTACCTCCGCATTAAATGCACTGACGGGTGGCATGCCTCCGCATTAATGGCGCATGCTGCCCCCTTACCGTTTGACGCAGCAGGCGCTCCAACAGTATACTCCTCTGCCTTAAAGCCTGGAAAGATGGCCACCTAGAGTGGCAAAGGGAGAGGAGTTGACCAATTGCCCCTCACGCAAGGACAAAGGCCCTCCCTACTTGTCAGGGGCATCACAGACAAATCCCCATGTGGAGAAGGCTATAAATACCCCCATTCCAACCTTCTAAAGGTATGCTCTCATACACACAAAAAGCCCATACTCTGTTGCTCTGATTATCTCGTCAACTCGTATTGACTTGAGCGTCGAAGGGCCCAAGCCGAGGGCTCCTCGGCTAGCCTGACGTTTGCTAGGTGATTGTAGGATTTAGCCCACCTAAACAAGTATATCGACCAGAGAGGTCGAGTTCCATCTAGTCTCCTAGTTGGACCAGTACACAACGAAACGAGCCCTCATTATTTAGCGCCGTTTGTGGGAACACTTGAATCCTCTATCGAAAGATGGTAAACACTAGGCGAGCTCCCTCTGGGAGAGAAGAAAATAGGAGGTCCACCTCCCCTCCCCCTTGACTTCATCCGGAGCAAATTGCCCAAGGATCCAGCGCTCAACCTGAGCCCATGGTCACGTTGACGATGCCCCAGTTGATGCAACTCATTAGCGAACAAATTTCGGCGCAAATTTCTGCCCAGCTCTCAGCCACATTGAATCGACACTCCATACAACCTAAGCCAGCAGCCAATGCAACCCCCTAGCCTGTGGCCCCGGAGAGAAGGTGACATGAGGAGAACTCTCAGCGGCCAGAATCCCGAATGCCTCTATCAAGATGAGAACTGAGCCCATACCATTTTCCTAGAGAAATGGCTCGTCCTCCCCCGCGGGAAGAGGTAGCAGATTCTGTTGACCACGGCGTTAGACCCTTTTGAGCCCCACAGCGCGATAGGGTTGAGCGCTCAAGATTTCGACCAGGCAGAAATGCATCTCAAGCAGATCAGCAAGAATGGGATGAGGTATCCCACCAAGTACAACAGCTGAACAGGTGCCTGGACGAGATCTCGAGGAGGAACGTAGAGAGGACTTTCCATCCTAACGGACAACATAGGTTCCGTAAGGAGCGAGACTCACCATTCGTCAAGGAGATCATTGATGAACGTATTGCCGTCGATGCCAAGATCCCGACTGGACTGCCAAGATATGACGGCTCAACGGACCCGAATGAACATTTGCTGCAATTTGAGCACATGATGCAACTACATGGACATAATGAGTACATCCATGCGAAGATGTTGGTAACTATATTCCAGGGAGTAGCTCTCGATTGGTTTGTGAAGCTGGAACTGGCGTCTATATTCTCATATGACCAGATGTGTGACAAGTTCTTGCTTCAATTCGCAAGTAAGAGAAAAGCCAAGCTCCTTCATACACATTTGCATACAATGAAGCAGAACGAAGGAGAGTCCCTCCATGATTTTTTCACCAGATTCAACATGGAGGTGTTGAAGATTGATAGCCCGAGGATTGAATTTTTGATTGATGTGTTATTTCTGGGCCTAAAACACAAAGAATGTGCAAACGCGCTTGTGCGCGAACAACCCAGATCAATGGAAGAGCTTCTCGACCTCGCTGAGAGGTACATAACCCAGGAGAGATGAACAAGTTAAAATATGGTAGCCTGGAAGTCGACAGAAAGAAAAACAAAGAGAAACATGACCGCCAGATCAGAGAGGGGTGTCGTTCCCCAATAAAACGCTTCCACAACTACACTCCACTCAACCTCCTGAGGAAGGAGGTGTTGTTCGCCATACAGCATGAGAACTTGCTCAAGAAATCTCGAAAGATCACAAAAATTGAAGCCATGAAAAAATTAAAGAAATATTGTTATTTCTATAGGCAGAAAGGACACGACAAGGAAGATTACTTCAACTTGAAGGATGAGATTGAAAGACTAATTAGACAAGGCCATTTGAAAAAAATTGTTGATGAGCAGATCAGGCGCGAAGAGGGCAAGACCAACCAAACTCCCCGTAGAGAAAGGTCGGCTAGCCCGAGAAGAGAAGAAAAAGGGAAAAGACCTGCCCAAGAACCCGACCCACCCATTCGAGGAGTTATCGACATGATCGCGAGAGGCCCCACTGCAGAAAATTCAAGGAACGCAAGGAAACAAACACAAAGACAGCTCGAGTCGACCAAACCAACCAAGGTCGACACAGTTTTCCAACTCTCAACCAATGCCGAGCCAATATCCTTTAGTGACTCAGACCTCGACCATATGGAGAACAAGGGAGTCAACAGAAAAATAGACTGTCCCATGGTGGTAACCCTTGAAATTGCCAACTTCGAGGTCAGAGAGATATTGGTCGACAATGCGGCTCCGTGAACATCATGTTTTTATCTACCTTGAACAAAATAAAATTGGGGGAACTAAAGTTTGATCCAGTCGGAACCCCGCTGGTTGGATTTGGTGGGTCCGAAATCATCCCTGAAGGATCTATCAACCTCTCCACAACATTTGTGCAAGGCTCTCGGAGCCGAACATTGATGATCAAATATTTGGTAGTCGACGCTCCATTTGCATACAACGTCGTCGTGGGCCGACCAGCCCTCAATGACTTCAGGGCCATCGTCTCTACTTACCATATGAAGATAAAGTTCCCGACCTCAACTGAAGCCCTCGGGGGACGCCCCAGTAGCGAAACCCGAGGAGGGACCTTCATCTAAGAAGAGAAAGCTGGAAGACACCTGGGTCGAGCCTGTCGGGGAGTTCAAAACAATAGAGCTCGAACCTGGAAACCCCGACAAAACCACTTCGGTCGGGAGTGATATGGGCGACTATTTGGAATACCTCATGGTCGATTTCCTTCTACGCAACATTGATGTGTTCGCATGGAAAGCTGTAGACCTCCAAGGAATCGACCCCAGCATCATCATCCATCGACTCAACGTGGACCCAGCTCACAAGCCAGTAAGACAAAAGACAAGAACCTTCAACGCTGAACGATCCCAAATCATCGAGGAGGAGGTCAGCAAGCTCTTGGAGGCGGGATATATTGTAGAAACTCAGTACCCTTCCTGGCTTTGTAATGTTGTACTTGTCCCTAAGAATGAGGAAAAATGGAGAATGTGTAACGATTTCACTGATTTAAATAAAGCTTGCCCGAAGGATCCTTACCCCTTTCCTCGTCTAGATTTATTAATAAATTCTACTGCTGGATGTGAATTGCTTAGCATGATGGACGCCTTCCAAGGCTATCATCAAATATTTATGGCACCTGGGGACAGGGACAAGACCTTTTTCGTCATCCCCAACGGAGTATATTGCATTTTAGTCATGCCCTTTGGACTCAAAAACGCAGGTACAATGTACCAAAGATTGGTCAACTTCATGTTCAAAAATGAGATCGGGAGGTCGATGGAGGTCTATGTCGATGACATGATTGTCAAAATCGAGAAAGCCGAGAATGATCTAGTCGACCTCAGCTACACCTTTGCCATATTAAGGGCCTTCGGCATGAAACTCAACCCTAACAAGTGTATATTTGGTGTATGCGGGGGTAAGCTCCTTGGATATATGGTCAGTCATAGAGGGATTGAGGCAAATCCACAGAAGATCCAAGCAATTTTGGACATCGCCCCACTTCGCACAGTTCGTGAAGTCTAGTGTCTGGTCGGTAGAGTCATAGCCCTCGGAAGATTCATAACTCAACTGGCCAATAAAAGCCTACCTTTCTTCAAAATCCTCAGAAATGCCAAAAAATCTGGGTTTCAGTGGACTCAGCATTGCGATCAAGCTTTGATAGAGCTCAAACAGTACTTGTCTTCACCACCCATGCTCGCTAAACCCAAGCTGGGAGAAGTGCTAGAGCTTTATATAATTGTATCCTCTACCTCGATCAGTTCAGTATTGATATCGACAAGAGAGGAGACCCACCATCCTGTGTATTATTGCAGCAAGGCATTACATGGGACCAAACACAATTATTTGGAGATCGAGATGTTTACTCTAGCCCTCGTTACGGTGGCCCTAAAGCTATGGCCTTACTTCCAGTCCCATGCAATCGTGGTGTTAACGAATCAATCGTTAAAGCAGGTGTTGTCAAAGCCCGACACTTCAGGTTAACTCGCCAAATGGGTTATCGAGCTCAGGGAGTTCGACATCACATTCCAACCACAGATGGCCATAAAAGCACAAGTCCTGTCCGACTTCATCGTCGAAAGACTCGTCCTACCGATACAAAATGTTGAGAACACCTCGGTATGGACTCTGCATGCTGATGGATTAGCAACCACATCAGGAGGCGGAATAGGTGTATCCCTCCGTTCCCCACTTGCTGAGGAGTATGATTTCACAATAAAACTTGACTTCCCGATCACAACAACGAAGCAGAATATAAGGCTCTCATTGTAGGAATTCGTATGGCCGCAGCTCGTGACATCGAGTAGCTTGCAGCATTCACTAATTCTCAGCCGGTCGTGGACCAAGTGGAGGGCAATTTTGAGGCAAAGGAGCTCAAAATGACTTAATATCTGTCAGAAGTAAGATAATTACGACAATCATTCAGGAGTTTCACCCTAAGCCAAGTCCCCCAAACAGAAAATGAACGAGCAGATGCACTCTCGAAGCTAGCCAGCTCGTCGAAGGGTACGAGAGAGAGAACCATAACATTTTTGGTGGCCGACAAACCCTGTGTCACTGCCACCAATCATAGCCTCGTCGGGTGCATCAAAGAGACAACCCCCTCTTGGCAAGAGCCAATCAAGCTTTACTTGAGTCAAGGGACTCTGCCCACCGATGACAAGGAAGCCCGAAGGCTTAGAGGACTGGCAGCCAAGTTTGCACTAGATGAACACGGACAACTCTATAGGAGGTCAATATTAGGACTCCCGCTGAAATGCCTAGCACCCAAAAGGCGAACAAAGTGTTGCAGGAGATACACGCCGGCATCTGCGGCAATCATTCTGGCGGTCGATCTTTAGCGCACAAGGTTGTCCGTTACGGTTATTTTTGGCCCACCTTATTGCAAGACTCAGTCGACTTCGCTAGAAAGTGTCCGTCGTGCCAAATCCATTCGAACATTCAGCACCAACCAGTTGCATCGATGATCAACGTCTAGATCACATGGCCATTCGACCAATAGGGGATTGACATAGTTGGATCTTTCCCTAAGACGTCGGGCCAGCATAAGTTTATCATAGTGGCGGTCGAATACTTCACTAAATCGGTAGAAGTCGAAGCAATTCTGAAGAGCACTGACGCGACCATCAAGAGTTTCATTTGGAAAAATATAATTTGTCGATTTGGGTTACCTAAAGTCCTAATCTCGGATAATAGCACTCAGTTTCAAAGCAAGAGCACAAGGAAGTGGTGCGAAGCCTTGGGAATTACCCAACACTTCACTTCGGTAGGAAATCCCCAGTCTAATGGCCAGACCGAGGTCACAAATAAAACAGTTCTCGACCACCTCAAGACTCGAATAATAGGGACAGAGGCTAGTTGGGCAGACGACCTCCCAGGGGTGCTTTGGGCTTATAGGACCACACCTCGAACAGCCACGGGCCACAGCCCGTACAACTTAGTCTACGGTTTCGAAGCAGTAATTCTGTCCGAGCTAATCCAGCACACAGCTCGGGTAATCCACTATAATCCGATCAGAAACATATCGAAAAGGACTCTGGACCTAATCACTATTGACGAGCAGCACCACGCAGCCTACAACACGATGCAGCGATACCGGTCGAAAATGGCAGAACGCTATAAAAGGACAGTACGGCCCCGAAGCTTCAAAGTTGGCGACCTCGTTCTCAAGAAAGCGGCAGTGTCAAAAAATATGGGAAAACTTGACCCAAAATGGGAAGGACCTTACTCAGTGATTAAAGTGTCCAAAAACAATGCCTAACAACTAGCAGACGCAACAGGCCGCGAACTACCACGACCTTGGAACGCAGTAAATATGAAAAAAATTTATGTGTAAAGGCCATTGGCACCCTTTGTATCTCTCCACGGTAATAAAATTATAGCACATTCCAACAACATGAAACCTGCAAAATCTCCTCTCTTAAGTCGACCCAGTAGTCGACAAAGCTGGCTTCATGCCGCCAAGTCGAGGCTTATTAGCCAATACTAGACATTCGACTCCACAGTCGATAAAATTACCTGAACTTTACCGTTCACGATACGAAATCGACTCCATAGTTGTTAAGTTGTTTAAAGTTTGAATGCTAATTATTTCGCTTTCATATCAATCACAATTTACTCGACGAGGACCATGAATGAATCTCGCAAAGTACAACACTGTGTACATTTGACCATAAATTTATATGCGCAAAACAATAAAGACTATGGTCAATACATATTAAAGAGCATGGTCATTAGCATGAATAATCCAAAGTAAAAGCGAAAAAGCATAGTTATTGCACATCAAATCATCAAAGCATTCATTTATACAGTAGCATGAATAACCCAAAGTTCAAACGCCTCATCGAGGCATGGTAATTACATATTGAAAAGCAAAATGAACAAAGACTTCAGCTGGAGCCAGCACCCTCCTCATCATCCTCCTGAGCAGCCTCCTCACCACCATCCCGAACACCCTCATCATCGACCGCCGAGGGCTCGGGCATAACAGCAGAAACAGGCACGACAGTGGTTGTTGGTTCGAAAGGACCAACGGCATCGAGCAGGAACCGCCTGTTGGGAGTAGGAAAATATGCTGCAACGTTGGCCTCTCCCTCCTTGACCTCGAAAGCGAAGTCACCAGCGAACTCGAACTCTTAGGCAACAACCTTCAATTTCTGCGCGACCTTCGTTTGCCTCCTCTGCTCGTCTGTCAACGAGTCCAGGGGAGAGCCTCTTCCACCACGGTGGCCTCAACGCCGGATCCCTCGACCCCACCCCGGCTTTCGGATAAGGTTGTAGCTGCTCGTCGAGCAAATGACTAATGCGGCTCTTATCTTCTGGTCAAAAATAGTAGCCCAAAAGTTGCAGCTGTGTAATGGCCTTCTTGAAGGAGCTCTGGGCTTCGTTGAGGGCAAACACGACGCTCGCATCCTAGAATGCCGAGCTCAACATAAACTATTGCACCGCCTCCCGGCGCACCAGTAGCAGTAGGCGATCGAACTCAGCTCGCGCCTCGTCCAGAGCTGCATTCTGACCTGCAGATCGACCAGAGTTCCAAGCGACTTGCCCATCTAACTGCAGCTTTTTCACCAGCCAGTCCATCTTTGTCCTCTCTTGGACAGCTACGATCACTTGCTCATCCTTCTGCTTGAGATCCTTCGTCAGCTACCCGACCTGCCTTTCCAGGTCGTCGACTCTCATCTGCGAAGACTTGAGCTGAGCCTTCAGAGTCTGTGTGTCCCCACCAGCCTCCAGCTACTCCCGATCCGCCAGGGCTATCTCTGACCTCCAATAAAAGTTATACCCCAGCTGGCCGACCTGAAAGATAATACTGTTAGATACTCAATCAACGTGGAACGATATAATAATAAGCAAAGAAGCTTTACCATGTTGGCATGATAAGCCAACGCCCGAAGAGCCGTATCCTGGCTTAGCCCGATAATCTTCCTTTGGTCAGCCCGATAATCTTCCTTTGGTCAGCCACGAACTGACCTGCTAGCAATAACTTCAGAGGGGCATCTCCCTTCGACCCTACAGTCTCCATAGAGAGTGAGTTATGCACAGACATGCTTGGTTCAGTCCCGAACTGAGGAGAAGATAACTTAAGCAAGTTGAATAACACATCATCCCCGTGAGCTCCGAAGAGCTTATCTCCGGTCGGCGGGCTCGACCCTGCTTCTTTCCCTTTACTTTTTTCGGTAGCAGCTTTCTTCAGAGCAAGTCTTGCCTGCTCCACCATCGCCCTCTTGCCCCGACCAGCTGCGGGGCTACTTTCTGCGGCCACGATTGCTCGACCTGGTGATGGCGTCGGAGAAGGGATAGGCACCGCAACCTTCTGACGGGGCGCCTCGATCGATGCGGCTGCTCGTCGAGCCACAGTACCTTGTCGGCGCTGTTGGTTTTTTTATGCCCGCGCCAAAGCCTCCGCTCTCGACCTGTTCATGATTTCCGCACAATCTGTCGAACAGCAAAACAACAGGTGTAAAAATCGACGGTAGTAATGAAAAAGCAACAAATTAAAGGAAGTACTATCTACCTAGTCGATCATTCGCAAGCAAATCTAGCGGAGCTGGTGATAACCCAGCCAACATCAAATGCCTTTCCTCGATAAAAACTTAGGCCTCCATCTGGCCAAACTCGACCAGGTCCCGAACAAAGGTGTTGGGCCAAGTCGGAGTAAGGTTACCTTGCATTTCGACATGCCCCCTCCACCAGCCCCGTGGAATATTGAAACCCCCAACCACTCGAACAAACAAGTACTGTTTTTTCCACTCTTGCCCATATGAGGAAACAGGGGCTACGAGGAACTTACGGCATGGTCGAGAAGTAAGATAATAGAAGCCCGACTCGTCGGTGCTACCTAACTTGCGAGACATGGGCAGGTAGAAGAGGTTTGAAAAGTTTCCGAAGCTAGTGGGCTGATTGAATAGATGCATCAAAACAATAAAACTACAGATAGTGGAAAAATAGTTGGGCAACAACTGGGTTATGCACACTTCAAAGCCCCTAAGCAAGTTAATCATGGTATCACTTAGGGGGAACCTAAGACCACATTTAAAAGCATCCTCGAAAACAGTTATGCAACCTGCAGGAGGACGATGCATTCGACCAGTCTCCCCGGGAGTTAGAAGCTCGTGTTCAGTTTGAACATGATATAACTGCCAAAGACGTCTCAGGTCGACAGGGTTTATGGTGGACACAATCTCACTGTAATGATTGGGTGTAAATAGTTGACCCCGCGAAGGAGGAATCTGGCTTGGCCCAGCTTTATCCCCCCTGCGGTTGCTACTCGAACTGCTAGAACTGGAATCGTCACTCGACGACCCACTGGACTCCCCATAAACATATTTAGGCCTATCAGATTGGGTGGCCTCATTATCCCCCCCTCGACTACCCTCAGAACTTGATAAACCCAACATGATGTCAAAAATCTAAAGGGCAGGAAGTAGAAATGAAGGAGCACTTACTGAATCGAAGAGCTAAAAGCACAAAATCTTAAATGCGAGAACGTTTGGATAAGCGGTCGACCAGAAGCTAATGCGGTAAAAGTAAAAATGGCTGGTTTTACTGCGGATATTTATAGAGGTGCGAACGCGGGAACCCAAGCGCCTGTAATAATGCAAGTAACTGCCACGCTGCCCCATGCGCGCCACAATGTAACCGCTCAATAAATGTGCCAAACCCTGGTCGACTTTCGAAAAACCTTGGTCGATTCTTAAAACTACCCATCAAACTACTTCCCAACGCTTCTCGTCGAATCTTCGTTTCAACCTTGGGAAGTAGGGGGACTCATGATATGGGGTGGCCCAAGTAGCCAGGCCCAAATCGAGTTGGTCCAAAGATGCAGCGCCAAGCCCAGTGGCCCATAGGCGCAATCGACCTCAATCGACTTCTTTCCCGACCCGTGCCTGTAACTTGTTTCCCAAAATAGTGTCTGGTCGACCATGTCGACCAGAGAGGTCGATACAGTACAATACTCTGCCTCCGCATTAAATGCACTGACGAGCGGCATGCCTCCGCATTAATGGCGCATACCGCCCCCTTACTGTCTGAGGCAGCAGGCGCTCTAACAATGTACTCATCTGCCTTAAAGCTTGGAAAGATGGCCACCTGGAGTGGCAGAGGGAGAGGAGTTGACCAATTGCCCTCGACGCAAGGACAAAGGCCCTCCCTACTCGTTAGGGGCATCACAGACAAATCCCTAGGTAGAGAAGGCTATAAATACCCCCATTCCAACCTTCTAAAGGTATGCTCTCATACATACAAAAAGCCCACACTATGTTGCTCTGATTATCTCGTCGGCTCGTATTAACTTGAGCGTCGGAGGGCCTAAGCCGAGG
Organism: Jacaranda mimosifolia; assembly: GCA_018894105.1. Taxonomy (NCBI): domain Eukaryota; kingdom Viridiplantae; phylum Streptophyta; class Magnoliopsida; order Lamiales; family Bignoniaceae; genus Jacaranda; species Jacaranda mimosifolia. The sequence continues at coordinate 24,244,954 of CM032131.1, read as the reverse complement.
GCTCCTCGGCTAGCCTGACGTTTGCTGGTAATTGCAGGATTCAGTCCACCTAAACAAGTATATCGACCAGAGAGGTCGAGTTTCATCCAGTCTCCTAATTTGACCAGTACACAACGAAACAAACCCTCATCAAAAACCATCTAGTTAAAAGTAATGCTATACCTTGAAGTCTTGGATCATGATATAAATTTAGTGTTGAGTAATTTGAGCACAAATTGTTCAATGAGTTGCTTATATTAGTTTTCCTTTCATTTCATTATTTCAGAAAACTATTGTTTGGTCCCCTTTTTCTTGAGAATTTGCTTCAAACACCATCTTACTTAATTATTATATTTAGTAATGAAATGGTAATTTTTCGTTTATCTAATTAACAATGTGATGTATAAAATGTAAAATTACTACAATAATCATAAATATTTAAAATGGAATATGCACAAAAAATTATTAAAATGTATTTATTAAGACATGACTTTTTATTTTATCTAAGTTTTAATGTTACAAAGATGTGCAATACATTATTATGTTTCAATTTATTTTGGCAATGCAAATAAATAATTTATTTTTTTATTTTTTTCTTCAAACCGGACCCATTCAAACTCAATCTGATTCAAACTAAATTCATAAAAGACATAATTTAACTCAATTAAATTCAATCCACTTAGATTACATTTAAACTTAGCCAATTCCAACCCACATCAATTTAAACCCGGCTACAGCTCCTAAGCCCAACCCACTGAAATTAAATACACACTCGACTTAAACCCAGCCAAAGCTCCAACCCACTTAGCTTCAATGCATACAACCCAGCCCAGTTAAGTGATCTTTTTTTTGTCCACTTAACTTCAGGTTGAATCAATTTTATACTTGCATCTATGTGAAAATTACATATTAAACATTAATCTAAATTAAAAGATGGCAAAATTTTAATCAATTATCAACATTTTACTAGCTAAAACATACTTTAACTTTATATCTAGGTTGGACTTAAGGAATAACATCACTATCACAAATAATATTTTTAAATGACTTCTTACTATCTCATTTTCTTATAAAAATAATATTTTTATTGGATTTATTGTCCGCATCATCCTTTAACTCATGACACTTATGGGGTAGCCACCTCAAGCCGATCGTAACCTTATACGGTGATTTTCGCTGCCAAATGTATAAGAAAATAAAGTTGCGCCTTTGCTAACAACTATAGTTTTTAGCCTAGTGCTAAACGCTTGATCTTAATAATTGGTATCAGTGCGAGGTCATAACTTCAAGTTCCCATGCTAAGGGAAAATTATTGGATTTATTATTCATATCACCCTTTAACTATGGGACTAATCGTCTAACTTATGACCCTTATGGGGCGCAGCTACTTAGATGGAATAGTTCTCAATAATTGAAGAAGTGCTCTCTTTGAAGCTGTGCACTATACAGAACTGATTGTAATTGGTAGAAGCCATGGAATAATTGTGATGAAAAGCATTTTATTTATTTAGTTTGACATTTTGCTAATTATTGACTAGATTCCATGTTTTGAAAATCGGATCGGACCGGTCGGTCCGGTTGAGGCATGGAAATCGGTGCCGGTCAAAACTGGTGAAAATCGGTTGAACCAGTTTTTGACCCATTCACTCCTTCTTTTTTTTTTTAAAATTTAAAAATTATTTATTTAAAAAAAAGAAAAAGTAAAAACGAAAAGAGAAATTATGAATTGAAGATGATAATTAAAGATTTTGGACATGTAGTTTTTTGAAACATGAATTTATTTTCTTGAAATTTAATAAAATGGTAGTTATATGTGAATGCTTATGTTTAATTTGTTATTTTATTTTATTTAATCTCTCTTAAATTATGTTGAATATTTAGCGTAGAAGAATTTATTTTTACTTGGAGTTGAAGCACGAAACAAATGATTACTTATATTAATATGAAATATTATTTTTTATTTATTTATAGTTGACTAATTGTGAAATATTATTATTTTCTAAAATCATACTTAAAAATAAGTTGAAATTTTTTCAAATAATATTTTTTCTATATCAATTGGAAGTTTTATTTTTTGCTAATATTAAAATATTATATATTTTTATAAAATTAAATATAATTATTACGTTATTATGATGTCATACCGATCGAATTGATGGTCCAACCGGTTGAACCAATAATCAATAAGGTCACCGATTCTTTATCCGGTCCGATTTTGATAACATTGACTAGGTTCTTTCAATACCATGTATACATGTATTAATTTAATGTTGTTAATTCATTCTCCTCAATCCTAAGAATCTTTTACTACTACTACAATAGAATAGAGGACTTTTAAGGGTGTTTTCCTTCCCCTTTTCTATTTTTTTTTTTTTTTTTTGTGTAAGTTTGAAATTGCCTCCCATACAGATGGTACCATTTAGGTACCCCCATAAACAGTTGCAGTCCAAAATATATGGAGGTCATTTTAAGGTTATATAAAGCAATATTAGAGACAATTACTTATATGTTACCATCATTTTTGATCTATTTTTATATGTGCCTTCAATATGTATGCCTACAATAATGATAATATTTTATAAGGACAACTAATAAATTGCCTCCTAAATTATTATTGATGATTATTTTAAAATGTATCTTTATTTATTTATTTATTTGAGATACCTAATTTTATTGTAGTGTCTGATAATCATTGTTCTGTGCTTATTACATCAACATCAACATTCTAGGTTTTAGGAGCTATATTAGCTGAAAAAACTTCCATTGTTATGTCTAAATTGGGCCTTGTGCTCTATATTTGCACAACTAGATAAATAATTAGAGATCTCGTATCCTATTAAATAAATAGACTGTAAACGGAATAGAAGATATCAAAATAATAATCACAAAATCAAATTACATAATACTTATCAACAATTAAATTTATTCGCGAACAGTATAACTCTTGGATTATTTGTCAAATCCTCTCAATCGGGTCTCACAATTCAAACTAGCCCTAATAGGGGCACGTGACTTCGAGAAGTCAAAATAGCTTATTTTTACCAATAAACTAAGGGAGTGTTTGGTTATATTTATCCAAAATAATATTATTTTTAGAAAATATAACTAAATATATCCTCATTTTTCTTCAAAAAACACATTTTTTAATATATACATACATATATTATATATATACATCATATATATTTTATTATTATTTTAATTAAAAAAATCACTCAATTCCATTTTTACCCCAAAAATCCAACAAAAAAAATATTAATTTGACTGCTATAATAAAAAATGTCTCCCTTAAAATATAAATAAGCATACCAAAAAATAACTTTCATATTTTCCAATAATTCATTCTCTCAAAACACATAATAAACATATAATAAAATCACACAAAAAATAAAACAATCCCTAACTTTTTTCTAAAATGATTAGTCACTGTACGAAATATAAAAATCCCTGAAAATATGAAATATCTTATTTAAATCAAAATTGTTGTTAAGATGCACAACTAACAAATTCAACACCCAAAAATACTAATCCACAAACTTATTTTTATTGAGCAAATTCTTTGCACTTGATAAAGATTTTCCTAGAGGAATGATCACGACTTTGAACTTGCATCTTACATTAGATAAATGAAGAAAAGTTAGCCCTCTAATTTTGGATAAGTTGGTTTAATCCTCAAATAAACAACCACCACACAATTTGCGTAGCTTTTATTCCAATTGCAAAATTAAGAAAATATTGTCGGTAAAACGAAATCTACCTTCAATAATATGGCCTTGTCCTTTCAAAAAACTAATTAGTGACAATTTAATGTAATTGAATTATAAAATAGCATATAGTTATCCTCAATAGTTGATCAATACGTGCACTCGAAAGCAATGCAATTGTTTAATTTGTTGAATTTCCTCTCGTAAAACGCCACCAATGTCACCAGTTTTTTATTTGCGCACGTTATAAAATCATTAATTATGAACTCAAATTTAATTATATGAGTGATAATATGCTTAAGAGGGGGTGAATTAGACTAAGGAGATTTTAATGCAACGAAAGTTTATCACTAAAAATACTTTTTGGCCTTTTAAAACTGTTTAAGTCTTTTGTAGAAAAATAATTTTAGTTACTAACTGAAATTTGTAAGTACCAGTTAGACCAGTAAAAAGAAAAACAGTAAAAACAGAAGTAAATAACGACTGATATTTATAGAGGTTCGGCAAGCCTACATCCTCTACCTAAACTTTCATTTTAGAATTTTAAACCTGTCAAATTAATTAGTGTATAAGAATGTCTTTACAGATAATAACAGTAATTTGATAGTAATAAACAATAAGGGATCAAAAACACCCTAGTAGGTTGAAAACCCGCTCTTCACAAAGAGTTACATCGAAATCCTAGATGGGATAAGGCAGATATCTGAGCACTGTGAAACCAACTGCTTGTGAACAGTTCGGGGGAACTTCTACTAGATTCACTTGCACAACCTTTGTGAACTGATGCACGAGTTGCTGCCACTCTGTACGGCAAGCTCTAGTCTCTTCTTCCAGACCGAAACAAAGAACACTGCAGAAGATTCCAAACAGTACTGCCCTATTGGTTTCTACACCTAGAGGTTCTTAGAGCAACCAAACATAGATTTGTTCTCTTCACGGGGTCCATTGAGAGCAAGCACAACTCTCGTCCCTCTTCACCATTAGATCTTTCGAGATACAAATCATTGTCCGTCGAAGGCAAGTTCCACTTGTCCTTCTTCACCATAAGGTCCCTCGAAAACACACGTAGAGCAAGGAATTATCAACAATTAAGAACAAAACGTGAATGACAGTATCACACAACTCCTCAAGACACTTCACAAAGTTCTTTCCCGACTTAGTGATTCACTCTGTTTTTGCTGCATAATTTTCTTTTATGTGCAGTCCAACAGCTATGAGTTCTCACTAAGGCAAAAATCCATTGGAACTAAATAAGGAAACAAGTTAACTTTGATAATTATGTATTTGTTCCTAAAACAATGGATGATTTAATAAAAACAGCATGAAATGATTTCTTTCCTAAGTTGCAAAGATGCAAATCAAACTAGAATCTGCAGGAAAAATTCCAGCGCATGACAGATTCCAGCAGACAACATATAAACAGATTCCACGAGATAATATACATATTTTTTAGTGCATAATTCAAGGAGTAATTTTGTCATGATCAGGACAATGTAAATCATCAAAAGGGTTAACAATCTCTCCCTTTTTGATGATGAAAAAATTTGAGTAGAGTGGAAAGATATCACTTGAACTCCACCTGTCTATGTGCCTAATTATGTCAACTTGTGCTCTTCCTATTTGGAGAAATTTTTGCATCTCCTATCCATATACTTAAGAAACTAGGCAAACAACAAATACCAGAAGGTACAATATATTGGGGTCTTATTAATCGCAAACCCAAATATCAAAAGGTTCATGAATAGCATGCCTAATTATTAAATAAGTGATCATCCAGAGTAAAGAGTTATTAGAGGCCCATAAAAGCATAAATTAGTTCCATCAAATAAAGTGACAGAAGTAAACAAATAAAGAATTTCTAGCAGACAAAAATAGTTCAGACTTTAATTTTTTAATGGTCTCTCTTTCCCCCCTTTCATCATTTAAGAGAGAGAGAGAGAGAGAGAGAGAGAGAGAGAGAGAGAGAACTTATGAAGCATTCAAATAGGCCCTAACTTTCTCTTTCAGGTGAATGACACTGGCACGGGTATGACTGGATTTGCTTAAAAGACACTCCAACTTGTAGTCCATGGAATCAACACGTGTTTCCAGGCTGCCAACAAGGGTTTCCACTATTTTGCTAAGATCATCAATTTTTGCTTCCAATGCCCACTTTGCTAGTTTTTCCTTGAGCTTTTCGTGGTGTTTTAATGGGAGTGGGATGAACAGGGCTGGATTGTTTAGACTTTGAGCTAATGGAAACTAGAATTTTTTATTTCCAAGGGCGAAGCTTAATGCTACTAGGAGTTCTACCAACCTCCTTAAACCATCCATCATCATCATCAATATATTGAATTCTCATTTTCCCGAGGCTAGCAAGATCTATGACTTTATGGTCATGCTCCCCCTCAATCCAGGCTTCCAGTAGGAAAATTCCCTCATGTTTAAAGATGTGAGTAAGGATCATGGAGTAGGGAAGATTTTTGGCTTGATGGGAGAAGAAATAGATCATATAATTCAAAATTATGAACCCAATGTTGACTGGTTCTTGCCTAACAGCCTTAGTCATCACATAAAGACTCATCCAATTTAAGTCAGTGGAGTGACCACCACTAGTTGCTGGGGAGTAAAAAACAGTACAACTGAGCATTTTGTGAAGCAGAATATGTTCAATCTTTAGTTTGTTCAAAGCAATCCCACCAGATAAAGCAAATTGCTTACCACCCCAAAATATTTTTGTGGTTTCATCATGGGAGATATCGACATCAGACAAGTCTCCAAAATTGAAAATTTTAGTGCCATCATCAGGAAGATCAAGTATAAAGTTCAATTTTGATGGAGACAGCACAATTCTTTTTTCCAAACACATAAGACTCAATGGAAACATCATTCTCAGATTCAATAAAGGTAAAGTTTGAGTAAAATAGTTTCACTATATAGGGATAAGATCTTTCATCTAGTTTCATAAAACTATCCCATTTTAGTTTGCACACAGTATCAATGGCATGAGATTTTGGCAAGGAATAAAAAAAGAGCTGATCTACCCTTATTTAAATTTTAGTCAGAAACTTTTTGAAGAAAATAATTTTTAGCTTCAACAAAGTGGAATTTGAGAGAAGAAGGCACCTTACCAAATTTTCGGTCAACGATTTCCTCAGGGTTAACAGGAACATGAGATTTAGGGCTTAATAACTCCTCATTTGAACCGCTTGGTTTTTCAGGAGGACCCATTGGGGTGTCCTTAATACAGGTTCCTCAGACCCCATGAACTAAGGTTTATTAGAAGAAGATGATTTTTCATCATTAGAGCTTAAGTCATTATACCATTTGAGCAAAAAAAGAGCTTCGGATGTTTCGAGAAGAGTGGGTTTAGAGGAGGAAGAGGGAAGTTTCTTTCTCTTCGAAGTTGAAGGACCTACTGACTGAGTATTTCCTCTCTTCGGCATTTTTCAAGAAAAAATTGAAGCTTGAAGATGAAAGAAAAGCAATTCTTTGCTGCAGAGGTTTTGTGAAGAAGATGAGGATGCAACTAAAAGATTTTGACATGTGAGAGAAGATAATAAATTATTTAGAAATAAAGAAAACTTGAAAAATGTAATTTTGGAAACTCAATTAGTTATAGATCATAATGATAAAAAATTCTGGCAAACAAAATAGGTAATGGGGGATGAAAGATTGAGCACATTAACATGCGATTTTCAAGAAGAAATAATTGCCAAGTTTAAATAAGTTAACAAATCCCGCTAATATCAGATTTTGGTTTAATTCCTAATTTCTCTCTTATGCACAAAATTTCTTTTCTTCCAAAGCTTTGGTAAAGATATCTACAAGCTGATTCTCAGTGGAAATAAAATCAATTGATAACCTTTATTCAAATGATCATGCAAAAAATGATGTTTGATCTCAATATGTTTTGTGCGTGAGTGCAGAACTGGATTTTTAGAAATGCTAATGGCACTGGAACCATCACATAAAATGGGCAAGAAAGGCGCATTAATACCAAAATCATGTAATATACATTTCATCCATAATACTTGGGTGCAGCAATTGCCCATGGCCATGTATTCTACCTCGACTATGGATAATGCAACTACACTTTGCTTTTTATTACACCACGAAACCAGGCAATTTTTCAGCAATTAACAACCACCATTGGTATTTTTCCTATCTTTCTTGCAACCAGCATAATCCACATTAGAATAGCTTATGAAATTAAAAGATTTAGAATGTGAATACCATAAGCCATAGCTGGATGTTCCCTTACGATATCTCAATATTTTTTTCACTGCATTTAAATGGGATTCCTTTGGATCGGACTGGAATATAGCACATAAGCATCTTCAGAACATAATATCTGGACGACTAGCAGTTAAATAGAGTAAACTACCAATCATACCTTTGTAGACCTTTTTGTTTACATTCTTACCATCTTCATCAAGTTTCAGTCTGGTATTTATACTCATGGGAGTGGTTGCAGGGTTGCATTCACTCATTCCAAACTTCATTAGAAGCTCTTTTGTATACTTTTCTTGTGAGATAAATGTCTCTTTTTGAGTTTACTTCACTTGAAGTCCCAAGAAGAAACTGAGCTCTCCCATTAAGCTCATTTCAAATTCCTATTTCATTTTCTCAGCAACCTCTTGACAAAGTATATCATTAGTAGCACGAAAAATAATATCATCGACATAAATTTGAACAATGAGAGAACCATTTTCTTGGTGCTTAGTGAACGATGTGGTATCTAAGATCCAATAGAAAAACTATTATTATTAGAGGGTTACTCAAACGATCATACCAAGCCCTAGGGGCTTGTTTTAATCCATATAAAACCTTTGTTAGTTTAAAACCATGATGAGAAAACTTTAATTTTCGAAATCGGGTGGTTGCTCTACATAAACTTCTTTTATGAATTTGTTTAGAAAAGCACTTTTTACGTCCATTTGATAGGGTATAAACTCTTTATGAGATACAAAGACAAGAAGCATTCTTATTAATTCTAACCTTACAATTGGAGCAAACGTTTCATCGTAGTCAATGCCTTTTTGTTGACTATAGCCTTTTGCTGCCAGTCTGGCTTTGTTCCTGGTAACTTTACCAGTTTCACCAAGTTTATTTCTGAGCACTCACTTGGTACCAATGATTGAATGGTCTGATGGTTGTTCTACTAGGTTCCAAACTTTATTTTTTTGGGGAGTCATAGGAGCAGAAAAATCATGAATATAACCATGTTCTTCACAAAACATAGTAAAGTTTATTTTATCAAACTCAGTTCCATGGTCACTTCAAATTTTCTTAATGAAATAACCCTTTTTCATTTTGAAGCATTTTAGTAAGTGGAATGGAAGCATTTCGAGCATCATTTTTATGAGTAAGAAATAAAACCCACGTAATAAGAGTATAATCATTTACTATGACAAACACATATCTTTTAACTCCAAGGGAGGCGATTTTCATAGGTCTGAATAGGTCAATGTGCAGTCTAGTGACTTGGAAGTTGTGACCTCATTCTTTAGTTTGAAAGATGTTCGGATTTGCTTCCTCTTTTGGCACGCATCACACATCTTGTCCTTGAAAAAGTTTAACTTGGGTACCCCTTTGACAAGATCTTTCTTTATGAGATGAGATGTAAGTTCCATGTTTACGTGGTTCATTCTTCTATGCCATTTCCAGCATTCTTCATATGAAACAACTAAACACTTCATATTTTGATAGGTTAAATCATCAAGAGGTATACAATAAACACTTTCATCCCTAGTAGCAATAAAAATCAATTTCTCATTTTGCTTAATAACACAATGAGAAGGATGGAACTTAACCTCATAACCTTCATTGTGCAGTTCACTAATACTAAGCAAGTTATGCTTAAGGCCTTCAACAAGTCATACGTTATCAATGGAAGTACCAGTCTGCTTATCAATAGTACCTTTACCTATTATGCATCATTTTGTGCTGTGTACATAGAGAACATTTCCTACAGAACAATCATTAAGCTTAAGAAACATAGACGCATCCCCTGTCACATGCCTGGAACGTCCACTATCCAAGTACCACTTTTGTTTTTGGGAATGGTCCTTGGCATGTACTTATAAGAAATTAGTTTGTTTTAGGTCCCCAAACTATTTGGGTCCTTCATGGTTAGTGGCAAATTATTTCTTTACTCGAACAAACTTGATACCAGTACGTTTCTCAATTAGATATTTATAATTGACATGACTAGATCTACCATAAGTAAAGCAGGTTTTTTGAATTGGTTTGAAATTCATTTTGGAAGTTATTGAAATCGATTTGGTTTTTCTTTGATTCGTGCGGTTTCTGAAATTCCGACCCTTCTTAACATTATGTTTAGGTGGAACATGCATATGTGTGTGTTTGACACTTGTGGAACATTCACCTAAATCATCCTCAACATGCAAGCATTCTTCAACAATCATTTTCCCTTTGATTTCACAGCTTATATTTTCAGTTTCCTTCTTCAAGAAATTATTCTCTTTAGTGAGCCAATCATTCATTTTCTTTTTGCATTTAGCATCAAGGGTCTCTTTGTTTTTAACCATTTGCATTTCAAATTTATCTTTATGAGCCCTATCTAATTTTTCCTACAAATAGTCCACTTTTTCTTGCAAAGCATTATTTTTATCAACAAGCATTTTGATAAGAATTTCATAAAGCTTAAGCAATTTTTGCACATCCTCATCAATGTCAATTTCATCAATCATAATCAGAAAAATGAAGAGGTATTTACTTGATTTACCATGAAGCAATTCTCTTCATTGTCAAATTATTCACCATCAGATTCATCCCATGTGGTTACCATCGCCTTAGCTTTGGCTTGTTTTGCATATTTCTTCAATCTGAAATAATTTGGTTTTTTGTGTCTAAATTCATTACATTTATAACAGTGAGGTGGCTTGGTATTTGGAGTTTCTAGACTGGTTCTTTTCGATTTTGACCTATTGTTCCAGTATTTTCTTTTAAGGTTCGTTAGTTGCTTTAATCTTCGGAAAATTAGAACAATTTCATCCTCGACCTAGTCCTCATCAAGATCTTCTTGAAGTTCTGAGTCAGAATCATGACTGGTATTAAAAGTAATATTCTTTTTTACCTTTATTTAGCAGCATCATCGCATGGGATGTGAGAGATCCAATTAGTTCACCCATGGTCATTCTGCTGAGATCACAAGCTTCCTAAATAGCAATAACTTTTAGCGTTCATTCCTTTGGAAACGGTCTAAGAATCTTTCGGACTTGTTCATCCTCATTTATAGTTCTATCGAGTGCGAGCATGGAATTTGTAATTTTCACGAAGTGCGCATACATCTAGCTTATGGTCTCATCAAGTTTTATCTAGAACATTTCATACTTGTAAATGAGAAGAGCAATCCTCTCTTATCGACCCTGACTAGTACCTTCGTAGGTCACTTGCAACATTTTCTACATTTGCTTTGATGTAGCATATGTACTGAATCGATTTTACTCTTCTTTAGTGAAAGCATATGACAGAATATTTTTGGCCTTCGTATTCATTAACATGGCCTTTTATCATCATTGGTAAACTCACGTCTCTCCTTTGGAACCATCTGTCCGTCAATTAATTTCATTGGAACCATCAGCCCTTGATTGACCACGTCCCATAAATCAAAATCTAAGGCAATTATGTATTCTTGCATCTGATTTTTCCATGTAGCATCGTTGGACCAGCAAACAGTAGAAGTCGGTTGTGCGATTGCCCTTCTACAAAGACATCAAGAGTATTAATGGCCATAGGATCTTTTACTCTGGTAGCTACACCACAATATAAAGAACAAATGCTCCGATGCCAATTGTGAGTGATAATAAGCCTAAGAGGGGGGTGAATTAAGCTAAAGAGATTTTAACGCAGCGGAAGCTTATTACTCAAAATACTTTTTGGCCTTTCAAAATTATTTAAATCTTTTGTAGAAAAACAGTTTTAGTTACTAACTGGAATGTGTAAGTATCAATTAAGATACTAGTCAGATCAGTGAAAAAAAAAGTAGTAAAAACAGAAGTAAATAGATACTGATATCTATAGAAGTTCAGCAAGCCTAAATCCCCTACCTAAGCTTTCACTTAGGATTTTAAACATGTCAAATTAATTAGTGCATAAGAATGTCTTTATAGAAAATAACAGTAATTTGACAGTAATAAACAATAAGGGATCAGAAACACCCTAGCAGGGTGAAAAACCAACTCTTCGCAAAGAGCTACACCAGAATCCTATAGGGGATAAGACAGATTTCAGAGTACTATGAAATCAGTTGTTTGTGAATAAGTCCAGGGGAACTTCTGCTAGATTCACTTGCAGAACCTCTGTGACTAATGCACGAGTTACTGCCACTCCGTACGACAAGCTCTAGTCTTTTCTTCCAAACCGAAATCAAGAACACTGTAGAAGATTCCATATAGTATCACCCTACTGGTTTCTTCACCTAGAGGTCCTTAAAGCAACCAAGTGCTGATTTATTTTCTTCACGGGATCCATCAAGAGAAGATGTGACTCTCGTCCCTCTTCACCAATAGGTCCTTCGAAACATAAACCATTGTCTGTTGAAGGCAAGTTCCACTTGTCCTCCTTCACCACAAGGTCCCTCAAAAACACACATAGAGCAAAGAATTAGCAACAATTGAGCACAAAACGTGTATGAAAGTATCACACAACTTCTTAAGATACTTAAAAAAGTTCTCTCTTGACTTAGTGATTCACTCTTTTTTGGCTAAATAATTTTTTCTTTTATGTGCTTATGTCCAATGCTATGAATTCTCACTAAGGCAAGAATCCATTGGAACTAAATAAGGAAACATGTTAACTTTGGTAATTATGTATTTATTCCTAAAACAACAGATGATTTAATAAAAGCAACATGGCATGATTTCTTTCCTAAGTTGCAAAGAAGCAAATCAAACTAGAATCTGCATGAGATTTTTTATTTATGGAAAGTAAATTCCAGCGCATAATAGATTTCAACGGACAGTATATAAATAGATTCCAATAGATAATATGCATGCTTTTTAGCGCATAATTCAAGGTGTAATTTTGTCATGATCAAAACAATGTAAATCATCAAAAAGGTTAACAAATTACATCCTAGTTAACCATGACCTATGTTCATTAAATTTCTTGCAATGTTATGACGTTATATTGAAATTAAAGATCTTATTTAGGAACTTTTTTTTTTCATTTTCATTTATCAATATGATTTAGTGATTTTATAAATGAAACTATTGTATGATCAACGGCCTTTTTGGAGGCTCAACTTATCATACTAAGTCAAATTTGATCAAATTCAACCTATATCATGATAAGTTACTTGACCCATCAAGTTGGATATTTTGTATGGCTAGATTAAACTAATAATCCCCCCTTTAGCTGGCCAAATGACACTATGTTCTGAATGGCTTAACCCAAAAAAATATGGTTTAATTAATGTTAATTACTCTCTTAATTATTTCTCAACTTATTCCAAACTTTTAGTGCCTATTTGGTTTCATTTCCAATCTCCATTTTCACATTTTCTAATAACCTTTATATCTTCTCTCTTTATTCCATTATTTCTATCTCTCTCCACATACAACCTACTAATCCCAATATAATTATTATTTTTCTAACAATCTATTCAAATACAAACTCATTTTCACTAACTACTTTTCGATGGAAATCAAAATTGCAAATGAAAATAAAACAAAACAGGCGCTTGCCCTTATACTTTAGAGTTTAAACTTTGTACTTAGATTTTACTTAATACTTTCAACATTATACTCGTGTGCATTGGATGGTCTTTATTGGGACAACCTTAATGATTTTATGCTTTCTTTGTAGATATAGAATCTATATAAATCCAAAAGATCGATTATTTCTCTTTGATCAAGATCACCTAGCGAATCAACACAATGACCTAGCTTTGATCAAGTTTGAATAATAACAAGTAGACTAGGCAAGCACAAAATATATGGAGTTGATTACACATACACTCCCTAAATTAATGTATAAATCTAATGTATTTACAATTAAAGAAAGAGAAAAATGTGGTGTAGTGTTATATATATATATGATTATATAGTCGTTGAAAGAAAAACAAAACTTTCAAAGAAGTAACTAGTTGTGTAAGTTTTTTTCATCATCTGTGTACACGGGTACTTACTAACAACCGTTATTGTATTTGTTAATGAAAATAGCTTGCCCAAGTATTACTTCTTTTTTTTTTTTGACGATTTGCTCAAGTATTACTTATAATGCCTTAGAGTTGAAATATAAAAAAGAGACATTCTCAAAGACGTACTGTGGGAAAAATAAAAAAAATGACTGCAATAATTTTTTAAGATGGAAATAAATCTTGAAAAGTTACACTATTGTTGCCTGAACACCATTTCTCTAATAAATACATGCTATATATATATATATATATATACGAGTACATATGCCTACCATAACATGACGAAAATCAAAGATAAATAAATTAAGGAAACTGAAGATACTAAAGTTCACCTGGTGCATAAATTATCAAAACAAAACCTAAAGATACTAGCAATGTTATTTAATTTGCTTTTTCTTTTTCTTAAAGTGAATATATTCGGCTTTTACTAAGTATATCATTTTGACATTGAAATGACTATTATCTTCTTAATTTCCTTTCCTTTTTTCTGGATTAATAAATTTTATGTTTTTAAAATTTTAAGTTCATGCATAATTAAAGGCACTTAATTAGTCTCATACTTGGTCATTCTAAGGAACGAAAATGATTCAGACTTTTTGACCGGCGGAATCATTACATGGGGATAAGGTTTCAACGGAATTTTAGAGACGGACATTTTGGAAAGTAAAGTCAGATTTAAATATGGAAATAAATTCCATTTAAATTTCATAAAATTATCACAATACTGTGACAGATATAGAGATGGATCTAAAAATCTGCTATATTAAAAAAAAAAAAAAAAAAAAAAAAACATGGAGGCAAATGTGAAGTGTGGTACAGAGATGGATTTAGAAATGGAAGTATTTTCCATCGTTAAATTATCATTTAAATGTATGGATTTAAGACAGAAGAATCCATCTCTATATGCAATTTTAGGGATAAAATTATTATTTTTAGGAATTCGTTGACCTCAGACAGATTTGATGTGTCCGTCCACCCACCCCCCCAACCATCATGTCTCTCATTTGGTCTTGCCCCAAATGTTGCCCTAGCATTTCCTTCCTTCAAGCTGAAATTCAACTCATTCGTCACCACAGCTCTTCTTCAAGTTTGAAGCTTCACTTTATTTTTCACCGCCGAAGGCCAATTTTTAGCTCTTCTTCATCACCGACCACTGATTTTCAGCTCTTCTCCATCACCACTATCAATTTGTAGCTCTTGCTCACGGTCAAAGGTAAGCTCATCTTCACCACTGGCCATTGTTTCCACTTCGCCTACCAATGATAGTCAACCACTGATTTATTTTTAGTTTTCTTCACATTATATGCTTATTTATAGTCAGCTACCATCGAACAATGTAAATATGGCTCATTACTTGTAGAGATTTATCTAATTGTGTTACATTTTCAACCAAACAAGTATTGGAAAGCTTAGTTAGATTGCATTTTTGTTGTGGTAGGTGTATATTATTTCTATGTCTGATTTTCTAATTTTCTTTTTATTTCAATTTCTAACTTTGTGTTCAATTTGCTGCATTTGCATTTCAAATGTAGCTTTTGAAGTTTCATGAGTAAAACTTTACAATTAAGAAACGTTAATTTGTAATTCTTGTAGTTAATATGTAATCCTGCATACCCCTATACGTACATATGCACACTGATATTGATGGAATCAATTCTTTTGTGGTATACATTGTTTTCGTTTAATGTTTACCTATTTTGTTTGTTGAGTAGAAAATGCAAAGGTTGTGGACATAAGGCATTAAATCTGCCACTTCTAGAGTAGGTTTCCATTCTCTCTTTGCTCATCTTGATAGCCCGTCTAGTTTTGCTAAAGGTTATTACCAGAATATGAATTTGTTTGATGCAGTCTCTCTTTGTTTTGTGCAATCTTCATTCTTCTCTTTTTTGTATTTGGCAAAATAGTCGCCACTATCAAATCAAAGCCTATTATAATACGGTTTTGTGTTGCACATGTATTGTTATATTTATCAACTATTAACCATTATTCTTAAGTTAATATGCAATCTTGTGTAAGCCACAAGTTTGTACTAGATCTCTTCCAAATTAACCTTGAGATTTCTACATGCAGGAGTCTTAAGGGGAACCAATTTCTAGATCAATTCCTTCAAATATTGGACTCTTGGTCAATTTACAAAAAATTAAAACTATTTTGGCATTTCCAAGCTGACCTCTTTAACTGATTTTTGAGTAATACACCTTTTCATTTCTTCTGATAGGCAGTTTGTATGCCTCACCCTTTCCCGCAAGAAGAAAAAATTGAACAGTTAATTATAAACCGACATCTCTATTCTACCTTAGGTTGTTATTTTTACTTCTACAATTTATAATTTGCTTTTGTAGTTCGAATCTTCTTTTTATATACTAGTTGATCTAAGTCAGTGCTCCAGCTATTAGGCTTGTGCTGGGGATAAATTTTTGACATATATTATTGATTGGTCATTGTAAATACCGCCAATCTGAATGTCCAAGTCTCATGTGTAAATAAACTCTGTTTGTCTCTGGACATACCAGTTGATGGATCTAAGGTGTTGATACTTACCTGTATATATTGATTTTACTGCTATTTTGTGACTATCCTACTTTGGAATGGTAAACATGTCTGATCCACTGGTCTAATTTCCCCTCTCTTGAAAGCCCATTGTTCTATTCTTTCTACAAGCTGAACTTTCGCTCTTTTGAAAGGCGATGTTATATTTTTTCTATGATATTGTGTTTATTTGCTAACTTTTTGCCCTTTTGGTATCAATAAAAAATACTGAAAAATAAATCTTCCTAACCTTCTACTGTGTTTTCTGCAAAATTACAATATTGTACTAGAACTTTCCCTTCTATGTTGAAGTATGGTTCCTATTATTCCTCTTCTTTCCCATAGGCAGCACTAAGTAAAAACCTTGAAATGGCAGCTCCAAATTTTACCTTTGGTATGTATGGCCCTTATTGAGAGTTACCATATTGGCATACAAATCTTATTCGGTATAATTTAGATGGGAAGCATATTGAGAAAAATGTGTTTGATAATATATTTAACACTAGCATGGATGTTAAGGTTCAAACAAAGGATAATGCCAAAGCTCGAAAAGATTTAGAGTTGTACTGTAGTCGTGTTGAGATGCAATTATTTGAAAGTGCAAATGGGAAAATGTACAAGCCCAAAGCATCTTACACTTCGAGTATGGCACAGAAAAAAAAAGTGTGTTCTTGGGCAAAATCGTTGAAGTTACCAGATGGATACTCCTCGAACATAGCTTGTTGTGTAAATGAAGATGAGTGAAAGTTCAATGGGATGAAAACTCATGATTGTTATGTATTCATGCAAAAGCTACTCCCAGTTGCATTTCGTGATTTATTTCCAAAATCAATACGGGAAGCACTAACAGAGTTGAGCAGTTTTTTAGGGACATATGTGCTACCGTGTTGCATGTAGAACATCTGCAACACCTTGAGAAAAACATTGTTGAGATATTGTGCAAACTTGAGAAGATCTTTTCTCCAGGATTCTTTGATTTTTAAGGAGCATTTGCCAATTCACCTTGCATACAAAGCAAAAGTTGGTGGGCATGTACAATATTAATGGATGTATCCATTCGAAAGGTATTCTTCCACGTAACTCATTCCTTTCATACTACAAAACTTTTAATTATCTCTATTTATCGATAAAATTTTAACAAAATGTAGGTTTTTGTATCACTTGAAGAAAAAAGTTGGAAATCGAGCTCGAGTAGAGGCTTCAATTGTTGAGGCATATATGATTGAAAAGGTTTCAACACTTTGCTCCTCATATTTTGAGCCATATGTACCATCTCAATTAAATAAGGTCCCATGAAATGGTGATGGAGAAATGGTAGATTCTTGTGGGAGTTTATCTATTTCTATACATTATGGACGACCACTTGGTTCTCGAGTTGCAGTTAGGTATCTTGATGATGATGAGATGAAAGCTACACATAGATATGTCTTAATGAATTATGGCAAGATCAATCCATTTCTGCAGTGAGTTTTTTAACTCATATATTATCATCTTTTATATTTGAATAGACTTCTAGGAATTATGGGTGCTAATCTTAAGTTTTGTAGGAAATTTTATGAAGAAATAAAGAAGCAACTTCCAAGGATAATGGATATGGAACTTGATATATTGCGTGATAGAGACTTTTCTCAGTTGCTACTTGCTTATGTAAGTAATGGGTATTAATAATTACCTAAACATAATCCATTGAATGCTATGAGTTTTAACATACAATGCTTTTTTCTCAATAGGTTCGAGATACTCAAAATGAAGTTGGTGATATCGTGAGGAAGTTAGCTCATGGGCCAAGTCGAGGAGTTTCCTGCTATAAGGGATATTTTGTAAATGGATTCAAGTTCCACACTTTGGAATATGGGTGTTCTAAAGCAACAACAAACTATGGTGTATACTTGTTACGGAATACCTATAATGAATATGAAGTGGACTACTATGGGTTGCTGGAAGAAATTATAGAGTCAGAATATTTTGGATTAAGGGGTGGAATGTGTTGTTTAAGTGCCATTGGTATGATAATTCTGAGAAATTAATCATAAATTAAAACTGAACACAAATGATCCATTTATATTGGCTTCACAAGCCCAACAGGCATATTTTACAACTTTCTCGAGCTTGAAAAGGGAGAGGCATGATTGGTGGGAAGTATGCAAAGTAAAAACTACCGGGAAATTTGATATTCCATTAGTTGAAGGACAAGATGAGAATATTCAACCAACACCTAAGGTTGCTTTTCAAGAAGCAACATTTGCTTCGCAATTTGTCTTTATGGCAACTACTATGGATGAGGTTAACATTATTCTAGATGATATGGCAGAAGAAATAGATCCAAATGAGTTTGAGGAGCTTCAACATGCTATGGACTTCAATCAAGTTGTGGTAGTGGATAAAGAGCATGAGGAAGAAGAATTTGAAGATTTTGAACTAGAGGAAGATGAGCATGAAGAAGTAGACTATGAATCTGATGATACTAATGATGACATGGATATTGATGATTAAATAGTTACTATGTAGAAGCTTAAGAATTTTAATGATTTGTAATCTGAAAACTATGATTTGGACATGCTTTGTACTTTTATTTACTAAAATTGCATTTTACATAAATTAATTTCATGTAAAATTTCTTGCCTCATTATATGTAAATTTGTTCTATCACTAAGTTTTTATTTGTAATAATAGTTCTCTTATCATAAGTACTTTAATTGATGATTATATTTCTTTAATACAAGATGGCTACTAGAGGGCGTGGGCTAGGGCGAGGACATGGACGACGGAGGGGACGTGGCTGAGGATCATATTTGCACGTTCGGGATGAGAGTGAAGAGTCACTGAATGTTCATTCTTCATAGGCCGAGGAGATACTGAATTTAGAGGTTAATCATATTGATGTGATACATGGACAAAGTACTTCATCACATAATTTCACAAGGGGATTCAACCATGATGTGCAGGTATTGTATTTTTTTAGAAAACCAAAGTTTATTTGGGAGCAAGAAGAAAGTGAAGAGTTCTACTCGGGTTTATTGAAAATTATAAGAGATATGGTTTTACAAGAAAATTTTGAATTTTTACTTGCTTGAGGTGCTTCTTATTACTAGCTTATTGTTATAGGTTGATGAGACAATGCCTTTAGGGTCAGAGAATGATACAATTGCTAGAGCTCCAAGTGAAGATACTACTTCACAAAGTCGAAGAAGGGGTCCTAACTAAGGGGCACAGATTCCAAATCATCCTGCCAAAAGGACAAAAGTGATTGGCTCATGCTTTCATCCCCCGCTCGTTGGCAATCACTGACATCAGTAGCGGCTTTCTCTTTTTCTTGGATATCATCCTTCTCTCTTGTTCGCTATAGATCGGAAAGAGTGTTATGTGATTAACAATAGTTTTTTTTTTTTTTTTGGTTAAGTCAAAGTTTAGTAATGTTTTTGAAATGGAAAATGGTTCTTTACACTATGTTAATTTATCGTGCTTAAATAGCCTCCTAGAGAATCTATATATTTTGATATGAAAAAGTATTGATGATGATCTAATTAAGAAACAGAAAATATCTGGTCACTTAATTAATATATACTTGAATATACTGTTACAAATATATGTGATATATTGGAGTGGTTGGGAATTATGATTTGAAGAATCTGTCTATAGAACTATATACACTTTGGTTGTCATGAAAGATAGGATTAAATCCTTCTATAGAACTATATGCGTACATGAACTTGATCAGTAGTAGCAATATCAAAGTCTCAATCTGTCTAGCATTGTCTTCATCCAATATTGTGTTGATTCTCTAGCTTGGGGAGATGATGCAAGTCAAGAAATTGTGTTGTTCTTTGCTTCTTGGCTATTGACATAAAGTATTATATAATATGATCATTAGAAACTGAAGAAATATATTTATATGATATTGGTTCATTTTATATTTTTCAATCGTAGGAAAAATCTAAATTTGCTAAAAAAAAATTAATTGTCAAATAATTTTTATTAAGATGTGAATTTTGGAGGGAATTCATGCATAAAAACATTAATATTTAAATTTATTTTTTGTTTCTTCTTCTTCGTGATATTCATTTTAAATTAACACAAATTATGGTTTGGTTTTGTTTTGTCAAGATTTATTAAGAGTGATATTATTCGAAATCTTATAAACGATATTAAGGGTAGTTTTAGAGAGGCATGGCCAAGATGGCAACAAGTGTCAAAAGAAACAAAGAATTAAATCTGGGAGAATTTCAAGGTAATATGAACTATTTAAATATATCAATTTGTTATCTTATCCATTATGTAGAATAATTATATTGTTATCATTATTTAGCATACTTGACTTCTGAAAATATTCTGGTTGAGGCATTGGTGGGACGACTTAACAGATTGGCAAATGAGAAAAGTATGGAATGAAAATGCAAGCGCAAGATTTAGAGAGATGATTTATAAAACAAAACAAAGGGCATTGGAAAGTGCGTACAACCAATTAGGTAGAGAACTGGATACATTAGATATGATTGGTAGGGGCCTTGATTGAATGAGTGGACATATATGGGATGAACTAGTTGAAAAGCATTGGAGTGTAGAAGATTACAAGAGAAAATGTGAAACTGCTTGAAAGAATTGTATGACAGAAAAATATGGTTCTATTACGAAGCATACTAGTTGTTCTATTCCTCAAGGAACACACAAACTAAGGATGGTACTAAACTTACTTCAAGAATTTTTTTAAATATTTTTTGTGTAATTCTTCTGAACATTGATTAATATTTTTTTTACTCAATTTTAGGAAAAAGAGCTTGGTCGAGAAGTGGACGATCTTGAGGTATTTCACAGAACACATAGAAAAAATCAAGGAACTGGAGATTTCGTTGACAATAAATCAAAAGGAGTTCGTGTAAGTACCTCTTATGCAATCATTTTTTACAGCATTATTTGATACAATAGATGATTACTTGGATTCTTATTTACACATATTTTTATTTGCCATGTTTTTGTATAGGAGGAATAAATGGCAAAAACAGGTTATGGTGATTCTTCTGTCCAATGCTCATTGAATCTCTCATTATGGTGTGAAGTGACTGGAGGTCCTTTGAAGGGACGTTTATATGGATATGGGCGTAGCCAATGTTCTGAAAGAGCTAGTGGAAGTTCAGCCACTTTATGATTTACAGAGGCTAATGAAAAATTTAATGAATTATCAAAAGCAATGGAAGATATGCGTGCTGCTACTGCCAAAATGATAGAAGATTTTTTAAGAAGAGAAGAAGAGAGTAAGAAAATGCTTGAACATGCCATGGAAGAGGCTAGGAAGCACAAAGAGAAGGCTATAAAGGGGGAAAAAGAGGCTAGGAAGAGAAGGCTAGGAAAAGAGAGGCGGGGCTACAAGAGGCTACAAGAGATAGTTCGTAAATTGCTTGTAACACCCCTAGTTATTTCATAATTTGTGTAATTATCTATATTATTTTTTATTTATGAAATTTTACTTAATTTAGAGAGTTTTGGGACTTGATTGAACATTTTCCTAAAACTATGGGGTTTGCATCAAAAGCTTTAAGTCAACTAGGGTGGTCAAGCTATGTTTTTAATTAATTAGGGGGATTTAATTGCACTAATCGGACTAAAATGGGGTTAAATTAGAAGAACTCAAAAAATAGCTTTTATATGTATGTATATATATATATATATGGAAATTGCATTTTCTCCCCCATTTTCCTTTTCTTCTTCACAGCATCACCCGCCCTTTCCACTGGTCGGCGATTCTCTTCCAGCAACCAATTTTCTTTCAAACCAAACCCATAAACTTTCTCCTCTCGCTTCTAGCTACACTTGCACACCACATGCACGGTGTTTTGAGTGGCGGTTCATCAAAAAACTAGAGTTGAAGCTCAGCAGCAGCGAGCTCGACAAGCAACGGCAGAGCGGTAGCCAGAATTCACTTCTGGGTGGTGTTTCTGGAAGCTCTCGGTGTGAGAAAGCTAGTTGTACTCTTACCTGGAAGATAGATGCATCGGTGATGGTGGAAATGGGAAGAACGGAGACGGTAGCATGAGTTTGGGTACCAGCTTTAGAGTGTGACTTAAGGATGTTATTAGCCGCAAAACTTGAAAATTGTGGTGGCATTGGACTCATGAGGCTAAAAGGCGCATTCTGGTGGTGATTTTGTGCATTTCCAGCGGTGGCCCGGTGGCAGTGTTGAGGCAGAACCTACTCCTCGATGCGATGATCACAACGGTGGTCTTGGTTGGTGAATCTGGGGTCTCGATGATTGATTCGTGGGTAAAAGAGTTGGGAAAGGATTTGATTATATATACACATGTTGTACCGTATTGCTTTAAACATTGTACTATATTATGAAATGAGGTTATCATATGGATTGTATATATATAATGAGACCATGCATGGATGGAATTATGTGCCTAATGGGCCCAGATATAAAATATTGTTTGGCATCTTTGGTTAATTATGGTTAATAAGTAAGAAAATCTAATATTCATGGGTTCAAGACCTAAGTGGCAATTGTTGGGATTAATTATGAAAAATTAAGCAATTTTTGTGACTTTAGGTTGATATCATGAGAAGATAATGTAATCAAAGACTAGTCTATATTCTGATATGTGAATTGATATGAAAACTGAGCTTCACTTTGGCACTACTAATCATGTTAGCCATTATTGGGACAATAGTGCTATTTAAGTTTCAAATTATCATGTTAACAGGTTAATTAGTGAATTTGGATTAATGATAAGCATGATAGTTATGTACTAGGAGTTAAATATGGATTTTGACTGTAAATATACTCTTTTGGTTAGGTGATGAAGAAGTGGGTCTCGAGGACCAATAGACAGCTGACTAGAGTTGCATCTTCTAAGTTTACGGATGTGAGGGTTTGCCATTTTGGCCTTGTCTATATCTATCTGTTCTTGTGAAATGACCCATGTATGGGTCCAACTTGATTGTATTGATTGTTCTTGATTGATTGAAATAGCACTCACTTGAGTACTTGTTCTTGTTATTGAAATTGTTCTTGCTTCGTGTTCAATTGTTAATTGCTACTTGACATTTGTACCCCTGTGAGGGTTAATTCTTGTTATACTCTGTCATGAGTTGTACCTGTTTGTTCTGGCGCCCAGAACCTTTGAATGTTATTTGTTATTGTACTTGTTCTTGCTCGGTACTTGATATTGTCTTGTGAATTGTTGTCGAATCATATCGTATTTGTTGCTTTGCCAACATAGTTGCTTGACTTGGTCCAGCGGTGCGCTGGGATTTCCCCCTGGGCATCTACGTAACAGATTGGTTGTTAATTGATTGGAGAATATAATAGTCGTAGGCTTGACTGGTACACAAGGGATATCCTTCTTGGTATCAATGGTACGCTAGGGATTTCCTCTTGGGTATCGGCGTTACACTAGGGATTTCCCCCTGGGCATCGCAGTGCATAGGATACTCAAGGGATTTCCCTTTTGGTATCAATAGGACGCTAGGGATTTCCCCTTGGTATCGAGCGTTGCGGTAGGGATTTTCCCCTGGGCATCGCTATATGCCATACAATATGTATGGGCACGACCATGTGCCAAGCTATCACGCTTGGGTAACTGTACTTGTTTGAATGGTATAAGGCGATTCTGATATGCATGCTTGTCTAGATTTGTTGGAATGCATGTGTTAATTGGGTTAGCTTGATTGTACTTGTTTCTTGATCCATTGAAATCTATTTTGAGAGCAATAAGGCATGAGAGATTCCTGATTGCTATACTAGTCTTGCTTGACTCGTACTCGTACTTGTATTATTGTACCTATATCTTGACTGTACTTGCTCGTTACGTGATTTGTGATCTGTTGAGTCTTATTTTCCTTGGCAAATTCTTATTATTCCTTGTTACTGATATCCCTCACTAAGTCCTTTGGACTTACCCCATTTGTTCTTTACTTTCTCAGACAGGTTTAAGTGAAGCAAATGGATTCCTAGTTTGAAACTGAGGAGAACATATTTTGTAAAAGAATAGGTGTTTTATGTAAATATGGGTTTACTTGAATGTTATGCTTTAGAGACATTGTGATATGTTATGTTGAATAGAGGATCTTAGTTGTTTATGTTTTGCTAAATTTTAATGGCTTTACTTGCCTTGGGTTATTGAATTATCAGGGATAGTTAAGTTTGAAAATGTCTTGATAAGGTTTTTTTTTTTTTTTTTTGTCTGAAAAGGTTGTGGGCCCCATTGCTTGTTTATAGGATATGATTTAAGGTTGAATTGTTTTGACATGTTAGCTTAGGGTTATCCTGAGTGGGGTGTCACATTGCTTCAAGAAGTGGGGTACACAAACCATCAATACGCCGGTGGATCTAGACCTCGAGAGCAACAGGATTTTGGTAGGAAATATTGATGCTTTTATCTTTATTAACTGGATAATTAAGTAACTTTGATGATTAATCATTTGACAAATCTCTTGGATTGTTAGATCAATTAGTTATTTTACATTAAGGTAAATGGTCAAAATAATATGTTTTGGGGAATTGTATTTGGTTTTTAATAAGCCATATTATTTGTGGATGATCGGGTGATTGGTTTGAAATTTGATATTTTTTAGTAGTATGGAAAATTCATTTAAAGCAGGTATTGATTTGGATTTGCATAAAAAATAAATGGATTATAGACAAATCTAAAGCTAATTAGAAATAGATTTATAGGCAAAAATATTGAGAATTAGAGACAGAAATAAATATGGAAAAAGATATATAAAAGTAAAGATGGAATCAGAGATAGATTTTGGTAAAATAAATATTAGATATTAGAGACAGAATTAAAGACAAAAATACTACAAAAATAGAGATGGATTTTGTTAAAAAAAGTTAGATATTAGAAACGGATTTAGAGATTGCATTTATTTGTCTTTAAATTTAGAGTCTATTTTGCTTCAGAGACAAAAATTGGGGCTTTAGAGACGAAACTATCCGTCTCTGAAGCCCTGTTTTCTTGTAGTGTTATACTATTTTTTATATTGTCATGATAATGTTTTATACTATAATAATGGAGTAATGGCATGCACTATATATGTGTTTATAATATTTTCTTTATAACAATGTATAACGTTATTTAAATAATTAATATGTAATTTTATCACTTTCTTAATTATTTCACAATCATGCTCTACAAGATAATTTAATTTCACAATTATACATATTTTCATACATATAAGACGGGATTAATGCTGGTAGAAGATGACAAATATGATCTTTGTTTGACAAAAGTGAAACATAACTAAGAAGAAACTCTTTCTTTTGCAATAGATTCTGAGATCAACAAACATTTTTACAATTAATTTCAAATATAATGGCATAAAGGATTCTAAATTATACATGACTATTTGATTTGGACCCAATTGCTCTGGCTAGGAACTTCTCTGTAAACCACAAATATAAGATAGTATTCAGGTGGAGGAAGAATATTTGAATTTGGTGTCACTACCCAAACTTGATAATTTGATCTTCCAAGAGATGTCACATTAGCACTTTGTTGATTCTCATTGGTAAGAACCAATAGTCTTTGATTCATTGAAATGCATGTGTGGTAAAAGGGGGTGCAATCATAGTCACGGTGACAAAACCTCTATTTATTCTGCCTTGAATAGTGAAATTAATAGTGATTGTTGGCCATACTCGATTTGAGAATGTGAAGCGGGCGAAACAATCCTAGGGCGCACCTAAATAGTCTGGTGAAAATGTTTCCATCATCAAATCCGTAGGAAAAAGCACCCTTGTAAAATTATAATAAGCATGAGGATTGCTACCACTAACAAGAATATGACCATCATGAAGCAAAATTGCAATTGAGTGGTACATTCGAGGTATAGAGCTTAAGTTTTGGGCTTCAAATCTTAAACCCACAGGATTATTCGATTGATAAATAAGAGGTGTTAATATCAGTTCACAACCCAAATCCTATCCGGTTGTACCCGCGGATGCCCCATTAATAATCAAGACATTGCCCTTTGGTAGCAACACCATATCACCCATGACTCTAGTCAAAGGCATGGTCTCCATGGCCCACTATGGATTTGGATCAATTATTCGGATCCTCCGGCAAGTATAAAGCACTCCAACAAAATTTCCACTATTTGCACTGGTAAAAGATCCTCTTGGTGCACCCCCGCACATCAAAACTTCAGCTGTAATATTAGTTCCTTGCAAGTTCCTCAATGGTAGCAAAATTGCAGAACCTGAACTAGGATAGCTCCTCAGATCCCCACCTGGAATTGTCGAGTAATTTTTCATGACCACCCCCCCATTCACATAATCAAACAAGATTGCTCAATTGTTGGCGAAAATAAACAAGTTCTCATCCACATTCAAGAAAACAAAGGGGTACAAATTGTTCTCAATTCTTGGATCATTAGTCTATGAGAGAAACTGCAAATTGTATGATTGATCTGCTCTAGCTCTTTTGGGGCAAAATTCATAAGTAAACTACCCACGACCACTAATAATAATCTATCTTACATCTAGCAAAATATGGTTGGGGTGTACCATCTTCTCTGTGTAAAAGCAACGTTAAATTCTTGCCAGTAGCATGAATTATTGTTGCATAACTTGTAAGGTCTAACGTTATGATCACCATTGTTGAATCCACCAGTCTACATTAAAGATCCATTGGGTGTGGCGGCGTTGGAGGGGCCCCATATATCGGTGAGCATATTGAGATGATGGATGGAGTTGGCAACAATGTTGAATTCCACTAAATAGGTGGTACAGTCGATTTTAAGAGTGAGGTCTTTAGGATCATTGTGGCATTGGTTATTAGAGAGTGAAATGTTGGAGGATCTGAAATCAGTTCGATCAAAAACAACAACACAATCGGTGTTGAGGAGCCGCATATGCATGACAGATATGCAAATGTTGGAGTGGAAGAGATTCTACTTGCCACCGCCAGGAGCGGAAAGTATCAGAGTGATCATGCATTGCTGATCATATGGAAACAAGAGGAGTAACATGAGTAGAACGAATTAAAGTTGGAATTATGGTCATTATGATGTTTTTGTTTTGTTTGTTCTCAATGTGTTTTTTATGAGACTTGAGATGTTTCTTAATTTGCATCTTGACTGGGGTTTAAATATTTTCAGAGGAATGGATAAGAAAATTATGTATAATAATGTAATTTGATTGTGATTGTCAGTTGCTCAAGTGGGTAGGGCGAAGGAATGAGATAAAAAGTTAGAAAATTCTAACCTACACTAGGTTTGGTAGAGACATTCAATTATATTGTGTCACATGGAAAATTAGTTTTTAAACAAAAAAATAATCAAATTTTATTCTCTAGTAGAACTGTGGTTAAATAATTCTTATTCTTAACTACAATATCAACAAGTATGTGGAAACAAGAGAAGTTTGAGGAATATTACCAATTGTAGAAACCCCAATCTATTGAAGAATGGTGAGAGCAAAAGCGAAAAGTTGGTGCAATGATTACTTTACTAATCCATTGGCCATTCTTTTGGTCATTGCACCAATAAGCAAAAAGGAACCGAACAAGCACTGTCCTTACGAAAATTGATGAGCAAGCACTTTCCTCTGATCCATGGCTTCTGGCAATAAGCATTGTCCTCATGAATCTCATCCAAACTACTCTTGATCGAGTTTTATGTCCTCTGAAAGTGAATTGAACAAGTTAGCCACTATGTTGTAGCTGTCAAGAGCATTCTATTTTAACAAAAAAATTCAATCAAAGAAATCCCCTTCAATTGGATTCCGTTCCGGCCCTTGGAAGGCAACAAAAATTAAATCTTCCCAAAATATTATGCACCACCTCAAACTCAACTTCGATCTTCAACGAATTGAGGGAGGCCATACTCTTTAAAATAAAAAAACTTGCAATCAAATAACAATGTTTATGTAGATGGGCATGATTTTGAGACACAAGAATGACCATTCTATGCCTCCTGGTGTCATTGTTATACTAAATTCTCAGTATCTTTACATTCGTGGTTCTTTTAAGAACCTTCATTGAACATCTAAAGTTTCTGGTGGTAGAACCTTTTGTAGATCTTCCAAAATAATAGTGGAACTTTTTGTGTCAACTTGAGTAACTAATGAATCATGTAGAACAACACTTTAGATTATGAGATGCCTCTTTGTCCAAGTGCACAGGGAATACAATGAATTCATTTTCAAAACCTTCCAGTAAATTTCCCCAAGCAAGAGAAGGCATTCTCAAATTTTGAAGTGATGCTGCATTATCCATCTTTTTAGATTTCAAGATTATTGGATTTTTTTTACATTATAAAAGTAATACTAGTTGAGGAGAAAAAGTTTGTGGAGAATATGTCTGCGGGTTGAAGATGATAAAAACAAGGTTTGGCCATCCAAGTGAAAAGAGAGAATTGTACTTCATTGGAAATTTCTAACTTTGGAGTTTTAGCAATGTGATAATATTCCTCATATTTCTCTCTTTCCAAATGAGTGTTGATATTGGGGTTAAGAAAATGAATTGGTTAACCACAATTTTTGGAGAATAAAATTTGATTATTTTTTATTGGAAAACTAATTTTTCATGTGGCACAATATAATTGAATGGCTCTGTCAAATCTGGTGTGGGCTAGAATTTTCCCAAAAAGCCTTGACTTGTCTATTCCATCCATCCATACAAAAATGGCTACCCATTTCGGTTTCCAAAAACATAAAAAATTATGTATTTGTACCCTATTATTCTTACATTAGTACTCAGATTGATTGCCTAAAATTATCGTACATATGTGTAACAATACTACTGATCAATTGAATACTATTTGGAATTTGGAGTAGCTAAATTGTTATATCTTCAAGTTGTACATACGTACATTTTCTTACACAGTAGCTTGTATATCGACTTACATGAATAATTAAACATTGATTTTCTTGCGTTAAGAAGTGAATTATATATATTCTCATAACAGAGGGGGGGAAATAAGGTAGTGTCACAAGCATATTCATCTTATCTTGCATTGTCCACAAATAACAAAATATAATTATTTTAATTCAATTTAAGACTTTATACTGCCGTAAAAATTAAAAGTAATATATAAAAATTCTAATGCAAAGTATATCAGTAGTTTGCCCAAGATATTACTCTTATATAAATCAATAACATTTTAGCTCTCTCTCTCTCTCTCTCTCTCTCTCACACACACACACACACACACACATATATATATATATATAATGTATCCCATATTTTCACATCCAATAATAATTCGTACAACATGATCAATATGGCTATTACGATCTCGATTTAGATAATTTATTTCAATTTATGTTTTATGAATATATGACATGTATATTAAATATTTTCTTATAAAAATAATTAATTGAAAATCAGATACACTAGGTATATATATATATATATATATATATCATGTTAAAATAAGAGATAAAACATGGAATGAAATAGCGAATTCAAAGTGGTTATGAACCCTTTTTGTAAGTCAACTATCAATTAAATTTTATTAATGGATCAATTACATATATATGGTTAGTAAAGCCCTTAATTAATTACTGAAAATAGATGAAATATTTAAGAATAAACTTAGTGCAAAAATAAAATATTTCCCCAACAACTAGTATGACATTTCTCAGACAATATCGAATTATATGCTTTCACAAAATGTTTGAACTTTGTCTGATACTCTG
Organism: Jacaranda mimosifolia; assembly: GCA_018894105.1. NCBI lineage: Eukaryota > Viridiplantae > Streptophyta > Magnoliopsida > Lamiales > Bignoniaceae > Jacaranda > Jacaranda mimosifolia. Next base: position 24,214,956 of record CM032131.1, on the reverse strand, counting down.
ATTTTATATATTACATCTATACACCATGTATGTCTGCATGTGTTTTTTTAAGGTGCACAATGTACATATATCAGCTTTGTCTGTAATGAAATCATTTTATCCAGTTTGACATTCTGTTAATGATTGATTAGGCTTTTTTAATACGATTTATGTGCATGTATATATTTAATTAAATAATTAAATAATATTCATTAATTCATTCTCCTTAATTATATAAGCATAATTGTTCTGTGGTACCAGTCACACAGCAGAGTTATATATTCTTTTTTTAGGGGGCTGTTACGTGAAAATCTTAATTATTCCATTTTTTGGTCCAAATTTAATTCTTTTAGGTGATCATCTCAATTGCTAACTAATATTTGCTTTGCTTTAATTATTATTTAGGGCGCTGACTCTGTATGAATATTTTCTAGTATTTAATTTGCCTGACGTATGATACCTACCATGGTTAATTTATTTTTATTTTTTGTTTGTAATTCAATCCTCAATTTGATTAAATTTCCAGTGCCGTTCAATTTGAGGAAGATGACATCTATTTTATTTTATTTTTCCTTTTTTTCCAGAGAACTCATTAATTTTTCTTTTTTTAATGATGGAAATTGAGATTATATGGAATAAGAAAATCGAGTAAATTGCTTTCTACTTTTTGTGATAAATTTAAGATAAAGGAGGGACGACCAATCTCTTCAAACATGACGACAACAATACATTTGGTATGAGATTAATTGGAAATCATAACCAAAAAGCAAAATTCCCCAGATCCTTATTCATGGTATATTTGTTTAATTAAATTAAAATAATAATTACACATCATATCTGGTCTTTTTGTTGTGATTTAACAAGCAAAATATTATAGTCTTTTGGATATTTAATTTTCTAATAATATTTTATCAAATAGCTCAAAACATACATAGTATCTATTAGAAGAAAAATAATCATGTAGTGCATTAATGTAATTTTTTTTAATTTTTGATATATCTCTAGTTATAACCAATGCCAAAGCACGAGATAAAATATTTCTTGTTAAATATAAATAACACTTGAATTATTTTATAATTTTAAAAAAATATATAATAAAATTAAAGGAGGGGAATAATTTTCATAAAATATTAGTCTTAGAATAATACAATCTCATTAGAAAATATTGGACCAATTAAGTTATGAAATAAATCATAATCTATATTTTAGTATTTAATATATTCTTTTTTTTTTTTGGCAAAGTTAAAAATAGCATAGTAAGTCCTTTAAGGAAAAATAAAACAAAATATATTCATAATTTGGAGAGTTTTGTTATTTTTACTTCATTCAACATACAATACTAATTAATTGACAAATAATAATTTTTTAAATAAAAAATAGAACAAATCACATAATTAGTCCCTAAAATTTTATTTTAGAATCACTTTAGCCCCCAATCTTCAAAAATTTATCTTTTAATCCCTAACGTTAATATATTGTTTCACTTTAGTCCCCAAAACTATTTTTCGGCAACTTTTGGCTAAAAAATTGATCAAGTTTGACAATTGGAAGAGTAAAATTATCAATTTATAGTTTTATATTCCACTTTAGTCCTTGTCTAAGGTTTTATGTTTCAATTTAGTCCCTATGTCACCTTTTCATTTTCTTTGAGGAAAAATAGTATTTTACCCCCCATGAAAATGGAAAAGGGCCTTATGAATAAAAAAAAGTGCAAAAAAACCTCCTTGTATTTTGAAATTATGCACACGATGCACACTCCTGATTTGCTTCAATTTAACCCCCAATTTTAATATATAAAAACTATATTACCCTCAATTATTTTATATATTTTCAATTTAATTTATTTATTTATTTAAATATATTTTGATATATCTTCTTTCATGCCTCCCCTTTAAATTTAAAAACTATTTTTAATTTTTGTATATATTATATATACATATGTATAAATATATATAATATTATTATGTATATATTTTACGCTATATGTATACATTATATATTTATAATGTATTATATATTTGCATATAATATATAGTATAAATAAATATAAATATATAAAAAAAACTATGTAATTATATTTGTATAATAATCCCACCCACCCCTGGGCCCCACATCCTCCGCAAACCCCATCCCCATCCCCATCACCAGCTACCCCATACCCACTCCATGGTGGTTGGCTATGGTAGCTACCCCTAGTAAATGCGAAAAAGACTGTTTTCATCTTATAAGATTTTTCAACTTTTAATTTTGTCCTATATGTTACGTAATTTTAAATTTAGTCCTATAAATTAAAAAATATTTGCACATTTAGTCCAAAAGTCACTGGAATCTTATAAAATGGCCGAAAATGCTGATGCGGCACGTTGATATTTGTTGAATTTGGGGATTTTTGCTTAGGTGATAAATTTTTAGCTGACATGGCAATTTTTTGTCTTATTGGAAAAAGTCTTTGCTTACTTAAATTTTTGTTAGTAATATTATTATTAACATATTATTAACAATATTTTTAATAAGAATACTGATAATATTAATCTTATTATTCTTATGATTAATTATATTAATAAAAATAATAAATTAATTAAATATTTATTTGTATCATGTAGTAGTAGTAGTAGTAGTAGTAGTAGTAGTAGTAGTAATAAATTATTATATTGATAATATTTATAACATTATTAATACTATATATTATTATAATATAATCTTTATTATTATTAATATATTAATAATCTTATAACTAATACTCTTAATTATAATAGTATCACAAATGATATTAACATATCATTAGTGTATTATTAACAATAATATGAGTACATAACTAATAATAGTATCAATTATATATATACATATATTATACACAAATATATACACGCACACATGTACATATATTTATAAAAAGAAAAAAGAAAAAAAGTAACATAGGGACTAAATTGGAACATAAAACTTTAGATAGTGACTAAAGTGAAACATAAAACTATAAATTGACAATTTTTCCCTTGAAAACATCAAACTTGGTCAATATTCCGACCAAAAACTGCTGAAAAATAGTTTTGGGGACTAAAATATACATATAGGAGTTGGGACAATTTTGGTAAGATTAATATAAGTGAGGTTGAGGATGAGTTCTTCAGTCTATGTGAATAATATTTCAACAGTGTGTTTTTTGAAATGTAAATATTCTATTGTTCAAGTTTTGTTTCTATTTCATATAATAGAGAAGAAAATGAGATTGAAAAGAAGGGCATGCAATCGTTGCTAATTTCAAACTTGCAAGTCCTAATTAATAGAGATTAATACACCAGTTTAGATGCATATCCTTTTTTATCTTTTATTTAATTTTTTATTTCCCAAATAATTCGTATTTATTTGCAATTGAAATCGCTCTATATCCTATCTTACTTTTATTTGAAATTTTTACTATTAATTTTATGAAAATTAATTGGCTTGGAAATCAATATTGCTTGTTGTTTAGTGTGGCTTGTCTTGTTGTATTCTTAATCGTATTATTTGCAAAATTCAATTTTCTATTCTTTATCATTATAATTAATTATGATGTTCTATATGGTAAAAATAAATTTATGCATGTAGGAATGACATGTCATGATTACTAGTAACTAAACAAAGAAAACTTCCCTTTGGCATTTAGTAGCACTAATTTAGTGATATTTTATATGGTGATAGTCATAAAAGAGACATTTGATTGAAAATGATATTTGGTAGTATTTTATTTTTAAATGATAAATAAAGTAGTAATATTTGATTGAAAATATCGAGATAAATGTATTTAAAAGACATTTAATTGCTAGTGCCACTAATTTATGTTTAAAAAAAATGTCACTAATATATAGTTACTGGCCGGTGTCATTTGGAAAAAAAATCATAAAGTATTTAGTGGCACTAATTTAACTTAATGGTATTTTATAGTGTAATAATTACAACAGTAATAAGATGATAGTTGTAAAAAAAATCACTATAATAAATATTTTGTGGCATTTAATTATTAGATAACATTTAAAATAATGGCATTTGATTAAAAATACTAACATAAATGTAATTTGAAGGCATTTAACTAGTGCTACTAACTTAGTGATATCATGTAGTATAATAACACACAAAGTAATATGATGATAAGTGTAAAAAAATGTTACTACAGTGAAATATCTAGTGGCATTTGATTAATAAATGACAAACAAAAATAGTGATATTTGATGAAAATGCCAATATAAATGTATGTCGTGTGCATTTAAATAGTGCCAATAATTTTTTTCTTAAAAAATGCCACTCATATTTATTTATGGTATTATTTGAAAATGATGCCATAAATTATTTAGTGGAACTAATTTAACGATATTTTACAATGCAGTGCTACATTAAAGTAATATGATGTAGTAATAAAAAATCGCCACTATAATATACTACTTTGTGGCGATTGATTAATTATAAAGGTTATAAGAATGTAATTTTATTGAAAAAACTAGTATAACTATATGCCAAAAGCATTTAACTAGTATCACTATTTTTTTTCTTTTTAAAAGAAAATGCCACTCATAATTTAGTTATGGTATGATATGAAAAATATATAACAAAAATAGATAAAGTCTAGGTATATTAATAACTACTATAAAAATTTAGAAACCTATATCTTTAATTATCATTAATATTTTGATTAAATTAACTACTTGACATACTTTACTCATATCGACTAAATTAAAACATTTTAAGAAAGTATCAAAGATTTAAGTTTTTGCTCTTTTTTCCTCTCCTCACCTATGCATTATGTTTTTTTTATTATTTTCTATCTCTAAATTTAATCTCTTATACTTTTTTAAATATATTATTTTATATAATAATTTCGAGCATACATTTGAATAATTAAAAAAATAAATTTCAAAGGAATTATTAAAAAAATATAAATTTTGAAATTACAATTAAAAAAAGAAAGAAAGAAAATCTATAATCATGACGCCACTCTTGAGGCAAATAGTAAATATGTATACAAAGTCAATGACTAATTAATTAAGTTAAACATGTTATCACTTAATTTTGCTCAAGCCGAGTGGTTTGTAATTCAATTGGGTAATTGGTACTTTGCATCCTAAAAACACGTGTAATAAGCATTTTGCCCCCTCAAAATACAAAAATAATAAAATGCATCTTGAAAATATATTTTCTTTGGCAAGTTGCACCCTAAAGTAATTTTTTGTCAAAATAACTCAATTTAGATGAGGGCAAAAATGTCCAAGCACCTTCTAGACCACTTTCTTACCATTATTTAATAAGGTAATTTAGAATTTCATGTAGAAAGTCAAAATTTCTATATAAGTCCAAAAAAATAAAAAGAAAATGAAGATGATGAACAATAGAACGATCAAACTCATGCCATCAATTAACTTATATATCCAAAAAAAAAATGAAAAAAATCATGACATCATTTAATCACTTTTATTTATTTATTTTTTAACTCAATTTCAAGTCTTTTTTCTTATTATTATTGTCATCATTTTTCAATTCAAAATTAGTACTTTAAAATGGCAAAGAGAATACTATTTCTTTCCAAAAGATGATTCCAATAAAAGAATTGCAAGGAAAAATATTTCTTACCATAATCAGAAAGCTTAGGACTATTCCTCAATTTCCACACCCATGGCTTTGATGGTAATCAAAATTTAAGGCTAATTTTCTGATATTTTGAGTTTTGAAATGGTGATTGAATGATTATGAAGAAAACCCTATGTGAAATAGGAATGAACAACTCTCTTTGTTCCTTTTTTACACAGGTCAATTTTTTAGGGAGAAAAAGTGAGTTAAATTTTGAAAGATTAAGTGAGAGATTAACCCTAGAAGATGTACAATTAAGTGAGAGATTAACCCTAGAAGGTGTTTATACATTTTTGCCCTCGTTTAAATTGAGTTATTTTGATAAAAAATCACTTTGGTGTGCAACTTGCCAAAGGACATATATTTCTAGGGTGCATTTTGCCATTTTGATATTTTGAGGATGTAAAGTGATTTATAAATGTGTTTTTGGGGTGCAAAGTGCCAATTACCCTAATTCAATTGCATAAGTTTCTTATATAATATGAGAAGTCAGACGTTCAAAATTTAATAGGCTTCTAATATATGTGTGTTTAAATTAATATATTTATATATATATGTGCATAATTTTGCCCAAGCTTTGAAGAAATTTGGACCCAACAATGGAATAATTAAGAGTTTTAGGTAACAGCCCCTCAAACCTACAATACTGATGCGAATGGGACAAAAACTATAAGTACGAGGTGTTCTATAAGGATTAAGGAGAATGAATTAATGTATATTAAATAGATTAATCAATCATTAGTAGAATGTCAAACTAAACTGGATACAAAATAAAATGTTTTCGTCATTACAAATTTGATATGGCTACCAGCAAACCCTACTGTACAGCTTAAAGACATGCAGACATACATATTCGTATATGGATGTAATTAAGATACAAGAATATCAGAGAAATATCACACTTAAATAAATTAATCATCGTATCCTACGTGAGGCAAATACTAGAAAATATGCATACAGGGTCAGGCCCCCTAAAACATACTTTGGAGAATTCAATTTGGACCAAACAATGGAATTAATAATTAAGATTTTTAGGTAACAACCCCCTAAAACATAGAATATATAATGCTGATGTGACTGGTACAGAACAATTATGATTATATACTTAAGGAAAATGAATTAATGAATATTATTAATTAAATATATATACATGCATATAAATCATATTAGAAGAGCCTAATCAATCATTAGCAGAATGTCAAACTGGATAAAATGATTTCATTGCAGACAATACTGATATGTACATTGTACGCCTTAAAAGACATGCAGACTATCACTTTGTGAAGCATATAATCAGATATTGTCTGAGAAATGTCATACTTCTTGTTAGGAATTAAATATATATTTTAGCACTAAGTTTATTCTTAAATATTTAGACTACTTTTAGTAATTAATTAAGGGCTTTACTAACCATCTATAATTGATCCATTAATAATATTCAATTGATAGTTGACTTACAAAAAGGGATCATAACCACTTTGGATCCTCTATTACATCATGTGTTTCATCTCCTATTCCAATTTAATGTGTGTGTGTGTATATACATCAAGTATATTTAATTTTTAATTAATTATTTTTATAAAAAAATATTTAATACACAAGTCATATATCCATGAAATAGAGTGGGAGATGAAATATAAATTGGAATAGAGAATTATTTAAACTGAGATCGGAATACCCATATTGATCAACAATCATGTTTTACGAATTATTATTGGATGTGAAAATATGGGATACATTATATATATGTGTGTGTGTGTGTGTGTATGTGTGTGTGAGATCCCTAGCTAAAATCTTATTGATTTACATATGTGTAATATCTTGGGTAATATACTTTGCATTTGAATGTTTATATATTAATTTTAACTTCTACGGCGGTATAAAGTTTGAAATTGGATTATAACAATTATATTTTGTTATTTGTGGACAATGCAAGATAAGATGAATGCTTGTGACACTTCCTTTTTTTCCCCCTTTTTTATGAGAATATATATATAATTCACTTCTTAATGCAAAAAAATCAATGTTTAATTATTCCTGTAAGTTGATATGCAAACTACTGTATAAGAAAATGTATGTATGTACAACTTGAAGATATAACAATTTAGCTACTCCAAATACCAAATAGTATTCAATTGATCAGTAGTATTGTTATATATATGTACGTTAATTAGAGGTATCAATCTCAGTACTAACGTAATAATATAACACCACAAATTTATTAATTATTTTCTTTAAGAATAATAGTATACAAATACATAATTTTTTTTGTTTTCTGAAACTGAAATGGGTAGCCATTTTTGTTGGATGGTTGGAATAGAAAAGTCAAGACTTTTTGTCTCGTTCCTTCCCCCCACCCACCCAAGCAATTGACAATCACAATCACATTATATTATTACATATAATTTTCCATATCCTTTCCTCTAAAACTATTTAAACCCCAGCCAAGATGCAAATTAAGAAACATCTCAAGTCTCATAAAAAACACATTGAGAACAAAGAAAACAAAAGCATCATAATGGCCACAATTCCAACTTTCATCCTCCTCATGTTACTCCTCTTGTTTCCATATGATCAGCAACACATGATCACTCTCACACTCGCCGCTCCTGGCGGTGGCAAGTGGAATCTCCTCCACTCCAATATCGGCGTCTCCGCCATGCATATGCAGCTCCTCAACACCGATCGTGTTGTCATTTTTGATCGAACTGATTTCGGACCCTCCAACATTTCACTCCCTAATAATCAATGCCGCAACGATCCGAAAGACCTCACTCTCAAAATCGACTGCACCGCCCATTCAGTCGAATACAACGTTGTTTCCAATTCCATCCGTCCTCTCAATGTGCTCACCGACGTCTGGTGCTCCTCCGGTGCCGTCATGCCCGACGGCTCTTTAATGCAGACTGGTGGATTCAATGACGGTGATCATAATGTTAGAGTTTACAAGCCATGCAGCGATAATTCTTGCGACTGGCAAGAATTTGATGCTGCCCTTACGCAAAGAAGATGGTATGCCACCAACCATATTTTGCCAGATGGAAGGCAGATTATTGTAGGCGGTCGTGGGCAGTTTACTTATGAATTTTACCCCAAAAGAGCTGGAGCAGATCAATCATACAATTTGCCGTTTCTCTCGCAAACTAATGATCCAAGAATTGAGAACAATTTATACCCCTTTGTTTTCTTGAATGTGGATGGGAACTTGTTTATTTTCGCAAACAATCGAGCAATCTTGTTCGATTATGTGAATGGTGTGGTCGTGAAAAATTACCCAACAATTCCAGGTGGGGATCCGAGGAGCTATCCTAGTTCGGGTTCTGCAGTTTTGCTGCCATTGAGGAACTTGCAAGGAGCTAATATTACAGCTCAAGTTTTGGTATGTGGGGGTGCACCAAGAGGATCTTTTACCAGTGCAAATAATGGGAATTTTGTTGGAGCACTTAATACTTGCGGGAGGATCCAAATAAGCGATCCAAATCCACAGTGGGCCATGGAGACCATGCCTTTAGCTAGAGTCATGGGTGATATGGTGTTACTACCAAATGGCAATGTCTTGATTATTAATGGGGCATCCGCGGGTACAGCCGGATGGGATTTGGGTCGTAAACCGGTATTAACACCTCTTATTTATCGACCAAACAATCCTGTGGGTTTAAGATTTGAAGCCCAAAACTCAAGTTCTATACCTCGGATGTACCACTCAACTGCAATTCTGCTTCGTGATGGTCGTATTCTTGTTAGTGGTAGCAATCCTTATGCTTATTATAATTTTACAGGGGTGCTTTTTCCTACGGATTTGACGATGGAAACATTTTCACCAGATTATTTAGATCCACGCCTAACAAATGTGCGTCCTAAGATTGTTTCACCCACTTCAAATTCTCAAATTGGGTATGGCCAACAACTCACTATTAATTTCATTATTCAAGGTCGAATAAATAGAGGTTTTGTCACCGTGACTATGATTGCACCCCCTTTTACCACGCACGCATTTTCAATGAATCAAAGACTATTGGTTCTTACCAATGAGAATCAGCGAAGTGCTAATGTGACATCTCTTGGAAGATCAAATTATCAAGTTCAGGTTATGACACCAAGTTCAAATATTCTTGCTCCATCCGGATACCATCTTCTATTTGTGGTTTACAGAGAAGTTCCTAGCCAAGGCATTTGGGTCCAAATCAAGTAGCTGCTATAATTTAGAGCCCTTTATGACATTGTATTTGAAGCTTTAAAATAACATAAGTTTTTTTGTTTTTGAATTCTGTTGCAGAACAAAATTAAGGTTTCTTCTTAATTATGTACAATGATCTTATCTTCTGCATCTTGGATAACTGTGAAGCAAAATCCTCTCAAAAAGAAATGATTTTATAAATATTGAAAAAATAATTCCTTAACTAAGAAAACAATCTTAAAAGATCAAGTTGATGATTTGACAAACAGTCTTGCAAATTTTGTTCAAGGAAAAGACAACCCAGACAAACTTCTTAGTAAGCATTGAACAAAAGTAGTATTGGAGTTGGTCATAAGCATGATTGAAACAGTTTCAGTATCAGCTAGTTAGATCTTCCCAAAAGGGAGAAAAAAGAGCTCCCAACGCAGAGAAAGAATTAACTTCCCAGAAGAAACATAACTAAATCTCAAAAGGATAACAACTCCCTAAGGAGAGAAAAGTTCTTGAATCAGCCAGTTAGATCTTGCATCAGGAAAATTGCCAAAAAGACTAGCAATGGAATATGTGGACTTATGCGCCAACAACTATCACTCTAGACAGTATGAGCTTTGGAACTCTGCTTGCAAACCAGAACATAGCCACTCAATTGCTTCCAGCAGTATACGGATCCACAACTCTTCGCTTGAGGATCCACATGCGAAGGTTCTCCCTTTTGTCTCCTTGACTGTTAGACATACCCAAAATGTAAGCTCTCTTGCGATATGCTCATCTCGAACTCCTGTTACATATTACCAAGATAGTGATTGCAAGAAGCTTCATCAGTTGGCCCGTAAATATAATTGAAACAATGAGCAGTTTATCATACAAGCCTTAACAAATAAGGCAGCATCCAATTACCCAAAGAAAATCCATTTTGCAAGAGAAATTCGCTGAGTTTTTATACCAAGCTCTTGGAGCTTTCTATCAAACCATACAAAGCTCTGGAGAGTTTAAAAATATAATCAGAGAAGTTTTTGTTCTAGTTTAGAGGTTGTTACTTGTTCCATCATAAACTTTTCCCATAATGTAACATCAATTTGGTAAAATGCAAAACCTTTACAAAAATCGAAAGTGAGAAGTATTGTATCGATTCAAACACTGCCACCAAAACAAAAGTTTCATCATAGGAATCCCTTCTTCTTCACAATATATTCCATTCCACAAGTCTAGCTTTATTTCATGTAATATTTTCATTCTCATCAAGTTCAATTTAAGATAAACTCATGTTGTGCCAATTACAATGATGTGTAGGTCCAGGTACAAGTTGAAATACCTAGTTCCTCTCAAAGTAAATTTTTTTTACATCACTTACCATGATTCAGCCTCAAGTGCATTCTCCACATATTTTTCTCCTGCACTTTAAAACAAGAATGTACTTTTCTTCATTCCCTTTTGGCCTTCTTAATAATGACTTAGATTGAGTCCCAGCAGAGGGATTTCCAAGTATTTGAACTCTAGGAGGACTTGCTTCATGGTTAAACCTTTTGTGGAACTGGTGGGTGGATTTGCCACCATAATTGTCATATCTCTAACTCCAGGAAATTCTTGTTTGTTCTGATCATGTTTTGGAATTTTTTTTGTTTTTCATTTTCAAATTCTACTCTCATCACTTTCCACTTATCTTTAGGGAATTTAAAACATTTTTATACTTGTATCAGAGGTTCTATAAACATTCTAATTAATAAAAGAAAGATGAATTTCATAAAAATTACATAACAAAATTTTGTATTTTTGTTCTTCCTTCTATGATAAACTATATAAGCCTTACACCATAAGAAAAAGAAAAATTATTTACAAATTAGTAACTAACATTGTAGAAGTCATTATGAATTATATATATTAAGTGATAAAAAATTTATTTTTTCACCATAATGATTTTTATAATGGTGACAAGAACAGTGTTTGTAGTAATAATTTAGTAACAATAAAAACCTTATTACAAATCACAGTGACAATTTTTATTTTTTTTATCTCTACATTGCTTAGATTCAAACATAATGTATACATTTATTCACTTTCTTATTCAAATTCAAAATAATTTCAAAGGAAGAACTATATTTATACTATTATATATAGCACAATTTTCTTGGCCACAATTGTGCAATTTTGACCAAATTTTGAATTCTTAGAATTTTGATTTTTTTAATAAATTAAAAAAAATTCATTGGTTGCTGATATATTTTTAAAATTATTTTCATACAACCTATTTATCTAGTATAATTAAAACTGCATGTTGTAGTTATCTAGAATGCAGAATTAATTTTTATCTCATGGGATCATTTCAAATATTCTTAATGATACATTTTTATTTCATCATAAAAGTTCAAAATATCCATAACCATAAATTTAATATTTTATCTCATCACATAAATTTAAAATCCAAAAAGCATTTGTTATTGAATTGTATTTCACTATTTCTTTACTGTAATTTTTTCAATTTCTCTAAATTTAATTGGGGGGGGGGATACTTGTGTATTTTATATTGGAATGATATACCTAAAATAGTGCGACGTCTTGAAATATATCATTTTGCTAAGTAATTGAAATTAATCCAATTTTCTTAACAAGTGAATAATAATAATAATAATAATAATTAAGAAAAAAATTATGCATTTTTTATGGAATTTAATATTTTATTTCTCTATCTATAGATAAATAAAGTATACATAAATTATTCAAAAATAATTCATGTATATGTAATTAGAAACTTAAAATCCACTAACAAATAAAATACTCTTTTATATAATATGTGTATATTCTATATTTTAATATCTTATACTTTGATAATTTTAACGATTCAAAGTAATTTTTCGTGTATTGGTATAATAAAAAATGATGTACAAAGTAGAGACATAAGAGGGTTTTTGGGTGAGCTTATAAACTCCTCAAAATATCTTATAAGATGTTTGAGAATTTATAAGATGTCAAAAATTATTAAATAAATTTTTTTAGGAAAGAACTTACAAGCTTGTAAAATAAGATATTAGGAATTTATAAGTTCTTTTTAAAAAAGTTAGGTGGTCCTAACTTATTTTTAAGATCTTAACAAATTCTCTCAATTTTTTTTTAAAAAATTTAAAAAAAAAAAAGCCTCTATTTTGTACTTGTCCCTTATTTTATCCTTACGAAATATCAGAAGAAATAGAATGCTTAGAAGGGATATAATGAAATTTTTTGATTGGCTCTTTCCACAAAGCAAAACCCATTTTTTTATTTGACTAATGCTGCCAAAAAACAATTAATTCTAATAAATATATATATATATACCTCTGCACCGAATTCTTTCTAGTTAAAGAATCTCTTTCTAGTTGCTATGGAACAATTAGGTAATCATATTAATTACAAAATTGTCATTACTAATATCTTATAAGCTCTATGATCTTATTTTATCCAAACACTTTAGAACTTATTTTTAAAAAAAGATCTAGCATCTTATAAACTCCAAAAGCATATTATAAGATGTAGGAACTTATAAGATCTTATAAATAAGTTTAGCCACACACCCTCTAAGAGTATCGAATAAGTGTACTGGTAAGATACCTATGCGTACATATTCTAGAAGAAGAACACGTGACAATGAGATTGACCAAGTCCAAATGCATCAGTTATTTGGTTTTGCCCAAGTAGAGGTTGAAAGAGCTAAGGAAGATGTGGGCCTACTTATCCCATAATGCTTATGCACGTTCTCAATTTTCAACTGCCTCCCTATTCTATTCTCCAAGCACTAGTTATTTGTTATGGTGTTTTCCCTTTTTTCAGTATAAATGTTCCTGTAGTTTTTTTTTTTTTCAATCATCAAATTACAATTTGTCTTTTGAATTTGGAGAATTGCCCACTCCATGCGGACAACTTTTGTTGGATAAATTGTGTTTAAGATTCTTGCACATTATTTAGCCAATATTATATTTACTTTTTCTCAAGTATTCATTCAAATCCATATAAATCCGTTGCATCTAACAATTTGGTATCCGAGCAGGTTGATCCAAGATGATAACCACACGCTCTTCCACCTACCAACCTGAAATCCAAAACACACAAAACCCAACCACACCACTCCCACCAGTAAAAACTGATTCCATAGCAAATCAGCTTGCTTCCACTGCTTGTCGGCTAGAAGCCATAGACATCTTGGCGGTAGATGATGCAGCTCTGAAGGCTCAAGCCAGTAGGTCCTCACCAGTAGAGCACAATCCAGGATCAAGCAAGAAAAGCAAGGGAAAGGAAATTCTCACAGGTTCCAGAGAGCCCAGGCATTCCGCCTGTTCAAAAGCTAAAGAATAAGATGTTGACAGTCCTTGGTGGCGACGGAGTCCTAGCTTGCGTCCACACACGAAGATGGAGTTTCCAAAATTTGAAGGCGAAGATCCACAAGGATGGATTCTCAAAGCGGAGAAATGTTTTTGCTACTATCAAACCCCATATGAACTTAAGGTTGATATTGGTGCTATGTACCTTGAAGGAGATACATTGGATTTATTCTCATAGCTTAATAATGAATGGACTCTCGTTTACTAGGATGAACTCGTTAAGGCGTTGCAAGAAAATTATGGTCTAGCGGAGTTTCAAAATCCGGATGAATTTTTATGTAGCATCCGTCAAACAGGAACCATTTAAGAATACCAGCAAGAATTCACGAGGATATCAACTCCAGTGACGAATTGGCCTGACCACCGCTTGTTAGGTGTTTTTCTCAATGGACTATGGGAGGATCTTAAAGCAGATGTGAGAATACATAAGGCACGCATTGCGTACAAGGCCATGAGTTTAGCCCTGGAATTTGAGTCCAAATTAGACCCATATCAAGTAACCAAAGGGCTCAATTGGCCTAACCCAACTCAACCAAATACCAATACCTATTCCTCAAAAGTTCCCCTTGCCGACAACCACACGAACGATACCTACTACAACCTAGCCAAACTCAACTCATTCTTAAGATGTCGAACAACAAAATCACCTTGCAAAGGGCTTATGTCTCCGTTGTAATGAGAAATTTGGGCCAGGCCATCGATGTAAAGCGGGGTCTCTTTCCCTATTGGAGCTCACCGACGGCAATGATGAAGTAGATGGAGTCGATGATGGAACCCCCAAAAACGATTTCGGTGACAACAAACAGGCTAATCTTGTTGAAATTAGCTTCCAGGAAGTCACTACAACTACCATGAAGCTTAGAAGGACTATTGGAAATATCCTTGTGGACAGCGGTTCTACACACAATTTTATTGCTAAGACCATTGTAGATAACCTTAATCTACCAGTTTAATTTGTTCCTGCTTTTGGAGTCCAAATAGGTAATGGTGATGTAATTCGCTGCAACCAAATCAGTCGCAATGTTGAGGTGCAGTTACCAAGCTTGAAACTTATACAAAATTATTTCCCTCTCTCAATCAGAGGAGCTGATCTTATGCTAGGTATTCAATGGCTTGTGTCGCTTAACACTGTACAAGCTAATTGGAATGAGATGTTTCTCATTTTTAATCTAACTGGGCAAAAGTATAAGCTGCAGGGAGTCCCTCACAAAGCCGAGACAGATGCCACCTTCCAATATTTGGCAAAAGAGGAGGAACCAGGTACTTCAAAACCCCAAAGTCCTGAAATTCAACTTTTACTTAATGAATTTGAGTTTGTCTTTCAGGAACCAAAGTCTTTGCCACCCTTTCGATCACATACTCATTCCATACCATTTATCCCTAACTCCAAACCTCCCAATATCAGACCTTACCAATACCCACATTATCAAAAATCTGAAATTGAGAAGCAAGTTTCAAATTTACTCAGTTCCGATTTTATACGCCCCAGCTCCAGTCCATGTGCTAGTCCAGCCCTTTCGACCAAGAAAAACAACGATACTTGGCGAATGTGCATTGATTACAGATCCCTCAACATGATCACCATACCTGACAAATATCCCATTCCTAATATAGATGAGCTCCTTGATGAATTACATGGTGCGACCATCTTTTCCAAGATTGACCTTCGTTCGAGTAGTCATCAAATCCGAGTTAACCCTGCAGTCTGCAAATATTGCCAAAACCGCTTTCCGCACTCACTCCGAACATTATGAGTTTTTAGTAATGTCGTTCAGTCTCACCAATGCCCCATCCACATTCCAAGTGACTATAAACGACCTTTTAAGCCCACATCTACGAAAGTTTATTTTGGTTTTCTTTGATGACATCTTAATTTACAGTTGAACGGCACATTCAACATTTACAGATGGCACTTTAGCTCGTTGAGGACAACAATTTTTTTGCAAAAGCGTCCAACTGCCTGTTTGGCCAAAATCAGATAACCTTCTTATGTCATTTGGTATCATCTAAAGGAGTCGAAGTTGACCAAGATAAGGTGCATGTTGTTCAAAATTAGCCCATACCATCCAACATGAAGGAGTTGCGTGGATTCCTGGGGTTAACAGGATATTATCGTTGATTTGTATAGAATTATGGTTTAATTGCAAGATTTCTAATAGATTTGACCAGAAAAAATGGATGCAAATGGTCTCCAGCAGCTGAGGAAGCTTTTCAAACGCTCAAACAAGCACTAATTTCTATACCGGTTCTACATCTCCCAAATTTCAGTGAACCATTCACAGTAGAGTGTAATGCATCTACTGAAGGAATAGGAGCTATTTTATTGCAAGCAGATTATCTAGTCGCCTATTTTAGTAAGGGATTCTCTTTTTCTAATCGTTTAAATTCTACATATGAAAGGGAATTACTTGCTCTTGTTCTAGCTTTACAGAAATGGAGGCATTTATCTCTTGGGAAGACAATTTCTATGTAAAGACAGATCATTTTAGCCTCAAGTTTTTGTAAGAACAACGAATCACAACTAATGCACAACAATGGTTACTCATGAAGCCATTGCCATTTGATTTCTCCACCTTTTACAAGCCTGGAAAAGAAAACAGAGGCGTAGATGCACTTTCTCGTTGTCCTTACCATGCAGATTTTCTTGCGTTGGCTCTTCCAATTACCATGGACTTCATGGATTTGCAGCAAGCTCTTCAAATGGATTCCTACACCAGAGACATAATGAAGTTGCTTACCACTAACTCCACTTCTTACCCGGATTTCCAGGTTGCTGATCAGAAGTTAAATTACAAAAACTGGCTGGTTATTCTAGATAATGAACTAATGAAGCGGAAACTACTCTCAGAATCCCATGACTCTCTGGCTGCTAGACATGGAGGGTATTTGAAAACTCTCAAAAGGCTTTCTTCAAATTTTTTTGGGCCGAGTATGAAGCAAGACATCACGCATTATGTTTAGAATTGTTTGACTTGCCAATAGAACAAATATCAAGCATTAGCACCCTCTGGTCTTCTCCAACCCTTACCTATACCGTAAAGAATATAGGAAGACATCTCACTTAATGTTATAGTAGGTCTTCCAAAATCTGAAAAGTTTGACACTTTTCTCATGGTAGTTGCCCGCTTTAGTAAATATGCTCATTTTATTCCATTATCTCACCCATTTACTACGAAAATAGTTGCTCAGCTTTTCTACAGGGAGATTGTTCGCCTTCATGGCATTCCACGATCGATATTGTCTAACAGATATGTCATATTCCTCAGTACCTTTTGGCGGGAACTTTTCCGATTGAGCAAAACTCACTTGTGCATGGGCACTTTTTATCATCCTCAATCAGACAGTCAAACCGAAGTGGTTAACCGGTGCTTAGAAGCTTACCTACGTTGCTTTTCCCAAGAACAACCTTCAACATGGAGTAAATTTCTTTGTTGGGCTGAATACTCTTTCAATACTAGTTTTCACACTTCAACAGGCACCACACCTTTTAATATTATCTATGGACGTGATCCTCCACCCCTTCACCCTTTTGTTCATGGAGAAACACATCTAGTTGACTTAAAGGTGCAGCTTCTACCGCATGATGGTATGCTCAAACTATAACAAGCTAATCTCTTAAAAGCTCAATCACGCATGTAGGCCCAAGCTAATACCAAGCGACGAGAGCTAAGTTTCAATGTTGGGGACTCTGTCTTTTTAAGAGTTCAACCTTGTTGCCAGAATTCACTTGGTACACGATGGTATGAAAAACTTTCTCGTAGATTTTTTGGACCTTACAAGGTTATTCAAAAAGTTGGTCCAGTGGAGTATGAATTGGAACTCCCATCTTCTTCGCGGGTTCACCCTATCTTCCATGTATCTTTGCTACACCCCGCTTATGGATAGACACCATCTTCTTCACTTGCCCCCTGCCCATTACTACTAATTGGGAGCTAACTTTAACTCCTGCTAAAATACTAGCTCATAGATAGGTTAAAATTTCTGGAATCCCTTGTCTTGAGCTTGTAATTGAATGGTAGAATCGTCCAATTGAAGAAACCAACTGGGAAGAGTATGACTTAATTGCTAACCAATTCCCTACTTTTCGCCTTGAGGACAAAGCCTTTTTCCAGGGGTAGTGTATTGATAAAAGACCCATGCGTACATATTCTAGAAGAAGAACATGTGGCAATGAGCTTGACAGGTCCAAATGCATCAGTTATTTGGTTTTACCCAAGTAGAGGTTGAAGGAGTTAAGGGGCCAACTTATCCCCTGATGCTTATGCACGGTCTCAATTTGTCAACTGCCTTCCTGTTCTGTTCTCCAAGCACTAGTTACTTGTTATGGTGTTTTCCTTTTTTTTTCAATATAAATGTTCCTGTAGGTTCTGTTTTTTCAATCATCATACTAGAATTTGTCTTTTGAATTTGGAGAATTGTCCACTCCACATGGAAAACCTTTGTTGGATAAATTTTGTGTTTAAGATTCTTGCACATTATTTAGCCAATATTATATTTACTTTTTCTCAAGTATTCATTCAAATCTATATAAATCCGCTGCACCTAACATGTATATTCAAAGTTGAATAATATTTAATTAAACAAAGATATTAAGGTTAATTTTTCACAAAAAAAAGGTTAGACATTTTTATTATAATATCATGCAAGGTTAAAGCACAAGATAGTAATTGTTTCAGATGCATCTATATTTTCTACTTATAACTAATAAATTATAATACGAACAAAATATAATAGCACAAAGCTGCATTATAGTCATCTCACATTTTGCACATTACGGGGATAATCATACAAAACAAGAAGTGGCACATGAAAGTTGGTAATCATGGTTCAATACTTACAAAGTACCAGATCATAGAAAACCCCATTAATTAAGCATACAACTAGATAAGCAATCCTGGAACCAACCACACAACTCATAGGTATAGAACTAATACATGCAAAAACAGAGGTGGTCAACCACATTGAAAGCATCACATATCTGCTTAAGAAGTTTAAATAAGTGAAAATAAACCTCTTGCCTTCATATAAAGTTTAAATAAGTCAAAATATACCTCTTGCCCTCATATAATAATTTGGACACGGCTTGAAGTATTGAGCAATTATATAAGCTTTCCAATAGTAGAAACATCCCAAATCTCAACCTTCTGCATATTAAAGGTGATTTAGTGTATAATTAAAGTGAAGGAAACAATAAGTACAATATAAAAGATAAATTAACAATAGATAAGTCTTCCACTACTATAAGATAATAGGTCCTTCAGCCTTCTAATCACCAGACCAGACAACACATACATCCATCAAGGATTTGATATACTACAGAAAAAATTCAAATTAAGACGAGTAAAATCCTTAAAAAAACTAAGCGGATAAAAACATCAATAAGGGCCCATGAATTCAAACCATAAATCAATTTCTTAATCTTCTAGCTTATCCCTTGACTTAATCAAGTAACATGTGCATTGTACATACCGTGTCCTACAAGATATCATTTATTCACATATCCTCCACTAAAAATTCATTAGCATAAACTAACTGCTTTTTTTATACCAAGACCTAGCTAGTGGCATAAAAAAATGGAGAAAGAACAAGGTTTTTCATTTGAATTTGGGAAGAAACAAACACGGACTACAGAAAGGATGTGCATGCACGCACACACATATACATATTTCTATTACAAATTAAGAAGTGTTATTTACTATTAAAAACTTGCAAAAGTGTCATTTACTTATATTTATGGAAGTGTTATTTACTACTAAAAACTTGCAAAAGTGGTGGCAAGTTTTTTTTACTATGCTTAGTTATGTCTTCTGATAACAAAATACTGAAGGTTAACATACATTACAAATTAAGGAAGACTCTACTTAGACTTTAGACTCTTTAATAATTTAAAATGACAGTAGTCAAGTTGTTAAAAAGGTAAGGCATAAAGAAATCGCAAATACTCGTTTGGCCGAGTAGTTAAAAATACGTCGTAAGCTAAAGTAGAATAGCAACTTATTTTATTCTTAAAGCTAAAAATCATTATGATTTGCAACAAGGAGACCAATGCGATCAAAGTCATACAATGTTATTGCTTCTCCTATTAGCAACTGAATGCTACATGCCTCCTCTGCCATTGCATGTCTAGGGCCCTTAGCTATATGTTGAGCAGATGACAACTTAAGAACTACTTTTGAGATCTTTTAATGTAAAAGATGCAATGAGAATAATCCTGAATGCAAACGAAACGAAGAGCATCACTTGGAGATTAACACTTGAAGAACTATAGGTTGAGTTTATAATGGTTCCCCAGGTTGCTGCCATTTCGGTGTGCAAGGTGCGCGACCAACCATATAATGTTGAACATGCAATCAACACTCCACATGAGATAACCAAGCCTGATATTACATTTATTTTCCGAAATAAATATGCAAGTGGACCTATATCTTACTTGTCTAGTGACAAGCCAAATCGATTGCACAAAAGATGCAGAAGAAGGAATATATTGGCAAGATAAGTTTATGTACATATATATCAAGCACTCAGGATATTCTAGTATAGCAATCCTCAAATAATCAAGACTATGTAAGTTAACAAGTTGTAATGGTATCTTCATGAACCAAATAATATCCCTTTTCATTAAAAAGAAAATTATTTCCAAAAAGCCACCATAGCAAAAGGTAAGTGAATGTTAAAAAAATCTAGCAGTGACTCTAGCTTTTCAAATATCTTTGATTGCCTATATTTTTATAGAATTAGCTAAATTTTAAAGCAAGATTTTTGAACTCAATATGTATAATTAGTCTCCCCCACCCCCACCTACCAAATACATCTAAGTGAATTCAATTTATTTTTTTTTGCTTACTTAATTGTAACAAAAAGTGTTGGACAAAGTTTCAAATTTAGAAAATTGGAAAATAGAAAACAGCGTGCCCCCATCTCTCTCTCTTTACTCCTCTTCTTCAATCTGTCACATACTCTTATCACCCCAACCCAAAAGTCCTATCCCACACTTATCCAAGCCCTTGGCTCCTTGCACATGCATGCACAAAAGAATTCACAACTTAGTCTTCTTTTTGCCCCCATCTTTAGGTAGCAATTGAGATTTCATATATTAACTAAATGAGCATACACTCATTGTACCTAATCAAAATATAATCATTTAGGTCGTCATCAGTCAACTTCCCATATTTTCATAACTACTTTTGTCAAGCATTAACATTCCTTTCCTTGCATTGATATTAATATTTATGATATTGAGATTCAATTTCTCATTCAAACAATATTTTCCTTCATTATGTAACGGACATTCCTTTCCTTGTATCGATATAAATACCATTTATGACATTGAGATATGATTTTCTCAATCAAATATATTTTCCTTCATTGCGTATCGGACAGCTACCTTATATTTTTGTCCCTAGTAATGATGAATTACTGAAATTTAAAATTTCTTCCATAGTCTACCAAAAGACCCTTCCTTAAATTAATGGTAAAGGCATTGGATGAGAACCAAAAAAGCCTGCAACATCAAAATTATTCATTCAACCCCCTTTCCATCACTAACCCTACCCACTTCCTACCACCAAACACCTCAAGCCCGTTCTATATAATGGTTGCGCCGGCAACAACACCGCACATATGCTACCATGACTTACCACCATTTCTTCACATCAATAAAACAACCACCACTACCATGATTTACCATCATCTTTTCGCATCCATAAAACAATCACCGCCATGAACTTTCCTATCTCTATGCCCTTTGCCACCACCGCAATAAAGCATCTAAAATAAGATCTAACACCAAATCATTAATAAAACCATGCCAAGGGAATGAAGCATGAAGAACACTAATGATGGCAAGCAGATCTAATTATCAACACGGTATGGAGATGCAAGGAAGATGTAACTATTTTTTAACCTAATGTGGTTTAGAAGAGATGATAAAATTCTCTATATTTATTTTATTTTTCCAATTGCTCTATAGATACAGAGGTCGTGATGACTCAATCACTCCTTTTTCTCTTTCCTAGAATGCCTCACTATAAATCTTCCATAGTTTTAATTCATGTTCTTTTAGGAACTAACACAAGTGATGGTGGGTAAAGGCTTGTTTGTTCAGGTTTTGGGTTGAATTGTAAAAAATGTTTTGGGAAAATGGTTTTTTGGGAAGTGGGATAGGAGAATATGATGATTATTTGTTTGTATTTTGGGTAGGGAGAAATTTTAATGTAGACGTTACATCAGTCACTTTTTTGTTGGGTTGTTGGGGTAAAATGAATATTTTGATATTATTTATAAATGTATGTATATAACTTGTAACGATGAATATAGGGTAGGGCATTTGGGAATAGATTTTAGTGTGAATTTTTAAAGGTATTTGGGGGGATTATTTTGTATGGTTTGGGAAGTGGGATTGGGTAATATGATGACTCATTTGTTTAAGTTTTGGGAGTTGAAAAATATTTTAGGGAATTGTAGACAAACAAAACCTAAGAAAAATTGGGAAAGTGCTTCTGATGATATTTGTTTTGAAGGTGGATACTTAGTTTCTATGGAGCATTGGTCTTACATAGAGGACAAAAATGTTTATGATGATATTTGTTTTGAGGTCGGGTACTCGGTCTTATTGGAGGCAGTGGTCTCAAATAGAGGAAAAAGTGTCTATGATGATATTTGTTTTGAGGGCGGGTACTCGATTTTATTGGAGGTAGAGGTCTCAATTGTGGTTTTCAGGTTTATAAGTTGTTGGTGGAGGTCTCAATTTGGTGTTCAAGTTCATAAATGAGGTGAAACTAGAGAAAATAGGGAAAAGCTATAATGTTTCTAGAGGTTTATGAAGGCTATGGTGGCAAAAAGTAATTCTTAGTGATAAGGGAATGGAGGTGGAGAGGATCAATTCCTTATAGCGAGAAAAGTGGGATAAAAAGGAATTACTTTGAAGATGGTCTCAACTCCATTATGGTCAAAATGAAGATCTATCCAAATCCATCCAAGGTAAACTATGTCATTTAACATGAAACCAGGCAATGTATTTCTTCCAAATGACTTCTCACTTTCTTTTCATGTTCTGCATTGCAATACATACAGAATACTGTCCCATCCCTGTAGCTGGCTTCATCATTCATCAATATCAAAAGCATAATTCAGGTTGTGACTTCATCTGAATTATACAAACTTCTCTTCACTCTTATTATATCCCAAAAGAACACTATAACATTGTTTTTTTTTTCTCTTTCAGGATAATACAATCTTTGATAAGCAACTTCAATAAGCTCAAGAATTGGTCAATTGGATACACATTGATTAGCTTATCAGCAGGACTTCAAATTCTCAAGTAAGTACTCAGCTTTATCACTTCTTTATAGAGAACTCTTAACTACAGACCACTTCTATTATCATGAAGTGTCATAGTCTTGTGTGGTGAACATATTGTTCCAAATTTTGTGTTATACATTTCAGTGGTTCCCCTTCATTCATTTGTCTGGAATTGCTATCTATTCTTGCATTAATTTTGTGTTAAGCTTTTAGCACACCTTATCAAAATCCTCCTAGGGGATCACGAATTTCTCATGGTAGACTCAAGAATCCCAAAGTAGATTAGTTTCACATTATAAAGCATATGACCTTAAAGTATAGAAAAAATATCACAATCGAGCCCAAAATGCCACAAAATACTTAAATGGTCCCTTAGCCATTAGTATAGAGGTAGTAAAGAGGAAAAGTTTCATTCTAATCCAAAGAAGACACTGGTTTATTCAGAGGTATTAAAGAGGAAAGGTTTCATTCCAATCTAATATAAGACACCGGTTTACTTCCCCAACCATTTTTTGGGTGTTGGAATAAAACTAATTTATCTATTTGTCGAACAAGGTGAGATCAAGTGACAATATAAGTTCTAGAAATCTTCATCTCTTTTAGTGTGCAGCAATACATGCTTATTTATAATTTTCATTGACAAACATTTTTCATAAGGACATTGGCACAAATATAAGTACTTTTCAGTGCAATCTATAACTGATAAGTTTGTGTTACTAGAAGCTTCTCCAGTAGCAAATAAATATGCCTTTTGCATATCCCGCAATGGCAAATACCTTCAGGCTTCAAATCTCAACTCTTCGTTCCACAAATAATGAGTTCTCAAATCAAATTACATCTAGTGTTGTAGCACACTCTTTCTATTTATCTCTTTATGACTGAATGCCTAAATAACATGGGAAGCCCACAAGTAAAACTGGTAACTGATAATACCTATTTGGGATAGGACGGCAGGCATTAGCATACTAGCACATGAGCCTCCAGTTGGTAGGCTAAATCCCTTCAAAAAAATCGCCTCTCATCTTCTATAGAGAAATATCTTATCAGAGGTAGAACAAGATTCATATTAAATCATATTTATCAACCTAAATTTCTGTGTGTGCACCCATAAGCATCATTCATATTCTAGACAAGATACGCATAATTATAACAAAAGGCACCCACGCAAAAACCTATAATCAACAATGGTAAATTAAAGACCTGGATAAGTCTGCCCTGTTGTATCCCATCACTGAATAGTGCCAATCCTCCCCTGGCTGCACAAATTAGAAAAGATACGGCCACCTGTTAGCTGAAGTTGCAGGATGATGAAAGTTTTCTGTTCAAGGCATTATAATAAATAAAGAAATAAGCAATACACCATGAGGACAATAGCTTATGAAATAAAAGTTGACTAGAAAATGAGTTCCAATTGAAATCAAGGTTTCTTTAGTCTCTCTTGGCAAACCATCCTAATAACATTTCAAACTTTGCTACCCCTTATAGTTACATTGGCCTCATAATGCCACCTAAATGTTCTTGGAACAAACATCAGAACACACATCAGCTGATAACCTTGTTTTCTCCAAGAAGGACCAGCCACATCTTTAATAATCCCAGTAGTTGCACGATGAATCCTGTGATGAAAATATCAGTTAATTATCAAGCAGAGATGTAACTGACCAATAAAACAACCATGAAGATGACAAACCTAGTATACAAAATGATTGGTGCTGCACAGTATCCCAAATACACAATTCAGAAATGCAGACCAATTACCCCAATTCACTACAAAAAATACAACCTGAACCTCTAATAACCCAATTCCCCAAGATACTATTGCCAACAGATGTAACATCCGCAATTGAATCTCTCTTAGCCTCAGAACCCCCAGAGATTCTTGAGGAGACCCTCTTGTGTTTTGTGTAACTCCAGCATTTTATCAAGCACCTTGGCCACATATTTTTGAGTAATGACTGCTTATCGCCTATAGAAACAATAGCAACTAATACAAATGGACCGGAAAACACATCACCTGCCCTTTCGTTGCTTTATATTCAAGATTTTAATCCCGATAGATGTAGCAATAAAGATTAAATAGGGTTGGAATTGTTTCAAATATTAATCAGAGGGAAATAGTTTAAAGTTCTGACCTTGAATGATATTAATCTTGCCCCCCTGCTTTATTTCTTTTTTCTGAAAATATATATTCCTATCCGAATGTCACTATATATATAACTTGTACATAAGAAAATCTCAATCCTCGTCTGCAAAGAAAGATAAGGAAAAAGAAGAGTAAATCAATTAAGTAGGAGGCAGGGAATAGACATGTAATACACATTGGTAACTCTTTTTATTCCTTTTTTTTTTTTTACTTCTTTCCGTTTTAGAAAGTAAAATAAGAAAAAATAAATCACTAATGGACCATTGGGTTTATTTTCTTGAGGCATTTTTATTTTTTGATAAAAAAAAAATAGTGAAAAGTTAATTATAAAAGTATTTTTAAAAATAAAATATTGTTTGGATATTTTGTTTAAAATGTAATGATTATGAAGGATTGAAAATGAGTTATATTTGAAAAATGCAATGTTTTGTATTAAAAGTCACGCAAATATGAGTAGGAAAAAATAAAAAGTAAAAACGGAGAGAGAGTATACGAGTTTGTATGGAAGAATATTTTAATAATGAAAATGTCTATGAAATAGGAGAGAAGTTGACGGCTCTCTGTTTTTATTTTCAGTATAAAATGAAAATGGGTTCAAAAAATAAAAACAAACGGGCCCTAAAACATATACTTAATACCAAATGAAATATTATGCATCTATAATTGTCAATCATTTATTAGAATACCAGACAAGTTATGACTCTCCTTAGGTAATATTTCATTTTATGTTGATGCACTTTAGAGCAAATATTTTTTCAAAAAAATAGTAAAAGTTGTGTAAGGATTAAAGTATAATTGATTTATTTTGTTTCGATAGTATTTTTTACTGTAAATATATTTATATAATTTTTTGTTTGATTAATGATTATTGTTATATTAAAATAAAGACTAAAAATAAATATTTATAATAATTGAAAATTGTAAACATATATGGATGAGACCACTTGTCCAACTTTGAAGGTATATGATAGATCAAATTAGTTTGGGATATATTTAAGTGGGTTGGATTTAATATAAATTTAATATAGTTCTGGTTACATAAATCAAAATAGGTCGAGTTCGACTTGAATCAGGCTAGCTGAATGAGTCCAAGGCCCAAAACAGAAAAAAAAAAATAAAAATAAAAATAAAAAGGAAGAATATTGGGCTTTCGTTTGTGAACTTCAATAAATATTTATAATTTTCAAGTTCATCTAATGCATGCTTTCAAAGAATTTGAAATTACCAAACAATAATATTTTGTCAAATTTTCTATATTATAAAATAGAGAAGAGGTGTAAATTGACTATTTTTATTCAATTTTTCCCAACTTTAACACAATATCAATTTTCGGTAATTTTTAATTCCTTAAAAAAGATTAGATGAAGCCATTTGGAAGGATCACTATTAATGAAATTTAGACTTTTTATTTAAAAAGAAAAAAGATTAGATGAATTT
This sequence comes from Jacaranda mimosifolia, assembly GCA_018894105.1. NCBI lineage: Eukaryota > Viridiplantae > Streptophyta > Magnoliopsida > Lamiales > Bignoniaceae > Jacaranda > Jacaranda mimosifolia. The sequence goes on along the minus strand of CM032131.1, from coordinate 24,187,979 downwards.
ACTATGATTAAATAAGAGTTGTTCATTCATCAAAATCACTCCCTTTTGATTGAAGGCTGGTTTTGGGTAATTGTAATTGGCTAGTGAACTTTTGCTTAAAAAAATATAGTTTCTGAATTAATCTAACCTCCTTAAGGAATTTAAAATTATCAAAAAAAAGTATTTAATTAAATTTATTCCATATTATGTAATACAAAAAATTGTCTATTGACTGCAATCACATAATTTTGCTCAAATTTGACTAATTTGCTAGTTTTAGTCATCTTGACTTCTTCAAAAGGATTAAGATGAATTTTCTAAAATATAAGAATGTTGTTCATTAATCATAATTGTTTTTAATTTGACTAAATGCTGAATTATGTTATTCTTGAAATTTTTAATTATGAAAAAATATCATAATTAGCTGGTAATCATTTAATGAAAATTTATAATTGTTAAACTCGTTCAACATTTGTAAAGAATTTAAACTTGTATAAAAAATTAGTATTTAGTCAAACCTATTTTATGGTATGTAATATAGAAAAAGGTATATATTGACTGCAATTGATTGATATTACTTAATTCTAACCAAATATTAATTTTTGATCATTTTTGAATTCTTTAAAAAATATTAAGTGAATTTACTGTGCATGCAATATAGATAGAAAGTTCATTGTTTACAATTGCTTAATTATGTCTAATAGTATTTTTAAATTGTTTTAATTGTGAAAGGTGTTTTAATTAGTTGGTGAATATACTTAATATGAACAATTTAATATTATCCGACCTATTAAAGAATTTAGAATTACCGAAAATTAGTATTTATTCAATTTTATTATACATTGTAATGATAACTACGATATGGTCAGTTGCACCAAACACTCCCGTTTGGTATTATTTTCATTTTTTGTTTTTATTTTTATTATTTTTTAAATTTTGAAAAGTTAGTTAGTAAAAATGAGTTGAAGTAAGTTTGTATTTTGATAGATTGTTCGAAAAATAATAATTATATTGAATCTAATAGGCTGTAGGTGGAAAAAAATAAAAATAATAAAATAGATAAAGAAGATTTATATATTATTAAGAGACGATATATAGGTTATTCGGAATTCCTCTAGCCTCTTTAAGGTAACTGTTATTACTCAATATCACTTTATTTTAATTTCACCAAATACTAACTTTTGGTAATTTTAATTTTTTTTAAAACTATTAAAAATTGAAATCACACATTGTCAACGAATATTTAATTGTATTTAGTTAAGTCGATGCTAATAATTATTAGCTGAATTTATTGTGTCAATTGAATGCAATTGCTTAATTTTAACTATATTAACGGTATTTATTGACTCGCATCACTCAATTTTGACCAAATACTAATTTATTATGATTTTGAATTATGATAAAAATTGAGTAATTACAGTAAATGAACATTCTTCCTGTATCATATAATACACTTGCGTATACACATAGTTAAAGGAAACTTTACTAATTGATAATTAGCTACTTTATCAAAATGAATGAGAGTTAAATTAAAAAAAAAAAAAAAAAAGAAGAAGAAGAAGAAGAAAGAAAATGATAATTCTATTAGTTTTGCCCTCGAAATTAAAAATATCACATCATTATTCTAAATAAGAAAAATACTTTAGAAGAATTTAGAAAGTGATATGTTGTTGGTGAGCATTTCAAATAAATAACATAGGCTTTGTTTGGTTATGTTTCCCGAAACAATGTTGTTCCAGGAAAACATAACCAAACATATCTCCATTTTTCCTTTAAAATGCACATTCTCCAATATATACATACACATATGATATACATATTGTATATTTTATTATTATTCTAACACTAAAATAATAACTCAATTCCATTTTCACCCCAAAAGTTTAACAAAAAATATTGATTTGACTGTTATAGTAAAAAAATATTTCCCCCCAAAATATAAACAAACATACCGAAAAACAACTTTCACATTCTCCAATAATTCATTATCCCAAAATACACAATAAATACATAATAAAATCAAACAAAAAACATAACCAAAGCATTCAACTCCAAATAAGAAATATTGTTCAACGGGGCATACTTTATAGCATGATGTAATGGTGGCATGCTGTGATGTTTGGCGGGTGACTTATGTTTTGTTGAAGAAATTGAGATGCAATTTGAGCCTTATTTTGTGAATTTTTTGGTAAAAATACTAGAGATTAGGTTGCACATTTTGGTAACAGGGCAAGAAAGAATTATTAGAATATGCTTTCAAAATTGCAGGAAAAATAATGAGGGAGTTGTATTGGTTATAACTATTTGACTATATATGCTAAAATGTTTAAACATGCTTGATGCTCATTCAAATTAATAACTATCTAGTAAATCTAATCTTATTTAGAGCTTTTTTCTCTTTACTAGTTTTGCCTTGAATAATTGTAAGTATATATATGGATTAACTCTTTCCTACAATCAATTGCCTCTAGTCCTTGAAAATGTGTAGAGTTAGACAATTTAATCTTAAGTACTACTTAGTGTTATTTAGTTAAGTTTGCTCACTTAGTACAAGTTGAGATGAAACCTAATATAATTTTAGAGTTGATGGAGGTGTTTATTCATTAGCTATGAAGCGTATAAGATCCTAAAGCAATGATTTATTTTATCATTGTAGTGAGAATATAAATAGAGTTTTTGAATTAGCTGTTTCAAAAATGACTCAAATGAGTTAATAAGATTTCGCCACAATATGCATTTCATACTTTATATGCATAGAGATCAATTTAAAAGTGATTAAACAAATTCATACTTTTGAAGTTCTAAAGACCACTTTAATCTCCAGAGTACTTACGCGGCCTTTGACCGTATAACAAAGTGAAAAATTAATGTTAGTTACTCTACCAGTTTACGTATGACTATGAATAATTTGATCCAAAGGAATATAACTGATTTTGATAATATTATGATAAATGAGGGCAAGTTTAAATTGACAATATTCTTTGTGTAGCAGGTTATACTAATTCTATTTTAATTGATACAACTATGGATGTGTTAGTTGAAAGATTAGTTAAACATAGATTTTTCGAGGGATTGAAATAACTAATTAGTATGACTAATAAGTCTAGGGTATACTGCTACTTATAACTCATGTCATTTTCAACAAGAAATGATGCCTCTCTATTGTGATCTTAATTAGAGTTTGAAGCTATCAGGCCGTCTTAATAAAATTAGAGGTTTAAGACGAAATACAAAAATGAGGCCTTTAATATATAATAAAAAATTAGACTTTACAAAATTATTAAATTTCTAATATTCACATCTTTTAGTAAATATTCTGTACTTTATAGGAAAAATATTTTCCATATAAAATATTCCTATTTGAATTTTATTTTCTATTTTTTTTTAAAAATTATTAATTAACTTTTATAATCAATTTTTTCTAATATTTTCTTTTTAATTAATAGCATGACTAACTGACTTTATCTTTCTTGTGATATTATTGACCTTAGGTAAGATTTTATTATTTTCAATTTTGAAAAATTTTGTTTTGTCTGAGCAAAAGAAAAAGAAATTTAAGAAATAAAACTTTATAGTGAAAAAAATTGAAGTTAATGTTATTTAATGATTAATATTGAACATTACTTTTGAGTATAATTGAAAAGGACGACTTATTTAATGTTTAATATCAAAAAAGAATGAAATATATAGGAGTTTGATAAATAAAGAATGAGAAAGAAAAGGATAGTGGAGATTTAGGAGATTTGAAAGTACTAAAATTTAAATTTATATTCTTTTTATTAGTTAAATTCAATTAATTATTTATTGTAACCTTAAATAATATAGTCTCCAGATAAAGGGTTTATACTTTTTCTTAGGCCTAACTTTTTTTGAAAATATATATGTATATATATTTGTATGAAACTTTTAACTTAGGGCCTTATATTCTTTTAGGGCCCTTAACATAAAAAGGTCTTATATTTCTTTTTTTGAAGCATAAATTATGAAAGAATAATACACATATGAGGCTTTTAAAATTTGAAGGTTTAAATCGGTTGTCTTTCTTAGTTAAATATAGAGTCACCCCTAGAAGCTATTGAAATATATGTATAGATACTAGTTGCAAATTTCCTTTAACTATGTCAACAAATATTAGTGATAAAATCGACTATGTTATAACCGTGCTATAATGGAAAGAAGGTAATAAAAAATGAACACCCAAAAAATATGTCTCTAGTCATCTTTTGCTGCTCTTTAGAAGTGTGAACATTCTATTTTTCATAAATGTTCTTTACAAATATTAATATTTTTGGATTACATACATGTAATCTGAAAAGTTGTAATGTTTGTGAAAAGATATTTTCTTCTATCAACACAATTCCAAAATCATCATTTTGTATTAAGAAAATTCACAAAATACACATAATTTATACAATTTTACATGCAAGGTACTCTCTCATTTTCTAACAATAATTTATATTGTATTTCTCAATATATATATATATATATGTATATGTTATATCCAAAAACAACTGACATCCAAACGTATTATAGAATATTTATTCTTTTATAATTGTAAATATATAAGACAACTTTAACCAACAAAACAAGTATTTCAAAGATAGTTCTATTTTCTAATTGTTAAATAGTCAATGCTTGAGACTCAAATATCTGGTTTTATTTTGTATATTTTTGTTGTCGTTTAAGCTATTGTTCATAGTAAAAGTTATAGTAAAAGAGAATATAAAATTAGAAAAAAGAAATAATTAAAAAATATAACACAAAAATTTGAACAAAATTGATTTTCATATAGGAGATAAAATAACATCTTTCAATCCCTAACCCAACCCCCAAAAATATTGTCCTCAAATCCCTAACCACACCCAAATCCCAATCCCCCTCTAAAAGCAGCCACATTGTAGAGGAAAAAAAGGTAAGAAACTCAAAGAAGATTTGAGGCAATTGCAGGAATCCTAGTTATATAAGGATTGTGAGTAGGCAAAGTTTGGCGCATAGTGCCAATATATATATATAGTCACATAAATCTATTGTGGTAAATTCATGTATTTAATAGCAATTAGTAGATAAATTCATAAAGTGTGCATTGTCTCTATATTATGCTCTTCTCACAAAATCACCATAAATACAAAAAAGAAAAATTTAGTAGTCAAATAAAGGCACTGATTAGCAATTAATAATTAATTAAAAGAGCATCAAGAGTGATTGAAAATTTTAGCATATATAGAGTGGGAATTTCAGCATCAAATTAAAATCACAGCTATTGTCATGCATCCATAAAATTTTGAAGGCATATTTTAATAATTTCTATTGCCCTAGTACAAAAGTGTGCAATCTGGTCCCTAGTATTAGTGAAATTACCCAGATTATATCCCGATTTTGAACGAAGGGAGAATTCATCCGGCAAATGTCACCGCTCTCCTATTACATACTGCAGCTATAAAATGCAACCCCCCGCCTTCAGAACGTTGCCACTGTTAATTTATAAAAAAGAATAGTTTTTTATTGCTACCTGTATCAGTAAACTTAGAGGTGCAGTGTGCAAGGGCCGAAAGGGGGCCTTCCAATCTACAAACCGCGGTTGCTGACGGTGTCTGCAGTCACTCTCTCACACTCAAGAATTTGAAGGGACTCAGGTTTGATCCCCAGGAACACCCCCTTTTTGTTTGCCCCATTAGAATTTTAGCAAACCCTAGTTCTAATTCATGTTTTTGTGAGTTTTGATTTCATAGGTAAAGAAATTTGTTTTGGTCTTGAAGAAGGAAGGGAAAAAAAACTGAATTTGGCAATGTTACCTATGGTCATTGACGTATAGATTTTGATTTTAAATGCATGTAAATGGTTTTGGGAAAATCAATGGAATTAGGGGTTAGCTGGAATTCTATTGGCGTTTGGATTCTGTTGAAGGTAGGATTTTGGTGTTGTAATGTTAATGAATTAGAATTGTTTGCTTGTTTCTTCCTTGTTGGATAAATTGAATGAGGGTCTGAATGTGATTTTTTTCTATACAGGAGCTCAAGTGGCTCGGTGGGTGTGAGATTCAATTGGAGTGGAGGTTAAGGTTATGGTTTGATGTGGAGGAGGATCGGGAGTTGAAAAACTAGGGTTCAGGGGATGGATAAGGAGGAGAATAAAATGGGTTTGAAAAGAAAGGCTAAACCTATGGAATTATCGGTTCATTCAGACGATGATGAGCCTATTGGAACACTGTTAAAGCTGAAAAGCAAAAGAAATTCCAAGAAAAGTAAGCTGGTTACAGATGGTGATCAAAACAAGGTTAAAGGGGTTGAGAAGATGGTTCTTGAGGATGAAGAATTAGGTGGTATGGATGACACATTGGCAAACTTCAGGAAAAAGTTGAGGGGTCCAAAAAAAGATGTTGGATCTGCAGTAGCGTCTGGGAAAGACTTGAGCAGCAATGTGGCGGAGCCATCGTGCCCATCTCTTAATGAGTCTGTGATGGATTGGGAATTGGATCCAAATTTGACTTCTGAGGCGCAGAAAAGATGTTTGGGGAGCTCTGAAGGTGGATCTTCTGGGGATGCAACTGCTGTTGGTGGTTTAAAAGTTAAGGCTAAAATGAAAAACAACAGATCCAAGGTGAACTCAGACACGAAGATATGTGGGAACTCTGAATTGGATGATGGTTTCGATTGCAATAGATCTGGAAATAATGCAGTGCAGCATGAGAAAGAGGGTGCTTTAGAGTCAGAGGGTGAAGCTTTAGAGGATTCCTTATCTGCCTTTTTTCAAAAGGTGCAGTCAGAGATGAATTCAAAACCCCGTAGTTCTTCAAGATTGAAGCATGGAAAGGAAACCCAAGAGTCTGATGATGGGTCGAAACCAGATTCAGGTGCTGGCTCAGAGGCTCCTCTTGGAAAATCTGAGTCTGCTTCAAATTGCCAGAGTGTTGATAATCATGTGCCAGAAGTCTTAAATTGTACACTAGGGAAGTCAAATGATTCCAGTTTGAGGACATGCTCTGGTAAGATTGCTGGAGTTGAAGATATTAAACTGAACTCTGAAGCCATTGGGGACCAACCAGGTTCCACAAATGAGCCACCCGATTCAGTCAATGTCCTCGATAAAAATAATGAGGTATCCCATTGCGAGGAAACAAAGGACTTGCATTTGTCAGCATCATTGTGTGAAGGCTTAGTAATGAATAACAAGGATGTGAAACCAGATATTGGGCTCCATAATGACTTGGGTCCAAACTATGCTGGCCAAGTGCAGTTCCACTCATCACCATCTGCATTTAATAGGCTGCAGGAGGAACAGCCATCTCGAGATCATGATGGTGCAGTTACTGTCCTTGGTAAATGCTTTGAAGAGACAGATCTTGCACCAGTTTCTTCACAAGAGGCAGACGATCAAGTATCTGAATCTAGGTCATCGCCTGCGTCGGCTAGTGGAACTCTTAAATACGAAGTGGCCTTTCGAAAGCATAAGGATGAGTCCCAGAAAGTTGTTGAATCAGAACATGTTTTAGAACCTTCTCGCATATTGCCTGAAGTTCCATACCCTCCTTCGGAGGATGAAGACATTAATGGCACATCTGACTCATCCACTATGCTGGATCATCAAGGCAGCAGTGCAGAAGATAGAGGATCCCTAGCTGATCCTGAAAATAAAGGAAGTATCCCATCAGCTGGTCAGCGAGCTCCACGAAATGCTAAAAAGCATAGGCATGGAGACATGGCTTATGAGGGTGATGTTGATTGGGATGTCCTGATGCAAGGCCAAGAATTTTTCGCAAGTCATCATATTGTAGATAAAACAAGAGAGAAACTATCTAGTGCTATGGATGCTGAAAATGGAAAAGCAGCAGCTGTAGCAGCAGGACTAAAAGCTCGTGCAGCTGGCCCCCTGGAGAAAATCAAGTTTAAAGAAGTGTTGAAGCGCAAAGGTGGGCTTCAAGAATATTTAGAGTGCAGGTCAGTAATCATTATTTAGTTGCCAACTTTTCCTAAATGCTATCGTCACTATTTATATGGTCTTCTCTGATGGAGTCTTTAGTCATTGTTGGCTTGTATATTAGTCAAAAGTATATTTGATTATTCAAACTTATAGTTGTCCATTTAGTTTGTCATAATTTTGGTTTCCAGTGTTTATGTGTGTTGGCTTTTCAGTTTTCAATTGGTTTTTTCAATAGTTGCTATTACTTGTACAAGGTGATCACCTCAATACAAAATCTAATATGCTTCTTCCAATATGAATCCTTGGATGAAAAGTTATACTTGCAGTTATTCATGTGTCTGCCGATATTCTGATTTTGTTCTCTTGCAAATGATTGCCAAAATTGAAGTCTGCCTACCTTGTCTACTGAGGTGAGGCGCTACTGACTTCTTGCTGGAATATGTCTGCTTGGATCACAAGTGTTCCTCTTGAGCAGCAAGTTCTCCATTTGCCTCCTTTGCTTATAAAATATACTTTCTTTGAAAAATATCTTCAAAGTATATTTCTTCAAGTTTTTTGTTGTGTTGTTTCACCTGTCTTGCTCCTGCTAAGTTTCATTACTAATGCATGGATCGTACACATTCATTCTGGTTCTAAATGGGAGCTTGTTTGTTATTCACATCGTATCTGGAGAAAGTTCTTCAGCACATACATATTTGCTACTTTTCTGGTCATTCTTCTTGTTTTCTGTTTTGATGGCCGACTTAATATATATTTTTCCTAGTTAACTGCTCATTATAAGTCTACCTTTTTGGACCTGAATTGCATGCTTGACACATATTATTTCTGGTAAAAGAATTGGCTATGCATTCGTCCGCCTCTTGTTCCACACTAATGATACAATAAATCACATTTTTGAAGATTTTCTTTAATTGTTTCTGCAAACTCTGTGGGACTTAATTATATGATGCTTTGCAGGAACCACATACTGAGTGTTTGGAACAAAGATGTCAGTCGCATTTTGCCACTGGTAGACTTTGGAGTGTCTGATGCTCCTTTGGCCGGTGAAAGCCCACGTGCATCTCTAATTAGAGATATCTTTACCTTTCTTGATCAATGTGTAAGTTTTCGTGCTCCATTAAATTTAGAGTGAATTACACTTTACTCCCCTCAACTATACTTGAAGTAAAAAGGTTTAGCATTAAATGTTTACTGTAAACTAAATACCAATGTAGTCAACTAGTAGATTGTTCTTTGTAACTTACATAGGACTACATGAAATGAAGGGGGGGAGGTGCATTTCTTGAAAGAGATGGGGTGATGGTGGATGAAAAGCATTCATGGAAAAGCAAAGCACAAGAGATGTAGCCATGAACTGGCACTAAAAGAATTTCTTAGCTCTTCCTCTCTTCCTGTTTGTAAATAGGTTGAACATAATACGTTTGTCATTGGAAAAAGGGAAACCATAGGGGGAGATTTGTGAAGTAATTTTCCCTTATTATTTATATCGAATATCCTCTCATTTAGCTTTATGATGCCTTTTTTTGTATTTTCTTTTGGTTTGTTTTGCTTCTCCCAATTTTACTGCTATTATATATGAATTTCGGTGGTTCAAAGTATCATCTCCTTTTGTTTATCGTTTTTGATACGGCTAAACATTTTTACACAGGGTCATATAAATTTTGGAGTGCCTTCTGAAAAGGAGAAAGTAGAAAGCTGCTTGAAGAGTGACGTGAAACTTCTGACAGAGGAGAAGTGTGAAGAAAGTTCTGGGCCTCCTGATGCCGATTCAGAGGATGGAGTTTCCTTTGTTCTTGGGAAGAAAAAGGTTTTGGAGACTTGCGTTGGGGGAAAGAATGATGATGCATTTGAGGATGAAAACCTGGCAGGAAAAGTCATGATAGAACATGGAAACATCAATCTTGAGACCTTAGAATCATCTGCTCCAGGTGCCCCTGAAGGATGTCCCCCCGGTGATATTCAAATAATCAATTCTCTCGATTTTATACCTCTGAAAGAAGCTGTTGATTCAGAGTATTTGGGTTCAACTCCTTCCTGCCAAGATCAGAATGGAGGGAGCCCTGCTATTTCTGCGAAATCCATGGATTGTGATGATAGCCATGCACAGTATGAATCAGGGCGAAAAAGTATAATAGTTGTAGGAGCGGGTCCTGCTGGCTTAACTGCAGCACGCCACTTGCAACGCCAGGGTTTCATTGTTGCTGTGATTGAGGCCAGGAGCAGAATAGGGGGTCGTGTTTTTACAGACCGTACATCTTTAAGTGTTCCTGTAGATCTTGGAGCGAGCATCATTACAGGTGTGGAGGCAGATGTGGCTACTGAAAGAAGACCTGATCCTTCTTCATTGATTTGTGCTCAGTTGGGACTCGAGTTGACTGTATTGAACAGTGACTGTCCTTTATATGATACTGTTACTGGTCAGAAAGTTCCACCAGATCTGGATGAAGCATTGGAAGCAGAATACAATAGCCTTCTTGACGACATGGTACTGCTGGCTGCTGAGAAGGGGGAACGTGCCATGAAAATGTCTCTTGAAGAAGGGTTAGAATATGGCCTGAGGAGATATCGTATGGCCCATTCTGGACAAAATGACATGGAAATACCTGTTGAATCTCAAGATACTTCTGTGGCTGCTGAAAAGTTTTCAGTAGGTGATGAAATTTCCTATGCTCGGGGTTCTGAAACAGAGGGATTGAGTCCTCTTGAGAGGCGAGTCATGGATTGGCATTTTGCTCACCTAGAGTATGGTTGTGCTGCCTTGCTTGAAGAAGTCTCTCTTCCGAACTGGAATCAGGATGATGTATATGGAGGATTTGGTGGAGCTCATTGTATGATTAAAGGAGGTTACAGTGCTGTTGTTGAATCGCTTGGAAAAGGAATTTGCATTCATTTGGATCATGTTGTCACAGGTATTTCATATGGCATGAAGGATGGTGAGACAAAACAGCATAAAAAGGTTAAAGTTTCTACATCGAATGGCAAGGAGTTTTCAGGAGATGCAGTCCTTGTCACAGTGCCACTTGGGTGCTTGAAAGCAGAAACCATTAAATTTTCGCCTCCTTTGCCCCAATGGAAATATTTATCCATCAAGAGGCTTGGGTTTGGCGTTCTGAACAAGGTAGTGCTGGAATTTCCTGAAGTTTTTTGGGATGACACTATTGATTACTTTGGTGCTACTGCTGAAAGTACAGATCAGCGTGGCCGGTGCTTTATGTTCTGGAATGTCAAGAAAACAGTTGGAGCACCTGTTCTCATAGCCTTGCTTGTTGGTAAGGCTGCCATAGATGGCCACAATATTAGCTCTTCAGATCACGTGAGTCACGCCTTGCTTGTTCTCCGTAAACTATTTGGTGAAGACAAGGTTTCTGATCCAGTTGCATCTGTAGTGACTGACTGGGGAAGGGATCCTTACAGCTACGGTGCTTACTCCTATGTTGCCGTGGGATCGTCAGGAGAAGATTATGATATTTTGGGAAGGCCAGTGGAGAACTGTTTATTTTTTGCTGGTGAAGCCACATGCAAGGAACACCCTGACACTGTTGGTGGTGCAATGATGAGTGGGCTTCGAGAGGCCATACGCATTATTGATATATTGAATACAGGAACTGATTACACTGCAGAAGTGGAGGCCATGGAGGCTGCAAGAAGACATTTGGATATTGAAAGGAGTGAAGTAAAGGACATTATCAGGAGGCTTGATGCTGTAGAGTTCTCTACTGGTCTGCATAAGAAGTCTTTGGATGGATCCCAGATTTCTGTATGGGGCTCGATGCTAAAGGATATGTTTTTCACTGCAAAAACTACAGCGGGGAGATTGCATCTAGCTAAAGAGTTGTTAAACCTTCCTGTTGGATTTTTGAAGACCTTTGCTAGCACTAAAGAAGGGCTCAGCACACTTAACTCATGGATTCTGGTAAGTTCTCCATTTGGTGTGCATGTCAACACCGAGATCGGGCTATTGCATTGGTTATTTGAAATAACAATGTTTGGTTTTTCTCAATTTTATTATTGATAACAGGATTCCATGGGGAAGGATGGAACTCAGCTCTTGCGCCATTGCGTCCGTCTACTCGTACTCGTTTCAAATGATTTGCTTGCAGTCCGTTTATCAGGTGCTTGCACTCTTCTTGTATTTTCTACCAACATTCCTCTCTTTCTTCTCTTCTCTCTTTTATTCCTGTTAGTTTTGGATGTATTAGTTACATGTTGACCTGTGTCCATTTATATGAAAAATCCTAAGGTGACTTTATTTCTGATATATTTCTTTCAACAATGCTTTTAATATTGAAGTAGAGCTTTGAAATCATCAATGTGCTAGTGTTTGGTTTCTGTAATTTATTGTATTAGCTCTTTTCAGGGAATGGTAGCATTTTCTTAGGACTAAGGGAAAATTGTTTTTTGTATGCTATCACCCGTAACATCATTTTAGTTGAGTGCTTTACTTTAGGAATCTCAATAATTTCTCATTTCATGATTTTACTTAGGTATTGGAAGAACCGTAAAAGAGAAAGTCTGTGTACATACCAGTCGTGATATACGCGCCATAGCTAGTCAGCTTGTGAGCGTATGGGTTGAACTTTTCCGTAAGGAGAAGGCTTCTAAAGTGGGACGTAAGTTACTTAGGCAGTCTACTTCGCTGGATTCAAAGAGCAAATCGCCTTTAGGTACTGGAAAACCACCTTTGCGGACACATCATGTTGAGAGCAAGGGAAATTCAAAAGTTTCTGCACCTGCTGGAGAGCAGTTCCCTTCCAGTGCAAGTACTAAGAAAATGGTTGGCGAGCCTGTTAAATTGGAAACAAGAATTCACACAAAGTCAGATGTTCAGCTGTCAAACTCTCATGGTTCAATAGCATGCAGAGATGTCATGGAGAAGGGTAACCATGAAATTGCCATGTCTAATGAAGAAAAGGCTGCCTTTGCCGCTGCAGAGGCGGCCCGTGCTGCAGCCGTTGCTGCTGCCAAGGTTTGCTTCTTGTTCTTTCTTCTGCATTCCTACCTCATATTTTCAACCATCTTATATGTTATGTTTGAATTAAGGTTTAGTTTATTTTCCAAGGTTCTCACAAATGCTGACTTTCAGACAAATTGGTTGATGTTTCCTGAGAACTTCTTGATCCCATAAAAATGACAGACTTGCTTTCTGTTGGTCGAAAGGCATCAAACTGAAACTGCACTTGTTTGGTTCCTTGGTGTGGTGTAGTGCTTTTCCCAAGTTCTCTGTATATGCCATTTAATGATTTTCAATCTGTAATCAAATAGATGTGTGAAAAATGATTGCTGTGATTTGAGGTTAAATATTCTATTTCCTGCTACCATTTCTTTGATAGATAGATTAGCGATGGTAATATCATCTCAAGCTTAGGGTAGAGAGTCTTGTTGGTTGCCTGCTGGATGGAACTTCCTGTTTTCACTTGTGCACTAGGCGTAAAGCCTTGAGCCAATGGAAATGAGTGTTTTACTTGCTCATAATGTTGGCCAAGATTGTTATTTTCAGCTCTAGCATAACAAGGTTTGTTCTTCTGGTGTGCTCACTTCAGAACTTTCTATGTTTCATTACTGACTGACTGTAAATGGATCATTGAATTTAACCTTAGTATTTGATTTGGTATATGGATATGCTGAACTTTTTACTATTGTTATTTATTTTGTGGGTGTTGGTGACTGGTTCAGTGCCACTGGCAGGTGCCGGGGTGGGGGGTTTAGGAGTACGCCGAGTTCTTGAATAGCCTTTTCCTTCTGTTATGCCTCTGACCATTCTCACTTTCTGTTTTATACTGCAGGCATATGCTGCTTCTGGTGCCATGCGTAATGCATCAGCACAGCCTCCCAAGATTCTCTCATTTCACAAGTTTGCTATGCGAGAACAATATGCCCATATGGATGAGTCTGATGGTAGAAAGAACTGGTCTGGTGCTGCGACAGGAAGGCAAGATTGTTTGTCTGAAATAGATTCCAGGAACTGCAGGGTGAGAGATTGGTCAGTTGATTTTTCTGCTACTGGTGTCAATCTGGAGAGTTCCAGAATATCGGTTGACAATCGTTCACAGCGGAGCCATTCAAATGACATTGCTAATCAGTTGAACATCAGAGAGCACTCTGGGGAAAGTGTAGCTGTAGATAGCAGCATATTGACAAAAGCATGGGTTGATAGTGCTGGCAGCATAGGGATAAAAGATTACAATGCTATTGAAAGATGGCAATGTCAAGCAGCAGCTGCTGGTTCTGGCTTCTCTCATGGGACAATGCACATAACAGATGAGGAGGGTTCAAGCATGAGTTCCAAATTGCATAAGCAGAAATATGATGGACCGGCAAATGAGAGCTCTGCTTCACAAATTACAATAAGAGAATCAAAAGGCAATCAATCTAGAGGAGTGGAAAGCATAAAACAGTCAGTTGTGGATTATGTGGCTTCATTGCTTATGCCTCTTTATAAAGCGAGAAAAATTGACCGGGAAGGTTATAAGTCAATAATGAAGAAAACTGCCACCAAGGTTATTTCTTACTCATTCTTCATCCATCCCCATATCTCCTGGTGCGTTCTCCTTTGCTGCCATCAAACATATCTTATCTCTCTTGTTTCATATTCTATTTCAGGTCATGGAACAGACTACTGATGCTGAGAAAAGAATGGCTGTTATCGAGTTTCTTGATTTCAAACGCAAAAACAAGGTGCAGTTTGCATATTTTCTTGCTCAAGTTCTCTTAGATTCTTCTTAATCTTTTTATTTTTTGGTATTCTTTCTTTCTTTCTTTCTTTTTTTTAAATATTTCCCCTCTTTTTCGTTTTCTTTTTGGTTGCAAATGGTTCTCTGTCTATGAATTTTCTCTGCAAATATCAGTATGTTGCTATGGTTCTAAAGATGGGAAGTTAGGCTCATATAACTCTAATGGCAGTTTTTTAGCTGATTGTCCTAGAAGCATTGTATGAGTCTCAGATTCTTTTTAGAAATGAAATGACCCCAAAGGACTGCATTTTGGCGTTCTTGTGTCATGATTTTATAGTCGTCAATTTATCTGGCAGCTATGTCACAGGCGTTTGGCCATGATTATCATATCGGACATCAGTGGAATTTTGTTTTTCTTCTTCTCCTTTTTTCTTTTCCTTGCTTTCTTAAAAGTCGCCAAATCCGAGAGGCTCTGGACCAGAAAGTATTGCTGTGGTGCTCTAATTCTTATTTTATGTGGCAAAACTTTTCAAAACAGGATTTGGAAATGTTTAATTCTCAGTTATGCAGAAGAGAGGAAAAACTTGACCTGCTTAATTCTAATGCTGATATTTTCGGTGTCATAATGTGTTCAGGTTACATGTTGTGCCACATTTATGCAAAACAACAAGGCCTTTGTTGTGTTTGCCTTTTTCATTTTGTACCCCAGTCAATTAGTTCACCATCTTCTGAGTTGTTTTGTCCTAGCTGCCTTCACTTGTTTGATAAAGTGGCTTTTCTCCTTTAATGTTCAATGTAAGGCTTTGAATTTCTCACTTCATTTTCTTTGGACAGATCCGAGCATTCGTGGACATGCTGATTGAAAGACACATGGCAATGAAGCCAGATTCCAAATCAGGATCGTCTGAGAAGAATTAACTCGTGGTCCTGTGCGTAGGATTGAGATGGCTGTCCGGTTTGTTAAATCATGATCCAAGCAACTTAAGATTTCTGGTTACTCCAAAAATGAAGCTCCGTTGGTAGATGGTACTTGTGCTTGCATCTGTGGTGAATCGTCCTCCTCTTCCCTTCAAAGCTTGGGGAATGGCCATCATTTTTAGTCAAGATATGACTGTATCAGGATAACTTAGCAAAGGGCTTAAAAGTTTGGACAATGGTGCCATCCGGATCTAGTATGCATTTTTTGTCCTCCAATTGCCAAACAGTCCTGTTAACATGGGATTGCTTTTTGGAATTTGTTCGTTATAATTAAATTGTATCTTTTAGGGTAGAAAGTGAAGACCCCTAACTTTTTTCTCCAGGAACCTCTTCGAAGAGAGATGACTTATTTTCTGACTTTTGATATGTGTACAGCTTAGAATTGTTTCATGGAAACAAATATACAGAATTCTACTTCAGTACCATTACTTGCTTTTCTGTTCTCTAGTTTTATTTTATGTCTCCAAAATAAGGATTTTCTTTGGTAGAATGAAGTTTCATATGCTTTTCCTTCTCCCTGTGGAAGTTCATAACCATCTTATTTTATTGTAAGCATGCCTTCGCCGCTTGGATTGATCTTTCTATTTTAAGTCAGTAAGGTCCATGCCAGTTTGTAAAAGATGGGTATAAGCCATTTCTTATGAAGAATAAAGTTTCATATGCTTTTCCTTCTTTCTATGGAAGTTCGCAACCATGGTGGCTCATATTGATCTGTATATTAAGTCAACAAGTTTGGTGCCATTTTGGAAGAGATGGTTATAAAGCTTTCTTTCCTTTACTGAAAGGTCGTATGTCTACGAGGTAATGTGACTGATTTAACCATCAATCATGTGATTTTGTTTTTGAAGGGTGAGATGCTATGTGGTTTGTGGAGGATTTGGTGGACCTCGCTTGGAGAAGCAATTTAGTATTCTCAAGCACTGGATGATATTGAATGTTCTTCAAATGGATTTAGCATTTGTTGCTGGTTTTCCTGTATTGATGTGAAGCTAATAACTGACTGTCTGACTCTGCATGGGTTTGATATTTTGAAGTTTATGATCTTTTCTGTTTGAATACATACCAGGTGGTGATTGCTCAGTCTTTAAATAATCGTAGTTCAGTGTGTGGCCATGAGCATGGACCCCACCCCATCCCACCCCCAAAAGAGAAGGGAAAAAAAGAAAAAAAGGAAAAGCAAATTGCTCGAGCCACACAGGTCTTCTTACTGAACTTCAAACTAAACATGTCGCAGATAGTGTATGCTGCTTGCAAGTTTGCTGATGCTGGATTCTTATGTCGTGAATGATTTCAGTATATGCTGCTCACAAGTGTGCTGATGATGGATTCTTATGCAGGTAGGCTTTTATTTAATTTCTTCTGTTTTTACATTTTTCACAGCATAAGGTATTTCGGTTCTTGTGGGCCTGTGGTCAGTTCTGTCTCAGCTATAGCCTTTATATGCCTAAGACCTCCTTCACTTTCTGACAGGTTATCATAATATGGTGCACTTTCTTTGCCATCTAGAGGTATCCTTTCATGTCTTGTCATATTTCTGTTCAGACTAGTAGGACACCAAAGGCATGTGTTAATCATTGGTTCGATGATTCGGATGAAAGCAAATCCCAGCGAGCGATGGGTTGTTTGTAGAATTCACTCATGGGTCGGACAAGAATGGTTTCTCTTTGGCTGTATGGTTAATCCAGGTGAGGCATTGAGCTTAAAAAACCAAGTAAATTGCTCTTTTTTCTTCTATAAATCATGCTAGACATCTTGGATTTGTGCTTTTAACTTGTGTAGAGGTTGATGTAAAAGTTGGCCAGCAAATTGGGAGACCAAAATCTGCTGGAACTGGAAGCACACCCTCATTAACAGATTTGCAAGTCCTTTTTCATTACATTTTCAATAAAAATCTTCTGCAAGTGAGACATTTATTGTATGCAAAGGTTGTATTATGCTGTGGTTGTGACTTTCACTTGTTTTTCGGAGACAACATTCTCTTCTCCATTTATATTTGACTATGTCTAGGTATGTATATGGTCGTGGTAGTAGAAAACCAGTGTCTGTTTGCAAGGAGAAATAGCTGACTTGCAGAAGAGCCCAGTCAAAGACCATGCCCAGGTGGTTTTATACAGTGAAACCAAGTAGAGATATGTTTTATAAGTGCATATAAACAGAGGGGGAATGCACCAGAAAACAGAGAAATGCATTATTATAAAGTACAGAGTAGCATGAATGAAGTCCAACAGTTGTAGCTACCCATGTTAATAACTGTCTCATATTGAATGTTATCACTTTTCAAGGTTTTATAAGCATTTTTTCTCATTTCTGCTCACGAGTAATAAATTGATCGTTTTTAACTGCTTTTGTCTATGTTATCCTTGATAGTTAGATGGATTTCTATATTCTTACATTATTTAGTCGAAAAGACCTGCCGCTCCCCCACACCCCCACCCCCCAACCCAAAAAAAAAGAAAAACTAAAACTATTCTAATTGTATGCTATAAAGGTGAGTTGAATCATATGTATTTATTTGGAAAGAAGTGAATTTCATGAAATTCATGTGAATTACAAATGCAATATCTATTACAAGGAGAAAAGTAATTCTATACACAAGGTTTTATAACAATGAGCATAAATTTTCTAGAAGTGTAGTTGATATATATATATATATATATTATGATTAAAAGAAAAGTGCTAAATCCTATTGAGTGATAATTTAGCTCAGTAATATCACTCTTGTATGTATAAATGTTGAATAATAATTTAGTTCAATAACATCGCTTTGATATATATAAATGTCATGCTGTCAGTAATGTCGCACAATTATAATATTGGTATAATATTGGTAAGAGACTAAGAGTCTACTAAAGGGGTAAAAGTGTAATTGCAACTTGAATCGAATTCATAGACAAGCCTTCCTCTTCCCAAATCCCAATCAGTCGCGAAATATATAATAAACGGCCTCTATTAATCCAACAACTCAACTACCTCTTAATCCTTGTCTCTCTTGTCAGATCCGATCTCTGTAGAAACCCAAATCGATCAAAAATGTCGTCAGCTTTTAGCGGCGATGAAACTGCACCCTTCTTTGGCTTTCTTGGCGCCGCCGCGGCCCTTGTCTTCTCCTGTAAGCTATGCTCTTCGATTCAGCCCATGTTATTATTCAGATCTATGGTTTTCGGTACGGTAATTTGATCACCTCTTATATTGTAGGCATGGGAGCGGCTTACGGCACGGCGAAGAGTGGCGTCGGTGTGGCGTCGATGGGTGTGATGAGACCGGAGCTGGTGATGAAGTCTATTGTGCCCGTGGTCATGGCTGGTGTGTTGGGTATTTATGGGTTGATTATTGCTGTGATTATCAGTACCGGTATTAACCCGAAGGCCAAGTCTTACTATTTGTTTGATGGCTATGCCCACCTTTCTTCTGGTCTCGCTTGTGGTCTAGCTGGCCTTGCTGCTGGTATGGCCATCGGAATCGTTGGAGACGCCGGTGTGAGGTAATTTCTTTTTGCCTAGATCCGCATTGGATTTGGATGATTGAGCATTATGATTCGAAACGTTTTGATTTCTTATTGAATTTTATTTCTATATAGTAATTGCGTTATTGATTGTTGTGAAGTATACTTTGATCTAAGGGACTTGTTGATTGCTTTCTCATTTGGATTATGGAAAGGGTGGTGAACTTTGGCTTGTTATGGGTCTTATAAGAAATGTGTGGTTTCGCATTTGTTGTAAATTGAATTGTGTGTTTATTTTTTTGTCTTTTAGTTTCATTTAGTAATCTGAAGTTCTGTCCTGAAAAATATTGTTTTGACTTATAGTATCCCTTGAAATCAATTTTTTAATACTACATTGTGTGGATATTCTGGAAAATGCTTTCAGTACCTTCATGTACTTGATCGGTTCAGATTTGTTCCTTTAGCCCACCTCATTCTTGAAGGTTTATGATCACCTAATTCAAATGATCTGTGTGCCTGTTGGTCAATTCTGAGGGTACCAATCTGTATCTGTACATTTGAAGTGTTTTCCACATTCAGAGCAATGCATCACTTCACTCATGCCTGTTCATACATAGTGGAAGCAAAATTGATTTCAGGCACCTTGAGAATGATGGTTCTTTGTTTTCTTAGAATGGGGGCTAGAAGGCTTTTCTATAATTTTTATGTCCTGCTATAGGAAGGTAAAGTATAGCTAGGTCAGGGAGGGTTGAAAAGTAGGACAGTCTTTGCTTACTAGGGAGTAAACTTTATAGATTATTGCTGTTGCTCAGAAGAGAAGGCTGCTTCAGTCTAGGGCGCTGGTGGTAATTGTCTTTCTGATTCAAAAATGTGGTTTCCATGATGATGTGGGTGGGTCCTATTTGTATTGGTTTATTATTATCTGCTATCCTTCCAATTGGTTTGGAAATTCTTGCTTTCATTATTTTTGGATTGCCTTCTTTTTTCTTTATGTCTTGAAATAATATTTGCTCTCATCTTATCATTCCCTATGACAGAGCCAATGCACAACAACCAAAGCTCTTTGTTGGAATGATTCTTATCCTTATTTTTGCTGAAGCCTTGGCTCTCTATGGTCTAATTGTTGGTATCATCCTTTCATCTCGTGCTGGCCAGTCTAGAGCTGACTAGAAGACATGTCACTCGAAAATTGTTGCAGTTTCCATTTCTTGCTATCAAGTAAGAATCATAATTATGTTCTACTGGTTAGCATGGTAGTCTGGCCATGGCAGTGTTCTTTTAGATTCAAGCTTTATGTGTGTGGCAATTGCTTGGCCCAAAGAATTGAGCGTTGATGTGTATGGCGGTAGGTTGTAGATGAGAACTTTGATTTTCCCTGAATAAAGCTTCTGATATTTTATGGGGTTGTATCTTGCTAAGAACCAGTTTGATTTGTGTGAAACCATGCCTGTATTATTTTGTTGTAACTCCATCTATTTTTTAAATTTCTTACGCTGATCATTGTGGTATTTTTATGTTGGTTCCATTCCTGCAAGTGCACAGAATCCGAAAGTGTTGGATATTTTTCATTCACAGGAAACAGGTTTTGAAATTGGTGATTTTGTTCTTAGTATTATGTCTTAGGAAGTTCACATTTGATTTACTTAAACTTATGCTGATGTGATGTAGTTGTGAAGGAAATGATATAATTTTTCTCCTTAACTTTATTAAAATCAATTTTCTTGTCATGTTTGTTGTAAATTGTAATAGCAACTGGGAATTGGAAGTTTATGATGCCAGGTTGTGATGTGCCCTTGCATTAGTATCTAAGTACTAGTAAAATGATATGTTCTTTTCACCTTCAGGAGTTGGTGTGCAAGAGTTGACACATCTAATCTCCATTCTTCACCTTAATACTAATCGGGTAGTGTTGACTGGAGAAATTAAGGTTTGATTCCTAAGATTTGTGGTATTAATCTGGTTGGATTTGTAGCATTTATAGGGAAATTTTCTTAGTATTGAGCTGTAATTTAGTCGCGATATGCTTTATTCTTGGCTGCAAATTGGTAGTTAGAATGAGTCAAGGGAAAACGAGACCTTTTCATCTCCTACTCCCTTGTGTTCTAGTGCATTAATCTATGCCCGAATACTATACTCGTTCATCTAAATTTCGTTACTATTATTTTCTTGCGAGCAACCAGTTCTCATCAGAAATTCTGAGAGTTCTAATTTTAGTTCTGCTAGTCTGCTGTTTGCCCTTGTTATGATTAAGAATCACTTCTTCAGAAATGCTGTTAAAAACAAAAGTTTTAGATGTATATCCTGATACCAAAACTTGGTCCGAGGGGAATTTTCCTATAATTGATTTGAAACATAAAGACCAAAAAAAGAAAGAAAAGACAATTCCAATAATTTTGAAAAATCATCTTTGTATAAAATGCTAGACACATCAGATACAGTTGCAATGTCAATACAATCCCGGTGAATAACATATCTAACAATTACATAAAAAAATTAAATTTAATTTATGATCACATCAAGTAATATATCAAAGTTATGAATAATCAAGATTATATTTAATAGGACAAAGAATAGTATATTAAGGGTATAATTGTCTAGCAATTTAAATTATATTATATTTTAAAAATAAAGGGATACAATGATCAATTCATATAGAGTAAAAATCAAGTGGAGTGCTAATAATAAATTGTGGAGTGCAAATAACAATATTCTATATCAAAGACGTGTCTTGCTTGACACATATCTAATACCATGCAAATATTTATTTCAATTGACGATAATTATAGCATTTTATGCATGATGTAAATTATAATTTGAAATATTGAATAAAATATAAATCAAAATAAAAGATCAAACTTTAAAATTTTGAATTTAGAAAGCCAGGAGGATAGGGCGCAAAAAAGAGAGGAGAAAATCATATTGAAAATAATAAGTAAATAAACAACTATTTGCATAATTCATTGAAAAAAGTTTCAAGACAAGTAAAATTAGATCTAAATTTTGTGCACTTTTTGCATTTTTTTTTATTTGTACACAGACATATCGGGAGTTTGCAAATTTAAATTTTTAATCTTGTACTTTATTCGTAATGATTGGTATCAGCAGTAACTTAGCAAGGTATAATTCCGCCCAAACAAGCCTCAACAGGCAACAATAGGGGGTGTGTCGTCTTATGCTAAGAAACTATAATACCTTTTAGGATCAAAGTTAATTTAAAATTTTTTTGATGCAGAGGATCCTTATAAAAGGCAACTGCAGAGCATATTCAATCTTAAATGTTGAGGATAATTAGGAATATTTGGAAGAGAATTATAAGGAAACTAAGGAAGATAGAAAGCAACACACAAGTTTATTTATGAAAGAAGCATCTACTAAACTCGCTTTGCCTTTGAATACATATCACTTCTCCTTATATAGAGGAGAATTTTCATAGTCTTAATCTTTTAGTACAATAATATAGACAATGGGTCTTACAAAGGACAATGATAGAGAATACAACTGTTATAAATAGGACTCTTAAAGGACAAAAATTTAAATAAAGAAAACACTAGTACAATTATTTAAGATAAAAAGTCTGGATGAATGGGTCCCATCAAGCAATTAGTTTTGAGTTGTTCTGGAGTCTGGACAAGAAAATTGACTAATTCAGCTGATAATCTTGCCTTTTCCCACTACTGAGTGTCGAATTCATATGGATCTTGGGAATCTTCCATATGTCATCTTGATCAACCTTATCCTTTCCCTTATCTTTTCTAGAGGTTCCTTCTGATGGGAAATCTGTGTATTCTAAAATTATTGCAGGAGTGTGTGCGAGAATGGTTGTACTCTGTGAAGATCTATTACTGGACAATTGTCTCTAATTCTTCTGAAAATAACTTTTTGAATTTCCCCACATGGTATCTGGAGAAAGTCTCAAATTTTTAGAATAGAATTGTTCAAAATAAGCCCTAGCATCTTCTTGAAGTTGCAGTGCAAATTCAATAGGCATTTGTTCTCATGGAGCATCTTCATCAAACTTTGGCCAAATCTGGAGGGAATTGATTTTGTTCAGCCATAGTTCTCTAAAAGTCTCTTATATCAATCCCATGCTCAAAAAATTCTTCGTTGAAAAGTTATTCTTGGACTGGATAAAGAAATGGACAATTATGAAAATGAGGAGAACTTTGTCTTGACAAAATATAGATAATAGAAATTCCTTTGTTAGCTTTGCCAAGTTGTTGAGCCTGAAGAATTTTGAACATTCTAATCCACGCGGATAAAGGGTAAAACCATTTTAAAAATATTATGGCACATGGATTATCATCAAATTCATCAAACCATCTATTGTGCAACTCAGCAATCTATTTGATAGATTGCTCAATAGGGAATTCCACTATGATTTTTGATTGTTTAAGAAGGTACCAAATCATACATAATAATTCTTTAGAGAATATACGATGAAATGGTGTAGATGTGCTGAATAGTGTAAAGAATGGATAATCAGGATGAAATTCTAAACCTCAAAAAAACTAGTCTTCACACTTTTGGAGGTTTTGGATTTCATCATGATTATCCATTCTTTACAATATTCAGCACATCTACACCATTTCATCATATGTTCTCTAAAGAATTATTATGTATGATTTGGTACCTTCTTGAACAATGGAAAATCAGAGTGAAATTTCCTATTGAGCAATCTATCAAATGGATCGTTGAGCTGCACAGTGGATGGTTTGATGAATTTGATGGTAATCCATGTGCCATAACATTTTTTAGAATGGTTTTACCCTTTATTTGCATGGATTAGAATGTTCAAGATTCTTCAGGCTCAACTTGGCAAAGCTAACAAAGGAATTTATGTTATCTATATTTTGTCAAGACAAAGTTCTCTTCATCTTCATAATTGTCCATTTCTTTATTCAGTCCAAGAATATGGAGTTTTTCCATACCTTCTCAATAAAGAATTTTTTGAGCATGGGACTAATATAAGATACTTTTAGAGAACTATGGCAAAACAAAATCAATTTATTCCCCCTCAGATTTGGCCAAAGTTTGATGAAGATGTTCCATGGGAACAAATGCCTATTGAATATGCACTGCAACTTCAAGAAGATGCCAGGGCTTATTTTGAATAATTCTATTATGAAAATTTGAGAGTTTCTCCAGACACCATGTGGTGAAATTCAAAAGGTTATTTTCAGAAGAATTGGGGACAGCTGTCCAGTAATAGATCTCACAAAGTACATCTATTCTCACACACAATCCTGCAATAATTTCAGAATGCACAGATTTCCCATCAAGAGGAACCTCTAGAAAAGATAAGGGAAAGGATAAGTTTGATCAAGATAACATGATAGAAGATTCCCAAGATTTATATGAATTCGACACTCATTGGTGGGAAAAACCAGGATTATCAACTGAACTAGTCAATTTTCTTGTCCAAGCTCCAAAACAACTCAAAACTAATTGCATGATGGGACCCTTTCGTTCAGGCTTTTTATCTTAAATAATTGTACTAGTGTTTTTTTTATTTAAATTATTGTCCTTTAAGAGTCATGTTTATAACAATTGTATTCTCCATTATTGTCCTTTGTAGGACCCATTGTCTATATTATTGTACTAAAAGATCAAGACTTTGTATTATTAAATACTGAAAATTCTCCTCTATATATAAGGAGAGTGATATGTATTTGAAGGTAGAGCGAGTTTAGCAGATGCCTCTTTCATAAATAAACTTGTGTGTTGCTTTCTATCTTCTTTAGTTTCCTTATAATTCTCTTCCAAATATTCCTAATTATCCTCAACATTTAAGATAGAGTATGCTCTGCAGTTGCCTTTTATAAGGATCCTCTACATCAGAAAAATTTTAAATTAGCTTTGATCTTGAAAAATATTATATTTTCTTAGCATAAGAAGGCACGCCCTTGTTGTTGCCTGTTGATGCTTGTTTTGGCGAAATCATACCTTACTAAGTTCCTGTTGATACCAATCCATTAGGCCAAAAACCTCTTGCCAATTTAGATTGTGTGCATTAATTAGTATAAATTTCTACTTAAGATGTTCCTTCGTAAAAATAGCTCATGCACTTCAAGAGAAGAATCGATAAACAAAAATATGAAAACGCTTTTTAGTCATTTACCCTATATAAAAAAGAAGGCCCTTTACATACTCAAAGTGACGGTTACTCCATGCTACACCAAAATTTGCTTCAACAATTATATCCTTAATTTTTTAATTTAATTTTAAAAGTGAATTTATCACTTAATTTAACATTAAAAATACAAATAATATAGTGAAAACATACTAACAAAATTTATGGAATGTATAGATAGATATATTTAGGCTTTGTTTGGGAACGTTCTCCTAGAACAAGCCTGTTCTAGGAGAACATTTGCTTGTTCTAGGAGAACGTTCCCAAACATATCACTCTTTTTTTTGCATTTTTGCTACAGTAAATACCAAAAAAAACCCTCATTTTCTCACATATTAACCAAAAACCCACTTAATGTTGCTTTCTCCAAGGCTATTGCCGTTGCCATCCCATCCCCACTTCTCTCTCCTCCCAATCTAGCCCATCTCTTCTCTCCTCTCTCACAATAATAATAATAATAATAATAATAATAATACGACTATTGTTATTATTACTATTATTATTATTACGACTACTGCTATTATTATTACTACTACTATTATTATTATTCCTATAATAATAATAATAATAATAATAATAATAATAAATAAAAAAATATCAACATACAAATAAACTCATAAAATATTATAATACAACCCACTTAATTATTTAATTAATCATTACAAACTTACAACATAATCATATCAATTCACTACATATATACACAATATTTTTTATTATTATTCTTACAATTAAAAAAATTATTAATATCAAATTTCACTCCTAAATACCAATACAAAGGTATTGATTTGACATCAACAGTTTAAAATGCCTCATACAATATATAACCAAACATATCAAAACTTCCAAAATTTATTTTTTAACTATTCCCAAAACCATAACTAAACATCAATCACATTCTCCAACATTCATTTCACATTCTCCCACAATTCTTTTATTATTCATTCTCATAAAACACACAATAAACACATAATAAAATCAAACATAAAACATATCAAAACACTACCTTAACAATTTTAAACTTTTAATATAGAAATAATTTGCCAAATATGAGTTTATATCAATGGATACTATTGCATGCTATTGATGTGATTATTGTTAAAATTATATTATTGTTAGTGTACACTACAAAAAATTAAATATTTTATTTATTGATATAATTTAGTATCAATAATATAATAAATTAATAAACGGTATGCACGACGATTAGTTTCATAAAAAGAAATGTATAAAAGTGACAGCAGAGAGAATCACTCCATGGATTAAATTAGTCAAATTGACGAAAAATGATTTTGATATTTTTAATACCTATAAATTTCTTCATCATTAATAAAATAACTAATGTAAAAATTTACAGATTCATTAATTATTAAAAAATAAAGAAAAGGAAAATACAACGAACGGGGGCGTGCCGACCATCGGAGAATTTTTACCTTCCAGGACTCGATTCCATTCCATTCCATTCTTCTCTCCACCTAGTCAAGATTCAAGAATTGAAGCTGTTTCATCACTGCGCATGTATATATAACAAAATTTGTAGCACGAAAATCATTCAAAAATCTCCAACGAGATTAGATTCTCTGCAAATCAAATTTAGATAAAAAGGCATGAGCAATTCAATCGCATGAGCATTGGTCTATCGAGGTGGTCCAAATCATCACGACATTTGGTATCCAAAATGGCAGAGGAAATTAGCTCATCTGCCGTCGCCGGCGCAACTGCCACCGCAACCACTACAAAGCAGCGCTCACTATGGCCCTCTGTTTTGCGATGGATACCGACCTCCACCGACCACATCATCGCCGCCGAGAAGCGCCTCCTCTCTCTTGTCAAGTAATCAGAATTTGGAAAAGCCCTAATTTGATGTTCTGGATGTATTTTAAGTTTTAATTCTGGGATTAATTGTAATTTTGTAGGACCGCTTACGAACAAGAACAGGTTAATATCGGGTCGGGACCACCGGGTTCGAAAATCCGGTGGTTTCGGTCGGCAAGCAATGAACCGAGGTTTATTAATACGGTGACGTTTGATAGCAAAGAGGAGTCTCCGACGCTAGTGATGGTGCATGGTTATGGTGCTTCTCAGGGTTTCTTTTTCCGTAACTTTGATGCGCTTGCTAATCATTTTAAAGTGATTGCAATCGATCAACTTGGGTAAGTCTGGTTTCCTTTGCTGAATAGTTCATGTACTTTTCCAATAAGCTTTTTTTGTTTATTTGTACCGTTTGCAATACATTGATTGTTGATCTTGTAGTCGCAAGTGTTTAATATTCTTGGAATCATTTTCAGAGAATGATTTCAAAGTACTGTTTGAAAAGATTCAATTGGAGATGCGTTAAAATGAAAATGCGTTAGGAGTGAAAGTTGTATAGTGTGACTAGTTGAGTTGAAAGGTTGGTTTGATATTTCATTTTGAGTACATGTTTATTTTACTTGTTTTTGAAAATTACAGAGTATTTTCCAAAAACGGTGCATAGATTTTTTCTTTAAAAAGAAAAAAAAATAGTGTACGGTTTGAGAATTGGGTTTATTTTGGGAATTGTTCTTGAAAATAACCAAACCAAACAAATTTTTCTCCTTGACCATGTGAATTTATTTTGGGAAAATGACTCCAAATATAGGCTAATGCTTTAGTCATTTGTGCGTGAGGATGCTTAGATTTGTACACTAATTTGCAAAAACCCATCATAACAATAAAAGAACATCAAGTATGAGTTAAAAAGATTTGGTCTTCTTAGTTCTTTTTCCCATTAATCTTGCGTTCTTTGATTTGGAAGGTGGGAAAAGAAAGAGAAATCATACTTAGAGGAGAAGAATAACTGAATATAATAAATTTTGGCAGTGGACTTATCTTTCACTCTACCTTTTTATGCAGTTGGGGTGGATCCAGTAGGCCTGACTTCACATGCAAAAGCACTGAAGGTTAGTTGTTTTTATGTTAAAACATATCTGACAAATATGCGATAGTACTAATTTTTAGTTTCAAAGGAATGTCAGAATGAACAATCTCAGTTCTTTGATTGCAGAATTTTATACAGCAAAGTTCATGTTTAAGTTCAATAAGATAACCATTTTTTTTGTATGTGCTGTACATTCTGATGCAGAAACTGAGGCATGGTTCATTGATTCTTTTGAGGAATGGCGTAAAGCGAAAAATCTTAGCAACTTCATTTTACTTGGACATTCTTTTGGAGGATATGTTGCTGCTAAATATGCCCTCAAGGTAGGAATCTCTATTAATTGATTTCTCACATATAAACCTGCTACCGATCGCAAATCTGCTAGTGCAAATGATTTGTTTTCCATTGTTGATACCATCTATAATTATTATTGCAGCATCCTGAGCACATTCAGCACCTGATTTTAGTAGGACCTGCTGGATTTACTTCAGAAACAGAACATAAATCTGAGTGGCTTACTCGATTTAGAGCAACATGGAAAGGTGCCATTATAAATCATCTATGGGAGTCTAATTTTACTCCTCAGAAGATAGTAAGGTGCTTTTTATTTCCTTACACTCGGAGTTCATATGGTTGAATTGTGATAACCTCTATGTTTTTCTAGACCTTGAGCCTGTGGTTGTTTGTTCTACTTTCACCCAGTTCATTAAGTTGGCTTTGAGCCATGATTGGTGCTAACCACATTTGCTTTTAGCAAATTTCTCCTACTTTCTGGAGTTGGGATTTGCAAATCAGATGCTTTGATAATTAGAAGTCAGGGTCTAAATATTTCTTAGCATGTATCTTGACTGTAGACTTTTTTGAACATCTAACTGATCTCTCCATATGGTCTATAAAGAGTGCTCATTGGGGTCCCTTTCTCAAGTAGACGTTAAAGCAGGTCAATTTCTAGTCATGACTAAAGATGTGTCAACCAGAATTACCAAGCCAATTTTTGAGAACTGAAGTTTGTATTTTTATTATACAGTGCTTCTTTAGCGTGGAAGCGCTAGTCTAAGACTTTTCAAATACCTAAATTGTGTATAGGGAATAGATAAATTATTCTTTAGTTAATTGTAAGAAATCTTCACTTGTGGCTGCCATTTTTAAGGCAAGCTATGATTTTGACATAGTTGAACGCACTAGGCTAGAGGTGCTGGCGATAATATAGTGTTCGGCTTTTGATATTTCACAAATAGATGTGCCAATCTGGAGAAAGAAGGGTTGGTAGGGGAGAGAGATGATGATGTATGGGGTTGGTAATATGTGCTCTGGATTGTGGTGATCATCTGATTGGAGAGAAGGAAAGGAAGAATGAGGCATCATGGCAATGCACGCCCTAAATGAGTTTTCTGTCTGGTCACTTGGGATTGATTGATCTTTTACTACTGTTGTTTCCTATTGTGATTTTGAAATATTTTTTCTTTGGCAAATATTGATTCATTTTCTATCCTCATGAAGGGGTTTAGGTCCTTGGGGTCCAGACCTGGTTCGCAAATACACCACTGCTAGATTTGGCTCATATTCAGAAGGAAGTGTGTTGACTGAGGATGAATCAAGATTACTTACAGGTAGCTTTTATTAACTTGTTTGATTTCCAGCAGTTGCTGATTATGTTCTAATCTCGAGCTCTTTCTTCTACTAAAGATTATATATACCACACTTTGGCTGCTAAAGCTAGTGGAGAATTGTGCTTAAAATATATATTCTCCTTTGGAGCCTTCGCCCGAATGCCTCTATTGAACTGGTGAGTTGTGTCATGCTCTTATTGGTCTTTGGATTTTATTGTCAATGATAAAAATCTTTAACTCCTGAAATCAAATGTGCACTTGTATGTTTTAAACAGGAGTACCGTGTGAAGGTAATGTACAGCAACTTTTGGGGTTGTGGAACTGAACTGAAAAATCTCATTAAAATTGTGTTTGGGGCGTGCTGGCGGGGGGGCATAATTGGAAACCAAAAATTGAGCCTTTTCGCTGAATGCTTTAGATGGTACTCATTACAGTAAAATTTAAGGGCAAGGAGAAGCAAATAAGAATGCAGGAATGTACGTTTGACATAAGGAGTTTAGAATGGAATTTAAAATTCGATGAAATCGTAAACATATGCTAATATCTTCCATGAGTGATAAAATTAACGTGCTTTATCTGGTCCTTCTGCAGCATGATTGTGGATGATTTAAGCCTTTATTTTAATTATGGCGGAAAAAATATTCATGTTTCTTCGTGATGGTTATTGGACAAGCGAGTTTCAGGAAATACATCTTAAAGAAACTGGATACGTCATGCAACAAGCTTATCTTTTTCCATTTTGTAAATTATGATGGAAATCATTTCATTGAAAATGTAATATTTCAAAAAGAGGTTGATTTGATATCAATTTCATCTGAATTCAAATCCATCAAGTCATTGTCATTTGCTGCTTAAGTTCTTCCATGTTGCTCTGAATTAGTTCATTCAGTCCAAGTTCTGCTGTGCATCATTAACTTCAAATAGCATGAAATGTAGTTACCTTCTATAAAATTTATGGGGTGGGATTTATCAACAAATAGCCAGCTTTACTTCTTGACAAGGAAGACGGCAAATAATTGACATTCAGTGTGTAATGGTCTAGTATGTCTTGGGTGCAGCGCATCTGAATGGAAGGTTCCAACAACATTCATATATGGTTTCCAGGATTGGATGAATTACCAAGGAGCTCAGGCAGCTCGCAAGCATATGAAGGTTCCTTGTGAGATTATAAGGGTTCCTCAGGTTCCTCTCTTACCCACATTTAAACCTTTCCACT
This sequence comes from Jacaranda mimosifolia, assembly GCA_018894105.1. NCBI lineage: Eukaryota > Viridiplantae > Streptophyta > Magnoliopsida > Lamiales > Bignoniaceae > Jacaranda > Jacaranda mimosifolia. The sequence continues at coordinate 24,157,137 of CM032131.1, read as the reverse complement.
GGTTGCACCCAGACGTTCAAAACTGGTTTCTTTGTATTTGACTTGTTCTGTAAAATCAAAGTATGATTTGAACTTCCTTGCCTATGACTGCAGGCTGGCCACTTTGTATTTATAGACAACCCAGCTGCTTTCCATTCAGCTGTATTTTATGCTTGCCGCAAGTTCTTCCCACACAACCAGGACAACAATACTCTCCCAGAAGGCCTGCAATCTGTTTGAAGGAAAGCATATATATGTTTCACTTCTTTTTTATTCTTTTTATTAGCAAATAGATATTTCAGTTACATTGAATAACCATTCACTTGTAAAGTATTGGCCTTGGCATTAGAATTGAAATATTAAAAGCCAATGTATTTATTGTGGTGATTGATTTTGTAAATTGACAATATCGACCCAATGTCACTGTATTAATGAAAAAATAGCTTGGCGGGAAGTCAAGGAATTGGACCACTATAGAACTGTGACCTCAACCTCAGGCCAGAAAACAGAGGTCAATAATTGGATGGCAAAATTTTGAAGCTGATTTGAAGGACTGGGTTGAAAATTATTGATGGGTTTCAGCTGGCAATGACCAGTCGCTCTCCAAGTAAGTAGTACTGCCTGTCGCCATCTCATTTACTCAGAAACCCGTTTTTGGGCTGCTGCTCTCTACAGTAACACTTTTTTATCTTTTCTTTCTTTCATAATAAACTACTGTTTCTTTGTTACTTTATAAATGTGTGTTTGTTTGGTGAAAGAGGACGAAGAAAGGGTGAAAAATAGAGAATGGTTTCCCCTCTGTTGTGTGTTTCAGAATTTGGGAAAGTTGAAAATTTGTTAGTTGTACAGTTGTACTTTGGGAGGGAAAAAATGGGGTAACAAAAGGAGGGTGGAAAGTAATTCTTTTTTTTCTTATTTTTTAAACCCTTTAGAAAATAGGCAACTAGGATATGAGCTGAAATCAAATCTATTTTCCGGTTTGGGCAATTATGATTTTAAGCTGTCAATTGTACTAAGAAAACTAAGAAAAATGATTTCTCTTACTTGGAAATTTTTCCCTAAAGAAATGTAGGAAATGTTTTGTTTTTGTTACTTCAATTCTTCTTTTTGGATTCATGACAAATAAAATCAAAATTATTTATAAAATAAAAATGATAATATTGTTTAAAAAGAAAAGAAATAAGGAGAGAATGAGCAGAGAAAGTTGAAAGAGAAGAGGAAAGTGAAAAGACATGGACGTAAATTTGTTCAATACAGTTTTTCGGCAATATATCATACTAGATACTTTAAACGACGCAGACTTCATGGATAATATAAACCAGTAATTTTGGCTCCTCTATGCGTACATAAAATAAATAACATACCTACATATACATATTTACTGCATATTATTAATTTTTTTAATAATTTTGGTATAATTATAAAATTCTTCCATAAATAAAAATAAAAAGATAATAAAATGGCCATAGTTGGATGTAGAACATGTGATAAAAATGATAGTTATTATATATGTATTTTTTATTTGGATATGCAGATGCAAATCTAGAGTTTGTTAGTATTCAAATCCCAAATTTTACACATAAGTGTGAAGATATATCATTGAATCCATTGACCACTCAATTAGTGATTGTATAAATATTAGTTATGACAATTTAAAAATAAAAATAGGAGCATTTCAAATAGATTAATAAAAAAAAGTATAAAAGTATTGGTTATCAGTTAACTAACATTAAAATTATAATAATTATCAATAACAAGCAATTATTAAAAAATTTTAAAAAAAAATCTATATGTTGATGAATTCAAATTTAAAACCTTATTTGCAAAGAGAGAAATATTCATTCAGTTATGTGTCTTTGACAGAGAAATATTTGTACATCACCTTCGTACCCAGCCTCCTTTGGTGTCAAATTTAACTTATCTATACTAAAAATATCTTCAAATTTATAAATTTTTCTTGGAAGGAAAATGTGATGAACATCAAGATTCAAATGGTATATAATTCCCGGACAACTTTTGGGTTAAATATTTAAGTTTGACATTTAACTATGCCTATCTTGAACCAAATAATGAAGAATGAGGAATCATTTCCCATAGCCTCTTCTTCCGGCTAAACTAAAACCAAATAATTATTTCATTATTTCCCATTGATTTTCTTGAAGAATATATGGAATGATGTATATATACCTTATATATATTGTGGGATTTTTAAGGCAAAATCATTGAGTTCAAGACTTAAAATCATGGCATGTCTGCGTCAGTGGTCACTTTACCCTTGACCGCATTCCCATTGTCCTATTTTTGCTTTTCCCATCTTGTCCAAGCTTTCCTCCTATCATATTGTGTCATATGCTTTTTGTGTTTCTTTAACTCTTATTATTATTCCATCAATCCCAAATACAATTTTCCTCCCGTGCTAATTTGATTGAAATGATAAGATAGAATATAATATTTTTATCTCATCTTATCATTTGATTAGTTGGAGAGTCAATAAACATTCAAACTCGTATAAATACTAAAAATCCGTATTTATATATGCAATTTACATGATAAAATAACTTGTCACCCTTCATAAGTTTATTTATCATACCAATCAAATTATACAACAGTAATTAAAATTACATAAACAATCACATGATAAATAATCATGAAATAACTTAAAAATCCAACAAAACTAGCCCTTAGGAGATTATCCGGCTTTTGGGCACCATTTATTTGGGTACAAAAGAAAAGAAGTCGTTATCAATGGTATTAAAGTTCTACTAATTTAATGTATGGTACAATTGAATCATGAAAATAAAGTGTTGCTTTAAAAGGAGATGTTTAAGAAAGGCGAAACTTTTATTTATTTTTTATTTTTTTTATAACTTGAATTTAATAAAGGAACAAAAAGAAATCTTATTAGATTTCGAAATATATTGGACATGTTGTTTGTTGTGTTCTTACATATGTTGAAAATATCTTTTTTGTTCTACTTAATTTATGAAGATGTGCCGGATATATCAAAATCGTGATTTTTCATGTTCATGCTTGTTCAACATTGAAATTGAACTTTTGAGGCATTTGCAAGAAAAAAATGCAAAGCAGAATTTAAAAAATGTTCTTGAATATAGCAACACATTGAAATTTCATCTACAGTTTGTTAGCCTCAAAATATGTAATTTGAGACAGTTTCGGGGGGGGGGGGGGGGGGGGGGGAGGAGAACAATTTACAAAATGTTTTCTATAATGAATATGATTATTATAAAATATCCATTTATTTTATGTGCAGGAGTGCATTTATGTCTGAAAATTAAAAAGACAACTAGTTTATTTATGTTTTAAATCCATTTTTATTATTTGGAAATGAATTATCAACAACTTATTATTACTTTTACCAATATTCCAACTCATTTTCATCTCTGATGAGGGTGATATCCACTGGATGCGGGTTTAGGTAGTGACTTTGTAGGGATCGACCTCCCTGGTTGATATATGAAGGTAGTTGGGCTAAGTCCTGCAATCAAGAGCAAACGTCAGGCTAGTTGAGGTGCCATCAGATTAGGCTCTCCGATGCTCAAGTTAGTATGAGGTCGAGCGGATAACGAGTAGCAGAGTAAGGGCTTAAAATATGTAAAATGGCATACCTTTGAGAGGCTGGAGTAGGGGTATTTATAACCTTTTCCTAGTTGGGATTTGTTTGAGATGCCCTTAACATGTAGGAAGGATTTTTGTCCTTGCATGAGGGGCATTTGCTCATCTCCCACTCCTGTACTATTCTAGGTGGCCACCTTTCTAGGTGTTAGGGATAAAGTAGGATATTGTTGACGCGTCTCCTCCTTGGTGCTGGCAGCATGGGCAGTACTGGGGCGGCATAAGCCATTAATGTGAAGGCATACCGCCTGTCAGCGCATTTAATGCGGTAGAGTTGGTACTATACCTCGTCGACCTCTTTGGTCGGTAGAGTGATCGACCTGGTAGTGGGTTGGTACACAGCGCATGAGGCGAATTGGCAGTATGGTCGAGCCATCGACGCATAGTTTTGCATGCAGCCTGGTCGAGTGCTCGTCTGTCTGGGAACACCGTCGACCAGTGAGGTTAATTTGGGTCGATAGCACCATTGGGCCTTGGGTACAAGATAAGCCAGGCGCTGCATCCTTGGGCCCGCGGTGCTTGGGCCGAGCCTCTTGGTCTATCTCTATCAATCTCAAAACACATTTGCAATAACTTATATATCTTTTTTCAATAACTCATATATCTTTTCTCACTATCTGTAGCTTACTAACCCTATATAATTATTATTTTTCCAACATACTATTCAAATACAAATTTATTTTCAACTCATTTACTCTAACTAACTTTTCAAATTTTAAAAATATTAAAAATTTATTGTTTTGATGCATCTTTTCAACCAGCCAGCCAACTTTGATAATTTTTTGAGCCTTTTCCATCTTTCTATGTCCTGCAAGTCGGGTAGCACCGACGAGTTGGGTTTCTATTATCTGACTACTCGGCCCCGTCATAAATTCCTCGTAACCCCAGCCTCTTCTTATGGGCAAGAATGGAAAAAGCGTTACCTGTTTGTTTGAGTTGCTGGGGGGTTCAATATTCCGAGGGGCTGGTGGATGGGGCATGTCGAGATGCCTGGTAGCTTGACTCCGACTTGGCCCAACACATTCATACGGGACCTGGTCGAGTTTGGTCAGATGGAGGCCTCGGTGTTTATCGAGGAGAGGAGTCTGGTGTTGGCTGGGTTGTCGCCCGCCTTATTAAATTTGCATGCTGACGACCGACTAGGTAGATTGTACTGCTTACAGTTTGTTATTCTTTCTGTTTTTCTGTTCGGCTTTAACCCGTGTTTATTATGTTGTTTGGCAGATCGCGACAAGATCATGAACCGCTCGAGGGCTGAGGCTCTAGTTAGGGCTGAGAGTAACCAACAATGATGCCAGGCAACGGCTGCTCGTCGAGTAGCTATGGCGGTCGAGGCGCCTCAGCCGGAGGCAATGACACATTCACCGTCGCCAACTCCTTCGCCAGCTCGACCCATTGCCACTACAGGCAGCAGCCCGGCGGATCGAGGTAAAAAAGTGATGGTAGAGCAGGCAGGACCTGCCCCGAAGAGGACCGCCGTAGAAAATGAGAAAGGGAAAACCGCGGGGTTGAGCCAACTAACGGGCAACGACCTGTTCGGGCCACGTGGGGATGATCTACTATTTCACTTTCCCAAACTATCCTTACCCAGGTTTAGGACTGAGCCGAGCATGGCCGTGCACAACTCGCTGTTGATTGAAACGGCGAGGCCGACGGGTGCTGCCCCTTTAAAGGTGTTGATGGCTGGGCAGTTCCTGGCCGACCAGAGGAAGCTGATGGGGCTGAGCTAGGACGCTGCTCTTCAGGCACTGGCTTATCATTCCAACATGGTAAGGTTTTCGTTGAGTATATTACATTGCTGAATATTGCTTTCTCGTCGAATATTTGTATTCTTACTATATCGCTATCTTTTAGGTCAGCCAATTGGGATATCATTTTTACAGGCGGTTAGAGTTGGCCTTAGCTAATCGCGAGCACCTGCAGGCCAACGGGGATGTGGAGACTCTCAAGGCTCAGCTGGAGTCCTCACAAACGAGAGTTGAGGAGCTGGCCAAGCAGGTCGAGGAGTTGGACAGACAGCTCCAAGTGAAGGATAACCAGTTGGTTGCCTCTGTCGAGGAGAGGACCAGGATGGACGAGCTGCTGAAGCAGGCTCGATTGGATGGGCAGGTCGCTTACAACACTAGTCGATCCGCGGGTCGGAGCGCTGCCTTTGATGAGGCCCGAGCTGAGTTCTACCGGAAGTTGCCGCTGATGCAACGGGAGGCGGTGCAGCAATTTATGTTGAGCTCGACGTTCCAGGATGCGAACGATATGTTTGCGCTCAACAACGCCCGCAATTCTTTCGAGAAGGCCCTTAAACAGTTGCATTTTCTGGGCTACTCCTTCCAACCAGAAGATAGGATTGCCTCAGTCACCTGCTCGACTTGTAGCTATAGCCCTATCCAGAGGACGACGGAGGTGCTGAAGGTGAAGGTGTGGAGGCTATTGTGGCCGAGGGGATTACAGAGGTTCTGCCATCTGCGCTTTTGACGGATGAATAGAGGAGGCGGGCCGAGATCGAGAAGAGATTGGAGGTAATTGCCAAAGAATTTAACTTTGCCAGTGACTTCGCGTTCGAGGTCAAAGAGGGAGTGGTCGACGCAACCCCATATCTTCCTCTTCTGGATGGGCACTTTCTAGCCGACGTGGCTGGTCCTTCTCAGTCGGCAACCGCCGCTGTCCCTGTTGCAGTTGCCATGCCCAAGCCAGTTATCATTGCAATCCCCTCGAGCGATGAGCTCGAGTAAGCCATTAATGAGGGCGTTTGAACCGTGGGCGATGAGGACGCCGGGTCGAGCTGACGTTGCTACTGCTTAAATGGTGTAATTATTGTTGTTTTAAGAGTTTGTTTTTGGCGACTGATGCGAACAATTTTTGATTATGTATAATGAATATTTTCTGCATTTGAGCAAGTGTTTTCTCAGGTTTTTTACCTTGACTGCCTTTATTCTATTGCACAAATGAATTTACCAATTTGCCGAGATTAACTCGAGGTCCTTGTCGAGTAAATTGTAACTAATATTCAATTTGATGAATAAGAGATAGTGATCTGTCACCTCGTGTGCGCAATTAAGCGAAATAATTAACAATCTTTACGATTGCAAACCGTTGTGTTGATTGCTCAGTTAGACAAAGTAATTAATGATAAACTTGAAGTAATTTAGCGACTACGTGGTCAATTTTAGGTAATTGCTGATAAGCTTCAAATAATTTAACAACTGCAGGGTCGATTGTAGACCACTGCATCGATTTCCTGATTGGGTCAAATAATCAATGACAAACTTGATATAATTTAGCGACTACAGGGTCGACTTTCGATAATAAATGATAAGCTCCAAGTAATTTAGCGACTGCGGGTTCGACAAATTGATCTTGGCTGGGAAGCCTTGACTTAGCGGCTAGAAGCCTACTTGGTCGACTGCGGGGTCAACGACTTGGTCTTGGCTGGGAAGCCTTGACTTGGCAGCTAGAAGCCTGCCTGATCGAATACAAGGTCGACGATTTAGTCTTGGCTAGGAAGCCTTGACTTGGCAGCTAGAAGCCCGCCTGATCGAATACAGGGTCGACGATTTAGTCTTGGCTGGGAAGTCTGCTTGGTCGACTACGGGGTCGACGACATGGTCTTAGCTGGGAGGCCTTGACTTGGCGGCTAGAACCTTGTCTGGTCGACTACGGGGTCGACGACATGGTCTTGGCTGGGAGGCCTTGACTTGGCGGCTAGAAGGTTGTCTGGTCGACTACGAGGTCGACGATTTGGTCTTTGCTGGGAAGCCTTGACTTGGTGGCTAGAAGCCTGCTTGGTCGACTACGGGGTCGACGACTTGGTCTTGGTGGCTAGAAGCCTGCTTGGTCGACTACAGGGTCGATAGCGAATAGTCAGTTTATGTAAGTTTTGTATTTACAGAATGTGTCGTAACTGTTTATTACGACTAGGGAATACAACGGAGACCGATGGCCATTTACACATAGAATTTCTTTAGGTTTACGGCATTCCAAGGTCGTGATAGTTCGTTGCCTCTCGTGTATACTAGTCGGTAGGCGTTGTGCTTTGATACTTTGACCACTGAGTAAGGCCCCTCCCACTTTGGGTCGAGTTTTCCTACATTCTTTGACACTTTGACCTTCTTGAGGATGAGATCACCTCCCTTGAAACTCCGGGGTTGAACTCCTTTGTTGTAACGTTTCGTCATTTTCGACCGGTATCGCTGAATTGTGTTGTAGGCTATGTGGCGCAGTTTGTTAATGGTGATTAGGTCAAGGGCCCTTGTTGTCGCATTTCTAATCGGATTGTAGTGAATCACTCGGGCAGCGTACTGGACCAGTTCGGATGGAATTACTGCTTCGGAGCCATAGACCAAGCTGTAAGGGCTGCAGCCCGTGGCTGTTCGAGGTGTGGTCCTATATGCCCACAGCACCTCTGGGAGGTCGTCTGCCCAACTTGCCCCTATGCCATTTATTCGAGCTTTGAGGTGGTTGAGAATTGTTCTATTCGTGACCTCCGTCTGACCATTGGCCTAGGGGTTTCCGACCGATGTAAAGTGTTGGTTCCCAAGGTCTCGCACCATTTTCTCATGCTCTTACTTTGGAACTGAGTACCGTTATTTGATATTAGGACTTTGGGCAAACCGAATCGACATATTATGTTTTCCAAATGAAGCTCTTGATAGCCGTGTCGATGATTTTCAGAACTGCTTCGGCTTCTACCTATTTAGTGAAGTACTTGACCGCCACGATGATGAACTTACGCTGACCCGATGTCTTTAGGAGAGATCCTACTATGTCGATCCCCCACTGGTTGAATGGCCATGTGATCTGGACATTGACCATCGACACAGCTGGTTGGTGCGGCATGTTCGACTGGATTTGGCATGATGGGCATTTTCTTGCGAAGTCGACTGAGTCCTGCAATAAGGTTGGCCAAAAATAACCGTAACGGACAACTTTGTGCGCCAAGGACTGACCACCAGAATGGTCGCCGCAGATGCTGGCGTGAATCTCTTGCAGCACTCTATTTGCCTCTTTAGGTGTTAGGCATTTAAGTGGGGGTCCTGATATCGACCTCTTGTAGAGCTGCCCATGGTCGTCGAGGGCAAACTTGGCTGCCTGCCCTCTAAGCTTGTAGGCTTCCTTCTCGTTGTCGGGGACGGTCCCCTGACTCAGGTAGAGCTTGATTGGGTCATGCCAAGAGAGAGCTGTCTCTCCGACCCATCCGATGAGAGTATGATCGAAGGCTTGGATACAAGGTTTGTTGGCCACCAAGAACATTATAGTTATTTCCCTGGTTCCTTTCGTCGAGCTGGCTAGCTTTGAAAGTGCGTCTGCTTGTTCATTCTCTGCTCGAGGGACCTGGCTCAGCGAGAAACTCTTGAATGATCATTGTAATTGTCTTACTTCAGTCAGATATTGGGTCATTTTAGCCTCCTTGGCGTCGAAATTGCCTTCGACATGTTCCGCGACCAGCTGGGAATCAGTGATCGCTACCAGCTGCTCGACACCCGGAGCTACTGCCATGTTCATTCCAGCAATGAGAGCTTCATATTTTGCTTCGTTGTTGGTGACCGAAAAGTCGAGCTTTATTGCAAAATCATACTCCTCGGCGTATGAGGAACGAAGAGAGATACCTATTTCGCCTCCTGATGAGGTTGCCGAACCGTCGAGGTGCAATGTCAATACTGATGAGTTCTCAACGATTTGGTCCAGTAGGTCGAGTCTCTTGGCGACAAAGTCGGCCAGGACTTGTGCTTTTATGGCTGTCCACGGTTGGAATGTGATGTCGAACTCCCCGAGCTCGATGGCCCATTTGGTGAGTCAATCAAAAGTGTCGGGTTTCGAAAACACCTGCTTTAATGGTTGATTCGTCAACACCATGAGCATATAGGACTGGAAGTAGGGTCGTAACTTTCGTGCCACCGTAACAAGGGCGAGAGCAAACTTTTTGATCTCTAAATAATTGTGTTCGGGCCCGTGCAAAGCCTTACTGCAATAATACATAGGACGGTGAGTCCCGTCTCTCGTCAATGCTAATACTGAGCTGATCGATGTAGTGGATACAACCAGATAAAGTTGTAGCACTTCTCCTAGCTCGGGTTTGGTGAGCATAGGCAGCGAAGACAAGTATTGCTTGAGCTCTACCAAGGCCTGGTCGCATTGCTGAGTCCACTGGACCCTGATTTCTTCGCATTTCTGAGTATTTTGAAGAAAATGAGGCTCTTGTTGGCCAGCCATGCAATGAACCTACCGAGGGCTATGATCCTGCCAACCAAGCTTTGTACATCTCTAACAGTGCGAGACGGGACAACGTCCAGAATTGCTTGGATCTTATGTAGGTTTGCCTCAATCCCTTTTTGACTGATCATATACCCAAGGAACTTGCCCCCACGAACTCCAAATGTGCACTTATTAGGTTTGAGCTTCATGCCGAAGGCTCTTAGTATGGAAAATGTGTGGTCAAGGTCGCCGAGGTGGTCATCGGTCTTCTCAATTTTGACGATCATGTCATCGACGTAGACCTCCATCGATCGCCCAATCTTATTCTTGAACATAAAGTTGGCCAATCTTTGGTACGTTGCTCCCGCATTTTTTAGCCTGAAGGGCATAACTAGAAAGCAATACACTCCGTTGGGGACGACGAAAGAGGTCTTGTCCATGTCCTTGGGTGCCATAAATATTTGATAATAGCCTTGGAAGGCATCCATCATGCTCAACAATTCACAGCCCGCGGTATAATCTACTAATAAATCTATACGAGGCAAGGGGTAAGGATCCTTAGGGCAAGCTTTATTCAAATCAATGAAATCATTCCATATGCGCCATTGTCCCTTATTCTTGGGGACGAGTACAACACTACAAAGCCAGGAGGGGTACTGGATTTTTACAATATATCCTACCTCTAAAGCTTGTGGACCTCCTGCTCAATGATTTGGGACCTCTCAGCATTGAAAGTTTTTATTTTTTGCCTTACTGGCTTGTGGGTGGGGTCCACATTGAGTCGATGGACGATGACACTTGGGTCGATTCCTTGGAGGTTGGCAGCTTTCCAAGCAAACACATCGATGTTTCGCCGAAGGAAATCGACCATGAGGCATTCCAAGCGATCGCCCATATCATTTTCGACCCGGGTAGTCTTGTCGGGGTTTCCAGGCTCTAGCTCGATTGTTTGGAACTCTCCGACGGGCTCAACCCGGGTGTCTTCCAACTTCCTCTTTTTAGATGAAGGTCTCTCTTCGGGTTTCGCTACAAGGGCATCTCCCGAGAGCTTCAGTTGAGGTTGCTTCTTCTGCTCGTTAGACTCAATGGAAATGGTATAGCAGCGCCATGCGTCCTTAAAATTGCACAAAAGTTCTCCTACTCCTTCTAGGGTTGGGAACTTAATCTTCATATGGTAAATGGAGACGATGGCCCTGAAGTCGTTTAGGGCTAGTCGACCAATGATGACATTGTAGGCGAATGGAGCGTCGACCACCAAATAGTTGATCATCAAGGTTCTACTTCGGGGACCTTGTCCAAATGTTGCGGAGAGGTTGATAGACCCTTCTGGGATGATCTCGGACCCTCTGAATCCTACTAGTGGCGTTCTGACTGGATCAAACTTTAATTTCCCCAGTTTCATTCTGTTCAGTGTGGACAAGAATATGATGTTCACGGAGCTGCCATTGTCGACCAATATTGTTCTAACCTCGAAGTTGGCTATTTGAAGTGTTACCACCATGGGGCAGTCTATTTTTCTGTCGACTCTCCTGTTGTCCATATGGTAGAGGTCGGAGTCGGTGAACGAGATTGGCTCTGCACTGGTATAGAGCTGAAAAATCATCTCGATCTTGGCTGATTTGGTCGACTGTAGCTTTCTCTAAGTCTACTTCCTTGCGGATCTGGAATCCCCCCCCAGTGGGACCTCCCGCGATCATGTCAATGACTCCTCTAATGCGCGGGTGGGGTTCTTGGGTAGGTCTTTTTTCTTTGTCTTCTCTCATCGGGCTGGCTAACCTTTCTCTACGATGAGTCTGGTCGGTTTTGCCCTCTTCACGCTTGGCGTGCTCGTTGACATATTTTTTCAAATGGCCCTGCCTGATCAGTCTTTCGATCTCATCATGTAAGTTGAAACAATCTTCTATGTCGTGCCCTTTTTGCTTATGGAAGTGGCAGTATTTCTTCGATTTTTTCATGGCTTCTGTCTCAGTAAGCTTTCTGGGCCTTTTGAGCAGGTTGTCATGCTAGATGGAAAACAGCACCTCCTTCCTTGGAAGGTTGAGCAGAGTGTAGTCGTAGAAGTGTTTTATGGGGGATCGACGTCTCTCTCTGACCTGACGGTCGTCTTTCTCCTTGATTTTTCTCTTGTCGACTTCAAGATTGCCATATTTCAGTTTGTTCATTTCCTCTTGGGTCATGTACCTTTCTGCGAGGTCGAGGAGCTCCTCCATCGACCTGGGTTGTTCGCGTACCAATGCATTGGCACATTCCTTGTGTCTGAGGCCCAAAAATAACACGTTAATTAGGAACTCGATCCTCGAGCTGTCAATCTTCAACACCTCCGTGTTGAATCTGGTAAAAAAGTCTCAGAGGGATTCTCCTTCGTTCTGCTTCACCGTGTGCAAATAGGTGTGAGGGAGTTTTGCTTTCCTTCTGCTTGCAAATTGGTGTAAAAACTTGTCACACAATTGGTCGTACGAGTATATCGACGCCGGTTCCAGTTTCACAAATCAGTCGAATGTTATCCCCTGAAAGGTGGTCACCAGCATCTTGGCGTGGATGTACTCGTTGTGTCTGTGTAGCTGCATCATGTGCTCGAACTACATTAGATGTTCATTCGAGTCGATCGATCAATCATATCTGGGCAAGCCGGTCGAGATCTTGGCGTCGACAGCAATACGTTCGTCGATAATATCTTGGACGAAGGGGGAGTCTCTCTCTCTTCAGAACCTCTGCGGTCCCTCCTGATGGGGAAACTTCTCCGTGTTTCTCCTCGAGATCTCCTCCAGTCATCGGTTCAGCTGTTGGACTTGGTGGGACACCTTCTCCCATTCCTAATTGTCAGCCTGGGATGCATTTCTGTTCGTGCGGGATCTCAAGCATTCGACCCTATCGCGCTACGAGGCTCGAATAGGTCAAACGCCATGGTCGAAAAAATTCGCCACCTCCTCACGGGGCAGGGGTCGAGCCATTTCTCTTGGAAAACGACTTGGGCTTACTTCGCGCCTCGAGGGTGATCTTCTGGATTCTGGTCATTCCAAGTTTTCTCTTGGTTGTCTCTCCTCCGGGGCCGCTGGTTGCGGTGTTGCATTGGCTGCTGGCTCCAGTTGAATTGGTGTGTCGATTCAAAGCTACCAAAAGTTGAGCTGAAATCTGCTTGCTATCAATTGGGGCATGGTCAAGGTGACCACCTGTTCTGGCTGGGCGCTAGACCCTGGGGTGCCCACTTCTTGCTGAGGTCTAGGAGGGGGAGAGCTGGATCTCCTATTTTCTTCTCTCCTTGAGGGGACTCGCCTGGTGTTCACCATTTTCGATAGCGAACTCGTGAGATTCCCACGGACGGCGCCAAATGATGAGGGTGATATCCACTGGAGACAGGTTTATGTAGTGACTTCGTAGGGATCGACCTCCCTGGTCGATATATGAAAGTAGTTGGGCCGAGTCCTGCAATTAAGAACAAACGTCAAGCTAGCCGAGGTGCCCTCGACTTAGGCTCTCCAACGCTCAAGTTAACAGAGGTCGAGCGGATAACGAGCAGCAGAGTGAGGGCTTAAAATATGTAAAATGACATACCTTTGAGAGGCTGGAGTGGGGGTATTTATAGCCTTTTCCTAGTGGGGATTTGTCTGAGATGCCCTTAATATGTAGGAAGGATCTTTGTCCTTGCATGAGGGGCATTTGGCCATCTCCCACTCCTGTACTATTCTAGGTGGCCACCTTTCCAGGTTTTAGGGATAGAGTAGGATACTGTTGACGCGCCTCCTCCCAAGTGCAATAGCATGGGCGGTACTAGGGCGGCATGCACCATTAATGCGGAGGCATACCTCCTGTCAGCGCATTTAATATGACAGAGTTGGTACTATACCTCGTCGACCTCTTTGGTCAGTAAAGTGATTGACCTGGTAGTGGGTTGGTACACGGCGCATGAGGCGGACTGGCGGTATGGTCAAACCATCGACCCGCAGTTTTGCATGTGGCCTGGTCGAGTGCTCGTCTGTTTGGGAACACCGTCGACCAGTGAGGTCAATTTAGATCGATAGCGCCATTGGACCTTAGGCAAATAGGCCTGGCGTTGCATCCTTGGGCCCGCGGTGCTTGGGCCAAGCCTCTTGGGCTATCCCATATCAATCTCAAAACACATTTGCAATAACCTATATATCTTTTTTCAGTAACTCATATATCTTTTCTCACCATCTGCAGCTTATTAACCCTATATAATTATTATTTTTCCAACATACTATTCAAATACAAATTTATTTTCAACTTATTTACTCTAACTAACTTTTCAAATTTTAAAAATATTAAAAAAAAAAAAATACAGCCAAACTAGCTGTAAGTCAATTATTCATTGAAAAAAATAAGTTATTAGATGGCACTTATCTTCAATACAGATAAAATTCAACGAGAATAAATTTTCATCAGTGAGAATTCAAAAAAAATTGAAACACAATCTTAGAGATCCCAAAAACTTCAAAAAAAAAATTAAATTTTCACAAGTTGTTTCACAAAAAAATTCAAGGACTTCCTTAGTACTATAATTCCAACGTGTACAGTGTTAAGTTTCTATTTGCTGCTTCCAAACAATTCCCTACAATCACTCCCGCACACGGGTACTCAGTGAGTGAGAGAGTGCGGCCACATCCCCCATACAAGTTCCGTGCTACCGGCATAAATGCTTCAAGCTAGACGACAAACCGAGATGGGACCCACGGGGCTGGTCAACCGGTAATTTCCGTAAAATCCGAACTGGCCTCAGCCAATCCATCCTCCACAACATTTGCCCTTTTACGATAAAGACTGTCCCTCCAGGGTGACAAGATTCTCAGATTTTCAGGTTACCCCGCTGCCCACTGTAACGGCTACTTTCTTTTGAAAAATACATCCCAATAATTTATCTATACGGCCATGTGTCCTACTGTGATTTTTTAAAATATATATGTTATATATTTTTTGTCTTTTTTGGAATATATTTATTTCAGTGCATTGCAGCCTTATTACTCTTTTGGCGGGAATCTGGACTTATATTATTATTGTTGTCATCAGCTACGAAAAGATTATTGCTCCACTCTATCATATTGAGCAGTGATGTTGATGGCTTTGCATGTATAGCCTAATTTTAGGAGGGGCGTTGGGCTCTTATATCGATGAAGTATGTATATATTGTAGTAGTTTTTTAAATGAATTTGGACAATTTTCACTTTTAAATTAACTTTTGGAGTAAGATAAGTCAATCTTTCATTCTTTATTATGGTATAAAAATTATCTATTTATAGTATCTAAGCTATTAGTTTTGTTGAAACATTCATGTCATGTTATTTCATGCTTCAAATATTTATTTTTGGATGTATGTGATGTGTGTTAAATTTCTGCATTGATTAAGTCTATGTATTTTAGATTTGTAGTGAGCTCTTTAAATGATAGTATTGGATAATTTTTACCTCTTGAAATAACTTTTAGTGTGAATTAGGTTTAAAGTTCATTTTTTGATGAAGTGCATTTGGGGTGAGGCGTTGAGCATTGACTAGGGCTTGTTTGGTTTCAATTTCACATTTTTTTACTATTTCAAATATGAAACACATCACTTTTTATATATTTTCACCCAACATAATTTTTATTTTTATTTTCAAAATATATTTTCCAATAACCTATATATTTTTTCTCAATAACTTATATATCTTCTCTATCCATTCCATTATTTCAATCTCTCTCCACCTACAACCTATTAAAACCAACATAATCATTTCTTTTCCAACAATTTATCCAAATACAAACTCATTTTCAACTCATTTCCACTAACTAACTTTTCAAATTTTAAAAATAATAAAAATAAAACCAAACGGCCCTTAAAATTCTCAACTAAGGCCGTCGTTTCTTCCAGCACCATAAAACATCATAGTAGAATTATAACAAGCATTACTTGCATTAACATTTAGGGAAATGATGAATTTGATTAAAATAAAAGCAAATAGACATTGAACTACTGAATTTTTTAAGCAAATTGTAATCCTTCACACATGCAAAGAATACATGAGTACACGAATGAATGAGTAGTTTTTAGGTAGGTGAGGGAAGAGTGGTGGGATCGGCGGAGGAAGGAATTTCTGGGCCTAACCGGCAGCCTTCGAGCATGAAAACCACATCAGTCATGGATGGTCTTTCCAGAGGATCAGGCATTGTGCAGAGCAATCCAACTTTCACCCCCAGCAAGAACTCTTCCCACTCTGATGACTCCGGGTCGAGCTCCAGCAAGCCAGGCTCAAGCAATTCAGAAACTTGGCCTCTTTGTAATTGCCTCTTCACCCATTTCACAATGTCCTCATCTTGTGTGAACATCACAGGTTTTTTCCCAGTTAGTATCTCTAACACCACAATCCCAAAACTGTACACATCCGCTTCTTTCGTCGGTTGCCCTGTTAATGATACTTCTGGTGCTACATAGCCAAGAGTTCCAACCGGCATGGCTGACGTTGAAGCTTCAGCAGGTGCCGCAATAGTCAGTTTATCCAGCCCAAAATCTGATATATGAGCTTCAAAATCAGCATCAAAAAGAACATTTTGTGGCTTTACATCTCCATGTATAATTGAGACTGAATGCAAGAATGCAAGACCGCGAGCTATGCCTAGTGCAATAAGATGGCGCATTGGCCAATTCAGCACATGCCCTTCTTGATGTGATGCCTCTTGAAGAAGGGTGCCTAGATTCCCATTAGGCATGTAATCATAAACAAGAAGTCGCATATCAGGAGGCGGTCCAGCATAATAGCCACGAAGAACGGTCAGATTGCGATGTTTAACCTTGCCTAGAGATTCAGCTTCTTTACGGAAGGTGTTCTCTTCTATTGATGTGTCCGGAAGCCGGCGAATTGCAAGGACCATTCCATCAGCATAAGTGGCTTTGAATAATAGCCCATACTTCCCTCTGCTCAACACATTTTCCTCGTCAAACTGTCTTGTAGCTTCTACAGTTTCTGCATATGTAATCTTGTTATTGAACATAACAAGCTTTGGAGCACCATTCTCTCCACTTCCACGTGCCCCTTGTGAACCAGGACTGGGGCTTCGCTTCTTCTCTCCGGCTGCCCCTGCTCTCAGCTTTTTGCTCCACCTAGAGAGACAGTATATAAAACCACAACATAACAACAACATCATCAAACTTCCTGCCACTGCTACAACAATGAAAAGAATCAATCTCTTTATCTTACGTCTCTTCACGCTGCTGCAATTCTTTTTCAGTGGCCTACCGCATAAATTCTTATTCATAGCATACACAGAAGGATCACTAAACCGAGAAGCCAAAGCCTCTGGAATCTCACCCTCAAGATTATTTGTGGACAAATTTAAGTGCCGCAAAGCAGACATCAGGGCAAGATTTGCTGGAATAACACCCGTCAGGTTATTTGAAGAGACATCCAGGTCTGTTAATTTTGATAACTTTGACAATGTCTCTGGAATGTGGCCTGAGATATGATTTGAATCCAATAATAGAGAAACCAAAGCTGAACAGTTAGAAATGCTTTCTGGGATTGCACCAGTTAAACTATTCTGGCCCAGGTCAAGCCTCCGTAAATGAGACAAATTGGAAAAATCAGAAGGAATTTCACCCGTTAATTCATTTCGTCTGAGCTCTAAACCTTCAAGACCTGTACAGTTGCTCAACTCCACTGGAATCATGCCGCTCACCCGATTATGAGACAGTGAAAGAACAGTCAATGATCTGAGAAATCCATAAGTAGCTGGAATCTTACCAGAGAAAGCATTAGACGAAAGATTGAGATACTGCAAACTAGACAAGCTGCTAAAACCTTCAGGGACATCTCCAGACAAAGAATTCCCATCCAATGCCACAACTTGCAAACTTGGCAACCCAAAGAGCTCGACAGGCAACTCTCCGGACAAGTTTTGTTTACCCAAATCTAGAGTTGTGAGCCTCAAAAGATTGCCAATGCCCGACGGAATCACCCCTGAAAACCCACAACCACTCATATTCAGAACCTCTAACCCTTTCAATTCTCCGACGTTGACCAGCACTTGATTAGAAAATCTGTTATTGCTCAAATTTAGAGTGCTCAAATTGCTAAGCCTCATCAACTCTAGAGGCACAGTCCCACCCAACTTATTATCACTCAAGTCCAGAACTTGTAGTGAATAAAGACTGCCTATGCTCACCGGAACCAAACCAGTAAACAAATTCCCACCAAGAATCAACATCGTTAAATTCTTCATTTCCCCTAAAAACTCAGGTATCAAACCCGTAAACTGATTTTTCCCAAGATCAAGCTCTCTTAAAAGCCCACATTTTGTCACACTCTCCGGAATTTGCCCAGTTAATGAGTTGTTCCCAACTCTAAAGTCCTCCAACATCACCAAATTCCCAACATTATCCGGCAACATTCCTGATATCAAATTTCCAGAAATATCTACAATCTTTAATGTCGAAAATTTCATCAAAAGATCCGGAAACACACCATTTATCTGATTCTCGTGAAGGTCTAAAACTTCCAATACACTGTCACACATTTCACCATCATTAAAATCTATACCCGTGAGTGCATTAAAACTTAAGTTAAGAATCCTAATTGTGGCATTTAATACTGAAATGTTACAAAGTAATGATGACGAAACGACACCGGTTAGCTGATTATGCGGCAGCGAGATAACCTGAAGACTTGCAAGCGAACCCATTGTCGCCGGAACGACGCCAGATAGCATATTATCCCCGGCGCTGAGGTGGATAAGCGACGAGCAGTTCGAAATCGCAGAGGGAATCGTTCCGTAGAGTTCATTACTGTCGAGCCACAAGTATTCCAGCTTCTGCAAAGCTCCGATTGCCGCCGGAATCCCACCGGAGAAACTGTTGAATGAGAAATTGATGAGCTGGAGCTGGTGAGCAGCAGAAAAGTTCACCGGGATTTCGCCGGACAATGAGTTCGAGGAGAGGTCGAGTACTCGGATACCCGCCGAAATATCGCCGGAGATCCCTCCGGAAATGAGGTTGTGTGCTAGGTTTAAGACTTGGAGATTTGTGAGGTTTGAGAAATATGCCGGCGGAATCTCGCCGGTGAGTGAGTTGTACTGCAAATACACGGCGCGTAGAAGCGAGCACTCAGAGAGGGCGCGTGGGATGGAACCATTCAAGTTATTGGAGTGCAGGCTTAACCTGCGCAGCTGGCGCAGGTTACCGAGCTGGTCGCTGAGCCGCCCACTAAGCTGAAGGCGCGGCAGGCGGAGTTCGCGTACCCTGCCGGCGTAACATAGAATGCCACGCCAGTCGCAAGGCGCGGCGGGCGTGGACGCATCCCAGCCGTCCATCGCGCCACGTGGGTCGAAGAGATTCTGCTTGAAGGAGAGTAACGCTTGGATTTCGGAGTCGAGGCCGGCGCACGTTAAGGTAGCGACTAGGGTGGCGCAGAGCGCCAGCGGGAGGAGAATACTAGCCGTTGACATGGGAACGAATGAAAATGGTTATTTGGTGGGGAGGTTTGAGGAATGCGCGGAAGGAGCGTATGGTAGCAACAGCACCAGAGCCATACGATGCGCCCGGTGCAGAGGGCGTTGTATTACCTGATTTCTTGTTTTCCCTCTTCCCTGAAAAGGTTTTAAAAAGAAAAGGGAGTGAGATGAGAAACGCCTTTTTGCACTTTTATTTTATCCAGTCAAGGAATTTTACATCATTAGTCCAACACCACGCACCATTTGTGTATGTGTGTGTGTGTTGGCGGGTGTTGGCGGGTGGGGTTGGCTCTAATTCTTTCATATTTAAGTCTAATTAACTAAGAACATATTTGTTTATGTTTTTATTTTCAATATTTTAGAAATTTGAAAATAGATTTGTATTTAGTTAGTTTGTTGGAAAAATTAACGAGTATAAAGAGTTTAGTAAGTTGTAGGTGAATAGAGATAAAATTAATGAAATAAAAAAAAAAAGATTAATAAGTTATTGAGGGAATATATATGTGTTGTTGGGGAATGTGTTTTGAAATTAAAATGAATTGAAATTTTGATGAAAATTGAGATAAGTTGTTGACAATTCATTTTCAAATAATGAAAATGAGTTTGAAAATATAAACAAACAAGTCCTTAGTGAATTTTGTCTGAAATGTTTGTTTTTAGTTTATAACTTTATAGTCAATACTTCAACTCCTTAACATTTTTTTTCAACTTGTCAAGGAAAATTATGTAAAGAGGTGGTCCAAGTCAAATCTACTTGTTTACCTCACAAGATAGATATTATCCTTTCATTTTACCAATCTTAATTGCTCATCTCACTCGCGATAAGGGATGTTTTATTTATACTATATTGATTTTGAGATTGACTTGTGATTGAATAGGTCAGAAATTATAATTGAGGTTAAACACAATTTCAAGATTGAATTAAAAATTTGTGTGGGTCAATGAGTTAAGATCTCATAAGAATCATAAAAAAAGGTTGAAGATTAATTTTGAAAAGTGATCAAAGCTAGATAATAGTAACTTGGGTCGAATAATGATGTATTGTGTACATAGAAAGGATGAATTATATGTGTAGCACGTGTTAGAACACATGTCAAGTAACACAAATAACATAAGATGTATAGAAGATATTCTGTCTGAATTGATTAATATCTATCTGAATCAGTATATGAGTCGAGTTAAATTCATATAAAAACATAAAAATACGAATTCTAACATATTTAATAAATATATTTATTTAGGAGGGACATTTGTAAAAGAGTAATAGAATTTTTCCTTTTGAAATACGATTCGCATATTCGATCTCATTTTCAATGTTGTCTTTGTATCTATTTTGCTAAAGTAATGAAACACATTCTCATTTGTTCAAAAGGAACATTATGTTTTAATTACAACTTTTTATCTTTTTACTCAATAAAGTCCAAAAACCGCAAACCCTATAGTCATAAAAGCTAAATCCCATAATTGCTAAAGCATTCTAACTCAAGAGATTAATGTCATATTTAGCTCCACGTGATAAAAATATTTTACTTACTTGATACAATTTAATTAGAATGTTGTCAAGTAATAATCTTCTATTTCAAAGTTAGAACTTTTGGGGCCTTTTTTTTATAGACCCAATTAATCAAAAAAACAAAGAATTTATTGCTATAACTATCCGTCAAATATCCAATAATTCCTAATCAAAATTTAAAGGTAATATTTAATTTTGTATTATTTATTGCATATGAAGCATACATCAAGGAAAAGGTGAAACTTGAGATCGTCCCTAGTGAAAAGCCCAATAATTGATTGCATGACAATATCTTTTATGTTAAAACTTAATGTCAAAACCCTCACATTTTATATTATCTTTTCAAAATTATTCATGCACATCTCTACTTCGATTACGATCAATTTCTATGAAAATCAATTCGAACTCAGAAAAATTATTCTTTTATATAACATTGAAATATTTCTCTAATTATCTTATTTATACTATCTATTATTGGGACTATAAGGGATTACATTGTTATAAATGGACAATTGTTATAATGAAACCCTCATTATTATATATGGACAATTGTTATAATTGATTACATTGTTATATATGGACAATAATTATATTATCTATTTTGGTTTGGTGGATATGGCTTGATAGATAATTTTCTCAAGCCATATCAAGTGTTTGGTTGTAGTGATAAAAGCCCATGATTGATACATGGCCCGGTATTTAATCCTACATTCAATTGATTGCCTATCACCCCACTTGAGGTGTGATTGTGTAATCCAAATTAGTGGAAGGAAGGAGAATTTGTGATATGACAATTATATCCATGCAAATTCAATTTTTAGTCTTCCTACAATGGATATTTTAGTAAATTCATTACTTAATGCTTATATCAAAACTGTGTAATCCTAGTCACCAAACACCATATTATATTATCCTCAACAGTGTAATCCCACTACACCATTATAATTTTATCAATCCTATCTCTAAAACCAAACGTGGGGACTATAATGGATTATATTGTTATATATGGACAATTAACTACTAAGATTCAACAAATTTAAATTAAAAACAAATGTAACGCTCATCTTATTGCCACCAACCGAGCGTTACTTTAGCAATTTAATTTGGGCTCTTATCCGACAAAATTCATGGTGTAAAAATTTTGAAAATAAAAATATGGACCTTAAGGTAGTCATGTTCAAGTTGTGATTCTTGTGAAGGATGCAGCTAGGCCAGCCCTTTCTCTGAGCAGTGAGCATGATAGATAAATGATCATATTGTTTGGACCACTCTCACCTTATATTCTGGGGGCTCAAATTGCTTACTTGTTAATAGCATTAAATTTTGAACATGGCCCTATCTTGGCATGATCTACTTGGCTGGCCATTCAATTCGCCACTATTTCTCAACTAGTATGATTGAATATACACATACATATATATACATGAGTGTTACAAAAATTGGAAGAGCTTTATTTATTTTTAATATTAGTCCAGAATTGGTCACTTAGGTCGAATTCAAAATCAGTCTATTTTGTACTCGTTAGGTTGAAAGAACTCAGATCTATTTATCGATTTGGGTCAGGTGTTGGGTTTTGAAACTATATCAGACCAAAGTTAAGGATCGTTGGGAGAATTCCAATGAAAATATTTTGAAGCATGAATCAGTAATTTAGTCGAGGTATCTGTGAAAATATAACAAAAAAGCATATATATATATATGTGTGTGTGTGTGTGTGTGTGTGTGTGTGTGTGTATCATCTAATAGGATATTTCTACTTGTTAGCCAACGCGACCCTATTACATTTGGTTCATTAGTGCCGTTACATGTAATTCTCCGATAATTTGTATTACATGTCGCGATTCAAATCAAGCCGGATTCGCTCCGTGTAAGAATTTTTTTTTAACATAGGATGGGGCAGCGGTGTTAATTTGAGCCAACACAATTATAATGTGTTGATGTGTGTGTGAGAATATTGCCTTATTAACAAATTTACCAAAGTATTTCAGTGGATGGATGACGGCTGCCTTGATCACTGAGAAAATATGTGTCATCCGGCAATGTTTACAAGGTTGTCCTATACTTTGAATTGATCTAGAAATGATCAGACTTGTGCTGTTTTTTAACTTATAATGCAGAGAATTATTGTAGCATAACGGCAAAACTACAAAACTAGCAAGTGAGGATACTTTGAGCAGACCGCCATCGACATTAGGATTTTGGCAATCATAGACACAGTTTTTGGTTCAGTAAAGAAACAAAACGAAGGAATGTTTTTCACTTTGGCCTCTCTAAGTTTATTGATGTGGAAATTACAATTTTGCTGACCAGTTCTAAAATAATAATATGAGATTTACAGGCCTCATTTCCAACTAATTAATGATAATGGTTAAAAAAAGTTTCAAAAATAAATACAAATCAAACTATAAATTTATTGAAGTTATATGAACGATCACTAAAATTTAATTAAATGAAGACTTACAAGGTCTTTTGTAATTGTCATATTTTGGTTAAATTACTGACCCCTTGTTAAAGGATTTTATTTTTAAATAATATCATTTAAGTGAAAATTCCAATTATTTGCAATGTTTAAACAGACGTATATATAGAGAGAGACATTTTGTCTCCAATGGTATCATTTGGCCCCATCAAGTATGAGAGTCTCCATTGCAGCTTCTAAGCAAATTTCGTGGTTATCCATACATTTTTACTTCCTTTATCAATGAAAAATCGTTTAAGATATTATATATATATATATATATGTGGAAAAATTTTGCTACTAATTATGGGGTTCATATCCATCAAACATAGGAAGGAATGACAAAATAATTACCAACTTTGGAGTCTACATGAGGATCCAAATTTGAATCCCCAAATTCAGAGAATTTTTCCCTACGAGGATGGGTATGGGGATAAGGATAAAAGTACCCCTGAAACTAATTCAGGAATGGGGACAAGGATCATACTCCATGTTAATTGCATTTATATATATATATATATATATATGTAATACTTTTTAATAATTTTAGTAATTTTATTTAAATATAAAATCAATGAATCATAAAATACAAATAATAAAAAGATATATAATATAAATCTAATTTTATTCATAATCTTAAATCTTAATTTCTACTCCTAACTTCTAGCCATAAATTTGAAATGAATTGTGTTAATGGTATATTATATCAGGAATCCACACAAATTCCCACAAAAATTTGAGGAATGGGGACAGATGACAAAATTTTCCCCAATGGGAACTGGAAACATAAACGAAGGAATGAATGGAATTTAGCCGTTTGGGGACGAGAACTGGGGAGTATCTTTCCGCCCCGTCCTCACGCGGGTGCCATGCCTTCAAATATGAGTGGCTTCGCTTCATTATTAAATGATAATTTAGGATATTGACTATGTAGGAAATTCAACCATCCAAATAAATTTACATGCCAGGATTATGACATATGTCTTTGATACTCCCATAGAAAATTTTCTTATGAACATTATATTTCGTTGATTTTTTTTTTTTTTTTTTTTTTTTGAGACACCAAACAATCCCATGTTAAGAAATATAGAGACGTGACTTGTGATGAACAACTCCAAACTTGTTGGCATGCATGTGAAATAATCTCATTTCTTGAAACCAAAATGGCCCAAATAGATACGAACAGAGCCTGCTTATTGCTGTCCTGGAATGATTGTGAAATAGGCTCTCTATTGAACACAAAATAGCCACAAACCGCTGATTTTGCGTTACATGTTTGGCCCGATTTGAGCCCCACTTACTTAGGCTTCATTCGGAACATAAAATATCCAACGCCACATAAACTAATGTTTGTTTTTGTCCGAATAAGCATCATATGTATAAACGTCTAGATAGTTTTCTGGAATATTATTTCGTTAACATATTTTAATTTTTTATTTTATAAAATTTAATTTGGGCCTTCAATTCAGTGGCCTGGTGAACCGTAAGCATGGGCCTTATTGGGGCCAATTGGGCTCGATCCTTAGCCAATTTATGACATTGTGATGGTAGGGTTGTCAAAATCCGATCCAAATTTTTGGATTTTTATCTGATTAAAATGTTCGATGGATCATATCTGATTATAAATATTCATAATCCAAAATAAGTGGATCGGATATGAATTATACAATCTGATTCGATAAAGATTCAAATCCGAATTTTATTAAATATATTATGAAATTGATAATTATATAGTATAAATTATATTAATGAAGACTTTTGACTGGAATGCAATATATGTTATATTATAATTAATAATGTCCTAATTTTTTTATTTCTTTGAAGCAATTAATTTAATAAAGTAATTATATATATGTATGTTTCATATTATAACCTAAATACAAAATTTATAATGGCTTATGCACTGTAAAATATACATTATCGAATGATCAATTTGATACAATCCCTATGGATTATGCCTTAAATCTTTTGCTTTTGCAATGATATGATAAAAAATTATGAAAAAAAATCTAAATTTGAGCTCTCTTAACTTTGTAAATATTATATTTGGATTAAAAGGTAATCTTGAAATCTCATATAACATGTCTTATAAAACGATTCTTTCTAATAATATAAAAATTTAAAGAATGCAAATTTTTTTCGACTTCTTTATCGGATCGGACTTTCTTATCGGATTTAGGATTTTTATCGAATCCGGATATGGAATGGGCATGCATAGATCCTATAGGACTCGGATTCGGATTCGATTATATATACATGTTATCAAATTTGGATTCAAATTATTTTGATTTGATTCAAATCCGACCCGTTAACAACCCTAGTTATGGTAATCGAGTCTTCAACTTCAGCACCCTTAAAATAGTCAACGCCTACGGTTAAGGGCCCAACTTAATAAATGTCTATGCGAGGGTAAATTCACATGAGAGAAGTACCTATCAAATGAAATTAGAAAATTTTGGACACGTGGTTCAAATGAAAACTCAAGTTTTGTAGATGGAAATGGTAACTCTGCTGTTCACAATTGTGGTCAAATGGGTGCTGGATTTTGATAGGATTGAGGTGATCCCACAATTGCTTTTGTGTGATGGAGGTTCTGTTAATTGTCTGTAATTCTTCCAATTTTTCTTGATTGAATTATGAATAGATGCCGAAATATTAAAAAAATCAAAATTGCGAGAAAAGAATCTTTTGTTTAGGATGGAACTATTTGATAATGCAGTTTCTGTTGGGGAGAGATTTGAAATTTTTGAGTGAGATTGATTTTGGGGTGGTTTGTCTTTCTCGAGCTGGTACATCGTGCACATGTTGAACCTACTACTAAAAAAAGAGCATTATAGTAGTGATGTGCATTCAGTTAAATTAAATTGAAAATTCAGTTAATCAAAATTTTTGATTTGATATTTTATTAAATTGAAAATCGAATTAAATTGGACGACTTGGTTTGGTTTGGTTTGGTTTATGATTAACCGATTTTTTAATTTTTTTGAAAAAATCATTTAACTTTTAATGGGCATGAAATGGGGCTTGAATAGGAATGTGCCTGTTTTCAATATATAATATTCAATGTGAAATGATAATTTTATAATTGGCATGTTCTCAATATATAATATTCAACAAGAATGGGAATTATTCTCAACATAAAATGAAATACAACCTGTTAAGCAGCAAAATGGAGCCTGTTCAAGAGCAATTTGAGTGTTGATTTTTGGGGAAATAAAATTATAAAAAAGAAAAAAAAAAAAAGGAAAAAAATGGTTTATATTGAAAACCGAAATCGAACCATATTTTCATGGTTCGATTTTTGTTTGGACCTAAATTCTCCGATTCGATTTGATTTGATTCGGCCGGTTAACCAAACCGGTGCACACCCCTACACTATAGGCTTGTCCAGGTTGTTCTTGGTTAAATCCTACCATAGTTAAGAAGTTAAGCTTAATAGCTTATAGAGGGAAAACAAAAGGCATATTTATATCATTTATGAAGAGAGTACTTATAATAGAAGGCAATTGCCTGAAAGTTGGAGGGTGAAATGACTATTACTTCCCTATAGTAATGTAATATCCCTACGAATTTTTTAAAATAAAACTCCAAATATTATTTTGAGTGATCAATATTCATAATAAATATTGATGCATAAAGTATTAACATTTAAATTATAAAGAAGGAAATAGATAATGAAGAAAACAAACAATAAAATCAAAAATTGATATAAGATACTAATGAAAAAATTCATTGAATAAAAAGTGTTATGTTATATAATTAGAAAAGATAGTATAATTGAATGGGGAAAAATGCCCTAAATTGTTTTTTCACTAAATATATCAACGTGAGTTAGATATTTCTTTTTTATTTTTCTCAATTGGTGGTTTTATAGCCCTCTAAAATTCCAGGTCATCCCCACTAAACCCCCAAAATGGAGGCTTTGACGCAGCTGAGCATTGGAATCTACACTCCTCGCCTGCTGTCACCTACACCGGCCAGAAAACCGTTCCTTAAACCCCATGCCGCCGTCAGCGGCGGCTCCACGACCAGCAAATGGGCTGACCGCCTCCTTGCCGACTTCCAATTCCTCCCCTCCACTTCAGACCCTCCCGACGTCACAGCTTCTAAACCGCCGCCTTCTCTCCCTTCTCTCCCAGAGCTCCACGTGTCCATGCCCCTGGACTTCTACCGGGTCCTCGGTGCCGAGTCGCATTTCCTGGGAGACGGCATTCGACGAGCCTACGACGCTAGGGTTTCGAAGCCGCCGCAGTATGGGTACAGTGACGACGCTTTGATTAGCCGAAGGCAGATTCTTCAAGCCGCTTGTGAAACCCTGGCTAATCCTAGTTCTCGCAGAGACTACAATCAAGGCCTTGCCGATGATGAATTTGATACCGTTCTCACTCAAGTGCCCTGGGATAAGGTTTTCTTTTTCTCTTTGCTGTCAAATTGTAGTTATCTGAGAAAATGTAAAATTTTAGCTTAACGACTGAGTTTTGAACATATTGCGGTTGCAAATGTGATAAACTGGCAATTCTACTGTCGTTTCTTCTACTATTTTGCCAAAAAAACCAAAAAAATGTAAATTGGAAACTAATCCAGTGCACTTTTTATTCTTAAAAAATACCAGTATATGATTGGTTTTCAAAAAACCAGAATGGGATTTCATGTACTAACTAATGATTGGTCTTATGTACAAAGATTTTGGATTTGTTCATAATGATCATATTATATGTGCTTAAGTTTCCACTTCATTGATTCTCAATAATATTTTTAAGTTTTATATTTTTCTTTATTTAAATAGTGTATCAGTCAGTTGTGTTTATTTATAACTCAGTGAAGGGTTGATAAATAATAAATTTCTAACATAACCTAGTTTGCACAAACACTCCTTTAGTGCTTTCCCTGAAAACCAAACTAGTAAAGTTTTCTGTGACATTCTTAACTAAAATTGAAGAACTAAGGATTCAATGCTTTATAGGTTCCTGGAGCACTGTGGGTATTGCAAGAAGCTGGGGAGACAGAATTGGTCATTCAAATTGGAGGGAGCTTGTTGAAAGAGCGGTTGCCCAAGTCATTCAAGCAAGATATTGTGTTGTCAATGGCACTTGCTTATGTTGATTTATCTAGGGATGCTATGGCATTGTCACCTCCGGATTTTATTAGAGGTTGTGAGGTGCTTGAGATGGCGCTCAAGCTGCTGCAGGTTATAGTTCTGATCAGGATATCCCGTTTCTTGGATTTTGTGTTGTTTGATTAGTTAATTGATAGTTGGCATATGTGATCTAAACGAATTTCAGATCTTGAAATAAGTGTTCCTGCTTTGTTTTTCATTATGTTCTATGATGCATTTATTTTTTAACTCTTCATATTTTGTACTCACATCCCTGTTTGTTTGCTTGATTAGATGTTTTCCCTGGATACATATTAGGCATATAATATCTCAGTGTTTCTACATTTTCTGTTGCCTGTGATATCATTACTATGCTTTTTTGCTTTTCTAATAGAATCCATCATTGTTAACAGTTAAATAGAAACAAGAGTCATGGAATTTCAGTTTATACTTCATTTTATATTTTATTTGTTTGGGTATTGGGGTTAAGAGGCATAGCAGTTTGTGTTACTGTTTCTCATGCTACCATGATCTGCATTTCTAGGATGTGACCGTCGTCTGACTTCATTCTTGCTGAATACCTTGAAATTTATCTGGAAAATAAAGGATCTCTTTCATGCAGGAAGAAGGTGCAAGCAACCTTGCCCCCGACTTGCAAGCGCAGATTGATGAGACCCTAGAAGAAATCACCCCTCGCTGCGTTCTAGAACTCCTAGCTTTACCACTTGGGGTTGAGTACCAGTCAAAAAGAGCAGAGGGTCTTCAAGGTGTGCGGAATATTTTGTGGGCTGTGGGAGGAGGAGGTGCAGCTGCTATTGCTGGAGGATTTACACGTGAAGATTTCATGAATGAGGCTTTTCTGCGCATGACAGCTGCAGAGCAGGTAGATATATTTAATTGACTATGTTTTATCTTTGGACCCTAAATTTTGCTTGTGCTGAAATCAGTGGTTTTTACCTGTTCTTTTCATGTGAAGGTTGATCTTTTTGCCGCTACGCCTAGTAACATACCTGCAGAAAGTTTTGAAGTTTATGGAGTGGCGCTTGCTCTAGTTTCTCAAGCCTTCATAAGCAAAAAACCTCATCTTATTCAAGATGCTGACAACCTGTTTCAGCAACTTCAGCAAACCAAGGTCACAGCTGCAGGGACCTCCTTGTCTGCCTATGATGTCCGAGAAAATCGTGAAATAGACTTTGCACTTGAAAGGGGTCTTTGTTCTCTTCTCGTAGGGGAGGTTGATGAATGTCGTGCATGGTTGGGCTTGGACAATGAAAACTCTCCTTACAGAGATCCATCCATAGTTAACTTTGTTATAGAACACTCTAAGGATAACAAGGAAGATGATCTCCTTCCTGGACTCTGCAAACTATTAGAGACATGGTTGATGGAGGTAGTATTTCCTAGATTTAGAGAGACCCAAGACGTTAGGTTCAAGCTTGGAGATTATTATGATGATCCAACGGTTTTGAGATATTTAGAAAGACTGGAAGGTGTTGGACGTTCGCCTTTGGCTGCTGCGGCAGCTATAGCTAGAATTGGAGCTGAGGCTACTGCTGTGCTTGATAATGTTAAGGTTAGTGCAATTCAGGCACTGCAGAAAGTATTTCCTATTGGTAATGGGGAAAAGAATGTCAGATTTTACGAGGAGAATGAGATAAACAGTTATGATCTACCAATTTCGACTGAGGAGACTAGAGTTCGTCTTGATCCAGACGAGCCCCGCATGGTTGGAGTTCCGGAAATGAATCGCTCTGATGGAATACAGCAGCAAGAAATTATTACTGATAAGGTAAAAGATGCAACTGTCAAGTTCATGTGTGCTGGTGTGGCGGTTGGTTTGCTGACTTTATTGGGGTTGAAATTCCTGCCATACCGAAATGACCCTAATCTACATAAAGACTCAGGGGCAACAGCTATGGCTTCTGATGTCATCAATGTGGGTATGGTTTAATAGATTCATGTTAATATTATGTGGTGGTTCTTGACAACTAACTTGAATAACCTAGAGTATCAATCTTTCTTCCCCCCTTCATTCCCCCCGCCCCCCCGCCCCCGCCCTGGTCTTGTCCTTGCATGAAGATATGGTTTAGTTGCAAAGCAAAAAATGTCTTCTTTTCCCCCCATCTTTGGTTCTTGGCTGTGCTTTTCATGATTTGAGAATCCATTATATTGCTTTCAGGGGACTCACTAGTCGAAAGTTCTGATGAAGTACCTCGAATGGATGCAAGATTCGCAGAAAATCTCGTGCGCAAGTGGCAAAGTGTCAAGTCCCTAGCTCTTGGTCCTGATCATCGTCTTGGAAAATTGTCAGAGGTGAGAATCTTTTATTTATGTCTTGACTTTGACTCAGTTACTCTTTTTCTGGTTCTGCTCAAGTTTGCGTAGGATGATGGATCATATAATGCTCCAAAACCCCCTGCCACCTCCATCCTGCCTCTCCTGTTGTTTGTTGATGGACATTATCTGTGTTGCCAAGCGTTGTGTTGCATATTGCTATTGCTGGTGCCATTTAGCCCTCCTTGTTTGAAGGACTTCATCTTTAAATTTTCAGAATTGTGTTTTCTGGTATATAGATTACATGTACACATCAGGTCAAGCGAAGGCTCTTCATTGCTATTCAGTTTTTGCTGCTACATGTACATGACTTCGTAGATTAGAAAGTAAAAGTTTGGCCAATTGAGAACCTCTGAAGAGCATTAGAAAGAAGGAAGAAATAATTGCTTGAGATATATATCAATAACTATGATAAATCACTCTTTTTTAATTACTTTACAACCATTCATTCAATGTGGAAGAAAACACTCATGTGGAATGATTTCATGGGATGCTTCCCCTCCCTCTCCTTTTTCTTTCTTTTTACTGCAAATTATATTTGGAGGGATAATGTTGCTGAACTTTGGTTTCATTTTTATCCAGGATTTCCTCCTACATTGATACATCACTGTTCCACGAAGAATCTATTCTTTCTTAAACTGCTGTGATTCTGAATAAGGAAGCTGGCTTCAGCTTGTTTTCCTTCATTCTCTCTTCTCCCCTCCCAAGCATCTTTGCTTCACCTCTGCATGTTCAGTCATGTGTTTCTTTCATTTTTCTGGTTTGGAGTCTTTAAATGAGCATATAGCTTTTGATTTGCTCTTTAGTTCTGTGAGGCAATGAGGTACAAAAATTATATTGGGACTTTCCTAATGGTTAGAGACTTGCTAATGTCTCATTGTTGATCTTGAAGGCATCAGTACTTACGCTATTTTACGTATATCAGTGCCTTATAGCTGGTAATTCACTCTAACTCTGTTATATGACTAAGGGAACAAAATTTATGTTGCCAGGTATTGGATGGTCAAATGCTAAAGATCTGGACTGATAGAGCTGCTGAAATTGCTCAGCATGGCTGGTTCTGGGATTACCAACTTCTGAACCTTAGTATTGATAGTGTAACTGTGTCGATTGATGGTCGTCGTGCTATTGTGGAAGCAACTCTGGAGGAGTCAGCACAACTAACTGATGTGGCTCATCCTGAGCACAATGACTCGTATAGTACAACCTATACAACACGGTATGAGATGTCCTTTGCAAAATCAGGTTGGAAAATTGTGGAAGGAGCTGTTCTCAAATCGTAATTCAATTGTTAATAACGGCCTATATGTAAATGCTATATTGAATACATTTTGCTGGTTTTAATGTAGCGCTAATGAGTTTCCTCATCAAAGCATGGCTTCTTATAGGTGTGCCAACATGTTGTGAGTGCTCTGCACATGTTTTGAATGAAATCAGAACAGAACTGCTATTTTAGTTTCGGGAAAGGGCTATATTAGAAAATGAGTGGTCATATGTAATACGATACCATAACAAAAAAAAAAAAAAAAAAAAACACGAAACACTACACATTTTATCTGATGTTTTTTGCAGGTAGGGGTTGCCATCCCCTGGATGTGCTATTACGCTTTGAGTTCTTAAAGATAACCTTTTACTATACATATATATGCAGCATATATAGAGGTGGGATTCAGCTATGGTGCTATACAAATGAAACCAGAAGTTCCAAGAGAGCTTCTATAGCTTACTGTAGCATTAGATAGAGCATTAGAAAGAGCAGTTAAGTTAGGATCTCAACCACTGGGGGAATTATGGTTCAGAAAACTAACAAAATTCTAGACTATATTCCTTAGCCCTTGATTAAGTACTTCACTAATCCACTAACTGTATTCAGTATGCCGCCTTACATCATGGAAGGCAAGCTGTTTCTCCAGCTGAAGGACCTGACATTTACCTGGTTCTGGCAAGAAGCTAAGCCCGAACATTTCTTTTGGGGCCTGCCCCGTTTCCTTGAACCCCATCAGCTTCGCAACAATGGCAGCACTCTCATTGATGTGTCCCATGTTTGTGGCATCGGTCCACAGCTTGCGGCATAGTTGGAGCCTTCTCTGCTTAGATTTTATGTCTATGCCCCACTTCTGGAATAGTTCCTCCCTTTCCTTTGCTGAAAACTTCTTGAGCATTCGTCGGCTCAGCATCTCCCTCTCCCGGTTCAGAGCCTTCGTGCTGTTAGCCAGCCAGGAATATGTCAGTAGACTAGCTTAGCTTCATTTATAAGACTCAAAATGGAATGAGAGAAGAGTACCTTGAGGCCAGTGTGGAAACTTGATCATCTTTACCATATATTGAGTTCTTGAGAAATGACAGCCGCCTAAGCTCCACCTCCATGTAAACAGCATCTGATGGATCCCCTTTAAAGAGCAGGAAAAAGTAGGTTCTATGGACCAAAGGAATGTGGCAGGCATCCCACAGTTCAATTATTTCTCTCTTTTGCCTCTCAAATTCAGTCTGCCAATCTGAACCAGATTGCTTTGTATCCTGAGTTTTACCACAGCCACCATCTGCAGTTTCTTCTGCTTTACTGGGCATTCTTTCCTCCTTCATGTCCTGTAAGAAAAGTTCCCTCATAAGTACCAAAATATATCTTGTGTATATATGAAAAACGATGATTGCTCAGCTGGGGAAGGGTTTATTCTCACCAAATCATAGTCAACCTGCTTCACCGACTTGGGCTCAATCACTTCCTTGAGTTCTTTCACGCAGGTTTCTTGTTGCTTGTCCAAACAGTCTTCACCCAACATCACGATGTTTTGCTCTTCTTCATTCATGGAGTCACTCTGGATAGAACTTTGGGAATCCTCTCTGCTTAGATTTTCAGTATTAGAAAGTTTTCCTTGATTATTTTCTTCGTTTTCTGATGTGTTTTCATTTTCTTCTGCTTCTTCTGAACTTGGAGAATTCATGACCGTAGTGACGATTGCTCCACAGCTTTTGCTTCTTGCTATATTGCCACTGGGATGATCAGATGCATGGTTGTCTGATGAAAAAGGAGATTGCTCTACATGGTAAAATTCAATAAGAAAATTAATACATGTAGACAAGTCCATAATCTGTCTTGAGAAAAACTGAACTAGTACAAACCTGAAACATAATCTCCATTTTGTGGGGAAGGTTCGCTTGAAACAAAGTTTCTTTTGGTGAAATCAATTTCTATGCATTGAACCTCCTTGCAGTTATCTTCAAATTTCTTGTTAGTCTCTTGAGCAATCTTCTCCCAGCCCTGACATGGATCAGGACCGAAGTACTTATCAATGTATAGTCCTGGGGATGTATCATCGGACAAGAACTGCTCTTCGTTATTCTCAGGGAAATGATCTTCAATCCTTCTGGAAATGACACCGGTGTCATATCTGTCTGAAAGGTGGGATGCCCTTGATACATCATCAGACCTAAGAGGATCAGTTATCTCAGATGCTTCTGATGCTGGATATTCATCTGTGCATGAACTTTTCTCGTGGTTATTCATATCAAGCTGTAGAGAACCCCAGGATTTCGATGCTTGATGTCCTCTCCCTGACCGTAACACTTGCTCAAGACGAGAGTGAGCCAAGTCGCGTTGATGAGTTAATTCTCTTATCTCTTTATCCATCTGCAAAATTTAAAAAAGTCAACAAGGTGCTAAAAAGTCGAGCTGGTTCGTGAGCCGAGCTCAAGTTGTTTCGAGCTTGAGTATAGCTAAATCGGTCTCGAGCACTATTTCAAGTTTTTTGGATTTAGACTCGAGGCTCGTAAGCCGATATATGATTAAATTATTTTATTTGATAAATATATATTATATTACTTTTATTTTATTCAAATTCGAGTTCAAGCTCAAGCTTGAACTTGTTTATAACTTACTTGACAAACCGAGCTTAATCAAGGCGAGCTCAAGTTTTTGCCAAGTCGACTTTGAGTTCAAGCTTGAACTCAAACCTAATATATATATTTCGAATTTGAGCTCGACCTTGAAAATTTCCCTTCAACTAACAGATATATGTAACTACAGTTAATATTTTTCAATCACCTTTTCGATAACGAGTTCTTTCTCTTTGAGTGCTGATGGAGAAGCAGACGAGGCAGAAAGTGAAGTTAGGTTCCTCAACTCATGCTCCAGCCTGGTCAGTTCTTTCTGCAGTTGCTTCACAAGTGCTTTCTCTGACATCACAACATTGACTTGTGCATTTGTGCCCACTTGCTTGGCGCAGCTAGCGAATAGAAGCGTGTTTCTTGATTGCTCAACATGACTGTGGGCAGGGCTCATCGTGCAAATAATTGCTGTCCTCGCATTTCCACCCAACGAGTTCTGCAGTATTCGTGTCAGCTTGGAGTCTCTATATGGTATGTGCCCATTTCTTCCTTTGCTGCATCACAATAATATAACTCAAAAACCAACTTTTGGAGTACTAACTTGGAATCCCTCATGGTTAAGTCCTTCAGACAAGTTTTCTGTTCCTCATTCTTCGAGAAAACAAAGTAAAGACAAACTTGTTCCCAGAAACTTATGTACCTTAATTTGCGAATTACTGTCCCAAGTGTTAGCAAACTGCGATTTATGTGGCAACCTTCTTTTAGTCTCGACCCAGCTGACAACGTCTGAGAAGAACGTTCACTTCCAGCAAGATCAACGAAATTCTGTATTTGGAGAAAACATGAAAAATATGTTAAAAGGATTCACGCCACTATGCTATGCCTGTAGTTCAGACAATGCATCATAACTTTTCTTACCACTGAAGCTGTTATAGTGCTTGAGTTTTCTGCACCTACGTACTTACGAGCTGCACTTTCAACAGTCTGCACGAATATCCATCATGTAAGAAGTATAATGGAACTCCCAAACGTTGTACGAAAAGCAAGCTAGTTCAAGAAGCATACCAAGCGTAGAATTTGATGAGACCTAGAGCTCATTTCATTGAGAGTAGTCTCTCCTATTTGCCTTTGAGCTGCAGGAAGACATTTGCTGCTAAAAGAGCAATTTCTATCTGTTATTTACATAAAAGATAATACGATTACGACTGCTTTTACCTTCACAAATTGATAGGAGCTGTTTCAGATGGTCGGAGTCCCTTAGGGTCACCTCTGTAAGTTTATCAACAACAGTCCCTCTCTGCAGCAGAAAAAATGAAAAAAAATTGCATTTTCTTTTACAGAAATTCAATATTCTTTTAGGTTCGATATATTTACCTCCGGATCATCTAGAAGTCTAAGTGGAGTACCATCTGAGCAGAGGAGGTCTCTGACTGATTCATTGTAAATCTCCATGGCAGAAAATTTTAACACGAATTCTCTTTCAGAATGCTAAGGAAATAATATAGTTAGACAACCTTCAGACAATGAAATTATGAGTCAAATCGAAAAACAAAAAATTATCATGATCAGAAACATACCTTGTTTATGTAGTCATATATATCTGTTATTGTGTGTTCTGTAATTCCGGACATGGTGTATGTTTTTCCACTGCTCGTCTGCCCATATGCGAAAATAGTTGCTGGAGATGAAATTCAACCACCGTTAAACTTATATCATCAGAAATAATACGACATCAGGAAGAATATTTCACAAGACAAGTACGCACAATTCATTCCACTTAACACAGAAAGGGAAATCTTTTTGGCAGCTTCCTCGTAAACTTGCCTTGTGGGAGTGTGACATCCAAATACTCTATCTGCATGCGATAATAATAAGAAGAATGCATAAGAAAATAAAGTGAAGTTAGATAAAGTACGTACATATGGACCAAAATGGCTTACCAAAGGTGTAGGCGGTTGGAAGCAACGAACGTTCCTGAAGAGTATTCTTGAATATCATAGTCGTGTTGTTGATGCATTCCCAGTCCGAGAGATCATTCCTGCTGAGTTCTCTCTCATTTAGAGGCCTCAATCTTACTGCAACAAAGATTTTCTCCTCATGTGCACTTGAATAATCTTGAGCATCCCACTCAACCAGCTCCTCCCCATTGATTGACCCCATTTTTCTAATCCTCTATCCTATATATATATATTTTCCGACCCAAATGCACTTGAAGAGAATCAAAAAGCTATCTGAACCAATGAATAGAAGCCTTCATATATTCCCTCTCTTTTTTGACAAAGAGAGGGACTTCGTGGGCTTTGGGTTTTGACTTCAAGGGCAAGCAGTTCTTTTCCTCTGCAATAAAACAAGATTCTAACATAAGGCCTCTGGACAAAACCCACTGCATTCTGAGTTCTTAATATTTCTAACCTTGGAATTTACTATTTCAACAATTTCTTTGTCTGAAAATTGCTTCTCCTTTTGTTTCAGCTCCAAATGTTATATTCTTTCTTCCAATATTGCTGGTCCTTTATATCTATCCATCACAATAAAACCAAGATTTGTTGGTACTATATAAGCTATTTCATAACTAAACTAATATTTGCAGATTGCATCAGGTATTGCTATATCCATATTTTCCATTTGAGAATAATCATATACAATTTGCAAAATCTTGATTAAAATAAACAATGCACCCACAAACTCTTTATGAAATTTCATATTAAAGGTTGTGAAAAAAACATCATCAAAAACATTTGAAAAGAATGGAAAGAAAGAGGAGCAAAATTGACTCACCCTTATATATATATTAAAATGTTGAATATGTTATCTTCAGGAAAAACCCACAAGCAAAAAATTGAAATTCTAACAAATTAAGAATGATAAATGCGAGCTGAAATGACCCATTGGAGGGCTGGAGAATGTGTGTGAGAGAGAAAGAGAGGTATACTTTTATGTTTGTGAAAGAGAGAACTGCTTTATAGCGTAAATTAAGGTAACACCGCTAATTCGGAGAGTCCTTAGAAGAATTCGGAGGAAAAAACTTTAGCCAAAATTTTATGGAGAGATGAAGGGAAAGCACCAACGTTTTGAAATCAACCGCCAAGACCAACGGCCGAAAGCGACTTCAGAAGGAAAAGTGAAAAGCGTGTTTTAACGCACTACATCTTTCAACTCCCCAAAAGTCCTTAGTTGCTATTGGACTTGTAGTACTTAGTCCAACGAAGTGATATAGAAATTTGGATTGCTGTTTACGACTTTATCTTGCCAATTTCATTTTTAGCATAATTGAACATGGAGTTTCATTTTTGTTATTTGGATTTCTTAAGTTTGATTCTTCATTATAAATGCAATTACAATGAGATGGTAGGAAGAGACTGTGATGAATGCTTAGACACACACACACACACACACACACACACACACACATATATATATTTAATTTATGGTAGGGAATTGTACTCAATTTGATATGAGTATTCACTCATGGTCTCGAACTCACCCCCAATTTAGGTCTAGAATTGGTGCAACCGAGATTGTTTTGGCCCTTATGTAATCCCACTAGGGTTACACGACTGGACAACTGAGCTCGGCGTATATTTTGATATAGACATAGATTATATGCTTTAATCGTACTAGTAAAGTAGATTAAGATCAGCATTCTACTTATCAACAATAAAAATTATTATACATTATTATTTTTTAAATATCTTTTTTTTTCTTATTGATCCAATTGAAATTGAGTTCGATAATCATTCGACTCAATAATTTGATGGGTTATGATAAATAGGATATAAAATCTTGATATTTTAGTATTATTATGAATAATCGAGTGGTCAATTAATTCAAAAATATTATCTTGATATATATAAATATGAAGTTTACAATTTAAATCCTAGTGAATCTTTATGTATGCGAGAAAATTAAATGAAATATTATTTTGAGTACATATGGTAAAACCCTGCTGCTGCCTGCTTAAAAGAATTATTTTTTGCTCATCGCCAAAACAAAAAGAAAAAAAGAATTATTTTTTGCTAAAATTTGTTTTCACTTAGTCACGTGACAAGCACGGGACCTCCTTTCTTAGGGTTTTAATGTTGCCTTCTCCTCTTCTTGAAGCCTCGCTCACTATCATCAGTCCAGCACAATATTACAGTATCGTAGGTTTGTTCTTCCAGTTCACGAAAGCAGCGCAAAAAGATGGGGAAGAAAAAGAAATTTATTGACAAGAAACATTCGGCAACGTTCCAGCTCTTGGCGCGGGACACGTCCGACCCGAATTACTCATCCGGGCCATCCGGTGACCGAGTTTTTGTCCGGGTCGATAACAATCAGTACACACCCGACTCTTTCTTTAACGATGGCGACCAAAACGATGACCCTGAATCAATTTTCGCCGATGCCCCCGACGATTATGATGATGAGGATGCAAACGTCGGCTCTGGAGGAGTGCACAGCCATAAATCTCAAACAACAGGCTTGCCGGACCACATACGGAAGGAGATTCTGGAGCTAGGGTTTCCGGACGATGGGTACAATTATTTGGCTCATTTGCGAGAGATTAAGAATACAGGTGGTGGTTCAGCATATTATGAGAATCCTAAGGCTAATTTCCATCAGCTTCCGCGGGATGTTAAGGTATGACTGAATGGATTTGTTTTTAATTCAATAACGAAATTTTGGATATTGAAGTGTTGAACTTTTGCAATTTGTTGTTTTGTATTTGGTTGTAAGCAAAATTTGCTTTCGTAGTTCATTACAATGTATTTAGACAGAAGAAGTATAAGAATTGTAGCTTAATTTTGATGCGAAAATTGTAAGGTTAAGGAAGAAGATAGTTTAAGTTTTATGGGTTTTGATATTGTGTTACATTTTGTCAAGTTGGAGAGGAAATGTATAAAAATTTAGCTCCTTTTTGTTTATGTTGATATAAGTAAATCAGAATAATAATTTTCAAGTTGTGCGGAGTTCTAGTTTAACATTAGTTTGTGAATTTTGCGTATGTGGTAGGCCTATGATGCTTCGAGGGTTGAGGTTTCTAAAATAAATGATGCTTCTGAGGAGAAATCTATCTACAATGTGGCATCAAAGACTGTTGGTGTGAGATTACAGAAAGTGGTTGATCCTGAAGTGGCTGCCATGCTGGGTGACAGTGATTCGTCGAAGTTTGGGTCTGATGTCGAGGACTTGGAAGAGGATTTTGTTGTCAGAGCAAATCTCTTGGAAGGACCCATTGATGAAGAAATTGGTCAGAAGTTGAGCTGTCCAGGCTCGAGGGTTGACCCCTTGCAAAGTTGGAATCCAAGTGTTTCTGGTGCACCAGATAATGGGGCTTCTATTTCAGGCTTGGGAAGTGAGAAGCCTAGAGTTCCTCGTCCTCTGGATGAGCAGTTTGACTTGGTAAGTTCATTTAATTTTGTTCAAGTTTTTTGCAAATATTGGTTCTCCTTTACATTGGCATAGCAAATATCCAGTTTCTCACACAGAAGTTATTTGATACAGCTTGAACTTCATGAATATGGTGCTGACAGTGAAGAAGAATATAATGGGTACGTGGATGAAGATGAATGTCAAGAATCCCTTACAGAAAAGCTCAACCATGCCTTCAAGGATCATCCCTTAAATGCCTTGCAGCTTAACAAGGAAGCAGATGATGATGGATCACCTGAATTAACGGCTGAAGTGATACGCAGATGCAGGGAATATGCTGACAAATATGAAAATGAAGATCATGATGAAGAGGAAGTATTGGTTGAAGAAAGTAGTGATGAATCAGAAGTGTGGGATTGTGAAACTATTGTTTCTACTTATTCAACACTCGACAATCACCCTGGGAAAATTGGGGCTCCGGAAGCAAGGAGGAAGAAGAAGCTGGCTGAAGCGATATCTGGAACTTCTGCCGGCGCCGACCAGTTGATCACACTTAAAGGAAAAGAGAGGCTTCCTATTGACTTTTTGCCTCGTAGCAAAAAGCATGGTGAAGAAAAGGTGAAAGATGAGAAAGATGTGAATGATAAGAGAATC
Source organism: Jacaranda mimosifolia (assembly GCA_018894105.1). NCBI lineage: Eukaryota > Viridiplantae > Streptophyta > Magnoliopsida > Lamiales > Bignoniaceae > Jacaranda > Jacaranda mimosifolia. Next base: position 24,116,676 of record CM032131.1, on the reverse strand, counting down.
GAGCTGCAGAAAAGGAAGCCACGGGGTCAAGAGACAAAGGAGGAAAAAAAAGAAAGGAAGGTATAAAGAGATTCCTTTGTCGTGGTATTACATGCTTCTAGATAATCATACAGTGTTTACTTGACTGGATCATATTGTTTTTCCCTTTTACTTCATTCCCCAGTTCTTCACCTGGTTGCCCCTTCCAGATCTGTTCATCAATGTCTACATAGTTCTTATTAACATTCTCCATGTTTATAAAGTATCATCATTATCAACTGGAACTATTCTTTTGCAGTCTGCTGTGAAGTTGGAACGCCGTGAGGCACGTCTAATGAAAAAAGAAGTGAAAGGGCTTTACAAGTCTGAGACTCACCGTGCTCAGAAAGTTGCAGCTTTTACTGGGCCATCATCTATTCATCTTATGTGAGTGTCTCACACCCTTGTGCTCCAGTTAGTCTCTGTGTCATTGTACCTTTTTTCTGCCTCTTTGTTCAATACCCTCAGTCTGTCAATGCATGTTAATTGTTAAGCTCCTTATTCAGATGCACTTGTTGTTCACTGATTTGTATGTAATCTACAGTTGCATATGGATTGAATATTGTAAGACTTATAAGGATTTGGAATTCATGATCTAGAAAAGATTGAGATACTGTGGATTCAAATATAGCATTCATTTTGAGCTATTTTTTCCTGGCAATTATTTAAATCCCCATCAATTGAGTAATTTGAAATTCTTAGTTCCAAATCCTTTTATGAAGTTCAAATTGTTCTATGAGTTAGCCAAAGTTTTTTGACATTTTCAGTTCTTGATGCAGTGATTAGATTAACGCTGAATGGTACTGAAAGTATATTTGTTTATCTTCTGATTTAGGGCAACATCCGACTTGTACACTTTGAGTAATATGTTTATAAGTTTCTTTTTTTGGCATTCTTCTTGTTATTATAAATGAACAAGTTGAGTTTTCAATTTACATGTCTGCAGCCTGTGCTCTCTTGTTCACTGGCTTATGTGTATACTCGTCAACTGAATGTAGGAAAAAGCAAAACAAGTTCTGGTTAGATTGCTTCATATGCTTATTAAGATTAAACAGCCCTGTTTGATGTAAGCTTGGTTATCTATTGTCCTTAAGAAGCTGTGGCTTATCTGAAATGAACCACATTGCTGCCACTGTTTCTAAAACCTATTTACATGACCAAATACAACGACTGGCAGTACTTTTGGCCTCATGGGGATATAGTACAGTATTTGTGAAATGTATAAATGCTAAATAGTTGAATTGTTCTGCTCATTTAAGAAGAAACTGATTGACTGGCAGTTGTTAACAGTGTGCAATCCCATGGCTTAATAGGCACAAACCGAAGCTTTCTAAAGAAAATGATGGAATATTATTTGTCATACTTATTTATCTTATCATTCTCTTTTCTCATGATACTTTCACTTATGTTTGATCATTGCCTGCATCGTCTCTTTCATGGTGCTTCCATCTATTGAGATCAATTTTTGACCATATCTTGTGGTCTCTTTGTTTCTGTGCTATTAACAGGTAAAATGCTCACACAAAATTCTTATTACGATACCCAGTTTTACCCGGATTGGCTATTGCTCCCACTATCAGTACAAGCAAGGATGTGTAGCATAAGTTGCTTTGAAGTGGAGCTTATCCTTCGAGCCCCGATGCGCTAGCCTGAATGTACTCTTAATTAAATTTTGCAGAGGTTTATGCATGGATGATATCCCATTTTGATCCCCACCCCACCTCATCTACCCGCGGCAACTGATGACTTATATTGGTGTTTGTCCTCTTTTTCTCTTTTAAATTGCATCTTTTGCTCTACGTAGCAGAAAAAAGGTTTACGGATCAAGACATGTCTTTTGAACATATGAATGATGATGTGGCCCCTGGAAATCACCTACAAATGTTTATCGCCTTATGCGAGAAACTTTTATCTAAATTGTACGAAAAAAAATATTATAATAAAGAGTAACTGCATATTTTATACATAATCAGCATTACCCTGTAAATAATAGGACAATGATAAGAAATTTGTTACAACGATATCTAGTTCTTGGCGCTCATTCACTAGCATTTAAGGTTCAGTTATAGTAATTACTGTCACAGACAATTAATGCATATATAAACCAAGGAAATTAAGTTGAGCCAGTAACTACTTCTTTCACAGCCTTTGCATGAGGAATTGGAGCCCACCCACCTCCGCCGCCGAAGTAGGGTGTTGGGTTGAATATCGGGTAGTCCTCCTCCATTATAGGCTGAGCCACCACCGCCTCCGGCAGCTGCTCCGCCACGTCCTCCGGCCGGAATTGGAGAAACGGTGGTGACGCAGAAGGTGATAATGACCCTTGTACCACTGTAAATATCACCACTAATAAGACTATCATTGTGTGTCTCACTGACTTCACCTCTAAATTTGGCATGATTGGATATGAAAGGTACTTTTTTGCACTCTAAATCTTGCTGATGTTTGTAAACTATTTCCCTTTAGGAACTAATCCTATAATTTTGGTACTGTTTTATATGCAATAAGGTATTTATGAGTTTGATCTAGTTTGAGAAAATGTGGGGCTGCTTTGGTTTCATGCTTGGTGTATGACACAATCATGATTCTGGCATGTATTTCTGGTGAGGAAACAGCTCATGTCGTAGGAGAGCAACTAACGAATTTTACCTAGGTTTTTGTACCCACACAAAACATAGAATCATGGTACAATTTAAGATTGACTTGTGCTTAGGATCAACATGAACAAATCCAACGTTGGAGTTTAAAACATCCAATTTGAAATTAGAATGAAACATTTGTGGTGAAATTTGATTTAAAGAAATTTTCATTTTCCTCGCCCAGGACCCGAATTTTCAAATTGCAAAATAAGATTATGAAATTTGTGACATTTTGTTTCATTTCGATGGCCTTATAAATTTACGTCTTCCAAATGATTTTTCAGTTATTGTCCATCTCTTCATCTTGGGCTTTACAAATTTAGGCCCATTGAAAACAGCCAGCTAGTAGGTACTGGACTTTCAAGTGGTCCAATTGGTTTGGATTATCCCAATTGCAGCCCGCTACCATTTTTAAGATTAAAATTGGAGGTAACTGAAAAATAAAATTCCGTTGCCGGGACTCGAACCCGGGTCTCTCGGGTGAGAGCCGAGTATCCTAACCATCTAGACTACGACGGATTTGCTTTCTCTTTACTCCTGGAGAATAAAGACGCAAAGCAAATGGGCACTTTCTGGATCAGTTTCTTGTTTCTTGATTATGTCCAAGTTTCACACCTTGAATTTCAAAATTGGAGTATGAAGTTGTCACAACAGGGTGGCCATAATGGTTTTGGGTGGAAAAATTATATAGGCTTTATTTGGGAATGTTTCCTCGGGACGCCGTTGTTCAGGGGAAACATTTCCAAACATGGCAGAGAATTCTTCTTCTTCTTCTTTTTTTTTTTCTTTTCATTTTACTGTTTTAAATCCTAAAATGTTTCTATCTTGTTTGGTTAATATCACAAACACTCTCTTCATTTTCCTATCCCACTACATATATATATATATATACACACACACACACACACAACATATTTTATTATTATTATTACATTTAAAAAAATTATTAAAGGTATTGATTTGACATCTACAATATAAAATGTTTCCTTCAAAACATAACCAAACATATCAAAACTTCCAAAATTCATTTTTTAATTATTCCCAAAAACATAACCACGCATTAATCACATTTCTCAACCTTCATTTCACATTTTCCCACAATTTTTTTAACATTCATTCTCTCAAAATACACAATAAACACATAATAAAATCAAACAAAAAACATATCCAAACACTACCTATGTTTTTTGAAACTGAAATTTTACTAGCTACACATACATATTGTGCTAATTAAAAAAAAAAAATAATAACTATAGCTTATTGCGACAGTGTTAACTTCAATTTTTCACCTTCTAAAGCGTAAATTCAAGTATTGTAGCTTAAATTAAAGGTCCACGTATCGAGGCTTCACCACGAGAGAGGAAGTGGTGGCACACATGCCAAACAATCAAACATATGTACTTTTTTTATCCACTATAGATGGGGAAGTTATCAGTTGGTGTAGTGGCCGGCTTAGCAGTTAGCACCACCAGTAGTTGCTTCAAGCTAATTGAGGTCCTGCAAGCATGCATCAAATAGCCAGCTAGAGTGATCCACACACTTATTTAGGAAATGAATGTACGTATACAATACGTATACATATGCTAATCAAGCTTTTACTTAACTCTTTTGATGTAATGATGATTCAATGTTTAATTCCAAATTTTCTATTGGTGGATGTGCATATTTACTACAATCTTTTGTACGTTTTTGAATACAAGTACATCATTGCAGTACCTTAACTTTTGCAAAGTCGAGAATGGAGATATGGGATATACATACCAATTGGGGGAAAAATTGATGTTGTGCTTTAGATATGAGATTAAGTATGGTGATAGATTTTCAAAATTGCAAAAAATTGATCATAGAATTTCCTATTAATGTTGAACTGATCATTTAGATTTTAAGTTTGATTTTATATTTTTGGTGGCTGGAGAGGGAAAAACATTATTGATCTCTCCAAAAATATCACCAGGATGACTTGCTGAATTAACAAATTTGAACTTGGTCCCTGTCTTGCTGTCTCTATATATAATAAAATAAAATTCCCTCCTTTTCTTGCAAGCATGAACTGTTGCAGTTGCAATTAGGTGGGGACAAAAGTGAAATCCAAGAAATCTGTGTCCCTCACCCCTCCAACTCTCAGAATTTGATTTTATTTTTCTTCTTGTTGTTAGTCATCATTTTTATTTTTTATTTTTCTGACCTTATTGGTGGAAAGAATTGGTTATAAATTGGAGACACATGCAATAGTGGAAACATCAAAAGTTTAGGCAGAATTCAATAATTAATTAGTCAATGGAGATCACAGGGGCAGGAAAAAGACTGTTGATAGTTCTGATCTTTTCTGTGGCCATAGTCAGACTGAGAGGCGAACAAGAACGCAACGACATTGTTCAAGCTCAAAACGACACCGCTTCCTTACAGAAGTCCGAGCCTCCACAAGGGAGCGAGGACAATATCCAAGAAAGGAACAAAACTCAGAATGAAGTGGTGGTGAATAACAACAGAAGGAACAATGGAGGCGCGGGGGGTGGATATGGATGGGGATGGGGTGGCGGCGGAGGCGGAGGCGGAGGTGGAGGTGGAGGAGGTGGTGGTGGAGGTGGCAGCGGGGGCGGTGGGGGATGGGGGTGGGGAGGTGGTGGAGGTGGGTATTGGGGATGGGGATGCAGGAAACAACCAGGCAAAAGGCAGCGTTTTGCCAAGAAAAGAGATTACGAGAATGATAAGGATTATCTGATGGGGGAATTTGCTCAGTGCATGGCGAGAGGAAGGTGTAGAGGAATGAGATTGGATTGTCCATTACACTGTGGAGGGCCTTGTTTGTATGATTGCAGGCATATGTGCAAAGCCCACTGCAAACGATGAAAAATTGCCTGGATTTCGCTGATCCTTCTGCATAATTTTCTAATAATCTCTTCTTTTATCTAAAGCTTATTAGCAACAAGAAAGTTATTGTTTTAGGCCAGCTTGCCTTTGATCAAAATTGAAGCAGGCTAGAGAGCTTGTTTAATTGTTTCTGCATGTTATTTTGCATGGCTGAATATTATAAATATATACTAATGCATGGTTTTATTGTTGTTATTATTATTATTATTATTATTATGGTGAAGAGGCTGCTGACCAGTCTTTTTGATATTTTCGGTACCATAAAGTTTACTTCCTTTTGGAACATCCAATTGAATTGTATCAATTACTTTTTTGAGAAAATATTTAATACACGTGTCATATATTTATTTATGAAATAAAATAGAAGATAAAATATAAATTGGAATGGATGATCTAAACCATCTATGACAAATATTTTATTGTGGCTTGTATGATTCTTAGGGATCGTTTGCTTGGAGTATTTGGATTAGGCTTGATACATATGACTAGAATAAATAGTTGGTTATTGTGTATCATATCTAATGTTTGTTTATATATTTTAAATAACCTGATATCCAATTTTGATTGTTTGTTTGGCATGATTATCCCATTTGATAAACTATAATTTATTTATAACTTAGGTTGGAAAACATATCACATCCTAAGGACTTGATACACAAGCCAAGTTTTGCCTTAAATGCATGCCGAGCTCTAATTGTATCAAAGGCTTCTAAAAGTAAACAAAACATTAGAATTAAATTGGATTGCGTATCTATCATGTAATATCAAAGCAAGCAAACGAGCTCTTGTGGAACTTAATTGCATTAAATTCTGTCTATTAACATGCCTTTTTGAGTTTGATTTAATGCTATATATTGCAGTTTAAATTCTTTATTTTAGAGGGGGCTTGATCTGACAAGTGATCTTTAACCAGTGATATAAGTTTTATATATAAAATGTAAGATCAATGGTTCGAACTTAACAAACTTTGTCATGCGTGTTACAAATAAAAAAAGAAATATTTCATCTTTTATTTTGATATTATAAATAAATATTAAGTATATCAAATACTTTTTTTAAAAAATATTTAATTTTGAATCAAATATATCTTAATATGTATTTACGCAATGAAATATATATAGGAAAAATGATGAAGCACATAGTAATTGAGTCTAGAATTATGTTGTCGTGCATGGCAGCTTCTCATGCACAGCAAGACATGCTCATATGATGAATAACAACTATACATATACTAAAAAAGTAATAGCACTTCTCAGCACTGACCAATATATATCATTACCCAAATTTTATATAGAAGCAAATCTGTCACTCATCATTTTATTTAAATTTTTTTATCGGGGGGAAAAGTAAATTTCATGGTTGAATTTCTTTGACAATATTGTTGCTAATTGATATATCCCACTAAAATTTTAGGGATATATAAATAAAAAATCTAATAAAAAGATAAATATGATGACCAAAATGGGCCATTAAGACCGCTTAAGATAGATTTTCCAAATCTAATGGTTTCAAGGCCGTCTAGACTCAACTCTTATAAATACCAATTCCTATAGCCATAAAATGCATTGAATTATTTATTTTTTAATGCAAGCGCTACTTCTATGCGGGGGTGCTTAGAGTAGAAGCCCAAAACTCAATGATTCCAAGGGAAGGATCTCGAATCCAATTCTGTGCAACATCATCTTGCACAGTATGTGGAAAACACCTTTCTGACTCACAAAACACTAAGAATGTAAATGAGGTTTAGAGCTTGAGACTCTAGCACCTTAGTGGCACTCCAAATAGAAAATATGGAGAATTAGAGATGACAAAATTACCCATCCCCGTGGATACCAACGGAAAATTTCCCATGGCGGGGCGGATTCGGGGAGAATTTTCTCCTTGCAGGATAGGGAAAATTTAGTCCCCGAAATGCTAAATGGGGCGGGGGCGGGGATCATAGTCCCTGTCCCCGCGGGTATCAGTTATCCGTTTAAATAATTAAATTATTATTATTTCCTTATATGTATGCCAAATCCTATTTTTATTCATTTTATTCCATCCTTTACATTCTGTTCTCCCAGCATCCGTGGCACCCCCACCTCTTTGGAGGAATTGATAAATTGTTATGTTTTTTTTGAAATTTATGTTTATGTATTATTTATCTTTCAATATTTTATTATAAAATATAATTAAATATCATGTGTTATATACTTACGTTTGACAATCTTTTAACTTTGAAAGTAATTTACATTATTAGAAATTTTTAGTACTTTTTTTTTTATTTCTAAATTTTTTTTATGAATTTGATAAATTTTTAAATCAAACCCATGGATACCCATCTTCGTGGGGAAACGGATATGGGTACCCACCACGGGGGTGGGGATAATCCCTACCCCCACCCTACACTGTTGACACTCCTAGGGAGAATAACCGACTAAACACGCAGCCGCTCTTGGAGACTACGCAAGTAATCAATGCGCCCCTTGCACTGGTTATCCCATTTTAGCCGTAGGCTTATCTCTCGAAGGAATAACGATGCAAATCACCCCGGAAGCCCAGTTGGTATTGGTGGAAGACGCCACAACTAAAAGTGGTGGCTTAGTATTCCCTGGAACACCATCTACAGGAGTCGTTGCAATTTTTTGAAGTTGAGGAGCATCCTTATCTCCTGAGAGAACCGAATAGTAGATGAACGAAGGACAAGGCATAACTCCTCTATCACCCTAGTGGGCGTGCAGTCCTCCCTCCATGTCGACCAGTCCCGTTAATTGCCAACCGTATTCAAACCTCCCTTCACTCCTCAATCCTCTAAAACACAGTGGGTGTAGGAGACGATTATCTCCCCTTGGATATCACTCTCCCTAGCTAGGCGTAACCCTTTTTGCCTAGCTATCCTGGCAGAATCATCCCCTAATGGAATGAAGGTCGCAAACCTCTCAGAGTTCGACGATACGAGCAAGCTTAGGAGCATTTGGACAACTTCTTTGTCCCAATGGAGCTCTATGATTTGGGCGAGGTTGCGTATTACAACAAATTATGTACGATGCTGTCCAAGTTCGCTCTGGCGTGGTTCAACTAATTGCCGACTGGATCGGAGCATCTGGCTTGTATTTCTTTCACAACTTCTCCATCAACTGCAAGTACCCTAGACAACAACCTCCCTCTTCACTATCAGGCAAAATGACAGAGAGGACCTAAGGGAGTGTATCAACATTTTTGTCCAAGCGATCCACGAAATTTTCCATTTCAAAGAGGAGCACCTGCCCAGCAGCATTTAGCAGAACCTGAGGTACCACAAGTTCAGATAATTGATAGTAGGAAAGCCACCCACCAACCCTGAGGAACTCCTCACTGAGTAGAGAAGTACAGGAGATGGCAAAGCCGAAGGACACCCACATGTGAAAAACATGAGAGGAAAAATCCAACACAGGAAAGTATTCCAACATCTTATCTTGAGAGATTATAAGCTCTTTTTTATAATTTTATTAAACATTTTATGAGTTTTTAAATATTTCATAAGATATTTTAAAAAATTTATAAATTCACTTGTACACCATCTACTAGGATTCAAATCTTAAAAATTAAAAAGTGGCCTACTATAGTACTTACCTCGAAGAAATTTAGCAAAAATCTTTAATATTTTATTCCAAAAAATTGTTAGGTGTATCCCACTCTAATTACTGTGATTAAGATGCATTCATTTCTTAAAAGTTTGATATATACGTAGAATTGTATATCTCAAACAATAAAGCTTGACTTAAATCGAAAGTGAAAAATAATTTGGCGTTTTCCACTAGAGGAGTTAGGAATTTGAGACAAGTATAAAATTGATGTGAGATCAGCGTATGGGGTACAATGGCTTAACACGTTGGAGTTAGCTATTAGGCCGAAGCAATTGGCCCAATGTATTAGTTGGGGTCGGTAGAGTCCAAGCCCACACCAAGTATGCTAAGGAGGCCAATTAAAGGGGGTTGGCAAAGTTGGGCCAACTGGGTATCGCCACGTTGATACTGTATAATAGTCAATTCCTACATCGAAAAATAGTATGTCCTATACACGTCCGAAAAATATTGACAATATTTGGTTATTTTTTGTCAAAATAAAACTATTTTGACAAAACATAATTAAATATATATTTATTTTGGCTTCAAAATGTCAAATAAAGTTTTATAAAATACCATCTTTAATCGTTCATTATCTCCAAACCCCTCCTCAATTTTTCCATATATATATATATATATATGTGTGTGTGTGTGTGTCTATATATATATATATTATATTTTATTATTATACTTACAATAACAAATATTATTTAATTTCATTTTCACCTAAAAAATTCAATAAAAAAATACTGATTTGACTGTTAGAGTAAAAAATATTTCATTTTAAAATATAAACAAACACACCATCCTCTCCAAAATATTTTCTACCAATTTTCCAAAACATAAGCAAAAATTTATTACATTTCGCAATACCACATTCACATTCCCCAACCCCATTTCTAAAATTTATTTTCCCAAAATATATATCAAATCATATCAAAACATAACCAAACATTCCTCTTATTTGTTGGTGTGTTATACTATTGCTTTAAGTCATTCTTTGCCATATATTATGTCCTCATCACTGATTTGATCATTAGAACATAACCAAACATTCCTCTTATTTGTTGGTGTGTTATACTATTGCTTTAAGTCATTCTTTGCCATATATTATGTCCTCATCACTGATTTGATCATTAGAGAGTTTTGATCCACAATTCCAACGATCATAACCTTTTTGTGTTGCAGGATTCAAAAGTGAAATTGATCAGAATAGATGATCAAAGTTCAAATTAAGAAAAAAAATTCTCAAATCATTTAAAAAAATATACGATGCACGTTTTGAATTATGGTGCTACGCGAAATACCCAAAAACTACTCCAATGATCCAGTCTTCGTCCAGTCGCTTTTTGTAAAATTTATTAGTCAATTTTTCTACTGTTCTTAGTCGTAAAAACGACCGACAACCTTTGAAGCCCATCTCCGCCGCTATTAGTCAGCCGACTATAGTCTATAGTCTATAGCCTAAAGATTCAAAAAATGTATCAATATTATAGTCCAAAAAAATGTTCAGTTTTTCCACCGGCCGATTGCTCATACAATTACTTTTGATGAAATGTGAAAGCAAAATTCCGTGTGAATTGAATTTTCCTTAACTTCTCCGACCAACTCATCTTAATTCCCTCAATCTGAGGACAATGAATATTTCTTCAACCCAACTTTATGAAGTTACTTGAAACTGCAAAATGTCAACGAATATAATTGATGGATTATTGACACTTTATTTAGAAAAAGACAAAAACTTCCTTTTCACATTTTTAAAAAAAAAAAAAAATCTTTTCTCCACCGCTCTCATTATCTAACCATATTAAATCCTAATAAGAGGGTGTTTGGATGAGCTTATAAACTTTTTAAAATATTTTATAAGATGTTTGAGAGCTTATAAAATATCAAAAAGTATTCAGTAAATTTTTTTAAACAAGAAATTATAAGCTTCAAAACTAAGATATTATAAGTGTATAAGCTCTTTTAAAAGAAATAAGAACTTCCTAACTTGTTTTTAAGATCTTGACAAGCTTCCTTAGTTTTAATCATATTAATTACAAAATTGTCATTACTAATATTTTATAAGTTCTAAAATCATCTTGTTGGATGTAGAAACTTATAAGAACTTTTAAATAAGTTTAGCCAAACAACCTCTAAATCTTTAATAAAAAATAAGGTGCAATGCATATTTTCTGTGACTCCCATTACTTGTGGCAACTGCTATTATCTATACAATGTAAAAGGACCTACGATTCGGACTGAATGAGGAAATTTTCACTTATATTCTTAATTTTTTATTGTATTAAACCTTAAATTCAATACATAATGTTGAAAAAATTCGAGTTGAGGCTGTAGAACAAATATTATTGGTGGTTCAACTACTTTACTGAACATGCGAGCAGCTTTGCATTTTTGGATTGTTATTACACTAATTGTGTACTCAACTACTAAGGCTGTCCATAAACATAAATAGGCACAATTTGAGTCAAGAACATACAACGCAATCTTGATACAGAACACAAATATTTATTACGTCATTAGGCTCTCTAATACGACACGAAATCTTAAATTTAATTGTAAGAGAAGAACTTAGAAAAAATCTAGACGGGCTCATTTCTTGATTGATGCTGGTTTAGGCTGAAAAACCTGTTAATCTAAATCTTGGCAGGACCAATGCAATTTCCATTAATAAATGTGAAATTGATTAATGAATGACAAAGACCTCAGAACCTCACCCAATTCCAAGTTGATGTAACGGTCCCCTTATTAATGGTTGATCCTAACTTAGGTTCTTGTCTTGTTATTCTGCCCTCTGCCATGGGCCATTGCCATCTTAGCTTGCACTTTTTGCAACCTTTTACTGCGCACAATTGCCAACTGGAATACAAGGCTCCACCTCACTTGTTGTGGGTGGTGTTGTAGCTGATCCAGAGGCTTGGATACATGGCCCATGGAGGAAGAAGGTCTAGTTCTGTGAAGATGATGACTGGCAAAACACTTTTGGCCCCCAAGTCTTTGTGTTGCTCGTATATGTCTACTTCAAATTAAATCCCACAAGAGATTCATTGTTTTTTGTCTTTCCTTCTAGTCTATTCCTAAAGGGTAGGACCGAAAGTTGTTATTCTAGAGAAAATTATGAAATATTTTTTTCATGATTTCTCAAGTTTCTTTTTTCTAGTTCATTTGGTTAGTATGGTAGGACATTGATATATTGTATTGCTTTACTGACTCGAACTCATTGAACTTTTGATTAAATCATATCTTCATCAAATTATGACATGCCAAATTTGAAGTTCTATCACGATAATGCCTATGTATAGAATTATAGAACAAAATCAAGAAAAACCACGCTGCTAGAAAATGGGTCTGCCTTCGTGGGTTGATTCGACTCACTTGCTGACCCATATCAACAAATGGGTTAGTGGGAGGTTGGACGGAGTTGGAATTCCTCCCAACTCCCACATATCAATACCTCTTTGAGAGGTTGTGAGAGATATAGATACATCAAATTATTGCATCTGATGTAAGTGTATGTTTTGAGAGGAAAATCCTCTAGAGAAAAAAAGAAGGAAGAAAACCTCCTATTCCTAAATAATATACACAACATCATAAATTCTAATAGTAGAATTCTAAACAGAGGAATTCCTAATTTGGATCAGAATATACTACAAATAGAGGATGTTGTATTTAAGTAATTTCAAATCTAAGAGTCAGGTGAAGGCATAAAAAAAAGGTTCACAAAATTCAAAATCAAGATAATTAATTCTTGGTTAAATTACTCGTATAATTATGTCACATATTTTCCTTCACACTTTTTATAGTGTTCAAAATCAGGAATAGGAGCATTAGAGCCACTTTATGGGATTACATTTGTAGCTTTGAATCGGAAGATAAGGAAAAAGAACTTAGCAATCCTTAAATGATGAAATTTCGGATTAGGTTTTCATATTAGTGAGAAGGTAAAAGAATGATAACAAGAGTAGAATGTTTTGTCCCCACTAGCCGATATTGAGCTGGACATGGACGCTTGCATCCAATTTTTGCCAGTGTGTACTCCTTATCTAATCATAAAGATCTTCAAACCTTTCTGCAATGGGACAATCTCAGACCAAACAGGTCCTATTCCCCGAGTTCAAAGGAAGCAACTTGACTAATTGAGAGAGTAGAGCTTTTTCAATTGTCACTTCCTTAGTTTCAAATCAAATACTAGGAATTTTCTCAGATGTACTATGATTAGAGCAAAAATAATTGATGATTATATGCACCAGATTCAACATGAGACTCACACTTCCCTTGATCTAATGGCTGTTTTTCATTCGATACAACCGAAGATATTTACAGACAAAAAGATCCATTCAACCAGCAAATTACATGCAAGAAAAGAAGGGGGGCAAAATGAGTAGTCTTGGAGCACAAAAAGGTAAAAAAAGATCAAGCTACATCAATCAAAAAACCCAAATAAACAGGAAAAAAATGAGGGAAAAAAAGGATCAGTCTGAGATATGTTGAAAAGATGAGATTTTATTTATTTTTTTCCTCTGATGGCACTACCAAAGAATTCTTGATCTCTTGGAGGTAGTTGAAGGTGGGCTGATCTGTGGAACAACAAAAGAGGTGTCTTCATTCCACTTTCTGCTAGATTTGATGCTATTAGGAGCAAATTCCTTGGACTGCTCCTTGGTTCCATTTGGTGCCCCAAAGGCCAACTCCATAGACTGAAATGACTGATTTTGTGTCTGATTCAGAGAAGGGGGAGCTTGAGGGACCCAAAAGCCCATTTTCTCTGTGGGAAAAGTGCTCGTATTGCTCTCAAGATCAGCATCCCAGAAGGGCAGGAAATCATTTTCTCCATTCTAAAAATTATGACGAAAAATCAAAGAAAACTGAAATCAGTAAAACCCAATTTTTTGTAATGTATTTCAATATGGAATCTTTAAGTATAACTTAGGAGGAGAAGTAATGCAAACCTTACAGAAACCATAAGGAGAAGGAAAAGAAGAATCAAGCAAGTCTTCAACATGCCACCCGGGTAACATTTCTATCAAATATTCTGATATGCTACTTGCTGAAATTGAACTATTGCCGAAATTCCCTCCAGCATTACTTTTATCACAAGATTCTGGTGCTGGTGGTGCAGCTGCACCAGCGCTTTGAACTGTTGTACTCTTTGAGGTAGAGGGTGTATTATTGGTTGGCGAATATAAAACAGGTTTATCTTTTAAGTCTTGGGACTTGGTATTTGGAACATCGTTTGTTAAAGTAGAGGATGCTGATTCTGCTGAAGATGGCGAGGCGGAGTAAAGGGCAGAAGTGGCAGAAAGTTTCACACCAGTTAGCAGAAATCTGGTGTGCTTCTGTGTGTGCTCATTTGCCTTGTGGATTGGGATATCACACACTCTGCACAGAATTGCCCTGTCTTGCTGGCAAAACAAGAAAGCTCTTCTCTCCTGCATATCTCAAAATCAGATTATCAACAAAAGCACAAAAACAAAAAAAAAATAAAAATAAATTATAACTTAAATCTTAATATCAAGAATATTGCTGGACCTGGCAGATGTCGCAGAGGGGGGCTTGTTCGGGAGATGGATGGTGGAGAGAGAAGCGCTGGTGTTTTCCGGCGAGCTTGTTGGCATGGTGGACGCGGTGGTCGCAGGAAGCGCAAAGGGCGGCCTCGTCGGCGACGCAGAATACTGATGCTTCATCTTTATCGCATACATCACACTGGATCTTCATCTGATTTTTCTTTTTTCTTTTGGTTTTCTCGATCAAGATTGTGTTGTGGGGAGAGTAACTTTTGATCAAGAACAGAGAGAAATATCCAGAAGGGAACGTAGGTTGCGTGGGGGGCGGCGTTGAAATTTGCAGGGAGGGGACAGAAAGGGTAAGAGGGAAGCAAGGGAGGAGGAGAGGCTATATTAATTTATTCAATCAGCTACCATTATTAGTAATGGTGGATCTCAAAATATGTTGTCAATTATGTTATTATTTTTTTGAAAAATAAAAATAAAAAATTCAGTGAATCATGGGACTGTGGGAACAAAAGATAATGTAAAATTATCCAAGGTTGAAAAGAATGGGTTTCAACTTTCAAGCCACCATGGGCACAGGACAATTCTTATTTTCTATTTTAATTTAATTTTCATGTTATATTCCAGATTTATTTATTTATTTTTTGAGGAATTATATTCCAGATTGTGAATGATGATAGGAACATATTTATGCTCTAAGAAGAATTAGTGGCAAAAAGCCACGTAACAATACTAAAATTGTTGGTAGATATTTATAATATTTGTGAAGTGTCAAGATTTTAATAATAATTAATTTTTTATGTAATAAAATAATTTTATTTTCTCTTCTTCCATCTCTAAAGTTCTCTCTCTCATTTTGCTTTTCTTTTCAATTATTTTACTTTCTTTTTCGTCAATATTTTTTTTCTTCAATTATTTTACTTCATCATAGTTTATTTTTAGTTATCTTAAAATCATATAAATTCATTGGAATTATCAAATAAATATTGTAGCAATCACATACAAAAATAATTGAGTGTTTTTATTTATCTTATATTATAAGACTTTTGACTTACACATCGAGTATATATAGATTTATATTTATATTTAATGCTAGTATAAGTACTAAGCAACATAATATAGGTTTTGTCATACGATTGTTAATTTTAATGATAATAATGGCTATGTAAACTTTGTCATTATTGATAATTAAGAATAAAATAATTATGAAATTCCACTATAAACTATTAGCAATAGACTTATATACTACACCCAATTAATGGTGATTCTAATAGTGAATATAAATAAAGTTAATTTGTCACTAATTTTTTATTGTACATGTGTCACCAGTTTTCAATAAATATAGTTTAGATAAAAATTTTATCGTGATTAAGTTGTTAAAAGTTATATTATGATAAATTAATAACTAATATTAACACATTATTTAATGACAACTTTATTTTGATTACAAAAATTGTTGTTGTTGTTGTTGTTGTTAGGGAATCTAAATTGGGGCCCGTAAGGGAGGGAATTGAAATATTTCTTCAAAGGGACCAAAACAAGATAATTGGTAAGGGGGAAAAAGACTAAAATTTAAGAGATATTGAAGAACACATTTTTACTGCCTAACAAGAACAAAGGGAATATTATTCAAAATTGACTAAGAGGGTGTTTAGCTAAATTTATTTAAAATTTTTTATAAGTTTTTACATCTTATAAAATATTTTTGAAACTTATAAGATGCTAAATTTTTTTTCAAAAATAAGTTCTAAAAGTGTATGGATAAAATAAGATTTTGAAACTTATAAGATGTCAGTAATGATAATTTTATAATTAATATGATTAAAATTAAAAAAAATTGTTAAAATCTTAAAAATAAGTTAGAAACTCTTTACTTTTTTAAAAAAAGTTTATAATCTTCTAACATCTTATTTTAGAAGTTTATAAGCTCTATTTTAAAAAAAAAATTATCAAATTCTTTTTAATATCTTATAAAATATTTTTGATAAGTTTATAAGTTCACCCAAACACCCTCTAAATTGTGTAATAATTATATGATGAAAATGTAAATTTGGTATACGTTCTTGTAGACATTAATGAACTTTCAGTTACAACACATTCACGGGTGTAATAAAAAAATTAAGAAAATTGTCCATAATATATAACCATATAGAGAGTGTTTGGATGAGCTTATAAACTTTACAAAATATTTTATAAGATGTTTAATAGCATACAAGATGTTTGAAAGTATTTGGTAAATTTTTTTAGAAATGAGCTTATAAGATTCTAAAATAAGATGTTCGGATTTTATGAGCTATTTTAAAAAAAGTAAAGGAACCCCAACTTATTTTTAAAATCTTACCAAACTCTTTTAACTTTAACATTTTAATTACAAAATTTTCATTAATAACATTTTATAAGCTTCAAAATCTTATTTTATCCAAACACTTCAATAACTTATTTTAAAAACTAACATCTTATATGCTCTTACATTTGATGAGATATTTTTAGAGCTTATAAGATGTTTTAAATAAGAGGGTGTTTTTAGTGTCAAAAAAAAAAGAAGAGGGTGCTTGTTTAAACTTATTTAAAAGGTCTTATTAGCTCCTACATCTTATAAGACGTTTTTGGAGCTTATAAGATGCTTGATATTTTTTTAAAAATAAAATTTTAAAGTATTTGGATAAAATAAGATATTGACACTTATAAGATGTTAGTAATGGCAATTTTGTAATTAATATAATTAAAATTAAGAAAAAATGTTAATATCTTCAAAATAAGTTCGGAATTCCTTACTTTTTTAACAAAGAGTTTATCAGCTCCTAATATCTTATTTTTAGAGCTTATAAGCTCTTTTTTTAAAAAATTATTAAATACTTTTTAACATCTTATAAGATGTTTTGAGGAGTTTATAAACTCACCCAAACTGTCACACTACAAAATAAACCATAAGGATCTCAAGACATAAAACTCATTCCTAATACATGGGTCGACAATCAAATTCATGATCATAAATAAAACTTTGAATAATCCTAATAGCTAAATAAATCTCAAACATTGCAAAACCCAAAATAACCAATCCTTTATCTTCAACGAGAATTTCTTTAAAAGAAAAGAAACTAATAAACCAACATAATAGTGATACTAAAACTACTTAAAAAATCCCAAAATAACATTTCAATTCTTATTCATATTGAAAGTGGGTCCACCTCCTCACTTGGGTTAGGGTCTAGGTCTGTTAGAAGGAAGAAAAAGAAAAATAGAATGTGAATAAAGGACTTAGTGAATGCCAAATGTGTGCAATATGAGTTCAAAAATATACCATGATCAAAAGATGTTCAGTGATAAATACTTAAGAAAAATAATGAGAAATAGTTATAAATATTTGAAGAACAATCAAAAATAGTTATAAACATTTGCGGATATAGTCAAAAGCAGTTATGTAGTATACAGTAGTAAAACATAATATAATGGTAAACTTTTTGTAATAAGCCAATAATTAAATGCAATGATCAAACTAGTATTTGCTATAGCCAGTCAACTTTATGACTCCCATCATAATAGTTCCTTATCACTCCAAGCAAGGTGTGACCTTACCAAACAGTGCCTGAGCTTAGGTCCTCGGGAAATCCTAGGACCTACATTAGCTACAAACGACTTCTGTTGTGTGCCGGGGATTAGGCCATGGGGACTTGGGGTTCAATCAAAAAGCCCGCTGCTGACTGGTGAAGTCCCCTGCACACCCATATCAAATTGGATCCAACTAACAGTAATAGTAGCAATAATAGTAAATCCAGTCATCAGTATTGATAATTGTATTTAACTGCTAGTCTACAGACATAATCAAATAAAAACGAAACCATAAAAAAAAAAAAAAAAACATATTTTCTTGTATCATGAAACAAAATAAGATAATTTTTGTGCACAGTGAAACATAATTGTAGTACAATGTAAGCTGAAAACAAGTCACGAGCAAATTATACTGTAGCATATATCCTTCTAGGTTTTGAAATATAATACTATATAATATTTATAGGTTTAGGCACTCACAAGCTCTGCATTCATCCGATCAATAATCTCCCAGGGCGAGCTTGAATAACCTATTAAGTAGTGATAGTAATTAAATCAATTTCTTCTAATGAACACTTTAAGGAATGGCTTGAACTTTCATGTTCATTCTAGAATACCCATACACCATTTTTATGATGAGCCTAGAACAACCTAAACACATAAGTGACTGTTCCTAAACTTAATGCAACAAACCTTAATGGAAACCACACTTGTTAACATCATCAGAAGCATTCATAAGGTTGAGACTATAATTTCGCATGAATACATATTTATTATTTATAACTAAAATAAATAATATAAGGTTCTAAATTCTAGTATTTCATTTGTTCTTTTTCTAAATAATTTTAAGTTATTATACAAAAATTGAAAAAACAAAATCAAAGCACTTCAATTATCATGGTAACAAATCTCTCAAGTTAAAAATAGTCCAAACCCTACCTTTGTTTAGGCAGTTGCATTCGATGAATTTTAGAAAAAATAACCATTAGGCCTGAGTTCATAAAAAATTTCAATAATGTGTTACTAACGCATCAATGTTTCTTAGCAAAATTTATCGATTTAAAATACTATTATTTAGATGGGTAAAATAAAAAGTTCTAAATTGAACCCACACAGACTTGCCACTTAGTCTGCAGAGTATACCTAAAATTTTCTCACAATGTTTTAGACACATTAAAGTTTATTCAAAAAAAATTTGAAGTAAAATTAGTGAAATTTGACCATGAACTAATAATATAGAACTTTTACTCCTAAAATCTAAAAATCAAAATTCAACAGCAGTTACAATTCTTGTAATTCTAAAATCCACTACATATTACAATAGCCCCTTTGAATTAATTGGCACATATGCTACCTGTCACATAATCCAAGTAGAACACAAGTTCCTTCCTAGGGTTTGAAAAAAAACACTACGAAAGGTCCCAATCACTATTAATCCATTCAACAAAAGAATTCCTTCTAATTTTGACAATAATTAAAAAAAAAAATCATTATAGTTGAAGACAAAATCATAAAATATTGTTTAAATTATTTCCTTGATATATTAACTTAATGGGCATAGAATAAATATTATTGTAATGTAGCCATTCCAATTTCTCCAATATGCATGCATTAATTTAGCCACTAATAAACAAATCAAGGTTGCCATTAACCAATTCTACAAATTAGCAAAGGTATACCTTATATAATTTAATGCAGTTCCACTGTCACCAACTTGCTTGCCTCTCTTCTCTTTCTTCTCTCTTCGAGTTTAATTACAGCAATCCAAATAATATAAAGCGCCTTGATTTTCTTCCCTTTTCTCCTGCCACAAACTCGCCATTGTCTTCTTCTTTCTCTGTTTTTCTTTTCTTTCTTTCTTTCTTTCTTTCTTTCTTTTTTCTTCTTCTTCTTTCTAATATAATTAGGATTTCGTTTTTAGAAACTATATTTATGTGGAAAAGTAGTTTAATTCAATCACTCTAATTAATCTCTTCCTATTATTAGGATAATCCTATTATAATTTTAATTCCATAAGAATAATAAGTCCTATAACCAATCACTCAATACACCTAGTAATTTTATAACTTGATAAAGAAGAGTCAAATTTACTATAAATTTCATAGTAATAAAATTAACTTCATACAATAAAATAATCAATTAATATGATACGAAATTCTTAGGCATTACACAAACACCCTCTAAGTTTAGCCAAACACCCTCATAATTGAGGTATACCTCAAATTACAAGCTTAATAAACCTATAGAATAAAGGATTATTTATATTACTAATAAAGAGTCTATTTGCTTTTGGTGTGTTTTCAAGTAATCTTTTTAAAACATCCTCATTTATTTTTTAAATTTCCATATTTATATAGAATAACTACTATCCATTGCTACTCTGCTACCACCACATAATAGTATGATAAAAGTTATGCATATTTTTATGGGTTAAATACAGTTTACCCCCCTAAACTATTGTGCTTGTCGCATTTACTCCCCTAAACTACCAAATGCAGCAAAAAAAACCCTCCACTTAATGGAAGTTATGTTCTTCCATTAGTAAAATAGGTTAAATACAGTTTACTCCTCCCAAACTATTGTGCTTGTCGCATTTACCCTCTAAACTTAGTGAAATTTAATGTGAATGCTTATCCTTATGAAGTAGTAGTTATACGTGGATGCTTATGTTTATTTTGTTGTTTTATTTTATTTAATCTCTCTTAAGTTGTATTGAATATTTAGTTTATAAAAATTTATTTTTACTTGGTTTTGAATTATGAAACAAATGATTACTCAAATTAGTGTTAAGTATCATTTTTTTAATTTATTTCTGGTTGACTAATTGTGAAGCAGTATTTTTTCTAAAGAACATATTTAAAAATAAGTAAGAATTGAATTTTTTTTCAATAATATTTTTATATACTAATGGAAGTTTTATTATTTATTAACATTAAAATATTATATATTTATAAAATTAAATACAATTATGATATCATACCGGTTGTCAAACCAGTAAAATCGGTAATAAGTTATATTGCCGATTCTTTGTCTGGCCCGATTTTAAAAATATTTTATATATGTATATATTTGTAAGGATTTATATATGATTGTGGCAAAGTGATGTGTAATTAATTTAATTTTAAATTCATTTTAAAAAATCTTAAATTGGGGAAATTATTATGACATAATAATTTGATGAAATAAATAAAAATTATAAAACAAAAATAATATTTAATTATAAAACTTTATTTAATTATAATTAAGCAAAAAAATGGATAAATGTATTATTATCCACTGTTAATTAAATGGGTTAAATATAGTTTACCCCCTAAACTAATAGTGCATAATAATATTTTTTTAACATTTTATCCCCTTAGATTAAATTTATATGCAGCATGTACCCAATCTCTCAAGTCCCTCTCTCAAAATTAGACATGGCAAAAAATTACCTATACCCGTAGGTACCAACAAAATATGGGTAATGGGTCTCATTTTCTTCGCCCAATAAAATGCGGATAATTTTATCCGTTGCCTAATTACCCTCCTTTTTTTTTTACCCAACCCACAGGTAACCCGTTAATAACCATATGTATTTTTTATTTTAAAATTTTCTTTAATTCTTATAAATCTCTGGAGGGTATAACACCGTTTTTATGACAACAATAATGTTTACGTGATTAAATTTTTAGTTTAAAAAACTTTTGACATATAGTGGGGTTTAAATTTGAATTTTGAAATGTAATATAATTAAATTCGATAGATTTTTAAACATTTAAGTCGTAGTTTTCAAACTAAAACATTTGCCATGCTTTAAGCACTTAATCAATATAATATTTGAAATTTATAGCCCTTTTTATTAGTTTTATTTAGGTAACATTTGAATCATATTATGTAAATTGGAAAACAGATATTAATTTACTTTTAAATATAAAAAATAAAAATTTATTACAGGTATTCGTGGGTTACTCATTACCCATAGTTATAGGTAATGGGTCCACTATCTCATACCCAATGAAAAATGAGTAATTTTACCCACGACTAATATTATCCAACCTATCATTACCCACTTTTGGATTAACCATGGATATCCATTTACCTTGTCTACTCAGAATGAGTTCAAAGCAGTTATGCACATTGTTTAAAAAATCGGACAACACCAGCTGGCGAACCGGTCCGATTTTCTCAACAAATTGAAAAATTAAAAAAAAAAAAACCCTATTTTGTTAAAACTGTTCAGACCAGCTGGTCGGACCGGTGAATCGTGAACCGCTCATAGTTCAATTGAACTGGATCGATTTTTTCATTTAATTTTTAATGAAATTATTTTTTATTTTTTTATTTTTTCATCTAAGTACAAAGTTTGAAGGATAAAGTATACCTCACAAGTTATCTAAAAGTCAAAAAACGTCTTGGTCTAGAGTTTAGACTTTAGAATTAACTTACACACACTGTCAACTTTAAATTTTAGGCTTAATATATTTACATTGTTAAGATCATTTATAATATGAATTGTGAAATTTGGATTGTGATGTTAGAAAATATGATTTAAGCTCTCTATATTTTATATATATTTTGGTATTTTATTAATTTTTAAGTAATATATATAATATAAATATATATATTTCGTAATTATGACGGCACAGTTCAACATGAGGTTCAATTACGGTTCGATTAATAGTTGAACCAGTGAATCGTGAATCAATAAATTTTTTGATTCAATAAACGATCTAATTTTTTAAACACTGGTTATCCGCTGCTTGTATTTTCAGCATTTATTTGAATTTTTCCACCTCGCTGATCAAAGCAATTGTTAATACTAATTTATTATACTAGTTTTGTTACGATTGACTTGTCTCGACTCTATGCATATCTCTTTACCTAATAGTTGGGTAGTTTTTTCTGTACTTTTTTTATTTGGATCCTTTATCTCTTAATATTTTGGAGCATCTCGATAATTATGTACCTCCCAATTCGATATCCAATCCGTTTTATATTTTATCGAAATGATATTTCCTATCAATTCGTATCTTTTTTTCGTAATATATATGGAAAAATGGCAGGTGTAACCGCGATAACACCAATTGTTATATGTATGTTAGCATTTAGATGGTAATATCTTAGAAACAATTCTTATCGCAATTAAAATTATAAAAATAATTATTATACGATAACATGAGAACTCTTATGCCCAACCCGGACAATAAACTTGAAATCCTAATAAAAATCCTTCTAAATGCACCATTTGGCTTCGATTGAAAAATAGAATGTAATCACATAACAAGAAGAGGATAAGTTAATAACAAAATAGTGGGTGACAGTTTAAAAATTGTCCCTAAAAGTGATAAAAGATTTTATTCTATCATTTTAATAATTTTTATAAATTAAATAGTGACAAGAATAGTACTTTAAGTTGTTATTATTGACAATTAGTGACATACTTATGGTGATAATAAAATTTTTGTCACAAACTATAGTAGCAATTTTAATTGTTAATAGGTTGTTACCATATGGGTGTCATTAATTGTTAATGGTGATAACTTAAGGCATTAGTTTTTTGTCATTAATGAGTCATATTGTGACAAAATAATTTTTTTTTCACTTAAAAATATCACGAATGACAAAATAAAAGCTATTATTACTTAATATATATCATTAGTGATAATTTTTAAATTGTTACTTATTATTTTATTGCTAACATAATTTTTTTTCATAGTATTAGTACAATGATAAATTATTAAAAATCTATGAATGGAACTCACATCCCAACTACAACAACTAACAATTTTCTTTTGAGATTATTTGGGGTCATGGAAGTGCATGAACGCTCCTTTAAAAATAGATGTTGATTACTTGAGCATATATTGGCAAATACTATTGAAGATTTCCCCATCAAATAAAGTTATGACTGGATGAAATTTTTTTGAGAAAATAACTTTTATTCTAAGTTGTCATATAAAGAAAAAAAGATACAGTAAGGCGAAAGATAGGTGAGAGCACAATTTGGTCTTAAGAGAGTGTTTGGGTGACTTTATGTATTTCTCAGAACATTTTATATGATGTTTGGGAGTGTAAAATATTATAAAGTGTTTGATAATTTTTTTAGAAAAAGATCTTATTTCTAAACTTCCAAAATAAAATGTTAAGATCTTAAGCTCTTTCGAAAAAATTAAGAAGTTTATTAACTTATTTTTAAAATCTTAGCTTATAAACTTTTATAATTTTAACTATGTTAGTTACAAAATTGTCCTTACTAACATTTTATAAATTTTAAGATGTTATGCCATTCAAACACTTAAAGAGTTTATTTTGGTAATAAAATTTAATATTTTATAAATTTAAAAAATATTTTATAAAATACAGAAACTTATAAAGTATTTTAAACAACCCTCTAAGGATTTAGAGGTCCAACTGATGACTTTTTTTTTATGGTTACCAACTGATGACTAAGTGGAAGTGCCAAATGTACACGTAATTATGTAAGCGCTTGACGTTGAATATTAAGTTAGAACAATTTCAATAATTATGTATCCCTTTGCCCCCCTTTTTCTCTTTTTGTTTTAAGTGACAAAGACTTCCGATTTCCCCGAATTAGAAGTTTGTTCAAGTCATAGTTCTACTTCTTCATTTAGAATAAATTGCTATTTGTGAATTTTCCCCGATTAAAAGTTTGTTCAAGTCATAGCTCTGCTTCTTCATTTAGAAAAAATTGTAATTTGTGACATATGACAAATAGTTTTCAAAATATTACCCTTTTCACTTAATTAGCATCATCCATCCTAGAGGCACACTATAATTGACCATCTTCTGCCCATATCTTAATTTTACAACAATATTTACCTAGGCCGCGTTTGATTTGTGCTAATAGGATCAATTGCATCCTTCAATCTTATTTAATAGTTTGTTTGATTTGTGCTATTAAGTTGATTGGCCGGCCCGCAACTACTAGCAAGTCCAGTACTGTTCACCTATTTAAATGCTATTGTCATCGCGGCTGAAGGGGTGTGATTGAATAATTGCACCCCACTACTGCACCTGATCAACTAAGGAAATGTCTCTTATGCCCTTCAATTGGTGAGTATTTTGACAGCTTGGCCATCTGTTGAAATTAATATAGTTATGCATGCATGCTGTTGGCTGGGGCCACATGGGTGCTGTTTCCATTATTTTTCTTGCATGCACACGTGTGAACTCACTTCCCTCAAAATCGCACCCCATGGCCAGAAGAAGACCCCACCTACCACACCACCACCCTTCCCTCCCCCATCACCAAATTAGTTTTTTGTAAAAAAATTATTAAAATAAAAATATTTTTTTGTAAATATTTTTTTATATATTACTTTTAAAAAATAATGGGGCAAGTTTACAATTAGACAGTTTTAATATTATTTTTAATGTTATTTGAATTACATAAGTCAATATAAAAAATCAAGATTAAACAGCTGGAATAAAAAGGAAAACGAAAAAAACAAAAAAATTAGATTAAATGGCTAGAATAAAAAAGGAAAATGGAAAAATTCATGAAGGATGCATCTCTTTAGTCCATTAAAGGGTAATTCTGTCATTTAAACATCTAATCTCACACATCAAACATGCCTCAAAAATTAGGATAGATTATAGTTGTACCTAATTGTAATACCAATCTTATATATCAAACAGGCTAATATAAAACTTAAATTCATTTAGTTATCTATTCAATTATTTTCTTGAAAAAAGTCATTTTTTTTACATGGTTGTTGTATTACTTATTATAATATGAATTGCTTAAACGTGATACAAGTTGAGAAATGCTCTTTTAGTTAAATATAATATTGGGATGAATTTTTAGTGTGGACTTGAACGATTATATCTTATTTTTGAAATCATATAAGGGGTTTGTTAGGATTTTTTGAGAAAAGAGAACTCTCAAACGTTTAAGTTAGCATGAAAAAAGTGGAAGGTAAGAATATCGAGAGGGAGAAATATAAAAAGAGGTAAAAATGTAAATATATATATATATATATTCAAATATCAAAATCTAAAGTTTCTATTAATGTTTGTTATTTGATCAAGTAGGTGATGGCTGAGGTGATTTAGTCTAAACAACTCAAGTATTTTTGGGCAAATGCGTCCATACGTCGAATAGTTTTGGACAAAAAGAGGGGGAAGTTTAAGAACGTTTTGAAATTATTTATATTTCTAGAGCACTTTTAGAATTACCCACACCACAAAGAATTTTACGTAAATCAAGCATTGTGTGTGTGTGTGTGTGTGTGTGTAGATAATTGCTAAGTTAAAACGAATACTTTGAGTTTTATTAGTTAAATTATTTTGTGAAATAAGTTGTTTATATTTCTTAATTTAATTTCATACATACCTTGAGTGTGGAGTACTACTTTTGTGATGCAAATTGATAACAGTATCATGACTACTTTAATTTGTTGAGCAACAAGAGGAATATTTATATTCTAGTTGATAATCTATTTTATTGTTACTTTAAGAGTAAATAAAAGTGGCCAGACAAACGATGACTCCTCCTCCCCTTCTAAGCTTAAAAATTTAGGGCTATATTTCAATGAAAAGGAAAATTATCTAAAACGAAAACTTACACCTTTCTTAGACAGAATATGTATATATTAATTTAAATACTTTTGACCTAATCAACAAAAATAAATTAAATACATATATTACTTAATATATATAATTACTCTCAAGAATCAAATGAAAGATTTTTTGTTTCCATTTTTCATATTGAAATTTTAGATCAATATGTATGTGTGTGTGTGTGTGTGTCTGATTATTTTCAAATGCACCAAAACACATGCATTTTCCAATCTTATGCTTTATTCTATGCCAAAAGCAATATCACTACATAAAATTAAGCCTAGTCAAGATAAATATCTTCCAACTTTCACAGAAAATAGAAAAAGTATCTACCCCCACCTCCCCCGCCCCCCAACCGCCCACTAGAAGTGTAAATGAGATGAGACTATTCAAGAATGGTTCGGACTCGGCTCGATGAAAGCTCGAATTCAGCTGGAACTTAAACGAGCCGAACTGAGTTGAGCCCAAGCTTGCCAATCAAACAAGTCGAGCCAAACTCAATAGTATTCGACTCGACAGGCTCGCGAGCCTAAACGAGCTTTTTATTATATAATAATAATAACAATAATAATAATAATTTTATTTATGGTATGGTGTTTGTTATTATAAATTTTATTTTAAGCCTAAATGGGCCCAAGCAAGCTTTATTGAGTCTTAGCGAGCCGAGCCCGAGATCGAGCTTGGTTGTCTAAACTCGGCCGCACTCCAGCTCGAGCTCACGAAAAAGCAGGCTCGGGCCCGACTAAGCTCATTTACACCCTTACCGCCCACACACACACACCAAATGAAAGAAAGAAAGAAAATTGACGATGCATGTAATTAAGGAGTGTTTGCAGGAATTTTATTTTTAAGAAGTAAAAAGTTGTATAAAATATTATGGAAAAAGTTGAAAGTGTTTAAAAATAATAATAGAAATACAAATAAGCTATCAAAGTTATATGAGTGTTTTTATTATTTTTAATTTTTTTTACAAAAAACATAAAATTCAACTAAAAGTACCTACACTTTTTTTAAGTTGTTGAATCACTCCCTTACAAAAAACTACACATTTATATTATTTATTTCGGATGAAAGTATCAGAATACTTATTTTATTATACATGTTGTTTAATATATTAACCAAATTACCTCATTATATATAAAGATAAAAGTGAAGGAAATTTTTGTTATTTGTTTTTCGCCTTTTGTGTTCAAAGCAAATATGTTATCTGTTTCTTTCTCCAATTATATTATTTTTCTTTTTAATTTCCTCGATCTCTCCTCTCTTAAACTCTTCCAAACTTTTTTCAACCATGCATGTTATATCATATAATAATTTCAGATAATTAAGAAAACATAATATTATTATAGAATTTACAAAGTATTTTTAACTTCATATATCTATTTATACTATTTATAAAATGTGAGGGCCTAATTAGAAATAACTAACTTTATGTGTTATTTAATGAGTTAATATAATTAGCCCTAGTTTAAAAGAAAATGATAGGACAATTTTTTCTTTTCTTGTTTCTTTTTCTCTTCAATTATTTAATCTTTTTCTTTCTAATTATTAGAATTCATCTTAACATTTTCTTTTAGTTTTTCTAAATATTCAAATATATCCATTGCTTCTTTTTTTTTTTTAAAGTACGGTACCATGTAAAAAATAAATATTATCAAAAATTTAACATACATATTGAAGATACCAAAATTATTAATATCAATATTTTATACGTTTTATACAGGTATGCTAAGGCCTAGTTTGGTTGGATTTTGGGTTAATTCAATTATTATTCTCCAAATGACAGTTATATTGAATTTAAGTGATTATAATATAATTTATAAATTATTCGATTTGCTATATAAATTATCTTAATTTTATTGAAAAAAAAAAATTGGTGTTGATTTGCCAAAAAAGACACTATACATAACTTATCATGTGGGACAATTTATCCGAAAATATGTAGAGGGTTTAATAATCATATAAAATAAAATTATATATACGGGTTGAAGGATTATAAACGAACTCATAGATTTTTAAACATACAATCCAAATATATATATAGATAATTAATTTTAATAAAATCAGCTTATCATGAATTATTAGATGAAGCAAACTAGTCGTAAATGTGTCACCGTCAAGTGATATTTAAAATTCGGGAGAGCAAATAATGGAGGGGAACGAAAGTTAAATGCCGAGGAATCTGGACTTTCTCGTGTTGGCTGTGGAATGGAGCACTACTTATGCTTGTCGCCTTATGGGCAACCAATAATAATTCCAACTTTTTACATTGACAATAATTGTGGTTTATGTCTTAATGATGTGCACAGTACGAGATTTTTTTTTTTTTTTTTTTTTTGCGGTGAAAACCGCCAGAGGTGGGGGTTAGGCGAGGACCCCTTCCAGATTTTATATCATCAAAAAATCAAGTACAATGTCAAGGGCATTTCCCTATTTGCAACATTAAGCATACATTTCATCATTTATCACGGTTCGAGAACCTCTATTACAACATGTTTTGTGCTAGAAGTGAATTTTGGTTCTTGTTAAGTTTATGCCAGCCACTCACACCAGTCTGCCTCATCTTGTTCGAATGTATGGGCATGAGCATCTATCAAGTTGTATTAGCCCACAGATTGGCCCTCGAAGTTCCTTCCCGTCCTTGCACATATAAGGTTGTGCGGTATCAGCCTCGTTGGCTAGGAAGTCAGCAACTGCATTCCCTTCTCTATATATGTGGGTGATTCTGCCTTCAAGGATCACCATAAGCTGCCTGATACGCCTAATAAGGTAATAGACGGACCAGTGGCAATGTTGGGATTCGATGAGATGCAAAACAACCATCATGTGCACATTACGAGATTGTCCAATAAATGGTTAATTAAACAAAAGTGAAAGTGAGAGTATCTCCTCGTACATTTACTTAATTAACATATCCCTCCAATGTTTAATTAATGCACATATTGGATACTGGCTCCTTTGCAAGAAATTAAGAATGATTATATTGCTGGTCTAAGATTATTCCAAGTATTTTCACTTGCTGAATTTTTTTTTTCTTTATAAATCTTGGACCGCCATTATTGGTATTTATCGATAGTAAAGTATGATTTTTTTATGTTTTTGTGTTCGTTTATATTATTGATATTTATCGACAATAAAGTATAATTTTTTTGCTTTTGTGATTGTTTCATTCCTTTTTGATGGGTGCTTTGTTAGATTTAGAGAATTCTTATAAGTTCCTACATCTTACAAGATATCAAATCTAATTTTAAAAGTAAAAAAATGTATTATTTGGATATAATAAAATTTTAAGCGGCTTATAAGATTTTACCAATGACAATTTTATAAATAATATAGTTATAAAAGAGTTCGTTAAATTTTAAAAAATATTTTAGGAACTCCTTTTTTTTTTTTTTTTTAAAGAACTTAAAAAATTAAATTCCAACATTTTATTTTGAGAGCTTATAAGATCTGTTTTTTGGAAAATAAATTACCAACACTTTATCAAAATTTTATAATCTTCAAATAGTTTTAAATTTTTTTTGAAGCATTTATGGACTCACTCAAATACACTCTTAGTAGGACAAAAATATTTTATAAAATATTTAACAATTTATAAATCAATTAACGTTATTAAAAAATTTACAAAAGTACATGGACCAAACATCGCAATCTTCAAGTTCCATCCCATGCACAAAATACATTTTTACATATATCTTTGAAAGTGAAGAATGATTTTTGAAGAAATTAAAATTTTAAGATAAGACGTAACGAGTACATGACATTAAATTACCCAAGCAAATCAACATCTTAGTTTCATGAGTTGAGTAGTTATTTGATTCAATGACATCAAATATAAAATGTGAAGTAGAGGTCCGGATTGGTTGTATCTTCATTTTCATTTTCTGTTTTTATTGTTTTAGAATGCATTTTCATTTTATCATTGTTTTGTGTGTGGAAATAAAAATGTGATTGGATAAGAATTGTGAAGATTTTAAAAAATGTAGATAAAAATAATATTTTAATATCATTATTATTGTTTAATTGATTGTGGATCCCATTGTCTTGAAAAGATAGAAAAAAAAAATAATTATTTAATAAGTTAGTGGATGACGATATGATGAAAAATTAGTATTAAATTTTATATGGGTCTCGTTATCTTGGAATGATAGAAAAAATTAATATTTAATTAGTTAATAAATTTTAATTATTTTTAAATTAGTAGGTATTATAGATTTTTTATATGTATGAAAATAAAAATAGATTGTGTTTTAATTGAAAATTATACAAATAACGACGTTTTCTGTTTTTGAAATAGTATAAAATAAAAAAATGATACTCTCAAATACAAACAATCCGGCACAGAATGTTGGAATCTAATAAATTTCTAGCACGTCTGTTTATATATATATATATAAATATAAAATCCTAATTTTATGTAGGAAGTTGTTTTCTTAGTAAAACGTAGCCACCATGTGAATCATATCGAATAACTCGATGATGTAGACATTATCTTAACAGCAATGTGGTAGTGTTGTTACATCACGCATGACATATTATTCTGCAAGTGGACAAAATATTAAAATAGCAATTTACTTTTGCTTTAGATCTGTCAATTATTCCCACCTGTTGGATGTAACAAGGAGAAATAGAATGCGTCCTTAATTGGTGGACTGCCTTAAAAACGGAAAAATATGGTTTACATGTTGCTCAAATTAATCCAAACACATTGTGTGTGTGAAATGAAGACCCACAAATTAATTAATTTATTATTTAACTTTTGGGGTGAAATTTCATCCTATTTTCGTCCTAAAATTAATGTTTAATTGGTTTATGTCTCACGTTCAACTAGATTAACTATTCTTGAATTTGTAATAATAAGACTTTATTAATTTGTCTTGAAAATGTATTTGGATGATATTCTTTAGCAACCATAAATCAAATTTGTCAACTAATTACTATAATAAATTAGTCAAAAAATTAAGGGCATGTTTGGTTTCATTTTCAAAGTCTATTTTTACATTTTTTACTATTTCAGAAATGTAGCACATCACTTTTACATATTTTTACTCTCATTATTTTTATTTTTATTTTCAAAATACATTTCCCAATAACATATATATTTTCTCCCAATAACCTATGTATTTTCTCTGTCTATTCCATTATTTCTATCTCTCTCCACCTATAACTATTAAAACCAAAATAATCGTTACTTTTTCAACAATCTATCCAAATATAAACTCATTTTTACTAACTAATTTTTCTAATTTTAAAAATAATAAAATTAAAAATGAAAATAAAACCAAACGGGCCCTAAGTAGCTCGGGTTCGATCTATATATATGTAACAATCAGGTAGGGCTGTCAACGGGTCGGATTTGGATCGAATTTGTCACATCCGAATCCGAATCTGATTAACAAAATTAATATCCAAATCTGAACCAAATCCTATAGGATCTTTGTTAATCAGTATCATATTCGAACCCGATTAAAAAATCTGACCCGATTTTTTTTCTTTTTTCCTTTTAAATTTTATAAAAATATTATGTTTATAAAGTAAATATATGTCATATTTGAATTTTTAACAACTTTTTATTATATATTAGTTCAAAGGGTAAATATTTTAATACTAAACTCATTTTTCACATTATGTTAATGTATGTTTGAACTATCATATGTTATTATATTTGATATTTTATCAATATTCCTCTTATTTTTTAGATTAAAAACTCAATATTAATAGTATAATATAGATGTTAATATAGATATTAGGTTAATATAATACATATATTTTATTTTAAGATCTTTATTAATATTATATATAAGAGTATTAATTTAATAAAAAATATTAAGGTTCGGATTCGGATCTTTAACAGATCGGATTGCTTAATTCCATATCCGATCCACTTATTTCAAATTTTGAATATTTATAATCGAATCTGATCCATCGAATATTTTAATCGGATAAAATCTTAAAATTCGAATTGAATTCAGATCGAATTCGGATTAAAATCCGATCCACTGACAGCCCTACAATCAGGACAGCATAATGGTTACAATAACAAATTGATTTGGGAATGCTAGTTGAAATGAGGAAAATCCCTTATTGTCTTCAAGATAAAATTTTAATAAACGACTACAAAAAAATTGATTTTAACGATTAAATTCTTAATTATAATTATAAAATTATTGCTAAACATATTAATTGAGTGGACAAAATTAATTTATTTGAAAAAGTAAAAAAAAAAAAAAATCTGACCAATTAATATTTGATAGTTATAAATGATTGCTAATATGACATGCTTTAGCAGTAATATAGAGACCAAAGTCAATTAGAGTTTTTCGTAGGAATTTTATGATTGCTATATATAAACATTAATTATGATCATTTTACCAACAAAAGTATTGAAATGATTGTTATAAATCTTTTGAATTGATGGTCAACAACATAATAATTTGGTTATTGAGAATGTACCTATAGCAACTAACATAATATAGTCACTAAAGAAATACTTGATTACAACAAAGTAGTTAACATGGTTGCTAAAAAAGTACTAATAGCACTCTAATGAATTTTGGCTGTAATTATTTGTCAGAATGGTATTCAAGAATTAAACTGAGCTCGAAAAACTAAATTTGATTAGATAGGTTAATTAAATATTCAAATTAAAAATCAAATAATGATAATATATTAATTTAGTAAATAATGCTTTACTCTAAATTTGACCTTTTTAATTAAAATATGTTTTTTTAAGAAAATAAAAATTCATCACAATTATTTAATTTATCTTTATTTCAATTGATTAAATTGAATTAAACAGATATTAAATTTTTTTACCAATTGAATATAAACATTGCACTTGCATATATTTAGTGAAATTTCGAAAAATTTAATTAAGTTAGACATATATTCACATAATACTATTTTGTAATTAGAATTTCTTATATTCATCAAACGTGTCAAACATTAAAGACACAAATATATTAAAAGATAATAATTCGTTAGTATAAATAACTTATTATATAATTTTCATTTAAGTTAACTCAAAAATTTCCCCTAATAACAAATGGCAGAATTCGAAACTTTGTATTGAAGCATGCATATGTCCCTGAAATTGCCATGAAATTACCTTTTGGCCCTAATAGAAAAATAATCCAATAACCAAATCTGGAAGCTTCGTCCCTCACCAGTCACCTCTTTCCCAGTCCAGCTGTTTCTGAAGATGACAAAATTATCCGTCCCTGTGGATACCTGTTATCTGTTTAAATAATTAAATTATTATTATTTATATATATATATATGTGTGTGTGTGTTTGTGTGTGTGTTTGTGTGTGTGTGTCAAATCCTATTTCTATTCATTTTATTTCATCATTTGCATTCCGTTCTCCCAGCGTCCGTGGCACACCCACCTTTTTAGAGGAATTGATAAATTTTTATGCATTTTTTAAAATTTATATTTAGATACTATTTATCTTTTAATATTTTATTATAAAACATAATTAAATATCGAGTGTTATGTACTTATATTTGATAATCTTATACCTTTAGAAGTAATTTACATTATTGAAAAATTTTAGTACCTTTTTTTTATTTCTAAAGTTTTTTTTATAAATTTAATAAAATTTTAAATCAAACTTATGGGTACCCATGGATACCCGTCTCCCTACGGAAAAGCGGAGACGGGTACCCACCACGGGGATGGGGGGGCCTATCCCCGCCTCCTCCCCACTCCGTTGACACTCTAGCTGCTTCTCCACTAGGCTGTTGTTATCAAATTACTACTCCAAAAATATATTATCATTAGGCTTTGGGCTTCGCACTGGGCGGGCTAGAGCGGTTTTTCTCTAAATTCGAATCCATACCACAGTTAAAATAATATTTTAAAACTTATCCCACCCCGTCCTACAAGTTTTAAATTTAAAAATTCTAATATGTTCCACTGCCACATTAAATATATAAAATTTGCACCCGTCTTTCTGCCTCGCCTCATACTTATTGTCTTTTTTTTATAAGAAAAACTATTTAATTAATAAAAATTTTATAATTCAACTACAATGTCATAAAATTTAATATAATTAAAAAAGTTTAACCAATATTATAATATTTTAATATATCAATTAAAAACTATAATATAAAAGAAATTCAATTATACAAATATATAATATATTATATATTATAATTATATAAGTACTTAGAGTAGAGTGGGACAGGCTGATCCTAAATCCAAACCCATTTCACTTTATATGAAACTTATTAAAATTCACTTTATGTGAAACTTATTAAAATCCACTCTATAGGGAGCAATCGGAATGGGTACCCACGTACTTGATTGAAATTGTCAAGCCTAATTTTCATACCTTTCATTACCGAGGGTTGTGATTTTCTGTCCGAGTTGAGAAGTTTAAATTGGTGAAGATTTTCGACCACATGTTTAGAATGTGTTAGGCAACAAGCATGAAAACTCGTTTTGCTTCAGAGTTGTTCCTTTTTCTTTTTTTAGAAAAAGTGTTTCTTCAATTGAATCACTTTAAATATGATGGAGGTTAAGAAAATAATGATTGCGGACGGATGTGGTCCAACTCAGAGGGTGTTTGGGTGGGCTTATAAGTTTTTCAAAATATCTTATAAGATGTTTGAGAGCTTATAAAATATAAAGGAGCATTTGGTATATTTTTAAAAAAAGAGCTTATAAGCTTCAAAAATAATATATTAGAAGGTTATAAGCTTTTTTTTAAAAAGTAAAGAGTTCCTAACTTATTTTGAAGATCTTAACAAGTTTTCTTAATTTTAATTATATTAATTACAAAATTGCCATTACTGACATCTTATAAGTTCCAATATCTTATTTTATCTAAATACTTTAAGAACTTATTTTTAAAAAAAGATCTAATATCTTATAAGTTTCAAAAATATTTTATAAGATGTAGGAGCTTATAAGACTTTTAAAATAAATTTAGCCAAACATCCTCTTAATGGGACGATACTATTCAGAGTAAAAAGGGGAATTAGGCCAAACTAATTGTTAGACAGCTAATTACTATTTATTAAGATTCGTCAAATTTCAATTAGAGTTTCCTTTCGTCTTTTGTCAGGTTGTTAGTGAAATTTCAATACTAGGAAGGGGCATCAAATCTTGTAAAAAAAAATAAAAATCAACACTTGTTTCTTCACCAATGAACATGGAAATATAAGGAAGATACGCATGCATTAGAAATCATGTCTTTTGAACTGATGGAAGTGTTTTCTGTGTATTCACTTTATATGTTGCATATTCAAAACGTTGAATTGTTCATTCAAGATCAGTAAGCATTTTATGAATGGATCAGAAAATCGAAAGCAGTGTATAAAATAAAATCACAGAAAATCGAGTGATAGGTTTGTTGTGCATAATCAAAATATTTCATGCAAATTTCACCAAACTCATATAATCAAATATGCAAATAACCATAAAATATTTAAAATAATATAGATACGAAAATGTAAACGGCTGGCCTGTAGGAGTCACGTCACTTGACGTTGTCCTAAGATCGTGATGGCCTCCCCTCCGTGCAGGTACTGGCAGCTCACCACCACCCCAAGATAAAACCCAAAGGTCACAACCGGCGTCTTCTATTATGAGCACGATCACAAGAAGACTGGTGAACAAGACCTTATCTAGTTGCCCAAAATTTATATATCAAACTAGAAGAATATTTAGATAGTAAGAATGCATGAAGATGAGAGAATGGTGTGTCTTACATAGACTCTAGGACACCTATTTATAGTGCTTAGGATGACTAATGCAATTGATGAGAATAAAACCAAATTAATGCATTGTTGGGTGTTACAAAGTAATGGGGATGTTACAAAATTAAAAAGGTAGGTTACACCTTTAAATGAGAAAATTTGAAAATGTTATTTGAATTTTGAAGGTTTAAAACTTCAATTCATAACAATCCCCCACAAGGTTTAAAACTTCAAAATTACATATAAGAAAATATAATAGGGCAACTTAATACCATGCAATAGGTGTAGGAGCCTTCCGAGCTTTGAACCCACACTTAGTGTTGATGATTTCCATTTGAGGGAGCCATAATGGACTACGCCTTGAATTAGGTCCCTTTGCCAAACTTCAATACATCACACACATGGTATTGATATCAGTCTTTGTTCAAAGCGGGTTAGCGCTATTAATGGCCATGCGCTCGTATCTTGATTCTCATGAGAGTCCCTAAGGTTAGCCCGAACCCATAGCCACGGCCTCATGGCAACTCTCATTTAGGTGAAACCTCCAAGGGTACGTGTGATCGATACCCTGCGGAATTCCCGCCTTGGTCTCATTAAGGGCAGTGCCCAACCTAACATCACACTATACAGCACTATCACCATAGGGATGGGAAGGAGACGCTCTCCTTATAAAGTAGTGCTAATCGAGTCACGCATTACAGGTTGTTTCTGCCCATTGAACTTTCTTCATGGGGTTTCCATTCACAAAGGTTGGGTTACTCCCAGAGTTGACTCCCTTGTGGGCTTAAGCCCATCCCCCTCGATGATTCATATACACCCTTTTTGGGTAGACCTTTGGTCAAATTATCTGACAAGTTCTTCTCAGATTTCACAAAATTAAGAGATATAACATTTCTCTTTAATAAAGACTTTATACTTTTATGTCTTGCTTGTAAGTGTCTGCTCATCCTTTTATTAGAATGTGTTTGATTAACAAGGTCTATCACAACTTTGCAATCACAGTGTATAGAGAGGGCTGGTGATGGTTTATTAACTAGAGGAATATCAAGTAGAAATTCTCTTAGCCATTCAGCAGTAGTACAAGTTGTATCTAAGGCAATTAACTCAGCTTCCATAGTACTTCTTGATATAATTGTTTGCTTTTTAGAACCCCAAGTAATTGCTGCTCCACCTAGCATAAAAACAAATCCACTAGTAGACTTAATTTCAGAGTTATCGGTGATCCAATTTGCATCACTATATCCCTCAATTACACTTGGAAAATCTTTGTAACACAAAGAATAATTTAGTGTTCCTCTAAGGTACTTAAGAATTCTTTCTACAGCATTCCAATGATCTTTGCTTGGATTATGTGTATATCTACTAAGTCTCCCAACTGCATAAGAAATATCAGGCCTAGTCCTATTAGAAAAGTACAGTAATGATCCAATGATCTGAGAATATTTTAACTGAGACACATGTTCACCCAAGTTTTTATTCAAATGTACATTTGGATTAAAAGGAGTAGAAACTGTCTTACAATCATAATAGTTAAATTTCCTCAAGAACCTTTCAATAGCACTAGATTGATCTAATAAAATTTCTTTTCCAGTTTTCTTGACCTTCATACCCAATATTACATGAGCTTCTCCCAAATCTTTCATTTCAAAATTATTAGATAAATAACTTTTCACTTCTTTAACAATGTCCAAATGAGACCCAAAAATTAATATGTCATCCACATATAAACATAAAATCACATGCGCACCATTTTCTTCTTTACAATATACACATCTATCATGTTCATTTGATTTAAATCCATAGCCTAATATAACCTCATTAAACTTTTCATGCCATTGTTTGGGAGCTTGTTTCAAACCGTATAAAGATTTCACTAACTTACACACCTTATGTTCTTGTCCTTTAACCCTAAACCCTTCAGGTTGTTCCATA
Organism: Jacaranda mimosifolia; assembly: GCA_018894105.1. Taxonomy (NCBI): domain Eukaryota; kingdom Viridiplantae; phylum Streptophyta; class Magnoliopsida; order Lamiales; family Bignoniaceae; genus Jacaranda; species Jacaranda mimosifolia. The sequence goes on along the minus strand of CM032131.1, from coordinate 24,078,303 downwards.
TAAATTTCTTCATCTAAGTCTCCATTTAAAAATGCAGTCTTAACATCCATTTGATGAATTACTAAGCTATGTATAGATGCTAATGCTAATAAAGTCTTAATAGCGGAGATTCCAGCTACAGGGGAATAGGTATCAAAATAATCTATGCCTTCTTGTTGTGTAAATCCTTTTGCTACTAGCCTTGCTTTATATTTCTCTATTGACCCATCAGCTTTTAACTTTTTCTTAAAAATCCACTTGCATCCTATTGGTTTACTACCCAGAGGCAAATCAGATAAGACCCAAGTCTTATTTTGAATACTAGAATTATACTCATCATTAATAGCTTCTTTCCAAAAAGGTGCATCTATAGAGGATATTGTTTCATCATAAGTTTGAGGATCTCCTTCAATTAAAAATGTCATAAAATCATCTCCAAAAGTTTTCTTGATCCTAGCTCTTTAACTTCTTCTTAATTCTATAAGATTTTCTGGCTCCTTTTTTAAGCTTGTATTATTGGATGATTCACCTCTAAAAGATTCAGCTATTGATGTACTTGTTTTTCTTGGAATTCGAGTTTTGAAAGGAAAAATATCCTCAAAGTATGTTGCATCTTTAGCCTCAATAATTGTATTATTAGAAATTCCACTAATCTCAGAATTAATCACTAAAAATCTATTTGCACTACTATTTTGAGCATATCCAATGAAGATGGCATCTACAGTCTTAGGACCTATCTTCTTTCTCTTAATTTCTGGTATAGCTACTTTAGCTAAGCACCCCCACACTTTAAAAAAATTCTGCCTCGGAGCCCTCCTTTTCCATAATTCATAAGGAGTTTTATCATTATCTTTAACAACCACACGATTAAGTATAAAACAAGAAGATAAAATAGCTTCCCCCCACAAGTTTTCATGAGCTCCAGAGTTTAACAACATTGCATTAACCATATCCATTAAAGTTCTATTTTTCCTTTCAGCCACACCATTTGACTGAGGTGAGTAAGGAGGTGTGAATTCATGTATAATACCATTATCTTCACAAAGCTTTGTTAATTCCCCAGATGAGTATTCTCCTCCTCTATCTGACCTAAGTATCTTAATCTTTTTCTCTATTTAGTTCTCAACCTCGGATTTGTATATCTTAAATTTATCAAAAACCTCATCCTTAGATTTGATAAGATAAATGTAATAGTACTTATAGAAATCATCTATGAATGTCACAAAATACTTGTTTCCACCTCTAGTGGGTGACCTATTTGAATCACATACATCACTATGAATAAGTTCTAGGATATTTGAATTTCTGTGGACCGATTGATAGGGTTTTCTTGTTTGTTTTGCTTGCACACATATTTCACATTTATGGTCCATATTTATTTTGGATTTTAGTATTAGACTTAGGTCCATAAGCTTTTTCACTTTTCTATTACTAACATGTCCTAACCTTTCATGCCACAAAATACTAGACTCAATGTTAAGAACCAAATTGGGAGTTTCATTAATATTATTGAAAACATTTAACTTAAACAATCCATCACTTATAAATCCTTTCCCAATAAAAACATTATTTCTGGTGATTACAACTTTATTTGACTCCATAACTAACTTGTAACCACTTTGTACTAAACAAGACCCACTAACTAAATTTCTTCTAACTTCTGGTACATGCCGCACTCCCTCAAGAGTTAATGTCTTTCCAGAAGTCATCTTTAAGTCAACGGTTACAATTCCATGTATTTGTGCGGCAGTATTATTCCCTAGTGTCACGCTTCCTCCACTTGAGTTCTAATAGGATTTGAACATGGATTTGTCAAAACAAACATGTATATTAGCTCCTGAGTCTAACCACCAATCGTTGTTTTGATATGTAAAGTTTACTATAGGAGCATACTCTAACCTGATAGATGGTTCTCCTTCAACCAACATATTCACTTGACCTTGTTGACTCTTAGAATTAGGCCTAGGAGTGTACTTCTCGGTCTTCTTGTAATAACAATCCTTAGCCAAATGGTTGGTTCTTCCACAGACATAACAAGGTCTTTCTCCCTTCTCTTTGCCTTTATCATTCCTAGAGTGTTGATTCTTTGGCTGGGTATTATTATTATGGTAATGCCCTTTTCTCCAACTCTTCTTGTTGTTCTTAAACTTGTTACCTCTAGATTTGAACTTATTTTGATTGAAGTTTCTTTTATCCTCTACTAAATTGACCTTGGCCTTCATTTCTTCTTGCTTAATATTCATCCTGTGTTGTTCCTCTATCCTCAATGTTTTAAAGACTTGGGTTAAGGTTAAAGTCCCTTGTTGATGCCTTAAACCTCTAGCAAAACTAGACCAAGATGGTGGAAGTTTATCAATTAAACATGAGACCTTATAATTCACTAAATTTTGACCCACTATTCTCTAAAGGCCTTAGTAAATCTTGAAACTCATGAATTTGTTCATTAATTGATTTTCCATCAACCATAGTATATTTTGTAAAAGTTGAGGCATTAAATCTTTGTATTCCCACATCATCAATTCCATATTCAGCTTCTAAGGCATCCCAAAGTTCCTTAGCACTAGTTGTAATGTGATAGACATCATAAAGCTTTTCCGACAAGGCACTAAGGATACGATTATGACAATGGTAATCTATTTGTTCAAGGGTATGCCAAGAGTTTGACTCAACACTTTCGTCTATAGCAGAAATAAACCCAAGAATAGTCAACCAATATCTCATTTGGTTTTGCCATCTTTTAAAATTCAGTCCATTAAACTTCTCAGGCTTAACACTGTTAGCTTCTTCAACATATGCCATTTTTTTTGTTTTTTGTTTTTTTTTGTTAACAACTTAGAATTGATAAAGGCAAAGATGAACAAAAGCTAACTGTTTGAGAGCAAAATAAATATTCACAGTTTAATAAAATTATAAGACTTTCTAAAGGAATGAAATAGTACACAAAACACAAATAAAAGCCTTTTCCAATTAGAGTGTTAAGAACTTAAGTTGCCGTAAATATTCAAGGATTGTATTTAAACACGTAGTTATATATTATTGAAATTGAAAACTAATCACTGTAGCAATTAAAAACAAATTACTGTAGCAAAATAACTTTGAGTAAAGCAATAGAACTTCAGATTTAAATATGTAAATTATTCAAGTTCTTGTTTTCGGTTGCTACTAGAAAACGCTTATTGTAGTAACAATTTTCTTTCTCCTTTTATGCAATTAGTTATCTAATTTTTTTTTTTTAAAGTATCAATAATCAATTGCTTAAAAAAAAACACTTTAGTAAATACAATTCAAATTGAGAATAAATATTGTAATGGTGACCAGGAAATTAGCAAACACACAAACAATTTTTTTTTTTTTTTTTTATAAATAAACTTTCAACAAGCAAAATTAAAGGGCAGAATGTGGTTATGTTCTGAGTTCAATTAGAAAATTGTCGGAGAGTTTTTAGGTTTTCTGTTCTTCTTCCTTTTTCTTTTTTTTTTTTCCACTCTATTATTCACAAGCAATATCCATCAAGAGCCACAAAATATGATATATACTAAATGAATAGTACTGTAGCAGAATAATGTAATTCAAGTAGAAGAATATTAACAGATAAATAATATGTTGAGAAATTTTAAAGTCACGATCTTAGAATGTTGTGCATAATCAAAATATTTCATGCAAATTTCACCAAACTCATATAATCAAATATGCAAATAACCATAAAATATTTAAAATAATATAGATACGAAAATGTAAACGGCTGGCTTGTAGGAGTCACGTCACTTGACGTTGTCCTAAGATCGTGATGGCCTCCCCTCCGTGCAGGTACTGGCAGCTCACCACCACCCCAAGATAAAACCCAAAAGGTCACAACCGGCGTCTTCTATTATGAGCACGATCACAAGAAGATTGGTGAACAAGACTTTATCTAGTTGCCCAAAATTTATATATCAAACTAGAAGAATATTTAGATAGTAAGAATGCATGAAGATGAGAGAATGGTGTGTCTTACATAGACTCTAGGACACCTATTTATAGTGCTTAGGATGACTAATGCAATTGATGAGAATAAAACCAAATTAATGCATTGTTGGGTGTTACAAAGTAATGGGGATGTTACAAAATTAAAAAGATAGGCTACACCTTTAAATGAGAAAATTTGAAAATGTTATTTAAATTTTGAAGGTTTAAAACTTCAATTCATAACAAGGTTCTCAAAGAGACTTACTTGAAACAACTTGCAAAGGGGTTATAGAGGTAAAAATTATGATGCAAACTTAACGACTATATCATCTTAAACTTGTTTTGATTTATTCCTCTCTTTTGATAATTTCTCGCAAATGGAATTGCGTTACAAAAACAAAAATTATGAAGAAAAAATATGCATATTTATTCCTTTTTAAACCTTAATCATTAATTGAAAAAATGAGGTATGCTTGATCTGAGAAATTAAAAATAAGAAGAAGAAATTAATAATTATGGCAGACATGCAATGAAACCCGTTCTCTCCAACACTAGTAAAACTTGATCAACTAATGCCTCTCAGTTTTGAGAACTATAATTGTTGAGGGCTTTAATAAATTGTTGAATAAAAATGGAAAGATTATAATATGTATATAGCTTTGAAGTGTTTTAATAAGGGAAGAATTTCCAAAAAATTTAAATACCACTCCACTTAATTAATTCTTTCAAAACATTCAAAGATCCGCGTCCCTCTGATACGGGTCGATCCAACCATCTGACCCGTACCCGAGAGCTAAGGCAATCCTAACCCTTCACTCCCGGCACATGTAAATTCGCGATCCTCACCACTTCAACCCAATAGTACCTAACCAATCCAACCGTTAACTATAAATACCCTCTCATTTAATGCTTTTTGGACAATTCGAAGAGATCTAATTCTTATTTTCTTCTCTCATAATTCTATCTATCGACCTCAAGAACTCACTCCCTTCACTCTATCGGCTACCCAGTAAATTCTCACCCGAGCTCTCATCACTGGTCGACTTGGTTGACTAGTGATAAATATACTAACGTCATTTCTTTGCAATATCATATGTATATATATTTTTATTTTTCCTTAAATTAATATTTGCCCCTGGTTCGCTATCGGCATAAGAAAAAGAAAGTGAGTTAAGTGACCAAAAAAAAAATAATAATAATTTCCTCACAATAGTGCTTTTCACAATATTAATTTATAGCAACAAAAGATCATTACTAACAAAATAAATATCATTCTTACTTAATAGATATAATTTGTGATAACTTTTACATTGTTACTCAATTACTCATATTATATTTTTGTAGTGCATCAAGTTTCATAATAAATTAGTCAATAAGCATCCATTCTCATGACATACAATCATTGAGTTATAATCTCGATCTCAATAATAATTAAAAAAAAAAAAAAAAAACAAAAACATTTTTTTCATGAAAATTTTTCAATATCATATCAAAATTTCAATAATAATTACACCGCCAACATGCCAAATATTATTTATAAGTATACTTTGGGCGAGAATAATAGGCCAACAATCTCATTGAAAAATCATCAGTAAAAGCAGATTGATTAGGGTTAAAATTGGTATTAATACTTTTTGGTAGCAAGATTTGGGTTATGTTAAATAAGATTTTTACTAATTTTGTTGTTGAAGAAGATATGGTGCTGGATTTCACGAGATTCCACTATTCCAGCGTGATAATAGTTGAAGATAAAGACTTGGAATATCATTCCCAAATTTGATTCCCATGCGCGCATTTCATGTGCCCTAATAATCTTTGTAACAATTATTCGTTGTACTTTTATTTACTTTATTATTTTCTCTGATTATTATTTTCTCTCACAATATAAATGTCAATGTATTTCTTCATTTATAGAAGACAAATCCTCCCCTTAAAAGACTATTAGTACTAGTAATTTGAGCACATTTGATGCATGTGCCAAAATTTTTATAACATAAATAAATATATATTTTTAAATAATTTTATTATATCTATTTAAATTTTTACATAAATAATAATAATAATAAATTATGATAAAACAGTAATCGTAGGTTATAAAAATGGGTATTGTAAATGACAGTTATCACATAAGTTGTAGTTATAAGGTTTAGAAAAAGAATAAGAGTATTTTAGATACATCATTCAAAACAAACCAAAGAGAGATAGACACTTTATTAATAGTATAGATTCTTTAGACCTTAAACCCAAATTTCATACTTACATCACAGAGTGGATCAACTCCTTGCTATATTCAATGTGGGGAGGTGAATTTTCAGAACAACTATAGGAGAACTGGAAATTAGTGACAATATATTAAGTGATAATGCTATGACACCAATTATATTTATATATATATATATATATATTATAAATGACAAATTTTTTTATTTCTTTCACAATAATACACATGGTTATATGCAAATGCATAATAGAATTTCATTTATGGTTTTGAACCTTTTTTAGTGAAATATTATCACTAGAATCCTTAATTAATTAAGTATAAACTTTTAAGTCTTAGGTGCTCTAATTAGAATTGAAGACTGATGTATGCACTAAATTTCTTCAATATTATTTCTGCATAGTGATTTTGTAATAGGACAAGCTCAATAGATGTCTTAATAACTTCAATAATCAATGTGATATCTGCTATACTCATATTTCTTATATCAAAATATCTTGTAATATTTTTCTAATAGTCATTATATATTCACTATTACTTTCCATGATCAATATGTCCTCAACATACAGATATATAATTACATAAGGATTTTAAGTGCCTCTGATGTACATGCTTTTATCACACTTATTCATTCTAAACCTATTTAATCTATATTCTATAATATATTTTTTTTATTAATTTTCTCATGTCACTGTCTTAGAGCTTGCTTAGGTTCGGACAACAACTTAACAATTTTGTGCATATTTTTTCTCTTGTCTGGAAATCACTAACCCTCCAGATTGTCCCATATAGATCTCTTTTTCTAATCACCATTGAAAAACATAATCTTCACATTCATTTGATGCATCTTAAGATCATAAAAATATTGCAATAGCAGTGACCTAATAGACATGATTTTTCTTTTCTTTTTTTTTAGTTAAATTAAAGGTGAAAACCACTTTTTAGAATGAAGTTGTTAGATTGGGTAATAATTCACTGATTTTCCTAATTTCGCTTTCTAATACAAAAGTTATAGTATATAGACCGCAAACACTTTAACTATTTTGATTCTCTTATTGCGTTTTTCGTTTTCATCATTTTGGTGAGAACCGCCCACATATTTATAATTCTTTTATTATAAATTAATCTTTTTTCCTTTCTTTGTAATGAAAAATATATTTTTTTAAAAATACAAGAATTGTTGATTGAATGTAAGGCTGTCAATGATCGAATTTTAATCCGAATCCGATATGAATTTTAGAATTTTTATTCAATTAAAATATCCGATGGATCAGATCCGATTATAAATATTCATAATCTAAAATAAGTAGATCTGATATGAAATTAAGCAATGTAATCCGTTAAAGATTCGAATCCGAATTTTAATAATTTTTTATTAAATTAATCCTCTTATATATAATATTAATAAAGATTTTAAAATAAAGTCTATATATATTATGTTGACCTAATATTTATATTAACGTCTATATTATGCTACTACTATTGAGTCTTTAGCCTCAAATATAAGTGGAATACTGATAAAATATCAAAAATTATAATGCATAATAGTTCATCCATTCATTAATATAATGTGAAATAGGGGTTTAGTACTCAAATATTTAACTTTTGGACTTATATGTAATAAAAAATTATTAAAAATTTAAATATGACATAAATTTACTTTATAAATATAATATTTTTATATAATCCAGGGGGGATATTAAATCTGGTCAGAATTTTTTTTTTTATTGGATTTTGAATATCCATCAAATTCTGATATGGTTTTGATTAACAAAGATCCAATCGGATGTCGGGTCGGATTCTAATATGAATTTTGATAATCGGATCCGAATTCAAATATGGCTGATTCGATCCAAATCCGACCCATTGACAACTCTAATTGAATGAATGAATCTTTATCTGCACTAAGAATTATTGAGCCCAAGTTTCTTTCGGGTTCGAACTCCAATAAGATCTCCATACTTGGTTAGTCCATACTATTTCACAAAGAATTCCCATGGTTAAGAAGATAAATCCTCTCTAAAATCAAATAGAAAACTTCATAAACCTTCAAATTTATATAACAAAACTAGATTTTTTGAGGACATTATATTCATTATACTTAGCATTAAATTGAATAGATTGGTATAATTTTTTTCATGTTATCAAAGAGTTGAACAATATTTGTTTACAAATAATTAATACGAAAGTGAAATAATGTGCAAAAGATTAAAGAAATTTCTATACTTAACCGGGAAGACTCAAAGTTGCAATATTGACAAAAGAAACCATTAAGATAAGTTAGGAAAATATTAGTTGTTACCATAATTGGGCAATGCCATAAAATGAGAATCGCCAACATACACACAGCAAATATTAATCTAATTAAAAACTATCAACAGAATCAGATTAGTTATGACTAAGATTACTCATGTCGCGGCTAACAGAACACGACCATAACGCTTTTTGGTGTCGAGATTTGAGTGGTTTTAGTGCTTATTTTGGGAGAGGCTTTAGTGCTTATTTTATTATTAAAAAAGATGTGGGTCTGATTTCATATGAGATTCCCACTATTCCAGAATATCATTCTCTAAATTTGATTGGCAGGCATTTCCTAATCCCTGTACAATTTGCTTTTTTTTTTCAACTACTATTTTTTACATGTCATTATATTCATTATTAAATAAGAATATTGTCATATATCTGGGCATTTTACAGGATGTTTGGCTAAATTTATTTAAAATATCTTATATTTTATAAGATATATTTGAAATTTATAATATATTAGATTTTTTTTTTAAAATAAATTCTTAAAGTATTTAAATAGAATATATAAGATTTTAGAGTTCATAAGATATTAGTAATGATAATTTTATAAGTAATATTAATAAAATTAAAAAAATTATTAAAATCTTAAAAATAAGTTAGGAACTCTTTACTTTTAAAAGAGAACTTATAAACTTTTAACATCTTATTTTAGAAATTTATAAGTTTTTTTTTTAAAAAGAAAAATTACCGGAGTGTTTGACATTTTATAAGCTCCCAAACATCTTGTAAAATATTTTGAAAAACTTATAAACTCACTCAAACACCCTCTTTATTTCTTCCCATTTTCCCCACCTTCCTGTCTAGTCCAAATAATTTGCTTAAGTAAAAAAAATATTTTTTGTATATAATATTTTCATAAAAAGAGACCACAAATCTAAGTCCGGTCGTATATACTATGAAAAGATATAATATCGATTATAAAGAATTAAAAATAAAGTAAAAATTAACACTAATTGTATATATTAAGTAATAATAATGTTTATTTTATCATTAATGATATTTTTAAAATAATATACATTTTATTTTTTTAATCCATTATAACTTAATAGTGACAAGAACTAGTATTTTAAGTTATCACATTATAGCAGCAATCTGATGACAATAAAATTTATAATTATAATTTATGATAAAATACTCATACTCTAATAAATATATCATTAATTATTAATAGTACCAATTTAAATATAATTTGTCACGAACAATTAAATTTATAAAAATTAGTATTATGATAAAATAAATTTTTTTATTAAATATAACTTATACATCGCCACTCACTTTCTTATTTTTGTAGTGATACAAGTGCATGGAGGGTTAGACGAGAAACCATATCAATTTATTAGTCCGAAACAAAGTATATGAGAAGGGACATGCATTTTGTCTAAAAAAAGTTTTACTGATAATTGATTTTTTCTTATACTATAAAATATATAACATATCATTACTTTTTCATAAGTATATATATATATATATATATTTTAATATTTCAGTGCATTTATTATATATGTCAACTCAATAAACAATGCACCAAAATAGTTATTAAAGTTCTCACACTTTAAATATAAAGGTAACAATTTGATACACTCTAAAAGTGTGCTTATAATAGTTTTAAAATATGGAAATTATAATTTTTTTTTAATAATTTTAATATACTTATTTGAACTTTTGATAATAAAAAAAAAATAAAAAATGACAAAGTTATCATAGTAGGGTCATAGAGTAGCACCAATGAATTGTTAATAGTAAGTTTTCTTTATAATTATGAGGATTATAAGATAATAATGAGGATATTTCAGAAAAATTTGTCAAGAACATATCAAATAGGGCTAGTGCTTTATTAAAAGTATATATTTAAATAAAAATATTTAAAAAATTATGCTAATATATAAGAAGGTAAATGAATATTTTTATTTATTTTATACAATAAAAATAAATATGCACATAAAATATGCCAAAATTGCTAATATATAGAATAATAAAATAAAAAAAGCGAACCTTGTGTTTTAAGTTTCAATAAAGTATGCGTGCGTGTGTGTACATGTGTAGTCGAGCGGTCAATTAGTTCAGTGAAATCTTCTTCACATGCACAAATATAAAATATATATATATATCAAACAATTTACTAATATCTAATTGACTCAAGAATTAATTTAAATAAATATATCATGAACTTATTGTTAAACAAATAAATAAATTTAAAAAAGAAAAAAAAAACATTTAAGCTTGTAAGATTGACAAACGCTTCAAGCATAAAGACAACGTTGGATGAGGTTTATTTTCGCAAAGGGAGTCCACTTGCCCACCCATTTGGCTTTTTAAACTTTTCTACATTTAACAAAAGCTTAAAGCATAAAGATAATGGCAAGAATGTCAATTAGGCGGGGCGAGGCCACAGGCGCCCCCGCGCTCGTCCCCACCTTCGTACTCGTTCCCTCCCTTCGCGCTCTCCGCCTCTCGCCATTGTGAGGCCAAATGCTCCCCATCCCTATTTCCACCTTCGCGATGGGAATCCGTTCCCGCCTCTCTGCGGAGAGATGGATATCCACGGGTATTCACGAATTTTGATAAAAATTATAAAAATTTTATAAATAAAAAAATTTAACACTAAAATTTGTAAAAAAAAATTATAATTTAAATGATTTTTAAAATTAAAAAATTATCATATATAACACATCAAATTTAATTATGTATTACAATAAAAATATTAAAAGATATAAAATACATAAATATAAGTATCAATAGAACTTCACAACTCTTTCAAACGATTTTCGATTTAATGTGATTCCTATAAAAATATATGTAATTTATTAGAAGAAAAAATCATTTTTAACAATCATATATGTTTTGATATTATTTTAAAAATATATAATGCTAAATTAATTAATTAATTAATTTTTAATGAGTAGCGGATATCAACGGGGACGGCCTGTTTAGTAATCAAGGGTCAATTTTGACCCCGTCCTCGGCCCTGTGGGAGAATTTCTCCTCATAACCGAAGAAAACAAGTTATTTTGACATTCTTATATAATGCATGCATGTGGACATATGTATTGCGGACCAAAAAAATATTCCAATTTTCAAACAACGTTAGAAATACAAAAAGTCAAACATATAAAAAACAGAATGTCAATTCACAAATTTAACCTTATCATATGTGAGTACTTAGACTAATTTGTTTAAAAAGATTTTGTTGAATTATTTCCATGTTACAAAGAAAATATATTGGTATATTTTTAATTTAATAGTTTTGTTCATTCAATAAGAAAATTGAGTTATCCCCTGACAACAACAATTTGATGTAGTTTCTCATTATTGGTGCTCAAAGCTTAATTGACTGTCTCCATATAATGATATCTCTTCTTTTTTTCCCTTTATTCCAAAAATTTCAATAATTCTACCAAAACAAAGGCAGTGTTTTGTTATGTTTTGCCAAAGCAAAAGTTTTTTGGTAAAATATAGTCAAACATGGACCTATTTTGACTCCTAAATGTCAAAATAGATTTTCCCTTACCCTATTCTTTTCTTCATTATCTCCCAAAATCCTCATCATTACACACACACGCTGACACGCATATGTATGTCATATAAATTTTATTATTATTATTATTATTATTCATAAAACAAAAAATATTACTCAATTCAATTTTCACTCCAAACGCCCAACAAAAAAAACATTAATTTGATCACTATAATACAAAAATATTCTCTCCCAAAACATAAACAAGCACATCAAAACTCTTCAAAATATTTTCTACATATTTTCTTAAAATATAAACAAAAATCCATTACATTCTAAATATCAATTTCACATCTCCCAAATCAACCCCAAATTTTATTTTCTTCTAGATATATAACAAAAACAGTCCCAAAACATAATCAAATATTCTCAAAGGGGAACATAAAAAGGATCACTGTTAGACTTATGAAACAGAGGACAGAGGGTGTAACAGTTTATGGTAGTTAGTGCAATAATTAGAAAATTCTGATGAAGGCCACATTAGATTTCACTTATTAACGCACTAACAAAAGGTAAACCTTTTTTCTTATTCTTTTTTTTTTTTTTGGGTTTGGGGGGGTGTTGGTGAACCAAAAAGGGCCTTTTTGTTTACTAATGACTGAGGAGGGTGTTTGCGGCAAATGGCATGATGCAAAAGTGCAAACTATAATTAACTTTAAAATTAACCCATCAAAGAAAAGTCGATTTATAAGAAAAGTAGTCTTAAAATATTGCCGCCAACCAGGTATATAGTTAATAGTATATACCATAAGTAAAATTATTAAGATGTTAGAATTATAAGGTCTTGATTTCCAATTTCATTAAAATACAACTTTTTTTATTTATGTTTGGGTTTTAAATATTGTCCAAAACTATTAATGGTCCAACTCCAACCAAATGAAGCATGCCCCAAGAGAAGGAACAATTGAGCACATCTCAACTGGCAAAAGCTCAAGGTAAAAAGTAAATCATTGGGCCATTTATTTGAAGTCCAAATCAAAGTTACTAGCAAAAAGTTAGCGCAAATGCAATTAGGGCTGTCAATGATTAATCTGAATTCAATCTAAATTTGACCGAATTTTAGGATTTTTGTTCAATTAAAATATTTGATGAATTAGATTCGATTATAAATATTTATAACTCAAAATAAGTGGATCTCATACAAAATTAAGTAATCTGAACCATTAAAAATTTGGATCCAAACTCTAATAATTTTTTATTAAATTAATCATCTTATATATAATACTAATAAAGATTTTAAAATGAAATATATATATATATATATATTATATTGATCTAATATCTATATTAACATATATATTATACTATTAATATTGAGTCTATAACTTCAAAAATAAAAGAAATACTGATAAAATGTCAAACATAATAATGTACAATAGTTCATCTATAAATTAATATAATGTGAAAGAGGGGATTAATATTCAAATATTTAATTTTTGGATTAATATATAATAAAATATTTTTAAAATTCAAATACGACGTAAGTTTACTTTATAAATGCAATATTTTTATACAATCCAAAAGGAATATATATTAAACTGGGTCGATTTTGTTAGCGAATTTTGAATATCCATTGGATTCTAATATAGTACTAAGTAACAAAGATCTTATAGAATATTGGATCGAATTCGAATATAAATTTTGATAATCAAATTTGGATTCGAATTCGCATATGACTAATACGATCCAAATTCGATCCATTGACGTTCCTAAATGCAATAAAGAGCACGATGAAATTGAAAGATTTGCAAAAAAGTAAAGGAGAATCCCGAACCTATATCAGCAGGCCGAGAATCAGTCTTTCTAGTATTAACAACAACGATACTTGCAATAAATTCCCTTTTACAAGACACATAACAATACTTACAATCGATTTTCTTTTATGAGAATTTATGTATCGTTGTATTTTGATTTTTTTATACTTTGTGTTCTTGGCACTTACCTCTTTTTCGGAGCAATAGAAACTTGACTGCTTGGTTCTCCATTAAATTTTGTTTTCATTTTATCTCTTGCTTAAATCTATACATTGATGTTACTCTATTAAGCCTAACGTATATTCTTATTTTAATCAAAGGCTCGCTTCATACTCAACGGACACATATTTATCCTTAAATCAGCATCTTAATCAAAGATTTGGATCATGTAAACATGGTAATCCTAAAATTTTTTTTTCCTATAAATAGCTTCTCATTTGCCTTTTTCAAGTACATTTTTCATACTTTATATACTCATATTTTTTTTTAATTCACACTTTTCGTTATTTATACATATATATCGAAAGATTTTTGTTGGGATTATTTCCAACACCCCTAACACGTTACGTTTTCTGGTTCATCTCGTGGCTTGCTGATAGTTTGAAAAAGATTCTTCTTAATTAGATATAGTCTTGCCTGTTCAACTTTCAGGTGAGCTCATTCGAACCCTCATTAGGTATAAAACTCGAAAGCACTCCTTTACCACACTCTGATTTTTTTTTTTTTTTTTTTTTGAGAAAGAGTATTACGAATAATGAATTTTGTCATCCTATCAACAAATCAACATTTTTTCTATTCTCAAACCAAACAATCAAAGTATAAATTACCAATAATGCACATAAAGTGCACACAATGCACCCACTTTGGATCGAACACAAAACCTCCACATAATAAGGTGAGACTGATGCCACTCGGGCTACAAGCCACTGGGCCTAATTAATTTTTTAAAGAAATTCAATTGTTCAATTCATTTTATTTGCTGTTGTGTACACAAATAAACAAAATGACACACCTAAAATTAAAAAAACAATTTAAATTGTTTAGCAGAAAAATTATGATATCACTGATAATTATACTTACTAAAAGTTGATTCTCATTGATTGATTAGTAAAATAATTATACTTACTAAAAGTTGACTCTCATTGTTGATACATTTACTAATAAATGATGTTTATTATAAAGTGTGATTTATTCATTCAAAAAGAAAATCTTAAGCATTGGCCTCAGTTTTTCATTACAAAATACAGAAACAGAATGACCAATTTACAAGATACAAATGGAATATATGCTATTTCATCATGTTGGAAGGTTTGTCACCATCTGTTGTTCTTGCTACACAACAAGCAATTAATAAATAACTGGTTAATCAAGAAAACAGAATGAATAAAGATAATTTACAAACATCTCCAATTGACAGTGAAAGTACTCCTAGAGCTCATATGACAATAATCAATGAAGAATAGTGACTACCCACGAGAAACTTGTGCATCGAAGTTGCTGCATTTCAGTTCTCGGATTGTTTGTTCATTTGATGGAAAATAGATTGTTGCATGTAAAATCAATAGTTAATGAGATCATCAGTTAATAATAAGTTTATATTTATGAGTATAAAATGAATCGAGTAGGCTCGATTATAGCTCAACTCAAGCTGAACTCGAGCTTTACAATAAGTCGAGTTTGAGCTCTAGTTTAATTTGTTCAACAACTCATGAGTTAGCTTTTTTTAATTTTTAAATAGTTTTTATATATTAATTAAATAATTATTATATATATTTGATGATTTACTTTTTTTACTTTTAAGTATTTTTATATATTAATTAAATAATTATGATATATTAATGATTTATATTTTATTCGATATTAGAGTTAAGAACAAATTATTGATCGACTTGGGTTCAAACTCAACGAGTGATGAGCTTGAAGCACTCGAGATCTTTCTCCTTATTTTTGACTTGAGCGTATGATTTTTGTTGAGCTTAAACTCGAGCTTGAAGTTAACTCGTACTCTATCTATAACTATTAACTATCAATTGCTGCAAAAACTAATATACATATATTTTGTGAAATTCGAAACCATGAACTCTCTCTCTCTCTCTCTCTCGGCTGTACAACTGAACTAAATGGGCTCCATTAAACGGCCCAACTCAATGCGTTTAAGGAAATGCTGGTTCAAAACTCTTGCAATCCAGCAAAGACTTCTGATCTCCACGTTGACAAAAGAAAAGAGAATCCGGACACCTATACAGACAATTATCCACCAAGCTCACGTTAACTGACCCACGTTTCAGGCCCATAAATTGGCCCGGAATCGGCCCAAACAAGTAGTTCCCACCCAGCAACAGCCGACGAAACGACGCCATACCCGGGCCGGGAACCACAGCCCTCATTGCATACTGAGCCGGTATCATCCCAGTAAACTTATTGTGCTCCAATGACAGAGCCGACAGCTTCGGCATCCAAGCCATGAAAGTCGGCAAAAAGCCATGCAGCTCATTATAACTCAAATCTACGGCCACAAGCCCACTCGTCAAGCCCATATTGTTCAGCGCTTGCAAGAATGTGAAGTTATTGTTCGACATTGTGAGCTGCTGAAGAGAAGGGTGATCGAACAGAACAGACGGGACCATCCCATTTAACTTGTTGTGACTCAGATCCAAAACTTGCAGATATCTCAGCTCGGCTACGTTAACGTTAAAATCGCCCGATAAAGAGTTGTTTCTCAACGAGAGCTCGATTACGAAGGGTGGCAAGATTTCCCCAACTTTGCCTGATATAAGATTATCGCTTAAATCCAAGTAATAAAGGTTTCTGAGTTGACTCAGATCGGGCAACTCGCCAGAGAGGTTGTTTTGTTGAAGCTGGAGCCTTTTCAAACTCACAAGAAGGCTGAAACTCGGTGGGATTGACCCGTTGAGCCGGTTGTTATCGAGGTAGAGTTCTTGAAGGCGTGAGAGAGAACCGAGCGAGGAAGGGATTGAACCGGTGAAGGAATTCTTGGAGAGGCTGAGCCGGTGGAGTAGTGTGAGGCTTGACAGCGAAACGGGGATTGAACCGGAGAGGGAGTTGTAGGAGAGGTCTAGAGTTTGAAGATAAGGCAAATTGAAGGAAACCTGGGAGAGCGAACCGGAGTATCCGGCTTGGTCGAGAGTGATTTCTGTGATCCGGTAAGAACCAAATACAATGAGGTCGCAGCGGAAGCCGCAGGTAAACCGGTCGGTGAAGATGTGGTCGCACGGGTCAAGGGAGAAGTTCCATGAACTCAGGCAGGATCCGGGTGATATGGAATTCGGGTCGAGCCCATTTTTTAGCTCTTTGAGGACCCGTGTATCATCTGGATGAGTTTTGGAATCCACCAGTAGTATGTGTGGTTGAAGAAAATTGGTGAAGATTAAAACAAGCAGAAATGGAAGAGAGTGGCACATGAGATTCATTTCTTTGCGTTTGTTTGTTTAGATGTGTTATTGGTTTTCTTGGGAACTATTGAAATAGCGTATCTTAGATGATCATTGTTTAATGTTTTCTAATCTTAGGTCCTTTTTATTAAGATATATATATATATATATATATATAAATATGTGTGTGTGTGTGTATTTGTGAAGAAAGAAAGAAAGAAAGAAAGTGGATCTGATTTTGATGGGGTTTGCATGTGATCTGCATTTTAATGCAGTCAATATAGTTCTAGTGGTTCAAGATGGAAGGAAAAGAATAGAGAGGAAAGGTGGAGGAAATAGCAAAGCAGATCTGAGACATTATTCTTTCTTCCGCCTAATTACAAATGGTTAATCTATCCATGAAATATAGTTTCAAGCAACTCACATAAGTCTTCAAATCTCCAATGGGCAAATATCAGATTTGATATGAGTATTAAAAATAGGCTTCTCCAAATGAATCTTGTTAATACGAACTAAAGTTAGCTAGAAGTGAAATTTTTATTTTGAAATCCACAAAAAATGATCAGGACTTTTTTATGCTTGTAAAGAAGTTAAAAGTAAAAGCACATGAGAACTTGAGACCATAATTACGCACTTTAAATCTTCTATTTCATTTTTTATTTTATTTTCTTATTTCAGTTTGTCGAATTTATGCCAAGTGTATATGATTTTCAATCAACTATCTTCATAAAGAAATATTTAATACGCGTATCATATATTCATAAAATAGAATAGGAGATATAATAGGGAATGGAATATGGAATAGAAGATTTAAACCCATAATTACAAGAGCGTCTAAATTTAAATTTTTTTATTTGAGATCTGATGAGGGTTCATTTCGCTGGGCTAGGGTCCCGGCTAGAACGATGGTAGAACTCAACCCGGATGGATCACGTTCCTGTTATAGTAGGAAAAGAATCCTGCAGTCACAATAAACGTTAGGCTAGCCGAGTGGCCCTCGGCTTAGGTCCTCCGACGATCAAGTCAGTAAGATTCGACCTCAACAATCGATCAGAGGGGTAAGGGTTTTTTAGTGTATATGCGTGCGTACCTCTGAAGGGCAGGGTTGAGGGTATATATATCCTTCTCTTCCTAGGAAATGTTTGGAAAGCCCTTAGGTATTTCCCCGGGCCACTAACCTTGGGCCTCGGGTATTTAGTCATTTTCCCTATTTGAATATTTCCAACCAGCTGCCTTTCCAGGTTTCAAGGACAAGATAGTACATTGTAGCGGCGCCTACTGTGTTAGACGGTGAGGGGAACGGCATGCGCCATTAATGTGGAGGCGTGGCGCCTGCCAGTGCATTAAATGTGGTGGCAGAGTACTGTACTAGACTCGACCTCAGATGAGGTCGAAGAACTTTCATAGGTCCAAGGAACCTGACTGGGCCCTGTGCAGATCTGGTCGAGTGAAGTCGACGAGACGTACGGGCCCTGAGTCCGGTCGAGTGAAGTCGATGAGACGTATGGGCCCTGAGTCTCAGTTTGGCTACCGTCTCTTGCTGGGCCTTGCTGGTTTGGGCCCAAGCATTTGGGCCATCCCATATCATGAGTCCCCCCACTTCGCAAGGCTGAACAGGGTACCGATGAGAAGCGTTGGGAAGTAGCGCAAAACGGTTCTGTTGACAGTCGACTAGGGTTTTTGAAAAATCGACCAAGGTTTAGTGCATTTATTGAGCGGTTACATCGTGGCTAGTACAGGACGGCGTGGCGGTTATAGTCATTATGGCAGACGTCATTATGGAGACGTTTGATTTACCGCGCCCCTTTCCCTATAAATATCCACTGTAATTCTGGCCATTTTTACTTTTACTGCTTTAGAATCCGCGCGTGAGCTTGTAGAAAAACTCTTTGGTGCCTAGGGCTTCTAAATCTAACCTTTGCGTTTACTCCCCCGATTTCCTGCGTTTAACTTCCGTTTCCAGTAAGTGTACCGCTGTTTTGACTTCTTATCGTTTGCTTTTCTTTTGAAACATCATGCTGGGATTGTATAGTTCTGAGGGTAGTCAGGGGGGATAGTGAGGCTACCCCGTCCAAAAGGCGTAGGTACCGCTCTGTGGCGTCTAACGAGTCGTCGCATGATGATTCTAGTTCTAGCAGCTCGAGCAGCAAACGCGGTGCGAAGGAGGCTGGGCCTAGCCAAGTACCCCCATCACGAGGTCGATTATTTACCCGCAGTCATTTTAGCGAAATAGTATCTACCATGTACCCTGGGGACTTGAGACGTCTCAGGGAGCTCTATCATATTCCCTATGAATACCAGCTTTTAGCCCCTGGGCCACCTAGTCGAATGCATCGCGCCCCTGCGGGTTGCATAACTATGTTTGAGGACGCCTTTAGGTGTGGGCTTAGGTTCCCCCTAAGTGACAGCATGATAGGTATGCTCAGGGGTCTTCAAGTATGCATAACTCAACTTCTGCCCAACTGTTTTTCTACTCTCTGTAGTTTCATAGTTTTGATGCATCTGTTCAACCAACCAGCCAGTTTCGAAAACTTTTCCAACCTGTTTCATCTTCCCATGTCTCGTAAGTCTGGCAGTGCCGACGAGTCGGGGTTCTATTACCTCACTGCTCGACCTCGTCAGAGATTTCTGGTAGCCCCCTCCACTTCATATGGTCAGGCGTGGAAAAAACGCTACTTCTTTGTTCGAGTGAAGGGGGGTTTTAATATTCCTCGGGGTTGGTAGAGGGGGCATGTCGAGATGCACGGGCACATGACTCCGACATGGCCGAACACATTCGTGCGGGATCTTATCGAGTTTGGCCCCATCGAGGCCTCCGTCTTGATCGAAGAGAGGCAGTTAGTGTTGGCCAGGCTGTCACCGACCCCTATAGATTTTCCTGCTGATTATGAGATAGGTAGATAGAGTGTGCTTTGTGCTTTATTATTTGCCTATCTTTGATTATTTGCGCAATTCTTTTGATTTTGACTGCTGTTGAATTCGCTGTGTGCAGATCAAGCAAAGATCATGAACAGATCAAAAGCCGAGGTGCTGGCCCGAGTAGAAAAGAACAAGCAGCGCAAACAGTGAGCTGTTTCTCGCCTAGAGTCCTCAATAGGCAACGAGCCTCGTCGATTGGAGGCAGCTCCCACCTCCTCACTGACCCCCTTGCCTGGTCGAGCAGCAGCCGCCTCGAGCGGGGTCCCTGTTGGTCGAGGAAAAAGGCCGATGGGCGAACGGAGTAGTCCCCCACCCAAGAAAATTGCAGCGGGGAAAGGTAAAGGAAAGAGCACGGGATTCGGGATGCTGACGGGGAATGATCTTTTTGGAGATCGAGGAGCCGACGCACTATTTAACCTGCGAAAGTTCCCGTCTCCTCGATTTGGGACAGACCCGAGCCTCGCCATAAACGACTCCTCGAGCATGCT
Organism: Jacaranda mimosifolia; assembly: GCA_018894105.1. Lineage (NCBI taxonomy): Eukaryota > Viridiplantae > Streptophyta > Magnoliopsida > Lamiales > Bignoniaceae > Jacaranda > Jacaranda mimosifolia. Next base: position 24,057,787 of record CM032131.1, on the reverse strand, counting down.
CCCATCGGGGCCCACCGGGGTGGACGCCTTGAAGGTGCTGATGGCTGGTCAGTTCTTGCCTGACCACAAGAAGATAATGGGCATGAGCCATGCTGCTGCCCTTTGTGAGTTCGCATATCACACGATCATGGTAAGATTTCATTTTCAGCGTCTCTGCGTATTTATACTTTTGTTGGTTTGACAGTTGTGACCTTTATGTCTCAGGTCGGGCAATTGGGCTACAATTTCTACCGCCACTCCGAGCTGGCCTTTGCTGATCAAGAGCAGTTGGATGTTGGCGGTAATGCTGAAACTTTGAAGGCTCAACTAGAGTCTTCCTAACTGCGACTCGAGGAGCTGGAGAAGCAAGTTAGTCAGCATGCCCGGGAGATGGAGGAGAAAGACGAGCAGGTCCTCCTTGTCGTTACAGAGAGGACCAAAATGGACGCGAAGTTGGAAAAATTGCAACTGGATGTGCAAGTTTCTTATGAGTCTGGTCGAGCTACTGGCCGAAGCGAGCATCTGGTTGAGGCCAAGGCTGAGTTTGCCCGGATATTACCGGAGGTGCGCCGGGAGGCCTTGCAGCAGTTCATGGTTAGCCCGACTTTTCAGGATGCAAGTGCTGCGCTAACTCTGGATGATGCGCGAGACGCCTTCGAGAAGGCGATTCAGCAAATGCAGTTCTTGGGCCATGCTCTCCGGCCTGAGGAACGCTCCAGAATGAGCTACACTCTTGACGAGCAGCTGCGTCCATACGCCGATGAGAGTGCCAATGTCGGGGAAGCCGCCGTGGAGGCAGGTCCGGGAGTCGAACTGTCGCCCGAAGAGAAGAGGCGGGCTGAACTTGATGAAAAGCTGAAGGCAGTGACCCGGGAGTTCGAGTTCACCGGCGACCTAGCTTACGACATATCGGAGGGAAAAGTTGATGTGGCCTCCTTCTTCCCAGCTACCGAGCGGCTGTTCCTACAAGCTGCAGCTGGCCCCTCTCAGCCCGTGACCGCTACTGTCCCTGTCGCAATGGCGCCGCCCGAGCCTCAACCGACTTCTGCTCCATCCGGTGTACCTGCCCTTGCCTCAGCCCCCAAAATCGAAGAGACGGGCAACTCCAATTAGGCCCGGCTTTTTATTTTGCTTTTGATGTATAGGCCCTGCTGAGGCCTTTAACATTTATTGAATTATCGCTTCGATGAGGCTTTCACTGAATTGTTATGGAATTTAACTGCACTTTCGATCATTATCGTGTTTGCATTTGCGTTGAATTATTTTGACAGCTAGCCACGAATGTGGCGAGTAGCTTCTCTTCTTGCCTTTCATTAGATGATGATATGCTTTTCTGACTTGATATTTAGCTTCTGTAGGACAAGTTGCCCTAAAATCCAATAAGATAATAACTAACATTTGAGCTTGGAACGTCTTTCATATAAGTTTATCATCGATAGCTTGGTTTCGGCGCATAGGCCTCGACTTTTTGGCGTGAAGCTTCTCGTCGACTATGGGGTCGACTTTTTGGTCTTGGCGCTCGTGCCTCGACATTTTGGAGTGAAGCCTCTTGTTGACTACGGGGTCGACGTTTTGGTCTTGGCACATCGGCCTCGACTTTTTGGGCGTGAAGCCTCTCGTTGACTACGGGGTCGACTTTTTGATCTTGGTGCATCGGCCTCGACTTTTTGGGCGCGAAGCCTCTCGTCGACTACGGGGTTGACTTTTTGGTCTTGGCGCACCGGCCTTGACTTTTTGGGCGCGAAGGCCTCGACTTTTTGGGCGTGAAGCCTTTCATCGACTACGGGGTCGACTTTTTGGTCTTGGCGCACGGGCCTCGACTTTTTGGGCGTGAAGCCTCTCGTCGACTACGAGGTTGACTTTTTGGTCTTTGCGCACGGGCCTCGACTTTTTGGGCGTGAAGCCTCTTGTCGACTACGGGGTTGACTTTTTGGTCTTGGCACACCGGCCTCAACTTTTTGGGTGCGAAGCCTCTCGTCGACTACGGGGTCGACTTTTTGGTCTTGGCGCACGGGCCTCGACTTTTTGGGCGTGAAGCCTCTCGTCGACTACGGGGTCGACTTTTTGGTCTTGGCGCACCGGCCTTGACTTTTTGGGCTCGAAGGCCTCGACTTTTTGGGCGTGAAGCCTCTCGTCGACTATGGGGTCGACTTTTTGGTATTGGCGCATGGGCTTCGACTTTTTTGGGCGCGAAGCCTCTCGTCGACTACGGGGTCGACTTTTTGGTCTTGGCGCACGGGCCTCGACTTTTTGGGCGTGAAGCCTCTCGTCGACTACGGGGTCGACTTTTTGGTCTTGGCGCACTGGCCTTGACTTTTTGGGCGCGAAGGCCTCGACTTTTTGGGCGTGAAGCCTCTCGTCGACTATGGGGTCGACTTTTTGGTATTGGCGCACGGGCTTCGACTTTTTTGGCGTGAAGCCTCTCGTCGACTACGGGGTTGACTTTTTAAAGGAAGGTTCGCTCTGCTGCACACGTCTGGACATTTTGTAATCTCATTTCCTTCAGTATTACAAAGGTCATCGGAGATCGATTATACAAAAAACTTTTTCAAGTTTATGGCATTCCATGGTCGAGGTAGCTCACGACCTGATGCACCAGCTAGTCGATAGGCATTATTTTTAGCCACCTTGATCACCGAGTACGGTCCCTCCCATTTTGGGTCGAGTTTCCCGACAGGCTTGGATACTTCCACTTTCTTGAGAATGAGATCGCCCACCTTGAAGCTCTACGGTCGCACCGACCTATTATAGCGATCCGCCATCTTTGAACGATATCGCTGCATTGTGTTGTAAGCTGCATGGCGTTGTTCATCGATAGTGATTAGATCTAGCGTCCTCTCCGACACATTAGTTATCGAGTTGTAGTGGATCACTCTCGTTGTATGCTGGATTAATTCTGACGGGATCACTGCCTCAGATCCGTAGACTAAGCTGTATGGGTTGTGTCCTGTGGCTGTTCGAGGAGTCGTTCTGTAAGCCCAAAGAACACTGGGGAGGTCGTCCGCCCAGCTGGTCCCTGTCCCCGCTATTCGACTCTTGACGTGGTCAAGGACAGTCCTGTTAGTAACCTCAGTTTGTCCATTGGCTTGCGGATTTCCCACCGAAGTAAAGTGTTGGGCGATCCCTAAGGTTTCGCACCATCTCCTCGTGTTTTTGCTCTGGAATTGGGTGCCTTTATCTTATATCAAGACCTTAGGCAGCCCAAATCGGCATACAATATTTTTCCAAATGAAACTTTTAATGGCGGCATCGATGATCTTCGGGACTACCTCGGCTTCCACCCATTTTGTAAAGTATTCGACGGCCACTATGATGAATTTTCGCTGGCCGAAAGTTTTTGGAAACGACCCTACTATGTCGATCCCCCACTGGTCGAATGGCCAGGTGATGTTGACATTGGTCATCGGTGCGGCTGGCTGGTGATGGATGTTCGAATGAATTTGACAGGATGGGCATTTTTTAGCAAAGTCGACAGAATCTCTCAACAAAGTTGGCCAAAAATACCCGTAGCGAATGACCTTATGTGCTAAGGATCGGCCGCCAGAGTGGTTGTCGCAAATACCGGCATGTACTTCCTGTAATACTTCATTAGCTTGGTTGGGATCCAGACACCTGAGTGGCGGCCCTGCTATTGACCGCTTGTACAATTGTCCGTGCTCATCCTGTGGGCCTCCATATCATTGTCAGGCAGGGTGCCGCGACTTAGATAAAGTTTGATTGGGTGCTGCCAAGAAAGGGTCATCTTGCCGAGGCACTCGACCATACCCTGGTCGGGTGAAGGGACGCAAGGTTGAGCAGAACAAAAAATGTTATTATCATTTCTCTGGTGCTTTTCGTCGAGCTGGCCAGCTTGGAGAGCGAGTCTGCTCGCTCATTTTCTAATCGAGGTATTTGGCTCAGCGAGAAGTTTCTGAACATTTGCCTCACTTGGCGCACTTCTGCCAAATATTGGGATATTTTGTGTTCCTTCGCCTCAAAGTTGCCTTCGAACTGTTCTGCCACGAGCTGAGAGTCGATGAATGCAGCTAGTTGCTCGACCCCGCGGTCTCTGGCCATGCGCATTCCTGCAATAAGGGCCTCATATTCTACTTCGTTATTAGTGACCGGGAAGTCGACTTTCACCCCGAAATCATATTCCTCGGCCAGTGGGGATCTGAGGGATATCCCTATTCCTCCGCCAGATGAGGTTGCGGACTCGTCGACATGCAAGGTCCACCAGATGGTGCTTTCGACCTCCTGCGTCGGGAGGTCGAGCCTTTCAACGATAAAGTCGGCTAACACCTGCGCTTTAATGGCGGTCCACGGTTGAAATTGAATGTCGAATTCCCCGAGCTCAATGGCCCATTTGGTGAGCCGACCAGAAGTGTCTGGCTTCGACAACACCTGTTTTAGTGGTTGATTGGTCATTACCAAAATTGAGTGGGATTGAAAATAAGGCCGTAGTTTCCTGGCTGACGTAACAAGGGCCAAAGCGAACTTCTCGATCTCTAAATAATTATGCTCAGGTCCCTGGAGAGCCTTGCTGCAATAGTATATTGGATGGGGGTTTCCTGCTCTCGTCGTCGTCAGCACTAAACTGATGGAGGCCGAAGAGACTGCCAGATATATCTGTAGTACTTCCCCCACCTCGGGCTTGGCGAGCATGGGTGGCGAAGAGAGGTATTGCTTGAGGTCGAGTAGGGCCTGATCATACTGTTGGTCCCACTTGAATCTGAATTTCTTCATGTTTCGCAGGATTTTGAAGAAAGATAGGTTTTTATCTGCTAGTCGAGATATGAATCTGCCCAAGGCTATGATCCTGCCGACCAGGCGCTGGACATCCCTAACCGTGCGAGGTGGGGAGATGTCCAAAATTGCTTGAATCTTCTGTGGGTTGGCCTCGATGCCTCTTTGGCTGACCATGTAGCTGAGGAATTTACCTCCTCGTATCCCGAAGGTACACTTGCTAGGATTGAGCTTGATTCCGAAAGCTCTCAAAATGGAAAAGGTGTGGCTGAGGTCAATCAGGTGGTCTTTAGCCTTTTCTGTCTTTACAATCATATCATCAACATAGACCTCCATCGATCTCCCAAGTTCATTCTTGAACATATAATTAACCAATCTCTGGTAAGTTGCCCCCGTATTTTTAAGTCCGAATGGCATAACCAGGAAGCAATACACTCCATTGGGAACGACAAACGCTGTTTTGTCCCTGTCCTCGGGTGCCATGAATATTTGATAATAGCCTTGAAATGCATCCATCATGCTAAGCAATTCGCAGCCAGCAGTAGAGTCAACAAGTAAATCAATACGAGGCAAGGGGTAAGGATCCTTAGGGCAAGCTTTATTCAAATCTGTAAAATTATTACACATCCTCCACTTTCCCTCATTCTTGGAAACAAGTACAACATTACAAAGCTAAGAGGGATATTGGATTTCTACAATATAACATGCTTGCAAAAGCTTGCTGACCTCCTCGTCGATAATCTGGCTCCGTTAAGCATTGAAGGTTCTTTTCTTCTGCCACAATGGCTTGCGGGCCGGGTCTACGTTGAGGCGGTGGACGATGATGTTGGGATCGATGCCTTGAAGATCCGCCGCCTTCCATGCAAAAACATCAACGTTCCGCTGGAAGAAGTCGACCATAAGGCATTCTAGTCGATCTCTCATCTCGGTCCTGATTCTGGTGGTTTTCTCTGGATTTCCCGATTCGAGCTCGATCATTTTGAATTCCCCAACGGGCTCGACCCTTGTGTCCTCCAACTTTCTCTTTTTCGACGAGGATCCCTCCTTGGGTTTCGCTATTGGGGCGTCCCCCGAGGGCTTCAGCGCGGGTCGCTTCTTCTGGTCAGTTGAGTTGACAGAGATTGTGTAGCATCGCCAAGCGTCCTTAAGGTTGCATAAAAGCTCACCCACTCCGGCTGGGGTCGGGAACTTTATCTTCATATGATAAGTGGACACAATGGCTCTGAAATTGTTCAGGGCTGGTCGGCCTATGATAACATTATATGCGAAGGGAGCGTCGACCACCAGGTAACTGATCATTAATGTTCGGCTGCGCTGTCCCTGCCCGAACGTGGTGGAGAGACTGATGGATCCGACTGGGATAATCTCGGACCCACCAAACCGAACCAAGGGCGTTCTGACGGGATCAAATTTCAACTGTCCCAATTCCATTCTACTCAAAGTCGACAAGAATATTATGTTCACTGAACTCCGTTTGTCGACCAGCACCTTCCGGACCTCAAAATTAGCAACTTCCAGGGCGATCACCATCGGGCAATCTATCTTACGGTCAGCTTTCTCCAGGTGGTCCAGATCTGCGTCGGTGAAAGAAATTGGTTCGGTACTGGTCGTCAGCTGAAAGACTGCTTCGACCCTGGGTGGCCTGGTTGAGTCGAGCTGCCTTTGTATTTGCTTTCTCGCATTTCGGGAATCCCCTCCCGTGGGCCCTCCGGCAATCATGTCAATGACACCCCTGACGGGTGGGTTGGGTTCATGGGCTGGTCTCTTTCCTTTATCCTCTCTCCTTTGGCTGATCGACCTTTCTCTTCGGGGAGTTCGGTCGGTCAGGCCTTCCTCTCTTCGGGCCTACTCCTCGACAAATTTTTTTAAGTGGCCTTGTCTAATTAGCCTCTCAATTTCATCTTTCAAATTAAAGCAATCTTCAGTGTCGTGTCCTTTCTGCCTATGGAAATAGCAGTACTTTTTTTACTTCTTCATGGCTTCGGTTTCTGTGATTTTTCGAGGCTTCTTGAGCAAGTTGTCATGTTGAATGGCGAACAACACTTCTCTCATCGGCAGGTTCAACGGAGTGTATTCATGGAAGCGCTTGATCGGGGAACAGCGTCCCTCCTTGTTTTATCTATCATCTTTCTCTTTGCCCCTCTTCTTGTCGGCTTCCAGGCTGCCGTATTTCATCCTGTTAATCTCCTCTTGGGTCATATACCTCTCGGCTAGGTCGAGGAGCTCTTCCACCGTTCTGGGCTGCGCACGCACCAGGGAAGTGGCGCACTCCTTATGCCTCAAGCCCAAGAACAATACATCGATCAGAAACTCGATCCTCGGGTTATCGATTTTCAACACCTCTGTGTTGAATCTGGTGAAAAAATCCCTAAGGGATTCTCCCTCAGCCTGTTTCACTGTGTGTAGGTGTGTGTGTGGAAGCTTTGCCTTACTCCTGCTGGCGAACTGGTGCAGAAACTTATCACACAGCTGGTCGTAGGAGAAGATGGATGCCGGCTCCAATTTTACAAACCAGTCCAAGGCCACTCCCTGGAATGTAGTCATCAGCATCTTTACATGTATATAGTCATTATGCCCATGCAGCTGCATCATATGCTCAAACTGCAGCAAATGCTCATTCGGGTCCGTAGAGCCATCATACCTTGGAAGCCCCGTAGGGATCTTTACATCGACAGCGATGTACTCTTCAATGATCTCTTGGACGAACGGTGAATCCTGCTCCCTTCTGAACCTTTGCGGCCTGTCTGGCAGGGCCACCCTATCCACATTCCTTCTCGAGATCTCCTCCAGGCACCTATTCAACTGTTGCACCTGGTGAGATACCTTATCCCATTCTTGCTGATCTGCTTGGGAGGCACCTCTGCCCGGCTTGTGTCTGGAACGCTCGACCCTATCGCGCTGCAGGGCTCGAATGGGCCGCACGTCATGATCCACGAAGTCTATTACCTCCTCCCTCGGCGGGGGGCGGGCTGCTTCTCTAGGGAAACGGCCAAGGCTCGAATCTCTCCTGAACTGGTGTCTTGGCGATTCCAGTCGTTGAGAAGGCTCTTCAGGCCGTGCTTTTTCTGGGCCCGCGGCTGCGGCGTGGCGCTAACCGTCGGCTCCAGCTGTACCGTATGCCTGTTTAGGGCGGCGGAGAGTTGTGCTGAAATCTGCGCAGAAATTTGCTCACTAATGAGCTGCATTTGCTGCGGCATCGTGAGTGTGACCACCGGCTCGGGCGGAGTGCTTGGTCCTTGTGTATTCGGCTCCAGGTTTTGACGATGGGGGGGGGAGCTAGACCTCCTATTTTCATCTCTTCCCGATGGGGCTCGCCTAGTGTTTACCATTTTCCGACAGAGGATTCAAGGTTTCCCACAGACGGCGCCAAATGATGAAGGTTCGTTTCGCTGGGCTAGGGTCCCGGCTAGAACGATGGTAAAACTCGACCGGGATGGATCACGTTCCTGTTATAGTAGGGAAAGAATCCTGTAGTCACAATAAACATTAGGCTAGCCGAGTGGCCCTCGGCTTAGGCCCTCCGACGATCAAGTCAGTAAGATTCGACCTCAACAATCGATCAAAGGGGTAAGGGCTTTTTGGTGTATATGTGTGCGTACCTCTGAAGGGCAGGGTTGAGGGTATATATATCCTTATCTTCCTAGGAAATGTCTGGAAAGCCCTTAGGTATTTCCCCGAGCCACTAACCTTGGGCCTAGGGTATTTAGTCATTTCCCCTATTTGAATATTTCCAGCCAGCTACCCTTCCAGGTTTCAAGGACAAGATAGTACACTATAGCGGCGCCTACTGTGTCAGACGGTGAGGGGAACGGCATGCGCCATTAATGCGGTGGCGTGGCGCCTGCCAGTACATTAAATGCGGTGGCAGAGTACTGTACTGGACTCGACCTCAGATGAGGTCGAAGAACTTTCGCAGGTCCAGGGAACCTGACTGGGCCTGTGTAGATTCGGTCGAGTGAAGTCGACGAGACGTACGGGCCCTGAGTCCGATCGAGTGAAGTCGATGAGACTTATGGGCCCTGAGTCTCAGTTGGGCCGCCGTCTCTCGCTGGGCCTTGCTGGTTTGGGCCCAAGCATTTGGGCCATCCCATATCAAGATCCTTTATTTTATTTCATATTTCTTTTTATAGATATATGATGTGTGTATTAAATATTTCTTTATAAAAATAATTGATTGAGAATCAAATATACATTACATAAATACAATAAGCTGGAATAAGAAATATAATAAACACTGGAATAGAATATCTCAAGTGCAAATTTTTTAGAACAAAAGAATTTATATCGAGAAATTATGACTTTCAATGCACGTGTTTTTTTTTTTTTTAAAAAACAGCTTCGATAGTATTGAACGAAATTTATATGCCATAACTATATTTCACTCTCCCGTAAACTTCTTCGACTTTGCAAGGTGTATATAGAAGTCTGATATGATGCTTATCAAAATATGTTCAAGACTATGTAAAAGTCCGATTGATACTTATCAAAATATATTGACGATCAGGACGTGATTATTATTTATCCACTGAGAGTATAGTTTAGACTTTTTAATCATAAATGGATGAACGAGGATAATTTTATTAAGTATAGCGTCAAGTCTCGTCGAACTGAACAAACAGACGTAAAATTCTAAAATAGCATTGAAATATTATCAAGAGCAATTCTAATATTAGTCACGTCAAAACTATTAGATGCTCTCGTACAATTATTTTTCTGGTTAGCCTATTCTTTAACATTACAATCATTGGCAATGCTGTACACTGTTCAATACAAATAAACTGCATTTCCCCTTCAATCCCTGCTATTAGCTTCAGCACAAACTGTTTGTTAAATGCAAATCCTGCGGTCCATTGATAGGGCATCATAAGCATACATCTACAGAGATGCTAATCCTTGTAAAATAGAAGTGCCTTTCAACTTTTGAAGATATAAGTTGGCTTCTATTGCATGAACAAATCTGTTGTGTTCCTCCAGTTAAAAGAAAAGGCAGTTAGAGGGGAACGGATATAATCTTCCCGAAAAAAAATTGTAGTTAGGAGAAAAGAGATATAGTCTTCCTAAAATACAAAAGAGGTTAGAGAAATCTCAAGTCCCTGTTTATACATCGACTAGCTTACTATATAGATCAGCGATTCAAGGAAGTGCTGAGGTAAAAATAGCACCTTCTTGACTATGGTTGAGCTTCTTCAACTTCTGTTTGCAGGTTTACGATCCAATAAAAAGCTTCCCTCTGTAATGCTGCTATCCACATACTGCTTTACACGTCTATGGTTTATCTCAAACACATATGTCAAGCCCTTTACCTGAAAGTTAGAGATTTGGATTAATCTGAGGAGAGCAGTAAAATATGGGACGAGACATATAAATGTGCTACTCCGGGGAGGGGTTGATTCATTCTGCAAAAACAGGTTTCTATGTCCTTCCCAGTATTCCAGATAGAACAATTAGACCTGAAACACACACACACACACACACTAAAAAGAAAAGAAAAAAGGAAAAAGAAAAGAATCCTAAGCTAAATTTTTATATGGTACCTCAATAAGACAGCCAGAAGTAAGGCTTAGGCTCCGTCTGGGTGGTACATCTTTGCCATTGACATAAATTGAACATTTTCCTAGGTTCTTCAAATGGAACATTCCATGCATGTCCATCTTCACAAGTGCCTAACCAGTGCAAGAAAACATATAGTTAAATACATAAGCTATTGCATAGGAAATCAATTCTATCTAGCATTACAGACACATTAGTAACAATCTACTGAGCCGCGAAAATCAACTATAAAGGAAACGAAGGCACCAAACTAGCCAAAAATGCAGGTTTCACCAAGTTTAAATTCCAACCAATTGAGAGGCTATGTTTGTCAGAGCTAAATGAAGGGCAATGTTTAATTGAGTCAATTTTGTTTCAGATAATCATAGCAAACATGTCCGTGTATAACCAGTAATCATCTTGTGCATAAACTAAAAAAGATCACATCAATTTTCCACTCTACCAAGAAATTCCTCAAGGATGGTTAATTTGTAATAATCATGTTCTCATTGTTTATAAATAACCTTTTAGGCTGTTATACAAGTGTAAACAACTAGGAAGCCCTTCATCCATATAGGAACTGTTAGTTGACAAAGAAACCTTAAAAGAAGCTGTCGAGAAATAGCACATGGGTTCAGAATATAATCCAACTTTCCATACTCCTATTTCCTATTTGTGGGTCCCAAAAAACTATATCTCTTACATTCTAGTTTTTGGTAAACACCCTCAATGAACGACTACTTGACACAATCAAATTAACTTATCACAAAAGCCATGTTAATTTCACGGGAACAAATACACAGACGACTCAATCTCAATAAACTATTGTAACCTTTTCCATCCCTCACATAACAATCACTCAGTTCTAAATAGAATAGACCTAGCTCTTGCTGCTAAAAGCAGAGAGCCAATAGCAAAAAATTCAGATGCTAACAAATAATGCACTTTACATGCATAACTAAATCTAGAATAAGCTTACCTGTCTTCGAGAAATTTTACCACCATTTTTTTCTCTTCCCAAGTCAATGTCAACTTTGATATCATCAGTTGCTCTGCCAAGTAAAACCTGAAAGCCATAATGATTTCTTTTAAGAAGCACAATTAGACAAGATAACAAAAGCATAGTATCTCCAGGCTTTACAGTATTTTTAGTATAACATGTTAATAGAATCAGATCTTTCACATTGACTGCTCATAATATTATCTGGGCTCTAAAACAATCAACCATCTAATTACAGGACAAAATACAGTTGGACTATTTGTACAGAGCTCCCAATTATCTGTCTCAAACGGAATTCTTAATCGAGGAGCTACAGATCAATTGAAAAAGTAGTTTGTGTGAAGCTGGATCAGCTACAATTCTAGATCTCAATGGCTGACTAATTTGATTATTAACCCAGCCCAAGCCCAAGCTCAAGCTGATGTCGCAAAAGTGTTCAACCTAAATATGAACCTCAAATTTTTGCAGCTCAGGCAGAGCTTTATGGAGATGACAGCCATCATGAGCAACAAAGGAAAACTGGAACAATCATGGTAAGCTCAGGTTGCCCTTTTTTGAACTTTTATCATGATGATTACATTGCTTTTGCCTCAATTTCTCCCTTCTTTCCTTCTGCTGACCCTAAAGTGTAAGTGATGAGAGGGAGTGAGGAAAATAGAAGAAGAGTTCCATGGAAGCCAGCACAAGAGGAAAAAAAAAAGATGCCGTACTAAAGCCCCATATTCAAGAGAAAGCCCTGGACACCATCTCTTCCTTTTCTTCTTCAAGATGAAGTCCTGAGAGGTAAGCACTAGAGGATAGTTTGGGGTCCCTTTTCTTGGTTCTCCATTTTCTGGGTGCATAATGAAAGAGCTTTAGTCCAAATAAGCCCTATATCAAGTTTATCAAAAGCGGTCCAGTAAAATTTTGCCACCAGGATAACGGCCAAGCGGACCAAACTGGAACAAATTGAAAAGATACAGGAGTAGTCTTGTAAAGATTGAAGACTGCAAGTTTCTTTAATAAGAGAATCTGCAGTTGGTGTTTACAAGATAAAATGGCAACATCTTTTTGTGGGTAAACTCACGGCCCGGATTGTCCAGATGGAGAAAATATTGAGAATAGTTGCTCAAGTTGACTTTAGATTGTACAACCTTGACTTTTCTATTAACGAGCCTCAATTGAGCTTGCTCGTATAACTGAAGAAATAACCTGAGCAAACTTTGCTCAATGACAATCAAGATCATTTGAAGTTCTAAAGGTGTGACTATATATACATAAATTGACCTATTTAGCCTTCAACTTTTATATCCAGTTAATAAGACAATAGAAGAAAGTTCATATTTGATTCTGTTATCTTCTCAGGAAGACTGCTCTCTAAGAACCTAGTACTATGAGACTAGCTCGAAAAGGTAGAGATAAAGCACCTCACTGCAAAAATTATAGAGTCCATCCCACACAAGGAAACAATCTTAAAGTCAAGATTACCAGAAAATTTTCCCCAGGAACTTATATTAAGGGTAAACTTAAGTCAAATTCACAATGTCTATGTCGAATTTCAAGTGCATAAAGACCTTTCTGCTATGACTTACAACTGAGTAAGATGGCCGAGAATAATATACCATCAAAATTTTGTAAAAAATCAAAGTTCAGTTATTTAGTCTAGATTACTCACATGGTTTTCGAGGGTGGATAGACGTGGCTTTGCATGTTTTCCAATCTTAGGTTAGACTTTCTACAGGTTGATCACAACCTTGAGAATCCTAGTAGGCACAATGAGGATATAAATTGCAATAGAATTAAGTAAATAAGATGGATATCTCTTTGATTTGATGATAAACTTCTCAACGAACTTTAATAAACTTTGAGCAACAACTAAATCGTATAACCTTCAACCAGCATCATTTGGTGGGGCAAAAGCAATAAGCTGCTAGCATACCTCAGGTTTCTTTATAAAATGTTTTGAGCAGCGGCCATATAAAAGTGCAAATGCGCCTTGAGCTGCAATTGCTCCTCGCGTGCAAGCATCAGCTGCCTGCTCCAGCCTTATGATTGTTCTCTTAGTTTCTTCATGTTGAAATCGCTGAACTGCAATGTTTTTCATTTAGCATACAGTAAGAATGAAGATTCCTAGAAAAGGCAACTGATGGACTGAAGTGTCACTTTAAGTACTAGGAGAATACATGCAAAGACAACTGGTTGAATCTGCATAACAAATAACTAATGTCACAGATAACAAAGGAAACAACCAAGTTTTTCCAGGTATGCAACATTAATGACAAATTACTAAAGAAATCCACTTTTTACAAGCAACCTAAGTGATGTGCTCCTTTATAACCTAACAAATTTCTAATCTAGAAGAACTACGCATACAATCAACTTAGGATGCAAGTTGGTACCAGGTTATGATTTAGGATCAGCAGCACTTTTCTGGCTTACAAGTTTCAAAGAGCATACAATCATTCAGAACATTCAAGGAAATGGAGAACTACCTTCTGGATTGGTGTATAGATCAAACTCATCTGGACTCAAGTCCATATCTAGGATCTGCAGTAAGTGATCAAGCAGAAGCTGAAAATTAATGCAAGTAAAGAACAAGAAACTTCCGAATTATGAAATGAAAACTTCAGCTACCATGGCTTCAACATCAGAGAAATAAGGCATATCAAAATCATTCTCAGACCACAACTCCTCCTCATCTGACAGCAGAGATTTATCAATTGGCTTTGGGCCAATTGTATTTTGGCAACTCAAATCAGCATCTGATGATCCATTGTTTGGAAGTTCTGCTTTGGCATCTAGTTTATTCATAGTGCTACTAGCATTCTTCGGATGAGTTTGAAGAATGTCCAAACCATGATCATGCTTATCTAGGCAAGGACCGCCAGAATTATAATCAAGATTCTTTCTCAGTTCCATCTCAATAGCACCTCCCTTAACTCCAGTAATGAAATTGTTTGCTTTTACATTTGCTGAACTGATACCGTTTAGACATTCACTATTTCTTGCATTTCTGAGTGCTGCATGATGGATATTACTTTTTGGTAACTCAAATTTAACTCCATGATCTCTGATTGGATATTTTAAACCCATATCTGATTGTTGTGATGATCCTACCACACAAGAAGGCACATACGAATCTTTTTGGTTGTTTTTCATCATAGGAGGTCCTCCATTTACCTTTCGAGCACTTGAGAAATCCTTAACTGATGACGACACTAGATAACTAGGGTCATTCGATCTCCAGTGGACCCCTGAGGAATTTGTCGGTGAAGGGAATCGAAAAGGAAGAAAGACATCATCATTGCTAGGTATTTCTGGGTCCTCAGTATTTAATGTGCAACAGATGACCCCATTACGATATTCAGGACCAAAACCTTTCACAGTTGATGCAGAAGGTGCTACTTGAGCATCTGGAACCTTTTGCTGATAACAGAGATGTAGCCCCCTGTTATCTGATCCTCCAGGATGTGCACCACTTGCACCAATAAATTGATCATCTGCAGCTACTGCAGCCTCACCTATACTGACATTAGGCAACTCACTCTGATTGGGAGAATCCAATAAAAGTGAACTCAAACCATCAAAATAGGACTTGTCTATGGCATCCTTTCCATCAGTATCCATGAAAAGTAGCTCGTCCTCATTTGTAAAGTCAAACAAAGTATTAGACAACTCTGCAAAATAGTCTTCCGTGCTAGGGGTTATATCCATCATGCTATCACAAGAGAGTGGAGTTTTCAAGTTGGAGTTTGGGTGACCACCACCACCAAATCTAAGTTCTTCTGTCTCATTCGCATCACCAGCCTGGGAAATTATAAATGTATCTCCTGTCTGTTGGTCTTTATCTCCAATTTGAATGGGCAGACCTGTAACAGAAATGTCTGAGGAAGTACTCCAAATTGGCATTTGAGGCGGAGAAGATGAACACCCAAAACTAGGAAATGGAGGTCCTCCAAATTCATTACATGCATTCCCTTCGTTCTCTAGACCCTCGGTTTCAAACAAGTTACCGAGAGATGATTCTTTTGATTGGCCAAATCCAGGAACTTCACTGCGATCCCCAGTGAGAGCGATATTCTCTTCATAAGGATAGGAAAGGTTGTGAGTCAAATTTTCGCCGCCAAGATGAAGATCTTGGGCATGATTGTGAACAGTACTGAAACAGGGGGTAAAAGTGGACTCAGTGGCATAAGGCCCAATTTTAGAAAAGGGACGATGCCTGTTGTCAAAGTCTGGGCCTTGAATTCCCAGATTATTTGAAACTTGATTGCCAATCCCACAATCTGCAGATGAGAGTTCATTCCCATCTCCAAAATTAGAATCACCAGGCCCAGAAAGAAGATTGAAACCCATCATGTCAAAAGGTTCACTACAAATTCTTTTACGCATAGCATAATAACATTTTCTGACACTTTCAGCTTTTCTCTTCACTGAATTGCACATTATCTCTTTTGCACTTTCTGACCTATTAGGTCTTGGTTGATTCATAGATGCAGAATGCTCAACCTCAATCATGTGAGCCGATGCTTCTTCAGCAACAATTGGATCATAGAGAAGAGAACACCAGCGATCTTGCAGTTCATGAACAGTAAATCGCCGAGAAAATTGCACAGCACCTTTAGCAAGTGATTCCAAAGAAGCACCGGCCTAGAGCCAAAGGAAAAGGAAACAGTAAGGTTATTGTGCAGATGCATATCCATAATTATGATTGGGTCATAGAGTACAAAATCAAGCAAATCTAACAAAATGTTGGGTGATTCTATGGTTGAAACTATGCTATATTACAAACAGACCATAGAAATATAATGGCATTCATTTGAAAATAGCTAGTTGAGCTGTCTTTTTCAAGGTCCTGATGGTGAAAATAAATAACATTATGAAGATTGAAGAGATTTCACTTCTTTCGTGGCATCACAACCAGGCATTTCATAGAATAAATGGACAATGATGGCCAGCCTGATTGATGCCAACTAAGAAATATAATAAGGGAACCCTTAAATGCAAATTATAAGCAACTGCCAATTGGTATCGTGCAGACTGATCTCCAGCCTCGCACACCAAGCCCACCATGAGGTATCATCCAGCCTAATGGAAACCTCAAATATGAATTAACGATGTGCATCCAAGTTTAAAACTGGAGTTGCTCTTCTATGATATTGCTGATCAGAGATTATATATTGCTGATAAGAGATTATGTGCTGGTGCTAAACAATTCACTCAATAGAAAGAGTAGGTAAAGTCATTGATTGGATTTGGACCCCCATTAACTTCGAGGGGAAAATATGAGTAACTGTACGTGGAGAGAGAAAGGGGGAATGGCGATGGGAGGGAGTACAAGCAAAAACCAATAAAAATCATTTTGCCACTTTTCTCGAACTCTGAAAAAGTCCTTTTCAAAAGTTAATTGCAAATATCAAAAGAAAAAAGGCCCCGTGATTCCCTCTAATTTAACAAATAAGAAAAAGAAAGTGATTCCTTCTAGTTTAACACATAAAGAAAAGGAAAATGGTTTCTTGTGTATGATTGCATCATAATAGCACAAAGACTAGATAACTAAACTTTTTAGTTTGAACAAGTTATTTTGCAGATAAATAGCTTAACACCTGTTCATATCCGATGATTCATGTGCATTTCACTAGAGGAATCCTGGTCCGTGTCTCAAGTAGCCATTCTACCAATATAAGATGAATTCTATATCTTCCATCCACATTAACCTTTTAGTTGTAATCAATTTCTAAATAGCATGAAGATCAATAAGCGCCTCAACTTATCCATTAATTTAACATCTCGTGAACAACAATCTGCCTCATTTGAGATCTTTCTGGGAAAAGAAAAGAACTAAAAAAAAAAAAAGGAACGCATAGACATTTGCATTCTCAGAATGTTAAACATTAAAAGTATTAGACATTAGCATGAGATCTGAAACAAAAATTATAAAAACTCATCAATCCAATTATTAAAGATATTTCGAGCAGCAGTTATTGCAAAAGCGTCCAGCATTTATTGTCATTAACAAGAACTTAGGGTTTGATTCACATATTTCTTATCGTCAAATTTTCTTTAGTGAAGTATATTATTACTGGAGTCAAGCAGTTATAAAGATTCTGGATCAGATCGGCAATTTACTCTTTCAACTTTGTCTTGGCTTTGGTTAAAGTTTCCTGTTATTCTGAAGTTAGGATAAATTGGTGATTTAGCACCAATCACCCAAATACCCAATCACCAAGCTGTTTGACGAAATTCAGAACAAGATGCATTATCAGTTACATATGACACTTCAAACTTATCGTTTAGCATGGATAGTCATGGACATCTCCCTAGCTGGTACTAAGCCCCAAACCATGTCCTATCAAAAGGGCTTATCAACTATAAGTCTATAATGATGACCAATTTTAAATTTTCATCAATAGCAACACTATCCTCCTATTCCAGATATTTAATATATGTGGATCGCCCCTAATATAACTTTAACAGCAGTTATAACATGGTTTGTGAAAGAAGAATGCATTCCAAGCACATAATAATGCATTAGAACACACAGAACAATATCCATGACCGTTCATGTGTCCAATAACAAATTCGATATAGTAATCCTTTTATCCAAAATGCAATTTTGCAATGGAGCACTACATTTCTTGACACCATCCATTTTCAACTGATGTACAATTAAATTATGTGGGTTTCTCTTCATCATGATGCCAATTCAATTCCTTTCGACATTGTATGAAAATCTTTATGCATAAATTTTGCTATTTAGACAATAATACACACAAAATTTACATAAACCTCATGAGCAACAAAATCACAATGAAATACAAAAACCTTGAACTTCTGATATCCCATGCAACAACAGAAAATCTAATCTTCCGCGCCAAAACCCCATGAAAAAATAAACGAAAAATTAAAGTCGTTAAACCATTCAATTAACAAGTAAAACACTTCGGAAAAGTATAACACCCATATTTGAACACGAAGAACGTTCATTCACTAAAAAGGAAAATCTTTAGAACAGAACTCAATTTCAACTCAAGAAAAGAAGAGCCCTTTTTCCTTACTTCCATCTAAAAGGACTCAAAATCAATAAAAACCCAAGAGGGGTTTTCAAGAATTGAACCCAAATACAACAAACAACAACAGTCATTGCAGGGTGACTTAAATTAAACAGAAAAACAGAACTTGCTCAAAAAAGTGGGGAAATCAGTACAAAAGGAAAGGTGCCTCAGCGAGTTGTACCTCAACGGCGTTTCTAAGCAAAACGTCGTCTTCAGGAATCCAATGGGGAGGCGGAGCCATAGCTCCCATTGTTGTGTGTCTTCTGCAACTATTTTCTTCTTTTTGCGCCGCTTTCAGTTTCTTCTTTGTTTTCTTTGTATTTTATAGTTTCTCTCTCTAGAGTGTGGGCGAGTGAGACATGAGGGCCCGAACAAAAAGAAAAGAAATAAAATAAAAAAACCTTAATAAGTAGTCACATTTAGAAAACACTTGGGCCACTTTGTAGCCGTGTGGGGGCGTCGATATTTTCTTGAATTTTAACACATGAGATTTTCTTGAATTTTATTTATTTTATTTTATTTTTAAATAAAGTTTACATAAAATATGACTTTTACAAAACGTGGATTTTCACAGAAAATATCATCTTTGTTTGTTGATATAATTTTTAGATTTTTTGGAGGTTTATTACCTACAAAGGAAGGATACTTTGGTGAAGTTTTCATAGTTTTTTGCATGTTGAGATTGTATTTGTTCAACAAGAAATACATCTTTGAAAATGATTGACTTTCATTATCCAACACTAAGGCTATATTAATTTTAAAATTTGGTGAGAAAAATAATAAAAAATTTACTTAAATAATAGTATTTTATATTTTATTTTTAATTTTTAATTATACTTTCTCACTAAAATTCAAACATGACCTTGATTTTGCCGAAACAAATAATTTTGGGGTTATTAAAAGTAATTTTGAGATATTTATATATAATATATTCGATTTGATTGATTTTTGAGGAAAACACATGAGCAATATATTTACACTGCATTCAATTTTTTGTTTTTTGTATTTATTTTTATTTTTGTTGCAAAAAACTTATCATGTTTAATGTTTAAAAAAAAAAAATTATTTACACGCACATTGAATTCGTTTAAATTTATCCTCAAATTTTATAAATATAAGTGGAAAAGGTGGTGCCGTTCCAAAATTGACTAGCAACAAGTTTGAAATTAAAGATTTAGGATTAAAAATTTCAGATTATAACATTAAATTCATTGGACTAGTTTAATTTAATAATTACAAGTTGAAATGAATTGCAAATTTTTAATAGTACTTACTTTCAACCATTAATTGTTTTTTCACTGTACCACTTTCTACAATAACCCGTGAAGCATAATGATTGTGATATGAATGACCTCTGGCATTGCTGTATCACCAAATAATTTTTTTGCTCAATTAATTGCACATTATTATTAATCACTAAAAAATTACTGTTATTTGACGTATGGATTATATTCATTTTGCCTTTTATATCATGAGATTTTTATCAAATACTCTATCTATTCAAAAAACCTTCGAATTCCTACTTAAATTGGGGGAGGTGGTGGGGGGAAGGAATATGTTAATGGATAGAAGCTATATTAAATATAAGAATATATCCACTTTACCTCTTTATTATAACCTATGCAGCTTAATCTGTGATAATCTATAATTAATGGCTCCCTTTAATAGCTTAATGTTATCAATTTAATCTCAAAATTTATTCAAAACTATTTTTGTTGAACGCCTTCGTTTGTAGGGGTGGGCGGGGTACCCCCACTGCAGGTACCCGAGAGCTCAGGTATCATTTTTTGATACTCGAGTCCCGACCCCTATTTGATGGGATACCCCCAAAATATCCACTAAATTTTTTATATATTTGTACTAGATGCAAATTAAAATTTTATTAATTTATTATTTATTTTCGTCGTGAACCAATTGATAGCACTATATTTCATTGTTCACAAGTTCTAAATTTCACCTAATATGTAATTTTAAAAGTTAAATATAAACATTAATGTCTAATATATGATATACATCATATATTGACAATAATATTTTGTCAATATCATCATCATCATCATCCTCTATTTATCACAAATTTACAATTCAATTTCACACTTCATATTTTCACAATATCACAATAATATTTCATCACAACTCACAAAAGTATTAAATACAAATATTTGAACAAATTTCAAAATAAAACCAAGAAAATTTTCAAAAAAAAAATATGTATAAATGTATAATACTATAATTATTACATTTTTTTTTTAATAAAATGGGGGTACCTGATAAGCCAATACCTGATACCCCACCAAAAAAATTTCGGGTACCACTATAAATACTCGATCGGGTTTGGGGACTAAAAATACTCGATCCGAACGAAAATACCCAATAAGGTTAGGTCGGGTACACCAAACCCGAATCCGAATCCCACCCCTATTCGTTTTTCTAAATTAGATATTAAAAAAATATTATTATAATTGTATGGAGAATAGACACATTAAATTAAAATGCTCTTGTGTAAATTTTATAACTATAATTATTTATATATCCCCTTAAAAACCGGACAGTAAATTATCTTTTTAACTGGAAAAGTCTTAATTGCATTAATTAGTTAATAAACGTTATAATTTGTCTTCTACTCACAAATAAAATAGTTGAAGAGTGGATTTTTTTTAATGTATTAAAACATGCTGGCATATTAAGATAATATTATTAATTATTTATACCATTAAAAAAAGTTAAATAAAGGAGCATTGGTTCCTATCAGATATAAAAATTTGTATGCATAAAGAGGCATAAGCATATGAATATTCTATTATGATAGTAATATAGCCTTATTATTATCTCAAAAAAAGTATGACATTGTAATTTTAAAAACATAAATTACAAGTTTTGCTGAAAAAATAGTGCTCGAGCAAAGAACAAAACAAATTGATAACAGAGTATTTTAAAATTTAATGTATGAATAGAAATTTTATCATGCATAATAAATTTATGTGTGTATTAACAATTTCGTTCAAAACAATAATTTTTTATGTATAATCTCTACTTAACTTGATATTAATTTTTATAATAATAAGTATTAAAGTATAGGGCCAAATTATTTCATATAGGCTAATGACATAAATAATTCTATTCCGTGAGGTACAAATTCATAGTTCAAACATATTAGATAAGTGATCTAATTTAAATGTATAGTTATTCACTGTAAAAGTCAACTCACCAGTTAGAAAAATTGGAAAAATTTATAAAGTTTCTAATGCAGTTAAAAATTTCAAGTGAAAAAATAAAATTGTGAGATGTTTTAAAACAATATATATTAGTTATAATATAAATCTCCGTGAGGTAAATTTAAATTTTATACGTCTTTTCTATATGATTGGAACCATATTTTGCTCTTTATTTCTTTTAGAGTTAATTAACATTTAATTCTTTTTATAACATTAGTGTTAAATAAAAATTAGAGTTAAATTAATTGACATTTGATTGTGGAGTGAGGAACTCTCTAATTGATAATAGAGTGACCAAAGTAATTTATTTTTCAACCTAAATCTGGAATATTATTAATTATCATATTCGTTATTTAATTTAAAGGGGTATTTAAGAAAAATTGTTAGTAGAGAAGAATAATTCACATGAACTCTATGAATTTAGTGCCATTTGGATATGTTTTCAAAGGCCATTTTCATTTTCATGCAAAAACAAACATTTTCATGCATAAACAAAAGTTGGAAAAGTGATTATGGTTTGAGAATGAAAAATAAAATTGTATTTGAATATTTTATTAGCAAGTAATGATTACAGTATGTATAGATTTGAAAAGTCAATTGATTTATTTTTTTATATTAAAAAACTTTTATTTTAAAAAATATATATTTTATTATTTTTAAAATAATAGTAAGTACTTTATGTTAAATCAAACATTCATATTGTTTAGAAAAGAGTTGAAAATTAAAATAAGGAATATTTTGGGTGAAAATGGATAGAAAAGTGATGATAATGTTTGGTTACAAGTTATATATTTTGTATTATGTGTGTTGGGAGAATAAGTCTTGAAAATGGGGTTGGTGAATATGATTGATGTTTGTTTATGTTTAGGGAATAATTAAAAATTTATTTTGAAAATTATTGATATGTTTGTTTATATTTTGAGAAGAGATAATTTTTAATATAACAGTCAAATCAATATTTTTTTATTGGGATTTTGGGGTGAAAATAAAGTTAAATAATATTTTTTATTGTAAGAATTCTAATAAAATAAATATGATATATATATATATTATTATATATATATATATGATGAGAGAGCCTTAATAAGATAAAATATGTCAAAATCAATGACTCGGGAGAACGTAAAAATGGGAGGGGTTTTGGCAAATTCTTAACCCCCATTTTGGAGGCAAAAAACATGGGGACGTTTGGTTGTTTTGTCAAAATGCAACCAAACATAGTCTATAATTTTATTTATTTATTTTGTATTGAAATTTAAAGGGGTGTTGAAAACATAAACAAATGGGCCCTTAACCATTAAATTAATGAGGGTTTCTATTTTCTTGTTTGTTATTAATTAATTAATTAATTTATTTTTATGTTCATTTTGTGTACTTTGGTTTGAACGTTGAATTGTAGACGGCATTTCACTGTCCGGAATTTCCACTGCCGAAATTAGAAAACCCATCCCGGCTGGCTGCATCACTGTCGGTGTCGGATGGACCCAGTTCTGGAATTCTTTATACCATGTTCGGAGAATATCTTTCCCGCCCACAGAGGAACAGTAAATTTAAACAGAATGGCAATCTTCTTCAACTATCATTTGAAAATGCAGATGAAAATTATACTCATTTAGCATGTGCTGGATTTCTTTTTAACAGTAAATAAAAGCTTCCTTTTGAGACAACTAACAGATTGAAGAACATAAGTACTTCAATCACTAAAAGGGTATTTGGCTATATTTTATTTTAAAAATAAATTATTACAATATTTAAATAAAATAAAATTTTAAAGCTTATAAAATAATAAGAATGATAATTTTATAATTAATATCATTAAAATTAAAAGAACTTGTTAATATTCTCTAAAGAAGTACTTAGGAATCTCTACTTTTTTAAAAGTATCTTATAAAACCCTAAAGTTTGGTTGGTAAGATAAATTAGGATACAATTAGTTTATCCAAATTCCAATCTTATCATTCGTTTGGAGTAAATGATAAAAAACACATGCCCATAATTTTTCAATCAACCCATTCTTATATATGCAAAATTTGGAATAGATAAACCGGCCACACCCCATGGGATTATTTACCCATTGCCTTGGTCCTTGCTTTCAATTTAACTGTCTTGATCCTTGTGCATATATACAACTAATCATGCAAATTAAATTATACCATAATAATAAAAAATTATACATATTATCACATGATAAATAATCATGATATAACTTAAAAATCCAACCAAACTAGCCCTAACATTTCATTTTAGATGGTTATAAGATCTTTTTTAAAAATATATATATTATACCCTTCATAACATCTTATGATTTCAAAAGCATTTTATAAGATATTTTGATGAGTTTATAAGCTCATTCAAACACCCTCTAAAGCAAGATATACCTCGCAAACTATTTCTAAATGTTCAAAATTTTTGAATGTTTGACTTGTTGTAATATGAATCAAATTCTTAATATTTTGGTGGTTTTTTTTTCTTCATAATTTTGATATTATATCTCATTTCAAGTCTTTATGTTTTATAATATCAGTCGTTATTTTTATGAAAATTCTAAATTAAGACTTAAGTTGGCGCATGGTTAGTGAATAATTTGCTGGTACATAAATTTCAAGTCATGATTGTACAATGACTTATCGAACCAGTTCCAAATGTGTACTATAGAATGTAGGAATTACTAGGTGTTGATCTCAATATATTATATTTTTACCATGGTTAGTTTTGGTAACTTTAAATCTTTTTATATATTTAAAATATTTCAGTTATAGCTATCAATAAATGCTTTTAATAGCTTTTATGTTTTTTAATATATTATTTCGTAAAAAAAAGTGTCATTGGTTGGTTGTTCATAATAGGTTTATGGCTTTTAAACTTAAATTCGATCTAGAAAGACAGATAAAAAAAATCATTTAATTGAAGTGAATTATTACAAATTAACATCCTTAGCATATAGTTTGACCAATCTGGAATTTGTTGTTCATGAACTCTTTATTCCTTGAAAAATTCATTGTTTGGATATTCATAAATGCATGTAACGGCTTTTGAATTTTTATTTTTTAGAAAAAGTGTCATTAATTAATTATTAAAGATACTCTTGAAAGATTTTTCAAATTTAAATTTGAGGATTCAATTAAAATGAATTATTTTATAAAGTAATATCTTTAAATAATTATTTCATAAGTTGGTTGTTCATAAATGCATGACTGTTAAAATTTAAAATTCATTTGCGCTTTGTTTCAACTCTCAACCTTGGACTCTAGCTAGTGAAAGGAAAATTAAAGGAAAAATGAATTTGCACAAAATAAATAAATAAATAAAAATAAAGTACTCTAAGTTGAACTGAGATTTTTTTTTTTTTAAAAAGAAAGAAAGAAAGAAAGAAAAAATCTCAATATTTTCGTAACAAAATTCATAGACCAAAAATTGCATTACTCAGGCAAGAGACATTTGATAAAATAGTCAGGCAAGTAAGAGGCATTTGAATTTTCTATTTTATTTCGTGTTTAATCTCTTATTCTAATTTGATGTATATATACCAAGTATATCTGATTTTTGATCTATTATTTTTATAAGAAAATATATGTAATACATGTGTCATATATCCATAAAATGAAATAGAGATGAAACATAAATTGAAATACAAGATCTAAATCGGTACAAATTAATAACAACATTATAGTTACTCGATTGATTAGGAATAATTTTGGAAAGCTATGTGTGGTATAAAAGTTGATACCAATTAATAATTTAAATTATTCAATCCAATTAGATACAATCTATACTATAAAGTATAATGATACGTATCAATATTTTGAGTATTACAAAATTAAAATTTCTCGCAATAGAAATCACCTATTTGCAAATAAAATCTTATTTGCCTCTTATCCAATAAAATCTTATAAAAAATATATTAAAAATATTGAGTATTCTCAAACAAAAATGCTTCAATACTTAAGTTAGCAAACTTAATTTTGAAACAAATAATGAGCAAGGAACGTAAGAGAGTATTTCTTCTTCTTCTTCTTCTTTCTTTTTTGTTTTTTTTTTAAACTTGCTAAGGCTTACCTATTTATATGGACCGTTGATGAGATAAAATCCACAGTAAATATTCTTACTAAAATAGAGGTATTATGAAAATAGTGGTGGAATGACCTACATTTCATGGGATCATGCAAGGAATTTTTTTTATCCTCAATGATTTATGGCCCGTTTGTTTATTTTTTTAAAATTTATTTTCACTGATTTCACTATTTAAAAATAAATTATCAAATATTTCTCACCATTTTTTACTGAAATTCCAACTCATTTTCATTTTAAAATATATTTTTCAATAACTTATATATCTTCTCGCTCTATTTTCATCATTACCATTTCTCACCATTTGCAGCCTAATAAACTTTATATAATAATTTTTTTTAATAATTTGTTCAAATACAAACTCATTTTCTGTAACTATCTTTTCAAACTTTAAAAATACTAAAAATGAAAACATAACCAAACGGGTTTCTAACCACTCCCATGGACCCAGGGGTAATGGCCGGGCCTTCTAGGTCGCCTCTACTCTTGGGCTGGTTATTACTTCACTTGCGGCATAGTTTTGGTGCTTCAGTGAGTTGTAAGGTTTTGGTCGCGAAGTTGTCGAGCTCACACTTGAAATGTTTATGGCGTACGGCGTACCTATTAATCCATATTTCAGTGGACTTCTGTGCGTTGTTTTTCTTTTCATAGGACGGAAGTGTTTAATACAACTGAATATATTTTCATCAAATTTTAATTTTTAATATTTTAAAAAATAATATTTTAAATTTTTTTATTGATTGACTATTTATAAATGCTTTAACAACTTTTTGCTTTTTCTTTCTTTCTTTCTTTCTTTTTTTTGGGAAAAAGGGTCACTTGTTGGTTACTCTTAGATGCTTTTAATGGTTTTTAAAACTTAAATTCATTTAGTTAGATAAATAATGAAATATTTTATTAAAAATAATTATTAGAATTCAATATTCTTAAATTAATCGAAATGATTAAGTATAATTTTGAAAGAATAACTATAATTTATGAGTAAAATTTGATACGAATTAATATTTTTAATTTATTCAATTACATAAAGGTTTAAAACGCCAACAAAGCATGCCCCTTTCTTTCTCAAAAATTACCTGCTTTCAAACCCGACACAAGGTGTTGTTTATAAACTTATGGACTGATATTTCCATAGCTAAAAACTTGGACGCTTATGAGGCTACACAGTGCTTGGATTCGGTTTAGATACTCTATTTTTAATTTATACTTTATTTTTTATTTCATTTCATGTATATGATATGTATATTAAATATTTTCTTATAAAAATAATTAATTAAAAATTAAAGACACTTGATATATATATATATATATATATATCAAATTAGAATATAAGATGAAATAAATAATTCAAAGTGGCGAGGATTACAGTTGTAAGATGAGTCGAGCCTCGTGAACTGGCTTCATTATAGCTCGACTTGAGCTTGAGCTTTAACATGAGACGAGCCAGCTCATGAGTTTTTTTCTTCTTCTATTTTTAAATATTTTTTATATATTAATTAAATAATAAATATATATTAATAAATTACTTTTTTTTTCTAATTTTAAATATTTGTTATATATGATTAAATAATTATAATATATTAATAATTTAATATTTTATTAATAATTATAATATATTATAGTTTAAATCATTATAGTAATTATTTTAATATATTATAATTTAATATATATTTTATTAATAATTATAATTTAAATTATGTTATTAATTATTATTAAATAATTATGATATATTAATAATTGAACATTTTTAATTGTTTTAGAATTTTTCGGTGAGCTGAAATCAAGCTCGAGGTCGAGCCCTTTGAAGCAAGCTCATCGAGTAGCTTGAACTTGCAATTTTTGTCGAACTCAACTTATTTACACTCTAGCAAAGATTATGCATCCCTTCTTGTTGATGACCAAAATGTGGTTACAAGTTACAACCTCCTTCAGCATTTAGGTTTTAGAGCAGGTGGACTAAGCATGCACAACAATTCCTTGGAGACAACCCAACAGGACTTGCAAACTTCCACCAATGTCTTAGACATCATCAAATATCACCAAAAATTGTACAGGCTCAAATTTCATCTTGAAGAATTCAATAGAGAAGTCTTCAGAAGCATATTTGCAAATATTTTTAATTTTTCTTTTATCAAATTTCAAACATTCAATGAATTCGAGCATGATATTAACTGATATAAATTATATAGAACATTGGGTTAAATCAAAATACAAATTTTAATAATTGAATTCGAATTCAAATACCACTTGTGTAACACCCCTAAAATTTAGGATTTTGAAAAATAAGAATTGGGAAAATCAAGAATTTTGATTGGTCAGATTTTAGAGATCGAAATAAGTGAAAAGAACTTGATTGCAAAAATTTTGAAAGTTTTGAGGTCAATTTGCAATTCTCAGAGACTTGATTGAACTAGCTTGAGAAATTTTGGGGTTGCATGGTATTTATTTTGGGTCAAAGGGCCTAAAATCATGCACTAACTATTTCTTGGGGCTGCATTAAAGTATTGTAATTTTTTGAAGGACCTAATTGAAGGATGAGGACAAAGTTTGGGGGTGGAACTGCAATTTTCAAAAATTGCATTTTAAAAATGCAGTCAACTCTTTTCTTCCATTTCTTCCCCATTTTCTTCTCCATTTTTTCTTCTTTCTTCTTCCCATTTTCCTCTCCTTTTCGGCGACGGAAACACCTCAAGTTATATACCAAATTGCTCCTCTCTTCGAGTAAAACACAAAGGTACCAATTTCTTGTATAAGCCACTAGTGGAACGGCCAAAAAAAGGCCTAAAAGTTTTGGCCATGGTGGAGCTTTTGGTGGGTTTTCTTTTTGGCAACTTTTCACGGAGAACTTCGATACCATTTTGATGGGTTTAGCTCAAGGATTACTCCAGTGTTTTCAGATTTTTGAATGGACCATCATGGAAGGAGAAATTGCACAAAAACCGCACGACGGTGTTGGTGGAGGGATTTTGATTTTTTGGCAATTTGAGGACCTTTCTGGTGTCGGAATAAGAAGTTGATTGGAGCATTGGATTCCTGGAGCTGAGGAGCAGCTGTTGGTTGTGGTTTTGGAATTTTTCGACAGCAGCAGTAAAAGGGCAGTTTGTTCGTCTTATCAAGATGATGACATGCATGTGGGCTAATCGTCGATTCTCCTTATCGATAATTCAAAATTTGGGTAAATGTCCGGAATTAGGATTAAGCTTGTTTTATGTATTTGTATACATGTATTCTTCTTTCAAATCTTGTATTTCAGAAGATAATAAAGGAAATGATCGACCAGAACAGCCATGCATAAGAATGGAACGTTTATGCATGATAATTAAGCTTATTGAATCCAGAATGGTATTATTTCATGTGAAGTATAGGTTAGATGGTTTATTAAGTATATAAAACCCTAATTTCATGTTACTGTGACTTAAGTGACAAATTTTGGGATTTTATAAAAATTGAATCGTTATTATTGATCTAGTATTTCGTTATAAAGTTAAATGGGTAAGTTCAGGGCTCAATTGTATTATTTTGTCGGTATAGGTTGAAATCCGTAAATATTTCATACAATCAGTACGTATAATATATCTTGCGGCAATGATGCTGAAGCAAAACCTTAACCATTATGTTAGTCGAGGACTACTGAATTGGACTATTATTAATATGAATATGATTGGTAGATGTGTTCAGGATTGAATGAGGATTTTAATTGATAAATTATTCTTTAAATATGTGACGAGGATTTGGGCCCTGGAGACCAATAGGTTATGACTTTTTGCCGAGGTTGATAAGGTGAGGATCCGCCAATTTGGCAATTTTTGCACTTATCGATTCCTTGATAAACCCTTGTGAAAGCTGATATTGATTTTACTACCGTACTCTGTGAATGATTGTTGATTGTTACCCCTGTGAGGGATCTACCGATTGGTTCTTGATTTGTTTGAGCTTCATCTATAGCCATCGTTGAACCCGTTAAGGTTCTACTGATTCGATATATGTCATGATTTTGTTATTAATTTTTGAACCCTGTGAGGTTCTCTTAATTTGAAATTGATTGATATTTGATTCGTTTTTTTGAAAATGACTGTCCAAATCAGCTTCTGTGAAGCTTTGTGAATTTTTTTTTTCCTGAAAATTGAACTGTACGGCCGAGTGGCATGTGTTTTCTTTAAAACCGTTCTAAACACACTGATTTACCGTTCTGAAGCCATGAACTTTCATAGTACCACTATATCGTTCTTGTTGAATTGGTGTTGTTATTTGTTAAATATCGTATTGATTTCTCTGATTGATCAGTGTATCATAGCATTGCCGTGTCGGCATAATTGTTTAGTTATTCTGCCATGTTGGCAACTTGATCCTTGGAAAGTTTGTTTTAAAAATGATACAGGAGAATTGTTGGGCCGAGAGCTTGCCAAGCTGTCATGTTTGTGCTATTGTTATTGCCAAGCCGTCGTGCTTGTGCCATTGTTGTTGCCGAGCTGATGCTCATGCCATTGTGTTTATTGGATTGTTATTGTTGAACGACTATATTGTTATGGAGGCATAAGGATATTCTGACGTACATATTCGTGTTTTAATTGATATGCATAGTCTGTTAGGCTTGCACTTTTGATTGTATTTAGCTCGTGGAGAAATAAGGCTAGAATGTGTTCTCGTCTGGATCGGGCTGAAGCCAAGCCAATTGAGCCATTTATATTTCCTCCCTACTGTGATCGGTTGAGATGCTCTAAACCTCCCGAACAATATCGATTGAGATGATCCCTGGCCTTTTGAGTTGACGGTTACAGCATCTCGACTGAGCGAATATCATTTGCTTGAAAGGGTGTTTTCTTTATTCTGGCTTGTTGTTGAGCTTCTGTAGTTATGTGTTATCGAGCCTTACTATTATTATTGATTATGATAGCCCACATTTACCGTGCCTTATTCCTCACTAAGTCTTGATGACTCACCCTTGCGCCATTATTTCCTTACCAACAGGTTGACAAAGAAGGGCTCGAGATGATGACAATTGTTATCTGGATACATGTAATAGAGTTGGGTGAATGTATAATCACCTGTATATTTACCTTGTATATATATGGATATTAGAAATGTGGTGACATGTCAGGATGAATATGAGACTTTTGGCATGTATGAATGACCTTTCTTATGTTGATATTTGTTTTGAATGACGATGGGTTATTAGTATGACTTCTGCACTCTGATATTATTGTATTGAGTTTAAAGCATGCTGTGAGTTGTGATCATTGTGGTTTATTGGAGAATTTTGAAAATTTTTTTATGGGCCTATCGGATATGATATTGCATGCTATAGGATTGAATTGAGTGTCATTCCGGCTTTTGGGTTATATCCCGATTGGGGTGCTAAAAATTTGGTATCAGAGCTTGGGCTTGGAAACCCGA
Source organism: Jacaranda mimosifolia (assembly GCA_018894105.1). Taxonomy (NCBI): domain Eukaryota; kingdom Viridiplantae; phylum Streptophyta; class Magnoliopsida; order Lamiales; family Bignoniaceae; genus Jacaranda; species Jacaranda mimosifolia. Next base: position 24,026,843 of record CM032131.1, on the reverse strand, counting down.
GCTATACTGGGATAGGATCCTAGGATACGACCTTTGGATGTTTTGCATATGTTGAAAAATTCTGTGTGATTCAAGGATTTGAGGTGAATTTGATTTGTTTGATATTGATAAAGGAAGTTATGCATTACAGGATGGCTAATGGACATACAGAAGTCGATAGCCTAGGTTAATATGTGAATGATTTTTGGGACTGGAATCGATGGATTTAGTAGAGATTAAATTTGAATCAAGAATCATCTGGGATGTAAACACTCGGGATAATCTGATCCTAGGATATGTTTCTCGGACTGTATGAAATAAGCTTGACTGTGGAAATGCTTTAAACATGTATACTTGAGTTAAGGGATGCCTTGGGGTACACTAGGATATGATCATCGAATATGAAATTCTTGGTTAGTGTATGTTAATCTTGACTTTGGAATTGCTTAAGACATGAATGAGATAGAGAAGAGGACAAAAGCCTCCGGATTTTGAGACTTTAGCACATCTCCTTAAGTTCCACCCCCTAATGTTTATAGGTGAATCGGATCATTAGAAAGCAAAAGCTTGGATCAGGGACATTGAAGATATTTTTTAGATGTTAGGTTGCCCAGATAACCTCAAACTTATAGTTATCATCCAGTTGTTGGAAGGAGTTTCATGACCATAGTGGACCTTGGTAAGTCAACAATGGGAGCATAAAATGATACTTTGTACCTAAGATAACTTCTTATGGGAATTGTGGATAGATTCATACCATGAAAAGTAAGAGATGCTTGGGAACAAGAATTTGAGAGTCTTATCCAAGGAGATATGATAGTGTGGCAGTATGAAGCAAGACTCAATAGGTTGATTCGGTATGCACCACAGATATTGAGAAAAGAAGAATATAAGATGGAGAAATTTGTTACAGGGTTGAGATCAAAGATACGACAAATCCTTGCGCCTTACAAGTAGTCTAACTTCGAGGAAGCCTTAATGAGAGCCTTGCAGGTGGAACAAGGACCTCTTGAAGTATCTACCTATGAGAAGAAGGGCAAACGAGGGAAAATTTCTGAACTAGAAATCGCGGTGAGTAAGGAAAGTGGTTCAGGTTGGAAACGATAGAAGGTCCAAACTAGGATACCAAAAAGAAGTTGTGGATTTTGTAGAGTTTTGAATCACAAGGAATCTAACTGCTAGAAAAAGCTAAGAAGGTGTAAGGGGTGTGGCAACAATCAACATTTCTTCAAGGATTGTCCTAGAAACAAGCGGTCAGCCACAAGGGCTCAAAAGGATAAGGGAAAACAGGTGGTTTGAAGGTTCCACCTAAGTTTTTGAATGGCAGATATCGAGTTTGTTATCACCAATGTGGAGGATTAGAGCTAGATAATTTGGGAAGATATGCTTGTACATATATATATATCAGGTGATAGTAACTTCTGACCACTAGGACGCATAGTATTGACTGGGTTATCTAGATGTATGAGGTGATACCCTATACTCACTTTATCATTTTGGTTTCGATCAGACAGATTGTTAGCTTAGCCATCTTGACACTTTAAACCCGTGTCCATACTAATGTATAACTCTAATCCGATATATATACATAAATTCTACCCTCAAATATTGACAACGGATTTCCTTTCTTTCACTGCTATGAGATTATAGAATCTTGTTAAATTTATATTTCTTCTCTTTTACTCTTTGTAAGTTTGAAGAATCGTAAGGGTTTAGGATCGAGGCGTTATTTCGCAATTCATGACCCAAGGTTAAATACTTGAGAGGTATCCGGTGTACTGGCATCCTATGGAAATACAGATACCCCTACATCGGCAAGAGTAAGTCGTAGGAAAAGCCCCATTTGGTCGACGGGTCAACAACTAACGGGCACCAAGGTGAGAGGTACCTATTTACTCTCAAACCATGCAAGAAAAAAAGAGGTTTCGCAAAACCCTTCAATGGGTCAGCCAGCAGACCTTAGTATCAGAGGGGACCGAGATATGTGCCACATGGACAACAGCTAGGTGGTAGAACATGAGTTGTTAAAGAGGTGGCCAAAGATCGGATGTTGGAATAGTTCATTTATCTCAATCCCCCAAAATTCTCGATAGGCCCTCATGATAGATAGGCCAAAGAATGGATTGAGAGTTTGGAGAATATTTTCGAGACAGTGCGTTATTCAGATGAGCGGAGGGTTCAAATCGCCATGTTCCTTTTGGAGAGTTCCGCCCGAAGTTGGTGGAAGATGATCAATCGTAGATGGACGGCTGAAGGAATCCACTGAACTTGGGAGAATTTTACCCAAGACTCGTGAATCAATGTTGGTTAGGTTGATTGATAGCTTTAATATTCTCAAGGACTACTAAGTATTGATTTATATGTACGTTTATAGTATCGTGTGTGAACCTTCTATATGAATTAATTGTATCCTATACCTCGTATATGTTGAATAAAGTTTTAAGGGATCTCAGCTTGCGATTATATATCTTATATTCTCTAGGAGATAATAGTCATTATGATAATATTAATATTCAAGGAGAACGCTATTGGCTAAATGAACTAAGACTTGTCTACCAAGGCTGAAATCACGATACAACAGGAAACAACATTACCAGAACGTGCCTTAAACGTGAATGTGATCCTCTGTCTGCTAAGTCATAGCGGATGGTCATCAATCATCGAAACTAATACGCTTGAAAATCGCAATGAGGATATTGGAATTAGAAACATCTGGTGAAAAAAATAATCTGAAGATGACATTAGATCTCATTTCCCCTCTTGCCTAGTAGATTCAAAGGTAGGAACTTGTTGTAGTAGGACAGAGGACCTTATAAACTTATTGATGAGCGAATTGGGTTAGGAATCTTGGGAGCATGATACATAAACCATATGAAAGATAGCCTCGAGGAATTTCTAGAGCTTTACCCCCTCAATCACTAAAAGGTTCAGATAAGTAAAACGTAAGGGTTTGAATTAAGGAATGACAAGAAAAATTTGAGCATCAAGTAAACTTGATGAATAAATGAATTTAGGATACTAATTACTTTTGAGAAGGACCTTGCATCACTGAACAAGATTAGTAGAACAATAGTAAGAGCTCCACAAAACTCATCGAGTTTGAGAATTGGGATGTCTTTTCCTCATAAACTTTTTAATCTGATGCATATATTGAGGTTTGATTAAGATTGAAGATAAGGAAAAGATATTATAGAATAGGAAAATTGAGGAGAAATGTAGGCCAAGAACTGCCTTTTATAATGCAAACATTATGAATCAGGATATTGTTGTTGGGATTGGTTTATAATGGTCTTGTTGGGACCTTTAAACTACTTAGAATTGCGGAATTAACTATATTACATATGTTTTTGGGCCATGATCTCGCGAACATTAAGGGAATAATCCTATTAAGGTTACAAACACTTAAGTATGATCAGAAAACATATCAAAAGTACAAAAGTTCCTAGAGTTTTTCCAATTTGTACCAATGGTGTATTCAGGGCCTTTCCAATAAATAAGTGCATAGGTGAAATCAACTAAGTAAATGCTAGGTGTATATATGCCTTGTAAAGGAAATTAGGTTATACGAGAATGATCTCATATGCCTTGGGAAAACTTAAATCATAGGATAAATTATTTTGCTTATGTTTAGGACTATTGGAAATGGTGATTGCTTTAATGAAATAGAGATATCATTTAAAAGTGGAAAAAAGAGAAATTCTTACGTATTGTAAATGTACTGGTAGGTATGATTTGAGTCAATCTAAGATTAACAAACACTCTGGGTTTGAAAATGAAATTTCCATATTCAGTGGTTAATGAAATAAGTGAAGGATGAACATAAGTTTCACAAGGATAGAAGAACGGAGTCAAGTCATTTAAAATCTGTACTTGGGGTAAGGAGTTATATGCTAAATAGATTAATAGAGAATGTAGGGAAAGAGGAGATTAAATGTTGGAAGAAGTAAGGGTACTACCAGCTAAAGGCCATAAAAGATAAGTTAAGCACTTCACATGATTCTCGAAGCCTTGAGAGAGGGCATCAATTGTATGCAAAGGTTGTAAGTGCAAATACTGGATAGAGAATGTGGCTTTTCTTGGGCACATAATATCCCGAGATGGGGTAGAGGATTGATCCCTCTGAGATAGAAACAGTAGTCAACTGGAAGAGACAAAAAAACATGATAGAAGTTCATAGTTTTCTGCGTCTTGTCTGCTGTTAACGAAAATTGTGGAGAACTTTTCTAATTTGTTGACACGTTGACTAAATTAACTCAGAAAGGTCAACCATTTGACCAGAATAAGAATATGAATAGGAGACAATGCTGATGGATGGAAAATTCTAGAATATTGCGATTTCTCGATCACCTATCACCCAAAAAGACAAATATATATAGTAGCCAATGCCTTGCACCGAGGGGCTAAAATAGTTCACTTATTGGCCATAGAAGCATCAGAAAACCTAAGAACGGGTGTTGAACCGAAATTAATAAAGCAAAGTAGGTTTCAGAGATAAGTGCAATATGAATCACAGGATGAAATGCGATGAACCATAAGCCAAAGATATATAAATGTTAAAACAAAAGGAAAATATTAGAAGTTCTGGGAGTCTAAGTTCAATACCGAACTAAGGTATTCTTCTGTTCCATAAATGAGATATGTGTGCCGGAAGGAATGAATGAGAGATTGTTGGATAGAGCACATGAGATAAGATACGGGTTGCATCTGAAAGGCATGGGAATGTATTGGGACGTGAAGAAGTAATTTTGGCATAAAGTAATGAAAAGAGAATATAGATCAACTGACTAAATCTACATATTATCCGCCAGTTGGAACAGTACTCCGATGATATCTGGGGACCAGATTCTTTTAAGAGGGGAGGATTGTGACACCTCTAAAATTCGGGATTTTGAAAAATAAGAATTGGGAAAATCAAGAATTTTGATTAGTCGGATTTTAGGGATCAAAATAAATGAAAAGAACTTGATTGCAAAATTTTTGAAAGTTTTGGGGTCAATTTGCAATTCTCAGAGACTTGATTGGACTAGCTTGAGAAATTTTGGGGTTGCATGGTATTTATTTTGGGTCAAAGGGCATAAAATCATGCACTAACTATTTCTTGGGGCTGAATTGAAGTGTTGCAATTTTCTGAAGGACCTAATTGAAGGATGAGGAAAAGGTTTGGGGATGAAACTGCAATTTTCAAAAATTACATTTAAAAATGCAGTCAACTCTTTTCTTCCATTTCTTCCCCATTTTCTTCTCCATTTTCTTCTTTCTTTTTCCCATTTTCCTTTCTTTTCTGGCGACTCACTCCGGCAACGAAAACACCTCAAGTTATATACCAAATTGCTCTTCTCTTCGAGTAGAACACAAAGGTACCAATTTCTTGTATAAGCCACCGGTGGAACGGCTGAAAAAAGCCCTAAAAGTTTCGGCCATGGTGGAGCTTTTGGTGGATTTTCTTTTTGGAGACTTTTCACAACGAACTTGGGTATCATTTTGACGGGCTTAGCTCAAGGATTACTTTAGTGTTTTTTGATTTTTGAATGGACCACCATGGAAGAGAAATTGAACAAAAACCGCACGATAATGTTAGTGGTGGGATTTTGATTTTTCGGCAATTTGAGGACCTTTCCAGCGTCGAAATAAGAAATTGATTAGAGCATTGGATTCTTGTAGCTGAGGAGCAGCTGTTGGTGTTGGTTTTGGAATTTTTCGGCGGCGACAGTGAAAGGGCAGTTTGTTCGTCTTATCCAGACGATGACATGCATGCGGGCTGATCGTCGATTCTCCTTATCGATACTTCAAAATTTGGGTAAATGTTCGGAATTAGGATTAAGCTTGTTGTATGTATTTGTATACATGTATTCTTCATTCAAATCTTGTATTTCGAAAGATAATAAAGGAAATGATCGATCAGAACAACTATGCATAAGAATGGAACGTTCGTGGACAATAATTAAGCTTATTGAATCCGGAATGGTATTATTTCATGTGAACTATAGGTTAGATGGCTTATTAAGTATAGAAAACCCTAATTTCATGTTACTGCAATTTAAGTGACAAATTTTGGGATTTTATAAAAATTGAATTGTTATTATTGATCTAGTAATTCGTTATAAGGTTAAATGGGTAAGTTCAGGGCTCAATTGTATTATTTTTCCAGTATAGGTTGAAATCCGTAAATATTTCATACAATCAGTACGTATAATATATCATGCGGCAATAATGCTGAAGCAAAACCCTAACCATTATGTTAGTCAAGGACTATTGAATTGGACTATTATTAATATGAATATGATTGATAGAGGTATTCAGGATTGAGTGAGGATTTTAATTGATAAATTATTCTTTTAATAAGTAACGAGGATTTGGGCCTTGGAGACCAGTAGATTCTGACTTTTTGACGAGGTTGATAAGGTAAGGATCCGTTAATCTGGCAACTCTTGCACCTATCGATTCCTTGATAAACCCCTGTGAGGGTTGATATTGATTTGATTACCGTACTCTGTGAATGATTGTTGATTGTTACTCCTGTGAGCGATCTATCGATTAGTTCTTGATTTGTTTGAGCTTCATCTATAGTCATCGTTGAACTCGTTAGGTTCTGCTGATTCGATATCTGTCATGATTTTGTTATTAATTTCCGAACCCTGTGAGGTTCTCTTGATTTGAAATTGATTGATATTTGATCCGTTTTACTGAAAATAACTGTCCAGATCAGCTTCTGTGAAGTTTTCTGATTTTTTTCCTGAAAATTGAACTGTACGGCCGAGTGGCCTATGTTTTCTTTAAAACCATTCTGAACGCACTGATTTACAGTTCTGAAGCCATGAACTTTCATAGTGTCACTATATCGTTCTTGTTGAATTGGTGTTGTTTTTTGTCAAATATCGTACTGATTTCTTTGATTGATCAGTGTATCATAGCATTGCCGTGTCGGCATAATTATTTAGTTATTCTGCCATGTTGGCAACTTGATCCTTGGAAAGTTTGTTTTAAAAATGATACAGAAGAATTGTTGGGCCGAGAGCCTTTCGAAGCTGTCATGCTTGTGCTATTGTTATTGTCAAGCCATTGTGCTTGTGCCATTGTTGTTGCCAAGCTGTCATGCTTGTGCTATTGTTATTGCCGAGCTGATGCTCGTGCCATTGTGATTATTGGATTGTTATTGTTGAACGACTATATTGTTATGGAGGCATAAGGATATTCTAACGTGCATACTCGTGTTTTAATTGATATGCATAGTTTGTTGGGCTTGCACTTTTGATTGTATTTAGGTCGTGGAGAAATAAGGCTGGAGTGAGTTCCTGTCTGGATCGGGCTGAAGCCAAGCCAAGCCAACTGAGTCGTCTGTTTTTCCTCCTTACTGTGATCGGTTGAGATGCTCTAAACCTCCTGAACAATATCGATTGAGATGATCCCGGGCCTTTTAAGCTGACGGTTACAACATCCCAACCGAGCGAATATCATTTACTTGAAAGGGTGTTTTCTTTATTCTGGCTTGTTGTTGAGCTTCTGTAGTTATGTGTTATCGAGCCTTACTGTTATTATTGATTTTGACAGCCCACATTTACTGTGCCTTATTCCTCACTAAGTCTTGATGACTCACCCTTGCACCATTATTTCCTTACCAACAGGTTGATATAGAAGGCTCGAGATGATGATAGTTGTTATCTGGATACATGTAATACAGTTAGGTGAATGTATAATCATCTGTACATTTACCTTGTACATATATGGATATTAGAAATGTTGTGACATGTCAGGACGAATATGAGACTTTTGGCATGTATGAATGACCTTTCTTATGTTGATATTTGTTTTGAATGGCGATAGGTTATTAGTATGACTTCCGCACTCTGATGTTATTGTATTAAGTTTAAAACATGCTGTGAGTTGTGATCATTGTGGTTTATTGGAGAATTTTGGAAAAATTTTTATGGGCCTATCGAATATGATATTGCACGCTATAGGATTGGATTGAGTGATATTCCGGCTTTTGGGTTATATCTCGAGTGGGGTGCTACAACTTGTTTGATATGAATCCCACTCATTGACAACTCTACTACTGAGCAAACAGACTGGCTCTGGACTCAGTGCATATTCACAGGTCTAACTGCCCAAATCAGTTCTTCACCTCCCGCTCCTCTTCTAGTGGTTGATGAAAATAGTAATGACTATTTGACACCAATATGTGTCAAATAATGAACTTTGGGCTTAATTTATTTATTTCATCGATATGGGATATTAACAATGTGTAAATGATTAATTTGAAAAAACGAAATTAACATCATCCATATATATTTCCAAATGCAAACATACATCCATAACAACACAGACACCATACATATGAATACACAAAAACAACACAGGTTTTCTCTTTCAGTACTATTGTCCAAATTCCACACAGAAGAGCATTAATCCAAGATTAATTACAACATTATATTATTACATATATGCGACATAAAATTCTACTCCAGTAAGGCAAATGTGGTGAGGTCGGAGCCTCCTCCGCTGTGAAGGCTGGGGTGGTGGTGATTAGGCGGGAGGCGTAGAGCGATAATACGAGGACCTCCACTTGGGAATCCAAGAACAGAGCTATAATCCCCTTCATTTTCGACTAATCCGTAGTGTGGATCCTCTTGTCTTGCATCCTAAATATATATACCAAGTATATAGATAAACTCAAATTATTACATTATACCATCTTATATATGATAATGTTTTAGAGACAAATAGAAATTTAATTGTTGATTAGGAAAAGATTAGTCTTACAAATTCAAGCACGAGGTTTCTGTGTATTTCTTCGACATTTCTCAACTGCAAATTAATAATCAGGAAAGGAAAAATTGATTATTTCGAGAGGAAATGAACTGGCAAGAATTGGATCATATTTCTTGTAGAAAGATAAAAACAAGTTTACATGAAGAGAAGTTAGAATATTTAATATCATCGTACCTTCTTCTTGCTGGTGTCGATCTGGTTGCCAATGACTTTGTACTGTGTTGGATAAAAGAATTAAATTTGCATGGTTAAATATATGGAAAATATATACACATTTATATATGTATGCAGCACCTATAGAAAAATATTTTATAAAAAATGTCAAAACTACGTTGGCCAGAAAATGCAAGCTTTAAATATTATGATGATGGACCAAATGAACTGACAGATGAACTTTCTTGGGTAATTTTTTTGTTTAATTATTTTCTTGAGGAAAATTATAATATCACCTTTTAGTGATATAAATATATACATATATATATCCACAATGTTTCTACTTTAACAAAACAAACTACCTAAGGGTACATAAGAACTCAAATGTTGTTGGGATATGAAACTTGGAAGTCTCAAGACCTTAACTCAAGTTTATGTAGTTTGGTTCTTCTATTTTATTTTATATTTCGTCTTCTATTTTATTTTATAAATACATACCAAGTATATCAAAATTTTCTTATAAAAATAACTGATTTAAAATTGGATATATTTGACGTGCATTCAACAAATTAGAATAGAAAATGTAATAAAAATAGAATAAAAAATATAAAGTGAAGTTTATGTGTTTATATATATATATATATATATGGGGCAAGGCTAGTTATGAAGGAATATATATATATATATATATAGGGTAAGGCTAACTATAAAGGAATCGAGCTTTTGAAAAGTTCTAGATATAAAATCAAATTCGTTGTAGAAAACTTAAGCTACTGAAGCTTATAAATCCAAGCTCAACCCTAAGCTTGACTTAAAAATACCAAGCTCGATCTCAAATTATTTATGCTCGAGTCAATTCAAATTCAAATTCACCTATATAAAAATAATAATAATTAATGATACTTGAATTGATATAAAATTTGAATTATATTGTTCAATTTTATTAGTATTGTTGATTTTTATTAATGTTCTTCTTATTATACCATTATCATATAAAGTTCAAATATAATTAAAAATAGTTGTCATGTTTATTATGATATAGAGATATTAGAATAATGTAAATTTATTAAAGTGTAGATTTAAAGCATAGAAGATAATATAATATATCATAAAAACTCGTGAACTTAGCCAGCTTGTAAATTTTTGCACACCTATACTAAACTCGAGCTTGATTTGTGAGAAAATTAAAATTAGGCAAATTTTAAGAAAACATAAACTGAATAAGTTCGAGCTTAGTTTAAGTTGATGTTATTCTAGTCAACTCAATAATTTTTGCAAACTAATTCGATTTATCATTATAGCCCTAGTAACTAATATAGATATAATTAATTTAACAAATTCAAAAATAGTTGCAAGCATGTTTTTCTTCTCTTTTTCTTTTTATTTAATGAATCGATCACACACACATTATTACATCAAAAATATCAACATTAAAAACAAGGACTAGTTAATAATCAATAATTATAAATACCAACAATCGAATCTAATAACATTAAAGCAAACAAATACCAATAATCAAATAAGTCTCTCACATAATGTGGGAGGTCAGGAGTCTTGATATACTTGCATATATATAAAATAAAAAATAAAAAAACCAACCTATAAATACAACTCCTACGTACCAATATCTCTATAGTTATTCAGTATACATATTACTGGCTCATAAATACTAGGGTAGAACTCATCACTAATCACTTTTTGGGAGCATAGCTTGACACTTAATTATCTGTGTGGAAATATAAAAATAGTTATTTTCTCTGTCCGAAAGTCTTTATAAAAAGGATTAACTAATATAGTACTCCTAGGTTGCAGGCTTTCTTATTTTCCTCCGGACAAAACTGGATCCTTTCCCAAACACTTCCAAATAACTGATACTGCCATTACCCTCTATCAGGAAACTAGTTTCCTATTATCAAATTTTCACTCAATTTATTTTTTATGAAAAAAATGATCAATCTTGTTAAATAAATAAAATAGTAGATCTCTGTCACAAGAACATAATCATTGTTTTACATTTTAATAAAATAATATTATTTCGATCAAGAGAAAGAGAAAACTCAAGGTAAATATTTGAAAACCCTAGAGTACCTTTAATATTCTTCCAAAAATAAACAAAAAAAATTGAAATATATAGATAAATGAAAACCTTTCTGTCGCGAATGAGCCTCAGAGAATTATCCATATCTTCAATAAGATTAACCATATGCTCATAGCCCAGATCGTTCAAGCACTCTCCCATCCTTTGCCTGCCAATTCAGAAGAAAAATGCGAAAAAAAAAAAAAAACAGTAAACAAGAAATAGGTTCTTCAGCAAATTAAGTATTTTTAAAAAATACGATTCAAATATAAATAATAGTAAATACCTAATCTCCCTTCTGAGGTTCCTATTAACCTCCTTTAGCTTCTTCAAGTGCTCTTGCATTTTCTGCACGATTTTTCGCCAAAAAATTCTCTCAATATACACACACAATATATCAAACCATAATTTGGAAAAACATAAATAAATAAATAAATAAATAAATGAAAACCTCATAGTGTGTCTGCCAAAGATCAACTCCAACAGCCTTCTGATACTGATCAAACACATGCTTTGTCCTACAAAAAACATGCACACACACACACAGAGACAGAGAAAAAAGTAAAAATAAAAAAATAGAAACCCTCCAAGATTGAAATCAATTATTAACCAAGAGAGAGATCTAGAGAGAGAGAGAGACGTACGTGGTGGTGGGGCTGATGTATTCATGAAGCTTCTGCGTACTAGAGATCATGAGAATGGAAACCTTAGCATCACAAAGAACAGAAAGTTCATGAGCTTTCTTGAACAGCCCATTTCTTCTCTTGGAATAGGTCACCTGCCTGTTGGTCTGGTTCTCTATTCTCTTGATCTGGATCTTCCCACGAGCCATCGATCTTAAATTCAGCTTTCTTCCCTTCAATTTCCTGAGAGATTTTTTCAGAATGGTGATAAGATTCTGGAGATCAGAGAAAACAGATGATGAATACAAGCAAAGGGTAGATATATAATTAAAATTTATAGGAAAGTTTGATCATAATGAGTTTGAGGGACCATACGCTTCCAAAAATGGAAATTCTTACCAAATGCGTGTAAAAGGGTTGCAGAAGTTGATAAAGCAATTTAAGAATCAGTCATTTCTTGTTATCAGTCACCACCACTGCACAGTATTTCGTAGGGGATTTGGGCCCCCACTCACATAAATAAATTAAATATTCAACCCCCAACTTTTTCACCGCTAAAAAATTACAATTGTTATATAGCTATATAATTTTTCAGTTGTTATGCCTCAATTCAGTTGTGATTGATGGGTGCTTTAATTTGTTTTGTACTACTGCTGTTTGACTCTTACAGCAGTACGAAGAAGAAAGTACTGGCGAATATAAAGTATATGTGTGGATCAGATTATTTATTACTTGAGAAAATCTGCTTAAAATTTAGCCAGGCCCAGCTTGTTTGTTTGTTTGTTTGTTGGGTTTTGGTCACAGTTCTGAGACTGAGATCTTCATGAGTTCGTGGCCTACGGGACTGGGCTTCAGCTTGGCATTGATGCCGTGTATTCTGGCCTAGCTTATTTCGAATATTTATTAAGGCTTAACCTTTTAGTTATAAGATACTTTAATGTTTATTGGATGTTAAGTATTATTTTGAAAATAAATTCTTAAAATATTTAAATATAATAAAATAAATAAACTTATAACATATGGTAATAACATTTTTTCACTGCACGAAAGAAAAATATTAGTGGCAAAGTATTAAAATGATATATAATATGGAAGTTATCACTAATAACATGCATTATTTAAGTGACAAAGCTATTATTTTTCAGAGTCATATATAATTTCCTAAACTGAATAGAGACAAGAATAAATGTTTAAGATATTAATTTTAATAATTAGCTAATGACATATGTTGTGTTTAAGTTCCACTATTTTTTTATTTTTAGAGAACATTACAAATCGCCAATAGAATTCAACTATCAAATCAAAAACAAGTCAATAAAATATAATTATTAAATTAATTAAATAAAAGTACAAACTCCTCAACTATATACACACATAAGGTGCAACAAAAAAATTCATTCGAGTTCAAAGATGAGACCTTCCACATGATAGAGGAGACTGATGTCATTGAGTTACAAGCCACTCGACCTAAGTTGCACTATTTAGGAGTACATTATAGTGATAATGTAGTCATGAGAACAAAAATTATCACTATAATTTATATTAAATTTGTTAATATAATTAATTTGTGATAATTCATAAGTATTTTTTTTTTGTGTATATGGAAATTATTATAAGTAAATATATAAACAAATACGAATGAAATAATTAATTAGTTTAATGATATCGCTTTCACACATACAAGTGTAAAATACGATTTGAAACCTAATAAAATTTTGATGGGTGGGTGTGAGCGTAACTAAATTTAAAGAAAAAGATTGTTGGGGGTGGGGGGGTAGTAATCATCGCAAATTGCAATAGTTGGAACTTGGAAGGCTGTAGAACAAAGTAGCAACTAGCAATGCAGCCTATATCCTGAGCCTGACGGAATGACAAGCCACCATTTTAACAAAAGAAGCAACCATAACAAACAACAGCAAACACAACAATATGGAAAATATACAACCTACCTAGCTAATTATAATACCTATAGCGAAGGACGCAAGGGAAGACTCAACATGCCATCCATTGGCTATTTCCACTGTCTTTGGATTGCAAACATAAAATAAAAGGCAAATTGCATTATTGAATTATACGTGAATCTTACACTTAATTATTTATTTATGGCCATTTGATAAAAAAAACATTTGTAGCCATTAATTTAATTTAACAAAATCTATCATTATATGATATATTACTACAAGAAAAAAATAAATTAGTGGTAAGATAATAAGTGACAATGCAAAAGTTGTCACTAATTATGTATATTAGGTGACAAAAAATTTAGTTTTGTCACCTTAATGATTATTGCAAACTAAATAGTGACAAGAATAATGTTAAACTTGTCACCATAGACAATTAGTGATATACTTATGGTGACAACAAAAATCTTATTATAAATTATAGTGACAATTTTTAGTTACTGACTTGTCACTGTAGGGGTGTCACTAATTTTTAATCATGACAATTTAAAATATTAATTTTTGTCACTATTGAGTCATTTTGTAACAAAATAAAAATTCTTGTTACTTAAACATTATCATTAATGACAAGATAAAAGCTATTGCCACTCAATGAATATTATTAGTGACAATTTTTATTTTGTCATTTATTATTTTTTTACTAATATTATATTTTTTTGTAGTGTATTTATTTCATAAATTTATTAGTACATGTTTTTTGTTGATTAGTTTTGGGACGAAAATAAAGTATGTCACAAAACTAATTTTGTGATAGAAATTTGTGGCATACGCTTCGTATTAATATAAAATTTTCATATTCGTCATAAGTATCATTATTAGTGTATATATATATATCTTTGCTTATTTTTTAAAATTCATTAGTAATCCATAAAAAATCTATCACATATATCTTCGAACCGTGATGGAACCTTTTCGTCACAAATTTTCTATTAGTAAATGAGTATTTTCTTATAGTGTCACTTAATACACATATTTAATGGTGATTCTTATTATCATCATTTAATATTTTATGACAGAAATCTTTTTTTTCCCCGTAGTGCTGCCATATATATGATGACAGAATGGTTAGCTACGCGCAGTTGGATTTTGAATTTTAGTAAAAAGATATTGAAAAATGTTATAAGTTCATATAAGTTTTAATTATTTTTTATCCATCACAATTTAAAGCCTATATCCATGGAACATTAAATAATGAGTAATTAATTAGCCATAGCTACTCACTGGAAATCAGCCTAAATATATTGCTTGCACGGCAAAGTCAAAAAATTCGGACCCAACAACGTTGTCGGTGCTCCACAAGTAATGTCCACATATCACCATGTCTTAATCAGTTGTCGTTTCATTAACAGAGTCTAAAATATTAAAATATCTGCTCCATACCCAGAAAGATTCGCATAAGTTATTAGCATGCGTAACATGAAGTAGTTCAGGTCATACGTACACTGCATACCGGCTGTGCTAGGAGTATATTAAGCTATTATAGGCATAGATATGTCTATGGATACATAAAATGTACTAGTTTGCTTCGGATCTTTTATTATAAACTAGTTAGTTTAGGATACTAATAAAATTTTTGCTCCACCTTTTTAAACATTTAATGAGTCCAATTACTTTTACTCAATGTCTAACTTACTGTTGTATACACTATATAAAATTGCTTTGATACTTAACATATATAGACTTGCAAATTTAAGTGAAGTAATTTATACAATGCAAAAGTAAGTTTTCTAAAATATTCTGAAAAGAAATACCCTATGTATAGCAATTATTGAAAGTGTTAGATTCCAGATTAAAGTTATATATGTATATTGTATTATTGCAAAAATATAATGAATTTGTATTTCATCAGGACTTTTACTATGATGAAGAAAAAAATAAAAAATTTAGATATTTTGAAAAGTTGTATAGTGTTTATGGTCAACATTGTGGGGGTAGAACAAGATCATGTAGGTACACAACAACTATCGACTAGCAAAGGAAGAGTGTTTATATCTTCAAGTAATTTGATGAGTGAAAAAGCTCAAGACTCAAAAGTAGCATAGAGATATCTTTATACTTACAAATCACATGTGAAAAAAATTACGAAGGATTTGATGTGTTGGGGTAGTGGAAGAACAATGTCAAAATGTATCCCATTCTTTTACGCATTGCTTGAAACATACTCGTGTCTCAAATGTCGACGATAACATCTGAGAAAGCCTTTTAGTGCGAGTAAGTGCACATTAATCCACTAAAGAATACAATTAAAATATGATTCTATCAAATTTTATATTCTATGGAAGGATTGATTAAATTAAGAGTATACAAATAAAACTTTAAAAAATGTGAAGTTACCAGTTAAATATTTGGTTGAGGGAATTATAGAACTCCTTCAAAGTCTCTCTTGTAGAATTTATTATGGCTTTTGTTTTTTAGTTGTCTTGGCTTCTTGTAGATTGCCCTTATTTAGTTATAGGACAAATTGCATTTTACCCCCCGTGAAAATGGAGAAGAGCAAAAAAACTCCCTATAAAACAAAAAGGTAATAAACCTCTTTCTGATTTTAAAAATTAGTGCACACCGCCTCCCCCTCATTATTTGCTACAATTTGGCCCTAGTTTTAATGTATAAGGACTATACTACCCCTAGTTATTATATATATATTTATTTTATTTATTTATTCTTTTTAAATATATTTTTATTATATCTTCTTTCATCTTCATCATACCAAATTTCTATATTTCTTCATATATTTATCATTTTATATTTATATGTACAAATTTATCATTATTTCTCATTTCTCATTATTTCATACATTCTCATTTTTTATACATATATAAATTTATTTATAAAATTAAAATCACTTTTATTTTTATCTTATCAATTATATTCATCTTTCTTTCAATTAATTCATTCCAAAGTAAATAAAATTTAAATTTCATAAAAACATATAACATATTTTTTATTTATACTTAAATACATATATAGCATATATACACATATATATAAATTTATCTATAAAATTTAAATAACTTTTATTTATATCTTTTTTCTTTCTAATTATTCATTTCAAATTAAATACTATATATATTGATTAAAACATATATAATATATTTATATACATATATATTTGATAAGACATTTATATATATATATATATATTAGTACATATGATGTTATTATCATATATATATATATATATTTAATAACATCATCTTTATGTAAATTTCTATAAAATTTAAATAACTTTTATTTATATCTTTTTCCTTTCTAATTATTTATTTCAAAATAAATATAATATATATTTGAAAATATATGATATATTTATATACATATATATTTTTTTATAAGATATTTATATTTATATATTTATTATCATATATAATATCATAAATGATAATATATATAATTATTTAATAACATACCACCCCCCAACCTTGTCTCCCCAAACCTTACGGGCTGCCATGGTGTGGCACCCTACTTAGAATAATCTCTAAGCAGATATGTCACCAATTCAGACTTAAATCATAGCATTCAACATAATGGATAGGCCCATAAAATTTCAACAAAACTCATATATAACAACATACTTCAAACTTAAAGCAACACTTCCAGGGTACCATATTACATGCCAAGTATTCCAATAGTATTCAACAATCTCACTCCTAAGCCACGATTAAGTACAAGCCTACATTGTCGTCTTATAAAACGCAATATATACATGCAATAAATCTTAGGTTCAAAGTTGACATATCATAATATCTCTAAGTCAAAGTTTAACCCGCAGGTGAACCTATATGTACATATATTAACCAATCTGTTACAAATCAATTTTATCGGGCCAACTCATGATCCCTCATTCCACTTTCATACATCTGGGAAGGAAATAAAAAATAACAACAGGGTAAGTCCTAAGGACTTAGTGAGGAGAAATACAATAAACAATCATAAGGGATCTGTTAAAGAAGCAGTATTTCAATAGATTATCAATTAACAAGACTTTATAATTAGAACATGAATATGCCAGAACATAAACAATATCAGAATTCAGCAAACGGAAATATCTCCATCCTTATTGCTCCCTGAACAGAGTACAAATAGAATCAATCAAACCCAAAGCGTAACATACATAACAAACTCTCTTTATTTCTCCGTTGGGCATAACAGTCAAAACCTTGCACACAACAGGGATTAATGTCCCATAAATTATTCTGAGAGTTTTGGGTATACGGTTTATCCCATGCACACAGCAGGGATTAATGTCTCGTTATTTAACCAAGAGTTCTGGGCTTACGGCTTATTCCATGCACACAACAGGGATTAACATCCCATTATTTATTCCCATCTATGACAGAACAAAAGATAAACAAATGCCAATGAGGCCAAATAGACGATATACAGATCTATAGAACAATTCAGATATGCCGACAAAGCCAAATAACTGATATACATAATGGATTCAAGTATGCCAACAAGGCCACGAGTTCTACTAGACAATAACAGATAAGCAATGAAAGTTCTTGGCACCAGAACGGTTACAATCAATTTTAATAGAAGCAAACTCAAGGAATTCAGCCATTCAAAGAAATCCAAACAAATCAGGAGATAATTATTTTCCAGAAGAACAAATAGGTGTATACAAGACAATTACCAATTGGTAGACCCTCACAGGGGTATATAGAACAATAACAGATAACAATCAAAGAATTCAACAATCAAAGTTCATATATTTCCCAGAAGAAAGGTAAGCTAAACCCTCACCTCAACAGTCACAAAAATGAAATGCTATCCCGAGCTACTAGTCTACGGGATCCTGCGATTCGCACTACAAGAAAATAGGGCTTTAGTGACCGAATTTTTGTGACCAACCAAATATGTCGCTAAAAGTGACTGATTAGTGACAACTTAGTGACCAATATAACATAAAAATTAAAATTTATTTGTTGACAAAATTGTGACTGATTAATGACAGAATTTTGTGACTGGAATGTTATTGGTCATGAATCGATCACTAAGCTTGTGACCAACATTGATTTAGTCATGAAACAACTGTATGAGTTGACTAGTTGACTATATTCCGTCATAAGTCAATCATAAATGTGTATTGACTAATTAGTGACTGATTTTGTTATCATAAATTCAGTCACAACATCAATTCGATTACCAATCAGTCGCAATCTTTTCAATTTGTAATCGGTTATTAATTTGTCACCGATTGCTATTGATATTTTAGTTACCAGTCAGTCACAGTATGAATTAAGATAGTAATTCATCATTAATTTGTTAATCACACATTCAGCAATAATCAGTCATTAGTTGTAACCAATATTTATCACAAACTTATTTGAGTCAATATTTATCACAAATTTATTTGAGTCGCCAATCAATTGTAGTTTGATTTCTTTTTCTATTTTTTTTATCCTAATACACACTTAATTCACTAAATAGTTAAAAGGACAAAAGAAAATGTGAAAAATAAATAAAAAATTAGCAATACTCATAATTACTGTATAGTGAACCCATAAAATACTCTATCACAATATTTATCTTAGTCCTTAATAAAAAGTTCAGATGCAATTTTTTGTAACTTAACTTATGCTAAATAATTTTTGAAATAAATTTTAATAAGTCATTTTTTATTTTTTATTTTTCTTTAGGTAGAAGAATACCTCATTGTTTTTTTAAATTTTAAATTTTGAATATTTTTTATTAAACTTTATGATATATCAAGTTATTTCTTAGATTACTACGGCTACAATCATGGCAAATTTGAACGATAATTTAATTTGAATTCTTTAGATACATCCTTTTTTGAGGTGGGTTTTTGGGGGGTTTATATTTAATTTTTCAAGAATGAAAAGGAAAAAAAAAAGAAAGAAAAGAAAAGGAAGAATACGTTCTTTTCTTCGGGATTGATGGGTACTCGAGGAGAAGATTGACTCCTTATCTTCAATTTTAAAAGGTTTTGTTGTCTGTCTTACAAAAGATAAAGAAACCCTTGGGAAATTAATTTTATCATGACAAGAACTTTTGAATTCAAAATTGAAAAAAGAAAATTGTTACATTCGATTAAAAATTTTAAAAAGCATGACAAATGTAAAAGATATTAATATATATATATATATATTCAATTTGGGACATAAAATTTTATAATTATAATATGTATAAATATGTAGTTGTATATATAAATATATAATAAATTATATAATAAATATGTGTAAATTATTAAAACATAATTTCTGGTGCAGGGTAGTTGCAAGAAAGAAATGAATCCAATCAATTTTGTCATCTCAAGAGAAATGGTGAGTGGCAATTGATTGGATAATCCTTACATATTGCATCCAATAGGGAAGTAGCTTGGGGTTCCGAGTTTTCTATTTCCTAATTGTTTAAAGATAATTAGGCCATAGGCTTCTAAGGTTTTGTTATTTAAATTTCCAAATCCGTTTGCAGCCAATCCACTAATGCAGACTTCATACTCTATAATATTATGCATGACAAACTCAACTTGACTGCAATCTACTATGTAAATTTTGTTTTCAATGGATTGATAGGCTTAGCGCAGATTCATAATAAATAAATAGGTGACAGCCTTTGTGAGCACTAAGCTAAGTCATTAAAAAGTTGAAAGACGCTCATTTGAATTTTTTTTTTCCAGTTAAAAAGATATTATTTGGTGAAACAAGTTTTTTGAAATAAGATGCTATCCATTTACAATAATTTTCTCTTCTCTTTCTCATCTAAAATCCATATTCCCTCAAACTCTCTTTTTTCTTTCTCAATAATCACTATAGAGTAAAATATTATCTTACTCTATTCTTTTTTTACTCTTGAAGCCATATTCCTTGTAGAAAAAACTCAAGTCAATCTCTGTATTTTTCATCATAGAATTCACGTAAGTAATATTGTAAAATCTAATCTCTCTCTCTCTCTCTCTCTCTCTCTCTCTATTGATCTCATTTTAATGTGTGTAGTACATATTTTGTCCATATATTTTCAATATGATATATTATTTAATGATTATTTGGTTTTTGGTTTTTTTATAGGATGACTACTAGAGGAAGGAGATCCAGTGGGAGATCTAGAGGTAGAGGACAAGGACGAGGTGCACTTGAACTACAGAGGTTGACTCATTCAGAGGTTCCTCCTCTGGAGTTGGAGATAGAGTTGGAGAATATTTCTGCACAACATGATCATGAAGGCTTGGATGTCCCTCTTACTCAATTTGAAGAAAGAGAGTCAAGTCAAGGTCCAAACATCTCTACATCGAGGGTGAGAGGAGCTAGCTATGGGGATCATGCACCAAATGATCCTGACATTTGACCATGGATCCAACCTTATGGAAACAAGTACAATTTATTTTTATTAATGGCAAAAAGTTATTAATATATCTTTGAAGATAGATATGAAAAAAATTTAAATATAACTTCTTCTTTTTTTCTTTAAGATCCTTATTTTGATGATTTATAAATTAATTATGTTTATAGAGTTTATGGGATTTGTCTAAACACATTCGTTGTTTTGTATAAAAAGAATATGATTGAATGGATTTTTAATTTATTAAATTTACCATTTTAATATAATGAAACAATTTGTTAGCATGTAGTTGGACAATTGCCCCACTAAATTGCATGGCAACAATATTATCATGGGAGTAATGTTTGTGGTACTACAAAAAGAGAAAATTAAATTTAGTTGGATTTCTGATGTTGCGCCGAAAATTATAGCAAATCAAATCTGAGCAGTTAAATGGAGTCGGATTAATTTAATGAAGGGCCCAAGTTTTGATTAAAGAGTAATGATGGCTGCCCCTTATATTTAGTAGTTGCACTTGGCCAAAAGTATCTATGATTTGTTAAGTTTTTAGTGTATGGTTGAACTCGGGCAATGTTGTAATTTGCAATACTTAAATGTGTATATTTAATTTACATTAAATTTGACATTGCATGGATGTACATAAATTTTCATAATATAAAATAATAGGATATTTATTTATTTTTCATATTATATTATAATTATTTAATATAATTCATATTCAAGATGCTTATAAGTCATAATTCTTCTAATGATCCATTAAAGAATTATTGTTGATTGTGCTTCATCACTGTTACAAAAAAAATTATGACTATATTGTATTATTCTTTTGTGAGGACCTTTATTTATAGATACTTGTTATATTTATTCCACACTTATTTTATGAATCATATTTGCTATTGAGACAATTATTATGCTTATCCTGTAGATTCATTCCAGATATTATTTCCCAAAAAATAACAGAGATATTAAGACAACATTTTAAGGGGTGGTCTAGTTGGAGCAAGGTTTCTCAAGAAGATAAGGAACTTCTATATGGAAAATTAAGAGTAAGTTTTTTTTTTTTTTAGATAATTTCTTATGCATGGTAGTTGAAATTATAAATATTGCTTAACTATTTTTTGCAAATGAGATAGGAGTGGTATAGATGGTTGCTTGAGCATGAGGCAGGCATTAGAAATTCGTGGGAGCATTGCCATAAGAATAATTTTAAAAACACTATTTACCATTTCAAAAAGGCTGCAATAGAGAAAGTTGGTAGCAATGATCCTAAAGAATGGAAAAAATATAAGCCAGCTTGTATGTCTACTGAAGACTGGAATTCCTTGTGTGATGGCCTATTTAGTGAACCAAATTACCAAGAAAAATTATTCAAAGCCAGTCAAAATCGTTTAACAGAGAAAGAAGGGTCTATTGGTAAACATGCTAGTGGTTCCATTTCATTTGAGGAGCACAGACGTAGGATGGTATGAATATTTCCTAAGTTACTTTATTTTAAAATATCATTCTATTTTTTTAATATCTCTTGTTTTTGTGTATAATTCATAAATGCAGGAAATCAAGAAAGGTCGTCCTGTTAGCCAACTTGAACTTCATGATCGAGTTCATAAGACACAAAAGGGAGAAGGTGATTATGTGAATAACAAGTCCAGAAAAGTTAAAGTAATTTTTTTATAATTTTTTCATATAAAATGAAAACTCATATGAGTATTGACGTAATAAATTGTAACCATTGCTTTTCAATTTTGTCTGAGATATATATAGATAAATATTCTCAAGCTCATGGCACAAGTCCTACTCCCAATACTATATTTGATGCTAGAATGTGGGCTGAAGCATGTGGTGGTCCAAACAAGGGAAGAATACATGGGTTTGGAAATACTTTCCATGCAAAGGAAGTAGTTGGAGGTTCTAATTCATGTCAATCTGGGCCGTCTGTAAAATCATCCATGATTAGTGAAGATGTTCTACAAAATACCTTAAAAAAGGTTGTTGATGAACAATTAGCACAAGAAAGAGAGCAGATGGCCAAAGAAAGAGATGTAGCAGCTAGTAGAGAGACTTCTTTAATTGAAGAGTCAAAAAGGATACTCGAAGAATCAAAGAAGAGGGAGGAAACATTACCTGCAGAGATGACGAAAAGAGAGGAACAATTACTTGAGGATGCAAAGCAGAGGGAAAATGAATTAGTGGCAACTATCAAGAAGTTGATAGAAAATGCTGAAAATTCAACCTCCAATCTAATTCGTTCAACTGAAAATGCTAGTGCTGCATATAATGGGAAAAAGAAGTAAGACAGCATGGTGAAATTCTAATATGGTAATTGGGATTGCATGAAACATTTTTTTTTTCTTGTTTTTTGTTTTTTTTGTTTTTTGAGGTTTATGAAACTTGATTATGTTTTATGTTTATCTTTGAGGACCTGCATCTACTTTTTTTGTTGGAATTTGGTAACACATGTAATGTGGTATTGCATGTTTATATTACCAAATTAATTTTTTAAATAATATTCCTTAATATATCATTCTTGTTTTTGAGTTTGACTTTTGTTAGTGCTTTATGCATTAATTATGAATTTGAATAATAAATTTACTCTATTTCATAATAGGTGAAAAATTAACCACAATATAGTTGTGATACTTTTCTAAAGTATCCCCCCCCCCCCCCTTATTATAAGAATAATTCACTAATTCCTCAAACTAAAAAAAAGACTAAAAATACTTCAAAATAATGCTTTATATCTAACAAACTAATAAAAATATCTTTAAATCCAAAAATGGCATTTTATAATTGTCTCTAACATCTAATAATTTAATGATAAAAAGTTAACTTATCAAAATTAAAAATTAATCTACCTTATAAAAATACCTTTTATAAAACTAAAACTGAGTATATATTATTACGTATATTGTCACATGAGTTGGGTTTGGTGCATTACTTTTATTGCATAGAGCTATTATTTAACTTTGTATAGAATATATATTACTTTTATATGAAAAAGTAACACGGGAAGGCATTTTATAACGTATATTGTCACATGGGAAGGTTGCACGAGACACACAAGGCTTTCATCAGTCACTCAGTTGTTGAATATTAAGTTAGAGTTCAACTTATCACAAACTTGTTGTGATCGAATCATATCAACAATAAAAAGCATGATGCTTGAAGATGAAAAGTTGCCCAGCAACTTATATAATTCAAAGATGATGGTGGCAAAACTTGGGCTAGGTTATGAGAAGATTGATGTTTGTGTCAACAATTGCATCTTATATTACAAAGAAAGTAAGGATAAGGCCAAATGTGTTGTATGTGGTCATGACAGATACATGCCTAGCTCTGTAACTGCCCGAAAACCTGTATCTTATAAAGTATTGCGCTACTTGCCATTAACTCCTAGGCTACAACGACTTTATATGTCAAGCACTACAACTAAGCAAATGACATGGCACTCAACAAATCAATGTGAAAGTGGGAGTATGGCACACCCCGCCCATAGTGAAGCATGGAAACATTTTGACTTTACTCATCTCACATTTTCATCAGAATCACGGAATATTCGTCTAGGAGTGTGTACAGATGGATTCACTCCTTTTAGCAACACTGATACTCCTTATTCATGTTGGCCAGTAATGATAACCGTATATAATCTTCCACCAGGCATGTACACATAGACTCACTCCTTTTAGTATATTAATGATGGTCAGTAATGGTAACTGTGTATAATCTTCCTCTAGGTATGTGCATGGAACAACCATATATATTCTTAAATATGGTCATTCCAGGTACTAAATCACCTGGAAAAACAATTGGATGTATTCTTGCGCCCTCCAATTGATGAACTTAAGAAGTTATTGAATGAAGGGGTTCTAACTTATGATGCATATAGACGACAAAACTTTCAAATGAGAGCGACACTTTTGTGGACTATTCATGATTTTCCTGCATATGGCATGGTTTCTTATTGGAGTACTCATGGTATCTTGTCATGTCCTTATTGTATGGAGCATACAAAATCATTTCGCTTACAGAATGGACGCAAGCAATCTTGGTTTGATTGTCATCACCAATTTTTACCTCATCATCATGCATATAGAAGACAAAAGGATCAATTCTTGAAGGATAGAGTTGAAAAAAACCCTCTCCCTCCACGTTTATCAGGTGAGGATATTAGGAGACGAGTTTATCAACTTTCTCCTAGTATATATGATAAATATGGTAATCGTAAAGATTTACCTGGATTTGGCAAATAGCATAATTGGGTGCAAAGAAGTATATTTTGGGAGTTACCTTATTGGAGTATAAATCTTATTCGTCATAATTTGGATGTGATGCACATAGAGAAAAATGTATTTGATAATATTTTTAATACAGTGTTAGATGTGAAGGGAAAATCAAAGGACAATGGAAATGCACGAAAGGATTTGGAAAAATATTGTAATCGGCTCGAGCTATATCTATTTTATGATCGCAATGGAAATCCTTGGAAGCCTAAAGTATCTTATACATTGAGTCCGCAGCAAGTGAAGGAAGTATGTAAATGGGCTAAGCATTTAAAACTTCCAAATGGTTATGCTTCTAATATAGCTCGATCCGTGAATGTCAATGGCTGTCAGTTTTATGGAATGCAAAGTCATGATTGTCATGTGTTTATGCAAAGATTTCTCCCAATTGCTTTTCGCAATTTGCTACCTAAACCTGTATGGGAAGCAATATCAGAGCTTAGTATCTTTTTTAGAGACTTGTGTTCAACTGTATTACGTGTGCACCGTATGGAACAATTGGAGAAAAATATTGTGGAGATTATTTGCAAGCTTGAGAAGATTTTTCCACCATCCTTCTTTGATGTAATGGAGCACCTTCCAGTCCATTTAGCTTATGAAGCTAAGATTGGTGGGCCTGTGCAATATCGATGGATGTATCCGTTTGAGAGGTATTAATATTTTGCTTTTAAGACTTATTTAAATTGACAAAGTATTATTGAAATTTGATTTTTTTTTTATTTTATGATGAACTTTATCATTTAGATTTCTGCATCATCTGAAGCAAAAGGTGAAAAATCGAGCTTGAGTTGAAGGTTCTATTGTTGAGGCTTACATGATTGAGGACGTCTTAATGTTCTGCACATTATATTTTGAGCCCAGCGTGCAAACTAGATTAACTCAAGTTCCAAGAAATGATGATAGGGGAGAAGTAGATTCAAATGGACATCTTTTAGTTTTTGCTCACCCCAGAAGACCACTTGGAAGTCAAAAGGATGGTTGATTATTTAGAGATGATGATGAGCTATTAGCTGCCCATAGATACATATTATTAAATTGTGATGAGCTAATCCCTTATGTGGCGTAAGTTTTTTTTTTTTTTTATAAATATTTTGTATGGAATATGACATTAAATAGTTATTGATTATGAGTCTTATTTATTGGGTTCTTTTAGGAAATTTGATGAAGAGATGTTGCAACAAAATCAATCTTTGACTGATGATGAGTTGGGAAGATTACGTGATACTGAGTTTCCAAAATAGTTGAAAAATCATGTAAGTTTTAATTTACACTTTTATATACTCGACTCAAATATTCGATCATTGTGTTAATTTATAAAACTTATCCAGGTGATGGATGTTAGAAATAAAATTGAAGAGAACATTAGATACATTGCCCAAGGCCCTAGTCGATGAGTTAAAACCTATAAAGGTTATTTTGTAAATGGGTTCAAGTTCCATACTGTTGAATATGGAAAGTATAAATCAACAATGAATAGTGGTGTGTACGTGTTGGGTAGCTCATGGAATGAGAACGAGCTTGATTATTATAGGTTGTTGGAAGAAGTGTTGGAGTTGGAATATTTTGGAAGGCTTAGATCTTATCCAAGGTTTGGACTTGTAGAGGTGAATCACAAAATGAAACTCAATACCAATGATCCTTTTATTTTGGCTCAACAAGCACAACAAGTGTATTATTCAACTTTTCCATCCATGTGTCGAGATAGATGTGATTGGCTAGCGGTGTGCAAAATAAAAGCAAGGAGTAGAATTGATATCCCATCACTAGAGATGCAAGATGAAGATAGTCATCCCATTCATCAGGTCCTTTTCAAGAAGAGATAATGCCAATTCCTCAAGAAATTCTAGTCACTACTGATCTTAATCAATCAAACATTTTAGTGGATGATAATGCAAGTGCTATAGAAGCACCTCTTCATGAAATTCGAAGTGAAATTATGTCCTCAAGAAGCATGGAAAAAGTGGATAAAGATAATGATGAAGATGAGGATGAGGCGGACAATGATGATGAGGATGAGGAGGAAAATGATGATGATGATAATGATCATGAAAAGGAAGAGGAGGAGGAGGAGGAAGCAGAAATGGAAGAGGAAGATTATGAAGACAGTGCACAAGACCAATAAAATACACTGCCAATTTTCGAACTCATTCCCTTTAGGTATTAAATGTGTGTTGTTTATGTTTTGATGAAATTTTGTTAGAGAAATGGTCATTTATTTTTAAAAAAAAAGTATGTTACATGTTTTTTTTGTTTTTGCGTAGATCGAAAAATAAGAAATCTTTGGATAACTAAGTCAGTTATCTTCTATTGGCAGTACAAATGAAGAATGTCGGTATTTCTCCTTGTTTTGCCTTTGCCTTTAGGTATTTATCCTTCTTTAGTCTTCATATTTTTTAATGGATTATCTTGATTTGTTTGATGAAATTGGTTGGGTTGAATTTTTTTCTTTATAATTAATTCTTCTCATTTTAGTTCTTTATTTTCTTTGTGATGTTGTGATGAAACGATTTTTGAATGTGATACATGGGATTGATATAAGCATTTTTCTCTTTCTTGCTATCACCTTTTTATGCAAAAGTGAATTAGATTTCTTATTGTGTATTGTCGTTATTTGGATGTTGTTGCTTAAAATAAAGGCAAACGATATTCTTATGGAGTTTGTTCATGTTTAACATGTATTTATCATTATCAATATATTTGTATGTATATATTTAATGGTGAGAATTTTTACTAATAGGTATGGGTATGTTGGATATCTACTTCCAAAAACTTGTTGACCTAACTAATCAATTGTGTCTAACATGCTTCAATCTATGATTTGGCTTACGACATGATATACTAATGCCTAAGTCTTGTAGGGCGTTGTGATAATTTCTTCTTAGGTTGAAATTTCATAATCTTGTTTGACTTCTTGGATGATATATGGTAGATCTATTATGTGATTCAGAAATATTCAAAGTTGTTAGTGGTATCAAGAGAATTTTTCATGTATGCATTAATTAATCTAGATATGGCTGGAATTTGCTTTCGCTTGACTATCCATGTAGAGAAATTTATGTGATATTTTTGTTCTTTTTAGTTTAAATTATTGTCATTGTATTTTTGCCCACCTGGAGGTAGTTTGGGTTGCTATGTTGATAGGTATTCAATGTAGCATGTTTAATGATGTGACCAACTAAGAGTAAGAATTGTTATTTAAAGAGTTTAGTTAACTATTCTTTTCGCTATTAGCAACCAGACTTCTAGATGCTTATTAATTTGGGGCTTGTTCTCTTATGTTTTGGTTATTTTCTAGAATTTTTTTTGGGGGAATGGGTTTTTGGAAGAAAATTTGGAGAATGTGCCAAGTGTTTCTTTTTGTTTTGAGGAAATATGGAAAATAATTTGAGAATGAGTTGTTTGTTTCTTTATGTTTTGGGGAGAGACAAATTTTACTATTGATGTCAAATCAGTTGCTTTTTTGTTGGCTTTGTAGAATGAAAGTGATTTTTTTAAATAATATTATATATGTATGTATGTATGTATGTATGTATGTATGTATGTATATTTATAGTTGGTGATGTGTGTGTATATATATATATAATAATTGATATATTATTTTAATAAAATAATGTGTAATTAATTCAATTGGTGTTTTGTTTTAAAATTTATATTTTTATGAATTTATTAATAAATATTAATTATTTTTTATCAGTATAAATATTAATTATTTATAAAATTATAATTATATCTTAATTATAAATATAAGCTAATATTATAATTATATAATAATTGTTGGTATCGGCTTATTTTTAAAAAAATAATTATTGTACATTAATTATAAACAAATTATTGTTTATTCTTAAAATATAATTATTTAAATATTTATTATTTACAATTTATGTATAAATAAAACTTAGTTATTTATTTAAATAAAATAAAATATATATATATAAGACTGATGAGGGTCCGAATCGTGATACAGATACTCCGATTCTGATCTATATTGGATTTAACCCCAAAGGTGGATATCTTCCGTTGATGATGTTTGAGAATCCTGCAATCAAGGCAAACATTAGGCTAGCCGAGTAGCCCTCGGCTTAGGCCCTCCGACGCTCAAGTCAGTATTAGAAGTATTGAGCAACGGAGTAAGGTAGTTTCAGAGTGTATGAGTGCATACCTTGTGAGGCAAGACAGAGGAGTTTTTATATTCTTCCCCTTGTAGGAAATGACAGGTAAGCCCTTGGCTTACCTTTGGGGTCTTCAGCCTCCTCTAAGGGGCAATTAGTTTATTCCCCCATTTGAACTTTGCCAGCTAGATGTCCTTTCATGCTACAGGACGGGACGGTATACAGTGTGGCGCCTGCCGTGTAAGACAGTGAGGGGATGGCATGCGCCATTAATGCGGTGGCGTGGTGCCAGTCAGCGCATTTAATGCGGTGGCAAAGTACTGTGCAGAATTCGACCTCCTATCGGCCTGATGGGGGTCGAATATGGTCGATATTATCCGAGGGCTCTGAGGCGCCCGCCTGGGCCTGGGGGAGACTGGTCGAACAGGGTCGACGTGTCCCATGGGCCCTGGGCCGTTGTCTGAACGTTGGGCCTTTTGGGGCCACTGCCTGGTCGAACAGGGTCGATGTGGCTCATGGGCCCTGGGCTGTTGTCTGAACGTTGGGCCTTTTGGGGCCACTACCTGGTCGAATAGGGTCAACGTGGCTCATGGGCCCTGGGCTGTTGTCTGAACGTTGGGCCTTTTGGGCCTGGGCCGTTGTCTGAAACGTTGGGCCTTTTGGGCCACCCTATATCATGAGTCCCCCTACTTCGCAATGCGGATCGAGGGAATCGACAAGCGGCATTGGGAAGTAGCGAATATTAATGTGTCTCGACCAGGGATTTTAGAAATCGACCAGGGTTTTGCGTGTTTACCGAGCGGTTATATCGTGGCGCGCGTGGGGCGGTCGTGGCTCGCGTTGGGCGGCGTTATAGTTTCCCCTATTAATGCAGATGCTTGGGTAACTGCGCCTTTTTCTTTATAAATACTGACTGACATTCAGCCCGCTTTCACCTTTACCGCTTCAGATATTCCTTGCTACGAGAATCACTAACCTTTGCGCTTCCTTCAGAGATTTTCTGGGTTTAGCTTTCCAATCTAGTAAGTACTTTTCCCCCTTTATTTCTTTCCACCTTTCTTTGAAGAAAATATTTGGGCTATTCAGTTCTGGTGGTACTTTTAGTGGGGGTTAGTGAAGCCACTGTGTCTGAGGGCCGTAGGGAGTTTTCTGACTCAAGCAGCTCGAGCTCCGGCGGCTCAAGCAGTGCACGTGGGGGAGAAGCTGGGCCCAGCTGGGTACCCTCTTCTCGCGGGCAATTATTTACCCCAAACCACTATAGCGAGATAATCTCTACCGTCACCCCCTTGGAACTGGCCCGTTTTCAAGAGCTTTACCATATTCCTCGCGAATTCCAGTTGCTAGCCCCTGGGTCTCTTGGTCGAATGCACCGTGCCCCTGCCGGTTGCATAACTATTTTCGAGGATGCACTTAGGTGTGGTCTTAGGTTTCCCTTGAGCGAAAGCATGATAGGTCTGCTTAGGGGTCTTCGAGTGTGCATCACGCAACTGCTGCTCAACTGTTTCTCGACGTTGTGTAGCTTTATAGTTCTAATGTGCCTGTACAACCAACCCCCGACCTTTGAAAAATTTTCAAACCTATTTTATCTTTGCGTGTTGCGTAAATCCGGCAGCACCGAGGAAACGGGCTTTTATTATCTGAGCGCTCGGCCTCGTCGGAGGTTTCTCGTGGCGCCTTCCTCGTCCTATGGTCAGGCGTGGAAGAAACGCTACTTCTTTGTGCGGGTAAAGGGTGGGTTCGATATTCCTCGAGAGTGGGCGAGGGGTCCGGTCGAGGTACCAGGGAATCATGCTCCAACCTGGTCGAGCACATTCGTGAGGGACCTGGTCGAGTTTGGTCCCATCAAAGCCACTGTTTTCCTCGAGGAGAGGCAATTGGTGTTGGCTGGGTTGTCGCCAGCCCCATTAAATTTTCTTGCTAATTATGAGATAGGTAGACTAACTGCGTGCGCCATACCCTGTTGTTTGCTTACGTACATTTCTGTAGTTGACATTTTCTGTTGCTTGTTCTTTGCAGACCACGACGAAATCATGAACAGGTCTAGGGCTAATGCGCTGGCTCACGCTGAAAGGAATCAGCAGCGTCGACAAGGCGGCGCGATTCGAGAAGAGTCATCGGGGGCCGACGAGCCACACCGATTAATTGCTGCCCCAGCGCCCTCCAGAACACCTTCGCCTGCTTGACAAGAAGAGGTCGAGAGAACCGCGGGTGGGGGAAAGAGACCCATGGGCGAGCCGGCTGCTCCCCCTCCGAAGAAGGCAGCTGCCGGGAGGGGGAAAGGGAAGTTGAAGGGCACGGGGCTGAACGTGCCGACGGGAAAAGACCTCTTCGCGGACCGAAGCCCCGAGGCCCTCTTTAATTTGTGAAAGTTCCCGTCTCCTCGATTTGGGTCGGATCCAGGTGTAGCTATGGGCGACTCATCGAGCATGGTAGCATCAGGGCCGACTGGGTTGGACCCCTTAAAAGTGTTGATGGCTGGGTAATTCCTGGTTGACCAGAATAAATTCCTGGGCTTAACCCAGCCTGGGCTGCTGTGTAAGTTCGCTTATCATGCAAACATGGTAAGATCTAGAAGCCTGGATGTCTACTTGTTTAATTCTTCTTTTCTTTCGTTTAGCTGCCTTGTGATATAGTTTCGTGTTTCAGGTGGAGCAGCTGGGCTATCACATGTTTCGCCGCTCCGAGGTGGCGCTGGCCAATCGGGAACGATTGGAGGGGGGTGAGGACGCTGAGACCTTGAAGGCTCAGCTCGAATCCTCCCAGATGCGGGTCGAGGAGCTTGAGAGAGCAAACGCCCAGTATGCCAAAGATATGGAGGCGAAAGACCATCGGGTTGTGCTGGCGATAATGGAGCAGACCCAGATGGAGGCGAAGTTGAAAAAACTGGAGCTGGATATTCAAGTCACTTACGAGTCTAGTCGTGCGGCCGGCCGAAGTGAGCGCCTGGTCGAAGCCAGGGAGGAGTTTGCTCGGGTGATGCCGGAGGTGCGGAAGGAGGCCGTCCAGCAGTTTATGGTGAGCCCCACCTTCCAAGACGCAAGTGTTGTGCTTGCTTTGGATGATGCGCGGAATGCGTTTAAGAAGGCCATCGCCCAATTGCAACACCTGGGTTACGGCATCAGCGATGAGGATCGCGCGAAGATGGGCCTTCGCTTCGATGAGCAATTGCGGCCACTGGTCGAGGACGACGTCGACGAGGCCGATACTACTGAGGTCGAAGCTGTCGATGTTGTCGACATGAGCTCCGAAGAGAGGTAGAAGGCAGAACTCGAGAAGAAGCTGAATGCGGTGGGCCGAGAGTTCGAGTTTGCCGGCGACCTTGCCTATGAAGTTTCTGAGAATAGGGCAAATACCGCCGCGTTCTTCCCGGCTACTCCACGACTGTTTATGCCCTCCGCTGCCAGTCTCTCCTACCTGGTTACCGCGGCCGTTCCCGTTGCAGTGGCGCCACCGGAACCTCCATCTGCTTCGGCTCCAGCGCTTGCTGCCGAAGGGTCTGGCAGTTCTAGCTAGGCTCTTGCCTTGTATTTTTGACTTTTTATTCTTGATATATATATGTCTCACTGAGGCTTTATGAAATGAAATTTCTTTGCCCTTTTACTGTTGTGCTTCGTTGTACATTGTCGTTTGTCTACTGCTTTGTCGAGTAGAATTAAGTGCGTTTAGTATTTGTGCTTGTACCCTTCATCGAATGGTTGGTTATTTGCTCTTCGTTGGTTTAAACTTTTGTATGGCCAACTTGTGTAAGTCGATAGGATGCGATCAGTGCTTGCTGCGGAACACTTCTTGCTATTGTAATATAGAATGGTTTCGCTACCTTTTTGTAGCTAGCGTTCGTTTGCGATCGGGGCTCGACTTCCTGCCTTAAGGGTCTTTTCACCATGTAAAGCATTAGTCTCCTAAATTTGGCGGAGCGGTCGAGCCGATGAATATGCACCGAAGGCGTCGGCTTATTGTATTGACAACTTTTGGTGACGCGGGGTCGCTTGGGGTGGTCTCGGCCGGTGGCCTTGACTTGGATGTCAAATCCTTTCATCGACTTCGGGGTCGACTAAGGTTGTCTCGGTCGGTGGCCTCGACTTATATGTCAAATCCTTTCATCGACTTCGGGGTCGACTAAGGTGGTCTCGGCCGGTGGCCTCGACTTATATGTCAAATCCTTTCGTTGACTTCGGGGTCGACTAAAGTGGTCTCGGCCGGTGGCCTCACTTATATGTCAAATCCTTTCATCGACTTCGGGGTTGACTAAGGTGGTCTAGGCCGGTGGCCTCGACTTATATGTCCAATCTTTTCGTCGACTTCGGGGTCGATTAAGGTGGTCTCGGCCGGTGGCCTCAACTGAGATGTCCAATCCTTTCGTCTTTTCAATCATGATGTGCCTTGCTTTTTATAATCAATACAACAGATGTCAATTAAACAGTTACGCAAAGAATTTTTTCAAGTTTACCGCATTCCATGGTCGAGGTAGCTCGCGACCTGCAGTGTCCTCTAATCAGTAGGCGTTGTTCTTGCACACTTTGATGACTGCATAGGGTCCCTCCCACTTTGGGTCAAGCTTTCCGACTGGCTTTGAAACCTCCACTTTCTTCAGGACTAGATCGCCCACTTTAAAATTCCTCGGACGGACTGACTTATTGTAGTGATCCGCCATTTTTGAGCGGTACCTTTGCATCTTGCTGTAGGCTAGTTGGCGCTTTTCATCTATGGTAATTAAATCCAGCGTCCTCTCCAATGTATTCGCTATTGGATTGTAATGAATCACTCTAGCTGTGTGCTGAATCAATTCGGATGGTATCACTGCTTTAGAGCCATAGACTAGACTGTAGGGGCTGTGGCTTGTGGCCGTTCGGGGGGTCGTTCGATAAGCCCAAAGAACGCCTGGGAGATTGTCTGCCCAACTGGCTCCTGTCCTTGCTATCCGGCTCTTAATGTGGTCTAGGACTGTTCTGTTAATGACCTCGGTCTGGCCATTGGCTTGCGGATTCCCTACTGAAGTGAAGTGCTGCGTGATGCCTAAAGTTTCGCACCATCTTCTGGTGTTTTTGCTCTGGAATTGAGTGCCGTTATCGAAAATGAGGATCTTAGGTAGCCCGAACCGACACACGATGTTCTTCCATATAAAACTCTTGATAGCCGCGTCGGTGATCTTAGGGACTGCTTCGGCTTCCACCCATTTTGTAAAATATTCGACAGCTACTATGATAAACTTCCGCTGGCCAGAGGTTTTGGGGAGCGGCCTTAATATATCAATGCCCCACTGGTGGAACGGCCATGTGATACTAACATTGGTCATTGGCGCGACTGGTTGATGCTGAATGTTCGCATGTACCTGGCAGGATGGGCATTTCTTAGCGAAATCTACAGAGTCGTTGAGAGAGTGGGCCAGAAATATCCGTAACGGGTAATCTTGTGAGCCAGAGACCTTCCACCCGAGTGGTTGCCACAAATACCCGCATGCACCTCCTGCATTGCTTCGTTCACCTGGCCGGGATCTAAGCACCTGAGTGGTGGCCCGGCAATCGACCTCCTGTACAACTGCCCATGCTTATCTAATGCATATTTAGGCGCCAAGCCCTTCAACTTTCGAGCCTGCTTAATGTCATCTGGTAAGGAGCCTCTACTCAGATAGAGTTTGATTGGATGTTGCCAGGATGGGGTTGACTCGTCGAGGCATCTGACCTGGATCCGGTCGGGAGACTGTACGCAGGGCTTATCAGCCACAAGAAATGTTATAGTTCTTTCCCGTGTGCCTTTCGCCAAACTGGCTAGCTTGGAGAGTGCGTCTGCCTGCTCATTCTCTGATCGAGGGATCTGGCTTAGCGAGAAGTGGCTAAACATCTGTTTCAAGTGTTGTACCTTTGCCAAGTACTGCACCATCTTGTGCTCTTTTGCCTCAAAGTTCCCTTCAAATTGCTCAGCCACGAGCTGAGAGTCTGTGAAAGCTGCTAGCCTATCGACCCCACGGTCGGCAGCCATGCGCATTCCTGCAATGAGGGCTTCATACTCAGCTTCATTGTTCGTAACCGGGAAATCGAGTTTCACCGCAAAGTCATAACCCTCTGCTAACGGGGATCGAAGAGAAACTCCTATCCCTCCCCTCGACGACGTTGCAGACCCACCGACGTGCAGAGTCCACAAGGGTATGCTCTCGACGCTCGGACACGGTAGGTCGATCCTTTCGAGGATGAAATCTGCCAGGACCTGTGCCTTGATGGCTGCTCGCGGTTGAAATTGGATGTCGAATTCTCCGAGCTCGATGGCCCATTTAGTGAGTCGACCTGAAGTGTCTGGCTTTGACATTACCTGTTTCAGTGGCTAATTCGTTAGCACCGAGATTGTGTGTGATTGGAAGTAAGATCGCAGCTTCCTTGCTGATGAGACGAGGGCTAGAGCGAATTTTTCAATCTCCAAATAGTTATATTCTGGCCCCTGGAGAGCCTTGCTACAATAGTAAACGGGGCAAGGGTTTCCATTTCTTATTGCAGTCAACACCGAACTAACGGAGGCTGAAGAGACAGCCAGATATATCTGTAAGACTTCCTCGAGCTCAGGTTTGGCGAGCAGAGGTGGTGAAGAGAGATATTGATTGAGGTCGATGAGGGCTTTATCGCACTGTTCATCCCATCTGAATCCCAACTTCTTTGTGTTTCATAGAATTTTGAAGAAAAGTAAGCTCTTGTCTGCCAGCCTGGCCACAAATCTGCCCAAAGCAATCACTCTGCCAATGAGGCGTTGAACTTCCCGCATTATGCGCGGCGGGGCTATGTCGAGAACTGCTTGAATTTTCTGAGGGTTGGCCTCGATACCTCTCTGGCTGACCATGAAACCGAGGAATTTACCACCCCGCACGCCAAACGTGCATTTGCCGGGGTTTAGTTTCATACCAAAGGCTCTTAGAATAGAGAATGTGTGATTCAGGTCAGCCAAGTGATTTTCTGCTCTGCCTGTTTTTACAATCATGTCATCCACATAAACCTCCATTGAGTTCCCAATCTCATTTTTAAACATGAAGTCAACAAGCCTTTGATAAGTTGCTCCGGCATTTTAAGTCCAAACGGCATGACCAAAAAGCAATATACCCCATTGGGAACAACAAAAGAGGTTTTTTCCCTATCCTCAGGTGCCATAAATATTTGATAATATCCTTGAAATGTGTCCATCATGCTAAGTAATTCACATCCAGCGGTGGAGTCGACAAGTAAATCAATACGAGGCAAGGGGTAAAGATCTTTAGGGCAAGCTTTATTCAAGTTTGTGAAATCATTACACATCCTCCACTTTCCCTCACTCTTGGGGACTAAGACAACATTACATAGCCAAAAAGGATACTGAATTTCAACAACATAGCCAGCTTCTAGGAGTTTGCTTACCTCTTCTTGGATAATTTGTGTCCGCTCAGCGTTAAAAACTCTCTTCTTCTGGCGGACTGGCTTATGGGCAGGGTCCACATTGAGCCTGTGGACAATAATGTCCGGGTCGATGCCCTGCAGATCGGCCGCTTTCCAAGTGAAGACATCAAGGTTCCTCCGGAGGAAGTCGACCATGAGGCACTCTAGTCGATCTCCCAAATCAGCGCCGATCTTGGTTGTCTTGTCAGGATTCCCGGGCTCTAGCTCAATTGTCTTGAAGTCTCCTGTCGGCTCGACCCTGGTATCTTCGATCTTTCTCTTCTTCGATGAAGTTCCCTCATTGAGTTTCGCTACAGAGGCTTCCCCCGAGGGCTTCAACTGTGGCCTCCTTCTCTGGTCACCAGAGTCCACGAAGATTGTGTAACAGCGCCAAGCGTCCTTAATATTGCATAAAATCTGACCAACTCCTCCAGGGGTCGGGAACTTTATCTTCACGTGATATGTGGATGCGATGGCTCTGAAGTCATTTAAGGCCGGTCTTCCAAAAATAACATTGTAAGCGAACGGGGCGTCGACCACTAAATAGCTAATCATCAAGGTTCGGCTGCGATGGCCCTGCCCGAAAGTCGTGGAGAAGGAGATGGACCCTAGCGGCATTATCTCCGATCCCCCGAATCCGACTAGGGGCGTTCTGACTGGATCAAAGTTCAGCTTGCCCAAGTCCATCCTTTTTAGTGTCGACGAGAATATGATATTGGCTGAGCTACCGTTGTCGACCAGGACCTTTCTAACTTCGAAGTTGGCGATCTCGAGAGTGACCACCATAGGGCAGTCGATCTTCCGGTCCATGCCTTGGTTTTCGAGGTGGCTGAGGTCTGCGTCTGAAAAGGATATTGGCCCTGTGCTTTTTGTAAGCTGAAAAACCGTCTCGACCTTAGATGGCTTGGTCGAGTCGAGCTACTGTTGGGTTTGCTTCCTTGCGTTTCGGGAGTCTCATCCCGTGGGCCCCCCAGCGATCATGTCAATGACCCCTCTGATGGGTGGGTGGGCTTCATGGGCAGGTTTCTTCCCTTTGTCATCTCTTCGCGGGCTGGCCGACCTTTCTCTACGGGTAGTTCAATCGACCGCGCCCTCCTCTCGTCGATTCCTGTCCTCGACAAATTTCTTTAGGTGCCCCTGTCTGATCAACCTCTCAATTTCGTCCTTCAAGTTGAAGCAGTCTTCGGTGTCATGCCCCTTTTGTCTGTGGAAGTGGCAGAATTTTCCGGACTTCCTCATGGCCTCCGTTTCTGTAATTTTGCAAGGCTTTTTCAGCAGGTTATCATGTTGAATGGCAAAGAGCACTTCTTTCCTCGCCATGGAAAGTGGGGTATAGTCGTGGAAGCATTTAATCGGGGACCGACGTCCTTCCCTGTTCTGCTTGTCGTCCTTCTCTTTGCCCTTCTTCCTGTCAGTTTCGATGCTGCCGTATTTTATCTTGTTCATCTCTTCTTGGGTCATGTACCTTTCAATGAGGTCGAGGAGTTCTTCCATCGTGCGGGGCTGAGCGCGCACCAAAGCGTTAGCGCACTCTTTGTGCCTCAATCCCAAAAACAGCACATCAATCAAGAACTCAATCCTCGGACTATCAATTTTCAACAACTCTTTGTTGAATCTGGTGAAAAAAATCTCTCAAAGACTCCCCATCGGCTTGCTTCACCGTGTGCAAGTGGGTATGTGGCAGCTTCGCCTTCCTTCTGCTGGCAAACTAGTGCAGACATTTGTCACAAAACTGGTCATACGAAAAGATGGACGCCGACTCTAACTTCACGAACCAATCCAAGGCCACCCCCTGAAGTGTGGTTACCAGCATTTTTGCATGAATATACTCGTTGTGTCCATGCAGCTGCATCATGTGTTCAAACTGCAGCAAATGTTCACTTGGGTCCGTGGACCCGTCGTACCGCGGGAGACCAGTGGAGATCTTGGCGTCCACCACGATGCGTTCATTAATGATTTCTTATGTGAAGGGTAAGTCTCGTTCCCTTCTAAATCTTGAGGGCACCTCCGGCTGAAGGGGCCTGTACGCGTTTCCCCTCGACAGCTCCTCCAGGCGTTTATTTAGTTGCTGCACCTGGTGGGATATCTCCTCCCACTCCTGCTGATCCTGCTTTCTTCTACCTCGGGAATGTTCGGTCCTATCGCGCTGCGGGGCTCGAATGGGCCGAACGTCATGGTCCACGGAGTCTGCTACCTCTTCCCTCGGTGGGGGACGGGGTGCCTCCCGGTGAAAACGACTCTAGCTTGGTTCTCGCCTAGCTAGGTGCCTGGGGGACCCCGGACGCCGTGAGTATTCTACAGGCAGTGCTTGCTCATGCCCCGCTGGAGGGGGCGTGGCGCTGGCTGCCGATTCTGGCGGCGCTGCTTGCCGGTTCAAGGCGGCAGAAAGCTGGGCTGATATCTATGCGGAGATCTGCTCACTGATGGGCTGCATCAATTGGGGCATAGTGAGGGTGACTACGGGCTCAGGCTGTATACTGGGACATGGAGCAGTCCTTTTTTCGTTCTGGCGGGGCGGGGGGGCTGGATCTTCTGTTCTCTTCCCTCCTGGAAGGGGCTCGCCTAGTGTTCACCATTCTCGACAAAGGATTCCGTGTTTCCCACAGACGGCACCAAATGATGAGGGTCTGAATCGTGATACAGGTACTCCGATTCTGATCTATATTGGGTTTAACCCCAAAGGTGGATATCTTCCATTGATGATGTTTGAGAATACTGCAATCAAGGCAAACGTTAGGCTAGCCGAGTGGCCTTCAGCTTAGGCCCTCCGACGCTCAAGTCAGTATTAGAAGTATTGAGCAACGGAGTAAGGTAGTTTCAGAGTGTATGAGTGCATACCTTGTGAGGCAAGACAGAGGAGTTTTTATATTCTTCCCCTTGTAGGAAATGACAGGTAAGCCCTTGGCTTACCCTTGGGGTTTTCAGCCTCCTCCAAGGGGCAATTAGTCTATTCCCCCATTTGAACTTTGCCAGCTAGATGTCCTTTCATGCTACAGGACGGGATGGTATACAGTGTTGCGCCTGCCGTGTCAGACAGTGAGGGGATGGCATGCGCCATTAATGCGGTGGCGTGGTGCCAGTCAGCGCATTTAATGCGGTGGCAAAGTACTGTGCAGAATTCGACCTCCTATCGGCCTGATGGGGGTCGAATATGGTCGATATTATCCGAGGGCTCTGAGGCGCCCGCCTGGGCCTGGGGGAGACTGGTCGAACAGGGTCGACGTGGCTCATGGGCCCTGGGCCGTTGTCTGAACGTTGGGCCTTTTGGGCCTGTGCCGTTGTCTGAAACGTTGGGCCTTTTGGGCCACCCTATATCAAAGACTTAATGGCGATTCATCAAATTAAAAAAATAAATAATTTTATATTATATGAAATTAAATCATCTTAAATTATTTATTAAACAAATAAGCGTAGTATTTAATCATATGTGAAATATAAAACATAATTAATATATACATAATAAGTTATTTAAATAATTAAATAAATCAATTTAATAAGTTATTTATTTACTTTAACTCATTATTTAATTAATACATTATTTCATAAATAAATTACTTAGTAACAATAAAAAAATACTTAATTTTATAATTTTCTCGATAATTATTTTAATTGTATTAATATTAATTTATTAAACCAAATAGATTATTAAATCAATATCACACTATAATTAATGTTTTTATAATAATTTAAAATAAATGTGAATATTAATATTTAATGAAGATTAATTTATTTACTATATCAAATTAAAACATCTTAAATTATTTATTAAATGAATAAATATAATATGTAATTAATACATTAAATATTAAATATAACTAATATATTATTTAATTAATATATAATTTAATTAATTTAATATGTTATTTAGTAAATAAATTATTTATTAAATTTAATATATTGTAAGCATAAATTTTAGAATTTTTTAAATAGTAAAATTTTAGTATTTTCATATATGTAAATATATATGTATATATGAGTGAAGTGATAGAGTGATAAATGAATGAGAGATGTGAAAGATGGCGTGAGAAAATAAGGGGTAGATGTGCTTTTTAGGATGTAGGGTTTTTTTGGGTAAAAAATTGTAGTATTTTGGAGAAAAATTTGGAGAATGTGTACCTGTTTTGAAATTTTTTGGGGAGTTGGAAATTTTTTTCCCAAAACATAAGAGAACAAGCCCTTGTTTGTTTATCTTATAGATCTATTTTATATATTACTTTATGTAGTGTAAACAGAGACATTGAGGTATAATTTTGGAGGGATGCCTACTTGGAAGAAGCTTTCTCGGAAAAGTGAAGAATGCGTCTATGGGAAATTTATGCACTTGATCTATGTTTCATGTAAATCTTTTAGGACTTGCATATTTATGGGATTTGATTGATATATATATATATATATATTGGGGTACTCAATGTCTCTATCATTAGGTTAATCTATCAAATACTACTATTTGATACCATATTCATTTTGTATTTGATTTATGATACTATCTTGTTTATTAATTCTGAATTTGAGTAATGAACTTACTATATTGTATATTAGGTGGAATTTTTTTATTTATTTATATTGATTTGCAATTGATTAGTGCTTAAACCAAGTTACAAATTTAATGATTGATTTAAAATATATTTTTATTTTTAGAAATAATCATGAAATAGTGACATAAAATGGTCACTAATCTTTATCAATTTGTGACTGAATTAACATAAATATCAATAGTTATTCAAGTGATACATCAGTTACAAATCAATCACAAAATAGTGACGGAATATTCAGTAAAAAAGTGGTCAAATTTTTTGTCACTACCTTGTGACTACATACGTAAGTCATTAACTATTGATCACTACATAGTGACTAATTTTCGGTCCCTATATAGCGACCGAGTATCAGTCACAACATAGTGATTGAATTGTAACTAAAATCAAATATGATCATCGGTCATTTAGGTACTTTAATTGGTCACAAATCGATCACAAATATTGATGAAATGTGCGGTCACTAATAATGGTGACTGCAGATTCAGTTACTAGTTGTGATTGATATGTAATAAATTGATGAATTGATAATAATAAATTTATAACTGAAAATTATATAATTATGACGGAATTTTTAGTCACTGATTTATGACCGAACTAAAAATTGGTCACTAATGAAATTAGTGACGAGGGTTTTTTTGACCGCACCATTCAGTCAAAAATCAGTCACAACTTTCATTTAGTGACCAATTTTTCTTATTTCGTGACCGAAAAGTCAGTCACTAAAACTCTTTTTTCTGGTAGTGTCGTCACCTAATCAAAAGAACGAACTTATTGTTAAAACACTTGTTTTGATCATATAACCATAATTTAACGGATAACATTCTATCATCGGTTGTTATACTATAAACACTATATTTTGGGGTTAATTTCGATATCATCGATAGGTAACACACTAATTACACTGTCAATACCAAAATATTTGTGAGGATTGTATATTTATTCCGATAAAGAAATATAATCAGATTCTTAAGCCATATAACTAACCTCACAACGTTACACAAAGTCGATAATAATAGTTCAACTATCATTAATATCCCAAAATTTGACACTTTAGGTCTCAATCATATAAAATTAGGGTTTTAATCATCTAATTAACTTAATTAACCATAGTTTACATATAATAACACAAATTCGGGTCCACTGAGCTTATATAGATACACATGCATGCCTCATATCCGGATCCCATTTCATTTTCTTCCATATCATCTCATATTATTATACAATTTAGATTCCTCAATTACATCAATTAGCCTAATTTAATGATAATTAACTTCTAATTTACAATCTGAGTCCACATATACTTACAATCGAATCATGTCCAATCATTTTAGTCTATAATCACATTTCTTGGTCCAGTCAACTTAAATTTACAATCAAAATTAACTTAATAATTCGATTAGATTAAATCAGGAATTGATTAATCAATTACTTAAAATTTTACCCAATTCGACCAAGTTTGATGCCAAATCATTGCACGAAAGTGGTTTGCATGTACTTAGATCGCTAAGCCGGTGAAACTGGTAGAGCTTTGCTGGAGCGCCGCCGCCGGAGTTGGTCACCACCTCCACCGGTATACGCATTTCAGTGAAAGCAATAAAATGCCCAAGATAATTTCCAAAACCACTACTGAATTGCTGCTCAATTTGCCAAAAAACCAAACTGGGTCTCTCACTCGCCGCCGCATCAAATTCTCTTCTACCGCCTGCCCGTTCACGAAATTGAAAGCATCGGGATGCTCCTTGAGCTAAATTCGTCAAAACCCTGGCTTGGACTTTAGTTTTCATCTCCGGAACCGCCAGCTTGCCACTACTCGTTGGTGCTCACTTTGAACTTTGGTTTTCTGGCATTCCACTAGTCAAATTTGGGGGTTATTGGTACCAACGTGTTCACCGAAAAGAGAAAAAGAGAATGGTTGGTTTATTTTTGTGTTTTACCCAAACTGACGATAATTGGTTGGAGGAGGTACGACACGTCTTGTATGTGAGAATTAGATAACTTAGGGGGTAGGTTGACATTTATAGGTAATTTCCAAAAATTCTAATTTGACCCCTAGAACTTTTCTCAAATTTTCATTCAGACTCCCAGATGTTTAAATCAACTTACACTTTAACCCTCAACTTGTTAGTATCTCGAATTGACCCAATTGACCTAGAATATTCGTAAATTGACCCCCAAAACTTTCAAGACTCTTGCAATTGAGTTTTTCATATTTATATAATGACCCCTAAACTTTCAAAATAAATAATAAAATTTATAAAATAATGTTAAATAAAATTCCACAATTGTATGATTTCTAGGGGTGTTACACATGGCCATAGCTTCCATGGTAGCACTGTGGCTAGATACCGATATGGCCAGATCCGGCCACGGGTCAAGACCATGAGACCATGTTGATGGTGGCTGACGGCCGCCATCTGTTATTTATTTATTTTTTAATATTACGCATTGATAGCCGGTGAATGCGGCTATGGCCGGTGCCGTCCGTTGCGAATGCGGCCGTGGCCCGCCCACTAGTGGGATGGGAAAGGGTTTTTTTTGGTGGGGGGGGGGGATGCAGGGTTTATATATATATGCATACTTATATTTAACTATATATAAATATAGTTATGTATAAATATATATTAATATATGTATAATTTTTTATATTTTTTTATAGGTAGAAGTAATTTGAACCATTAAGTTTTTTCAATTCATCCAACAGTTGGTATTCATAGGCAAAATTGACATTGCAACAGCAAAAACTCTAGAACAACCGCACTTGCTGAGCATGAATTACACCACGGGACGGAGGAGGGTAATTTGCTACTTTTTTAAAATCACAAGGAGGTTTGTTGCCTATTTTTTTTCCATATGGAGTCTTTTTGCTCTTTTCCATTTTCACATGAGGGTAAAACCTAATTTGCCCTTTATTTATATATGCAGAGCATGAGCTTTTATCATAATCATTTGATAATGTGGCATGATTTAATTGATATTTATTTCTTAATTACAAATAATTTGGATGATTAAAATATCACTATTTATTTATTTCGCAAGATATGATTTTAGAGAAATAAAATACCTTGACTGTAGAGAACTTAGCTACTAGGGAGAACGTGTCTAGAAAATCAATACTCGATTGTTGAGTGCATCCCTTTGCCACTAAGCGAGCTTTATGTCTGTCAATTGTGCCATCCGCCTTGAGTTTAAGTTTATATATCTACCTACAACCAATAGCATGTTTTCCGGGGGGGGGGGGGGAACCACAATCTAAGTGTGGTTTGTGATTAGTGCATGTAATTAAGATTGCATAGCAGCTTTCCACTCAGGAGATTTGATAGCCTATTGATATGATTGGGGTTCGAAATGAGAAGAAATATTAAGGAGGAAGTGTTTATGGGAAGATGAGAAGGAATCATATGATAAGTGTTGTAAGATATGGTGATTGCATTGAGAATGAATAGGATTAGATTATATGAGGTTGCAGTGATAATCTTGTAGATAAGTAGGACGTTTAACGTTCCTTGTGGACTTTCTTATGGGAGGATCTTGCTGAGGAGGAGTGTTCGATTGATCAGTATTAGG
Organism: Jacaranda mimosifolia; assembly: GCA_018894105.1. Taxonomy (NCBI): domain Eukaryota; kingdom Viridiplantae; phylum Streptophyta; class Magnoliopsida; order Lamiales; family Bignoniaceae; genus Jacaranda; species Jacaranda mimosifolia. Next base: position 23,982,112 of record CM032131.1, on the reverse strand, counting down.
AGGTAACCTGGGAGAGGTAGCGTTAGGGGGATGGAGGTCCTGGAGAGAGATTGGCAAAATTGGGTTAGGAAATGGGTCACTAACGAGATGATGATGTGCTACGTCTCTGAATGGGAAAATATGTTCATGAAAGACTTCATGTCTAGATATTATAACTTGTTTAGAGGAGAGGTCAAAGAACTTGTAACCTTTGATGGCTGTGGGATATCCTAAAAAAAAGCAAGGACTTGACCTTGGCTCAAATTTGATTCTGTGAGCTACTAGGGCGGAGACATAAGCTGAACAACCAAATATGCGGAGGCATGAGTAATCATAGGTAGAGTTATATAGTAGTTCAAATGGAGTTTTGTCATTGAAAAGACGGTAAGGGGTTCGATTTATTAAGTACGTCACTGTAAAAATGCACTCGTTCCAGAAGTGAAGGGGAATGTGAGATTGGAAATAAATGGCACGAGCTACATTATGTAAGTGTTGGTGTTTGCGTTCAACTACGGAGTTTTGTTGCGGTGTTTCGACACAACTAAACTGATGAATGACACCGTGTTTGCTATAGAACTCTGACAGGTTGAGTTCTTTGGCATTGTCACTTCTAACCTTTTTAATAGTAACATTGAACTGAGTTTTGACAAGGCTAAAGAATTTAGGGATGACATTAGAAACTTCAGATTTTTTTTTTGAGTAAAAAGTTCCATGTGAATTTAGTTGAGTCATCTACAATAGTTAAGAAAAATCGATGACCGTTGTGAGATATTTGATGGAAAGGACCCCATATATCTAAGTTTATGAGATAAAAGGGTGATGAGGAAAGGTGATTATGAGACACAAAAGGAAGGTGCCTTCGTTTGGCCATAGGGCAAATAGAGCAATTTTTATTGATGTCATGAGCATTACATTGTAACATGGACTTCATAGCGACAAGTTTTTGATTTGAAAGATGACCTAATCTACTGTGCCATGTTTGCACAGTCACTTTATTAACATGAATTACATGGTTTTGAGAAATACTACTAGTAGTGAGGATGTAGAGACCGGCATCCTTCCTACCCTTGCCAATCATTCTTGAATTCTGGACCTCTTGAATAAAAAATTGGTCATGAGAAAATGTGATGGTGAGAGAGGCATCACACATAAGATAACTAATAGAGAGAAGTTGAAGTTTAATTTCGGAAACAAATAGAGCATCTTGAAGAGTTACATGAGGACTAATTTTTATATTTCCAACATAGTGAACAAGAATACAAATATTGTTAGGTAATATAACAGAAGAGTACTTTATAGGATTTAGTTGCTGAAACATGGCCACATTAGAGCATATATGTTTAGATGCGCCGGAATCGATTTTCCAAGCATCAGAAGACAGATTGTGTTGGGGAGAGGTTAAGAAATAGGTACCTACAATATATGAAGTAGAAGGAGCCTTAGGTTCAGTGGGTTGAGATGTAGATTGAGAAAAGGTTGCGGCATGGTTGGACAGTAGGTTGAGGAGCTGATTTTACTGAGTAGCAGTCAAGGAAGGAAAGAAATTGGTGGAGTTGTCAGCATGTTGGTGGTGAGAGATTTGATTGATAGAGTTGGATGCACTCTGGCTGGGAACTGAGGGAGGGTTAGACTGATTGTTGTGTGGAGGCTGGTTTTTAGGCTTGAATTTGAAGCCAAGAAGATAGCCGTGGAGTTTGTAACAAGTCTCCATGGTGTGACCATAATAAGAGCAGTGAGTACAGAATGTTCTATCCTTCTTTTGACCTTTAAAGTTGCTGAAAAATTGATTGTTGCCTTGCTTATATGCTTGCCTGTGATTATCATATTTAACTGCAAATCCTAGGTTGTTGGATGTGTCATTGCTAGAGATACGAGCAACACCACGTTGCATTTCTTCTTTGCACACAAGTGAGAATACCTTGCTTATTTGCGGTAATGGATCCATTAACAAAATTTAGCTGCAGATTTAAGCATAACTATCATTGAGCCCCATCAGAAAGGTTAGAACTTATTCTCGGTGGTGTTCAAATAGATCTTTCATGCCTCCACACGAGCATTGATTGCATGTACAGAATGGTCTGAAATTGCTCAGTTCATCCCAAATTGTTTTGAGCTTTGTGAAATATACACTAACAGAGTTAGATCTTTGTGTGTGAGTGATTAGTTCCTTGTGTAATTGATAGAGTTTGGGGCTGGTGCTTTCCTGAAAATGCTCCTTCAGATCTAACCAAATAACATGCGCAGAATCTGAATATATGGCACTGGAGGAGATTTCTCTGGATATTGAATTTAAAAGCCAAGAGATGATGACGTTGTTGTTGCGTATCCAGGAATTTAGCAAGGCTTGGTCATCGGCACGAGCTTTTGGAATAGAACTGTCAACGAAGCTGACTTTGTTTTTGATTGAGAGCACAATTAGCATTGCGCGACTCCATGAGCCATTATTTTCACCGATCAACTGTTGCGATACAAGGATCAGACCGGGATTGTCAGCATGATGAAGATAGAATGGGATGAGACTATCGTCGATGGTGGATTGACCGATCGACACAGCCGAAGATGCAGATCGGAGTGCATCCATGGCGAACAGAAGAAGACACGAACAAAAGAAGGGATGAGAAGCTTAGACAAATAGAACTGTGCGATCGATGAGAACTTTCAATACCATATTAGAACCCTAATTAACAGGAGTGAAAGAGAAAAAGGCAATGGAGAGAACAAGCTACGCAATCTGATTGTGTGAGTATTTGTATATTGAAATTGTACATAACCAGAGTGTATATATATACAAGAGACATAGCGGGAAATAGCTGGAATCAGTTGCGTATTCTAACTACTGTAACCAACTTGAAACTAATTAATCAATGGATAATTAAGCAAACTCTAAACTAATATGGTGAGTACATTTACATTCAGTTGAACTAGTCTAATATGATCCTTTCAAGACAAGTGTGCTTTTCCCATGGTGAAATGAGTCGTTACAAATAATAAGTGCTCTTTTGATTGATCCTACTCCAAATTCCTTTCCTATTCAATCTAGTTGTCAATGGGTCGAATTTGAATCGGATCAATCATATTTGAATTCAAATTTAATTACCAAAATTTATATTTGAATCCAATCTAATATTCTATAGGATCTTTGTTAGTCAATACCATATTCAAATTCGATGGATATCCGAAATCCGATAAAAATAATCCAACCAATCTAATTTTTTTCCTTTTTTTTTCTCCTTTTGAATTATATAAAAATATTGTATTTATAGATTAAATTTGCATTATACTTGAATTTTTAACAATTTTTTATTATATATTAGTCCAAAAATTAAATATTTGAATACTAAACCTCTATTTCACATTATATTAATGTATAGATGAGCTATTATACATTATTACTAGTAAGTGCCCGGTGCAATGCACTGAAAATGATGTATGATTGAATAATTTATTTTATAATAATATTTATTTTACTTCATGTGATTAAAACATGAATTGTAATTATTTTTAGTATTTAATGAAAGAAAATCTATTACTATTTAAATAAAATAATATGAATATTTAAATTAAAAATATTATGTTTGAAGATAATTTATACTCAAATAAGTCGTAGAATATCAAGAATTGCTCACTCTAAGTTTATAGATTATACAAAAATTTATAAAATGATAAAAAAAAAAAGAATTAAAAAAATAAAAATAGCACATAATATTTTACTAAATACGCCTTTTAAATTAGATATATATATATATTAATGCATACATATTTTGATATGATAAATAAGAAAATTATTTTTTTTAATATAAAGCTTTTTTGTGTGATTTCTTAATAATGTGGAAGTTATAATTACAATTTTCATGACATTTGAGAATTTTAAATGTTAAATTTTTTTTTTAGAGTAAATATATAACATCGTTGTACTTTATCTATGAAAATAGCTTATGTTAGGTTATTAATTATTTGATAACTAATTCAATAAATAGTTTGTAACATACAATTTTTATAAGTTAAAATATCTCTAAATGTTCCATATAACTCTGATAAGTAAAATTTATTTATTTTTATTTATATATGTAGTTATTTTATTATTTCTAAAATTATCAATTAACATATATTATATACTTAAATAAAATAATAAGTACAGTTTTAGTATTCAATAAAATAAAATATCAATCTCTCATAAGTTTCTTTTATAATTAGACTATAAATATTACAAATAATTAAATAGATATTTACTTTCAGTCAATTTTTTTTTATCTCACATCATTAATCCATGTAAAAATATTTTTATGAATTATTATAAGTAAAAATATTAAAATAAATGTACGCGATATAATTATAAAATAATATAATGAAATATATTGAAAAATATAAAAATTGATATCATTTGCTATTTAAGTGGTCATTTATCAAATTTTTGAAAGTTTTCAACTATGTCAATCTAGCACCTTGCCCAGGAGGTGCTTGTTTCGAGCCGAGGTGCTATTCTAACCTAAATTTCATAATTCATAACCAAGGTCACACCTCCAAACATTCAGTTTAAATAGCTGCATAGCAACCAAAAACCATTTGTGCCATGTCTCTATGATATCCCATTGCACACTAATTCACCTTAACACGAAACTCAAACTACCAGTTTACATATTCCAATGTTCAAAAAATACATAAACATCTAGTACTAAACTATGAGTATATCCACATCTTCCCTAAAGAATAAGTCTCATAAGGCAACGTAACTCTAAACTCAAAAGAACACTACAAGGAGTGCAATACATACATGACAAAAGTCTCCTAATTAACATTCAAACATATCGTCTATCTCAAGTCTTAGAACTATGATTAGGTGAAGTCTATATATACATACAAAACATCTAATGTATTACAAAACAGTTCCTTCGAGCCAAGCCAAAAGCCTTTATTCTTCACGTAATCCTGTTTGGGAAGAAAATAAAAGATAACAAGAAAGATAAGTCATAAGGACTTAGTGAGGGAAAAAATAATAAACAGTTAGAAGGGATCTGTCGAAAAAGCAGTAGTTCAATAGATTATCAATATCAACTATCAAGACATTACAATTAGAAACACGAATATGCCAGAACTTAAACAATGTCAAATTCAGCGAATGGGAACTTTTCCTTCCTTATTGCTCCCTGAATAGAGTACAAATAGAATCAAACAAATCCAAAGCATAATATGCATAACAGATTCTCCTTATTCCTCCAGTACGTGACATAAGCTCAAGCATTCCGCTTGGTACGTGACAAAATCTTCAAGCATTCCACTTGGATTGGCACTCGGCCCAAACAAAATCCCTTGTATATATATATATATATCGATACAATCAGTGAACAATTTGCCGACAAGGCCAAACAAACGATGTACAAAATAATTCAAATATGCTAACAAGGCCAAATTGATAATATACCGAATGATCCAATTATGCCGACAATGCCAAATAAATGATATGTGGAACAAATTCAAATAAGAGTGCTAAACACAATTGGGTCGGCAAGACCCAAAATAAACGAAATAAAGGGAAGACGATAGGGCTGTGGGTTATATTGGACAATAACATATAAGACAATAGGAGTTTTGGGTGCCAGAACGAGTATAATCAAGTACAACAGATAAACACAAGAAAATTCAGAAAATTAAGTAGTTCAACAATCAAGGAGCATTCACTTCCTAGAAAAAGTTAGGCAGATCCTCACCTCAATACTTAGTGCCCACAATAGAAGTCCTCTACCGGCCAGGAACCCTCAGATCCTCGTCACCTATTCCCATTCAAAACATCATATAAATATCGATACTATAATATAGCATTTGCTAACAGTAATTATGGCTATTCACACATTTTAATTACTCTAGCCTACTTATCTACTCGATTATTGTTCTATCTTGTCTTCGTACCGGAATACTTAGTTATATGGTCTATTTCCCTCGATCATCTAATTCACATTACTAGATTGGCTACCCATTTAACTCATTTAACCAATCAAGGGTTTTACCCCAAACTTAATTTACCATTTGTTTTTCTAAGCATGTCGGTTAGGTCAAATCTCATCAATTAATATTTTATTGATTCCGGACTGGTAATTACTTTCATTATTAATGCTTAGATTAATATTTTCAGTCCTTAACTAATTAAATTTACCCCACATTCATGAATTTAACATGTATATTCAAGTCCTATTTCCGTCCCACAATTTCAACTTCCCAAATGCTTCAACCAATTCAATTAATAAATATTAATCTTTTATTATCGAGTTCGGGTCCATACAACACTTACAACTGAATTCTTATACAATCATCTCACTCAATAATCATAATTTTCATCCAATTAACTTGGATTTACATCAGAAATTAGCTTAACGATTTACTTAGATTAAATTAGGAATCAAATTAACCAATTAACCAAAATTTTACCAAATTGACTGAGTTCAAAGTTAATTCATAATCCGAAACCAACCCACATGCGCTCAGGACGTTGAGCCAAATATTCTATTTGGAAGCCGCCGGACCGCCATTGTACTTCATCGTCGGAACTGTGCGTGGCCGCCACTACCTTATGCACCTCGACGAGGGGAGCAAAATGCACTGATTAATTTTAGAATCGGATGTCAATTAGCCGGTCAATTTGCAGAAAAATCGCCACCAACGCTGTTGCGTCATTTTTCCTCAATTACTCCTCCTCCGGTGATCCATTCTCGAAATAGAAGCTAACGTCGCATTCCTCTAACTAAGCCCATGAAAATCGATCCCCTGTTCAAGAGTTTCCGTCGTCGAAACTGAGCAACCATTCACCACCACCATGAAGCTCTGTTTGAAACTTAATTTCCGGCAATTCATCAGTTGTTTTCTAGGCAAATTTGGTACTACTGCGTTCTTGTGATGAGAGGAAAAGAATGGTTAGCTTGGTTGCTAGTTTTTCTAGTGTCGGAGAGGATGGTAACAGTAAGCATGGGAGAATTTGATACAATGGGAATTTTTCAACTTTCTAGAATTATAATTTCCACCCCAAAACTGCCTCTCAGATTTCAATTGAATCCTTCAACTCTCTGAGTGCCTCACATTGACCCCAAAATTCTTTTCCCCCATTTCAATTAAGTCCTCAAACTAATTAGTGAACTATATTGACCCGATTGACCAAAATTAATTCAAAATTGACCACCAAAATTTCAAAATTCTTACAATTAAGTCCTTCATATCTATATTTTGAGCACCAATTTTTTTTGTCAAATTAATATTTTAATTTTTAAAACTTACTTTCTGAAATGCCAAATTTATGGGTGTTACAGTCAACTATATATATGTCTCATATAAAAGAATTTATTTCAAATTATTGAAAATAAGTTCTCCATGATTATATTGCAAAAAACCAAAATGATTTAAATTAATAGTGTAAAAATAAAGTTAAGAGTTTATAGTTGTTATAAAAAATAATTGTTTATATTTAAAACAAATTTGTTATATTCTATATATATAATTTTATCTAGAAATATTATTATAAAAATAATTGAATTTGAAAGACTTTGATAAATTGAGGATTTGCATATCCATTAATTTATAATTATTCATTTCTCAAACTTCTAATTCTTTAATAAAGAGGTGATGATATGATATCTTACATAAATATTTTTTTATCTTTTTCATAAGCAACGAATAAGTTGTAAAGATTTTTAAGTAAGTCACAATGTTAAGAGATAATTATCATTGCTAAGTATTTTAATTTTATTTTTGAAGTTGTATAGAAAATAATGATTGAATTAATAAATAAAAATAATTTATTTGATCAAATGATTGAATATGTTTTTATTTATTTATTAATTTTTTGATTAGAAATATTTGAATATTATATTACTTCAACTAAAAATAATGTGATTGTATCTATATAAATACAAAAAAAAATTATTAAATATGAAGAAATGGTTGTTGTTTTGAAATAACTTAGTTATCATCTACTTTTTTGGGATAAATTTTAAGCTTTTTTGGATAAAAATGTACGATTAAGTTAAAAAGAAAAAAAATCTCACTTTTTAAAGAAAAAATACATTAATATTTATTAGAGCTCATAAACTTCGTATATTCATTTAATTTTTTTGATAGTTAATATTATCAAAGTGAATATAAATTACTCAATATGAAACATATCAATTGTGCAAAAGTATTTACTTAGCAATGAAATTTTGATTTTTTAGCTATATATACATATTTTTTATAAATAATTTATTTATTGAATAGAAATAAAATAATTTTCTTATAAAAAATATTACAAATAAGTGAAGATTCAACCAATTGAAATAAACTTATCAAAGCATATGATATTATATAGAAAAAATGAAAAAAAAAAAAGAACAAAATCTTTCTTATATGCACATAATTAGAAACGGGTAAATCAAGTGCTAATAAATTTAATGAATATTTCATAGAATATATATATATATATATATATATATCATTTCTTCATTCATTGGATAAGAAAATTAAAATAATTCAACAACTTAATAAAATTATAATATTTTTAAATATTTCATTACATCACATTGTTCGAGGTATATTACTCAAATATGAAATATACATATATAATTCTTTTATCTAGATAAATTGAGATAGTTTCAACTAAAATAATACTAAAATAAAAATTAAATATCAAAGATAAATTCTTATAAGAACGTATAGAAATATTTGAAAATAGTATTGAAAATAAATACATAAAATATAATTAATTTAAATAAAAAGGTACTGCATGCTGATGTTTTTAAGTAATATAAAAATTACAATCCTAAGTTAGTCATAAGAACTTTAATTTTAAATAAATATTGAGAAAATAATAAAGTAGTAATATTATTATCGTATGCTAATTGTGGAAAGAGCTTCTACAACTAAAAATATAGAATTGTACTACAAATAATGTGGAAAGAAAATGCAAAAAGAATAATTGTGGAATAACAAAATTTACATATAAAATAAATAAAATATTTATCCATTAATCTTGTGATAAATTAAATTTGTAAGATAGAACTTTGTGATAAGAGTACTTAATATGGTGCTTATAAAATATTTTTAATATTATAAACTTATTTAGTGATATAAAAATATGATAATAGATACTTTTTTAATTATCTTATGAGATAGAAATCTATGTTGCAATTTTGGATAAATACAACATGATATTTTAGTTATAATAGATAAGTTGATCGTATTAAAATAAAATATAAAAAAAAAATAAACAACCAATGAGAATTTTTCAATTGAATTAAAATACTCAAAATTCTAAGAATTTGCCATTTTGCCAAAATTGCACAATTAGAATTAAAATTGCATAGTTGTGGATTCCACACCGTTATGCTATATATAATAGTATTAGTATGTGCCTGGAGCGATGCACCAAAAATGATTATATGATTGAATAATTTATTTTATAATAATATTTATTTTACTTCATGTGATTAAAGCATGAATTGTAATTATTTTTAGCATTTAATTAAAAAAATTCTATTGCTATTTAAATAAAATAATATGAATATTTCAATTAAAAATATTATATTTGAAGTTAATTTACACTTAAATAAGTTATAGAATATCAAGAATTGCTCACTCTAAATTTACAAATTGTAACGCTTCGACCAAGAGGTGTCTGCTTCTGTACAAGGCACTACCCACTTTATACTACAAGTCTTCTGAATAACAGAAAATAAATTATCCCAAAAATTCACAGTATTTAATTTCTACAATAACATACATAAGATGTTCAACTATAAACCGAAATATCATGAATCACACTTAGCACTTCTATCACCCTCATTACCTCATGTGTCGCCTAGGTTAGTCTATCAGCGTCACTCGTTCCTGTCTTGGGTAAAGAACAAAAAATAACAATGAAACAACGTAAGTCCGAATGACTTAGTGAGATAGTTTAGCAATAACAACAAAGTAATAATTTCTCAAATAACATATATAAAATAAGTAGAAACATTTAAAATTTCTAGAAGTCGTAAGAGAAGGTTTTAGTCAAAATTTTAGATGATTCATCTCATCACCGTCCCATATCGGTGGTGAGACTTCACAAAATTCACTGTCTCTCACATTGGTTTAAATCTCAACTATGATCAAAAGGGGTTGATATGCCATTTGAACAACTACTGAGTTCTGTCAAATATTCGAGTTTCAAAGCAACAAGTATCAAGCATATCAAATAAAATAAGTACAGTTTAGCAGACACTCTCATTGTTAAGCTGTTGGTGGTTCTCCTATCTTGTCACTCTACTCTCAAAAACACGAAAATCATTTTCCCTCCAAAGTACCAAGTGACTGGGTTGGATACTTATAACATACGTTAGGCATGGCTAGCCGCATACCTTACCAGTTCATAGACAACTACCTCCAGCTGGCTATGAGACTGGGTTGCGTACATCACATACGGGTATCAACCAAAAGATCTGTTACTGCAGTCCGTTCTGCCCAGCTGTCTTTCGTAATTGATCCCAGGCCCCATCCCCAAGGGTATTAATCATATTCATACATATCATATAGCATACCCAACAACATTTCAAATAACACATCAAGTCGCCATGTTAACATACAAACTAATTCAACACCAGGCTGGTTTCTAGAAAGGCATGGCGATAAAAAAACATATATTTCAAAACCACTTTCAGCTTCCTCAACACAATCTCCAATTTCAGGTAAAGTGATATCAATCAATATCAATAGAAGTGCTCATTATAAAAGGGCAATGTGGAGTACTATTTTCAACACATGGATCGAAAAAAATCAAGTGATCAGGATATATTAACAAGTATATATGTTCTTTCCCCAACAAGAAAATCTCATATTATTGAGTATAAACTCACATGGCAAATGTAGAGGAATTCTTAGTCGTACAATCTCTCAAGTCCTAGCTTCCTAGTTAGATTGAAACTGTCATAAGATAACTCAAGTTATCATTCTGTCAACTCTCTGAATCTTAATTATAAATGTAGTTAACGTCTTTAACAAACTCATGGTTATTTTGATATAATTCTGGTGATTGGACTTCATGTCCAGATACTTAAGACAGTTGACTCTGGTAATCCTTAGTTGTTCGAAGAGTCTATATCCTTGGTTCCTACTTAATTCAAAGTTCAGAATAAATAACCTAAACTAATATTATTTTAATTTCTAAATCAAAATTCTTAATGCACTTAAATGTCCTTATCAAGTTCTATGTTCACTTATTTGTTCAATCATAATTCTTTTAAGTTTCATGTTACACTCAGATGTTCAACATAATCATATATCGTTGTTCTTACTCAATTGGATCAATAATTAAGTTACTAAAATCTTAGGGTAAATTGCATTTTTGGTCCCATAAGTTAGACTCATTTGGATTTTGGTCACATTCTTTATGACTTTTGCACATTGCATCCCATAAGTGCATTTGTTTTGTAATTTAAGGACCACGACGGCTTTCCGTCCAATAATTAACGGAGCAGTCAAGTGCCATTCACTTGGCCATTAAATTGTTGCTTTTTTGGTCCCATAAGTTTTGCCCGTTTGTATTTTTGGTCCCAACGGTAGCTCCAATAATTTGTTTTGAAGTTTTAACAGCTTTGCTTCATTACATTCAACGTCTTAAATAACCCAAGTATCACTTGTTTTGTTTTTTCACACATTTGTGGGTCTTTCCAAGCAAAGAAACCACATCTATTATTCATGGAAGTACAACCATGAAACCTCTTATTTGGATTTTCATTTGTTCATGAGGTTTTCAATGAAGATGGTGTACCACAAAAATAAATAGCACATTCACTTGTAGTTATTTTTCTTTCTTCTTCTGCAAAAATTTATTGGAGCTATCGTTGGGACCAAAAATGCAAACGGGCCTAACTTATGGGACCAAAAAAGCAACAATTTAACGGCCACGTGAGTGGCACGTGACTGCTCCGTTAATTATTGGACGGAAAGCCCTTTTGAGTCCTGAAATTGCAAAAAAATTGCACTTATGGGATGCAATGTGTGAAAGTCATAAAGAATGGGACCAAAATTTAAATTGGTCTAACTTATGGGACCAAAAATGTAATTTATCCAAAATCTTACTTAAGGTCTTAACGGTATTCATCCGAGTTTATTAGCTTTAACATTATAACAATTGTGAAATTAATTCATAAATTAGGCTAAGTCATAGTTTAATAGTCTTAGTTCATGTTATGATTAGGCTTCGATTCGAAAATTCGATTACATTTAACAAGTTAATCGAATCAAACTGGATTATTGAAAATTACTGAATTTGGATCGAATCGAGGTCCAATCTCAAGCTGGGAATGGCCTAAATGAGTCCGAAACTTCATTATGTATAAATTGGTCCATAACCACCGCCACGTGCCGCCGCCGCCTCTAGAGATGGAGACCGCCACACTAGTTGGTGCATCTCGTTAAGGTGAGCAAAACCCCTCAAACAATTTCTCGATTGGCCACCATTTGGCTGTCTAATTAAGCCAAAAACCATCGTGGAATCCTAACCCGCCGCCGTCACCACGTCAATTCCTCCACTACCAGCCATCGAAACCCCAAATTAACACCACCACCAAATTGCCCATATCCCCACGACCAAAACCGACCTAGTCCCCGTCTATTGCCATCGCCGGAAGTAGGGAAACTACCACCGCCACCGCGAGCTCGCCGTTACCACCTTTTTTTGGCCATTTCATTAGTTGTTTTGAATAATTTTGGTATGGTTGTGCTCTTCTTAGCTAGAGGAACCCAACTAAGGTTTTAGTTTCAAGTTTGGTGGTCGTTTTCCAGTGATCCACCGGTGGGTAGTGTTTGGGGTACATTTTGAGAGTTTGAATATTTTTTGTCCTTAATCCTATATATATAAATGTATTTTTCAGCTTATTCAATTGACCTCTAAACTTTTGACCGCCTTCAATTCAACCCCTATAAATTCTAACCACATTCAGTTTGGCCCCTGATCTTCAATTGAGTCCTTCAACTTTTAATTCTTATATATTGGACCCTAATATTTCTATTTTGGGGCAATTGGGTCCAAAATTAACTATTTTCAAGTCCTCCAACTTTTAACTTGCTCACATTAACTCTCTAAACTTTATAATTTTAGACAATCACGCCCTTTTCTTATTTTCAATTTAATCCTTCGATTGTAACTATTTAATTCTAGAGTTTTAATTAACGCCAACCCAAAATTAATTTAGTCAAGCTTATTGATTTCACATTTTATTATATTTCAAAATTACAAAATTCGGGATGTTACATAAATTATACAAAAATTTATAAAATGATAAAAAAAAAAGAATTAAGAAATAAAAATAGTGCATAATATTTTACTATATGCTTCTTAAATTATATATTTATACATACATATTTTGATATGATAAATAATTAAATAATTTTTTTATAATATAAAGTATTTTTGTATGATTTCTTAATAATGTGAAAGTTATAGTTACAATTTTCAAGAAATTGGAGAATTTTAAATATTAAATATTTTTTGTTAGAGTTAGCTTACATTAGGTTATTAATTATTCGATAACTAACAATAAGTAATTTGTAACATACAATTTTATAAGTTAAAATATCTCTTAATATTCTATATAAATCTGATAAGTAAAATTTATTTATTATTATTCATATATGTAGTTATTTTATTATTTTTAAAATTATCAATTAACATATATTATGTACATGGATAAAATAATAAGTAAATTTTTAGTATTTAGTTTAAAATAAAATATAAATCTCTCATAAGTTTCTTTTATAATTAGAATATAGAAATTATAAATAATTAAATGGATACTTACTTTCAATCATTTTTTTTCATCTTACATCACTAATCCATGTAAAAATATTTTTATGAATTTTTATAAGAAAAAATATTAAAATAAATGTACTCGATATAATTATTAACTAGTGTAATTAAATGTAGCACCCTAATTATTTCATTATTTATGTAAATTATTATTTTGTGATTATGTTAATTGTTAGTTCATTTTATTTTGTTTTATTTATTTATTTATGAAATGTTATTTAATTTAATCAAATTATAAAGTATTGGGGTCAAAATTTAAATTTTGATGACTTATTTGGGCCTCAAGTGAAACTTGAGGGGTTTGATGGAAAACTCCTAGTCAACTAGGGTCAAGGCGTTATTTGACATATTGATAAGGCTCAATTGAATAACCAAACCAACTGAGGGGTTGAATTGCAATTTCAAAAAATTGGATTTAATAAAAACATTTTTTTTTTCCTAATTTCATTTCATCCCTTTTTCACCATCACCGCATCACCCCCTTCACCTCTCTTCCCTCTATCACCAGTGACCACCTTCTGGCGATTTTCTTCCCTACCCAACCTCACCAATCACCTCTCCTCACCCCCAGCACCCTATCACCACTACTGCATGCACACACAAACCCCACGGGCCACCATCATTTTGGGACCGAGAAAGTTAGCAACGGTGATCCACGGAGAGGTTGCAATGGAGGAGTTTCTGGGCAGCTTTTCTAGGAGTCTGTAGCACAGAGAGTATACCGGTAACCTTGCATTGAAGTTTAGCACGGTGGACGGTGGCGGAAGAGGAGTTACAGTCGCGGCGGTGGAAAGGTGGTATTAACGGTTTTGGCTTCGGTTGAAGGCTATCCAAGCTTCAAAACTGAAAACAAGTTGAAGATTTGGGCTCAGGAAGAGAGAAGGTGAAGAACGGTGGTGGTTTAGCAATTTTTCGGCGGCAGACGGCGGACAGCGGCGGCGGCGAGAGGATAGTTTTCTCCCTTCAACGCGACGAACACAACTGTGTGTTTGGTTCATGAATCCGAAATCTCGTTGAGTGGTTCATGGTAAAGGATTGGAAGAAAAAGCTTGTTGTGTATATATATGCATATGTTGTACCTTCCTATTAAGTTTGTATCCATGCCAAGAATAGGAATTTAGGATGATGATATGCCTATATATATGTGTTGATTCCCATGCTAAGGAATATAGAATTGTGGACCCAAACTTATCATGCAAGATGCCAAAATTTGATTTAATAATGGTACTAAGGATTATATTATGAGACTAAGTGATATTTGATTATGGTTAATTATGTAAGGAATTGAAACATAATTGTGTGATTTAGGATAATGATATGGCATGACCATGACCTTGTAAATAAAGAACAAGATATCATATTATTTTGGAATCAATATAGACCATCGTGGTTAAATCTATCAATGTTGATTTATTGGAGAATTTTGTAAAGATGCTATTAAATCTATATCATCATGTTAGTAGATAAGTTAATGACATTAGAATGCTCAGGATGCAATTTCTAGAAGTTTATTAGCGTTGAACAAGAAATTTGACTATGGAATATTTCTTTGGATAGATGACGGTGACGTCGGTCCCGCAGAGGAATAGGCGGTGATAACTTCTTTTTGGGATACTGGAGGTAAGGATCTGCCAATCTGGCACTTCATTTCTCTTTTTGCTATTTGTGATAAACCCCTGTGAGGGTTGTTGTTTCTGAACTGACTGTACTGTTATTGAAATCTGTGATTGGTTAAGATATCTTTGATATTTTGTTATCTGATTCGGACACCCCTGTGAGGGTTATTTCTGTTATGATTCTGATTCCTGTTTGTTCTGGTGCCCAGAACATTTATCTGATATATGTTATCTGTTCATTCTGTTATCTGTCATGTTATCTATACTGTTTGATATCCGACTGTCCTGTTATTTGACTGTTCCGCTATACTGTCAGTTCTATTATCTGCCTGTTGTGATATTTGTACTGTCATATACTGTTACTGTTTGCCTTGTTGGTATTATCGTTTTCTGGTATTAGCGGTGCGCTAGGGATTTCCCCCTAGGCATCTGCCACTGTTTATTGATCTGTTACTGAATGGAGAACTGAATAGCTAAGGGCTTGACTGGTATGCAAGTGATTTCCCCCTTGGTATCAACAGTACACTAGGGATTTCCCCTTGGGTATCGGTGTTGCGCTAAGGATTTCCCCCTGGGCATCGCAGGGCATGGGATACGCAAGGGATTTCCCCCTTAGTATCAATGGTACGCTAGGAATTTTCCCCTGGGTATCGGGCAGTGCGCTAGGGATTTCCCCTTGGGTATCGTTGTGCGCCGAATGCTCCGTATGGGCACAACCATGCGCCAAGCTGCCATGCTTTGGCAATACTTTCCGACTGTCTGGTATAAGGATAATCTAGTATGCATGACTAGTTATATTCTATTGGAATGCATATACTTCGGGTTTGCTTTATTTGATTGTTTCCTGTCTGCCTGAAATCTATTCATGGAGCAATAAGGCATGAGAGTTTCCTGTTTTGTTATTGATACTGTCTGATTCTGACTCTGTCTTGTTCTGTATGTTTAATTGATCTGACTGTAAATTTTGATTTGTTGAGTTGATGTTTCCTCGATAGATCTCTACTATTATCTCTCACTAAGTCATTTGGACTTACCCTCCTGCATTATACTATCTGTTCAGACAGGTATAAGTGATGGAAAAATCACTCTGTGCTGGAAGCGTGAAAGATGTATTTTATAATAGCATTTGGAAATGTATATGTGCCTAGATCTCTTTTGAACTCGAGGTTTTTGTAACTTAGAATGTTTGTGATTTGTAAGTTTTAATTGTGATCTCGAGTATGTAAATATTATGAATTATGATTCGAGACAGCTTATGGCATGTACTTAAGAGATTGTAAACCTGTTAAGTTAAATATGTTGATGTTTATTGTGATAGGTTTTGAATCGTTATTGTGGGCCATTTCTGATGAATGAGTTTGATAAGTTAAGACTGAACTGTGTAGTATCTCTCTTCGGGGTTACCTTGAGTGGGGTGCTACATTAAATATATTAAAAATATAAAAATTGATATTATTTGCTATTTAAGTGGTCATTTATTAATTTTTTGAAAATTTCAACTATGTCAACTATATATATATATATGTGTGTGTGTGTGTGTGTGTGTGTGTGTGTGTGTGTGTCCCATATAAAAAAAATTATTTCAAATAATTGAGAATGAGTTCTCCATATATTGCTAAAAAACTAAAATGATTTAAATTAATAATATAAAAATAAAGTTTAGAGTTTTGTAGTTGTTGTAAAAGTAACTGTTTATATTTTCAAATAAAATTTTCAATGAAATTATTTTTTTTATATTCTATATATATAATTTTATCGAAAAATATTATTGTAAAAATCATTGAATTTTAAAGACTTTGATAAATTGAGAACTTGCATATCAATTAATTTATAATTTATTTCTCAAACTTCTAATTCTTTAATAAAGAAGTGATTATTTGATATTTTACATAAATATTTATTTATCTCTTTCACAAGCGACAAATAAGTTGTAAATTTTTTTAAGTAAGTGACGATGTTAAGAGATAATTATGATTGTTAAGTATGTTAATTTTACTTTTGAAGTTGTCTAGAAAAATAATTATTTAATTAATAAATAAAAATAATTTATTTGATCAAATGATTGATATTATTTATTTATTAATTAATTTTTTGATTAGAAATAATTGAATATTGTATTACTTCAACTAAGAATAATGTGATTGTATCTATATAAATGCAAAAAAATATTAAATATAAAAAAATAATTGTTGTTTTGAAATAACTTAGTTATCAGCTACTTTTTTGGGATAAATTTTAAGCTTTTTTGAATAAAAATGTATAATTAACCGTGAGCACAAAAAGCGTGAGGGATGGGTCATGCTAAGGACAGAAAGCATGCACACATAAAGAGTCAAGGGAAGCCGGGTGCCCGCGTGAGAGAGCCAGATACCTATAAGGTATCAGGCTATCGTTAGCGCGGGTCCTCTCTTAGGCAAGTGACAGGTCTTCCTGAGAAGCCTGGAACGATCGGGGGGGTCACAGGGTGGAAAAAAGAGGCCACTTTTTAATAGACCACTTTAAATGTCCCCCAATATGCCCCAAGGATCCTCAAACGAACCGCCCTATTGAATATGAAATGCATCAATTGTGTACAAGTGTTTACTTAGCAATGAAATTTTGATTTTAAGTTGCATTTACATATGTTTTTAATAAATAATTTAGTTATTGAAGAGAAATAAAATAATTTTTTTATAAAAATAAAGATTCAACCAATCGAAATAAACTTATCAAAGCACATGATATTGTATAGAATAAATAAATAAAAATTATTATATGCACATAATTAGAAAGGGGTAAATCAAGTGCTAATAAATTAATGAATGTTTTTTATAGAAAAAAATATGCAGTATTTCTTCATTCATTTGATAAGAAAATTGGAATAATTTCAACATCTTAATAAAATTATAATGTTTTTAAATATTTCATAACATCACATTATTCAAGGTACATTATTCAACTATGAAGTATATGTAATTTTTTTTATCTAGATAAATCGAGAGAGCTATAATTAAAATAATATTAAAATAAAAATTCAATATCAAAGATAAATTCTTATATGAAACTACAAAAATATTAGAAAATAGTATTAAAATAAATATATAAAATATAATAATTAAAATAAAAAAGTACTGCATGCTGATACTTTTAAGTAATATAAAAATTACAATCCTAAATTAGTCATAAGAACTTTAATTTTAAATAAATATTGAGAAAATAATAAAGTAATAACATTGATAAAATATTTTTATATTAGAAAAGTATCTAATTAATTTAAAATAAAAACAAAACAAAAACAATATAAAGATGTGTTTCAAAAAAATATTAAAAAAATTTCTGTAAAATGAACTTTAAATTAATTAATAACAAAAAGAAGCATCATTATATTATGCTAATTGGAGAAAGAAGTCCTACAATTAAAAATACATAATTGTACTACAAATAATGTAGAATAAAATGTAACAAGATTGTAGAACAATCAAATTTATATATAAAATAAATAAAATATTTATCTACTAATCTTGTGATAAATTAAATTTATAAGATAGAATTATGTGATAAGAGTACTTAATATGATGCTTATAAAATATTTTTTAAAGTTATAATATATAATATAATAAACATAATATAATATATAATATAATACATTATAAATACATAAATATTTATGTATATATTTATACATAATATATATTACTAAATAGATATTTTTATTATTTTTATATAATAAACCCCACCCCCACCCCCACCCCCACCCCCACCCCCATCTTAAAATTTTATCTATAATATTTAAATAACTTTTGTTTATATCTTTTCTCTTTCTAATTATTTATTTCAAATTAAATATTATATATATTTATGAAAATATAGATTATATTTATATCCATAATAAATAATTGGAAAAACTATATATAAACAAAAGTTATTTAAATTTTATAAAATATTATTATATAAAATATAATATAAAATATTTATTTAGTAATATATAGTATGTATAAATATATACATAAATATTTATGTATTTATAATGTATTATATATATATATTATGTTTTATATTATATATTATATATTTATATTTGTATATAATATCTATATAAATAAATTATCTTACGAGACAGAAATATGTATTGCAATTTTGGATAAACGCAACATGATATTTTAGTTAGGATAGATAAGTTGATCATATTAAAATGAAATATAAAAGAAAATAAACAACCAATGAAAAATTTTCAATTGAATTAAAAAATTCAAAATTTTTAAGAACTTGACATTTGGCCAAAATTGCATAATTAAAATTAAAATTAAAATTGCACAACTATGGGCCCCACAATGTTGTGCTATATATAACTAGTATGTGCTCGGTGCGATGCACCGAAAATCATTCTAAGATTGAAATAATTTATTTTATAATAATATTTATTTTACGTTATGTGATTAAAACATGAATTGTAATTATTTTTAGCATTTGAAGAAAGAAAATCTATTACTAATAAAATAAAATAATATAAATATTTCAATTAAAAATAGGGTAAAATCCACTTTACCCCCTTATACTCAAACTTCATCTCAATTTACCCCCATATATTTTTAATTGCATCACTTTGCCTCCCTGTACTCTCAATTTTACTTAAATTATTCAATTCCATTAAATTCTCTTCATCTCCTTAACAACGTTAATTATTTCTTTTTTAAAAATATAAAATCACCAAAGACATATAACAAAAACATGTTTCTTAAAGACCAACTTCAAATGCCATATGAAATCTCACTCACACGTAGTTTTGCTACTACTTGGTGCTAAAGGCAGTGTTTTTTTTTATTTTTTATGATTTCATAGAAGGATGTATTACATAATAAAACAGAGTTAGTGAAGCAATTTCATGGAGCTAAAAATGAGGTTTGCATATTATTAATTGAGTTTCTTTAATAGAAATCTTTGTTTCTTCTAGAAATGTACTATTAGTATATGATGCAAGTTTTTTGATATATTTGTAGTGCAGTCAATAATGATGTCCATGTTTCATCTTTTCAGCATTCAACTTGGATCTTTTAATTTAATTTTAATACTATTTTGTATAAAATGTAGCGCCCCAAGTCGGAACAACACCTGAGTCGAAGCGCCACTCTGATCCAGACTTAAATCGCGTAATCCAGAATAAGCAATACAATCAATATCCCATCAGAGTTTTTTTTTTTTTTCAAAACTTATCAGAAAACAACAGCGGATTTCAACATAAATAACCTTAACAAAAGGATATCTTTCATACTGCAACCTTAAGGTCAACATCTGACATATCATAACCTCTCTAAGCTTGAAACTTAACATACGAGTGGTTCTTTAACAAATAACATAATATTTACATTCCATATGCCAAAATTCAGACTTAATGTAGAAACTTCTAATCTATTACAATGCAGTCACCAGTCCATGCCTGAAGTCGAAGCTTATCACTCAGTCCTGTATAAGAAATTCAAGATAAACGGGGAGGTAAGTCTAAAGGACTTAGTGAGGAATAATTGTAACGTAAATAACGGGGATCTGTCGAGGAAGAATTCGACTCAATAGATCATCAATCAACACTTAACAGAAATACAACAAGATACATTCAAACAGTCAGGAACAATCTAACAGGCAGAATACAATCGGTCGGTCAGATTACAGTTGGACAGAACAATCCCAAATAATATTTACATTTTAGTCAGTCTTATTCAAGGGTGACAGCTTGGTACACGACAGTCACCAACAGACGGTAAATGCTCAGGAGTAGCCCTAGTACATCACAGACAAACAGACGGTAGATGCCCAGGAATAGC
Organism: Jacaranda mimosifolia; assembly: GCA_018894105.1. Lineage (NCBI taxonomy): Eukaryota > Viridiplantae > Streptophyta > Magnoliopsida > Lamiales > Bignoniaceae > Jacaranda > Jacaranda mimosifolia. Next base: position 23,960,921 of record CM032131.1, on the reverse strand, counting down.
CCTAGCACATCATAGACAAACAGATAGTAGATGCCCAGGAATAACCCTAGCACATCGCAGACAGACAGACAGACAGTAGATGCCCAGGAATAGCCCTAGCACAGCATAGACAAACAGACAGTAGATGCCCAGGAATAGCCCTAGCACATCATTGATGCTCAGGAATAGCCCTGACACAACACCCATACCTAAGAATAGCCCTAGCATATGGCTAACAGACAGATGGAAGATGCCTAGGAATAGCCCTAGCACATCACTGATGCTCAGGAATAGCCCTAACACATTGCACATACCTAGGAATAGCCTTAGCATATGGCTGACAAACTGAATACCCAGGGAATATCCCATAGCGTATCAGACTTACAAATACTCAAGGAATAGCCCCTGACATATCAGACGTACAGACAGTTCAAAACAGTATAGAAATGCCGACAGGGCAAACAGTAACAGTACCGGACAGTATAGATATCAGAACATGACAGATAACAGAACGAATAGATAACATATATCAGATAAATGTTCTAGGTGCAGAACAAACAGGAAACAGAATCATAACAGAAATAACCCTCACAGGGGTATCCAAATCAGATAACAGAATATCAAAGAGATCTTAACAGACTAAGGATTTCAATAACAGTACAGTCAGTTCGGAAACAATAACCCTCACAGGGATTTATCACAAATACCGAAAAGTGAAATGAAGTGCCAGATTGGCAGACCCTCACCTCCAGAATCCCAAAAAGAAGTTGTCGCTGCCTACTGCTCTGCGGGATCCACGTCATCACCTATTCAAAATAATATTCCATAATCAAATTTCTCATTCAACCCTATTAAACTTCTAGAATTTGCATCACAAGTAATCTAATGTCATTAACGTATCTACTAGCACGATGATATAGATTTATTAGCATCAATTACAAAATCCTTCAATAAATCAACATTACTAGATTTAATCACAATGGTCCATATCGATTCCAAAATAATATAATATCTCTTTATACACAAGGTCATAATTAAGCCATATCATCATCCCAATCCACAAAATTATGATTAAATTCCTTACATAATCATCCACAATTCATAAAATTAGGGTTTTCTCTTCCAATTAACTCGATAATTCCCAATATTTTCATAAATAATATAATATAATTCAAATTCACCAAACTTATATTGGCACCTGCTTATACCGATTCTTAGTCCATAATATCTCAAATTACCTAATTATCATTTCTTAAGTTCCAACTTCATAAAATCATAAATTAATCACTTAAATAAACTCAATTAATCCTTACTTAACATCCACTAATACATAATCCTAGCCAACTATGCGATAACCTAAACCAGGCATGGCCAAAGCATAAAACAACTATATATATCCTCAAAATACAAGGTTAAGAAATATAATACAACTTATGCATATATACACACACACACACATATAAACACCAACCAACTTTTATACCCTCGATCTAATCAACCAGACCTCGGATTCACAAACCAAGACCACTGCCACGATCCTCGCGACGAGATAGAGACACTATCCAAGCTCCGTTGTCGCGCCGCTGTCGCCAAAAAACTTCAAACCACCACCAAACGCTGCTCTTCAATTCAAAGAATCCAACCCCCAAGTCAATTTTTCCATTCACCGCTGCATTGAGCTCCAATTTTAGCCTCAACCTGCCCAACACCATTACTTTCGCCGCCGCGGTTTTACTTCAATTCTTCCGTCTCCGTCGCCCGGAGTTCCAATCCAAAGCTACCACATTCTTCCTTGGGCTGAACCCATTAAAACTCGTACCTCAGTTGCCCCCAACAGATACCAGAACAGCCACGATCATCACCCTCCGTCGTGTGTCTTCTTCAACTCAAATTTTCAATTGCTCTGTTATCGATTTTGGGAGTTCTAGGCGTGGTTGTGCTCGCCGGAACAGGGAGAAGCAATTGGCTGGTTTGGTTTGGCTATTTTTGGGCTTACCGAAAAATTCACCGGTGAAGAGAAGGTTGATGATGCATGCGGGGAGAAATGAGGAAAAAAGGAGAAACTTCCTATATATAAATCCAATTTTCAGAAATTAAAGATTGATCCCCTAAGCTTTCCTCTAGCAAGTCCTTCAAAATTTTTGATTCTTCAATTGAGCCCTATAATCTTTTGAGTGTCTAACATCTAACCCTTTGACCCAAAATTATTTACCATGCAACCCCAAAAGTTATAGAATGTCATCCAATTGAGTTTCTAAAAATTGCAAATTTACCCCAAAATTTTCAAATATTTTGCAATTAAGTCCTTTTTGTTTCTTTTTCAAGCCCTAAAATTTGACCGATTAAAATATTAATTTTTAAATTCTTATTTTCTAAAATACCGAATTTCAGGGTTGATACATAAAATTTGTGTATTCATATCAGAGAAGAGTAGTTGGGAGAGATTGGCAAAAAAATATTGAGGTATAGGCATTTTGGGTATATAAATGTAAAATATGATGATCTAACCATTTTTGTTTGGTTTATTAACAGAAATTGAAGAGACTTTACGGTATTAAAGTAAGTGAAGTAAAATTAAGAGTACAAGGAGGCAAAGTGATGCAATTAAAAGTATAAGGGTGTAAAGTGAGACGAAGTTTGAGTACAAGGGGGTAAAGTGGATTTTACCCTTAAAAATATTATGTTTGAAGATAATTTATACTTAAATAAGTTATAGAATATCAAGAATTTCTAAGTTTGTAAATCATATTGAAATTTATAAAATGATAAAATTTAAAAAAATAAATCAAAGAATTAAGAAAATAAAAATAGTGCAGAATATTTTACTAAATACACTTTTAAAATGATATGTATATTTTTAATTATATATTTTGATATGATAAATAAGCAAATGATTTTTTAAAAAAAATTATATAAATTTTTTTTGTATGATTTCTTAATAATTTGGAAGTTACCATTATTTCATGACATTTGAGAATTTTGAATGTTAAATATTTTTTGTTAGAGTAAATATATAACCTCTTTGTACTTTATCTGTGAAAATAACTTACATTAAGCTATTAATTATTTGATAACTAATTCAATAAGTAGTTTGTAAGATATAATTTTATGAGTAACTCCGATAAGTAAAATTTATTTATTTTTATTTATATATGCAGTTATTCTATTTTTTTGAAATTACTATTAACACATATTATATACATGAATAATATAATATGTAAATTTCTAATTTTTAATTAAAAATAAAATGTGAATCTCACTTAGGTTTCTTATATAAGTATGTAAAAATGTAAAAATAATTAAATGGATACTTACTTTCAATCAAACCTTTTTGATCTCACATTATTAATTCATGTAAAAATATATTTATGAATTATTATAAGCAAACGTATTAAAATAAATGTATGCTATACAATTATAAAATAGAGTAATTAAATGTATTAAAAATATAGATGATGTGATTGTTAAGTATTTTACTTTTACTTTTGAAGTATATTTAATATAAAGCATGTAAAAGTTATATATATATATATATATATATATTTAAATTCTAAGTTGTCTAGAAAATAATTATTTAATAAATAAATAAAAGGATTTATTTAATCAAATGACTGAATATCTTTTATGTATTTAATAATTTTTTTATTAGAAATAATTGAATATTGTATTACTTCAACTAAAAATAAAGTGATTATATCTATATAAATATAAAAGAATTTATTAAGTATGAAAATTTTGTTGTTGTTTTGAAATAATTTAGTTAGATAAATTTTAAGTTTTTTTTTTTGGATAAAAATGTACAATTAAATTAACAACTCTTTAAATGAAAAAATAAGTTAATATTTATTAGAGCTCATATTTATTAGATAATTACATTACTTTGTATATCCATTTAATTTTTGATAGTTAATATTATTAAAGTGAATATAAATCACTAAATATGAAATATATCAACTATGAAAAAATATTTACTTAACAATGCAATTTTGAATTTTAGGTATATATACATAATATTTTATAAATAATTCTTTTATTGAAGAAAAATAAAATAATTTTCTTATAAAAATATTATAATCAGTAAAGATTCAACCAATCGAAATACACTTATCAAAGCACATGATATATTATAATACAAAAAATGAAAAATTCTTTCTTATATGCACATAATTAGAAATAGGTAAATCAAGTGCTAGTAAACTTAATGAATATTTTACAAAAAAAATATATAGTATTTCTTCATTCATTTGCTAAGAAAATTGAAATAATTTTAACAACTTAATAAAATTATAATATTTTTAAATATTTCATAACATCACAATATTCGAGGTACATCATTCAAATATAAAGTATATATAATTTTTTTTATCTAGATTAATCGAGAGAGCTACAACTAAAATAATAATAAAATAAAAATTCAATATCAAAGATATATAAATTCTTATATGAACATATAAAAATATTTGAAAATAGTATTGAAAATAAATACATAAAATATAATTAATTGAAATAAAAAAGTACTGCATTTTGATGTTTTAAAGTAATATAAAAATGACAATCCTATGTTAGCCATAAGAACTTTATTTTTAAATAAATATTGAAGAAATGATAATATAATAATATTGATAAAATATTTAAATATATTAGAAAAGTATCTAGTTAATTTAATATAATAACAAAACAAAAATAATATAAAAATGTATTATGAAAAAAATATTAAAAATTTTCTACAAGATTAACTTTAAATTAATTAAAAAGAAAAAAATATTACGTATTATGCAAATTGGGAAAGAGGTCCTACAACTAAAAATATAGAATTATACTACGAATAATGTGAAAACAAAATGTAAAAAGAATAATTGTAGAAAAATAAAATTTACATATAAAATAAATAAAATATTTATCTATTAATCTTGTGATAAATTAAATTTTGTAATATAGAATTTTATGATAAGAGTACTTAATATGGTTCTTATAAAATATTTTCAAAATTATAAACTTATTTAGTGAGATAAAAATATAATAATAGATATTTTTTGAATTATTTTATGATATAGAAATCTATATTGCAATTATGGATAAACATAACATGATATTTTAGTTATAATAGATAAGTTGATTGTATTACAATAAAATATAAAAGTAAATAAACAACCAATGAATTTTTTTTCAATTAAATTAAAAAAACTCAAAATTCTAAGAATTTGACATGTGGACAAAATTGCACAACTAGATATGATGAGGGTGAAATCCGTTGGTAGCCGAATCAAATAGTGATTTTAGGGGGTTCGACCTCTCTGGTCGATATATGGATGTATTTGGGTTGAGTCCTACAATCACGAGCAAACGTTAAGCTAGCCGAGATGCCCTCAGCTTAGACACTTCGACACTTAAGTTAGTGTAGAGTCGATCAGATATAACGAGCAGCAGAGTAGGGGCTTTTTGTATATAGAATGGCTTACCTTTGAGAGGCTGGAGTGGGGGTATTTATAGCCTTCTCTTAGTGGTGATTTGCCTGAGATGCCCTTGACATATAGGAATGATCTTTGTCCTTGCATGGGGGGCATTAGGTTATCTTCCACTTTGGTACTACCCCAGGTGGCTACTTTTTCAGGTTTTAGGGACATAATAGGACACTGTAAATGCGTCTCCTCCCTAGTGCGGCAGCATAGGTGGTACTGGGGCGGCATGCGCCATTAATGCAAAGGCATGCTGCCTGTCAGGGAATTTAATGCAACAAAGATGGTTCTGCGCCGGTTTGACCTCCATGGTCGGCAACCAGGTCGACCTAACAATGGGTTGGCGTGCGGTGCATGAGGTGGACGAGCAATGCGGTCGAGGGGTCGATCAGCGGCCCTGTCTGTGAGCAACGTCGATCTGTGTAGTCGATTTGGGTTACCTGACGTCGGTGCGTCATTGGGCCCAGGGTATGAGGTGGGCCTGTGGTCCTTGGGCAGAGCACATTGGGCTATCCCATATCACGAGTCCTCCATATTTTTGAATGCTGAATGAGGGAATTGGCGAGAAGGATTGGGGAGTAGTCTGTTGATCGATTATGTGGGCTCATCGATGAGGGTTTTTGAAAGTCGACTCGAGTTTCACGCATTTAATGAGCGGTTACATCGTGTCGCGCGTGGCGCGGAACGGCGGTTACAACATTATTACAACCGCTTGGATTCCCATGCTCGTGTGCCTGTAAATAGGCGCTATTAAAATAGCCATTTTTACTTTTACGGCCTTTGCGTCGGGTCGAGCGTATAGCCAACTGCCGTTCCTGCTAATATACTCTACTTTTAATTCATCGACAGAGAGTAAGTCTTTTCTTTTATTCTCCTTAGTGTTCTTCATTTTGTTGTAGCGATGTTGCATTTATCTGATTCTAAGGGTAGCCACGGGAGGGACAGCGAGGCTACTCACTTTGATAGGCCTAAGGGTTCATCAGAAGAGTCGAGTAGCTCGTCGAGCGATAGCTTAAGTTCCAGTAGCTCAAGCAGCGATTGCGGGGGTGATGGAGCTGGGCCAAGTTAGGTCCCTCCATCACACGGTCGATTATTCACCCCTGACCATTATAGTGAAATAGTGTCTACGATTACCCCTGGTGATCTGAGGCGTATAAAGCAGTTGTACCATATCCCTGCTGAGTATGAGCTTTTGATACCTGGGTCTTCTGGTCGGACGCATCGACCCCCGACTGACTGTATAACTGTATTTGAGGATGCCTTTTGTGCGGACTTAGGTTCCCTTTAGGTGGTCCTTGACCTGCTTAGGGGTGTAGAAGTGTACATAACCCAGTTGTTGCCAAACTGTTTTTCTACCATTTATAGCTTTATCGTTTTAATACACATATTTGACCAGCCAACCAATTTTGACAACTTTTCAAACCTTTTTCATCTTCCGATGTACCGTAAGTCGGGCGGCACCGACGAGTCGGGCTTCTATTATCTCATTGATCGACCTTGTCGAAAATTTCTAGTCACCCCGACCTCTTCTTATGGACAAGAGTGGAAAAAATGTTATCTATATGTTCGAGTCGCTGGGGGTTTCAATATTTCGAGGGGCATGTCGAGATGTCAGGTAACTTAATTATGACCTAGCCCAATACCTTTGTTCCGGATCTGGTCGAGTTTGGCCAGGTGGAGACCTCGGTGTTTATCGAAGAGAGGAGTTTGGTGTTGGCTGGGTTATCGCTAGCCCAACTAAATTTGCCGGTGGACAATTAACTAAGTAGATTGTGCTGTTTATGATTCGTTATTTTTCTATTTTTCTATTCAATTTTAACCTTTTGCTATTATATTGCTTGGCAGATCGCGATGAGATCATGAACCAATCAAGAGCCGAAGCTTTGGTGAGGGCTGAGAGGAACCAGCAACGTCGCTTGGGGACAATGGCTCGTCGAGGGGCAGCTGTGGTCGAGGTACCTCAGCTTGAGGCGATGACACCTTCTCCGTCACCTGCTCGACCCATAGCGACTGCAAGTAGCAGCCCGATGGGTCAGGGAAAGAGACCTATGGTGGAGCAGGTGGGACCGGCCCCAAAGAGAACAATAGTTGAGAAGGGTAAAGGGAAAGCCACGGGTCGGGCCAACTATCGGGCTACGATCTGTTCGGGAAGCACAGGGATGACTTATTGTTCCATCTACCCAAATTGCCCTCACCAAGGTTCGGTACAGAGCCAAGCATAGCTGTTCACAATTTGCTATCGATGGAGACGGCAGGGTCGATCGAAGCTACTCCTCTGAAGGTGTTGATGGCTCGGTTGTTTGCGTCCGACTAGAAAAATCTGATAAGGCTGAGCCAAGATGCTACCCTCAGGGCTCTAACCTATCACACTAACATGGTAAACCTCTAGTCGAATATATTGTATTGTTGAGCTTTATTTTTGGTCGAATATTGTTTTCTTATTAGTAATGTTGTCTTTTAGGTCAGCCAGCTGGGCTACCATTTCTATAAAAGGTCAGAGCTGGCCCTAGCCGACCGCGAGCACCTGTAGGAGGATGGGGATGTGGAGACTCTAAAGGCTCAGTTCAAGTCTTCGCAGACCAGGGTCAAAAAGCTGGCCAAGCAGATCGATGAGCTAAACAGTCAGCTCCAAGTGAAGGATAGTCAATTAGTTGCCTCTGTCGAGGAGAAGACCAGAATGGATAAGCTGGTTAAGCAGGCTAGGTTGGATACGCAGCTCGGCTATGAATCTGGTCGATCAGCTGGTCGGAGGGCTGTGCTCGATGAAGCTCGAGCTGAATTTTACCGGAAGTTGCCGCTGATGTAGCGAGAAGTAGTTCAGCAGTTTATGCTCTGCTCAGCGTTTTAGGATGCGAGTGTTGTGTTCTCACTAGATGACACCCGGAATGCGTTTGAGAAGGCCCTTAAGCAATTGCAATTTCTGGGCTATGCATTTCAACCCGAGGATAGGGAACGCCTCAGCCATCTACTCAATAAGTAGCTGCAGCCCTATCCAGAAGACGATGAGGGTGATGCCGATGGAGGATACAGAGGCTCATGTGGTCGAGGGAGTTGCAGAGGCTCCGCCTACCGTGCCCTTGACTGAGGCGCAAAGGAAGGAGGTCGAAGTGGCAAAGAGGCAGGATGTGATTGCCAAGGAGTTTGCCTTCACCAACAAGTTTGCGTTCGAGGTTCAGGATGGAATAGTCAACGCTATTGAGTATCTTCTTCCCCTGGATGGGGGTTTCCTGATCGACGAGGCTAGGCCCTTTCAGCCAGCGACTGTCACAGTTCCTGTTGCTATCGCAATGCCCGAGCCAAGGGCAGGCCCCCCTGTGGTGGATCCCATTCCAATTCCTTCGAGCGATGAGCTCGAGTTGTTGATTGAAGAGGGTGGTCGAGGAGTGCGCGACGAGGGCGTCGGGTTGAGCTGATGCTGCTGCACTCATGTATTTTCATTTTGATTAATGTACCATTTTTTATATATGTAATCAGGGTTTTCTGAATTTGAACGAGATGCTCCTCTAAATTTTCTGAATTTGAACGTCTTTATTTGGTTGAATAAACAACAAGGTTGTAGTCGAATGTTAATATTGTTAAATTTTTGCAAAATTGGTTCAAGATCATCGTCTAGTGATGACGCATATCACGATTCATGTTGTGTATGTGCAATTTAGTGATTCGGAGGTTAGTTGCAACCTATCACATCGATTGCTTAATTGAAAAGGATAACTAACGATGAACTCGTATAATTTATCAGTTGCGGGGTCGATATTAAAAATTTTAAGGTTCAATGTGGCGGCTAGAAGTCTACTTGGTCGATTGATGGGTCAACGATTTGGTCTTGGTTGTGAGGCCTTGACTTGGTAGCTTAAAGCCTGCTTGGTCGACTATAGGGTCGATAATTTGATCTTGGTTGTGAAGCTTTGACTTGGTAGCTTAAAGCCTGCTTGGTCGACTACTGAGTCGACAATTTGGTCTTGGCTATGAAGCTTGACTTGGCAGCTTGAAGCCTGCTTGGTCGACTATGGGGTCAACAATTTGGTCTTAGCTCAAAGGCCTTGACTTGGCAGCTTGAAGCATGCTTGGTTGACTATGGGGTCGACAGTGAGTAATCAACTTATACCAATAGGTATTCGCAAGAATTTCCGCAAACTTTTATTTTCGCGAGGGAATACAATGGAGGCTCATGGCTTTTTTATACATAGAATTTCTTTAGATTTACGACATTCCAAGGTCACGGTAGTTTGTTGCCTCGCATGTCTGCTAGCCGGTATGCATTATGCTTCGAAACTTTGACCACAGAGTAAGGTCCTTCCCATTTTAGGTCGAGTTTTCTCACATTTCTCGACACTTTGATCTTCTTTAGGACTAGGTCGCCGACTTTGAAACTGCAGGGTCAAAGTGCTTTGTTGTAGCATTCCGTCATTTTCAACCGATATTGTTGCATCGTGTTGTAGGTTGTGTGGCGCAGCTCGTCGATGGTGATTAGGTGTAGGATCCTGTCTGTTGGATTTATGACCGGATTATAGTAAATCACTCGAGTTGTGTACTGGACCAGCTCGGATGGAATTACTGCTTCAGAGCCATAGACCAAGCTATAGGGGCTACGGCCCGTGGCTGTTCAAGGTGTGGTCCTATATACCCATAGCACTCCTAGGAGGTCGTCTGCCTAACTTGCCCCTGTGCTTGCTATTCGAGCTTTGAGGTGGTCGAGAACTGTCCTATTCGTGACCTCCGTCTGACCATTAGCCTGGGGGTTTCCTACCGACGTGAAGTGCTGGCTGATTCCCAATGTCTCACACCATTTTCTCGTGCTCTTACTTTGGAACTGAGTCCCATTATCCGAGATCAGGACTTTGGGCAAACTGAATCGACAAATTATGTTCTTCCAAATGAAGCTCTTGAGGCCCCGTCAATAATTTTTGGAACTGCTTCGGCTTTGATCCATTTAGTGAAGTACTCGACCACCATGATGATGAATTTTTGCTAACCGATGTCTTCGGAAGAGATCCAACTATGTTGATCCCCCACTGGTCTAATAGCCAAGTGATTTGGACGTTCACCATCGACTCGGTTGATTGGTGCAGTATGTTCAAATGGATCTGGCATGATGGGCATTTTCTGGCGAAGTTGACTGAGTCTTACAATAAGGTGGGCCAAAAATAACCGTAACGGACTACTTTGTGGGCCAAGGATCAACCTCTGAAATGGTTGTCGTAGATGCCGGCGTGAATCATGTGTAGCGCTTTATTTGCCTCTTTGGGTGTTAGGCATTTATTTAAGTGGTGGTCCCAATATCGACCTCTTTTAGAGTTGTCCGTGTTCGTCAAAGGCAAACTTAGCTGCCTGTCCACTAAGCCTGCGGGCCTCTTTCTCGTCGTCAAGGATCGTCCCTTGGCTTAGGTAGAGCTTGATTGGGTCTTGCCATGAAGAAGCTGTCTCTTTGACCCATCCGATAAGGTTCTGATCGATGGCTTGAATATATGATTTGTTGGCCACCAAGAACGTTATTGTTCTTTCTCTGGTCCCTTTCGTCAAGCTGGCTAGCTTTGAAAGTGCGTCTGCCCGTTCATTTTTCGCTCGGGGTACCTGGCTCAGAGTGAAGCTCTTGAATGACCATTGTAATCGTTTCACTTCAGTCAGGTACTGGCTCATTTTAGCCTCCTTGGCTTCGAAATTCCCTTCAACTTGCTCCGCCACCAGCTGGGAATCAGTGATCGCTACTAGCTGTTCAACACCCTGAGCTACTGCCATGTTCATTTCCGTAATGAGAGCTTCATATTCTGCTTTGTTATTGGTTACTGGGAAGTTGAGCTTTATTGCAAAATCATACTCCTCGACGAGCGGGGAGCGAAGAGAAACACCAATTTCGCCTCCTGATGCAGTTGTCGAACCATCAACGTGTAATGTCCACACGGAGGGGTTCTGGTCTAGGTGGTATGGAAGGTCGAGCCTTTCGACTACGAAGTCGGCTACCACTTGTGCTTTCATGGCCGTTCGCGGCTGGAATGTGATGTCGAACTCCCCAAGCTCGATATCCCATTTAGTGAGTCTACCCGACGTGTCTGATTTTGACAGGCCCTGCTTTAATGGTTGATTCATCAGCACCACGATTGCATGAGACTGGAAGTAAGGTCATAATTTCCGTGCTGTTGTAACGAAGGCGAGAGCAAACTTCTCAATCTCCAAGTAATTGTGTTCAGGTCCATGCAAGGCCTTACTGCAGTAATACACAGGTCGGTGGGTTCTGCCCTTCGTCGATGCCAATACTAAACTGATTGAGGCTGTGGAAACAGCTAGGTAAAGTTATAAAACTTCTCCCAGCTCGGGCTTGGCGAGCATAGGTGGCGAGGACAAGTACTACTTAAGTTCGATTAGAGCCTGGTCGCACTATTGAGTTTACTGAAACCCCACTTTCTTCACATTTCTGAGTATTTTGAAGAAAGGAAGACTCTTGTCGGCCAGTCATGCGATGAATCTGCCGAGGGCTATAATCCTGTCGACCAGACGTTGTACATCTCGAACAGTGCGAGGCGGGGCGATGTCCAAAACTGCCTGGATCTTATGTTGGTTTGCCTCGATCCCCCTCTAACTGACCATATAGCCAAGGAACTTGCCTCCTCGAACTCCAAAGGTGCATTTTTTGGGGTTGAGTTTCATGCCGAATGCCCTTAGTATAGAAAAAGTGTGGTCGAGGCTGATAAGGTGGTCCTCGATTTTCTCTATTTTGACAATCATGTCATCGACGTAGACCTCCATCGATCTTTCGATCTCATTTTTGAACATAAAGTTTACCAATCTTTGGTACGTTGCTCCAGCATTCTTAAGCCCGAAGGGCATAACTAAGATACAATATACTCCATTGGGGACGATGAGAGAGGTATTGTCCCTATCCCCGAGTGCCATGAATATTTGATAGTAACCTTGGAAGGCATCCATCATGCTCAACAACTCATAACCAGTGGTGGAATCGACTAATAAATCTCTACGAGGCAGGCGGTAAGGATCCTTAGGGCAAGCCTTATTTAAATTAGTGAAATCATTATACATGCGCCATTTTCCCTCATTCTTAGGGACGAGCACAACATTACAAAGCCAAGAGAGGTACTAAATTTCTACAATATATCATGCCTCGAGTAGCTTGTTGACCTCCTCTTCGATGATTTGGGACCTCTCTGCATTGAAAATTCTTGTCTTCTGCCTCACTGGCTCATGGGCAGGGTCCATGTTAAGTCGATGGATGATGACACTTGGGTCGATTCCTTGGAGGTCAGTAGCTTTTCAAGCAAACACATTGATGTTTCGTCAAAGGAAATCGACCATGAGGCATTCCAAGCGGTCACCCATATCGCTTTCGACCCGAGTGGTTTTGTCTGGATTTCCAGGTTCTAGCTCTATTGTTTTGAACTCCCTTACGGGCTAGACCCGAATGTCCTCCAACTTTCTTTTCTTAGATGCAGGTCTCTCATCTGGTTTCATTACAGGGGCGTCCCCCAAAGGGCTTCAGTTGAGGTCGCTTCTCCTGTTTGCTAGACTCAACGAAAATGGTATAGCAGCGCCATGCGTCCTTAAGATTGCATAAAAGTTCTCATACTTCTGCTAGGATCGGGAACTTGATCTTTATGTGGTAAATGGAGACAATAGCTCTGAAGTCGTTCAGGGCTGGTCGACCAATGATGACATTGTAGGCGAATGGAGCCTCAACTACCAAGTAGTTGATCATTAAGGTTCTGCTTTGGGGACCCTATCCAAATGATGTAGATAGATCAACAGATCCCTCCGAAATGATCTTGGACCCCCCAAATCCGACCAGCGGTGTTCGGACTGGTTCAAACTTTAGTTGCCCCAAATTCATTCTGTTCAAAGTGGACAAAAATATGATGTTCACAGAACTGCCGTTGTTGACCAAAATCTTTCTCACCTCAAAAGTGGCTATTTCGAGTGTTACCCATAGGGCAATCAATCTTTTTGTCGACTCCTCTGTTCTCCAGGTGGTCGAGATCAGAGTAGGTGAAGGAGATTGGTTCTGCGCTAGTAGAGAGTTGGAAAACAGTTTTGACCTTGGATGATTTAGTCGACTCCAGTTGCCTCTGGGTTTGCTTTCTGGTGAACCTTGAGTCCTCGAATGGGAGGGTGGGGCTCTTGGGCTTATCTCTTTCCTTTATCTTCTCTCCTTGGGCTGGCCGACCTTTCTCTACAGGGAGTCCGGTCGATTTTTCCCTCTTCGCGTCTAGCATGTTCTTCAACATACTTTTTCAAATGGCCTGCCTGATCAGTCTTTCGATCTCATCACGCAAGTTGAAACAATCTTCTATGTCATGCCCTTTTTGCTTATGAAAGTGGCAATATTTCTTCAACTTTTTCATGGCCTCCGTCTCTGTCAGTTTTCTAGGCCTTTTAAACAGATTGTCATGCTGGATAGCAAACAACACCTCCTTCCTTGGGAGGTTAAGCGGATTCTAGTCATGGAAACGTTTGATGGGGGATCAACGTCCCTCCTTGACCTGGCTTCCATCTCTGTCAGTTTTCTAAGCCTTTTAAGCAGATTGTCTTTCTCCTTGCTCTTTTTCTTCTCAACCTTGAGATTGCCATATTTAAGTTTATTCATCTCTTCTTGGGTCATGTATCTCTCGGCGAGGTTGATGAGCTCTTCCATCGACCTTGGCTATTTGCATACCAATGCAGTGGCACATTCTTCGTGCCTGAGGCCCAAAAACAACACGTCAATCAGAAATTCGATTCTTGGGCTGTCGATTTTCAACACCTCCATGTTGAACTGGTAAAAAAGTCTCGGAGGGATTCCCCTTCATTCTGTTTCACGGTGTGTAGGTGAGTATATGGAAGCTTCGCCTCGCGAACTGGTGCAAAAACTTGTGACACAACTGGTCATACGAATGTATCGACGCCGATTCCATCTTAACAAACCAGTCCAACGCTATCCCCTGAAGGTGGTCACCAGCATTTTGACGTGGATGTACTCGTTGTGCCCAGGCAACGGCATCATGTTTTCAAACTGCAACAAATGCTCGTTCGGGTCCGACGAGCCATCATATTAGTAGATCGGTCGGAATCTTAGCATCAACGACAATGCGCACGTCGATAATGTCCTAGACAAAAGATGAATCTCTCTCTCTTCGGAACCTCTGTTGCCCCTCTGAATAGCGATTCTTCTATGTATTTCTCCTCGAGATCTCCTCTAATTGCCGGTTCAACTATTGGACTTGGTGGGATACTTCCTTCCATTCTTCTTTGTCGGCTTGGGATGCATTTCTGTTTGGGTGGGGTCTCGAGCACTTCACCCTATAGCGTTGTGGGGCTCAAATGGGTCGAATGTCGTGATCAACAAAATTTTCAACTTCTTCCCGGGGCACGGGTCGGGCCGTTTTCCCTCGAAAAATGGCCTGGGTTCACTTCGCACCTCGAGGGGGGCCTTTTGGACTCTGGTCGATCCGGGTTCTCCCTCGGGGATCTTTCCTCTGAGGCCACAGTTGCAGCGTTGCACTGGCAGCTGGCTCTGGCTGCACGGTATGTCTATTCAAAGCTGCTGAAAGTTGAACCAAAATCTAGGCAGATATTTGCTCGCAATGAGCTACATTAGTTGAGGCATGGTCATGGTGACCACTTGTTCTAATGGGGCGCTCGATACTGGTGTGCCGATTTTTTGCTAAGGTCGAGTAGGGGGAAAGTGATAGCTCTTATTCTCTTCTCTTCCTGAGGGGGCTCACTTGGAGTTCACCATTTTTGATAGCAGACTCAAAGTTCCCACAGACAACGCCAAATGATGAGGGTGAAATCCGTTGGTAGCTGGATCAAATAGTAATTTTGAGGGGTTCGACCTCCCTGGTCGATATATGGATGTATTTAGGCTGAGTCCTGCAATCACAAGCAAACATCACGCCAACCGAGGTACCCTCAACTTAGACACTTTGATGCTCAAGTTAGTGTAGAGTCAATCAGATATAACGAGCAACAGAGTGAGGGCTTTTTGTATATAGAATGGCATACCTTTGAGAGGCTGAAGTAGGGGTATTTATAGCCTTCTCTCAATGGTGATTTGCCTGAAATGCCCTTGACATATAAGAATGATTTTTGTCCTTGCATTGGGGGCATTAGGTCATCTTCCACTTTGTTACTACTCTAGGTGGCTGCCTTCCTAGGTTTTAGGGACATAATAGGACACTGTAGACATACCTCCTCCCTAGTGCGACAGCATGAGTGGTACTGAGGGGGCATGTGCCATTAATGTGGAGGCATGCTGCCTATCAGGGCATTTAATGTGGTAGAGATGGTTTCTGCGTCGGGTAGACCTCTAAGGTCGGCAGCCAGGTCGACCTAACAATGGGTTGGAGCTCGGCACATGAGGTGGACGAGCAATGCGGTCGAGGGGTCGATCAGCGGCCCTATCCATGAGCGACGTCGATCTCTGTAGTCGATTTGGGTTACCTGACATCGGTGCGCCATTGGGCTCGGGGTATGAGGTGGGCCTGTCGCCACATCCTTGGGCCGAGCACATTGGGTTATCCCATATCAAGATAAGTACAAAACTATGCTATATATAATAATAGCATTATTCCTGTGCAATGCACGGATTCTTTAAAATTATTATATATTAATATAATTATTGAATTATAAATATAATTTAAAATAACAATATAAAAATAAAATTATCGCAAAAAATGGTGAAATAATTAGGAAAAAGTAAATTTAAGATTAATCAATGAAAAGTTAAAAAAAAATATTCTGAACTTCCAAAAATAAAAGTCTATGAATATAATTACATATTTTATTAAAAAGGAAAAATAATATGCAACCAAAAACTAATACATAGTTGCATTAAAAAATAAAAGTATATGAGAATGATATAAAATACAAGATTGCTAGCTTAAAAGTTGTCGAGAAAAATTTTAAATTATAATACTTTAAAATTACGTTAGACTTAAAAGACAATGAGTATATATTAAGTTAAAACTTAAAATATAAACAATTAGATAATATATTAGCTGCCAAGAATTTAAAAAAATTCTTATTTAATTTCAATTTTTGAATAAAAATCAATTAAGCCAAGACAAAACTATGATAGTAAAGAAAAAAAATCAAAAAATAAAATAAATATATAAAATAATTACAAAGTTAAAATTAATATTAGTATATAAGTTAAACCTTTTATTGACTCATAGTTTAGTTATCCAACAATTAAGTGAAGAAAAGAATTAAGGTTTTATATTGATAAAATTGTATTTAAAAATTTTAAAAATAGTATGAATTATACATATATACTATTATATATAGTACAACGGTGTGGGACCCACAATTATGCAATTTTGATTCTAATTCTCCAATTTTGACCAAATGTCAAATTCTTAGAATTTTGAGTATTTTAATTCAGTCTAAAAAATTTCATTAGTTGCTCATTTACTTTTATATTTCATTTTAATACAATCAACTTATCTATTCTAATTAAAATATCATGTTGTGTTTATCCAAAATTGTGAGATAGATTTCTATCTCATAAGATAATTCAAAAAATATGTATAATCATAGTTTTATCTCATTAAATAAGTGTATAATTAAAAAATATTTTATAAGCATCAAGTTAAGTACTCTTATCACAAAATTATATCTTATAAATTTAATGTATCGCAAGATTAATAGATAAATATTTTATTTATTTTATATATAAATTTTATTATTCTACAATTATATTATAGCAGAACGGTATGAGACCCATAATTGTGCAATTTTGATTAAATTTTGAATTCTTAAAATTTTGAGCTTTTTAATTAAATTTAAAATTTGATTTTTGATCATTAAATTGAAAGTATTTATTCCTTTTAAAAATATCTAGATTTTTGAAATCATTTTATTGATTAGAACAAATTATTCTTTGTTTATCTCAAATACCAAAAAAATGATTTCATTTTATCTACAAAATCTCTTTCATCTCTACTCTCAATATGTGAAAGATATCTGGATCATTTGAACTCTATAATTTGATAAATTTTTCATAATTTTCTCTTATCTTTAATAACTAATTTATATTTATATCACTATATATATAGTGTTTCGAAAGTCATTTTATTAATACTCTCAGTTTCTAGCATTTTTTTTCACTTTATTCTTAGTGTACCTCTTTATTTTCTAGCATTTTTTCCCTCTATCTCTTTGTGTGCATCTTTATTTTTTTCTTCAAATTGTTTATTGATTATTTGATTTTATTTTTTACTTTTTTGATATTATTTTTGATTTTTTTTTTGTATGTTTGTTTTAGGGATGTTATGTACATGATGGAAGAGATTTTTTGGATTTTAACGCTATAATTTTCTTTTCAACCATAAATAAAGTCTATCATTTAGCTTTTATTGTTATTAACTTTGTAAATTTTTATTATCTTTTTTGTTTATTACTTAGTTTAAGTTATCGATTCATTTTTTTATTGTTTTAATTTTTAAATTCCTTTTTTATTCTTTTAATTTTATAATTTTACGAGATGAGATATATATTAATTGCTCTTAATATTTTTTAATTTTATTTTATTTTTATTAATTATATTTTTATCTTCAATTATTGATAAATTTTGTCATTTAATTTTTATTTTATATAAATTGTTATACATTTAGTATCCTTTAACTCATTCTTTGAATTAAGCTTTTAATTTATTTTTAAATTCTCTTATTTTTGTTTATCTAAGTTTATAGTTTTACAGGACAAGATCTATTTTTTGGTTTTGTTATTTGTACAGTTTGTTTCACTTTTTGAATATTTATATTTTAAAAGTATGTCATTTAATTTTTGTTTTTTATTCATATATATGTATTTGTGTATATAAAAGTACTAGCATTATTCCCGTGCTATGCACGAATTCTTTAAAATTATTATACATTAATGTAATTATTGAATTATAAATATAATTTAAAATAACAATATTAAAATAAAATTATCGCAAAAAATTGTGAAATAATTAGTAAAAAATAAATTTAAGATTATTCAGTGAGAAGTTAAAAAAAAAATTCTAAACTTCCAAAAATAAAAGTCTATGAATATAAATACATATTTTATTAAAAAGAAAAAATAATATGCAACCAAAAACTAATAGATAGTTGCATTAAAAAATAAAAGTATATGAGAAGGATATAAAACACAAGATTGCTGGCTTATGATGAATTTTATCAAGTTGTATATTTTTATTTTGAATATGCATTAGATGATGTTTAAGATATATATATATATATATATATGTATGTAATTGAGTAATACCTTAGTTGCTTATAGTAATTTTTGTCATAACTTCATTGTGTGAATTTTATCTTGTTATTTAATTTTGTCATAACTAATTTGAGGTTTTCTTGATTGTAGGATGTTAGGTAGAGGAAAGGGTGCTAGTAGTAGAAGAACATCTCGAGTTCGAGGTCGTGGTAGAGGACGTGGACAAGGGTCATCTTTCCACCTGCATGATCAGAATGAGGATTTAATAGTTGATCATTCAAAACATAGAGAGGATGTTGCTAGGGAATCAGAGCTTAATCTTGCTACTGAGGTGTCAAGAGGGCAAGATGATCCATTAAAGGCTCAGACAAGAGAATCTAACCACAGGTCTCAGGTATAAATACCCGTTACATTTAATATTGTTATGCTTTAAATACTATTGTTTTGCTATGAATATTTCCTTTTATAAGTATGAGAGTGTAGGAACTGAAAATATGTTGTATTTCTTATTAATATTTTGGTTCAATTGCAAATCAATAACTCCAAAAAAATATGCTTTAGGTTGGGGAAACATTACCACCAAAGTTAGAATCAGATTTGGCCACTGGAGAATAAAGTGAGGATGGTACTTCACTTGCTCAACGTAGAGGAGCGAATCGGGGCACACAGGTTCCTACTAATCCAAACCAGCGTAAGAATATACATGTGGCAAGCAACAGGTGATTTTAATTATCAATTTTTCTTTATATTTAATTTCATGTTTTAGTAAATAACGTAACAGTTACTTATATATTCTTTTCGATTCTTTATTGGTCACTAGGTTCATTGAAACTGATGTTGTTCGAGATATCACCAATGATATAAAGGGTATTTTACGAGGGTGTAGCCAAAATGGAAAAAGGTACCGAAGGATGTTAAGGATCTACCTTGGGAGCACTTTAAGGTAAGTATTATTCCTATACATTTTACTTTTCAAATTAGGATAATGGTTTGATTATATTTTACTATTGTTAGTCGAGGTACATATGGGATGATTTAATAGATATGGAGATGAGAAAAGTGTGGAATGAAAATGCTGGGAATCGATTCAGGGAGATGCTTTACACTACTAGGAGAAGCTCTATCTAGAGCTTATGAAGAGTTAGATTGTGAGAAATTAGGAACACAACCTAAAATGATAGATATGATGGGAATGGGACCTGAATGGCCAAACGAAAATGTGTGGGATGAATTGGTTAAGAACCATTGGGCAACAAATGATTTCAAGAGAAAATCTGAACTTACTAGAAAAAATCGCATGACAGAGAAGGATGGCTCCATCACTAAGCACACTTGTGGTTCAATTCCTTATGGGGCACACAAAGAGAAAATGGTAACTTTTAGTTTTCTATCTTTAAAATATTATTTTTATTATAGAATAATGTCATTCTTTTTACTTGGTGTAGAGAAAAATGTTGGAGCGGGATGTGACTGATTTTGAAGTCTTTGAACACACACATAAAAAGAGAGCAACTGGGGAGTTTGTGGACTCTAAATCAAAAAGAGTTAGTGTAAGTATACTTCATTGAGATTTATACTATAGTGACATGAGTGATGGAGTTAAATTATGATCAACTATTGTTATTTGTTTATTTAGGAGATGTCTTTTTACTTTGAACTACTAGATTGTTTTTTTCTTTTTGGAGTTCATTAATGATGAACTTTGTTATTTGCTTTTTGCTACAATGTTGGAGATATTTTTTATTTATGTTATTAGATTGTTTGCACTTGTTGGGAAATAAATAATGATGAACTTCTTATTTGTTTTCTTACTAATGTTGGTGAGATTTTTTATTTGTTTTATTGGATTGTTTTTTGTTTGTTGGGAGTTAAGTTATGATAAACTATTGTTATTTGTTTTTAGTTACAATGCTAGATATACTTTTAATTTGTATTATTGGATTGTTTTTGCATGTTGGGAGTTAAATAATGGTGAATATGGTCATTTGTTTTTTGGATATAATGTTGGAGATATTTTTTATTTGGATTACTAGATTATTTTTGTTTCCTGGCAGCTGAACAATTATGAGAATTGTCAGTTATCTTTAAGTTTTTATGTTGAAGATACTTTAATTTTTGTGTTACTAGATTCTTTTTATTTATATGTTGAATAAATTGGACTAGTTTTCACATTATTATGTGACTTTCTTAATTGCATTTATGGTTCACTTCATTTGTAGGAAGAGTACAAAGCCAAAAAGAGTTGCTCAGATCAATCCAAGCACCCATCATTCGATTTGTCTGATTAGTGTGAAGTAATTGGTGGCCCATCTAAGGGACGAGTGTATGGAATTGGATGCTGTCAGCTATTTGAGGAAGTAAGAAGTCGAAGCTCATCACAATCATCTTATGCTGGTGGTAATGATGATAGGATTGGTGAGCTATCAAAAGCAGTCGAAGAGATGCGTGCTATTACTATAAAAATAGCAGGCGATGCTAAAATGAGGGAAGAAATGGCCAAAAAAAGAGAGGAAGAAGAAAACAAGAGAAGGGAACAAGAGAGGATGAGGCTAGAACTTATGCTTGAGGAAAGTAGGAAAAGAGAGGAGATTCTTCAAGAGATGTTACGTAAAATGATTCAAGATGTGGGGTACACAAACCATCGCTTTCCCGGTGGATCTGGAACACGAGAGCAACAAGACTTTGGAGAAAAGTAATTGATATATCTTTCTCTGCATTGATATTATAGTGGTTGGGTACTGCTTTATTTGAACTATTAATGACTTGTTAATGCGCATTCTTTTATTTTGTGGAAGAGTTATCTTATAAGATGAGATACTAATGACTTTATTTGTGTTAGTTTATCGACTAATTAAATATGATGTTGGATGATGAGTTGGTGTATATGCTATTTTATAGCATTAATTATGGTGATTAGAGACAAATTATAGATAGAATTAAAGACAATTTTAGATAGATCAAAGACGGTTCATAAACAAATTTAGAGACGGAATTGAAGACAATTTTGAGACAAATAATGGATAGTTTGAATATCAAATTGTTACTTTTAGAGACATATCAGAGATAAATTAAAGACAAATTCTAAGACTAATTTACCAACAGAATTCTCACAAAATTGCTAACGGAAGACAGAACTAAAGACAGACACACTTTTCAAATTGAAGATGATTAGTTGTTATTTAAGACGGAAATTGAGACAAAAAAAGGCTTGTCTTAGAATTTACCAACGGATTCTTTTTCCGTCTTGTGGATTACCCACGATGGCATCACCAACATATTATGAGAAGAAAATTTTTGTCTCAAAATTTAGTCTGAGACGAAAAATTGGTATATAGAGATGGATTTTTCCATTTTTGAAGCCCTGTGCTCTTGTAGTGTTGCTAGAAAAGAGATTGTGCCCAAAAGTACGTACTCAATGACTTGTCAATCATAAATTTTATTCTTAAATAATTAAACGTTTAAGTAAGTCACTTTGTCGCATAAGAAGATAAAATAGCTATAAAAGTTTTCATTGTAAAAATCTCAATATTAGGTACAATTAATTTTTTTAGCTAGCCAATTTGTCGTCAAAAGATACCTAAAGGCTACAAGAATATTTTAAGTACAAATCACAATACTCGAATACAATTATATTTTTATTAATCTATTAAGTATTCTCAACAACTTGTTATAAAATATGAAATATTTTGTTTCCAAATCCCAATATTCTTACTGCGACTTCTTATCATTCCTAAATGAACTAAGATTCTGTAACAAAACTTTTATTGTGATTTCGAAAATTATTGCCACATATTGTAACAAAACTTTAAGTATGATGCATAGAGGAAAATATATGTTTGGCAACAACACATATTTTTTGTTAAAAAAAAAATTAAAAACTAAAATTCAAAGTATACGTTATTAAACCATAATTGCCGGTTTAAATTTGTTGTCAAAACTGAACTAACCGTAATAAAAAGAATATCACTGCTAAAAAAAATTGTCGCAAATGTTATATTTTCTTGTAGTACTTGGTGGGATGACTGCATAGTGCATGATGTTCCACGTTTTCACTTCATATGAGAAATTTTTATAGTTGTTCTGAAGAAAAAAAATAAATAATTAAAAATTATCCGGGAAAATCATTCTAAATTTAATTTTTGAGAAATAGAATAAAATTATTCTCACAAAGATACTTTTATTATTTTTAAAATGTATAAATAAAAAATTAACTAAAAAAAGGCCAAAATGTATGTGTAATTCTAATATCATAACCAATGTTCTCAAAATCGGACCGGACAATGAACCGGTGATCTTACTGGTTACTGGTTCAACCGGTTCGACCACTGGTCGAATCGGTATGACCCAATAATTACGTAATAATTATATTTAATTTTATAAATATTTTAATATTACCAAAAAATAAAACTTCAATTGATATAGAAAGAATATTATTTGAAAAAAAAATTCAACTTGCTTATTTTTAAGTACATTTTTTAGAAAATAATACTATTTCACAATTAATCAATTATAAATAAATAAAAATAATGTTTCACATTAATTTAAGCAATCATTTGTTTCATACTTCAACTCCAAATAAAAATAAATTCTTCTACGCTAAATATTCAACATAATTTAAGAGAGATTAAATAAAATAAAATAACAAATTAAACATAAATATTCACATATAACTACCACTTTATTAAATTTTAAGAAAATAAATTTATGTTTCAAAAAATTACATGTCCAAAATTTTTAATCATCATTTTCAACTCACAATTTCTCTTTTCTTTTCTTTTTTTACTTTTTTTTTTAAAATTAAAAAAAAAAAAAAAAAAAAAAAAAAAAAAAAAAAGGTGAACCGGTCCAGTTTTTGATCGGTTTTCAACCTTCAACCGGACCGGACAGGCTACCGGTCACCGATCCGGTCCGGTCCGATTTTCAAATCATTGATCATAACAAGTTATTCTTCACATAACAAAGGAATCTAAACCTTCTATACCTCATTGTAAATTTACAAGCTATAGGTTATTTTGTTTTCCAGTTTTGATGATAATTTAAGACAATGTTTGGTCATATTTTGGATGTTTTTTGGAAAATATTTTGGGTAAAGATGTTATAAGAGTTAAAATTGAGGAATGACCCCATTGTTTGGTTATGTTTTGGGAGAATAAACTATTTGTTTGGAAGTATTTTGTAGGAGACAAATTTTACTGTAAATGTTAAATCAGTTACTTTTTTGTTGGGTTTGTAGAGTGAAAATGTATTTTTAAATTAATTGTATACATATGGATGAGTGATGTGTGTGTATATATGTACATATTTGTTATGATTGATAGAATAGAGGTGTGCAGTTTTTTTACTTTTAAGGGGTATTTTAGGTATAAACAAATATATTTTGAGAGTTAAAATTAGAAAATGTAGACATTGCTTGTTATTATTTTCTGGAGTTGAAAAATGTTTGGAAAAAGATGTAACCAAACATTGCCTAACTCTATAAGAAATTGAACAAGAAAAACACAAAATTGATTTATTTCTTATGCATAGTAATTAAATCTTTGAGGAAAGAAAAAATGAGTTGAGTTGAATACGGCATGCTTTCTCAGTTAAAAAAAATAAATAAATAAGGGGAAAAAATCGTTCACCGAACTTTAAATATTACGATTTATGTAAATATCAAAATGAGGGATAAAAAATCTAATTGTATCTCATAAATCTTATTTAATTCTCTAGGTACCGTACAAATTTGTTCTATATAGATTTTATAATTATTTTGTCAAATTAGATCAGCCACTCTGCAAAGAGCGGTACTGGCAGATGGTAACATACGACAATGACCGATGTAGAAAACAGATGACAACGACCCATAGAACACCAACAACTAGAAATGCGACTTTATTTTCTAGTGTTTTATGGGTGAGCTGTCTTTAACTATACACGAGTATTTCCAAAATTTCTGAAAATGATCCCTCAGTAATCTAGTTTAAAGTCAAAATAAGGATACTTAATTTCGGTTTAAGTAACAAAAGATTGTTTTATTATTCTTTCTTGATATCTAAGGCTGATTTATTAATTTAAAATATTCAAAATTTTGACGATAAATGGATTGATAATATTGTCACTTTGTTCTTACCTAGTTTTAATGTTAGAGATGTATGTTATAATCCATTTATGTATAATTGATTCTTCCGTAGATCATTTTTTTCTTTCTTTTCTGAGGCCACGTTTGATATAAAATTTGGATAGTAATGACTATTGTGATAGTGTGTGATTGTATGAGATTGGATTATTTATTATTCTGTTTGATATGAGATATTGTGATATAAATTAGGTGTAACTATAATTTACCATAATCTCTTATGTATGTTTGATTTGTAGGATTATGTAGATAAAAGACAGTTCTACCCCTAATTATTTCTCTCCCCTAAATAAATTTACAATAAATAATTAATTAAAAATTTAAATTTAAATTTTATTATTTTTCATTCTCCTAAATCTCCAATATCCTTTTAATTCTTATTCTCTTACTTATCAAAAACCTATCTTATTCATTCTTTTAAAATATTTATCACTAAATAATATTATTGTTAATTCACATTTACCATAAAACAAGATTTTACTTCTTAAATTTATTTTTTTAAAAAAAGTTTTTTAAAATTAAAATTAATAAAATCTATCAACGTCTCAAGAAAAATAAAATCGGCTAATTATGTTGATCAATTAAAAAAGAATATTAGATGAAATTAATTATAAAAATATAATTAATAATTTTCCTTCTCAAAAAAGTTAGAAAATGAAATTTAGATAATAATATTTTATACAATAAGTTTTTTTTCTATAAAATACGAAATAATTACTAAAAAGATATGTGTATTACAAAATTAATTTCATTATATATTAAAGGTCTCATTTTTTATGTTTCGCTTTAAGCCTCCAATTTTATCGAGACGGCCATGCTTAGGCGCAACCACCAATTTTGATGAAAGGTAATAATATATATATATATATATATATTAATGAAAAGAAAATATTTTTTTCTTATCAATCTTTTATTTATTAAGAAAAGATTAATTTGAAATTTTACATGCAAATGATTTTTTACTTGGGATAAATATTGTTTCAACAATGTAAAAACAGAGAGAGAGAGAGAGAGAGAGAGAGAGAGAGAGAGAGAGAGAGAGAGAGAGAAGGGGGCAACAATGGAATCATGCAATTAATTTGGGGGGGTTGGGGTGCAATTATTCAATCGCACCCCCGGGGGCCAAGATTGTAGTAGCAGCTAGTGGTTGCAACAGTGCGGGCCGCATGAATATTTCAGGCCGCGCGGTTATTCTTATCCATTGTATCAAACGTGGGCCAAGATTGTAGTAGCAGCTAGTGGTTGCAACAGTGCGGGCCGCATGAATATTTCTGGCCGGGCAATTATTCTTATCCATTGTATCAAACGTGCCACTAAGCAAGATTAGTTGTGCTATTAGCAGCTATTAGTGCGTATCAAATGCAATCTTAATACAAATGATGAGAATAAGAACTTGTTTGTTTAGGTTTTCTGGTCAATTGTGGAAAATGTTTTGGAGGAATGGTTTTCGAGAAGTAGAATTGGGCAATGTGATGGTTAATTGTTTGTATTTTGGGTGATTAGTGAAGAATGCTTTGGGAAAAAATTATTTGTTTGATAGTATTTTGATAGGACAAATTTTACTGTAAATATCACATCAATTGCTTTTTTATTGAGTTTTTTGGGTGAAATTAATATTTTAATATTATTTATAAATGTGTATATATAGATTGTGTGATTGATGTATGTATATACATTTATAATGATGAATTTAGGATAGGGTATTAGAGAATGGATTTTAGGGTGAACTTTTAAGGGTATTTTAGAGATTATATTGTATGTTTTGAAATGTGTGATTGGAGAATGTGATGATTTATTTATTTAAATTTTGAGAGTCAAAAAATATTGTGGAGAAATAGTAACAAACAAGGCCTTGATAAAATTGAATTCAGAACTTGTTGTTTGATACTGAAGAATAATGTCAGTCGATCAAATTTTTCGCTTCATTTATTATGTTTTAAGGTTAAGTTGTTTTTATCTTGCTTATCTTTTCTTTTCTTTTCTTTTCTTTCTTTTTTTTTTTTGAAGTTTCAGTATTAGCAAAATTTTAAATCTAATACTTCATTATATTATTTATTGATAAAGTTGGTCAAATTATTTTTTGTTTTGTCTAAAAAAATCTAATTTGGTCAAAGCCAGAGCAATTCTGCTTGGGGAGCTATCTACAATAGGCTAAATTAAACAACGTTCCCATGTGATATTTGAAATTGGTTCATAACTTCTTGTAAAATAAAAATATACAAAAAAAATTCTTGTGTTTTCTAACATCATGCAACCAGCACCTCTGGGAGAGTTGGTGTTATTCACGTGAGGGTGTGCACAATTTGGTATGCATTTTTATGTATAAAAAGACAATCATGCCCTCACTTATCAGCTGTTAGATTTTATTTTTTTTAAAGAAATCAAAGACCCAACTTAAATCATATAATATCTTTTAAAAAAATTAGATAATATATTATTTTATATATAATATAATAGATATATGCATAATATATAATCTAATATGCAATACATATATATATAATATAATGTATATCCCACCCCACATGGCAGTCAGTAGCTGGTAGCCAATGGCCATGGAAGCCATGGCTGCCGGAAGTCTAGCAACCAGCTTCGGCAGCTCACCAGTCGACTGCTGGCAGCCACCAAAAAGAAAAAAGAAAAACATTAGATGGTGTTCAGCGGCCGCCATTGGCTATGGGAGCCAGTGGCCGAGTCTGGATCTGGCCAAACTTTGCCATTATGCATAGCAGCCATGGCTACTCGTAGGGTCTGGGGAAGAGGGGAGGGGCGCGGCACGGTGGGGTGGGTGGGAGATGATTATATATAATATATATATATGTTGTATAATATATTATATATAACATATATTATAACATATATATTAATATATGTGATGAGGGTTCGATTCGTTGTGTACTGGTCCAACTAGGAAACCGAATGGAATTCGACCTCTCTGATCGATATACTTGTTCAGGTGGGCTGAATCCTGCAATCACCAGCAAACGTTAGGCTAGCCGAAGAGCCCTTGGCTTAGGCTCTCTAACACTCAAGTCAATATGGGTCGACGAGATAATTAGAGCAACAGAGTATGGGCTTTTTGTATATGTGAGAGCATACCTCTAGAAGGTTGGAATGGGGGTATTTATAGCCTTCTCCACCTGGGGATTTGTCTGTGATGCCCCTGACGAGTAGGGAAGGCCATTGTCCTTGCATGAGGGGCAATTGGTCAACTCCTTTCCTTCTGCCACTCCAGGTGGCCATCTTTCCAGGCTTTAAGGTAGATTAGTGTACTATTGAAGCATCTGCTGCGTCAGACGATAAGGGGGGCGGTATGCGCCATTAATGCGGAGGCATGCCGCCCGTCAGTGCATTTAATGCGGAGGTAGAGTATTGTACTGTATCGACTTCTCTAGTCGACATAATCGACCAGACATCATTTTGGGAAACAGGCTAGAGACATGGGTCGAGAAAGAGGTCAACCGAGGTCGATTGCACCTATAGGCCTCTGAGGCAAAGATTGGGCTTGGCGCTGCATCTCTGGGCCAATTTGGTTTGGGCCAAGCTACTTGGGCCACCCCATATCATGAGTCCCCTCACTTTCCAAGGCTGAACGAGGATTCGACGAGAAGCGTTGGGAAGTAGCTTGATGGTCAGTTTTAAGAATCGACCAGGGTTTTTTGAAAGTCGACCAAGGTTTGGCGCATTTATTGAGCGGTTACATCGTGGTGCGCATGGGGCAGCGTGGCGGTTAATTGCATTATTACAGCGATTGGGTTCCCGTGTTCGCATCCTTATAAATACCCACAGTAAAACCAGCCATTTTTACTTTTATTTCATTAGCTTCTGGTCGACCGCGTATCCAAACGTCCTCGTATTCAAGATTTTCTACTTTTAGCTCTTCGATTCAGTAAGTGCTCCTTCATTTCTACTTCTTGCCCTTTAGATTACTGACATCATGTTGGGTTTATCAAGTTCTGAGGGTAGTCAAGGAAGGGATAGTGAGGCCACCTAATCTAATAGGCCTAGATATGTTTCTGGGGAGTCCAGTGGGTCTTCGAGTGACGATTCCAGTTTCAACAGCTCGAGTAGCAACCGCGGGGGGGATGAAGCTGGGCCAAGCCAGATTCTTCCTTCGCAGGGTCGACTGTTTACACCAAATCATTACAACGAGATTGTGTCCACTATAAACCCTGTCGACCTGAGGCGTCTTAGGCAGTTATACTATATTCCGACCGAATACGAACTTCTAATTCCCGGGGAGACTGGTCGAATGCATCGTCCTCCTGCAGGTTGCATAACTATTTTTGAGGATGCTTTTAAATGTGGTCTTAGGTTCCCCCTGAGTGGTACTATGATTAACCTACTTAGGGGCCTTCAAGTGTGCATAACTCAATTGTTGCCCAACTGTTTTTCCACCATCTGCAGTTTCATTGTTTTAATGCATTTGTTCAATCAGCCCGCTAGTTTCGAAACTTTTCAAACCTTTTTCATCTGCCCATGTCTCGCAAGTCAGGTAGTGCCGACGAGTTGGGCTTCTATTATTTAACTGCTCGACCGCGTTGTAAATTCCTCGTAGCCCCTGCTTCCTCATATAGGCAATAATGGAAAAAACGGTACCTGTTTATTTAAGTGGCTGGGGGTTTCACTATTCCTCGGGGCTGGTGGAGGGGGCATATCGAAATGCCATGGAACCTTACCCCGACCTGGCCAAACACATTCGTTCGGGACCTGATCGAATTTGGCCAAATGGAGGCCTCAGTTTTTATCGAGGAGAGGCATTTAGTGTTGGCTGGGTTATCGCTAACTCCGTTAAATTTGCCTGCGAATGATTGACTAGGTAGATAGTACTTCCTTTAATTTGTTACTTTTTCGTTGTTGCTGTCGATTTTGACCCCTGTTATTTTATTGTGCAATAGATTGCGCGAAAATCATGAACAGGTCGAGAGCAGAGGCTTTGACACGGGCAGAAAGAAACCAGTAGCGCCAACAAGGTACTGCGGCTCGACGAGCGGCCACAGCGATCGAGGCGCCCCGTCAGGAGGTCGCAGCGCCCACACCCTCTCCGATGCCATTACCAGGTCGAGCAATCGTGACCGCATGAGGCAGCCCCTTAGGTCGGGGGAAGAGGGCGATGATGGAGCAGGCAGGACTTGCCCTAAGGAGAGCTGCTACT
The DNA here is from genome assembly GCA_018894105.1 of Jacaranda mimosifolia. Lineage (NCBI taxonomy): Eukaryota > Viridiplantae > Streptophyta > Magnoliopsida > Lamiales > Bignoniaceae > Jacaranda > Jacaranda mimosifolia. The sequence goes on along the minus strand of CM032131.1, from coordinate 23,931,028 downwards.
GACAAGGGGAAAGGGAAAACAGTAGGGTCGAGTCCTCCGACTGGAGACGATATCTTCGAGGCGCGCGGGGATGACTTGCTGTTCAACTTGCCCAAGATATCTTCTCCTTGGTTCGGGACTGAACCGGACATGTCCGTGTATAACTCCCTTTCTATGGAGACCTTGAGGGCGATGGGAGTTGCCCCTTTGAAAGTGTTGCTAGCAGGTCAGTTCGTGGCTGACCAAAGAAAGATTATGAGGCTGAGCCAGGATGCGGCTCTTCGGGCGTTGGCCTATCATGCCAACATGGTAAAGCCTCATTGCTTATTATTATATCGTTACATGCTGATCGAGTATCTAATAGTATTATCTTTAAGGTCGGCCAACTAGGGTATAACTTTTATCTGAGGTCGGAGCTGGCCCTGGCTGATCGGGAGCAGCTAGAGGCTGGTGGGGACACCGAAACTCTGAAGGCTCAGCTCGAGTCTTCACAGATGAGAGTCGACGAGCTAGAGAGGCAGGTCGGGCAGCTGACGAAGGATCTGGAGCAAAAGGATGAGCAAGTGATCGTAGATGTCTAAGAGAGGACAAAGATGGACGGGCTGGTGAAGAAGCTGCAGTTAGATGGGCAGGTCGCTTGGAACTCTGGTCGATCTGCAGGTTGGAATGCAGCTCTGGACAAGGCGCGGGCTGAGTTCGATCGCCTACTGCTACTGGTGCGCCAGGAGGCAGTGCAATAGTTTATGTTGAGCTCGGCATTCCAAGATGCGAGCGTCGTGTTTGCCCTCGATGACGCCAGAAGCTCCTTCGAGAAGGCCATTAAACAGCTGCAACTTTTGGGCTACTATTTTCAACTAGAAGATAGGAGCCACATTACTCATTTGCTTGACGAGCAGCTACAACCTTATCCGGAGGCTGGGGGTGTGGTCGAGGGATCAGGCGTTGAGGCCACCGTGGTGGAAGAAGCTCCCCCCTAGACTCGCTAACAGACGAGCAGAGGAGGCAAGCAGAGGTCACGCAGAAATTAAAGGTTGTCGCCAAGGAGTTCAAGTTCGCTAGTAACTTCGCTTTCGAGGTCAAGGAGGGAGAGGCCAACGTAGCAGCATATTTTCCTACTCCCAACAGGCGATTCCTGGTCGATGCTGCTGGTCCCTCTCAACCAGAAACCACCGCTATGCCTGTTTCTGCGGTTATGCCCGAGCCATCGGTGGTCGATGAGGAAGGTGGTCGGGAGGCTGGTGAGGATAGCGTCAGTTCCAGCTGAAGTTTTTGTTCATTTTTGCTTTTCAATATGTAGTGACCATGCCTCAATGAGGCGTTTGAACTTTGGATTATTCATGCTACTATATAAACGAATACTTTTATGATTTAATGTGCAATGACCATGCTTTTTCACTTTTACTTTGGATTATTCATGCTAATGACCATACTCTTTAATATGTAATGACCACAGTCTTTATTGTTTTGCGCGTATAAATTTATGGTCAAATGTTCGCAGTGTTGTACTTTGCAAGATTCATTCATGGTCCTCGTCGAGTAAATTGTGATTGATATGCAAGAGAAATAATTAGCATTCAAACTTTAAATAACTTAACAACTGTGGAGTCGATTTCGTATCATGAGCGGTAAAGTTCAGGTAATTTTATTGACTGCGGAGTCAAATGTTTGGTCTTGGCTAATATGCCTCGACTTGGCAGCATGGAGCCAGCTTTGTCGACTACGGGGTCGACTTTGTGGTCTTGGCTAATAAACCTCGACTTGGCGGCGTGAAGCCAGCTTTGCCGACTACGGGGTCGACTTTGTGGTCTTGGCTAATAAGCCTCGACTTGGCGGTGTGAAGCCAGCTTTGTCGACTACGGGGTCGACTTAAGAGATGAGATTCGGCAGGTTTCATGTTGTCGGAATGTGCTATAATTTTATTGCTATGGAGAGATACAAAGGATGCCAATGGCCTTTGACACATAAAACTTTTTTCAGGTTTACTGCGTTCCAAGGTCGTGGTAGTTCGCGGCCTTTCGCGTCTGTTAGTCGGTAGGCATTGTTTTTGGACACTTTAATCACTGAGTAAGGTCCCTCCCATTTTAGGTCGAGTTTTCTCATTTTTTTGACACTTTCGTTTTCTAAAGAATGAGGTCGCCAACTTTGAAGCTTCGGGGTCGTACTGTCCTGTTATAGCGTTCCACCATTTTCGACCAGTATCGCTGCATCGTGTTGTAAGCTGCGTGGCGCTGCTCGTCGACAATGATTAGGTCCATAGTCCTTTTTGATACATTTCTGATCAGATTATAGTAGATTACGCGAGCTGTGTGCTGGATCAGCTCGGACGAAATTACTGCTTCGGATCCGTAGACTAAGCTGTACGGGTTACGGCCTGTGGCTGTTCGAGGTGTGGTCCTGTAAGCCCAAAGCACCCCTGGGAGGTCGTCTACCCAACTAGCCCCTGTGCCTGTTATTCGAGTCTTGAGGTGGTCGAGAATTGTTCTATTTGTGACCTCTGTCTGGCCATTAGACTGGGGATTTCCCACCGAAGTGAAGTGTTGGGTAATTCCCAAGGCTTCGCACCACTTCCTCGAGCTCTTGCTTTGAAACTAAGTGCCATTATCTGAGATTAGGACTTTAGGCAACCCGAATCGACAAATTATATTTTTCCAAATGAAATTCTTGATGGTCGCGTTGGTGATCTTCAGAACTACTTCGGCTTCTACCCATTTGGTGAAGTATTCGACCGCCACTATGATAAACTTACACTAGCCCGACGTCTTTGGGAGAGATCCAACTATGTCAATCCCCCATTGGTCGAATGGCCATGTGATCTGGATGTTGACCATCGATGCAGCTGGTTGGTGCTGAATATTCAAATGGATTTGGCACGACGGGCACTTTCTAGCGAAGTCGATTGAGTCTTGCAATAAGGTGGGCCAAAAATAACCGTAACGAACAACCTTGTGCACTAAAGATCGACCGCCGGAATGGTTACCGCAGATGTCGGTGTGTATCTCCTGCAGTACTTTGTTCACCTCTTCGAGTGCTAAGCATTTTAGTGGGGGTCCTGATATTGACCTCCTATAGAGCTGTCCATGTTCATCTAATGCAAACTTGGCCGCCAGTCCTCTAAGCCTACGGGCTTCCTTGTCATCGGTGGGCAGGGTCCCTTGACTCAAGTAAAGCTTGATTGGCTCTTACCAAGAGGGGGCTATCTCTTCGATGCACCCGACGAGGCTAGGATTGGTGCCAGTGACACAGGGTTTGTCGGCCCCCAAAAATATTATGGTTCTCTCTCTGGTACCCTTCGCCGAGCTGGCTAGCTTCGAGGGTGCGTCTGCTCGTTCATTCTCTGTTCGGGGGACTTGGCTCAGGGTGAAACTCATGAATGATTGTCGCAATTGTCTTACTTCTGACAAATATTGAGTCATTTTGAGCTCTTTCGCCTCGAAATTGCCCTCCACCTGTTCTGCGACCAGCTGAGAATCAGTGAACGCTCAACGCCGCTCGACGCCGCGAGTTGCGGCCATACGCATTTCTGTGATGAGAGCCTCATATTCTGCTTCGTTGTTGGTGATCGGGAAGTCGAGTTTTATTGTGAAATCATACTCCTCAGCAAGTGGGGAACGGAGGGATACACCTATTCCGCCTCCTGAGGTGGTTGCTGATCCATCAACATACAAAGTCCATACCGAGGCATTCTCAACATTTTGTATCGGTAGGTCGAGTCTTTCGAAAATGAAGTCGGCCAGGACTTGTGCTTTTATGGCTGTCCACAATTGGAATGTGATGTCGAACTCCCCGAGCTCGATGGCCTATTTGGTGAGTCAACATGAAGTGTCGGGCTTCGACAACACCTGCTTTAACGGTTGATTCGTTAACACTACGATTGCATGGGACTGAAAGTAAGGCCGTAACTTCTGGGCCGGCATAACGAAGGCTAGAGCAAACTTATCGACCTCCAAATAATTGTGTTCAGGCCCGTGCAAAGCCTTGCTACAATAATACACAGGACGGTGGGTCCCTTCTCTTGTCGATGTCAATACTGAACTGATCAAGGCAGAGGATACAGCTAGATAAAGCTATAGCACTTCTTCCAGCTTGGGTTTGGCGAGCATAGGTGGTGAAGACAAGTACTGTTTGAGCTATACCAAAGCTTGATCGCAATGCTAAGTCCACTAACTGAAACCCAAATTTTTTGGCATTTCTGAGGATTTTGAAGAAATGTAGGCTCTTGTCGGCCAACCGAGCTATGAATCTATCGAGGGCTATGACCCTACCGACCAGATACTGGACTTCACGAACTGTGCGAAGTGGGGCGATGTCCAAAATTACTTGGATCTTCTGAGAGTTTACCTCGATCCCTCTCTGACTGACCATATATCCGAGGAACTTACCCCCACGTACACCAAATGTGCACTTGTTAGGGTTGAGTTTCATGCCGAAGGCCCTTAATATGGCAAAGGTGTGGCTAAGGTCGACTAGATGGTCCTCGGCCTTCTCGGTTTTGACAATCATGTCATCGACATAGACCTCCATCAACCTCCCGATCTCATTTTTGAACATGAAGTTGACCAATCTTTAGTACGTTGCACCTGTATTTTTGAGTCCAAAGGGCATGACTAAAAAGCAATATACTCCGTTGGGGATGACGAAATAGGTCTTGTCCCTGTCCTCAGGTGCCATAAATATTTGATAATAGCCTTGGAAGGCATCCATCATGCTAAGCAATTCACATCTAGCAATAGAATCTATTAATAAATCTATACGAGGCAAGGGGTAAGGATCCTTCAAGTAAGCTATATTTAAATCAGTGAAATCATTACACATTCTCCATTTTTCCTCATTCTTAGGGACAAGTACAACATTACAAAGCCAAGAAGGGTACTGAATTTCTACAATATCTCATACTTCTAAAAGCTTGCTGACCTTCTCCTCGATCATTTGGGACCTCTCAGCATTGAAAGTTCTTATCTTTTATCTCACTAGTTTATGGGCTGGGTCCACATTGAGTCGATGGATGATGACAATAGGGTCGATTCCTTGAAGATCTGCAGCTTTCCAAGTGAACACATCTATGTTGCGTCGAAGGAAATCGACCATGAGGCATTCCAAACGGTCGCCCATATCACTCCCGACCCAGGTGGTTTTGTCAAGGTTTCCAGGTTCGAGCTCTATTATTTTGAACTCCCCGACAGGCTCGAACCGGATGTCTTCCAACTTCCTCTTCTTAGATGAAGGTCCCTCCTCGGGTTTCGCTACAGGGGCATCCCCCGACGGCTTCAATTGAGGTCATTTCCTCTGCTTGTTGGAATCGATGGAAATGGTGTAACAGTGCCATGCATCCTTGAGGTTGCATAAGAGTTCTCCTACTCCTGCTAGGGTCGGGAACTTTATCTTCATGTGGTAAGTGGAGACGATGGCCCTGAAGTCATTGAGGGCTGGTTGGCCCACGATGACGTTGTATACAAATGGAGCGTCGACCACCAAATAGTTGATCATCAATGTTCGACTCCGGGAGCCTTGTCCAAATGTTATGGAAAGGTTGATAGATCCTTCTGGGATGATCTCAGACCCACCAAATCCGACCAGCGGTGTTCTGACTGGATCAAACTTTAGTTCCCCCAATTTCATTCTGTTCAAGGTAGACAAAAACATATGTTCACAGAGCTGCCATTGTCAACCAATATCTTTCTGACCTCGAAGTTGGCAATTTCAAGGGTTACCACCATGGGGCAGTCTATTTTTCTGTCGACTCCCTTGTTCTCCATATGGTCGAGGTCTGTGTCGCTAAAGGAGATTGGCTCGGCACTGGTTGAGAGTTGGAAAACTATTTCGACCTTGGTTAGTTTGATCGACTCGAGCTGTCTTTGTGTTTGTTTCCTTACATTCCTGGAATCCCCTCCAGTGGGACCTCCCGCGATTATGTCGATGACTCCTCGGATAGGCGGGTTGGGTTCTTAGGCAGGTCTTTTCCCCTTTTCTTCTCTTCTCAGGCTAGCCGACATTTCTCTACAGGGAGTCCGGTCAATCTTACCTTCTTCACGCCTGACCTGCTCTTCAATAATTTTTTTCAAATGGCCTTGTCTAACCAGTCTTTCAATCTCATCCTTCAAGTTGAAGCAATCTTCTATGTTGTGTCCTTTCTGCCAATGGAAATGACAGTATTTCTTTGATTTTTTCATGCTTCGGTCTCTGTGATCTTTCGAGGTTTCTTGAGCAGGTTCTCATGCTGTATGGAAAACAGCACCTCCTTCATCGGGATGTTGAGTGGAGTGTAGTCATGGAAGCATTTTATTAGGGAACAACGCCCCTCTCTAACCTAGCGATCATCTTTCTCTCTGTTTTTCTTTCTGTCGACTTCCAGGCTACCATATTTTAGCTTGTTCATCTCCTCCTGGGTCATGTACCTCTCAGCGAGGTCGAGAAGCTCTTCCATCGATCTGGGTTGTTCGCGCACGAGCGCATTTGCACATTCTTTGTGTTTTAGGCCCAGGAAAAACACATCAATAAAGAATTCAATCCTCGGGCTGTCAATCTTCAACACTTCCGTGTTGAATCTGGTGAAAAAATCACAGAGGGACTCTCCTTCGTTCTGTTTCACTGTATGCAAATGTGTATGGGGGATTTGGCTTTTCTCCTACTTGCAAATTGATACAAGAACTTGTCACACAGCTGATCATATGAGAATATAGACGCCGGCTCCAGCTTCACAAACTAATCGAGAGCTATTCCCTGGAACGTAGTTACCAGCATCTTCGCATGGATGTACTCATTGTGTCCATGCAACTGCATCATGTGCTCAAATTGCAGCAAATGTTCATTCAGATCCGTTGAGCCGTCATATCTTGGCAGTCCAGTCGGGATCTTGGCATCGACGGTAATACGTTCATCAATGATCTCCTGGACGAATGGTGAGTCTCACTCCCTATAGAAACTCTGTTGTCCGTCTGGATAAAGAGTCCTTTCTACGTTCCTCCTCGAGATCTCGTCTAGGTGCCTGTTCGACTACTGTATTTGGTAGGATACCTCCTCCCACTCCTGTTGATCCACTTGTGACGCATTTCTGCCCGGTTGGAATCTTAAGCGTTCGACCCTATTGTGCTGCGGGGCTCGAAGGGGTCAAACGCCGTGGTCAACAGAATCTGCTACCTCTTCCCGCGGCGGGGGACGGGCCATTCCTCTAGGAAAACGGCCTGGGCTCAGTTCTCTTCTCGGTGGGGGCCTTCGAGATTCTAGTCGCAGAGAGTTCTCCTCAGGTCGTCCTCTCTCCGAAGCCGCAGAATGGGGCGTGGCACTAGGCCTCTGGCTTCGGTTGTATGGCGTGTCGATTCAATGCTGCTGAGAGCTGGGCAGAAATTTGTGCCAAAATTTGTTTGCTAATAAGTTGCATCAATTGAGGCATCGTCAACGTGACCAGAGGCTCAGGTTGGGCGTTGGATCCTTGAGCATTTGGTTCCGAATGATGTCGAATGAGAGGGGAGCTGGACCTCCTATTTTCTTCTCTCCCAGAGGGAGCTCGCCTAGTGTTCACCATTTTTCGATAGAGGATTCAAAGGTTTTCCCACAGACAGCGCCAAATGATGAGGGTTCGATTCATTGTGTACTGGTCCAACTAGGAAACTGGATGGAATTTGACCTCTCTGGTCGATATACTTGTTCAGGTGGGCTGAATCCTGCAATCACCAACAAACGTAAGGCTAATCGAGGAGCCCTCGGCTTAGGCCCTCCGACGCTCAAGTCAATATGGATTGACGAGATAATTAGAGCAGCAGAGTATGGGCTTTTTGTATATGTGAGAACATACCTCTAGAAGGTTGGAATTAGGGTATTTATAGCCTTCTCCACCTGGGAATTTGTCTGTGATGCCCCTGACGAGTAGGGAAGGCCTTTGTCCTTGCGTGAGGGGCAATTGGTCAACTCCTCTCCTTCTGCCACTCCAAGTGGCCATCTTTCCAGGCTTTAAGGCAGATGAGTGTACTGTTGAAGCGACTGCTGCATCAGACGGTAAGGGGGGCAGCATGCGCCATTAATGCGGAGGCATACCGCCCGTAAGTGCATTTAATGCGGAGACAAAGTACTGTACTGTATCGACTTCTCTGGTCGACATAATCAACCAGACACCGTTTTGGGAAACAGGCTAGAGGCACGGGTCGAGAAAGAGGTTGACCGAGGTCGATTGCACCTATGGGCCTCTGAGACAAAGACTGGGCTTGGCGCTGCATCTCTGGGCCAATTTGGTTTGGGCCCAAGTAGCCATGTATCAATATGTTATATGTAATTATATATATGTATATTATATGTATATAAGTATAGATAAAAAATATATTTTATATTTTTACAAAAAATATATATTACTTAATTTGAAATGAAGGAAAAAATTATATATATTATATGTATAAATAAAAAACATATATGTTTATATTTATAGATGTACATATATTTTATATATAACTATAAATATAAAATATATTATTTTTTATAAATATTTTATATTATTTAATTTGAAAAGAATTAAAGAAATTTTATATGTACATATATATTATACAAGTGTAATTAAAAACTATATTATATATACTTTTTTAAATATTTGATATTATTTAATTAAAGAATTTATATATATATTATATATATCTAAATAAAAAATATACGTGTATATACTTATGCATAAACTTATATATGTATACATATTATATATATAGGTATGAATAGAAACATATTATATATCCTTTTTAAAAATATTAAGTATTATTTAATTTGAAATGGGTAAAAAAATAATTGAAAAAATGATATAAATAATATATAAGATAAAAATAAAAATAATTTCAATTTCAATTTTACTTAAGGGCAAATCTATCTTTTTAATACTCGATGGACATCAACATGGGTTAAGTGAGTTACGTTCATTTAAACACATGGGGTATAAGAGTTAATCTCTATTTCACAAAGGATTATGGACCAATTTCGAATATCACATGAGGGCGCTGTGTAATTTGACCATCTACAATATCTCGTGTTACTCCCCACCCCCATATATACTTGATCCATGACCCAAAATCCTCCAATTATTTGTAAGCCATAAAGCAGTACTGAATATGATGCGGCTAGAGTCCCAAGGCCTCAACCTCGATCTGAATTACCAAAATCAACTTTGTCTTTGACCTCGACTTCAACCTTGACCCAATTCCGCACAAGTGTATTTGGATCTCTAACCTGACCACAAGAGCACACGTTAGGCTAGCTGAGAGCACCCTCAGCTAAATCCCTCCAATGCCTAAGTTAGTCAGTTGCTGAGGTAACCAAATGAGCTCAGGGTAAGGATAAAAGCTTAAATAAAAGCGAATAATGACAACGTGACCTGAAACTGTATAGGTCTTGCCATTTATAGGTAAAGAACTGTCCTTTATGTATTGATCGAGGTGGCATTTCATCGTGCGTTGGATCTCCAATTGATCAACGGTCTACAATTCAGGTCGAATTTATCCGGGTCATGACCCGACCCAAATAAAAAGCACAGATCCCGTCCGGTTTCAGCATTTCAATTGAAGTCCAAGAGCATAATGGTCCTTTCATCGTTTTCATTAATAATACCCATCAGAATAATTATTTATTATTGTTGTTGTTGTTGTTTATTTTTCTTGTGCTAACAACATTGAATTCGCTGCTTGTTTAACTAATAACAGCTGTGAGCAAACTGTTGTTTGATGTATCTGGTCATAGAAAAGAGTTCAATTCTTCCAAGTAACTTTGCAACCAATATAGCTCATTAATTAGCTTTCAAGGACTCCAAATGAGTCACAATATTCTACCTAAGTTTTTAAAAAAATTTATATTCAACTCAAAGTTCAATTGACTTTTTTATATATATTTGAGTATATTCAAGGTGGAATTACAATTCATCTGTATGAAAAAAATTAATTATAGTCTTTAATTTAATCCAAACTGTACTATTAATCTAATTACTAAAATACAATTATTATCATTAATATTTTTCTTGTGATAATATTTTATGTAAAATAAAAAAATGTAATCGTAATTATTATATTATAAGTAATTAGTTATATTTTAGTTTCTATTTGACTTATAGAGAAGCTCGAACTTGAAAATTATGCATTCAAATTAAACCTTATTCTTATAATTCGCTCGTTAAACCTGAGTCGAATTAACTGACCCTACAAGCCGAATTGTAGCCAGAATTATTGACTTCTTAATTGGTGTATAATCCTTGCTTTAATTAATTGCTTCCACAATTTTTCGTGTATTAGTGACAAATAGCCACCAGAATTTTTCTCCTTACGATTGTTGGCCAGTGCATGCAATTATCCACATATATTGATAACAGCACCTATAACTGTGTAACAAAAAATTAAATTGTTTGATGTGTTTAAGCATAATTCGGTGGCCCCAACCAGTGTAAATTCTGATTTTTTCTTTTTATTGAAAAAAAAGTAAAAAAAAAAAAAGGTGAATTATAAATTGTTAAAACTTGCTAATGTGCCCGTTTGTTTTTATTTTCTCTTGAAAATAAAAACAGAAAGTTATCAACTTTTCCTCTATTTTTACAGACATTTTCATTTTCAACATACTTTTTAAACACAATATTACATTCTCTCTCAATTTTCACTTTTCATTTTTTCATACTCACATTTACATGATTTTTAATAAAAAATACTGTATTTTTCAAATACAACTCATTTTCAACCCTACATAATCATTACATTTTAAACAAAACCTACAAATAACATTTCATTTTCAAAAATACATTTATAACTAATTTTTCAACATTCATTTTCACCAGAAAATGAAAATGCCTCTAAAAAATAAATCCAAACGGTAAAAGTTTTATTTTTGGAATGAGATAAGTCATGATCCCAAACTATGCAATTAAAAAATTTCGTACTCAAATGTTATTACACCTGTAATTTTATATAATAATTTCTTCACATAATTAGGTACATGTAGTATTATATACAATGTCCTTAAATCCTTATCAGCATCATATTACAAGCTTGACGACTATATTAAGGACCATATATACTAAACAAGGAACTGAAACCCTTCAATTTTTTTTTCAATTTTATTTTTCTCTTGTAGGACCTAGCTAGCTTGTCGTCATATAGTGAAGGCGCCGGCGTGGTTGGAAGAATGGCTAGGTAGACAGACGACAAGAATTGGATCATCATCTGGCAAAAGCAATTTAGTATTGAATGCAGTGAAAAGCAGCAGACCAAATAGGACCAAAACAGACAAGGCTGAGAGGACTAGTCTTATTGCATGAGGGACTCCACCCTTGACCTCCTGCTCATATCTTCTTGCAGCCAGAGCCAGCATTGTTATGGGGTAAGAATAAGCCCACCATGCTATGCTGAATCTTCTCATCGCTTTCTTGAAAAGGGCTGGCCTGCATATCTTTTTTGATATATTTTAAAAAAAAAAAAAAAAAAGGAAGAAAAAGAAAAGGAAATTAGGAATTAGGCTATAAGATAAAATATTGCCAGCTAGTAGATGATTAAAATTGAGATGCAAAATCACAAGAAATACAAAGAAAATTAGCAAATAGCTATTGTTTAAACCAACTTTTACATAATCTTTTACTCAGCTAAATGGTCACTCTCCGTCATCTATTTTAGTTGATGCATGTTTCAGATCCTATATTTTAAATGTAGACATTTTTCAAGTGTATTGTGCATTCAATCAATATTTTTTAACGCAAAGGCATACATTTATAATGTAAAACATCAGTTCTTTGAATGTGTTTTTACGTGATTTTCCTAAAATACATTCAGTATTATCTTCTAATCCTCATAATTACAGCTTATGAAGAGGAACTACCATTTATAATTTACTATTAATCTTTGTAGCATGGTTACTATCACTTTATCATAATTTTTTATACATAATGCTCATATAAATAAATTAAAATTATTAAAAGACTATAGTAGCATATGGAAAGAAAGAAAAAAAAAAAAAACATTTTTTCCTATTTATTTTGTACCATAAAATTTTGGTACACATATTCAATTTGCCAAGATTGCTAGTTAAAATAAAAAAATCTAAAGTGATAAATATTTAAGTTCTTAGCATATATATGTGAGCAAACTAGCATCCCAAGTTTAGTTCTGATCACTTTGGGTACACTATTCTATTTTCTATTTAATTTTTTATTTTAACTTGATGTTTATATATGTCAAGTATTTTTTATTCTTAATTGTTTTTATAGAAAAATATTAATATATATCATATATTCATATAATGAAATAAAGTATCAAATACGAAATGAAATAGATGATTTAAACAGATTCTGGCATACATCCTTCAATATGTATTTTGAATTTAAATAATATTCACAGTGAAAATAATAAACTATATCCCCTACATATAATTACGCCTCACAGCAAATGCACATGCAGACAGAGAAACACCAGTTAAAACTGCTGAACAAAATAATATAATTTTCCATCACTAGGTTTAGCCTTATAATTAATCAGTAAGCAGATTTCGTACGGCTTCTTAAACAATATAATACTCCAAAAAAGTCAATTTCCGAACCCCAATTTATTTTCCAATAAAAAATATCTCTTACCAGCGACGCAAACAGAAAAAGCGAGAGATAAAAGAGCATCTTCGAAGCCGTATCGAAGCTTCCGGAAATGGAGTACCAAGCCAAGCTCGCCATGCTCGGCGCCGCAAAGAAAAGGAAAAAAACCGGCCGCAGCAACGCCGGCAGCCGATCGCCACCGGAGAACCGCTGATACAGCGTCACGAAAAGCACGAGATAATGCACCATCCCCAGAGAAAATAAGAAGATCGAAACTTCTCGCCACTCCATCTTAGCGGCGGCTCGAGCGCCAACCAGGTTTCCGATGATGGACAGCTGGCTTGTCGGATTAGCCACGGCCGTTAAAAACCGCTTGCCCTTGGTGAACCATTGGCCGTAGATTTTCACATCCAGGATTATAATTGGGACAGCGAAAATCCACCAGAGGATAACGAAGGAAACGTGCTTAGGGGTGACGAATGGGGCGGATTCGAGAATAACGAGCCAGGAAATCCAGGGGGCAAAAAGGTAATTCACCCCGACGTGATGCATGAACTCTGCCTTTATCATGTTGAAGCGGAAGATGCATTTTAGGGCGTAGAGAAGAGAGAGGAGAATGAGTACGAATAGGGAAAATGACCACACGATGGTCAAAATGACGGGATAGAAAACTTTGGGGACTGGAAATGTAATTCTTGAATCCTGATGGGGCTGAAGCAGAATTTTCCATAATAAAGCTTGCCAACCCAGGGAGAGGGTAATTCTAAAGTAACCTGCGTGGATTCTGTTTAAGACTAATGGGACTAAATCTTGAGTGTATTTTGCTATGGTTTTGGAGATGATGGAGGTTTGATGGATTGCAGGTGGCTGGTTTTTGGATGGACAATTTTGGGCTTCCATTTGTTTGTGGGTGACTGTCTGACTGAAGCAATGCAAAATGAAAAGCCTAATTTTGACTCTATATAGTGAGGGAAGTGAAGATGAGAGAAATAAATCGTATTATATTTGTTTGTTTGGTAGTGGAAATTAAAAATAAAAAATGCTCAATTTGCAAGTAAATTAATTTGGGTGCTGAGGGATCCCACGTGCAATGCAAGATTAGGTATGAATATATGATTACCAGCTTTCATATCGTAATTCAAAAAAATTTATTTTAATTAATATTTTATTTTGTAATTTATATTAAAATGAATATTAAATATATTAAATATTTTTTTTACTTTGAAACATAAAATTCAAAATATCCAGAATCTAGTTGGATTTGGTCAAAATTCTTTTCCGTGCACTTTCTATGTAACATCATTTAGTTTTTTCAAATAAAAGGTCCTGCGTATTAAATGCGGGCATAAGCCCTCAAGGATATTAAACTAACAATGAAAGTTGATGCATCGATTATTAGCGTCTACATATCTATAAAGGTTCGTCTGGCTCAATTGCAGGTATGTGATCCTAACGAGTATGGTTTTAGTCGAAGTAATTTGAATTATACCAATTTTAATCTTAAATAAAGCATGAATTTGAGATTGTAAGGAGTACTCAAAGCAGTTTGAAGATAATCTTCTTTTTTTAAATATATATATATATATATATATATATGTAAAGGCTTAACATTATTATTTTTTTAAATTGGTTCTGTCTTATAATTAAAAAAATTCTTTTCTTAACCAAGCTATGATTATTGACAACGTTCAAAAACATTTTTTCTTTTCTTCTTCTTTTTTTTTTTAAGTTTTTTTACGTACGACGTGAAATTGAAGTCAACAATATTATATATATATACACACACACTATTATATATGGCACAATAGTGTGGGACCCACAATTACTCAATTTGGTTGCAATTTTGGCCAAGTGGCAAATTCTTAGAATTTTAAGTTATTTAATTAAATTTAAAAAATTTCATTAATTATTGATTATTATATCTAACCGATATGATTGTATCTTATCTTTAATTTTCTTTCATTTGAAATTTAAAATAAATCTCTCTATACTATTAAGTAAGAACTTAATTCAAATTTAAAAATATAATTTATTTTATTTATTAACAATTAGATATTAATACTAGATTATAAAAAATTGATAAAATCTTTTTCTTTAATAATTTAAGATAAAGTCGCTACATCTCTATTGAAAAAAAATAAACAATAGTGTCTAAGATGAAGTCATTACTTTTTTAGTTAATTCGCACTAAATTGTTAAAATTTTAAATTTTTTAATTTAAATCAAAAAAATTATTGGTAGTTGGTTGCTCTCTTCATATTGGTTGAACACTTATCTATTCCATACAAATATTTCTAAAGTTTCGAAATTGTTTTCTTGGTTGAATAAATAATTATTTAATTGATCTTTAATATCAGAAAAATGATTATTTATAAAAAAATTTTCATCTCGCGCTTAGAATATATCGAAGATTTCTTAATTTACAATTTTTTCAAAGATCTTTTTTAAGTTTTCTCTTAGCTTTAATAACTAAGTTTATTTGTACCTGATTGTTTATGATGAAAACTTTTTGAAAAAAAAAACTTAATTTTACGACTAATTATAAGAGGCTATGTGTAAAATCAAGTACTAATAATCAATTTATTGGTTTTATTTATATATTGAAGTATCAAATTCAATTTTAAATATAATAATTAATTTAAATAACATTCTAAATATTCATTTGTTCCATAAATCTAATATAGCTAAATAATAAAGTTGAGATTTTTCAACCAACAAAATGCAGTCTAATATGATATAACAATAAAGTAAATTTCATCATACGACATCAAATCTCTATCAAATAAAGATTTAATATTATCCTTTAATATTATATATAATAATAAGATAATATCAAAAATATTTCAGTAAGTTAAGACTCTTCTACTTCATACACCTATATAAAGGGGCTATGTGATTCCATACAAACATAACTGGAAGAAATAGAAAAAATTCAAATTTCAAAAAGCTTTGCCTCGGTCTTTCAAATCTAAAAGAAGGAGAAATCAATAAATTTTTCTACAATAAATTCATTTAATTTTCTGCTGATATTTGGTATCTATTGAAATTTTTGATTTCATATATATCATTAAACATAATTATCTTTTCTTGATTGTTGAAAACCTGATATTTTCTATGTTAATATGGCAGAGTATGACAAATGAGCTGGGCACAGGAAATGGGTGAGCAAGAAAATTTGCATCAAAGAATGATTCTTTTTTTACTTATTTGTAATGATTCAGGTGGTATTTTCTTCATGTTCATTTCAAGTATAAGATATGTCGAATCATATAAATGTATTTCTTGCCCCACCCCCACACTAGAGTACTGCTACAACCTTAATATTTTAAGGATCATGAGAAATATTGATCATTAATTTATTTTACCTTTTTTATATGAATGGTTAGGAGGTTTGGACATGGATGATTTTTTATGGAAGAGTAATAGAAATCATTATATTAATACAACGATGATATAATCAAGTTGGGAAATAGAGGTAAATAACATGTGAAAAAAATTGTTATTTATTATTAGTCCACTTTCAATAATTATTTGGAATACACAGAATTTTTTTTATCATAATGTAATTTCAGGTTGAGAAGGCATCAAAGCATATTGAAAGGTGATCAATTTCTGATGTAGAGTCTCATAAGTGATGAAGGAATTCAAGATAAAGATGAATCATGTCTTAATTTCTACTTTAAAAGAAAACTCATAACTTAGGTAATGTGATTTTTGTTTTTATTGATTGAGTATTTGTAATACTTGAAAAGGTTAATATAATGTTACTTTTGTTTCATCAGCAGTTCCTCAAATGTGACTTTTGTTTTATCAGTAGTTCCTCAAAATGTTACTTTTGTTTCATCAGTAGTTCCTCAAAATGTGATTAAATTTTTGCTAGATTTAGTATTTCAAAACATGGCTTCTAATACTTTTGAGGAGCATTTTCTTCCGTTAATGTAGTGTTCCACTTCGCTTAGCCTTTTAAAACGTGATATCAAAACTTTCGAGCTAATTGTATAAAAATTTGCAACTACTCATTTGGCCGAATAGCATTATCCTTGCACTTATATGTATAAGATTTGGTGTTCAAACTCAAAATATTCCCAAATGTATTCACCTTTTGTTTGAGAATTTTTTTTTAAAATTGTGCAATAAGTTTTTATATTATTAATATCGTTTATCATTCTTTCATATCTTTGCAGGTATTACACTTTTTATTATTTTGTTCAATTTCTTTAAATTGACTAAGTTATCTTGGGTTATGGAAAAAATAAGAGTTTTTGCATTTTTACATCGTACTTTTTTAAATTGATAATAATGTGATGAGCTTAAGTTTTCATTGCTTTTTGTTGATATTAATACATATGATTTGGTGGGGAAAACTCTTTAATTTTGATATTTTTATCTAATTAAAAAAACACGTATTAAACTTACTTTTACATAATTATGCAATTTTAATTGCAATTTTGGCCAAGTGGCAAATTTTTAGAATTTTGAGTTTTTTAATTAAATTCAAAATTTTTATTAATTGTTGATTATTATCTTAACCGATATAATCGTATCTTATCTCTAATTTTCTTTCAACAAATAAATTTAAAATTCAAAATGTGTTTTATGAGCACCGAATTAAGGACTCCTATAAAAAAGGTTATTTTATAAATTTCATCACATTAAACAAATCACAACTTATTTATCTCTACTTCCACTGTTCCCCTTCTTCTTCTTCTCCTTCTTCTTTAAGATAACTCTTTCATTCTAAATTTTCAAGTAAACTTTCATTACATTCTATCAGCATTCATATATTTTTTTCATCTTTATATTGATTCATTTTCAATATACGCATGAGAAGCATAACATCATGTATAGATGTATTTATTGCTCAATTATCATTAAAATTTTTTTTTTTTCTTTCTTTCTTTCTTTTTTTGGTGTGTGTGTGTGTGATTAATAAATATTTTGCTGATAATAAAAGATATTACAACGAAATTGTAAGTAGATGATCTATATTTAACAATGATAAACCTAGAAGATTAGAAAGTATTTTTCTTTTCAATTACTTGTAGACCACTTTACTTCTTTTTTCCCTTTATTTTCACATCCGCTTTTGTCATCTGGGGCTTTGAACCTTTACCAGAATGTGTAAGGTATTTCTTTAAGTTGCAAGTTTTGCTTTAATTCTAATTTTGGAAATTATTATTGTTATTTTCACTTTCATTATTTTGTTGTGATTTTTATTCATATTTTTTTAATCAAATTAATTCAATTTTTTCAAGTTACCTTTGTGTAAATAACGTATGTATAATACATATACGTATACATATGCACCAGTTTTTCACTTTTCATATTTACTTGGTTTAAGGACTACTTTTTAATTTATTTTTTCATTTTCATTAATTAATTTAGTTTTATTTATTCATTACATTTCCTTTTTATTTGATTAATTAAATAACCCAAGTTTCTTTATAAATATCCTATTTGGATGTGTTACATAATTTTTGTAGTTTTATCCCTATTTATATATATATATATATATATTGTACGCAACAAGAATTTCTTAGACAATATTTTATATATTTCTAAAATGCTTCTTGATTTAATATAGAGTATTCAAACTAATAAAGAATCTTAGTATTTTGGACCAAAATAATTCTATTACTAAAAGATATTTTGAAATAGTTTAGATTTGTATTTTTTATGTAGAGCCACTTGACCCAAATGAATTAGATCACAACTTGAAATCAAAGTCGTTGATCCTCTACAAGATAAAGTTTGAAGTAGATAAGGTGTTGGTTTATAAATATATATATATATATATTCCCTCATATGTTATGTATGTTGCTCTCCTCACATTAATAATTTTATTTAAAGTACTATAGCATTTTCATTTTAATGAATACTATTAAATATTACTACTTAACTATTAAAAATAATATTTTCTTTTAAAAATGATAATATTTTTTTTTATAGAATATGAAAAATTGTAAAAACTTATCTGTGAAATTAAAAAAAATTAGTTGCATATTTATATATTTTTGTAATTTATTAGTTAAGTGAATATACCGTGTTATTACGCTAGTGTATGTGTGTGTGTATTAATTCAATTTTGATATTTGTTTCTGAAGCCCAGGACTGTTAATGGATTGGATTCGGATTGAATTATGCTAAATCCTAGTTCGGATCCGAAAGTAATATGACATATCTAAATTTAATCCAAAATCCTATCGAATTCGTAGTTCGTATAACCATATCTGAATCCAGATAAATATGAATATCCAAAAAAATCCAAATCCAAATACTTCAAAAATCATCATATATTTATTATTTTTAAGAATTTAGTAAAATTCAAATGCAAAATAGTGATACTTATAAAAATACACAACAAATTAATGAATAAATTTTCAAGTCTATTGATCACTTAAAAGCAATAATAGAATTTAATTTAATCACATTCATTCACCAGATCATTGTATTTTAGGTTTCATTGCTAATAATAATACTTATTTGGCATTATAAATACATAGTTATACTTAATTTTTCAATCAACTACTTATAGATTCAAAGTTTTATATATATATAAAATAAAATAAAAACTCATTTTGATCAAATCAAGATTTACATTGCGTTCTTCCTATATCATGGCATTTGGCTCATTCTCATTATTCTTTCCGCATCATTTTCTATTATAAAAACAGAGAAATAATTGATGTAATTATAATATAAATAAGCAAGAAATTTAACAATTTATATGAAAAATACTTGATTTGATTGCATAAGAGTTCATTACTCTTTTCATCCAAATATCCACTTTGGCATTTGCTATAGGACCATGTGTATACATATGTATAATACTAAATATATTTGTATGTAAATTATTAATGAATCGGATCAAGCCATATCCATATTTGGTACATTTATTTTGGATTACGAACTTTTTTAATCAAATCATATTCGTCGAATCTTTTATTGGTTAAAAATCCTAAATAATCTAATTGAATTCGAATTAAAATCCGCTCCATTGACAACCCTACCAAAGCCTCCACCACTAAGATTCCCAGTCTCATACATTCACGAATTATAACATAGTAGCATTTCATACATTCAATGTATATACTAAAATTTCTATAATATTTTTTTAAATAATATTGATGAGGATTTGATCTGTCGAAGATCGGTTCAACGGGGTATCTCAATGAGGTCCGACCTCGGAGGTTGATTATCTTGCGGTGGAATGGCTGAGTCCTGCAATCACGGAGCAAAGGTTAGGCTAGCCCCTTAGCTAAGGCGCTCCGACGCTCAAGTCAATACAAGTCGACTAGATAATAAGAGAACTAGAATAAAGGCTTTGTGTGGATATGAGAGCATACCTCCGAAGGTTGAAGTGTGGGTATTTATAGCCTTCTCCTTTTAGGGATTTGTCTGGGATGCCCTTGATATGTTGAAAGGGCCTTTGCCCTTGCGTCAGGGGTGACTAGTCATTTTCCATCTCAGTCCTATTCTAGGTAGCTGTCCTTCTAGGTTTTAGGGGCAGGGCAGTACACTGTAGAAGTATCTACTGCGTCAGGCAGCAGTAGGGATGCATGCACCTTAATGCTGCAAAGGTGTACTGTGCTTTTCCGACCTTTGTGGTCGAGATATGAATCCACCCAGTAACGTACAGTGCACGGATTGGCGTCACGGATTGACTCATCGACCCGAGGCAACGAATTGATCTGCTCGAGGACAGCCCAGTCAATCAGTGAGGTCAGGTGCACCGCTAGGCGCCGGAGGCAAGATGGGCCTAGTATTGCGCCTTTGGGCCAATATAGTTTGGGCCGAGTCACTTGGGTTATCCCATATCATCCGTTCGACGGGGTATCTCAATGAGGTCCGACCTCAGAGGTCAATTATCTTGTGGTGGAATGGCTGAGTCCTGCAATCACGGAGCAAACGTCAAGCTAGCCGAGGGGCCCTCGGCTAAAGCGTTCTGACGCTCAAGTCAATACAAGTCGACTAGATAATAAGAGCAGCAAAGTAAAGGCTTTGTATGGATATGAGAGCCTACCTCCGAAAGGTTGAAGTGAGGGTATTTATAGCCTTCTCCTTTTGGGGATTTGTCTGGGATGCCCTTGATATGTTGAAAGGGACTTTGCCCTTGCGTCAGGGGTGACTAGTCATTTTCCATCTCAATCCTGTTCCAGGTAGTTGTCCTTCCAGGTTTTAGGGGCAAGGCAGTACACTGTAGAATTACCTGCTGCGTCAGGCAACAGTGGGGAGGCATGCACCATTAATGTAGCGGCTTGCCGTCTGTCAGTGCATTTAATGCGGCAAAGGTGTACTGTGCTTTTTCGACCTATGTGGTCGAGATATGAATCCACCCAGTAACGTACAGCGCACGGATTGGCGTCGCGGGTCGACTCAACGACCCAAGGCAACGAACTGATCTGCTCGAGGACAACCCAGTCAATCAGTGAGGTCGGGTGCACCGCTGGGCTCCGAAGGCAAGATAGGCCTGGTACTGTGCCTTTGGGCCAATATAGTTTGGGTCGAGTCACTTGGGTTATCCCATATCAAATATATTTATTTATTTTTATACTGTAAATTTATTTTAGTAATTTTAATATACTTATTTAAATTTTTTGTAAAAAATAAAAAATATAATAAAATGATAACTATAGACATAATTAAATGCGCATCTATATATCTAAAATACTTGGTATTTTCAATTAGATATGAAACTTTACAAATCACCTTTCTTCAAATATCTTTTACTTATAAAGTGAGAGCATGATATAGTGGTAATGGGATAGGGGGGAGGGGGTAAAGTAATTAATAATTACTTATATAGTTATAAGGATTTAAAATAAAAATTAAGGGCATTTTAGTCCCATGACTTGAAATTACACCACTACGCTTACGTTTTATTAATAGTATAGATAAATTCTTTTTCTTATTAGCTAAGGCTGTCAATGAAGTATATTTTAATCCGAATCCTATTTAATCCAATTATTTAAGATCTTTAATTGATAAAATATTTTACGGATATGATCCAAGTAAGAAAGTTTGAATTCGAAATAAATGGAGCAAATATGGATTTGACTTGATATAATCCATTAATAATTCGAATCCAAATATGTATAGTATTATACATATGTACACACATGGTCCTACAGCAATGCCAAAGTAGATTTTTGAATGAAGGAAGTAACAAGCTTCTATGCAAACTTTTCATATAAATTATTAGATTTTGAGTTTATTTACATCATAATTACATCACTTGTTTCTCTATTTTTAAACAGAAAATGATGCAAGAAGAATAATGAGCAGGAGAAGAATATCATGATATGGAAAGAATGCAATGGAAATGAGTTTCTTTTTTATAAAACTTCAAGTCTAATTAGTTGATTGAAGAATCAAGTATAACTATGTATTTATAATACCAAATAAGTACTATTATCAGCCATAAAACCTAAAAATGCAATGATATGGTGAATGAATGTGATTAAATTATATGCTATAATTGCTTTTAAATGATCAATAGACTTATAAATTTATTCATTAATTTGTTGTGTGTATTTGGTTTTAAGTAAGAATGTTTTGAATTTGAATCTACTAAAATTCTAAAAAAATAATAAATTTATGATGATTTTGGTAGTATTTAGATTTGAATTTTTTTTTTTGAATGTTCGACTTTTATTTGGATTCAGATATAGTTATACCAACAACAGATTCTATAGGACCTTGGGTCAGATTCGGATAGGGATGACAATGGGTTCCGGTAATCTGGGGCCCCGCCCCAGACCCACCCCTTAATGGGCCAAATTTGGGTCTAATTAAATGGGTTTTGGGACGGGTACTAGGTCCAAATATTTCGAACCCGGCCGAGTCCGAGGCAGCTTACGAGTTTAATTAAACCCACCCCGTATATATTAATATATATAAGTAAATATAATATATAGTGCATATAGTAACTTAAAAACTAGGGCTCCAGTTCCACTCCTTTAATTCTTTCAACTATTTTTCTCCTCCCTCCCGATGCTGCCAGGCCGACGAGAGTTCTCTCTTCCTATTTATTTTTCTCTCACCGGTCACTTAGCTTCACGCCTGCCGCCGACCTATTCCAATAACACTTTCCCTGGTAAAGATTCTGAAATATCAAAGAATAGGGCCAGAATCTTTGGGTTTACAAATTCCGAAGACCACTTTGGTAAGATTTGAATTTTTCTTCACTAAAACTTCCATCTAATGCTTTCAGTTTTTTTGGTGGGAGAAAGTAAGGATTAATTTTATTCTATGGATTATGTGATATTGTCATAATATTAGTAGATTAGAGTCGTGTAGTTTTATTTGCTTTGAACTAGTTAAATGTTTTATACTTTATTAGCTTTTTCCTTTTCTTTTCCTTTTTTTTTTTTATTTTTCTAACTGATTTGTTCTTCTCTTAGGAACAAAAATGAATCATTTTATTATTTCTAAATGTTAGATTAATAATTTAAGAACAAGGGCCAGATGAATTATGTATGGACATAAAACAGTTGCAATTTAGAGATTTGTAGAGGGTGGATTGGATCATGGTCCGAATTATTGTTGCTTAGATTTTATACAGATCAGTAATTGACTCAGGCACTGAGATGGATTAGAATTCTGGTTTACTGATTCATAATACATCTGATGAGGGTTTGATCCGTCAAGGACATGTTTGACGAAGTATCTTGTTTGGGTTCAACCTCGGAGGTCGATTATCTTGTGGTGGAAAGGGCTGAATCCTGCAATCACACAGCAAACGTCAGGCTAGCCGATGAGCCTTCGGCTATGGCACTCCGATGCTCAAGTCAATGTGAATCAACGAGATAACAAGAGCAGAGTAAGGGTTTTTTCTATATATGAGAGCATACCTTGGAAGGGTTGAAGTGAGAGTATTTATAGCCTTCTCCTTTAGGGGATTTGTCTTAGATGCCCTTGGTGTGTTGAAAGGGCCTTCTCCCTTTCGTGGGGGGTGATTAATCATTTCTCATCTCGATACTGTTTCAGGTAGCTGTCTTTCTAGGTTTTATGGGTAGGGTAGTACACTGTTGAAGTACTTGGTGCGCCAGGCAGTAGTAGGCTGGCATGCGCCATTAATGTGGCGACATGCCGCCTGTCAGTGCATTTAATACGGCAAAGGTGTACCAAGCATATCTCGACCTCTGTGGTCGAGATATGAAACTACACAGTAACGTACAATGCCCGAATTAGCATTGCAGGTCGACTCGCCGATCCGCGGCAACGAACTAATATGCTTGAGGATAGCCCAGTCGATAACTGAGGTCGGGTGTACTGCTGGGCTTCAGAGGCAAGATGGGCTTGGGATCGTGCCTTTGGGCTACATAGTTTGGGCTGAGTCGCTTGGGTTATCCCATATCATGAGTCCCCCCCAATTTTTGAATGCTAAATGAGGGCTCGACTAGAAGGATTGGGAAGTAGCTTGGTGGACGGCTGTGAGATCGACCCAAGTTTAAAAGAACGACCAGGATTTTTGAAGATCGACAAGGGTTTAGCGCATTTATTGAGCGATTACATCATGGCGTGCGTGGGGTGTCATGGCAGTTACTACATTACTACAGGTGCTTGGGTTCCCGCGTTTACACCCTTATAAATATCCGCAGTAAAACCAGCCATTTTTACTT
Organism: Jacaranda mimosifolia; assembly: GCA_018894105.1. NCBI lineage: Eukaryota > Viridiplantae > Streptophyta > Magnoliopsida > Lamiales > Bignoniaceae > Jacaranda > Jacaranda mimosifolia. Next base: position 23,906,905 of record CM032131.1, on the reverse strand, counting down.
TTACTGCTTTAGCTTCTGGTCGATTTCTTAGCCAAACGTTCTCGCAGCTAAGATTTTTTGCTTTTAGCTCTTCAATTCAGTAAGTGCCTCCTTCATTTCTGCTCCGTGTCATTTAGATTTTTGACATAATATTGGGTTTATCTGGCTCTAAGGGTAGTCAAAGAGGAGATAGTGAGGCCACCCAGTCTGATAGGCCTAGATATGTATCTGAAGAGTTCAGTGGGTTGTCGAGTGGCGATTGTAGTTCTAGCAGCTCGAGTAGCAACCGCAAGGGGGATGAAACTGGGCCGAGCCAGATTCCTCCCTCGCGGGGTCGATTATTCACACCAGATCATTATAGCGAGATTATGTCAACCATCAACCCTGTGGACCTGAGACATCTTAGGCAGTCATACCATATTCCTACTGAATACAAACTGCTGACTCCCAGGGCTACTAATCGAATACACCGTCCTCCCGTAAGTTGTATTACTATTTTCGAGGATGCTTTCAGATGTGGTCTTAAGTTCCCTCTGAATGCTCCTATGATTGACCTGTTTAGGGGCCTTCAGGTGTGCATAACCCAACTATTGCCCAACTTTTTCTCTACCATCTGTAGCTTCATCGTTTTAATGCACCTATTCAACCAGCTAGCCAGTTTTGAAAACTTTTCAAACCTTTTTCATCTGCCAATGTCTCACAAGTCGAGTAGCGTTGACAAGTCAAGCTTCTACTATTTGACTGCTCGATCGTGTCGTAAGTTCCTTGTCGCCCCCGCTTCCTCGTATGGGCAAGAATGGAAAAAATGATAGTTGTTTGTTTGAGTCGATAGGGGTTTCAATATTCCTCGGGGCTGGTGGATGGGGCATGTCGAAATGCCAGGTAACCTTACCCCGACCTGGCCCAACATATTCGTTCAGGACCTGGTCGAATTTGGCCAGATGGAGGCATCAATTTTTATCGAGGAGAGGTATTTGGTGTTGGCTGGGCTATCGCCAGCTCCACTAAATTTGCCTGCAAATGACCGACTAGGTAGACTGTGCTTATTTTAATTTGTTGTTTTTCCATTGCTGTTGTCGATTTTTACCCTTGTTGTTTTGTTGTTCGACAGATCGTGAGGAAATCATGAACCGGTCAAGGGCTAAGGCTTTGCCGAGAGCAGAGAGGAACCAATAGCGCCATCAGGCTACTGCGGCTCGTCGAGCAACCACTACAATCGAGGCACCCCACCAAGAGGCCCCGGCGCCTACTCCCTCACCAACACCATCACCTAGTCGACTTATCGCGACCACAGGCAGTAGCCCTTGGGGTCGGGGCAAAAGGGCAATGGTGGAGCAGGCAGGACCTACTCCGAAGAAGGCTGCTGTCGAGAAAGGAAAGGGGAAAGCAGAAGGGTCGAGCCCGCCGACCGAAGATGATCTCTTCGGCGCCCGAGGGGATGATGTTCTGTTTAACTTGCCGAAGTTGGCTTCTCCCCAGTTCAGGAATGAACCTAGCATGGTCATGCATAACTCGCTTTCTATGGAGACGGTGGGGGTCAACATGAGCTGCCCCACTGAAAGTTTTACTAGCTGGTTAGTTCGTCGCCGACCAGAGAAAGATTATAGGGCTAAGCCAAGATGCAGCTCTTCGGGCGTTGGCTTATCATGCCAACATGGTAAAGTTTTCTTGCTGTTTATTATATTGCTGCATGCTGATCGATTATCTAATAGCGTTGTCTTTTAGATTAGCCAGCTATTGCATCACTCACTCCACTAGTTGAATTGAGAAAGCCGATCCCGACTTCTCATAGACTGGATTGTCAGAATCTGCTTGCATCTGATCTCCTCTGCTCTTACTGAACCTACCCACAAAATCAAAAAGAAAGAAAAGAAATTTTGCCATGTTTCCTGAGAGAGGCCACCTTCTCTCAGGCCAGCAGTCTTCTACTTCTAGTCGACTGCTTTATGACGTGCTTCCCTGTTTTCTGGGCTCTACTCGCTTCATCTACGCTTCGACCCTAATAATTGAAAAACTATATTTCCTATCGGATAAACTCAACCTCGAGGATGGCGAAATGGTCTGTCGATATGGAAAAAGTGTCGAGCGCGCATCAGCTCTTTATATATATAGGAGCTCGTGGCATTGTCATCAAACAACGTTTGCAACTTAGCCTCTAAAATGGGAATTTTGAATTCTCCTCTGCGGGGAGGCCGTATGTAGTCCCGGATGAGAGTGTTTTGGTTCTGATGCTAGAACGGGTTTTCGTCCAATTGGGACATTCTAAAAAGAATTTGCCCCTTTAGATCCACAATTCTGTCAATTTCGTTTTTCGAAATTGCGGCATTCTTTTGACCCAGGCGATGCATAAGAAGTCGTTGCCTCAAGAGAATCCAGGGAAAGCTCCATATCAAAAGAAGCTTGACCGGTAGGGAGAGAAAAGAAAAGGGGCTAAGGTCTGCAGCTATCGGAGTTTTACTCTTCTCTTCACCAAAATTGTTATCACTAGATGGAACGAAGATCAAATCTTCCTAAGCCCATGGAAGTTATACCTACTTTATTTAAGCCTAGATCCATCGTGCTTGAACTGGAAATTCAATCTCTCTGCTAGCTTCAAATCATGACTAAGATGGGCGTCTTAGCGCGTGCATCCATTTTTCAGCTGGGATGGGACCACCTGAGAGAATGAGAGACGTGGGACGAGTGAACCGGCAATGTGGTAAGTGCAGAGTAAGCACATGGCAGATACAAGACCAGGGCAAGAAAAGCTTGACACTCCGCTCAACCTCTCTAACCAAGTATTCCACTCGTTCCTGTGAGGTCTAGTTACCACTTACGCCCCTTTCGAAAGCAGATAACACCCCGTGAAGAGTACCGACTACCATAGGGCAAAGAGTCACTTAGTTCCCCAAGAATGCTTTCATAGCCCCTGTCCCACCGTACTTTCCCTTCACTAGGTAAGATTGTGTCGCTTACCTAGGCACCTTGGCCAACCACCAATCCCCCCGCCATCTTTCAGCCTCTCCAGTTCGCTTTTGGCCTATGATCTTCTCCGCTCACTGGCAAAAGAAAGAGCAACTGCTCCAGTACCAGAAGCCAACAGACTGACTTGCAGTTGCCAGTGTCCGCCTGACTTTCTTCTCTTTTACTATAGATGGGAGTCTATAGTCAGTATCTAGGTTAGTACACTGAAAGCCAAAAAGCCTAATAGTAGGATAAATAGCCTAATTCATATCATTTTTCTAACGTCCTACCGAAAGGCGCATAGGAGCTTGTTTTCCAGCGTCTTTGTGGAGAGACACCTAGTAAGAAGTGCCTTGCCAGAATATGAATCATATCTTAGGTTTTATCCTAAAGATTGGAATAACATTTTACCATATCCTTTGGGGTAGGTTAGCCCTACATACAAGTTCTTAAGGATTCTTTTTTTGCCCAAGAGTCCCGCTCTCATACTCCCAAGGCATGTTGATAAACCACTCAATATGTATATTCTATTTCTGCCTTGGACGAGTTCTTCTTGTTCTTGACTTGAGTTGAGCCTTCCTTTCTTTTGAGGAATAGTCAAGATGGGCTAGAAGGGAAAGAAGGATCACAACGACCGACGTAATGGATTGAATTGAACATTTTGGTTATGTTTCATCCGCCTAGTTTTTTCTTTGCTTGAGGGCTGCGTGCGCTTCTAGTCTTTCTACTCCCCAGCCTTGTCCCTTTCCTTTCATTTTCTTATCCAAATGCAAGGGTGACTATGCAAGAGTAAGAGTGAGATAGAAAGCACGTCTTATTCTTAAGTGTTGAGATAGAATGACTTGAGAACCTCTCTCTTTTAGCCCTTCCTTACACGTTACAAGATGAGCAGATCGAAAGAGCTTGTCGAACCAAGTGTTGTACTTCGAAGATAAAAAGATGAAGACTCACATCCACTGCCAGACATAATAACAAACTGAACATGGACCAAGGAACGAGGTACGAGCTGAATTGGTCCCTCTTGGAAGCTTCTCTCCCGTAACTCACAGGGCTTTTTGTAGTGCGAAGTGTGCTCTAGTGGCTTGAGGATACCACCTGCTTGCTAGATCGATTGCTTAATACCTAAGAGGAAATGGTTCCCCTATCGGTTGAAGCAAATTTAGAGCCTATTAGTAGCGGATGACCCATGAACAGAGACTTTGATTGCCTGCTTGATTTGCTATTTAGCCGGGAAGAAGATCGATACTTGTAAGCTATAGCCGTAAGGAAGGTCAGCAATTGCTTCTTCTTTTATTAGTACTTTTCGAAGTAGAGGCAGGAAGAAAAACCTGAGGTAGTGAATTATGGTTCAGTTCAGGCCTATCCCTATCCAAAAATTGGAAAGGTAAGCAGGCATACATCTAGGATAAGTAAATAAATCAATCCACATGGGAACAAAAACATCATCTAGTTAGTTTTGTTTGGGATACTGAAACCCAACCTTTCAAATGCACAAATTAGCTCTTCAAAAAGTAGTTCCATGAGTGCTTTTTCCCCACCCCGATCGCTCCTTCCCCTCTTTCTCTTTCACCGAAACCCAAACATAGAACTCCATTAACGGGATCCACTAACTGACTTCACTTTTAAGCGTACCCAACTAGCCTTTTTCCCGAAAGATAGGTGGAACTAAACCTGTACTAACTCTAACGTCTCTCTCTGGTCCTTGCTCTGATCGACTTGCCCGGAGTATTGGTTCCCTTCCTTGAATCGTCGAAAGCGCTGATCTCAATAGATTCTCCATCTGCACAGTCAAAAGCTTGCTTGAAAGACTCACTTCTTTTATCTCCTCTTTGACACGAGCTCGCTTTAAAGTAAAGACTGAACCTGCGAAAAAGAGTTTCCTCACAAAACTTGAAGCCACTTTCCAGTGCTGCTTAAAGCTAGAAATACGATTCGGTCTCTTTCTTTCACTGTCAGCTACTCTTTGAACTGTCTTATGAAAGTTCACTACGATAAGCAATACAACAAAAAGGCCTACGTGCGCTAGTTGACGAAAGGGAATGAGAGAAAGACTTTACCCTAATAGGGGGCGTGAATGAATTCCATCAGGTCTGGACTAGCTGGCAGTGAAGGCGGAGGAGGATGGCTAAGCTTAGCAATGCTCCGAAACCAGACCAATCCCACGAACGCAATCAGGGATCGTTTTATTTTATTCCGATAGTTCCCGTAGATGACAAGCTGGAACAAATGAACATGACCCAATCGCGAAAGCGGTTATTTCTAGGCAGCAACTGTAGATACAGGCGATACCCTAAGTTGGAGGATAGTACTCTCATTATGCGCTGCACAGTCAACCAAGCACCGATCCACCCTTGCTTCTCTCCAGTCTTCGACACTGGCCTTGTCTTTAACTAGCCTAGCCCGTGTTCTATAGGGTTACGACGGCTTGCATAAGCCTTGCGTTGTGGGTAACCCTACTTTTCTTCTATCTTCAACCTTGTCCTTAGCTTTGCAGTTTTCAACCTTCCTGCTTCTGGCATACAACTTACCATCTCCAATCCTCGATTCGCTAGTCATACAACTTTGGCAACCCGCATTCGCTGCATTTGACAGGGACGATTTCAGATAGGTACCTTGGGTTGGGTCTTTGTACTAATGGCTTAGTGTGCCCCTTCGTTGGAGGCTTGATGTGGTGGAATTCATCAATTCAAGCTATCCCTAAACCCAATGTGATTCTGAGTGTGATAGGCAGTCTTCTATGTCACTAGGAAGGCAGATCAAGGTAGATGAACCACTATCGGGAATTCTAGGATGACTAAAGCCCAGCATCGAAAAAAGATTGGAAGATGAAAGCTATCTCATTCTACATGGGACTTGCTGTCTTGATTCCCACTTCTTGAAGCTCTATCCGGTACTCATTTGCGCTAGAAGAAGATTGTCCAAATAGCCGCATTTAGATGTGATAATAGTGAGAAGGTTTCCAATGACTATCATATAGCAATGAGTGGACTGGCAAGCAAGCCTGTACTTCTTTCACAAACTTGTACAATCGATACCACAAAGATAGCCAACTCTATTATCAAAGAAATAAGGAAACGGGCGACAATTTGGCACCAGATATCCAGAGGTGTGGAAAAAGCAGCTGTGAGAAGCGAAAAAACCATAAAAAAATGACGATTGTTTGTGGAAGTTTCTACAAAAAGACCCCATTGGTTCTAGCAAATGGATCACAATTATAGGTACCTGGGAGCACCTGACTTCGCTCCCTCTCCTTAAAGTCGAGCGGGCTTTGAGCCGCCTTAAAGTCGATCTGTTTTCTATCCCTGTATCGAACTTTCTTATTGAAAGCTCCAGCTATTATCCTTTTGTACCCTTGGTTGTGGTACAAGTCTCCTCTCATCTAACAGTGTGTGACTCATCATATCGGGCTTGTAGCCAATCTGCTTTAGCGAATTTCTTTTATAGTATAATCCTCAGTGAAGTAATTTCAACCTCGATTGGCTACACTGCAACTATCCCGGGGTATGGACTGGATCCCGTAGGTGTTCTAATTGAAGTTCGGTATACCCATATTAATACGGCAATCTATTGGGCCAATCTCTATAAGACTCAACCTTTCCTCAACGGCACCAAAAAAATCGATTAAACCCGTCATCCAGGAAAGATTCCAAGATTTCCACAGATCGAGTGGTTCCATATCTACCATCAGATCTGCCGGATAACGAGGAAAGGCCGAACTTCAAACTTGGGATAAACTCAAGAATTTTAAAGCCTCGAACGAGACTTTATCCCCGAGGTAGTAGGTTGGTCACAAGAATCTCACTAAAAGCTCACATACCGGAAGAACCTGTGGGGTAAAGAACATTAAGATTGGATGGTTATAAATCCAGTCCAGAAGACCAAGATCTGCACCTTTCAACACTGCCGCCAGTTGTCTTTCATGTCGGCCAACTGGGGTACAACCTTTACAGGAGGTCGGAGCTGGCCCTAGTTGATTGGGAGCAACTGGAGACTAGCGGGGATGCAAAGACTATGAAAGCTCAGCTCGAGTCTTCACAGATGAGGGTTGACGAGCTAAAGAAACAGGTCGAGGAGCTGACTAAGGAGCTCCAACTGAGGGACGTGGTCGCATCTGTCCAGGAAAGCACGAAGATGGATGAGTCGCATCTAGTCGAGCTGCGCGTCGAAATGTAGGTCTGGACGAGGCCCGGGTTGAGTTCCATTGCATACTACCACTGGTGCACCGGGAGGCGGTTTAGCAATTTATGTTAAGCCCGACATTCCAAGATACGAGCGTCATGTTTGCTCTTGACGACGCCTGGAGTTCCTTCGAGAAGGTTCTTAAGCAACTATAGTTTCTGGGCTACGCCTTTCGACTGGAAGATCAACACCACCTAAACCATCTGCTCAATGAGCAGCTGCAGCCTTACCCGGAGGATGAAGGTGGGGTCGAGGGAGCGGGTGTCGAGGCTACTATAGCGGAGGGCATAATAGAGGTGCGGCCTTCGACCTCGCTGACGGACGAGCAGAGAAAGTGAGCCAAGGTCGAGCAGAGGCTGAAGGCCATCGCACAGGAGTTTGAGTTCGCCGGTGATTTATATTCGAGGTGAAGAAGGGGGTGGTCGACGCTGCAGAATACTTTCCTATTCCAAACAGGCAATTCCTCCAAAATGCAGCCGGCGACCGCCGCCGTCCCTATCGCCATCGCTATGCCTGAGCCAGTGCTGACTGTTGTCCCGCGAGTGATGAGGTCGAACCCGCCGTTGGGGAGGGTGCTGGTTCTAGTTGAATTTTTGTTTGTTTTTATTGCTGGTTTATGATTAAGGTGCCTCGATGAGGCGTTGTACTCTGGACTATTTTACCGTGTATGAACGAATGATTTGCTAGCAAATTCCGCTGATCTTTCTTGCTTTACTGCTTTTGTTTTTACTGAGTGTGTGTCTTCATGGTCGAGTAGATTGTAGGTACAACACAAAAGATTGCCCTAAAAATTATCAAACTCTTATGATAAAGCACAAACGACCCCGCTAATGCATTGTTTGATTAGGCGAAGTGATTACTCAACGATAAATTTTTCAGTAGTTCTGGGGATGGATAACAAACATCCAGTAAGTTAATCCGATAATGGGTTAAGAAGTCTTGACTTAGCGACTAGAAATAAACGTGGTCGAAACTATGGGGAGAAAACGCCTTAAACCTGGTGGCTTGAAGCCTGATTTGTCGACTGCAGGGTCGACTATTTAGCTTGGGCTGATAAGCCTTAACTTGGCAGCTTAGAGCCTACTTTGTCAACTGTGGGGTCAACGGTTTGGTCTTAGCTGAGAAGCCTCGACTTGGCGTATTAGAGCCTCCTTTGTCGACTGCGGGGTCGATGGTTTAGTCTTAGCTGAAAAGCCTCAACTTGGCGGCGTGAAGCCTGCTTTGTCGACTGCGGGGTCGACAGTTTGGTCTTAGCTAAGAAGCTTCGACTTGGCGGCGTGAAGCATGCTTTGTTAACTGTGGGGTCGACTACGTAGTGAAGGTTTGTGTGCATTCTACATTGTCAGAATATGTTATGAATTTCATTATTGGTGAAGAATACAAAGGGGGCCAAGGGCCTTTTACACATAAATTTTTTTCAATTTTATTGCATTCCACGGTCGGGGTAGTTCATTGCCAAACGCAGCCGTCAGTCAATAAGTGTTGTTTTTTCAGACTTTAATCACTGAATAGGGTCCTTCCCATTTCGGGTCGAGTTTTGCTACATTATTTGATACTTTCAGTTTCTTGAGGACGAGGTCGCCGACCTTGAATGTCCGGGGCCATACTATTTTGTTGTAACGCTCTGCCATTTTTGACCGATAACATTGCATTGTGTTGTAAGCTGTGTGGCGCAACTCGTCGACAGTGATTAGGTCGAATGTTCTCTCTGACACATTTCTGACCAGGTTATAGTAAATTACTAGAGCGGTGTGCTAGATTAACTCAGACGGGATTACTGTCTCAGATCCGTAAACCAAACTGTATGGGTTGTGGCCCGTGGCTGTTCGGAGTTTGGTCCTATATGCCCACAGCTCCCCTGGGAGGTCGTCTACTCAACTGGCTCTTGTGCCGGCTATTTGAGCCTTGAGGTGGTCGAGAACTGTTCTGTTCGTGACCTCTGTTTGGCCGTTAGCTTGGGGGTTCCCTATGGAGGTGAAGTGTTGGTTGACTCCCAAGGCCTCACATTATTTCCTTGTGTTTTTGCTTTGGAATTGAGTACCGTTATCCGAGATCAGGACTCTAGGCAAGCCAAATCGACATATTATGTTCTTCCAGATGAAACTCTTAATGGTCGCGTCGGTGATCTTCGGAACTGCTTCTGCTTCTACCCATTTAGTAAAATATTCAACCGCCACGATGATAAATTTGAGCTGGCCAGATGTTTTAGGAAGGGATCCAACTATGTCAATCCCCCACTGGTCAAAAGGCCAAGTTATCTAAACATCTACCATCGATGCGGCTGGTCGGTGCGGTATGTTCGAGTGGATCTGGCAGGATAGACATTTTCTAGCGAAGTTGACTGAGTCTTGCAGTAGGGTGGGCGAAAAATAGCTGTAACGGATAACTTTGTTTGCCAAAGACCGATCACCAGAATGGTTGCCACAGATGCCAGTATGAATCTCCTGCAGCACTTTGCTTGCCTCTTCGAGTGTTAAGCATTTCAATGAGGGTCCTGATATCGCCTCCTATAGAGTTGTCCATGATCATCGAGTGCAAACTTGGCCGCCAATCATCTAAACCTGCTAGCTTCCTTTTCATTGTCGGGCAGGGTTCCTTGACTGAGGTAGAGCTTGATGGGCTCTTGCCAGGATGGGGTGGTTTGGTCGACCGACCCGACAAGAATATGATCAGCCTCTTGGATGTAAGGTTTGCTAGCCACTATGAATGTTATGGTTCTTTCCCTGATGCTTTTGGTTGAGCTGGCTAGCTTTGATAATGCATCTGCTCGGTCATTTTCTAATCGCAGGACCTGGCTCAGCTTAGAACTCTTGAATGACCATTGTAAGCATCTAACTTCGGCTAAGTATTGGGTCATCCTGGTTTCTTTGGCTTTGAAATTGCCCTCGATCTGTTCTGCGACTAGTTGGAAATCAGTAATTGCTACTAACTACTCAACACCGCGTTCTGCGGTCATGCGCATCCCTGCGATAAAAGCCTCATACTTTGCTTAGTTATTTGTGACAGGGAAATTGAGCTTTATCGCGAAGTTGTACTCTTCAGCAAGTGGGAAATGAAGAGATACACAGATTCCACCTCCTGAAGTTGTTGCTGATCCATCGACGTGCAATGTCCATACAATAGTGTTGCCAACGTCTTGGCTCAGAGGGTCGAGTCTTTCGACAATGAAATTGACTAAGACTTATGCTTTTATGGCAGTCCGTGGCTGGAAGGTGATGTCGAACTCTCCAAGTTCAATAGCCCATTTGGTAAGCCGACCCGAGTTGTCAGGCTTGGACAACACTTGTTTCAATGGTTAATTTGTCAACACCACGATCACATGCGACTGGAAGTAAGGTCGAAGCTTTCGACCTGCGGTAACAAAGGCGAGAGCGAATTTTTTGATCTCCAGATAGTTATGCTCAGGACCTTGCAAAGCTTTGCTGCAATAGTACACCAAGCGGTATGTCCCTCCTCTGGTCAATGTCAAAACAGAGCTGATAGAATCCGTGGATACAGCCAAGTAAAGCTGCAGCACCTCTCCCAGGTCGGGCTTGGCAAGCATGGGTGGTGAAGATAAATATTGTTTGAGCTCTGCTAAGGCTTGGTCACATTGCGAAGTCCACTGAAAACCTGACTTCTTCGCGTTTCTGAGAATTTTGAAAAAGGGGAGGCTCTTGTTAGCCAACCTTGCAATGAACCTGCCCAAGGCTACGATCCTCCCAACCAGTCGTTGCATGTCACGAACAGTACGGGGCGGGGCGATGTCCAGAATTGCTTGAATTTTATGTGGATTTGCCTCGATCCTTCGTTAACTAACCATGTATCCAAGAAAATTTTTGCCTCTAACTCCAAACGTGCATTTATTGGGGTTGAGTTTTATGCCAAAGGCCCTTAATATAGAAAAAGTATGGGCGAGGTCGACAAGGTGGTCCTCGGCCTTCTCAGTTTTCACAATCATCGACGTAGACCTCCATCAACCTCCTTATTTCTTTCTTGAACATGAAGATGACTAATCTCTAATACGTTGAGCCCGCATTTTTGAGTCCGAAGGGCATAACTAAGAAACAGTATACACCGTTGGGGACTACAAAAGAGGTATTGTCCCTGTCTTCGGGTGCCATGAATATTTGATAATAGCCCTGGAAGGCATCCATCATGCTCAACAACTCACAGCAAGCAGTGGAGTCTACTAACAAATCTATACGAGGCAAAGGGTAAGGATCCTTAGGGCAAGCTTTATTCAAGTCGGTGAAATCATTACACATACACCATTTTCCCTCATTCTTGGGAACTAGCACAACATTACAAAGCCAAGAGAGGTATTGAATTTCTATAATATATCCTACCTCTAAGAGCTTGTTAACCTCCTCCTCGATGATTTGTGTCCTTTCTGCATTTAAGGTTCTAGCCTTTTGTTTCACCGGCTTATGAGCGGGATCCACATTGAGTCGATGGACGATGATGTTCGGGTCGATTCCTTAGAGATTGGAAGCTTTCCATGCGAACACATCAATATTTTGTCGGAGGAATTTAACCATGCAGCATTCCAAACAGTCCCCCATATCACTTCCAACCCAGGTAGTCTTGTCGGGGTTCCCTGGCTCCAGCTTGATTGTTTTAAATTCCCCAATTGGCTCGACCCTGGTGTCTTCGAACTTTCTCTTATTGGATGTCGTTCCTTCCTCAGGTTTCGCTATCAGGGGCATCTCCCGAGGGTTTTAGCTGCGGTCGCTTCTTCTGCTCGTTGGCTTCAACGGAAATAGTATAACATCACCATGCATCTTGCATATTGCACAGCAGCTCTCCCACGCCCGATGAGGTTGGGAACTTGATCTTCATATGGTATGTGGAGGCAATGGCCCTGAAGTCGTTTAAGGCTGGTTGACCGATTATAACATTGTACGCAAATAGAACGTCAACCACCAAATAATTGATCATCAAGGTTCTACTCCTTGGGCCTTGTCCAAATGTTATGGAAAGGTTGATGGATCCTTCCGGAATGATTTCAGATCCACCAAATCCAACCAGTGGCGTCCTGACTTGATCAAACTTTAATTCCCCAAGTTTCATTCTATTCAAAGTGGACAGGAATATTATGTTCACAGAGCTACCATTGTCAACCAGTATTTTTCTGACCTCGAAGTTAGCTATTTGAAGGGCTACAACCATGGGGTAATCTATTTTCATGTCAACTCCTCTGTTCTCCATATGGACTAAATCTGAATCTATGAAAGAGATTAGCTCTGAACTGGTCGAGAGCTGGTAGATTGACTCAACCTTAGCTGTCCTAGCCGACTATAGACTTCTCTGAGTTTGCTTCCTTGCGGATCTGGAATCTCCTCTAATTGGTCCTCCTGCGATCATGTTAATAACCCCTCGAATGGGTGGGTGGGGGTTTTAGGTCGATTTTTTCCCTTTGACCTCTCTCCTCGAGCTGGCCGACCTTTCTCTACGGGGAGTCCGATCGAGCTTGCCCTCTTCTTGCCTAGCTTTCTCTACGACATACTTTTTCAAGTGGCCCTGCCTGATCGGCCTCTCGATCTCATCTTGTAAGTTAAAGCAGTCTTCGGTGTCATGGCCTTTCTGTAGGTGGAAATGGCAGTATTTCCTTGATTTTTTCATGGCCTCCGTCTTCGTGAGCTTCCTGGGTTTTTACAACAGATTGTCGTGCTGAATGGCAAACAATACCTCCTTCATCGGGAGGTTGAGTTGAGTGTACTCATGAAAGCATTTAATAGGGGATCGCCGCCCCTCTCTGGCCTGTCGATCATCATTTTCTTTGTTCTTCCTCTTGTCGACCTCTAGGCTGCCATACTTTGGCTTATTCATCTCATCCTGGGTCATGTACCTCTTTATGATGTTGAGAAGCTCCTCCATCGATCTGGGCTATTCACAAACAAGCGCATTGGCACATTCTTTGTATTTGAGGCCCAAAAAAAGCACATCGATCAAGAATTCGATCCTCGGGCTGTCAATTTTTAACACTTTTGTATTGAACCGGGCGAAAAAATCCCAGAGGGATTCTCCTTCATTTTGCCTTACTATATGCAAGTGCGTGTGGGGGAGTTTGGCTTTCCTCCTGCTCGTGAATTGGTGCAAAAATTTATCGTATAGCTGGTCATAGGAGAATATGGATGCCGACTCCAGTTTCACAAACCAGTCGAGGGTTATCCCTTGGAAAGTAGTCACCAGCATCTTCGCATGGATGTACTCGTGTGCCCATGCAGTTGCATCATGTGCTCGAACTGCAGTAAATGTTTGTTCGGATCTGTGGAGCCATCGTACTAGGTAATTCGGTCGAAATTTTAGCATTGATAGCAATGCATTCATCAATGATTTCCTGAACGAACGGGGAGTCTCTTTCCCTGCGGAACCTCTATAGCCCGTCTTGATGAGGGGTCTTCTCCATGTTTCTCCTTGAGATCTCCTCCAGGCATCTGTTCAACTGCTGTACCTGGTGGGATACTTCCTCTCACTTCTGCTGATCCACCTGAGATATGTTTTTGCTCGTGTAAAGTCTCGAGTGCTCGACCCTATCGCGTTGCGAGGCTCAAAGGGGTCGAACGCCATGATCGACAGAATCTGTTACCTCCTCCCGCGGCAGTGGACGGGCCATTTCTCTAAAAAAACGGCCCGGGCTCAATTCTCTTCTCGATAGGGGCCTTCGGGATTCTGGTCGCTGGGAGTTCTCTTCGGGTAGCCTTCTCTCCGGGGTCGTAGGCTAGGTTATTGCATTGGCTGCCGACTTTGATTGTATGGCATGTCGATTCAGTGCGGCTGAAAGCTGGGTCGAAATCTGCTCACTAATGAGCTGCATCAACTAGGGCATCATCAGTGTGACTAGAGGCTCAGGTTGGGCGCTGGACCCCAGGGCGTTCGATTCCAGATGAGGTCGAGGAGGGAGAGAGCTAGACCTCTTATTTTCTTCTCTCCCAGAGGGAGCTCGCCTGGTGTTCACCATCTTTCGATAGAGGATTCAGAGTGTTTCCCACAGACGGCGCCAAATGATGAGGGTTCGATCCGTCAAGGATAGGTCTGACGAAGTATCTTGTTTGGGTTCGACCTCGGAGGTCGATTATCTTGTGGTGGAAAGGGATGAATCCTGCAATCACGCAGCAAACGTCAGGCTAGCCAATGAGCCCTCGGCTATGGCGCTCCGACGCTCAAGTCAATATGAATCAACAAGATAACAAGAGCAGAGTAAGGGCTTTTTGTATATATGAGAACATACCTTGGAAGGGTTGAAGTGAAAGTATTTATAACCTTTTCCTTTAGAAAATTTGTCTGAGATGCCCTTAGTGTGTTGAAAGGGCCTTCTCCCTTCCGTGGAGGGTGATTAGCCATTTCTCATCTCAGTACTATTTCAGGTAGCTATCTTTCTAGGTTTTAGGGGCAAGGTAGTACACTGTTGAAGTACTTGCTGCGCCAAGCAATAGTGGGGTGGCATGCGCCATTAATGCGGCGGCACGCCGCCTGTCATTGTATTTAATGCGGTAGAAGTGTTCCAAGCATATCTCGACCTCTGTGGTCGAGATATGAAACTACACAGTAACATACAATGCCCGGATTGGCATCGCAGGTCGACTCGTCGATCCGCGACAACGAACTAATCTGCTCGAGAACAACCCAATCAATAACTGAGGTCGGGTGTACTATTGGGCTTCGAAGGCAAGATGGGCTAGGCCAACATAGTTTGGTTAGAGTCACTTGGGTTATCCCATATCAATATACATGTTAATTGTTACAAAACTACTGAGTATAGTGTTTAGGTTTGATAAAAAATGTGAAGAGAAACTCTAGTTCTGATTGTTGACTAACTTCATGCTACAATTATTTAGGCTGTTAGTATTATTAACTTTAAATTTCTCACTTGAGTACTTCTCTTAATTTCATATTTTTATCCAACAATTATATTTAACTACTAGTTAAGTAATACTTTTTTTTTTTTTTAATGTCACAGATGGAATCTGAAGAATGAAATAATTCTCAACCATCTATCAGTATTTGAGAGAGCAATGTGGGTTTGGAAATGGCCTCTGACGACAATAATGAAGATAATAGCATGTGTGAGGATATTTCTGAAGATAATAGTAAGAGGAAACGAACATCCGAGCATGGAACCACTTCAAAAGATTAAAAGTCGACAACATCAAATATGCCGAGTGTTACTACTACCAGGTTCACCTCAAAGCTCCACCTGATTATGGAATCACACATCTAATGAAACATTATGATAGGGCTTGTAAAAAGCAACCAAGAAAAATGGATATTCGTCAAAGTTTCCTTATGGCAAGTAAGAAAAATGTGGGAAGCTAGGAGCTTGCGACACATATTTTCAATCAAGAATACTCAAGGCATGAGCTTGCGGTGATGGTTATGTTACATGATTATTCACTTATTGTAGTTGAGCATCTTGGATTTTGAAGATTTGTTGCTAATCTCCAACCATGATTTAATATGATCTCAAGAAATACTCTCAAAAATGATATTCTCAAGATTTACAATGTTGAGAAAGCCAAGTGTTATCAATTATTGGACAAGCTTAAGTGTCGGGTTGCTATCACAATTGATATTTGGACTTCGAGCAACAACAAAAGAGGTTTCATGGCTATTACTGTGCAGTATATTGATGACTCTTGGATTTTACAAAATTGCATTTTGAGGTATGCCTAACTTTAAATTGTTTCATTTTTGTTATATCTACTAAAAAATGTACTTATTACATTTTATTATTTTGTAGGTTCATATATGTTTCAGCTCCACACACAACTGAAGTGTTGTCTGATCTTCTTACTGAATCATTAATGGATTGGAATATCGATTGAAAATTGTTATCAATCACTATAGATAATTGCACAACCAATGATACCATGCTTCATCATCTCTTGAACAAGCTCCCATAGAAAGATATGTTGTTGGATGGAAAGGTACTTCATATGCAATGTTGTGCTCATATTTTGAATTTGATTGTGAAAGATAGTTTGGAAATTATTAGTGATGCAATTGAGAGGATATGTGATAGTATCATATATTGGACTGCTTCACTTGCTAGAGTAGAAAAATTTGAGGAAACTGCTCGTCAGTTACATATTAGTTGTAGTAAGAAATTGTCTCTAGATTATAAAACTCGTTGGAACTCAACTTTTTTATGCTAGAAACTGCTATAGCATATAAAGATATGTTTCCATGAGTTTATTATCGAGACAAGCACTACAAAAGCCTACCAACTAAAGAAGACTGGGAAAATGCAATTGAAATTTGTGGGAAGTTAAAAATCTTTTATCAAATGATAGATATGTTTTCTGGTACTCTCTATCCCACTTCTAACTTCTATTTTCCAAAAATTTGTGATATTAAATTGAAATTATATGAGTGGGTGAAGAGTCTAAATATGATGATTCGGGATATGGCTGAAAAGATGTTGGAAAAATATTCAAAGTATTAGGATAGTTGTCATATTATGATGGGGGTTGCTGCTGTTTTGGATCCTAGGTACAAAATGAAGTTGGTTGAATGTTATTTCCCATTAATTTATGGTGACAGATCATAGCATAAAATTGATGATGTTCATCAAAATTGTTATGATCTATTGAGTGAATATCGATCTAGAGCTACAACATCAAATGATAACTAAAATGTTAGTGGTCTTGGAAGCTTGGGAAATACAATGTCATCTTGTGCTTCTAGTGTTAATGATCCATTTGAAAGTAACCCTCTAGAGATGTATAACCAATATGTGGCTTCAAGTTCAAATCCTACCACTAAAGTGTCTATGACATCGGAACTGGATATGTACTTAGAGGAAAGTATCTTGCCAAGAACACCAAATTTTGATGTGTTAAGTAGGTGGAAGACAAATGGAGTGAAATATTCTCGTTTACAGAAGATGGCAAGAGATATTTTAGCAATTTCGATTTCAACAGTTGCATCTGAGTCTATATTTAGTAGTAGTGGAAGATTGGTTAGCCCTTATTGTAGTAGGCTCCATCCCTCTACTTTAGAGGCATTAATGTGTGGTCGTCGATGGTTATGGAATGAGGCAAATGGTAAGTGAAATTTCAATAATACTTGATCATTTTATGTACATTTAGCAATTAACATAATTTGTATATGTTATTTGTTTTAATTGTTTAGGTACTTGTTCAACTATTGATGGATTAAAGACTTGTCCAACAATGCTTGATGAGGAAGAAGATGATCAAGGAGATTGTGATAGTGAGACCATAAGCTAGTTGTTTGGTGCTTAAATTTGATTGAAGGAATTTGTGTGATTGAATCTTTTAAACGAGATGTTTTAAACAATGCTTGATGTCAACTATTTGGAGAATTTAAACAAGATATTCTATTTTGTGTTATTTGCAAGTAATTTATGTGGTAAGTGAAATGAAAGTCTATGAAATTTTCGCATGAGTCTTATATTGTGAGTAAATTGAAGTCAAATGAGATAATAAGTTGTATTTTTTTGACTTGCCATGAGAGATTTTGGTTGGTTAAGAAGAAGGGGATAAGATCTCAAGGTTCAAAGGCCTTGGCCAATTTGCAAAACAAATGTAACTTTAGAATGTCTTGTACAATCCTTAAAGAAGTTAAAAATCTAGCAAATGGATTTGGCTTAATTAAATTTTGCCAGTAAATCTGCCAATTTTCAGAATTTTGGACAAAAGAGGGAAGCAGTAAATAAGAATTACATGATGACATGCCAAGAACTAAAATTAATGAACATGACATTCTGACTAATAAATGCAGGAAATTTTTATTTTGTGGGAAAAAGAAAAAGCCGAAAAAAGAAAAAAAAAAGGAAAAAAAAAAAGAAGATCTCGAGTTATGCAAGTTAGACCCACTAGATTCGGGGCCAAATGGGTGGCGCGGTGGGGCAGGGCAGGTTTTGGATCAAGCAAATGTCAAGCAAGACAAGTCCCGAATCCAGCCAAACTCGCCCTAAACAGCCCCTATTGTCATGCCTAGATTCGAATATGGCATATTATTGTTGGATTTGGATCCAACATGATCCTATTCAAATCTAACCCATTAACAGTCCTAAAAAATTTTGTTCATCTTTTATTCAGCACAATAGTGTTGGGCTAGGCAATATAACCGACCCTTTTTATTTTTGACAGTAGGCTTCAAATTATTCTGGTTTTTGAGGACACTCCCATGGCCCATTGCAAATGGACGCCCGTTTACAACCTAAATTTTACATTAGGGGGATTAAATTTAAAATCATTCCAAGGTTTTATTTCAATGGCGAAAAATAGTTTCTATATTTCTTTTTCCTTTTTTTTTTTAAGGTAAATCAAGATTTCTTTCCCAGCCTTTGATAGACGTTTCTCATTCCATCCTTGTATTTTAGACCAAACATTCTCCTTGATATACTAGAAAACCTCTTTTTGGAGCGCCCCAAAATGGATGACAAACCCAAGTATTTTCGAAATGCAAATTTGACCTCAATACCAAGGTGTTGTTGCAAGGATATTCAAAATGTAGTGGGTACATTTGGACTCACCACGCAAGAGAATTTGTCAACATTCATTAATTGACCAGAAGCCTCATAAGCCTGCAAAACTATTTTAATACTCTAAACATTCCTGCAATTAGCTTGGCAAAACAAAAGTGTGTCATCAGCAAAGAAAAATGGGAAATACGAGGAGCCCTTCGTGCAATAACAACACCAATGATATTGTGACGTTCTTCCTCATGTCAAATGAGTGAAATAAAACCTTCAGCATATACGAGAAATAGATATAGAGACAAGGGGTCCCCCTGATGTAGACCTCTATTAGGACAGAGTGAACCAAAACAATTATCATTATGAAGAAAAGAATAAGAGACTGATGAAACACACAACATGATTAAATCAACAATGTTAGGTGCAAAGCCAAGTTTAATTAGCATACCACGAAGGAAGGGCAGTTTGATATAGTCATAGGCCTTGCTCATATCAATCTTCACAACCATGGAACCTTTGTTCCCAATCTTTTGAGATTTGATATAATGGTTTAACTCAAAAACAATAAGCACATTATCAGTAATTAGTCAATAGGAATTAATGCAAATTAAGTTGGGGAAATAATGTCATTCAGGATAGGTTTTAGCTGATTAGCAATAACCTTAGTACCTATCTTATACACAACATTACAAAGGCTTATGGGGCAAAAATGAGTCATGTTAGTTTCTATACTTCTAATTTTCTTGAATTTGATCATTCTCAAAGACAATATAGTGATTGAAGTATTTTAACGTTATTAACGTTTGCCCATTTATAAAAAATAAAAATTATCTTAAATATTTGAAATTAGTTGCAATTAAGTCCATGTTTTTAAAAATTAAAGTAATTAACCGAAAATAAAAAGTATAATAAATGAAATGAAATCAAACTAAACATCTATAGTTAACAACTAAAGTAAATAAATCGAAGATTTTAGTTATTTTTATGTTGATGTTACTTTTTATTTTAGTTTAATTATTTTTATTATTTTCAATTTAATTACTTTAGTTTTTAAAAAAAAAAAATCGAGGGACTAAATTACAATCACCAATTCCAAAATTTAGGGATGATTTTGATTTCTTTTGAATATGTAAACCTTAATTCAAAGTTATTTTGATCACTTTACTTCTTTCTCAAAAAAAATTAGCCCAATTTTCGGACGAAAGAATCAAGTTTAGAAAAAATTAAAGATATAAAAACTAATTTATCGTTAAAATAAAATTTTGGATTATACCGCACGAACTAAGTCTTCATACTAATAATGGGCTCATGGGGCTGTTCGCGTCTTGTCGTCGGTTATTGATTTTAATACATGGGCCATGCAGCCTA
This sequence comes from Jacaranda mimosifolia, assembly GCA_018894105.1. Lineage (NCBI taxonomy): Eukaryota > Viridiplantae > Streptophyta > Magnoliopsida > Lamiales > Bignoniaceae > Jacaranda > Jacaranda mimosifolia. The sequence continues at coordinate 23,887,008 of CM032131.1, read as the reverse complement.
TAGTTGCCAACAGGGAATGGGCCTTTCTTTTTCCATGTTTTATTTTCAATCTTTTGGTTTTAAACCAATAGGAATGGGGTCAGTCACCACTAGGGCCGTATATAGTGTAGGTTGAATGGATTTTGCTAATGTTTTAGTTCAGGCCTACGGTTGGTCTTTAATTTAGCCCAACTACGGCAGAAAAGGAAAGAGCACAGTCATTTCTCAATACATAAAAAACGTGTCATCCTTGCGCAGGAGCCACACTATCTTCTCTGTATTGTTCCAATTTTATCGAATGTCTCCAAAGGGATAAAAAGAGTGCAATACAAGGACTTCTTAGGAGGTTATCCATTCTAGTACTATTCTTATCTAAGCACATTGAACTTAAAAAATTAATATGAATATAAATCTTTGTGAGAACAACAAATATCTCAAAGAATCAATATAATAAGGCGGAATTTGATACCTATAATGTCCATTTGAAAAGTCCCTTTTACGATTCTAAAATAGCAAATTCTACTTGAAAGAAATTGTTATTTAGTACATAAAATTCAAGTACGATGACATGAGGATATTTATTGCCATCAATTTCATAATTGTCAAAATAACCATACAAACTTAATTGAGAAATTTCTATTATTCGACTTGCAGTACAACATTCTAAAATCTTGAGAATTTAATTAATATTATGTAAAGTAAACATATAATATCATAAAATGTATTTGAGAAAAGAATTCTTACCAATACAGTCATGATATTATATACATTTCAATTATAACTATAAAGTTAAATTGTATTTTAAAACCATGTGACATGCAATTTTTGCATGAAGTATTCAAATTTGGGTCATAGAGGAAAGGCAACTTAATATCGAAGCAATAACATTAATGTCAAAGAAATGTCATCCCTCCAATCAAAATCCAGGAAACGAGTCATTAGGGGTGAAGTCTACAATTGAAATCAGTACAAAAGAAGGCACCCCTGTAAAAATGGATTAAAATTTCAACTCTCGGATCCAAACAGCGCCCTCCCGAGTAGAGTAGATCCACCAGCAAAGCAAGAACAAATTAAACTCAGTTTGTATTCTTCATTACACTCCCGATCCATTACACCCCCCCAGACCACCCCACTCAGTCCCTTTTAACATATACCTCCGTCTCATACCACACTCCGGCATAGAAAATCCCCAATTCTTCACAGATCTAAATCAGGTTAAGATCACGAATATCAATTAGGGTTTCAATTTGTTTGATTGAATGCAGATCTCACTGTGTTTTTTTTATTCTTCTTCGTTTTTCAGTGTGTGTGATTTTGGGGGAAGAGAATTGTAGGAAATGTTGACGAAGTTTGAGACGAAGAGTAATAGAGTGAAAGGTTTGAGTTTCCATAGCAAGAGGCCATGGATCTTGGCGAGTCTTCACAGCGGTGTGATCCAGCTCTGGGATTATCGCATGGGCACTCTCATTGATCGGTTCGACGAGCATGATGGACCCGTTCGAGGCGTTCATTTTCATAAATCGCAGCCACTTTTTGTATCTGGAGGTCTGATTTATTTTTGCTGACGCTCTTTGTCGAATTTACTTTTTGCATTGTGATCTCTGCTTGCTTTTGGGTAATTACGCGTTCTTTGGCGTATTTATAGTGTTTTAAACTTTGGATCTGCTGGCTTTTGATAATTGTTGATGGTGTTGTCGGTTTATCGGCGGGATCAGTGGCCTTTGCAATTTGGATTTGCTGTTTGGATAAGTGCTTATGTTGTAGTTCAGTGGATTTAGTGATCACAATTCGTTTGAATTGTAATTAATAGTGTGAGACCTTTTATAACAATTAACAGTGGATTTTTTCAAGCACTGAACGCTTTGAACTTTTTGTTTATTATAAATGTGCTGCTATCAAACTCTAAGTTCTAATTGAATCTTGATCCTGGAAGATAGGGATCCTATGGACGAGTAAATGGTGATTTGCGCTTTAAATTTCTTATTTTTAACATGTAGGTTATTTTCAATGCACACAAGTCCTATATCATAGTAAAAATTTGAAAATAGGTTCTTTGAAACCATTTGTTATGCTGAGATTCTAGTAGCTGAGGTACTTAATATACAGGTGATGTCTGTTGGGAAATCTGACTTGTAACAGAGATACACTAGTATAACTTGTCTGATATCTTTACCATTAGTTACCTATAATCATAGTTAACTTTTATGGGGCCTTTGGTTGAACCACTCTTCTGCGAAGGATGTACTGATTGATAAAATCGCTTGTTACATTTGGTCTGTGCACATCTGTTTCATAGTCAATTTTAGGGGGCCTCTGGTTGAACTCACTCTATTGTGAAGACTGTGCTGATTGATAAATTGCTCGTTACATTTGGTCTTTGTACACACGCACACACATACATGTATATATATGAGATCTGTTTCATGGTTAATTTAGATAAGAAATGTTCCATCTGTGGACACTTTTTTTTGCAGGTGATGATTACAAAATCAAAGTGTGGAATTACAAATTGCACAGGTGTCTATTTACTCTTCTTGGTCATCTCGATTACATCCGGACAGTTCAATTTCATCATGAGTATCCGTGGATTGTAAGTGCAAGTGATGATCAAACAATTAGAATATGGAATTGGCAATCTCGGACATGCATATCTGTGTTAACTGGGCACAACCATTACGTAATGTGTGCCTCATTTCACCCCAAAGAAGATCTTGTTGTTTCAGCCTCTTTGGATCAAACTGTGCGTGTCTGGGATATTGGTGCCTTGAGGAAGAAAACAGTATCTCCTGCTGATGACATTCTGCGTTTGTCTCAAATGAATGCTGACTTCTTTGGTGGAGTTGATGCTGTTGTGAAGTATGTCTTGGAAGGTCACGATAGAGGGGTTAACTGGGCTTCTTTCCATCCGACTCTCCCTCTGATTGTTTCTGGAGCTGATGACCGCCAAGTTAAGATATGGCGCATGAACGGTATGCTAGCATGATGTTTGATTTATTTAGTCTCTTATTTGAGCAATATTGTTTTTTTGGAAGATAAATGCTGCCATCTAGAGAGATCATGCAATAAATTTGAGTTTAGTGTTTAATACTATATTAAACTGTGACGGGGCCACAATGGTTCATAACAGACTCTTAAAATTCACTAGTTTTTACAATACATTCTCTCCAGTTTTGCTAAAAACTAATGCTGCGTTTTCGTGTATTCTGGAACTTGCCTTTTACATCACACCTTAGAAGTTGTTGGGCTGTTGAAGTTTTTCTAAAAGAGCTCAAATTTGTTTAGGCTTTGTTCCCCTATGTATTCGAGAAAAAATTTTCAATCCCCAGAAAAATTTCAGAATGAAGGCACATTCCCCAATTTTTTTTCCCAAAACACTCAAATTTTATCCCCAAAAAACCCCTCCCAATTCATCCAAAAAAACCACACCTAACTCTTCATTTTCTCACTCTACTTTTCACATCACTTATTTATTTATCACTCTTTCACGTCACTCATCCATATATATATATATATATATTATATTTATATATATTTACAGACATGAAAATATTAAAATTTTACTAGTTAAAAAATTCTAAAACTTATGTTTACAAATTTAATTAAACTAATAGTTAAATATTACATTTATTCATTCAATGAATAACTTAGCATGTTCTAATTTGATATCATAAATAAATAATCTTCTTCAAAAAAAAAAAAAAAAATCTTCATTAAATATTAATCTTCACATTTATTTAAAATTATAATAAAAAATTTGACTATAGGGTGATATTTATTTAATAATCTATTAAGTTTAATAAATTAAAATTGATATGCCTGAAGTAATTGTTGAGAAAATTAATTAAATTTAAGTAAAAATTATTTGATTATTAATAAGTAATTTATTTACTAAATAATGAGTTAAAGTAATTAAATAACTTATTAAATTAATTTATTTAAATAACTTGTCATTTATATATTAATTATGTTTCATATTTTACGTATAATTAAATATTACGTTTATTTGTTTAATAAATAATTTAAGCTGATGTAATTTCATATAATATAATATTATTTATTTTTTTAATTTGATGAATCGTTATTAAGTCTTATGTATATAAATTATTAAAAAAGTTATTTATTTAAATAAATAAATAAGTTTTATTTATACATAAATCGTAAGTAATAAATAGTTAAATAATTTTAGTTTAATTAATAAATTGTTATTAGTTTATAATTAATGTATAGGAATTAAATTTTTTTATAAGTCAATATTAACTATTATGATATAAGCTGATTTTTTTTATAATTAAGATAGAATTATGATTTCATAAATAATTAATATTTATTAATATATATTTTCTTCCAAATAATACATCATTTACTAATGGTAAATTTATAAATATATAAATTTCAAAATAAATAACCAATTAAATTAATTACACATCATTTCCTTACACTCGTATTTCAGTCATTACAAATATATATACATATATATACACGCACATCATCCAACTATAAATATACATACATACATATAATATATTAAAAAATCACTTTCACCCTACAAACCCAACAAAAAAGCAACTGATTTGACATCTTTATCTCCCCCCAAAAACATAAAGAAACACTAGGCATATTCTTCAAATTTTTTCCCAAGTCCCAAAAACCCATTCCGCTAAAAGTTCTTCTAGAAAATGGTCAAAACATTGGAGAACAAGGCCTTAGCTGAACTGGGTGAAAGAGAGGTGGTCAATTGATTGATATGCCATCAATGTCATGAGAGACAGAGAAGGAGCAGGGTGGAGTGTCTTCTAGATTTAGGTTTGATCTTGTGCCAAACTGAAAAGATTTCTGGTTTAAGCCCAGACATTTAACTCTCTGGTGCTAATTTAGCCAATTGTTGATTCTAGATCAGTTTCAGCCTTCACTTGAATCCCTTGGAGCAGGGCCAGGAACTTCCTTCTATCAGATACATATTATTCTGCTTGAAACTTGGTCTAGTGATATGTTGATTGCTTTTCTAGTTGCAGAAATCTTATGGTTTGTGGAATTGAATAGCTGATATTTGATCTATTTTGTGTCAGATACAAAGGCTTGGGAGGTGGACACATTGAGAGGCCATATGAACAATGTGTCATGTGTTCTGTTCCATGCAAGGCAGGACATCATTGTGTCAAATTCAGAAGACAAGAGCATCCGAGTTTGGGATGCTACTAAGAGAACTGGCCTGCAGACTTTTCGTAGGGAGCATGACAGGTTCTGGATCCTTGCAGCCCATCCTGAGATGAATCTTCTGGCTGCTGGTCATGACAGTGGCATGATTGTTTTCAAGTTGGAGAGAGAGCGTCCTGCCTTTTCTGTTAGTGGTGATTCACTCTTCTATGTCAAAGACCGGTTTCTGCGTGCTTTTGAGTATTCAACTCTAAAAGATGCTCAGCTGATTCCAATCCGTCGTCCTGGTTCTAATAGTTTGAATCAAGGGCCTCGAACTCTTTCTTATAGTCCTACTGAGAATGCTGTTTTGGTTTGCTCAGACATAGATGGGGGATCATATGAACTCTACATTATTCCTAAAGATAGCTATGGAAGAGGCGACACAGTTCAAGAGGCAAAAAGAGGTATTGGAGGGTCAGCAGTTTTTGTTGCTCGAAATAGGTTTGCTGTGCTTGAGAAGAGCACCAATCAAGTCCTGGTTAAGAACCTGAAAAATGAAATAGTGAAAAAGAGTGCTCTGCCAATTGCTACTGATGCTATATTCTATGCGGGCACTGGAAATCTGCTTTGCAGGTCTGAGGACAGGGTTGTCATATTTGATCTCCAACAAAGGATTGTTCTTGGGGATCTTCAAACATCTTTTGTTAGATATGTGGTTTGGTCTCCGGATATGGATAGTGTTGCTTTATTGAGCAAACATTCAATTATTATTGCTGATAAAAAGCTTGTGCACCGCTGCACTCTTCATGAGACTATTCGTGTCAAGAGTGGAGCATGGGATGATAACGGCGTCTTTATTTATACCACTTTGACGCACATCAAGTACTGCCTTCCCAATGGGGACAGTGGAATTATCAAGACACTGGATGTCCCAGTGTACATTACAAAGATATATGGGAGCACAATCTTTTGCTTGGACCGGGATGGGAAAAACCGTCCTATCATTATTGATTCTACAGAGTATGTTTTTAAGCTATCCCTGTTAAGGAAGAGATATGACCAGGTTATGAGCATGATAAAAAATTCAGAATTATGTGGGCAGGCTATGATTGCTTATCTGCAGCAGAAGGGCTTCCCACAAGTTGCTCTTTATTTTGTGAAGGATGAGAGAACTCGCTTCAACTTAGCCCTTGAAAGTGGTAATATTGAGAAAGCGCTTGAATCTGCAAAAAAGATTGATGAGAAAGATCACTGGTACAGACTAGGTGTGGAGGCCCTTCGGCAGGGAAATGCTGGGATTGTTGAATATGCGTACCAGAAGACAAAGAACTTTGAGAGGCTATCTTTCCATTATCTGATAACCGGTAATCTGGACAAATTGTCCAAGATGATGAAAATTGCTGAAGTCAAGAATGATGTCATGGGCCAGTTTCATGATGCACTATATCTTGGTGACGTGAGGGAGCGTGTTAAGATTCTGGAGAATGCAGGTCATTTGCCTCTTGCATACATCACAGCCTCGGTCCACGGGCTCCACGATATTGCTGAGCGTCTTGCTGCAGAACTGGGGGATAATGTTCCTTCTCTTCCAGAGAGGAGGAAAGCTTCTCTCTTGATACCCCCAAGTCCAGTGTTATGTGCTGGAGATTGGCCCTTGTTGATGGTCAGTAAAGGCATATTTGAGGGTGGCCTTGATGAGACAGGTAGAGGTGCCGATGAAGATTATGAAGAGGCGGCAGATGCTGACTGGGGTGAGGCTTTGGATATTGGTGAGGTGGACAACCTGCAGAATGGAGACATTAGTATGGTGCTGGATGGAGAGGATGTGAACGAGGAGAATGAAGAGGAGGGCGGATGGGATCTTGAGGATCTGGATCTCCCTCCTGATGCTGAGACGCCGAAGACAGCTACCAATGCACATTCTTCTATATTTGTTGCCCCCACCCCTGGTATGCCTGTAAGCCAGATTTGGGTCCAGAGATCATCTCTAGCTGCTGAACATGCAGCTGCTGGCAACTTTGACACAGCAATGCGCTTACTGAGCCGGCAATTGGGAATAAAGAATTTCACCCCTCTGAAGTCTCAGTTTATTGATCTTCACATGGGCAGTCATACTTATTTACGTGCCTTTACCTCAGCACCAGTGATCTCAGTTGCAGTGGAGAGGGGTTGGAGTGAGTCTGCAAGTCCCAATGTCCGACGACCCCCTGCACTTGTGTTCAATTTTTCTCAACTGGACGAGAAGCTCAAGGCTGGTTACAAGGCTACAACTGCTGGAAAGTTTTCTGAAGCTCTTCGACATTTCCTGGCTATTCTTCACACAGTTCCACTGATTGTGGTTGAAACACGGAGAGAGGTGGATGAAGTCAAGGAGTTGATAATTATAGTAAAAGAATATGTTCTGGGTTTGCAGATGGAGCTTAAGAGGAGGGAATTGAAGGACAATCCAGTCCGTCAGCAGGAACTTGCTGCGTATTTCACCCACTGTAACCTCCAGCTTCCACACATGAGACTTGCATTATTGAATGCCATGACTGTTTGCTACAAGGCACAAAATCTGAGCACTGCTGCCAACTTTGCTCGGCGACTTCTGGAGACCAATCCAAGTAATGAGAACCAAGCCAGAACAGCCCGCCAGGTTCTGCAGGCTGCTGAGAGGAACATGAAAGATGCTACTCAGCTAAACTATGACTTTAGAAATCCTTTTGTGGTGTGTGGGGCCACATACGTCCCTATTTACAGAGGACAGAAAGACGTAACTTGCCCTTACTGCAGTGCACATTTCGTGCCATCTCAGCAAGGGCAGCTCTGTACTGTTTGTGACCTTGCAGTGATTGGATCTGATGCATCCGGCTTGCTCTGTTCTCCTTCACAGATCAGATGATCGACTTTCCTGCATTTGCTTGTTTGTGACTTCAACAATTGGAGAAACCAGGGCGGGTACAAGCTGGACAAACGAAGAGGTAGGACTTTCAGAAGCGGATTTATATATGTTCTATATTTGTTCTGATTTTGGAACATTTTCGCCAATCTCTCACCACCCCTTCACTATTTTTGGTTTTCATGATTACAGTTTTCTTTGTAATAAAGCCGTGTAAGATTTTTCACTTCAACCATTCTTATGCCTGTGTGGGAATTTATTTTGCCTGGTTAAATGTGGCAATTTTATTGCCTCCCTTTTCTTTTCTAGTATATTGGTAAATGTTCTTTGCAGATGTAATAGACATTTTGGCTACCCATTTTACTTAATGTAGTATGACTGGCTTTCTCATCTTTTTTATGCTCTTTACTTAAACCAAAGGTGGCCCACTTTTCTCCCTTACTCGTACACTTTTCTTGTATTTTAATGAATTCTCTTGTGTTAAGTGATTCATGCTGTGATGTATGGACACGCTAAATGGACATGAATATGTCAATGCTGTGATATACCATATAGTTTATAATATTAATATAAATATGTATGTATACCCAAAGAAACAATAAATAAATTGTTTGTGATGGTGTTGGAATTTTGAATCGATTGGTCGCATATTTCAGGGAGAAAAGAAAAGAGTATTAACCTTCATAAAGAAATGTAAAGAGAGTAATTTACGATTATTATTTATGTATCAAATTTTGAGTGGGTAGGGAACTACTTAGACTGAGTGGGCAAGCAATATTGAAACCCATTTATTAGGCCCCGGATCTCAGACTACCCAAATTGCATTTGACCCAATAATATGGATTTGGGCTTTGATGGTGGGATACTCCCTAATTTATTACTATTTGAACTTCACTAATATATCTTGACTTTAAATTTTGAAGAGAATAAAAAAAAATGAAAAAAGAAAGAAAATGTTTAAAAATTTGAGCACCAAGCATTAACATTTCAAGTAGCAATTTTTCTTTTTTCATTAAAATCGAAGGACCAAACATAATCTTTCTTTTCCCCGTAACTTAAACAAAATGAACTTTGATCAAACACATTGAAGGACTAAAGACTAAAAAGGTGCATGTCTCAATATTACAAGCCAGTTCCTTAATGCTATCCACATTTGGTCGACCACAGATAAATCAAAATATACACTCTTTCTCTGTCAATAAAGATGTGTGAAAGTGTTACATTGTCCTTGTTTTAATTTTTTCTTCATAAGATCTAACGCACACTAGGTTTTTCCTTCCAATGATTGATATTAAAACATTATTTATCATGTGCAAATAGTTTAAAACTTGTGACATAGATTGTTAGAACATCCATGTAGTATATTGTTCAAATATCACTTAAAATGCAAGCTAAAAATGCAAAGTTTGTGTTTGATTGGTGTCGTGAAACTTGAATTATAAGGCTTTAATTGTATCAACTTATTAACCTATGAAAAAGAAATATTTACATGGGCGATACAAATGTCTTTATAATTAAGATAGATTTAATTTATGCTCACGTTAATCATCCAAATACTGTTGTTAGTTTTGAGGAACAAGTTATTATATATAGAGTTGAAATTCTAAATCTAGTTCTATCTGTTCTTCTCGTCAAAAATTCTGCAAAATATATAATAATCAAATCACGCTTCAAGAAAAGTGATCAATCACAAAAAATTTGTAAGTAACTTTATTATATAATTCGTTGATTCAAATGAAATCGAGCTTGATCTAGAATTTGTTCGGGGGCAATAAGCTAAGGTAATTTGAATGACATTCTTTCACCCACAGTGCCATGTTTGGCCGTTTCTGGGTAATATCATGAATTGCTTTCCGAAAGACTAATGTTGCTTTTCCTCCAAGAGAAGATTACTACTTTAAAATTGGGGTTGGCCCCATCGAAAATCCTTAGAGCCCTAAAAACCCTCCATTAAAATGATCTTAGGGTTGTCTAAAGTGGTTGAAACCCACGTGACTTGGCCGTCCACTGCTCCTTTTCTTTAGGCATATAATGACTGATAACGCCCAATAACCCAACAATAATATGTGCTCTAAGAGAAACCTAAGCTCCTCTAAAAAATTAAAAATCACTACCTAAGAAAATTAAAAATATAAATATAAATACACACACTAAATAAATTAATGAGCCTATATAATTCTTTACTTTCTTGACTTTATCATGATGTTTGGCACATGGATGGCCAAAGGGACCCACACAGAGTTGACGTGGACCCACCATGTGATGACTAGGATTAGGACCAATTCTTTTTTTTTTTTTTTTTTTTTATTTGGGTGCCCCTACTTAAGTTGGTAATAATGATAAATAATGGTGATTGTATCTAGAGATAAGTTGAGTGTTCACATCCGTGCGATGGTGACTAAATTAAGAAAATTGTGAATAAAAGTATAAATTATAACTCTCCTAGCTAGTAACGAGTTATGGACTTACAAAAAATGTGGCTAGCATGAAATACTCGTATCAAACTACTATTAATTAAAGAAGTAATTAATTATATTTATATCAAACGGATAACGTTTAGTGCATAAACATTGCATAATTTTACGAAAATCCTAATATTCTTAGAAAATTTATAATCAAATATTTAAAGAATAGAGTTTCATTTTTAGAAGTATTGGAAAAGACTATTGAGAATTGATTGAATAACTGGATAGAAAAGGAATTGAAGTACAAATTGTAAGATGTATCAGCGAAAATAATTAGCATGCATCAAATAGATCGAAAAAGGGAGGGTCCCCTACAAGTCATTAATCGAGTTAAACTTAATTATTATTTTTATATAGTTCAAACTATTTATGAGGTATTATGCATTAAATTTGGATTTTTATAGACAAAAAAGATGAAATAAGACAAATGCAATTTTTGTGTTAAATATTGTGTTTATCATTTAAAATAAGTTCAGAAAAGAACCTATCATTTGAGTTGGGACATGTTGATCAGTTTTGGAAGGGCAATATAGTAAATAGATAAGGTGTAATTATAAGATGAACAAGTTGAATATGTATGAAATTAAAGTTTGTATGTATAGCTGTTGGAGAAGTCCACATCATTAATTAAATAGTGCCCTTACAGAAAAAAAAATAACAGATGGAGGCTTTGAACCACAATATATTGATGTCATTATATAATTAATAAAGCTGCCTCATAAATCTTCATTGAAAGAGCTCTTGCATGCCATGTGCTACCTCTACTTCTACATCTACAACATTATAATAAAGAATGAAGGTAGGTAGGCCGTACGTAGATGATATTTAAAATAATATATAGTCTTATTTATTCATTTAAGTTTTTTTTCTTTTTCTTTTTTTAATGATCGATGATACCAAAAAGATAATTAATAGCTAAATTTTGCAAAAATAAAGGTCGATAACTCAACTTTTTTATTCCCAGCTACATGGGAAATTTTTGGGACTGCTATAAGTACAATAAAGGAAAAGAAAGTAGTGATAATATATTGATTGACAATGTAGTTTTATATAAAATAAGGGGTGTAAAGGAGTCGAATTCGACAAAAATTGTAGGCTCAACTAAGCTCGAGCTCATCAGAAAATTTTAAATTAAATAAATATATTAAATTATTAATATATCATAATTATTTAATAATAATTAATAAAATAATATAAATTATAATTATTAATATATTATAATTATTTAATTATATATAATAAATATTTAAAATTAAAAAAAAATAAATTATTAATATATAAAAATATTAAAAAATAGGAAAAAGCTCATGCGCCGACTCATGAGCTTTCGAACAAGCAAAGTAAAGCTCAAACTCAACTCATATTAAAGTTCGAGCTCGAAAGCTCAATCTCTAGTGGAGCTACAATCAAGCCGGCTCACGAGGCTCATGAGCTGGTTCGACTCATCTTACACTCTTAAATTATAAATAAAAAAATTATTCTTCGTAATAATGATTTTTCAAGTGTAATAGCAAAACATATTGTATTTAAATTATTACTATTAGTATACATTACTGATAAATTTATAGTAACAATCATAATGATAAATTTTCATTTTTATTAAAATATTATCACTTTATATATATATATATATGTCTCACTAATTATTAATAATGGCAATTTAAAAGACTAATTTTTATAATTTTTAAATTATATTCTGACAATTAAAAGTAAAAACTATTGTCGCCTAAAAAGTATCAATCAATCAATAAATAAAAATTAAAAATTATCATCTGTCAATACATATCATCGGTTATTATTTTAACATTTTTATCACTATTATACATATGTATATATACACAGTTAAGTACGTATAAGATAAAGTTTTAAATGCAGTCAATAACTTTTCATGCCTACATTGATAATAATAAGAAAAACTTTTTATTTACAATGTATTTTTATATTAAATTAAAGAATAATAATAATGTAGGTATGACATGATTCTCACCATCTTTTTTTGGGCCAACCGTATAGATAAAATTTTTCTACAAAACGTGTGTGTATATATATACATATAAATGTACATCCATATGTATATATACATAAGCCATGGTGTGGTATTACATATATCATGTGCATGCCAGTTAATACCAATGAATTACGTGGGCAAGTAATTAAATGGGGGGTGCCTCCAAATTAATATATATATATATATATATGTATGTATTAATAAGCGATTTAAGACAACAGCGTAAGATGGTGTATTAGGTATTTGATGAAGCTGCCCTTTTATGTTGTCATTAATTATAATGGAATTTTGAACTCACATTTCTTTTCAGATAGTGATATTTTATGTCCTACTCATGAAATCGACAACATTTTCTTTTCTTTTTTTTTTTTTTTTGACAACGAAATTTTCTCACATAAAAGATGGTAAAATAACTATAAAAAGAGGATGTTATGACTTATGTCCATAAATTTATTAAAAAGAGTAAAGAGAATCTAATTTTTAAAATTGTAATCAATTCTTTAATTTTAATTAAATTAATTATAAAAATACAATTACTAATATTTTATAAATTTTATGATTTTACTGTATACAAATACTTTAAGAATTTGTTTTTAAAATATATAACTTGTTACTGCTTTGTGGTCATTAATCCCTTTTTTTTTTCCTCAATAACAAAGTGATAAATTATAGGTTTCCTAAAAAATTAGATATTTAGCTTAGAAGCCTCATATATATATTTTCTTTTTCAAACAATTTAGACATAAAAAAAAGTATAAAGTTTTAATTTGGAGGCTATATTATTAGTTAAACTTATAATAAAATAATTAATTAAAAATATAAATATAAATTTTATTACTTTTGATTCTCCTAAATATTCTCCACTCTCCTTTTAATTCTTATTCTTTTACTTATCAAAACCCTATCTTACTCATTCTTTTTCAATATTAAACACTAAATAATATTAGTATTAACTCTCTTTTACTATAAATCAAGATTTTATTTCTTAAATTTATTTTTCTTCTTCTGAAATAAGTTTTTCGAAATTGAAGCTAATAAAATCTATCAACATCTCAAGAAAGATAAGATGGGTTAACTATACTAGCAATTGAAAATAAATGTTAGATGAAATTAATTATACAAATATAACTAATAATTTTGCGTCTAAAAAAATTAGAGAATAAAATTGAAATAATAATATTTTATATTAGAATTTTTTTTTTATAAAATACAAAATGATTACTGAAAAAAATTATATTAGAAAATTTATTTTTTGTTATATATGAATGACCTTATTTTTATGTTTCACCTTAAACCTTCAATTTCAGTGAAATGTCCTTCAAATCATTTTTTTTAATTATCTTTTTCAAATTTCAAAAATAATAAAAATAAAAAACAAAAACATTACCAAACGGCCTATATGTAAGTTTTCATTCAATTGATGATTCATAGTAAGGTCATTTAATGTTTGACTCATATTAAACAAGAAAAGTGCATAAATATATATATATATATATATATCCATTATCTATCATTTTTCATATTTTATTTGCTGCGATTTTCTCCGTCGGGGACCAAAATCCAATCATAGGTCATGGTCTAAAAAGACCAACAACATATGGAGCTCCAAATATGCGGAAATAATGATGAGCCTCAAATGAAGCTCATCATCATCATATGAATATGCTGAAAATTTTGAGGATGTTGGAAGACCTGAATTTTTTTATTGTCATATTTGACATATTTTATAAGCTAATCATTCCACATTATCAAGTGATCAGGTCAAATTAACATGCGGAACGCTGAGAGACTTAATTATGATTTTGTAAATTGATAACTGTATATTTGTACGAAATATAAACTCCAAGGCTTTGTTCACTAGTATTTTTGCCATTTTCTAGAAAAAAATTTGGGAGAATGAATTTTTGGGAGAAAATTTGGAAAAAATGTCAATTGTTTGTTTATGTTTTGGGAAAATAGGAAAAATGGATTGACAATAAGTTGTTTGTTTGTTAATGTTTTGGAGGGGGAACAAATTTTATTGTAGATGTCAAATCAATTACTTTTTTGTTAGTTTGTATGAAGAAATTGCTTTTTTATGTAATGTGTGTGTGTGTATATATATACTTTGATGGTGTGTGTATGTGTGTGTATATATATATATATATATATACTTGTGTGTTAGGTAGGGTCAAGGTAGGGATAGGGTAGTGTGTAGAGTCTTTTTGAGATTGAATTCTAAGGATTTTTTAGGTATAAATTTTTTGTATTTTGGAAAAATGATTAGAGAATATATATGTTTTTTGGGATTGTTTTGGGAGTTGGAAAAAACTTCCCCAAAATGCTAGTGAACACACCCTAATATACTATACTATGTTTGGATTTGAATTTCAATTAAGGAAAATCATTATATTTCAGTAGTAATTTGAGTGTTTTGGTGAATTATTTTTCACGTCGAGTGATTTAAATTTTCAGAAACAACAAACATATTCAGTTTCATATTTTCACTTCGTATTTAAGAAGAAAAAGATTATTTTTGATATTTAGATGCCAGTGCAGTTGATTAATTACTTTTATTATTTTTATGGAAAAAAAAAATTGTTACAAGAGTTGTATGATTAACTAGTTAAAGACCAAGGCCCCTGTTTGTTTTTATTTTAAAAATTCATTTTCAATTTCAATATTGTTTAAAAAAAAAATTATCAACTTCTATCAAAGCTAACACAAAATATTCCATGTTTTCGTTTTTTTTTTTCTTTCTAAATCTATCGTATTATCTTATTATCATATCAATCAAACTCAAATTTATTTTTACACAAATTAAACATTATCATTTTAGAATTAATAAATATATATTTTTAAACATAAAATTAAGAATATAATCAACTAATTTTTCAACCTTATACCTACTATGACATTATTTCCAAACAAAAAATCCAAATATAATTTTATTTTTATTTTTCAAATTATAATTAATTTCTCACTTTTTAAAAATATTAAGAATAAAAAAAAAATCCAAATGGGATCTAAGTGCCCATTTGATTCTGTTTTTAAACATCATTTTTATGTTCTCCTAAAAATAAAAATAGAAAGCATCAACTTTTCCAAACATTTTCATTCTCAACATATGTTTTCAAACACACTCTTACTGGGTGTTTGGTTTCATTTCCAAGCCCCATTTTTATTTTCATGTGGGAATGAAAATTAAAAACACACACTTTCTCATAACTTTTTTTAGAAAAAGTACATATTTTCTTTCTAAAATTTATTTCTAAACCTACCATATCATACTATTACACATCAATCAAATTCAAATTTGATTTGACAGAAAGTTACTCACTATCATTTTTAAATTAATAAAATATACATATATTTAAAAAAATAATTTTTTTTAAACATAAAAAATATAAATTAACCTATTTTTCAATCCTACAACATATTATAATGATTACTTTCCAACATTTCATCCAAATACATCTTAATTTCTATTGAACTAACCTTTCAACTTTTAGAAATGGTTAAAAATGAAAATGACATTTGAAAATAAAATCAAACGGGTCGTAACACATTCTCTCATTATTTTTACACTTTCTTTTTTTCTACTATCATTTATACAACTTTTAATATAAAAACACAACAATATCCAAATACAACTCACTTTTAATCCTACATAATTATTTTATTTTAAATAAAATATCAAAATAATATTTTATTTTCAAACTCTCATTTATGACTAATTTTTTACTATTTTTTTTATCATAAAATAAAAATACCTTCAAAACACAAAATCAAACGGGGTCTAAATAATCTTAAGTTTGTACTATGAAGTAGATATCCGACATGAGATTATTAATTATAACAATATTAAAATTTTGAAAAATTTATTTATTATTGGGAAAGTTGAAAAGACGTATTTGGTTTTATTATGCAGAAGGCGCATACGGAGGGTCAACCCCATTTAAAAGGTGATCCGTCTCAGGGCTCGAGATGGACTTGAGATGACTGCCTCAGCCTCACCGTGCATTCTATTCAATTCTAAATTCTTTTTCGGGACACTCCAAAAAGAAGAAAACAATTAATCCAATCTCCAGTTTTTTTTCTTCATCATTAAGAATGCCGCAGAATATCTAAGGTAATGTTTGGTTATATTTTTTGTTTGATTTTATTATGTGTTTTGAAAAAATAAATTATTGAAAAATGTGAAAGTTATTTTTTTGTATATTTGTTTGTGTTTTAGATGACACATTTTTTACTGTAGCAGTTAAAGCAATACTTTTTTGTTGGATTTTTAAGATAAAAATGGAATTGAATGATTATTTTAATATTGAAATAATAATAAAATATATATAATGTATATATATATATATTGGAGAATGTGTAATTAAGAAGAAAAATGGGGATATGTTTGGTTATGTTTCCCCCAAACAATGTTGTTCTGGGGAAACATAACCAAACATTCCCTAAATTTTGTTATTTTTTTTCATAAACAAATTTTTATGGGTAGATGACTAGATGTTATATAATATAAAAAATTAAATGAACTACTTTTTATGTAAATAAGCTAGTTAGGTGAAATAAAATAAAAAAAATGAAGGTGGTAACCTTCAAATTCATCGTTGAGTATGAAAGTCGTACGACTAAAAAAATTAATATTATTAATAAAGGTTAAGTGAAAATTTAAAAATTGTTACTAATGGAATATACTAAGCAGCAATAACTTTCATCTTACGTATCGTTAATGATGCTTTTTAAATGACAATAATTTTTATTTTGTCACAATAAGACTATTAATATATAGTGACAAAAATATCATTTAAGTTATCATTATTAATAATTAATGACAAAACTATTGTGACAACCTAGTGATAATTTATAATGCATGACAAGATTTTCATTAGTATCATTATACTATCATCATAATTTTATCACTAAATATTGTCAATGATGACAATTTATATGTTATTTTTGTCACTATTAAGTTTATAAAAATTATTATAACAAAATAAAAATTTTCACTTAATATATATATAATGACAACTTACTATATTTTTACTATTTTTTAATGTCACTTATTATTATTATTATTATTATTTGCCTTATAGCATCACAATTTCATAAAAGTATTATTTTACCCACACACATGCAAAAATTTTGATTCTATGATCATAAGATGCTTACTTCAGTGTGAGAAAAAAAATAATTCATAGATTATTTAAAAATTCTGGACACATATAAAATAAAATTTTATTGGCATCAGAAGAGGATAACATCAAAAATCTGAGGAGATGCGGATGGATTATAAAAGTTGGACCCTACCTTTTCATGCAATCATACATACAACATAATTATACCCTATGATTAATTAGAAAGATCATAGGCAACATATGAAAATGATGCCGGAGGTGCAACAATAAAGGGTCAAATAGTAAAAAAGAAGATCCTCGGGCCCCTAAAACACAAATAAAAAAATAATTTATCATTCAACATCGGCCACAAAAATTATTGCTTTTTTCAAAATGGGTCTTCGGATAATAATTTGATTAGAATTAATCATAATCACTTTTGATTAGTTGGTAATTCAAACAGAAATTAATTTTTACTTATGGCCAATAATTAGGGAAGAATCACGTGTTTAGATTTAAGTGAGGATTTCTTTAAATGGCAATTTTCTTTTGGTAGTTGGGATTTTTTGGGCAGCCCGTGACTGAAAATCATACGAGTGATGTATAGCAGTGTAAGGATTTTGGAAGTGAGTGTTGGCGGGGTTTAAGGATGGACAAAGCCCCAGTTTATCATGTCCTTTCAAATGTTCTTCTCTCTCTTTTTTCCATCTACTTTCTTTCAGAAATGTCTTGTCAAACTGCTGCGGTTCTAATTAACCCATCTTTTTATTATGTTTAAATTGAGTAATATGCAATAATCTTCTTCCCATATATATATATTCTTAAAAAATAAGAATTATTTATAAACTGCTTTGAATATTTCATACAATTTCTAACAGACCCCCTCATTTAGGGTCAATATTGGTGCAATCGATGTTACTTCAATTGAAATCGTATCAACTAAGATTAAAAACCTGCAATATGCTTGTAGGATTATGATGTTTAGTGGAATTTTTAGCAAGTACATTAGATCTTGTAACCATCAAAATCTGGTATTCTTGGGTTCCTTTGGTTTTATTTTCAAAGCTCATTTTTATTTTTTTACTATTTAAAAATTAAAACATATTAATTTATAAATATTTTTATTCTTAAAGTATATTTTTGAATAACTCATATATCTTCTCTTTCCACTTATAATCATTAAATCCTTTATAATTATTATTATTTTTACAACAATATATTTTTTCATTTTCAATTCATTTTCTTTAACAATCTTTTTTAAATTTTAAAAATACTAAAATAAAAAATGAAAATGAAACGTAACCAAATGGGCTCTTATTTTCCAAGCCATTGCAAAAGTGCACCTACAACTAATTATTTTATTAAAGTTGGAAACTTAAGTAATGTGGACTTGGATTGAATTAATGCATATTTGCTTTGTCGTGTACGATTGAGCACATTTATTATATCTTTGAACAAATCTTTTTGTGTTCAAACTACACAATTTTTTTTTCAAAAAAAAAAAAATGTAATATATTGCTTCTTTAATTCTTGTTCTTGTTTTTTCTTGAGTTTGGCTTAGTACAATATATCCGAATTAATTTATACTTGTGTTATTGGAGGTTAACAATCTAATCCAATCAGATTTTTTTTAATAATATTCATACAAATAAATCAAACATAAATAAATAAAAATGATGCGACTCGATTAATTAACTAGTGACTAATTTAATAAACTTTGCGGAGGCATATGATATTAATTTCTATAGTCTGAAATTAATAGCAATAAATGGATAATAATTACGTGAAGAAAGATACATCATATCATTAACAAAAAGAAATGTATATATTTGAGAAAAAAAAAACTAATACAATTAACGTGGCTTTGAAAAAAAGGTCCGTTTTGATGAAAAAAGTCAAAAACTGAATCTGTCGTATGGTAGAGAAAATCCATGGGCAACAACTAAACTATAAAAATGGTTAAAATGCAAAAATACCTAATATTCTTATCTATATTTAGAGATTTCTCACCAAATGGTGGATATATAATGCAATGCCACTAACAAGAGTCTATAATATACCAGCACGATACAATTAATTTGAACAGTTTATGGTATGCTTGGGTTAAAAAAAACCGTGAAAAGAAATATAAAAACATAAAAAATATATTAAAGTACATAATTTAGTTTTATTTTTTAAAAAATAATTAAAATCTAATATTAGAACATATGGCTAGTATGAGAAACTCAAGTACTTACCGTTCGCTAGTGTTTTTGAAAAATGCTTTTAACTAAGATATTGGCCTTGAAAACTACTGAAATGCATGGGTTCGATTATAAGATTTTCAAATCTATGTCAATGATAATTTTTTTTAAAAAAGTTATTTGAAATTAAATATAATATTCTCTCAATGAAACCCTCAACAAACCAATAAAAATCTAAATGTTATAATACGAAATTAAGGCACCATTTGAATTTTTTTTTTCAAATTCATTTTCACTCATTTTTATTGTTTAAAAATAAATTATCAGCAATTTTTTTTTCTTAGTTTCATCAAAATCTCATTTTGTTTTCATTTTAAAATACAATCCCAATAACTTAATTATATAAATACATACATATATTTCCCCAATAACCTATATATGTTTAATATTTATTTTCATTATCATTCTCTCCAACTATGACTTACTAAACTCTATATAATTATTATATTTTAAATAATTTATTCAAATACAAACTCATTATAAACCTATTTTCTCTAACTAAATTTTCAAAATTTGAAAATATTAAAAATAAAAAATAAAAAAATATCAAAATTGGTCATGAAGATGAAGATCCAAATTCTAATGAATTTTTAATACACATACATATATAAATATATATATATATATATAAAGAAAAGAAGAAATAAAAATAAAAAAAATAAAAAAAAACAAGAATCTGCATGGCATTCATAAAAGAATTTGAAATTGTAGGCGCAGTTGGACAATGACAAGGTGAAAAAGTGCAGACTAAGGCCACAATAAAAGATTCAAGTAATAATAAGTACATTATAAAAGCCAATAATTTTTTTTTACATAACATTTAAGCCCATTTAGTTGGCTGCATATCCATCAGAAGATTCAACAAAAACACCAAAAAAAAAAAAAAAAAAAAAAAAAGAAGGAAAAAAAATGTCATGTCCTGAGAACACTCTGCCAATATCATTTTGAAGTGGGAATCCATTGGCAATTGGCGTGAAATTTTGCACGCGCAAGGTGAAGCAAATTTACTCCTATGTCTCCTTTTTCGGCATGTCTTCACCTATTATACAGCTACCCCTCCTATATGTTATTTTCCTACACAACATTCCAAACAATATAGTATGTATGTAAATAAATATAATACTATGAAGAACTTGAGTTAGGAAACTTCTTCATTCATACATCACTTCTAGTTCTACTCATGTTGCCATCAAACGAGGGGTTGACCTCTAAATAGAGACTATAAACATATATTTATATTAAATGTTATTTATGATTATTGATATATTTCAAATTTAACAGTACTCAATGCAAATATAAAAGTCAAAGTTAAAATGATTAGTGGAAGAATTAGAGTCGAATACGAGGCGTTGATAATAATAATAATAATTTGTAATAATTTTTGTACACCCGAGAATTCTTTGATATTCCCAAAAGCCGGAAAAGAAATCGGTTGTTAATGGCACTGCCCGTGACGGTAATCATCATAACAGCCACAATTACCTTATTCTTGATTTGCCTGTGATGAAATGGGTTTTTTTTTTCTTTTTTTCCTTCTTTTTGCCTGCTGAAGTAGCAGCGCCCTTGTGTTTCCTCATTTGGTTAATTGCCTTTAATTCCTTTGAGAAATTAATAAAAGAAGGGCACTAAATTATTATGGGAATGGTCAGAGTGAAGGGGGGAAAAGTAGAGCGTGTTTTCCGGTGCAAGGACGAATAAGCAAAAGCTGATGCACTGCCACGTGGATGGATGGTGGCCGTTCGATCAACATGCAAGGGCTGGGATTCAACCTCTCTCGATTATTTTTTTTTTTTTTTCCTTTTTGCAAACTGGGAGAGAACTGTAGAAGGAGTGGCAAGATTTTCTGCTGAAAAGCCAGTCCCACCCTCCCACTACACTACAAACCTCGAGTAACTATTATAGAAAGAGAGACAGTGTGGGTGTTGTGTGAGAGAGAAAGAGGGGGAGGGGAAAATGGTACTATGGTGATGTCTTAAATTGAGGTTGCAGAGGGTTGGTTGCAGTGGCTGATGGCGGCGTTTGCAGGGCTGTGACTTTAATGCATCAAAAACAAAGACAAAGAATTCAATTCAAGTGATCACCATCAATACAGAGAGAGACAGAGAGAGAGGCAAACCAACGAATTCCTTTCTATCTCTCCATCCATCCGTTTTTTCTCCCTTACCCTAAAGAATTCCTAAATTTTGTTTCTGAAAAAAGCTGCAAACAGAGAACAAACCCCCAAAAATCACAAATACACACCAACACACAGTGTGTCAGTCAGCAGAAGTAGTAGCAAAAACCCTCTCCAGTCTCCAGTCTCCAGTCTCCAGTCTGCATCTCTCCTCCTAAATACGCACACATATATATACTTCTCAGTGTGGGTATTTATAGTATATGTAGTAGTAAAAACTAGTCCGATAATTCAAAATTGCAAATTTACAAATTAACCCACACAGACAAATACCCACGCTGGCTCGGATCTTCGGGACACAACTACTTTTTAATTACCTCTCCGCCACCCATCTAGTCCGAGGTCTTCTTTCCTGTTTGCTATGGATTTTCTCTCAAAATTGAGCTTAGACTTAGCTTGTAGGGGTGGAAAATGTCTGGGTTTTTCTCACTAGGTGGCAAGGACCAAGAACAAGATCAGCAAACGGACACCAATAATAGCTTGTTCCTGTTCAAGAACGAAGAGATCTATAACAAGGGTTTTGAGCTATGGCAGCAGTACTATCAATTGCATCAACAAAGACTTCAGTCTCAGCAGAATCACAGTCACAGTATTCAAGATGTGGACTTTTCCGTTGGGCCTAGTAGAAGAAATAACAATATCATCGGCAGTAATACTGGTGATGAGTCTTCGGATTATAGCTATAGATCAGCTGCAGCGGGGTTTAGGGTGATGAGACAAGGCAGAGGTGGAGGTGAAGGGATGAACTGTCAAGATTGTGGGAACCAAGCGAAGAAAGATTGTCCGCATTTGAGGTGCAGGACGTGCTGCAAGAGTCGCGGCCTTCAGTGCCAAACCCACGTAAGGAGCACGTGGGTTCCGGCGGCTAAACGCCGCGAGAGGCAGCAGCAGCTCACGGCCTTGCAGCAGGCCGATCAGCAGCAGCTGACCATTCGGGGGGAAAATCCTAAGCGGCTGAGAGAGAATCCCGGCGGTGGTGGGGGTTCCGCTCTTGCTTGTACTAGTTCACGTTTGCCGGCTACCACGTCAGGTGATGTTGTAGTCTTCGATAAAAACAGAAAATAGGAATTTTGAAAAAAAGGGCACCGTGGGTATGATGGGCGTCTTGAGTTGTAATTCTTGAAAAATAGGTAACTGGGTGTCAAAAGAAAAGAAAATTAAGACAGCATTCATTCAAGAACTAGAATGCTCCATCAAATCTACAAAAGGACAGGAAAATAATGTAAACGAGTCGAACAAATTTTGTACTAGTGCTATAATACTAACCAACAAGGCTAGCTGTATGTTGATCGTATAGTATTATTTGCGTGTGATGAATGAAGTCCAACTTCCATGCTTCATCTAACCACCCGCTTTACCTTTCTTTTTCTCCTTACTGTTGCAGAGTAAAACTGACGCGAATAGATCCCACTATAGCAGGGAAATTTCTTTGTTTTCATTTGTCAAGATTTCTTGCTTTCCCTTGGGGTAAAACAATAGATTATCTGCTTTTCATTTTTATTTTTTTTTTGTCTGATTTTGTTTTTTCTTGGCTGGTGACTAGGGTTTGAGTTGGGACACTTTCCACCAGAAGTGAATTCCCCAGCGGTTTTCCGCTGCGTGAGAGTGAGTGCAGTGAATGATGCCGAGGAGCATTTGGCTTATCAGACGGCTGTCAACATCGGAGGGCATGTTTTCAAGGGAATTCTCTACGATCAAGGCCCTGAAAGCCGGTACCCTGGTGGTGGCGGTGAGAGCTCCTCCGGCTGCGGAGGATCTCAACAGCAGCCGCTCGAGCTCATCGCCGCTGCGGCACCCACCTCCTCCGCCGCCGCCAGCAACCCCCATGTCACGATGCTTGACCCTTCAATTTATCCAACTCCGCTTAACGCTTTCATGGCGGGTACGCAATTCTTCCCACCACCAAGACCTTAAGAAGTACAAATCTTTTGCTTCTCTTATGAAAAAAAGGGTCTTTGGCTGAGAGATTTCTTTTCTTCTACTCTAACTGGGGATGGACATTTGCAGTTGGTAGTATTAATTAATTACTCTTCTTCAACACCCCATTCAACAAAAGAGGGTGGGAATACGGTTTATGAGGAAAGGCATTGGGATGTTGTTAGTTTATTATTTTTGTTCGAATTTCAATTATGATTTTGTGCTTTGGTTCCTTAAATTATTAATGTTGTTGGTCTTATCGATAACCTTTTCTCCAATTGTGCTTTTTGTGGAAGGGTTTATTTAATTTTTTGTATTTTGCGCACCATATGGATGTGTGCATTTTTGCATGTTTTATGTTGTTCCCTCATTCTTTATGGGCTTTTTCCTTCTCTGGCTTGTTTTCTAATTGGCTTTGAACCCTATGCTGCCTTTTTCCCAATTATCCGTTTCTTGCTGGACAAAATTAGGACGAAAGGACTTATTGTGTAATTATAATAAATCTACCACAGATTTTGCTACATAATTTGTAGCATTATCATCTTAGAAATAAAAATAAGAAAATGGGGCTTGTTCTGGCGGTCCAGCACTGCAAATGTCATTTTGCCATTCATATCCCAGAAAAGAGTACAAGCAAAGTAACATGCATAATCCCCCTCCCCCTCCCCCTCCCCCCACCCCAGCTCCCATCCTACATACATATATATATATGTATGTATGTATATATGAAAACGCACACTAATACGCATTATATGTTGGAATATATAAATAAAGAAGACACCCACAAAATCCCACTTGATTATGAGCAGCCGGAGAGGTAGGGGTATTGCCGTATTGGTATGAAGACTGGTAGACATTGACATGCATGGATGTGACTATCATAGAAAGGACTGGAAACTCTGGGGATCCTAAATGCTGATATTTAATATTGTTAATGCAAGTATGTGTATTTATGCATGTGGTGTATATCATTACAGTAGACATGGATGTTAATGTTGCTGTAAGGATATGGTACATATGATATGGTAAGATTAAAGGTGCTTTTCTATAGGCTGCTAGATATGGTACCATGTGTAGGAAACAGAAATATTTATGTGCCTTTGGAAAGTACAATAATCTTTAGAGACAAGGACGTTTCTATACTGGGGGAAACACATACTTCCTCAGTTCTTATATAATCTTTTCTTCTGAGCCCCCTTTTTGCAATCAATTCTTCCATGTGGAAAAATGTGTAGTTATTTGCTATAAGTAGAGTCTATTTTCTTGGACGCTCAAAATGAGATTATATATGATTAAGATATGGATGGTTAATTTTTGGTAGACTGTAGAAAATTGGTTCCTTTTTCTGAGTAAAATCCAGAAAAAGTTGTCTGATTAATATTATTTGATTAGTTCGTTTTGATCGAGTCGAGGACGAGGGAGTCTAGTGATTTATGTTTGATTAGAAAGTTAAGGGAAAAAATTGATTACCTTGGAAGCATTAGATGGAATATTAATTAGTCTAGCTTGCTCTATGGGGTCGAATATTTCAGTAGATGTAGAATTTTTCTTATTCTATTTTTGGCATGACTTTGGTTTTTATAGTTAAGGGTTTGAAACCTTGAATACTTACTTGTGTGGGTTTATTTAACAAAGGAGGGGGAGTGAATAATTTTGAAGTAAATGAAGTTTTCTTTCTTTGTGTATGATTAATATTTTACATCACACTGACTTGACTGATCATTTGTGTGTATGAGTGTTTCCAAAATGAAATATGAGCGTAGCATTTCTTTATGTTGGTATAACAACAAATTTAGTAATAATATCAACTTCTTTTGTCATATATTCGATTTGTTATTGTTCATGATATAGATGTTTCATGTTAATTACAGGAGTTCCTTTTCAATTTATTCATTGTACAAGTTGAAAATTGAACATTAATTCCCTTGTTTGGTGTACAAATGATGTTTCCCTCTAGACAGGCTAGGAAACATAGATCAAACTAATTCGGAATTTTTTGGGTTGTTAGAGCTATATATTATTGTTATTTAGTCTACTAAGCTTCGAACCAGAATTGTTTTGCTTATATTTGCTCCCAATGTCATAATTTATGGAAATTTCTCCAGTAGCTTCCTTTTTATGCAAGAAGAAATTATATTTATATATATATATATATATATTTGTAAGAGTATGTATATTGATTTGGGTGGAGAATATTATGATCCTATCAGGCTGATAAGCCGGTTCAACTTGATTAGTATCAAAGCTTTGGCACTTGAACACAGACAATTAGAGTCGTTGAGGTTGGCTCCAACGAGAGCTCTTCTTTCCTTGAGTTAGTAAAATCTTTTGAAATTAGAAGTTGAGGTGGAAGTAAAATGTATGAAAGTTGTATCTATATACCTATAATTTGCTCTATAGGTTATAGTTTTAGGGGATTGCAGTATTTATATATATTGTTCAGTTATAGGCTACTCATTGTGAAGTTTTCAAGATTCAAAATATTCACATCATCCCAAATCAAGGGTGTTTATTAACGATAAGAGGTTGAATCTGGCGAACCAACTTGAACTAAAGTTAGCAACTCATAGATTACTAACATATTTATGTTTTACATAACGCCCTTGAATGTATCCCACATTATATACATGAGAGAGAGAGATAGTGAGATTATATATATGCGTGCATGTTGTCTATGAATGAATATTTTATGAAATTTCACTAGAAAAGTCCCCCATCTTTTCTGGCATAGTTATTTGAGTGGTACCTGGTGTGTGAATCTCTGAAACAAATGGTTTTTTTCATCAGTACACACTTATGTTATTTTATGTTTAAACAATTTGATTGGCATTCTTGATTTATTTTGACTGCGCTGAGGACATAAAATGTTGCTTCTCATGCAACAAGATTTGTCTTCCTGCTACGTTTTCGTTTCCTTTCTATATTGGCGTATTATAGATGCATCCAGAAACTATTAAGGTTTAAACAAAAAAAAAAAAAAAAACAAGAATCTGAATTCAGTGATTAGTATGCAACTGCAGTAGTTATGGATATTGTCTGGGTACCCTAAGTTTAATTTATTCTAATCCTAATACTTCCTGTTAGGTTTCCTCAATTCGTAACCGAATTAAACTATTTACATTTATTTTCAACAATAATAATGATGATGATAATATTTGTAGTAAAAAAAATTTAGATGAAAATTTAATGGCAATATATGTAGTGCGTTGGTGCTTTATTAATATCTTCTTAATTTAATCGACTATAAATTTGTAGATGCATGTTTAAATTGAGCATTTTCTAATTTTTCTAGTTACTAGTTTAAATTAAGAATTGGTGGTTAACGATGTAATCAAATATATTGGGTTGATCGGATATATTGTAGGCCGAAGTTGCTTAATTTTTTTGGCTCAAAAATTGTGTTTTGAGTATAATTTAATTTATTGTTAATCACATTGATTCTAAAAAAGTTTAAATAAAATCGAGCATGAGTTTGAATTTTCAAGAACTTGATCTTTTACACATATACCTCCTTACTTAATTGGGTTGTTAATCAATGGAACTCAAATTTTTATCCAACCAAAAAAAATATGTCTTCAAATTTAATTCGGTATATTAACTTAATAAAATATTATAAACTTTTAATTAGTATTCGAACTCAAATTGAATATTAGTCAGATATTTTCAGATGAGACTGGAAGTATCTATATATGCAATAGTAGAGAACCTTGTAATGAATAATTGAATCGAAAAAAGAAAGTTTATAATTAATTTGGAGGATATAATTGTTAGCAATGAAAAGGCCAAACTCACCGGAACAGTAGCCTCATAGGGTGTGGAAATTTTAGGGAAGATAGGGTGAGGGCCATGCAGAGGGCGCGTGCTCGGCTCTGCTGTTGCTCGGGCATGGTGTTATTGAGCTGGTGCAATGTGGTCCAAAAATCCCATCTTGTTATCAATAATTCATTCGCTATGGCTCTGCATCAACACCACAATATTCTCAATCCTTTTTCTCCCTTGTTTTTGTTTCTCATTTCTGTTTAATACTGTAGTGCACTACATAACAACATCCGTGAATGAAATACGCGTTTATGCATGTGATTACCACAATTGATTGTTGTATATATGTGATGCTAGAATATGCAGGCGCTCAATAAATTAGTTGGACTTGATTAAGGTCAACAACAAATTGAGTGCACCAAGAATTAAAAATAATGTTACAAAGTATATCATACCACATAAGGTTATAATTCTCGATGTTCATACCTATAAATACCCAAGTTTCATTTATTTAGGATATAATGACTTTTTTTTAGTGGGGTTGGGGGCTCAAAAAATTTCATATCTAAAGAGTATGGTAATATAGAGAATTGAAAATTGTTTCTGCATTGGGAAAACTAAAAGGCGCCCTTTCTTTTAAAGAAAGGAGGATGATTTGTTCACATTTAATTTGATGAGTAGGTCGCGACTAAAAACTTTAGCAATTCGAATTTTAAATATTCCTTAGGTGAAATAAAGGAATGTCTCCTATATTATCCGTAATATGTAGATGTGTCGATGTAATTTTTATGGAGTCATTAAATCAGATGCTACATGGAGAATATTAGCCATAAGAGGAAATAAGAAGATTTAGAAAATTATATCACGAGTGATTAGTGCATTTGAACTTGTGATGATGCTTTGTGTGTGCGCGCCGGCATAAGATTCATCTACATAAATATCTTCATCTAGATTCAAATAGTTGTATGCATTGAAAGAAACTTTTGTAGCTTGAGAAAGGATAAGTTTTGATCAATCGTGTTAAAAACAAGTTCTCATCTCCACACCTAATCAAGTCAACTATCATTGTAAATAAATTTGACCAATGGGACATTTAATTATATTTACAATCTTAGGAAGGGATTCACATCATATATATATACACACATATATATACGTCGAGTAGTTAATTGACTTAGTTAAGGATAACGAACGTAATATATGTGTCAATATATATATATGCACAAGTAGTCGATACACACAATTTTTGTGCATGCAAATATATTTTTGAATCACTCAAAATTTATGCCCAAAATAATTTGAATTAGTAGATTGTGCTAGCTAGGTATTTGATATAATAACAAAACAACGTAGGATGGAGTTTTTAATGGATTGTGGGTTTGTAAATTTTGTGAAAAATACTATCATACTTTATTAATTTGTCATTTTTGATAGAGGATTTAGAAGATAAATTTAAAATATTGATAGAACATGTGTCCAAGCTACCCATCTTATGCTGAATTCTCCAATTTATTGTTCAAACTATAACGTCTATTTCTATTGCTAGAATAATTAAAGGTCAAATTATGTAACAAAATCAAAAATAATTTTCATTTTAAATACACAATAGTCTTTGTTTTTTTTAATAATAAAATAGATATTTGTACGCGCATGTACATTTTACGTAGTGGTAGTGGTCGATGGGTTGACTAGACCTGAAGTCACTTGTAGCACTAGTGAACAAATGTTGACACATTAAGTTGCAATCAATTGGGTGTATTATTAGCCAAAAATATTCCTATAAATTGGAATGTGGTGTCTACTGATTTTGATTTTCTTGGTTTGAAAGGGATGCCTTTGAAAAGCCCTTAATCCGCCTGATTTCAAGCAGTGGTTCTGTGATGTATACTTTTTAGGTTTGTTTGATTTTATTGATTAAGTCATGTGAAGTACTGCTTGTTTAATATATGATGTGAAGAATATTATTGAAGCAATCAGATATACTATCAAAGTGGTACAATCCCACCTAATGACCAACAAGAAGTGAACATAGGGACCCCTTGGGTCTCCCTGTACTCTTCAACTTGCCTTAAACTATTAAAATATGCATATTCCACAATATCATGTATGGAGCCAACCTATTATCTATGTATTATAATTACTGTAATTTACTTTGTTAACTAATTGGATTTTGCTGGATCAAACTCAAAATTCAAACTATATATATATATTTTCAGAATAATGATTAGATATGTATAGTGTTGAAAATTATGTGGTTTAGGATGATAAGATAGATTTAGAAGAAATTAAAATAAAAATAAATAGTATTTTCGTTAAAAAAATATATAATTAGTTGATGATTTACAGTTTTCGAATTGTGTTGGGAATGAAAAGAGCTTGTGAAAATAAATTCAAACAAAACCATAGTTTATTTGATAATTGATCGAAGTATAAATAGCAAAATTAATATGATTTATAATTAATATTTAGATATTAGAAATGGATTAAATAAAAAGGAGTAACATATACTGAACTCCTCGAATCTAACCTCAATGGTTGAAATAGAGATGGCAATGGAAAGGGTTGGGCTGGGAATCACCGGTCTCCATTTTCATCCCCATTTTTTCAAGTTAGTCTCTATACCTGCCTCTATATCTGACAGAGAGGATAAAGTTTTACCCATCTCCGCATCCAATGGATGCGGGACTTTTGCGGGCACTCCTCATTCTCCATTTCTCATTTTACTTTTTAAAATTGATATAATAAAAAAAACATAATTAATTTCAAAGCCCATTACAACTCAATCAAAATAAACGCAATCCAAAGTCAATAAAAAATAGCATGAGGTTAACCTAAATAAATACAATCCAGAAATTAAACCAACTACAATTACAATAAATAAATTCATAAAAAGTTACATCCATTATTATTATTATTGATGAGGGTTCGATTTGCTGGATATGGGTCCAACTACTGGTTTGAATGGGACTTGACCTGGCTGGTCGGGATTCTTGTTTAGGTGGGATGAATCCTGCAATCACAGTAAACGTTAGGCTAGCCGAGGAGCCCTCGGCTTAGGTCTTCCGACGCTCAAGTTGGTAATGATCAACTAGAAATATCGAGCAGTGGAGTAAGGGCTTTGAGTATATGTGAGTGCGTACCTCAAAAAGGCTAGAGCGAGGGTATTTATATCCTTCTCCCTTTGGGGAATTGTCTGAGATGCCCCTGGTACACCCAGGGGCCCTTACCCTTGTGCCAGGGGTGACTAGTCATTTCCCCTATCTGTATATTTCCAGATAACTGCTTTTCCAGGTTTTAAGGACATGATGGTACACTGTATCGGCGCCTGTTGTGTCAAGCGGTGAGGGGATGGCATGCGCCATTAATGCGGAGGCGTGCCGTCCGTCAGTGCATTTAATGTGGTGGCAGAGTACTGTACTGTCTCGACCTCGTTGGTGGACAAAATCGACCTTACGCCGTTCTGTGCATGGGGCACCATCAGACGAGTGGTCGATTGAGATCGATTATGCATATGGGCCTTGGGTGCCAGACTGGACCTGGTGCTGCGCCTCTAGGTCAACTTGGTTTGGGCCTAGGTATTTGGGTCACCTCATTTCAATTATTATTATTATTATTATTTACTCTTTTCATCATTATTAATCGGGATCACAAAAGTCTAAATCATTCACCATGCTTCCCAGTTAAAATAAAATTAAAAAAATTAGTATAATTAAAAAATATTAACATTTATTCAGACAAAAAAAGTTATATCATATTTGCCTTCATATCCAGTTAATGTTCAAAATACCCAAATCTATTGAGTTGAGACGGACAAATATCTATGTAACGGATCGAATTGCCATCCCTAGGTTGAAATCTGAATCACTTTGTTCCATATACGGCCTACTAATACCTTACTAAGAGTATCTTGATAGGATTAGTCAATTAAAAATTAAAACTGCAACACCAATTTGATTTCAAATTAAGCCCATTGGGGAAAATATTGCTGTCAATCAACACTTCACTGAGTGGGCTGTTGATTGGAATAAAAAGTAGTGGATTGGGCCTAATTCCATTACTATGGGCTAAACTGCAAAGTAAGTTCAATTTCCATGGCTCCCGATAATTATTGTACTTGTTTGGGCCCAATTTTTTGATGACCCAACCTAAATTTTTGTGCAGCAACTGTCAAAACCTAGGGCTGTCGATTGATCGAATTTTAATTCGAATTCGATCCGATTATTTAGTATTTTTAATCGATAAAAAAATCAACAAATATAATTCAATTAAAAAAGTTCGTAATCCAAAATAAATGGAGCGAAGACGGATATGACTTGATCCGATTAATATATTTAGGGCTTGTTTGCTTTATTGGATAAAGTTTGATATATCTATTTTCAAGCTTTATTTCTTGTTTGCTTCACATTTTTATAGCTCATTATATCTTTGCGGCCTAACATGGTAATATGGGCCAAACTGGTTTATGATGGCTTGATCCTTTTTTTTATCCTTTCAAATTTGATATGATAAAGAATGAAAATGATATTTTTATCTTCATAAATATTCTATTCTCAACGCCTTCTGCCAAATTTTGAAAATTTACCTTCTTAGAACTTATGACGTTTTGAACATTACAAAGTGTAATCACATTGAGCAATTTTGCCAACCAAACATTAGATAGTATTAAGCATGAGATATCACTAATTTTTAAAATCAAAGCAAACAATTGATTACATGGTTTTAGATACAATTTCTAGCTTATGTATCACTAGCATATTAATCCCTCATAATCCTATATGCCCAAGCAAACAAGCCCTTAGTATTATACACATATAGTATTATACATGTGTATACACAGGTCCTATAATATTGTCAATGTGAATATTTGGATGAAGTAATGAACTCCCATGCAATATATTAAATTAGGTAGTTTTCATATAAATTGTTAGATTTTGAGCTTATTTACATTATAATTACATTATTTGTTTCTCTATTTTTATAACAAAAAATTATGCGGGAAGAATAATGAGTAGGAGCTAATGCAATAATATGGCAAGAATGCAATGCAAATATCGATTTGATAAAAATGAGTTTTTTTTTTTTTTTAATAAAATTTTGAGTCTATAGTTAGTTAATTGAATAATCAAGTATAACTATGTATTTATAATATCAAATAAGTACTATTATCATTAATAGAACCTAAAATGTAATGATTTGATGAATGAATGTGATTAAATTAAATTTTATTGTTGCTTTTCAGTGATCAATAAGACTTGAAAATTTATTCATTAATTTGTTGTGTATTTTTTTTTTTTTAGAGGATGATTGTTTTGAATTTGAATTCTACTAAATTTTTAGGAAAATAATAAATATATGATGATTTTTGAAATATTCAAATTGATTTTTTTTGGATATTCGATCGATATCCGACTTTTATTTGAATTTGAATATGATTATATCAACTACAGATTCGATGGATCTTGGATCGGATTTGGATCTAACATATTACTTTTGAATCCGGACTTGGATATAGCATGATCAGATCCAAATCCAACCCATTGGCAGCCTTAGTCAAACTTGTTTTCAAGTTTCTCCTCGAAACGCTTCCCTATTTTCAGAATCCTAAAATTTGACAATAAATTTTAATGAGAAAAATATTAGGAAAAATTATTTCAAATGTAATTTTTGACTTTAATATTTATACTTTTGTATTTTTCATATTTTTCCTCAGTAATTTCTTGATCCAAACATAACATACAAAAAGTTTAAAAAGTAAATAAATCAAATATGATTTATTTTTGTCGACTTTTACATAT
Organism: Jacaranda mimosifolia; assembly: GCA_018894105.1. Classification (NCBI taxonomy): domain Eukaryota; kingdom Viridiplantae; phylum Streptophyta; class Magnoliopsida; order Lamiales; family Bignoniaceae; genus Jacaranda; species Jacaranda mimosifolia. The sequence goes on along the minus strand of CM032131.1, from coordinate 23,853,550 downwards.
ACATTTTTAGAAAATGACTAAAATCATATAAATTGGAAAACAACCAAACAAAGCCTAAGGCCCTATTTGGTTTCATTTTCGTAACACTTTTTTTTTTTTTTACTATTTCAAAAATGAAACATATAACTTTTTATATATTTTCATCCAATATTATTTTTATTTTCATTTTCAAAACATATTTTCCAATAACTTTTATATCTTCTTTCTCCATACCAATTTTTTTTTTTAGAGAGAGTATTATAAATTATTTCTATTTCTTCCCACCTACAATTTATAACTTTTCAAACAATTTATTTAAATATAAATTTATTCTCAACTCATTTTCACTAACTAACGTTTTAAATTTTATAAATAATGAAAATAAAAATTGAAAATGAAACCAAACGAGACTCCTTTGACACGAAAGCTCAACGCGGCAACCCCGGACCAAACTTAGAGCAGCCGACAAATACATTTCAAATGTGAATGAAAATAGACAGCGTAACCAAACACCCCTCATCGTCGCTTCATTGCATTAACAAAAAATTAAAAATAATAAAAATAATAAAGAAGTGCGCCAGTCAAAATTCATGCACCAAAGTTCTGAGTCGGAACGAGCTCCGATCAATCAAATTTAGTCGGAGAAGATTAAGAAAACACTAAGTGTAGGCGCAGATAAATTCCACCGTCCATCCACATTGCTTTCGATTTACAGGTGCGACATCTGATTGGTCGTCGCCGGAAAAGAAAATGACCGCGGCAGGGAATTCTCCGGCGATGGATCTGCTCCGGTCAGAACCGATGCAGTTGGTGCAGTTAATCATTCCGATCGAGTCCGCTCATCGTGCCATCTCCTACCTCGGCGATCTCGGTTTATTCCAATTCAAAGACGTAAGTTACAAGCTTCTTTCAACAATGTGTATACGCTTAATGCAGTTGTACAAAATATAAGTATGTACTCTGCTAAATTATAGGTAATGTTCCTACCGGCATTCATTTCTGAATTGCCATTCCGATGGATTTCATGATTTTAGCTCTCTCTCTCTCTCTCTGAAGAAGCATTTGAGCGAGTAAAAGGTCTTCTATTGTACAATGTCATATATTTAAGCTATTATTTCTTAGGTTTGAATTGGCTGTTAAATTTCTGGCCGTAAAAAAATTTCAAGGTCTGAAAGTATGTGATCCAATGCAGTTGCGATGCCATTGATTTGGATAGACATTGATTTGAGAGGGAGGGATTTAGATATAGACATTGATTTGGAGAGTGGGGGAAATAAGTGAGGAAGATGCGAACAAGAGCCAGGGTTTTACTTGTGAGAATTCAAAGTTTCTCTTGAGTAAGATAAGGAGTGGGGTTTGTGAGTTCTCAGTCACTGTGCGAATCAATAAAAGATGGAGAGTTTTCCTGTTCTTTATAAATACCAAGCTTAAAACGGCTTGACTCACATGTGTCAAGCATATAACTAGCCTTCCTTTCTGAGCCAGGGTATTCAGTCTCAATCACAGGCAGAGTTCAATCTTAAACGAATACCAGGGTAACCCTCATCTATGACCTTGCAAGGCACTAATGTAGAGCTCTATTGGACGCTGCTTTCTTGAACCACTAACTTTGTGTTGAAGAAAGGAAGTTCCCTTCAATGGCCCTAGTTTATCTTGTCTTAACCACGAATCATTATCCTTGGTTGACAATAATGATGGTTTTAGCAATATTTGTGTCTCATTCACTTTGGGTTCCCATATATGTTACACAAGTTTTCTGTAAGTGTGATGCTCACCATTTGTTTATTTACTTGCTTGTTTCCAGCTCAATGCAGAAAAAAGCCCATTCCAGAGAACATATGCCACTCAGGTCTGTTGATATGCACTATTCCTCAATGCATCCAAGTGTTATAGTCTTCAAAAACTGTTATCAGCGCACATATATTGTAATATGCATCTCAACGTGTCAGTATGTTGTTTCTCGTTTGTTCTTTTATTGTTTGGTAAGTTCTGCGCGTGATTTTTTTTACTGAAATCTACACATAACAGCTTGTCTTGTATAGTCTGGAACTACCTTTTACGCCTTCAACAATTTTTAATAGCACGCTCAGTTGAAAATGGGGGAAAATTTAGCAGTCTTATTTCTGAATTTACAGCATATTGTGGAAAAAAGGTTACAGTTGCCATAGAAAAAGTAAGAGGGTGTTTGGCTAAACTTATTTAAAACATCTTATAAGATGTTTTTGGAGCTTATAAGATGTTAGATCTTATTTTTAAAATAAATTGTTGAAGTGTTTGGATAAAATAAGATTTTGGAGCTTATAAGATGTTAATAATGACAATTTTGTATTAAAGTGGTTAAAAGTAAAGGAGCTTGTTAAAATTTTAAAAATAAGTTAGGATCTCCTTACTTTTTTTAAAAGAGCTTAAAAATTCCTAACATCTTATTTTAGGAGCTTATAAGCTCTTTTTTTTAAAAAATTACTAAACACTTTTTAATAGCTTATAAGTTCTCAAACATCTTATAAGATGTTTTGAGGAGCTTATAAGCTCACCCAAACACCCTCTAAATCATGCTTGTTTGCCAATGAAAAAAATTTTAGGTGCCTCAGATTGTATCTCATAGCCACTAGACATACTTTTCAAGAGTGAACATACGATTATTCCTGAGCTGCATATGTTATAAGAGACAACATAACTTTTTGGAGTTTAGAATAATAAAGAATGTAATATTTCCATTCCAAACTCTCCTACCTCAAATTCTTCAAAGTTTGTCATTAATGGAAAAAAGAAAAAGAAGGAAATTTACCACGTCTTAATTGAATATGTACATTTTTATTGGAATTTTCTAATTTTACTTATGAACAAGAATAACATGCTTGATTCTTCATGTAGATCAAAAGATGTGGGGAGATGGCCCGCAAGCTACGGTTTTTTAGGGATCAAATGACAAAGGCTGGGTTCTTGTCATCATCAAGGTCTTTGGTGGGAACTAATGTCAATTTGGATGAGTTAGAGGTTTGTCTAAATTGACTGCTGCTTTAAAGTTTGTCGTAGCCTTGTACATCTTGCAATTGTTTGTCTATGCACATTCTTGCTTATTATTTCACAGTTTTTGGCATTGCGTTTTTCTTTCACATTGATGAGGGTATTTTATAACATATTCTGGACATGGATCAGGTAAAACTTGGAGAATTTGAAGCAGAGCTGTTAGAGATGAATGCAAACAGTGAAAAGTTGCAGCGTTCCTATAATGAACTTCTAGAATATAAACTTGTTCTACAAAAGGTAGTGGTGCCTGATGAATTGATCCCACATTTTGGTTAAGAAAGCTGACGTGAAAATAATTGCAAGAAATTTGTTCGTCTATTTAATGAGTTGAGATGAAATCTTACCATAGTGTGTGATTGAAAACATTCATCTTCTATTTTTTTCCCCCTCTCTCTTCTTCAATTCAGGCCAGTCAAATTTTTCATTCAGCTGAGCGTAGGGCCATTGCTCAGCATAGAGAAGTCGAAGCACAAGACCTTGGTGAGAGATCAATTGACAGCCCCCTGTTACTTGAGCAGGTGCTTATGGTTTGCTGTTATGACTTCATTCTGCCAAAATTATTCTCTATTTGTGGGGCTAACTTCTGTGTGTGATGTTGCAGGAGATGTCAACTGATTCATCAAAACAAGTAAAGTTGGGGTTTGTTAGCGGGCTAGTTGCCAGGGAAAAATCTTTGGCTTTTGAAAGAATTCTGTTTCGTACTACCAGGGGAAATGTATTTCAGAGCCAAGTGGTTGTGGAAGAGCCTGTGATAGATCCAATTTCAGGAGATAGGGTATAAATAGTTCTTTTATTGTCCCTGCTTTGTGGTTTTACATGGACTAATTTTAAATTCATGCCTGCTTTATAATAGTTGTTTGATCCTTGATCTTAAGATTGCATAATTGTTGCATCTTATTTTAGCCATACAAGTCAAAGTTTGTATGACAAAGTTCAGTATTTTCGGGCTTTCATGTCAATCTCAATTACATTTTCCAGAAGGAATGTAGTCAAGAAAAAAGGGGACAGAGAGCTTTTAGTTTTTACATCATTGAATCTCTTAATTATTTTACTATCTAGTTCACATGTGCTCACTAATATTTTCTTTCTTTATATTCTAGCAGTATGTTTTATCTTTGAATAATGCTTCCTTCTAAATAAATGATGGATGATAACTTTCAGGTTGAGAAAAATGTGTTCGTTGTTTTTTATTCTGGAGAAAGAGCAAAGAGTAAGATACTGAAGATATGTGACGCATTTGGAGCAAATCGTTATCCCTTCACAGATGATATCAGCAAACAATATCAAATGATAACAGAGGTAAATAAGATATTCTTTTTGTGATAATGGTGTTACTCATTTACTTGGGCGTGTCATGTGATCTCAAGTATTGGAAGCTACAGTGAACTTACAATTGATTTTGCTGTCATAACCGAGAGTAGTATTGGAGTTAAATATCATATCGCTATTGTATAATATATGTTTTTTCTCACTTGTCCAGTAAAGAGGATAGGCAACTTTTGTGAGGTTTTGGTATTATGTATTAGAGATGATTTTGTTTGCACCAGGAAATTTTCTGAAATTAGTAGTTGTTTTTCCCCAGGTATCAGGAAAACTTTCAGAACTAAAGACCACCATAGATGTTGGGCAGCTGCATAGGGCCAATCTGCTGCAGAGTATTGGTTATGAATTTGAGCAGTGGAACCTTCTGGTTAGTGATACAGATTCTCAAGCACAGTTTGAAGAGGCATTATTTTATTTTTTCTTTAGACCTTTCTCATGAATTGTCCACTCTTTGTGTGTGTGTGCGTATGCACACACACACACATATCTCGCACACATGGAAACTTGCCGCGGGGGAGGGGGGAGCCTTTATGTGTTTAGACGGCTTCTTAACATCACGGCTGAATTTCAACTTTCTCAACTTGTGAAGGTGAAGAAAGAAAAATCTATTTACCATACTTTGAATATGCTCAGTCTTGATGTTACAAAAAAGTGCCTTGTTGGAGAAGGCTGGTGTCCTGTTTTTGCAACAAACCAGGTATAGTTAATGCTGCTGTGTGTATATTTTCCTTGGTGGGGACAACATTGATTTTCATCAGCCAACTTTTAGGCTTTTACTGAACGAACTTGTTATTGCAGATCCAGAATGTACTAAATCGAGCAACTCTGGATACCAGTTCACAAGTTGGAGCCATTTTCCAGGCGTTGCAGACCAAGGACTTACCGCCCACATACTTCCGCACCAACAAATTTACTTCTACTTTTCAAGAAATTGTCGATGCATATGGGTGAGTGATAATCAAAAAAGAATTTAATTGTGTATGTAACTAAAACGTGATGCCTCAGTTAAATGTTGTAGATATAACTAAAAAAGAAAATATGAAGTATTCCATGTTTCTCCTTAGAAATTCTACCAAAATATATTCTGTCTTCCATACTTCTTTTAATGCTAGTATAGTTTCAGGACAAAAATAATGCTTAAAGGAATGAGGGTGAAGCATATAATTATTAAAAGGGCAGAAATAAATGAAGTTCTTCAACCCTGCAAAAAAGATGCAAAGTAGAATATTACATCCCATAGCCATTGCAAAGGCAATAGGTAAGTAGCTCAGACTATGTTACTTACATCTCAAAAGTTGGATGCTCGGTGGGTCTCTTTTGAACCACAAAATGTTAGAGTTTCCTTCCTCTGGCATCACATAGGTAAAACTTCAATGCAACTGAAGATTATCTCAAATCTTACAGATTTTCCGTATCTCTGGTTCCAAATGTTCCTAGGAACACCCATGGCTCGTGCAGTCTTTATTAATCAAGTGTTTAAGTCAGTGAGAAAGGTCATCTTCCATTAGTAACAGAATCTTTGCCCTTATGTTTGATAGAGTGAAAGGAAATTTTGTGGTTGGTTTATTTTTTTTCTTATAATTGGGAGAATTGAAATAAAATCCTGATGTTAATTGATCATTCATTGCCAAACCTTCATGACATGATATTCGTGGTTATATCTGAAATGCGTGTAAAGATGCTCCATTCTGGTCACTATTCCTCATTGCACCACCTAAATTTTGCACTCTTCTACACAACTACATAATTATTTTTTTTTGAATTTTTTTTTTTTTTTGGTTTATAACAGGGTGGCCAAGTATCAGGAAGCAAATCCTGGTGTTTACACCATTGTCACATTCCCCTTCCTATTTGCAGTTATGTTTGGAGATTGGGGCCATGGAATTTGTCTGTTTCTTGCAACATTGTATTTCATACTTCGGGAGAAGAAACTGTCCAGACAGGTAATGAATATGTTGCTTCTCACGTGGTTGAGAAGTGAGGTTTGCTGCTACATTTCGTTGTTCTTGAAGTTCTTGCAGTTCCTTCACCTCTCAAACTTGTTGCTGTAGGTTATATTTTGGTTGACCTATTCCAAGTTGTCTTTGGCTTTTACTGCCGTTAGAGTGTTTGGTCCCTTTTTGGTCATTCTGATTTCTATTTGTGGCTTTAATTTAAATAATTTGGTTTGTGACTTTACCTTTGCACTATTTGAATCTGGATTTTTCTATGGAACTATGTACCCTACAACATCGAGTTTTATATTACTTTATGTCAAACTGGGAATATCTGTAGAGCTAATTCAATGCAAGTCCTGCATGTGAATATAATTTTTGTCTGAAAGAGGGCCTGCTGAAACTTAACTATTGTAGCACATTTTATATCTCTCGTGCTTCTTTGGTTTGAGAGCTACACAGCTACTATGTTTCAGCTTGTTTTAGATGAGCTTGTCTGGATATACTTAAGTGTATTTAATTCCATTCTGCCAACAACAGAAACTTGGGGATATCATGGAGATGACATTTGGTGGTCGTTATGTTATAATGATGATGGCTCTGTTCTCAATATACACTGGATTGATATATAATGAATTCTTCTCTGTTCCTTTTGAACTATTTGGACGCTCTGCTTATGACTGCCGTGATTCAACCTGCAGGTAAGAAACCAGAATTTGAACTTTTTTACATCAAATTTTGATTCTTTTCCACTGAATTCTTCAAAAGTCTCCTATTCATATTATTTCAGGGATGCTTCTACAGTGGGGTTAATCAAAGTACATGACACATATCCTTTTGGCGTAGATCCCAAGTGGCATGGTACCCGTAGTGAATTGCCATTCCTCAACTCTTTGAAGATGAAGATGTCAATTCTCTTGGGTGTTGCTCAGATGAATCTTGGAATCATCCTGAGCTATTATAATGCCAATTTTTTCCGAAACGATTTGAATGTCTGGTAGGTTTAGCTAGCTTCTCTGAAATTTTGGGTGCAAGCATACTTGGATGTAACTCATTCAGCAGAAGTTATACTTGATGCTTTATCGAATTGCCCTTCATAAATGTTATACTCAAAATAGACTTTGCTTGGATATGCTTTGTGTATTTCACTTAGCTTGTCATAACCAGTGATTCGCTGTTGAAATCAACTATGAACTGCTGCAGGTACCAATTTGTACCTCAGATGATATTTTTGAACAGCTTGTTTGGATACCTTTCCCTGCTCATAATAGTCAAGTGGTGTACTGGTTCTCAAGCTGATCTGTACCATGTAATGATATACATGTTCCTGAGCCCTACTGATGACCTAGGAGAGAATCAGCTTTTCACTGGCCAGAAGTTCCTCCAGGTTTTAATTTGTCATCATATTTACTGAATATGGATTTAATTTAATTTGCCAGTTCTAATGATTTCATTAATTTTACTGACAGATTTTGTTACTTTTAGCGGCACTTGTTGCCGTACCATGGATGCTGCTCCCAAAGCCATTTCTTCTGAAGAAACAACATGAGGAAGTAAGTTTGGCATTCTTGATGTGTTCTAATTGTTACCTTTTTATCATTTTAGTGTTTTCTTTTTTTTAATTATCTTACTAATATGAAATTTCTTGTTCAGAGACATGTTGGTCAATCCTATGCACCACTTCACAGCACCGATGATGATTCTTTTGAATTAGAAGTAGAAAAGGGTTCAGATGGGCATGAAGAATTTGAGTTTAGTGAAGTTTTTGTGCATCAGCTTATACATACCATAGAGTTTGTACTTGGAGCGGTTTCTAATACAGCTTCATACCTGCGTCTATGGGCCCTCAGGCATGTATCTAAGAACTGAAAACTCATCCATTCATGCAGACCATGTTAAATGCTCACAGGTGTTTATGAGCTTAGTAAAGATATTTTTGTTCCATTATAGGATTTTGCGGGACATTAAAATGACTTGCTCCATTTTGAAGCTAATCACAGCATCTATGCATCCACCAAAGTGATTCTGTTACAAATTTAATAGTATTGATTCTGATTATATGGAGTTTGAATCTTATGATATATCTAAATTACTCTTATCCAGTGTGTCATTTCGTGATCTGTCGAAATGAATGGGGAGTGCTCAAAAGCTGAGAAACAGAAACTAAGAATTCATCTCTTTTCTAAGAATAAAATAAGTTACATGGAGGTCTTTTACGTTTCTGAAGAAGCTTCTGAAATTCTTAGTGATGTAAAATATAAGTTGCTAGATACTGGATCCATATTCCTGCTTTTCAAGTTGTAATTTAGTTTCCTTATTTGGCATGCCAGTTAACAGAGATTTGATTTTTCTAGCCTTAATTGTGCTAATTGAACTTATTACTGGTTCAGTTGATTGAATAAACAAATTTTCATTGCTTATTTGGTCACCTTGCAGTATTTGTGTACCTGCTTAAATTAGTTGCTGCTATGGTGATATACGTATAATCTCTGATAGGTTTCCTAAATTTCCCCCTTTTTTGGCTACGATTACGATGTTTGTTCTTTTGTCTCACGCAGTCTCGCACATTCAGAGTTATCTAGCGTATTTTATGAGAAGGTCTTACTTCTTGCCTGGGGGTAAGTTTTTTTGTACTTCTTTCTATCAGCTTGTTTTGCTTGATGAGAAGGAGAAATCTTTAACCCAATTGTGCTGTGATTTCACTTGGTGCTCAAAGGCAGTTGTTTTTGTCATGTGCCACTGCAGGTTCAATAATGTTATTATCCTTATTGTTGGCATAGTTGTATTCATATGTGCAACAGTTGGTGTACTTCTGGTGATGGAAACTCTCAGTGCCTTCCTCCATGCCTTGCGGCTTCACTGGGTCGAATTTCAGAACAAGTTCTATGAGGGAGATGGCTATAAGTTTTCCCCTTTCTCTTTTGCATTAATTGGGGAGGATGAGGAATGATCATAGTTGAACTCAGAAAAGGCGTAGCTCAACGCTGTATTTGATAAGAATAATTCACTTGGAATTTTACGACTTTGTATATCTATCTGAAGCCCGCCCCTTGAGTTGCATGAGATTTGTTGCTGTTGGCGATAGTCCTGGCTCATTATGTGATCATCCGCCATTGCAAAGGCGTTGGTCACTACTTGGGGAATATACCAAATTTGATGTTGTTGCCATTCATTTTTGTAAAAACACTTCAAATATACAGGATGAAGCACACATGTATTTAATTGTTACTTTCGGCTCCTGAAAATGATCAAAATATACAGGATGAAGCGCACATGTATTTAATTTGGTCTCTTTCAATTAAATATCAAGCAGATATAGTTCAACTGTGGGTGGATTTTAAAAATCTTGGTTGACGTGACAGGGAAACTTGCACATCCAAAAGGCAAAGTTGAACCGGGTCTCCCTGTCTCTCTCTCTCTCTCTCACAGTTATCAAGAGACCACTTGTTCACTACAAGAAATTTTGATATTATCAACCAATTCTCAATAACAATGATAAAATAAACGCCCACTATACAAATTTAGCGGGCAAAAGTGATTGGTTTGCTAAAGTCAAGTTTTTTACGGCACACGTGATATTTAGTAGCTATAAATGATAGTTAGAGTTTGGTTGGTGTTAGCTAATAGTATAGCGACCAAAGTTAGAATTTTTATGGTTGCTATATATGAATATAAATTGTAATGAAATATTGAATGATTATTTTTAAACTGATTATCAACAAATAATTAACTATGATTAATATTATATGATCATTATAATAATCATCATTACACGTACTTACGCCCATCGTTGTAAAAATAATTCACTCAAACACATTCAAAATGATTTTTTTTAATAGAATTACTATTTCCCCATTTTCATCATACAATCAATTTTTTATTTTAATTTAAATTAATCTTCTAAAACCTTATACCTCTAAATGATAGCCAACAAATCATAATAAAAATTTAGAAAGCTGGAAGTTTACTACTATAACCCTGATTTGGATGGGCCACTTTGGCGGACATAAGTGGAGGGGGTTTCTGTCAAATTTTCAAGCGTTCCGGACTTTATTTGCGAATAGTACATACTTTGGGGAGATGACTGCAACATTTTCCTTTATTTAGGGTTTGTGGGACGCTCAAGTGTTAACATGCGTCTCTCGCTTTATATATCTACTGGTGCGTCCGTCTTTTGGTGCCGCCTCCAGACGCTCCTATCTAATCTGTGGTGAACTCTCTCTCTCTCTCTCTCTCTCTCTATATATATATATATATATATGTATGTACATAGATGTATATGCATCTGTGCATTTTCTCGTTTGATTATCAATGTGTTTGCATGTGTTGATTGGAAAATTTGATATTTTGTGGTATTGAAGTTTTAATTTTGCTATGTATCATTTTCTTTTGATCAGGTTCCATCAGATAACTGAGGTAAATGATTATGAATGTATTATAATAAATTATGTATATCAGTGTGTGATTTGTTGTTTCTGATTTCATTTTATCTAACTTTTCTTTTCTCTAATGCTTGGAGTGATGCATGAATCTGTAATTGCGCGCTATGGTCGTAGCAAATGTATATTTTAGTTCGGTGAATATTCGATTTGTTTAACATCTGCATATCATTTACTACTTCAAAATTCTTGGTCAAGTTGTAAACTGTTAAGTTGAATTCACCTTGGTTTCCAATCGTAAATCATTCCCTAAAATGTGATTGATATGTGTTGTAATTTGAAAATTTTCGGACTTGCGGGGATTTATAGTTCATTAATTGTGGCATGCATGAAAATTTTTAATCTCTTATATGCATGATTGAGGCTTTCCAGTTCTTAGATGTAGGCAGATTGGTCGGAGCATCATGCGTGCTAGTTAGCAAAAGTTCATGTGATATCTGTATTTGTAGCATCACATAGAATTTGTTTGGGATTTTGTGCACTGTGTCAAGTAATTGCCTTTTTTTAAGTGCTAACAAGATCTAGTATTCATCCCCTATATGTTTGAAGAACTATCTTGTTATGTTTCTTATTTCGTCAAATTGCAGGTAATTTTGGAGGGGAACCTCCTGAAATTTGATTGACTTGGGAGAAATATCTAGAAACTAGTGAAAATGGTAAGCATACTGATTCATTTATAGTTTTGATGTCGTCATTGGAATATGTATTGGGCTTCAATAATAAGCATGTAATTAATATTTGCAGGTGAAGTTCACAGCAGATGAGCTCCGTAGGATTATGGACTACAAGCATAACATTCGTAATATGTCTGTTATTGCCCATGTTGACCATGGTTAGAAAGCTGCACTCACAATGTTGGTTATATGCAATCTGTTATTCGGTGGTTTCTTTGCTTTTGGGAAGAATTATTGGACTTTTTTTTCTGGCTTGAAGCATGAAGTAATTCTTATTTATAATGTCCTGGCAGGGAAGTCCACTCTTACAGATTCTCTTGTTGCGGCTGCTGGTATTATTGCCCAAGAAGTGGCTGGTGATGTTAGAATGACAGATACCCGAGCTGATGAAGCCGAACGGGGTATCACTATTAAGTCCACCGGTATCTCATTGTATTATGAAATGACTGATGAGGCTTTGAAGAACTTCAAGGGAGAGCGACAGGGCAATGAGTACCTCATCAACCTTATTGATTCGCCTGGGCACGTTGATTTCTCTTCTGAAGTGACAGCTGCTCTTCGTATTACTGATGGTGCTCTTGTTGTGGTGGACTGTGTTGAAGGTGTTTGTGTCCAAACAGAGACTGTCCTCCGACAGGCTCTCGGTGAAAGAATTCGGCCTGTTCTGACAGTTAACAAGATGGACAGGTGTTTCCTTGAGCTCCAAGTGGAAGGAGAGGAAGCTTACCAAACATTTCAGAGGGTTATTGAGAATGCAAATGTCATCATGGCCACCTATGAGGATCCCTTGCTTGGTGATGTCCAGGTTTACCCGGAGAAAGGTACTGTTGCTTTTTCTGCTGGTTTGCATGGCTGGGCTTTTACTTTGACAAACTTTGCGAAGATGTATGCCTCCAAGTTTGGTGTTGATGAGGCCAAGATGATGGAAAGACTCTGGGGAGAGAATTTCTTTGATCCGGCCACTAAGAAGTGGACTAGCAAGAATACTGGCTCTCCTACATGCAAACGTGGTTTTGTTCAGTTCTGTTATGAACCCATCAAGCAGATCATCACAACCTGCATGAATGATCAGAAAGACAAGTTGTGGCCTATGTTGCAGAAGCTTGGCGTCACAATGAAGTCTGAGGAGAAGGATTTGATGGGGAAAGCACTGATGAAGCGTGTCATGCAAACCTGGCTTCCTGCTAGTAATGCTCTCTTGGAAATGATGATATTCCATCTTCCTGCACCTGCTAAAGCTCAAAAGTACCGTGTAGAGAACTTGTACGAGGGACCTCTTGATGATGCTTATGCTAATGCAATCAGGAACTGTGATCCTGAGGGACCTCTCATGCTGTACGTGTCTAAGATGATTCCAGCCTCTGACAAGGGTAGGTTCTTTGCTTTTGGTCGTGTATTCTCTGGCAAGGTCTCAACTGGTTTGAAGGTCAGAATTATGGGTCCTAACTATGTCCCGGGAGAGAAAAAGGACTTGTATGTCAAGAGTGTTCAAAGAACTGTTATCTGGATGGGCAAGAAGCAGGAAACTGTTGAAGATGTTCCATGTGGAAACACAGTTGCTTTGGTTGGGCTTGATCAATTCATCACCAAAAATGCTACCCTGACTAACGAGAAGGAAGTGGATGCTCATCCTATTAGAGCAATGAAGTTCTCAGTCTCACCTGTTGTGCGAGTTGCTGTGCAGTGCAAGGTTGCATCTGACTTACCAAAGCTTGTTGAAGGGTTGAAGCGTTTGGCAAAGTCTGATCCTATGGTTGTTTGTACTATTGAGGAATCTGGGGAGCATATTGTTGCTGGTGCTGGAGAATTGCATCTTGAGATCTGCTTGAAGGACTTGCAGGAAGATTTTATGGGTGGAGCTGAAATTATAAAATCTGATCCGGTGGTTTCCTTCCGTGAGACGGTTCTTGAGAGGTCTACCCGTACAGTCATGAGCAAATCACCTAACAAGCACAATCGTCTGTACATGGAAGCTAGACCCTTGGAAGAGGGACTTGCTGAGGCCATTGATGATGGACGTATTGGTCCAAGGGATGATCCCAAAGTTCGTTCAAAGATTTTGTCAGAGGAGTTTGGTTGGGACAAGGAGCTTGCAAAGAAAATCTGGTGCTTTGGCCCTGAAACCACTGGTCCAAACATGGTGGTTGATATGTGTAAGGGAGTGCAGTACTTGAATGAAATCAAGGATTCTGTTGTTGCTGGTTTCCAGTGGGCTTCAAAGGAAGGACCTTTGGCTGAAGAAAACATGAGAGGCATCTGCTTTGAGGTCTGTGATGTTGTTCTTCACGCTGATGCTATTCACAGAGGAGGTGGTCAAATTATTCCAACTGCTAGGAGGGTTGTTTATGCCTCCCAGCTTACTGCGAAGCCTCGTCTTTTGGAACCTGTTTACCTGGTGGAGATCCAAGCACCAGAGCAAGCTCTTGGTGGAATTTACAGTGTGTTGAACCAGAAACGAGGGCATGTGTTTGAAGAAATGCAGAGGCCTGGCACACCTCTTTACAACATCAAAGCATATCTTCCAGTTATTGAGTCATTTGGTTTCTCAAGTACTTTGAGAGCTGCAACATCTGGTCAGGCATTCCCCCAGTCTGTGTTTGATCACTGGGACATGATGTCCTCTGACCCATTGGAATCAGGATCTCAGGCTGCTGCTCTGGTAGCTGAAATTCGGAAGAGGAAAGGTTTGAAGGAGCAGATCACTCCACTTTCTGACTATGAGGATAGGCTGTGAGTCATAAAAATGATTAAACTTTGTGGTACCTATTACCACCTCTTGGCGGTATTTTTATTGTTGCTTGATTTTGATGCAAGTGTCGGTATATTTCATCAATTTCCCATGTATTATGATGATTGATGAGGAGTTTGCGTCCAGATTTTGTTGAGTCTCGTTAAACTATTACAAGAACAAGAATGTTCTGCTTTTAACTTGCGCTTTTTGAAACTAATTTTGGTCTGATAAATGTTGTGCCTTCTTTACCTTCAGTGTTTTTGTAGAAAATTGCAATATCTTAAAGTTGGTTATTTCTCATTATAATACGAAGTTCAGTTTAGTTCATCGCTTTAGTCTACATTTGGTTGGAATATGATCTGATGATGAAACTAGGTTCTATTGCTGTTTTAGTCTCAGGCCATGTGCTTTTTTGCTTCAATACTATTTTTCTTTTATAGACATGGATCTTGTTAATTAGTCTTAACTTCTCAACTAAGTATAATGGATTCTTAAAAGGCGTTATTTGGGATGATTGGACTTTGGAGCATTGCAGAACAAAGATTAGATAATGCATTTCCTTGTCCGGATGCAAGCATTATCCATGGCTTAAAGCTCTATATTCTTGTTTATGTTCAAATAGAAATTCTGTAGTGCTGAAGAAATTAAATTGACTAATTACATCTAATGTTATTGGCTTATAATGATAATTTACGTCCTATGTATGTGTTTCACCTCCTTCAATGAGGGATATCCTCCTTTTTTTGACTCTGTTCTTTTGTTGCTAACGATTATAGGAGCCCCATCTGTGAGTTCAACGGTTTTTCATACGAGGCTAATGTTGGATGCAGCATGGAGATTGGGTTTCTTTTGTCTTTATCAACAATTCAACATATAGATTAGATTGCCAAAGGAATAGGTACTAATAAACCATCCGCCAATGCAACTACCGTTCTACGTTAACGTTTCTTAAGTATGAAATGGATTCACTGACGCCTCGCTTATTTAACACGACGAGATGGGGAGTGATTGGATAAAATATACGATATAGTGAGAATTGTTATTATTTTATAATTTTGATATTATATTTAGATTGTGTTATAAAATGTGGGTGGATAAATGATATTTAAATATACTGTTTATTTAGGTGAATGACAAAAGTAGGATAAATTGCATATTAATAAAAATACCCTAGTTAAAGATTGTATTTACTATTATATTAAATACAAACAATTTAATTTTATTTCATTTATTATCTTCACCAACACTAACTCCCAACAACATAAAAATAAATAAATAACTCACAACAAATTCAAGGTAAATGGTTTCATTCATTAGCTTCACATTATTAACTCCAGCAACTTCAAGGTAAGTGGAAAAGAAAAGCACTTTAGAGGTGTCCGCTGCCAGCTGGCGTCTGCCTGATGTTGGCCTTTCCCGCAGTTCATTTTTTTTCTCCCTCTTCTTCATTCGTTTAGCCTTTTCTTCTCTCTATCTATTCTTTTTCCCTCCCCATTTCCATTCCTCTTTTCTGCTCTCTTCTTCGATTCTTCTACTCCCCCTTCTTCTCCACTCTCTTCCTCTTTTTTCTTTTCTTTCTTCCCTTCTTCACTTCTCCGTTTTGTTATTTCACATTCTGCAGTGTTGAACTACCAAATTGACAAGGACAAGATGGTATTTTTACTAATCATCCTAAAAACCTCAATTTTTTGGACAAATTGATCTCAGACCAATTATGGGATGGTTGATCAATTCTCATACAAAATTCACACCATGCCGCTCATTAGTTACCGGGCCTCATACTGCAGACATTAGATGAGGGCAGGACGGAAGGCATTCATCCATGATCATCAGTAAATGTAAACGAGGCCTGAGATGATAATTTGTACTATTCTTGAACATCCGAAATGGATTTGGATAGTTTTAATGATCTTCATTGCTATACAATGAAATCATGATTCTCAATTTCTTTTTACCAAGCAACAAATCAATTTCTTCATCGCCAATAATTTATTCACACGCATCTACTGACAACGCCTAATAAGATAAGCCAAGAGAACGAAGGAAGACTCAAAAGTATAGATAAAAACAATACGTTAATATAGTCTCTTAATGCATCTAAAATAATGTGATGCAAGGCAATACGTAGAATTATACAGGCAATCACATCCCAGTTTACCTAACTTAGAACAGTTTATAAGAGACTTAAGAGCTCCATGGAGCTGCTACTAGGCATTAATAATACATATAGAAGCGCTTCTTATTTACATGAGGTCTACATATACTATAGTTTAGCGCACATTTTCATTGATACTCGTCTTTAGATAAATTACTGCGAAGTAATGTGGGCAGCAGTCACAGTTGAGACCATGGACTCTACCCCACACACATCGTGGCCCCTGCAGATCTTATAGTACCCCTGCTCTCCCCAACTTTCTCCCCATGAATTCTTTATGATCCAGTAAGGCTTGTCCTTAAAACGAATAGGAGCATAGCCAGCCGCACCATATCCCACTAGGAGAACACCATGATCCAACTGTTTTCCACAGATATATGGACATGAAACTCCTCCAATGTATGTTTGCATCCAAGCTGCATTGATCCCCACTGGCAGAAGAAAATGGAAACATGATCGAGTTTTGTTCTATAAAAATTTCTCTTATATAAAAATCCAAGGAAGTAACAATCAAAACAAAAGCCCTCTTCTTGGGAAATCAGCTGATACCTGCAAGAGGCCCGTACTTAACCAGATTTGCAGCAATTTGTTCATCATCAATGGAAACAACACTGAAGTTTGCTACTGATGCAGCAATTTTGCTTTTTTCAAATTTGCAGACACCATTAGTTCCAGTGTAAGGATAATCTTTCTCTCTTTGAAGCCCACCAACCTTGAGCGTGTATTCAAAGGCATTGTTCATAAGTCCACCATCACACCCTGCGTCGCAGGAATCATATTCCTCTGGATCGCACTGGCAACAGAAAAGAAGCTTTTGCTCGTGAAAACACAGAAATAACTGAATGCTGTTTAAATGACATGATGCATATACTAGCACATACTTATAATTGGTCATCAATAGACAGTTGAATTTGAGCAATGTAACATTTGCTCTCTCTTTTGTGTTTAACTTATTCTGGAACATGAAAATTATTTTTCTTCTTTACAAATTGTTGTGTGGTTTTAGTTAAACTGTTCAATACTAAGGATATATAGTAAGGGCATGTAATTATAGCACTAAATGAGCTCCCAATACTTCAACATGCCAAACCACAGCAACATTGATACATGCCGTAGTCAACAACAATATACAACCTGACCTATAGTTCTTTACATATTTCTAAGCAAGATGAGTTATTTTCTCTCAGTTCATTGTTCACAAGTAATGCAGGCAAATAAAGATCTCTCAAAAGCCATTATAGGGTATACAACCTTGCCAGATGTTTATTGCTGCATAAGATGACAACTTTCTCATGGTAAAGACTGGTCAAAATGGATAAAATCCCTTTAGGAAGAATGGAGACAGTTTCCAAAATTTTCAAATACTTGCAACCTATTCAAAGGACTAAAAGTGCAAAAAACTTGTAGCGCAGAGAAACATGTATATAACATTCCTAAGTAACCTAATGGGGCAGGATATTTAATAAGTACACGAAACTAACCCAACTGTGCTTAATAATGGCAACTACAGAGGGATTAAATAGTGAAAATGCTCATAACAGAATCACAGATAAAACCACATGGTTCAAACATTAAATATCACTTGAAGCATTCTAAAAGAATTCTTCTATAGATGTGATTCCTCAATTAGTTTCCACATTAACAAGCCACCAAGTTCATCTTTACTTCTAGGTTATAATATACTTGTATTCTAAAAATAATCCAAACCTCATGATCACAATCCATAAGCTGCTGCTCACTGAGGCTGACAAGCTCCCCAGTCGCCAGATAGTGTGCTCCTTCCAGCGCCCCAGTTGTACTAAATGACCAGCACGACCCACAAGATCCCTGTCACAAGTCACAGTCCCATCAATCCAAAGATCCATTAAACATACAGCACATGCACAACTGTAAGCTTCACAGAGATATATAAATCTTGTCTCAAGCATGCTCACAAAATGTCAATTTAGGACTTTTTGTGAGCACCAAGACATATTCCCCCCATTCAAAATTTCATATTCAGAGCCCCAGAACTCACTTGGAAGTATCTGAAGTAGGGTATGCAATTACTGCGCCTATATGTTTTCTTTCTAACAGAAACATATAAAACTACTTTGGTAAATCATTCTATAACTAAAAATCAATTAACAAAGCATTTGAGGAATCAATTAGTAAATAATCAATCATTTCATGAAGAATACTGCTAACTGAATCAAAATCTTATTTAAGTTCTCATCTAACTTTGTCCAATAAGGAAATTATGTGAGTGCAACTAGATCTGATTCTTATGTGCACGCATGATTATATATGTTCTACACAAAAGCATAACCAGAAGTCAAACTTGAACCTCGATGAACCAAAGAAAGAAGTTACTCTCTCTTCATTCCATATCTACCCCACATGAAAATAGAAAATAAATAAGAAAATAAAGAAAAACCTGATCTTTAACGGCGGTAACGGCTCCGTGATCTCGCCAATCAAAGTCCGTTGGAAGATCGCTAGTCGGCAGAACCGGTGCGTTGTGCGCATCCACCGGAAGCTTAAGCCGCTTCTTGTGGAGGCCCAGGTAGCTCTTTTCAAACTCGGCGGGGGTCAAGTCTGAGAACTGGGTGATGCCATGGACGGCGGAGGGGTCAAGTAGCTGGTGTCGCTTCGCCCGGCGCAGGTTAGCCTTAAACACCGAGAATCTGTAATCGTGCTCCTCCTGGGTGGGGTACGCCTTTCCGTACTTGTCTTTGAACAGCGAGAAATGGTGCTCGGCGTGCAACAAGTGATCGACGGCTTCGACACCGTCGGATACGACCTGCCGGATCAGAGGGTCATCGGTTACCTTTTCAACGAAGCTTTCGGTGGAAGCGAGGGCAGAGGATAGGAGAGCCAAGGAGATGAGAGAAAGGAGCGACCAGGGAGCCATAGTAGAGGAAAGTGGAGAGATATTTTACTCTGCTCTGGCTGGGAGGTTCGTTTATATTGGCTAGTGAGAGATGAAAATGGGTGCGCACCAGCGATTGGGATAAGGCCACGTGGCGTACTTCTATGGTGGGTTCTGGCTGCTGCTAGACTACAATTACGTTTGCCTAAGAATTTTGGGGGCCTGCGGGTTTTGTTGGGTTTGAATTATTGCTTACAAAAATATATAATTGATCTCAACAATTTCAAGCTAGTTTGCAATTACTTTATTTATTTTTCTTTTTAAAGCAAAATCGTCTAAAGATGGCGGAGAGATTATAGTTTGATAAGAACTATATTGAAATTGTAAAGATATATTTATTTTGAGGTCTCCGATGATATAAATTTTTTATACATGAGTTCAAATTACTTTCTTAATAAGAAAAAAAAAAAAAAAAAGAAAAAGAGAGAGAGAGAGAGTTCAAATTATTTTTTCTCTGAAATGAAAGATTAAAAAGTAAGGACTCATGCCCTCAAATTCTAATAGTTCAAATTTATATAGTAATATGATAGTTACCGAAATTCTGCCTGTGGATGAATACTGTCAAAAAAATTATTTTGTGGCTGGAGTTCAAGAATTGCTCATTTAATGAATTTCATCATTTATTTACTCTTTTATTAGTTTAGTCCGTGAGTTTGTAATTTATTAAGAATTTTATTGATATTATAACGACGGATTTGTCCTTAGATAAGAATTTTGATTCAATTGAATATTTATAATAATAAAAATTCTTATTATTGCGTTTGAAATATTATTATGCTGACTGTATCTATTCAGTCTTTTTAATAGAAAAATGATTAATATAAAAGATCCATGGAGGTGAGTGCGCCCCCTTTTCTTGTCGTTTCTCCTAGAATCAATTAATGTCATTTCAACTGTAATCTCACGTCTTTAGAAGTCCAAAAACTTGAATTAAGATGTACGGACCAGATTTCTACAGCAGCACCTTTTGACTATTCAAATTTGTATTGCCACTCCCACTAGTATTACTTAACTACATGCTGTGCTTGTCAATCCAGTGTAATTTACTCAACTAATTGGAAATATCTTCGATGACACTTCATGAGTGACGTCTTACACTTGAATTTGTGAAAGCAAAGGCGACTGCCCAACTGAAAAGGACCATAAATGGTTATTTTTTTTCTCTTTTTCACTTTTTCACGTGAAAATGAAAAGTAAAAATAGAGAAATAATGTAAGGATTCGTTTAGATTCATTTTTTGGAGACGCTTTTATTTTTCGATAGAGACGTATAGTGAAAAGTTAATTAAAAAAATATTTTTGAAAATAAAATTGTGCTTAGATGTGTTGTTTAAAATTATAGGTTTATATGGGTGTGAAAATGAGATATATTTGGATGTTGGGTGTTTTTGTATTAAAAAGAAGAAAGTTTTTGAATTTGAAATGATGTGATGTGTATTTATTTAAAAAATAATATAAAATAATATTTTTGTGGTGAATGATATTTGAGAAGTATTGAGAAGATAAAAAAATAGATATAGAGGGAAAATATGTATGAAAATGTATGAGAAAATAATATAGAAGTTGATAAATCTTATTTTCATTTTGAGTAGAAAATGAAAATGGGTGTAGAAAATGAAAACAAATTGGCCCTAAAAGTTTATTTGAAAGAATATTTTGAAAACGAAAATATCTTTGAAAATAGGGAAGAAGTTGATGCCTTTCTGTTTTTATTTTCAATAGAAAATTAAAATAAGCCAAGAAAACAAAAACAAACAAGCTGTAGGTGCCCATTTGGTTTTGTTTTCAAAATCATAATGAAAATAAAAAGCTATCAATTTTCATCTTTTTTCACAGACATTTTCATTTCCAACACATTTTTTAAAGCACACTATCACACACTCTCTGCATTTTCACATTTTATTTTCTCTTATTCATATTTGCACGACTTTTAATACAAAGATATTACAATATCCAAATACAACTCATTTTTAACTCTATACAATCATTTCATTTTAAACAAAATATCCAAACAATATTTCATTTTCAAAATCACACTTATAACTAACTTTTTACTATTTATTTTCACGAAAAAATGAAAATGCCTCCAAAAAACAAAACCAAACGGCTTCTAAGAAAAGTTTGATTTTATTTTCATTTTCATCATTTTTAATATTTAAAAAAATAGTGAGTGAAAACTAATTAAAAATAAAATTGTACTTCAATAAATTATTGAAAAAATAATAATTATGTCGAGTTTAGTAGGTTGTAGGTGGAGAAAATAATAACAATAAAAATAGAGATGAAAAATATATAGATTATTAGAAAATATATTTTGAAAATAAAAATCAAAATATGTTGGATGAAAAATTATGTATAAAGTAATATATTTTAATTTTTAAATAGTAAAAAATATAAAAATGGAGTTTACAATTGAAACCAAATGGGTATTAATGTAAACAAGTTTTTTGACATTTAGACAGCCCAATGAGGAATTAATTTGGGCTCACAAGCCCAATTTCAATTGGCATTGCTTAGGGCCGGTGGATATTTGGTCTACCAAAAAACAGAGCCCATAATGATAATATTATCCATTGGAAGATCTATATAAGTCAATTGGCGACCTGACCAGAGTCGTAATCCGTTCTCCTTGCTTTAGACAAAACCTCCCACACCGTCAGAAACAGTAAAATAACAGAACAGAGAAGACAACAGAACCGGTCGAAGGAAGAAGTCTCATCCATGGAGGACGACTATAGTAAAGATAACACCACTGTCGACACAGGGAAATCTGAGCGATCCGTTTGGCTTATGAAGTGCCCTCCGACTGTGTCAAAGGCGTGGCAGGCCTCCGCCGCCTCCTCCTCTTCCGGCGAATCGCTGCCGGTCGCTAAAGTTGTCGTCTCACTTGATCTTCTTCGCGCTGAAGACCCATCGGCTCTCGAAGTAAGAATCTTGCCGCCTCTATCTATGTATGGTAGTGCTTATTTGTGTTTGCTTTGTGATTTTATGAACTGTTGTTGTTTTATAAGTTTGAATTTTGAATTGTTGGATTGTTGAAAATTGGGTTAATCGATGTGCTTCAGTTTACGATGGAGATGGCTGGGAGCGACGTCGTACAGATTCCTAAGAGTTACTCTCTCAACATGTTTAAGGATTTCGTCCCCATGAGTGTTTTCTCCGAGACAAATCAGGGTACAGTATCTCGACTCACCTTTATCTTTAAAAAAAAAATAAAAATTTCCCCCTATTTTTGAGGTGTGAATGTCAAATAGGAGTGCTTCTTTTATTTACACCCTAAATTTAGGTGCAATGTCTTCTTCTTCTTATTGATGGTTTCTTTTATTACCTTTTCTCATTTTCAAAATTTAGTGTGTGATAAACTTAAATTTTCTATGAGCAACGATCTTAGATTTGATCTCATGAGATTGTTGGACAACTTGGCCTTAATGTTGGACAACTTGGTGAGCTAACTCACAACAAGAGATTAGAGGAGGGA
The DNA here is from genome assembly GCA_018894105.1 of Jacaranda mimosifolia. Classification (NCBI taxonomy): domain Eukaryota; kingdom Viridiplantae; phylum Streptophyta; class Magnoliopsida; order Lamiales; family Bignoniaceae; genus Jacaranda; species Jacaranda mimosifolia. Next base: position 23,830,897 of record CM032131.1, on the reverse strand, counting down.
GGCATCTGAACTTTGATTAAAATGACTTAAAATAACTTCACTAGATATATACTTGTAGATCATCAAATTTGCTCAATAAAAATAACAAACGGGTAGTTATATTTACTGCTTCCCAGCAAAATATTGGTTCTAATACTACCGATATTAGTATGTATTATCAACTAGAAGAAATGGCTTTGACAGACCACTAACAATAATTAGGCTTTTGGGGTGGTATGATCAAAGGTTCTTTGTGGTTATTTGGGAATTATTTTTTCTAACATGAATCTAACCTAACTATTTGATAATTCTTCTTTTCTTCTCAATGCATATACAAGATCATAAGACTAACACTTGAGCTCTCTTGAATTATAGTTAAATCACATAATTTATAGCTTAGTAAATCAAGTTTTTCTAAAGTTGATTCTCATTAGGCCTAGTAATATTTGTATCTTCATCTACTAATTATTCCTTTCTGTGGAGGTTGTACTAATATCATCCTTTAGAAAATATCTTGTTGTCGTCTTTAGGCTCCTTCATTGTCATGGGTCTTTCCAGCCACCACCTTTTTTTTTGTTCTATGTTGGATTTTCTCCTCTTTGTTCAATAGTATAGCCGACTCTTATCTATAGGCCTTTTTATCCTTCTCTTTCAAAGAAAACTTGCTTTGTAACCTTGCTATTGACTTCTTACTCTTTTTTTCTTAAGCCACTCTTCATGGGCTCACAAAATCCGCAAAATTTGTTGATGGTCGTGGTTTAGAAATCATTTTTTCATCCAGTTCATACTCTTGGTTTAGAAGACACTTTGTGCCTTTTCTCTTAAAGAGGTTTCTTCTCAACCCCTTAGGCCTGCTAGGCCCCTTTGCTCTCAAGAAATTCTTTTTTTCTTCACTTCTTTCTCAAGGGGTTTCTATTTTCATGAGCCTTTAATATATTCAGTTCTCTGTTTTCTTTTCTAAACTAGGAGGTCTCTACTATATTTTCATTTTGTGAACCCTAGGAAAGGCCTGCTATCTTTTACTCTCTTGTTTTTCTGTTTCTCTCTCCCTCTCCCTCTCTCTTTAAATTTATTTTTTATACCTCCTGCTATTTCCTTATTTTTCTTTTTCTTTTCCTTTTCCCTGATGGCTTCAAGATCGTATTAGGTTCTGATGCCATTTCATTGAAAAGTGTGGTGGGGCAAAATTACACAACTCACACTAACAAGTGAATAGAAGAAGAAGTCTTTTATAGTGGACTTTGATTCCAAATGATTTCAAATAACTTCAATGGAGTATCTTGTGATAAAGAAGGAATTTCTAAAAGACTATAAGACCCTTGCCTTTTGTTAAATTCACAAAAATGCCTAAGGATCCGCGTCCCTCTTATATGGGTCGACCCTACCACCTGAACCGTATCCGAGGTCCGAAGCAATTCTAATCCTCCAATCTTGCCACGTGTATATCTGGGATCATTGCCACCTTAGCCGAATAGTGTCTGGCCAACTTAACCATCACTATAAATAACTCCTCATTTAATGCTTCAATCATCTTCCAGAGAGATCAACTTTCTACTTTTACCCTCATATATCCTACCTTCCGATCTATAGAACTCACAACTTGCTCTTTATCTAGTAAATGCTCAACTGAGCCCCATCATTGGTCGACCTTTCAATCAGTAACAAATATACTGACGTCATTTCTTGCGACATTATCTTGGTATTTATAGGTTTCCTCAATATTAATCATTGTTTAAGTCGATATCTCTTTCTTTTTCCTATATATAAACAAAATTATTAGACAAGTACATGAACACTATTATTATATTCATGCATTAACATGATTCATATGGTTGTTAATCATTTATTTTTTGTCAAACATTCATTAATAATTTTTCCCCAAGACTTACTTCATTGAGCATTACCTTCAAAATTGAACTGATGGTACACTTGGTTTTAAGTTTAAACCATGTGCTGTACTGCTGTTGGTAACATGTATGATTGTGAAGAGCAATGTGTTCTCTAGCTGGTGGTGTGTGGTATGGAGTTTCCCTTGAAGCATATATGCAGTTGCATTAAAGGAAACTATGGAGGAATTAGTTAATTTCGAGTAATGTTCTATCATAATAAGGATGGCATAGGTGATTTATTTTCTTTCTTCGTCATTTTGTCACTGATGCTACTAAAATCTCACCTTTGGGCATATCTGTCAATGTGCCTCCTTTTAACTTATGTTTTCTGTTTAACAGGAAAAGTTGCAATTGAAGGGAAAGTGGAACACAAATTTGACATGAAACCCCATCATCAGAACATTGAAGAGTACAGAAAAATGTGTCGGGAAAGAACAAATAAATCCATGATCAAGACTAGACAAATTCAGGTCATGCACTCACTTTTCATTTCCTCTCTGCCTTTCATGAATTGCAGTTCTTATCTGATGCTTTTATGCTAAAATTCTCGTCTATTATCAGGTGATAAATAATGATCGTGGTGTGCACATGAGGCCCATGCCTGGAATGATGGGCTTGATTTCATCCACTTCTAAGGTAATTTGTTTGTTTTCTTCTTTTTTCTTTTCAATTCATCATTTTTGTATTTTTGCTAGATTTGTCATATTTCACTTATTTATGTTAGGGGCTCTAGACCCACAACGTTAGTTCTTGAAAAACCTGGCTAAAAATCTGAGATGTTAACCTATGGACTGTAATACTGGTATTAAGTCAAGGAACCGGTTGAAATCTTCACTTTCCTCTTGAATTTAGAGGCTCATTCAAGAACCCTGCAAATTGCTAGAAGATTAATGATCTCTAAGCCTGATTTGAAGTCTGATGCCACGGATAGGTCTGTCATGACCTTGAATGGCATTCTAAGTACTATAATGAAGTCTGAAAAGGATGCATTTTTCTGATAATCCTCCAGCTTCTGAGGCTGTGTTTTGTGCTGTCATCCAATGAGAAGCAGTAAATTGCAATCGTTGTGACTCTTTCAGAAATATGGAGTATGATTAACTCTTTCTTTAAAGATAAAAGCTATTTTGTTTTCTTGAGAATGGGAAAGAATTCAAGAAGTCAATGCCCCGTAAGATAGGGTGTTTTAAGGCAACACATTCATTTCTATTTTGCTAAATCATAGAAATTAAGACTACAACATCATTTTCTTCTATTTGCAACTTCTTTTCAAATGGTTGGTAGCAGGCTATTAGGAAGGCTTGAAACCTTCCGTATACACTTTACTTCAGTAAGTGTAGCATATACTGTTCACAAAGCACCAATGTCATTTTGTTTTACCAATTTATGTTAAAGGTCTATCTTTCAATTTGTGCCGAGTAACTTATTTCTTGTTCTATATGTTCACTAGTACTCCAATAATCTTTCACTAACTTCCTACAGAGTTATCCTTGATAGGTTGGTTTAACTAACAGAAAATATGTCTTTCAAATTAAATGTGCTTGTACAGGATAAAAAGAAAGCAGCTCCAGTTAAGGGATCTGATGTGAAAAGAACCAGAAGGGACCGTGGGGAGCTGGAAGATATCATGTTTAAACTTTTTGAAAGGCAACCTAATTGGGCACTGAAGCAGCTGGTTCAAGAGACTGATCAACCTGCTGTACGTTTTTGCTTACCATTCTATTCTTTAAAAAGGAAAATAACCAGATGCATTTTGGATATAGGGATTGGTGGTTTTGTTACTATTGTGATGCATATATTTTCTTAAGAAGTGGGACAAAGCTGCTGGTTTCTTTTTATTCAAGAAGCTCTCTTTGTGCATATACCTGTTTGTTGATAATTTTACTGAAGTTACATTTGGAGCCTATATATCTAAAATTTTGTACGTTTTTGTTTGCTGCAGCAATTTTTGAAAGAGATATTGAATGAGCTGTGTGTATACAATAAAAGGGGAACCAACCAAGGTACATATGAACTCAAACCAGAGTACAAGAAATCTGTCGAGGATACTGGTGCTGAATAATGACTTCATATCCATGCCTGTACATTAGAGAGCAATGGAAGAGTAACAAGGAGAACGGGTTTTAATTTTGTAAGCCTGTTTCTTTAAGATATGGTAACAAGCATATGATTATCATCCTAGGAAGCACGTAGTTACAGACCCTTGGTGATATCTGTTTTCCGGATTAGATGAACATAAATTTGATATAATAATAAGCAGTGATAAGTTGTCAGCTAATTGAATGTGACAGCTGTTTTCCCTTTTTTGTCTTGTTTTACATATTTGATTCGACTCATTCAAAAACCCTCACACCTGGCTTGGGCACAAGCTTCGCTCGTTTAGGCTTGCGCTATAAATTATAGTTAATTATCATTTTTTAATTTTTTAATAAAGTGGGAGGTATAAACCTTCTGCTTCATCACCATCCTCATGAACACAATGGGCTTGGCTGGAGGCTTGGAGCCGACCTTTGGGTGGGTGAAAATAGCACTGGTTGCAAATAGACTTAATTAAATCTCCGTCGATTCCCTTTACTTCGCTTGGAAAAGCGCTGGCAAGTACGTAATATATTGTATAAAATTGCCATCAACGTTAATGTGCACTTTGCAGCTCCATTGTCCATCTCTTGTAGCATCATCTAAAGAAATGTTCTGGACCTGGAAAATTATGCTGAAACCACTGCCATTAATATTACTACAAGAAATTAGGGTATCGATTATGATTTTTTTTTTTGGGTGGGGGGTGGGGTGGGTGGGTGTGGAAACGGCTATGAATAATTAATTCATAATTGATGCTAAAAATTTATACCTTTAATTATAAAATTTTTCTAAGTAAATTTGAAGTATATGTAGTATGCTATTGTAGCTAACCTTTGCAATCCTTAGCTGATGATTGTTCTCTTTTTATAAATATTAATTTTCCTATAAATAAAATAAAATAACTAATTTATTGCACTCCAAACATACAAGATCATGAATTGATAACTAATAATTTTTGTTGCTTGTAATTTAAAAAAAATTATATTTACTATGAAAATTGTAGTTATGATTTGTAGTTATCCTTATAAAATTGATTTTATAGTAATTTTTTTAATAGATACCTAATTTTTTAACACTGTACCCAATATAATTGTTACACACACATTTGGGACAGTAAAAGGAGAGGGCCCATAATTACCCCAAGCCAATATCAGTAGCTGTGTTTATTAAATATGAGAAATTTATCTTTGGAAACATGTGTTTAATGAATTTCCTCCTTTTTGTATGAACGATTCGAGAAGTTCTTCAGGTGTCAATCCGCCTATGCTTTGGTTGTGTCCCGGAGAACAATGCTATATAGTTTTTATGTAAGTTTAAGGTACGGGGAGTTAAGCCTTAGTTGTTGGGCATGTACTATGGAAATTTTCATAAAGAATATTGATGATGGTGTAGATGACTTCACCTAATTATTTGGGGGAAAAGATCACACTAGTCAGGACAGAGCTTTTCAAGTCTTCAACAATTCTCGTACTAAATTTGAAATTACAGTAATTCTCCAACATTCAAATTAGTAAAGGATAAAGAAAAGTTTGCTAAGAATTTAAAAAAGAAAATATTTAAAGTATACATAAAAATGACAGCTTATGATTATTTATAGACGCGAATATAAAATTTATAAGCTGGCATGATCCAGTTCATTATTATTCGGTGAGCATTAATCCTTCTGCTGATGGGTCAAGCCCATGGCAGAAACAACAGGTTAAGACAACATTTGGGTCAAGTCCAAAGAAATTGGATTACTGCATCCCCAGTCCACTAGGCCTGAAAGTATTTGTCGATTCAACCTTTCAGACTGATATGGGTAGGCCCAACAGGCCAAATATGATTAGGCCTAACAAGCCTAACAAAACATCTTAGAGGTGAAGATATTCCCATTTTGACCTCGAAGGTTAGGTTTACCAACCTGGAGGTCGATATAAGCAAGACAGGAGCATTAATGGTGGCCTTTGCCATCTATCGCATTCACATTAAATGCACCTCAACCATTAGATTGTCCGCATTAATTAGCTAGGCGGCAGGTCACCTCCGCATTAATGGCAGTATGGATCCCCTTTCTGGCGATCCCGCCATTTGTGAAGCTCCAGCTTTAGTCGAAAAGACCTAAGTTGCCTCTACTCCTAGGAATGTATTTGAAATATATAAAGGAGAAAATCATCTTTTTATCCTTAAATAAACATTATAAATACCCCATTCTTTAGAGGTAACGGTAAGCTCCTATACATTCTTTAAACTGTTGCTCTGTCCGAATATTTCCAGGTCGAGATACTAATTTAAGCTTTGAAGGGTCTTAGCCGAGGACCCTCTCGGCTAGCCTGAAATTTATTCCGTGGTTGCAAGATCCAACCCACGTCTCCAAATCCCATTTCTCTGGTCGATTGATCTCTTTAGGTTGAGATTTAGAAGCCCGTTATACTAAAATTAACATCATCATTTAGCGCCGTCTGTGCGACATAGAACTTGCAGCCGAAAATGGTTAACACTAGGTAAACCACTTCTTAGAAACAGAGTGATCGAAGATCACCACTTCTTCCCCCACCACCACCATCATCTCAGTTAGACTAGAAAGTTGAAGGTCCCAGTTCTCATTCGGAGCAAGTGGTCACTTTGACCATTCCTCAACTCATGCAGATGATTAGTGATCAGATCTTTTCCTAACTTTTTGCACAACTATCTGCCACCATACAAAGACACAACAATCAGCCAGCTGTCACGGCTAGCATTACACCGTACCCTTTGCACCAAGAAGAGCGACCACTATGGGAGGACAAATTAAGAAATAAAACTCGTCACAACCCTAGTAGACGAGACTTGAGCCTTGGTCATTTTCCCAATGACGAGGTACGCTACTAGCCGCGAGATGAAGTAGCAGACTCGGCAGAATATTTCGTTCGACCCAATTGAGCCCAGCAGTGCGAGCGGGTTGAACGCTAGAGACCTTAGCCCAGTCGAGACTTGTCCAAAGCTAACAGAGATGAATAGAATGAAGTTACACACTAAGTTCAGCAAGTCAACCGACAATTGGAAGAAATCTCGAGGAGAAATATGTAGAGCACACAACTTGACAATACCCCCAGATTCCAACGGGAGAGGGAATCTCCATTTATTCAGGAAATCACTAATGAATGCATTGATACAAATTTTTTGATTGGATTACCTCGATACGACTGGTCAACCGACCCCAATGAGCACCTCATGCAATTTGAACACATGATGCAGTTGTATGGTCACAACTATCACATACATGCAAAAATATTGGTGACCACTTTTCAAGGAATAGCACTTGAATGGTTTGTCAACCTTGAGCCTGCGTCCATATTTTCTTATGACCAGCTCTACGGCAAATTCCTCCACCAATTTTCCAGTAAAAGAAAGGCAAAGTTGCCCCACACTTACCTTCACACGGTCAAGCAGAATGAGGGGGAATCTTTACGAGACTTCTTCTTCAGATTTAACACTGAAGTCTTGAAAATAGACAACCCTAGGTGATATGGGATAGCTCATCAGGCCCAGTAGGCCAGGCCCAATTGCTACATATGGCGACCCAAAAACATATTGGCCCAACTAACCGACTGGGTTCTGACCAGAAAAAACCTTGCCTGCTGCGATGAACACAGACATTCTCCTTTTCCACCAGACTATGGTCGACCATAATCGGGACACACCCTAACCCTCACTGACAGCGATGAGGTTGTATCTTGTCGGCTGGAGCTACGAAAATATCATACGGAGATGCCCTCATTGACCAACAAGGTCGAATCAAAGCAACAACCCATCAGCCGCATTGAATGCTCCATTAGGCGGTGTGCCCCCACATTAATGGTGCATGCCACCATAGTACCATCTTTTCTCAGCTGTGCCAGGATAGTACGCACCACCTGGAATAGTACACATGAGGGATAAGACCCAAAAACCCTCCGGTGAAGACAACAATCCTTTATGCTTGACAAGGGCACCATAGACTTATCAACCACATGGAGAAGGCTATAAATACCTCATCCATTGCCTTTGGGAAGGTATGCCATATTTACTTATAGCTCTCAACCCGTTGCTCAATTCTCTAGTTGATAAAATACTAACTTGAGTGTCGGAGTGCCTTAGCCGAGGGTGCCTCGGCTAGCTTGACGTGTGCTGTGATTGCAGGATTCGACCCCATCATATCAAGAGTGTTCTCCTCGACCACTGCCCAGGTCGACCACATTAGATTACAACCTAAAATTCTAATACACTCACTTTTACCTTCATCATTTGGTGCCGTATGTGGGAAAGTAGAGTCCATAATCGAGAAAATAGTTAACATTAGATGAGCCACTTTGGAGAAAGAGGAGATCAGGAGGATGCCAACACCTGCCCCTTGACCTCAATTAGAGCTGAATTTGCTAGGATCTAGCGCCTAACCATAGCATGTGGTTACCTTGACCATGCCACAATTGATGCAACTTATAAGTGAGCAAATATCTGCTCAAATTTTTGTCCAACTCTCAGCTACCTTGAACTGGCACATGATCCTACCTGGATCGGCTGCCAATGCTATGCCCCAGCCCACTCAGCACAAAGAAAGTCCTGCCAGAGAAAAGAGGGATCGACCGGAGGCCCAACGACCCCTCACTAGATGAGAAGATAGCCTATGGCAGTTCCCGAGGGAGGAAATTCGACAACACCTCCGTGAAGAAGTTGCAGATTCCATCGATCATGGTTCGACCCATTCGAGCCTAGCAGCGCGAGAGGGTCGAGCGTGGGAGGCAACAGACTAATAGGAATTTCATCCAGGCCGACCGAGAAGAATGGGAAGAAGTTTCCCACCAAATTCAGCAGCTCAACATGCGACTTGAGGGGATCTCGAGAAGGAATAGTGAATGAAACCATGAAGGAATCCAGAAGTTTTGACGAGAGAGAGAATCGCCGTTCATTCAAGATATTATTGACGAGCGCAATGTTGTTGATGCCAAGGTCCCTATTGGACTACATAAGTACGATGGCTCATCGGACTCGAAGGATCACCTACTGTAATTTGAACTGATGCAATTATATAGACATAACGAGTATATACACTCAAAGAAACTGGTGACCATTTTTCAGGGCATTGCCCTCGACTGGTTTGTCAAGCTAGAACTAGCGTCCATTTACTCGTACGACCAGTTGTGCGATAAATCCCTGCACCAATTTGCTAGTTGAAAGAAGGCGAAACGTCCCACACCCATTTGCATACAGTTAAACAGAATGAGGGAGAATCGCTTTGAGATTTTTTCACCAGATTCAACACTAAAGTCTTGAAGGTTGATAGTCCGCGGATCGAATTTCTAATTGATGTGCTTTTCTTGGGCCTCTGACGCAAAGAATGCACCAATGCGTTGGTGTGCGAACAGCCCAGATCGATGAAAGAACTACTCGACCTCGCAGAGAGGTTTATGACTCAGGAGGATATAAACATATTGAAATATGGTAACCCTAAGGCCTGAGAAGAGAAAAACCAAAGAGAAGGACAATCTTTAGAACAAGGAGGGACATCGATCCCCCATCAAATGTTTCCACGATTACACCTCGCTCAGTCTTTCAAGGAAAGAGGTGTTATTTGCCATTCAACACGACAACTTCTTAAAAAAACTGAGAAAGTTGATGAAAACATAGGCAATGAAGAAATCTAAGAAGTATTGTCACTTTCACAAATAAAGGGGCCATGATACTGAGGACTATTTCAACTTCCATGATGAGATCGAGAGATTGATCCGTCAGGGCCACTTGAAAAAGTTCATCGACGAGAGTGCTCGACAAGAGGTAGGCAAAATTGACCAGACTCCTCATAGAGAAAGGTCGGTTAGCTCAAGAGGGAAGATAAAGGAAAGAAATTCGCCCATGATCCTCGCCCACCAATTAGAGGGGTTATTGACACCATCACAGGAGGACCCACTGGTGGAGATTCCAAGTCAGCTCGGAGGTAGCACCAGCGCAGATTGGGATCGACAAAAACCTCTTAGGTTGAAACTATTTTTCAGCTATCTACCAGTGTAGAGCTAATTTCTTTTTAAGATGCAGACCTGTCACACATAAAAAATCATGGAGCGGACAACAAATTGAATTGCCCTTTGGTCGTATTTGCAGAAATTGCTAATTTTGAGGTTAGGAAGATCTTGGTCGATAATGGCAGTTCAACGAATATCATATTCTTGTCTACCTTAGAACGAATGAAGTTGGGGAAGTTGAAGTTTGACCCAGTTAGAACACCGTTGGTTGGGTTCAGAGGAAAGGAAATCATACCGGAAGGATCTATTAACCTCTCTACATCATTTGGGGAAGCTCCCTGAAGAAGAAACCTCATGATCAATTATCTGGTTGTTGATGCGCCTTTCGCATATAATGCCATAATCGAATGATAGGCTCTGAATGACTTCCGTGCCGTTATTTCGACCTATCACATGAAGGTTAAGTTTTTAACCACAGCCGGCACGGGAGAGCTTTTGTGTAACGTCAGGGAAGTGTGGCGCTGTTACACAATTTCGATTGAGGCCATATAGCAAAAGAGTCGACCAAAAGCTAAGATAACTCGGGGGACGCCCCAATGGCGAATCCCGAGAAAGGTCAATCGACCAAGAAGAGAAAGCTCGAAGAAACCAGAATAGAGCCTATTAGAGAGTTCAAGACAATTCAGCTGGAGCCTGAAAATCCCGACAAGACCACCAGAATTGGTACTGATGTGGGGGATAGCATGAAGTGCCTCATGGTCAATTTTCTCAGATAGAACATTGATGTTTTTGCTTGGAAGGCTTCTGACCTCTAGGGAATCGACCCTAATGTCATAGTCCACTGTCTCAACATGGATCTCTTATATAAACCAATGAAGCATAAGACCAGGACCTTCAATGCTGAGCGATGCCAGATCATCGAGAAGGAGGTTAACAAGCTTTTAGAGGCAGGATACATAATAGAAATTCAATATCTAAGTTGGCTTTGTAATGTAGTCCTTGTCCCTAAGAATGAGAGCAAATGGCGCATGTGTTACAATTTTACTTATTTGAATAAAGCTTGCCCTAAAGATCATTACCCCTGCCTCGTATAGACTTATTAGTTGATTCTAATACTGGTTGTGAGTTACTGAGTATGATTGATGCATTCCAAGGATATAACCAAATTTTTATGGCCCCCTGAGTACAGGGACAAAATATATTGTCATCCCCAAAAGGGTATATTATTTTCTAGTCATGCCCTTTGGGCTAAAAATTGCAGGTGCAGCATACTAGAGATTAGTGAACTTTACGTTCAAGAAGAAGATTAGAAAATCCATAGAGGTCTATGTCGACGACATGATTGTCAAAACAGAAAAAAAATAAAACCATTTGATCAACGTCAATCACACATTTTCAATACTTTGAGGATTTGGCATGAAGCTCAACCTTAATAAATGTACCTTTAGGGTACGAGGAGGTAAATTTTTGGGATTCATGGTCAACTAGTGTGGCATTGAGGCAAACTCACAGAAAATTCAGGCAGTCTTAGACATCGCGCCCCCTCGAACAATTAGAGACGTACAACGACTGGTCGGAAGAATCATAGCTTTGGGGAGGTTTATCGCCCGATTAGCTGACAATAGCTTACCATTTTTTAAGATCTTGAGGAGCGCAAAGAAGTCGGATTTTTAATGGTTAGAATAATGCAACCAGGCCTTGGTCAATTCGAAATATTATCTCTCCTCGGCACCCAGTTGGCCAAACCTGAACTGGGAGAAATTCTATAACTATACTTAGCAGTCTCGTCGAATTCAATAAGCTCAATCTTGGTGTCCACTCGAGATGGTTCTTATCGACTCGTCTACTATAGTGGTAAAGCACTGTAGGGCCCTGAGTACAACTATCTCGAGATTGAAAAATTCGCCCTTGTCGTGGTCATAGTAGCTCGAAAATTGAGACCCTACTTCCAATCTCACGCCATCGTTGTCCTAACGAACCAATCTTTGAAGCAAGTGCTCTTAAAACCTGATACATTTGGAAGATTAACCAAATGGGAATTGAGCTAGGTGAATTCGACATTATATTCCAACCCCAAACTACTATACAAGCCCAAGTTTTAGCCAACTTTTTTGTCGAGAGACTTGACCTACCCGACCAGAATGATAGCACCTTCCTTGTGTGGACACTGCACGTCGATGGATCGGCGGTCTCCATTGGGGAAGGGATCGGCATCTTGCTGCGCTCACCACTGGCATAGGAATATAATTTTGCAATCAAACTCGACTAACCAGTAACTAACAATGAAGCAGAGTATGAGGCCCTCCTCACTGATATGAGGATGGCAGTAGACCGTGGTGTTGAGCAGCTGGTGGCCAAAATTGACTCCCAGCTAGTCGTAGAGCAGGTTGATAGAAGCTTTGAGGCTAAGGAGTCTACTATGAGTAGATACCTGGTTGAGGTGAAGAGACTGTGGTGGCTGTTAAAGAAATTCTGCCTTAGCTAGGTCCCTCGATCAGAGAACGAACGAGCTGACGCGCTATCAAAATTCACAAGCTTAACAAAAGGATCACGGGACATGATAATAACTTTTGTGGTTACGACAAAGCCTACCATCATCAACGTTAACCAGAGTTTTGTTGGGCATCGACGAAGCACCCCCTTCCTGACAGGATGCCATGAAGGCATACTTGAGAGAGGGGACAACCCCCAAGGACAAGAGTGAAGCGCGGGCTTAGGGAACAAGTAGCTAAATTCACCCCCGACGACCATGGTCAACTTTACCAAAGGTCGATCTCAATACCGCCACTGAGGTGCTTAACTCCCGCTCAGGCTAGTGAAGTCCTGCATGAAGTTCACGTGGGCATTTGCGGTAATCACTTTGGAGGATGGTCATTAGCACATAAGATCATCAAATATGGATATTTTTAGCCGATATTACTACAAGACGCCGTCGACTTCGCTGGAAAGTGCCAGTCATGCCAGCTCCACTCGAACCTCCCATATCAACTTGCCTCATCGATGGTGAACGTACAAACTATGTGGCCATTTGACCATTGGGGAATAGATATAGTCGGATATTTTTCGAAGATGACAGGTCAGAGGAATTTATAATTGTTGCCATCGAATACTTTACAAAGTGGGTCGAGGCAGAAGCTATCCCCAGAATAACTGATGTAGCCATTAAGAGTTTCATATGGAAAAATATTGTCTGTCGTTTCGGACTACCCAAAGTTTTGGTATCAAATAATGGCACACAATTTCAAAGCAGAAGTACAAGGACTTGGTGTGAAAACCTCAAGATTCACCAGCACTTCACTTCGGTGGGGAATCCCCAAGCAAATGGTTAGACATAAGTAACAAACAGAATTGTGCTCGACCATCTCAAGGCTCGACTATAAGAAACTGGCGCTAGTTGGGCGGACAACCTCCCGGGGATGTTATGGGCATATATAACAACTCCCCGAACAACAATAGATCATAGCCCCTATAGTTTCATCTACGGATTGGAGGCAGTCATCCCAATGGAACTAATACAACATATAGCACGAGTAATCCATTTCAATTCGATTAGAAGTAACTCAAAAAGAGAACTCGACCTGGAGACTATTGACGAGCTTCGCCAACAAGCTTACACCACGATGCAGAGGTATAGATCAAAGATGGCGCGACACTATAACAAAATAGTTTGTCCAAGAAGCTTCAAAGTAGGCGACCTTGTGCTAAAAAAAGTTGAAGTGTCAAGGAATGTGGGAAAGCTCGACTCCAAATGGGAGGGACCATACTTAGTGGCCAAAGTAGCCAAGTACAATGCTTACTAACTCGCAATTATGAACGGCAATGAGCTTCCTCGACCATAGAACGCTATGAACTTGAAGAAATTATATGTGTAAAGAGACTCAATCTCCATTGTACTACAATATCTTTTTAAATTAATAAAACTACGTACATTTGTACAAACTTCCCGCTCGCATCGCAAGAAAGGGCTCCTAACCTAAACTAAAGAATGACCTAATCATTCCTAGTTGACCCTGTAGTCAACATTGGTTCCAAATCGCAAGACAAAGGCTCTTAGCCTAAACTAAAGAATGACCCGATCGTTCCCAGTAGACCCTATAGTCGACATTAGTTCCAAACCATAAGACAAAGGCTCCTAGCCTAAACTAAAGAACGACTTGACCGTTCCCAGTCGACCCCACAGTCCAAACTAACAAACAACCATATAGTCGAAGGCGGACTTTTGGGAAGCGCACAGTGCTATGATCGTACCAAGTTTATGTCAATCAATAAGTCGACAACATATATTTTCTGGTTCGCCACCTCATTTTCACGATGAAAATCTTTAAGTCATCCACGAACTTGTTAAATTTCATTCCTTTAATGGGTGAATTATTTTTGATCCATTATAAAACACTTTTCGTCTAGCTGATTGGTCGATTAATGATGGTACATTTGACAAGAATGAAAAAAGTGTGAAAAATAAAACAATTCAAGTGTAAGTCGACGAAAAAGAATAGTTATTCATTTCATAGTAACATTTGATTAGAAAGTCGACATACAAAATCAGATGAAAAGCAAGCGCCTCACAAGGCGACTAAAAACTTGAAACAAAATACAAAATAAGCTAAGTCGGCACATCAACTGGAGCCAACACCTTTAGCCTGCACGACTAGTGCTCCTTTCTCAATGGCCTGGTCAAGCTCATCATTTGAAGGCACAGGGACGACCATGGGGGTCTCTAAACCTCATGCTCGAGCACAGCAGCAAGGGGGTATAACTGCTAGAGGTTGTTGAGAGAGATCCTTCCTCGTTGACAAGGAATGTGCTCCCCAAAGGGGAGAGAAAATCAGCTAAGTTGACCTTGTGATCCCGGATGTTGAAAGCGAAGTCGTTGGCAAACTCGAATTCCTTCTCCACCTCATCAAGCCTCCTTTGGTACCCAATCTTAAGAGTGCCCTCCTTGGGGGCAGCAGCAGCCCCTCCCTTCGGCGCACTTTCGATAGGGTCAGAATACTCCCTTAGCTGCTCGTCGAGTACAGGCTTATCCGCTCCTTGCCTTCTTCGTGTTGTCCAGCGAGAAAACAACTTGGCATCTTGAAATACCGAACACAACATGAACTGTTGTACAGCCTCCCGCCGCATCAGGGGCAATTTCCTGAAGAACTCCTCCCGAGCATACTGTAGGGCGGCGTAATACCCTTGAGTTCAGCCAGACCCATGCGTATACTGTGCATCTAGCCTCGCCTTCAGAAGCAGCTCGTCCATCCTACTTTTTTCTGATACCACGAGCATCAGTTGCGAGTCCTTAAGCTCGAGCTGCTCGATCTTCGCTTACGAGGACTCTAGTTTAGCTTTTAGCATGTCAGCATCCCCTTAGGCCCTCATCGAGTCTGTCGCAGTCCCCCAATACCAATTCCGACCTCCTATAAAGATGGTAGCCCAGTTGGCTAACTTGCAAAACTAACCCAATCAGAATGAAAATTATAAAGATGAAATTCGACGAACCTGACGAGCTATTCAAGCTCGACCAAAAACTTACCATGTTGGAGTAGTAGGCAAAAGCTCTCATTGCCCCATCTTAGCTGAGCTCCATAAACTTTCTTTGGTCCAACGCAAAGAGCCCAGCCATCAAGACCTTGGTCAGTGTCGTCCCGGTCGACCCCGCTGCGAGCATAGACAGCGAGTTGTGCACAGTCATAGAGCTCTCGATGCCATATCGAGAAGAGGGCAACTTGGGCAGCATGAACACCTAGTCATCCTCTCGCGGCCCAAATAGGTCATAACCACTCGATTGTTCGGGGCCCCCAGCCTTGCTCTTGCCCTTATTAGCAGTAGATTTCTTTTATGCTGGCTCGTTTGGCTCCACTGCAAGCCTTTTTTATCGAATAGAGGGACTGATACTGACCCCAGCAGTAGGTCTAACTGGAGCAGTCGCCCCTCGAGCAGGAGAAGCCACTACAACAGGCTACTGACTTGTGGTGGTGTAATGGCCGACATCTTGCAACAAGTGGCAGCATTCTCTCGACACTCCTGATTCCTCTGCACGCGAGCAATAGCTTGAGCCCTGGTTGCATTCATAATTTCTTCGTGATTTGCATGACATCAGCGAGTGAGAATCAGCAAGATATACCGACTGAAAATAACAAGCAGAACAAAGAACAAATAGTGAGTATAGCCCAACTATCTAGTCGAGCATCATTAGGAAGATCTAGCTGAGCAAGCGATAAACCAGCCAGTATCAAATTTCTCTCCTTGAAATAGCTCGCAGCCTCCATCATCCGAAACTCAACTAGATCTCTGACAAAGGTGTTGGGCCAACTTTGAGTTTCGTTCTCGGGCATATCCACATGACACCGCATCTAACCTCGCGGAATATTAAACTCGACCCCACCCAAAGATCAAACAAAGAAATACCTCAACTTCCAATTTTGCCCGAAAGAAGATGATGGAATGACCAAAACTTTTCAATGAGGGCGGGCAGTAAGATAATAAAAAATTGACTTTTCTGTACTCCCTGATTTATGAGACATTGAGAGGTGAAATAGATTGCTGAAGTTAGCAAAAGATGGGGGTTGACCATGCACGTGCATGAGAACAATGAAACTGTATAGGATTAAAAAATAATTGGGCAGTAATTGAGTGATACTGACTCGAAGACCTCGGAGGAGGTCGACTATAGGTTGGGCAATTGGAAACCTAAGCCCGCATTGAAAAGCGTCCTCGAAGACAGTGATGCAACATGCAGGAGATTGCTGCATCCTATCAACGGGACCCAAAATAATCAATTCGAAGTCCGAGGGGATGTGAAATAATTGCCTAATGAGGACAAGGTCCACCTCGATTATTTTAGATAACATCTCGCTATAATGGTCAGGGGTGAACAACCGACCAAGAGAGATAAGCGGCTGGCTACGGCCAGCCTTGCCCATTGCAGCGACCCGATCGTCATCAGAGCTACTCAAGATCGAGTCCTTGCTAGAAGACCTACTACTCGAACCCTCATTTGACTTCGTTTCCTCACTGTCGTTCTCTCTAAGGCTACGCTTACCAAACACACTCAACATATTGAGTTCGAACAGAAGGTAAAGCAGAAGACTTACTAGTTTGTGGGGAGTAAAATTACTTGGTGATCTCGGGAAGGCAATGAAAGCTTGAAAGTCGACCTCACAGAATGCAGTAAAAGTGAAAATAGAGAATTTTACTGCTATTTATAGGCCCCAATGCACAAAAATCGAAACAACAGTAATAATTGTGCAGCCGTTGCTTGACACTCCACCTGACACAGAGTAACTGCCACATTCAATGCGCAAAAACCTCCATCGACTCTTTCGGTATCTCGTCAATAGGCCTAGCATTCAGTATTTAGCTACTCCTATTTCCCTCTCGTCGAGACTCTCGATCAGGACTCGAAAGTGGGGGGGACTCATGATATGGGATGTAGGCCAGGCCCAACTGCTACATATGGTGACCCAAAAACATATTGGCCCAATTAACCGACCGGGTTCCAACCAGAAAAAACCTTGCTCGTTGCAATGAACACAGGGATTCTCATTTTCAACCAGAACATGGTCGACCATAATCGGGACACACCCTGACCTTCACTGGCCATGATGAGGTTGTATCTTGTCAGCTGGAGCCAAGGAAATATCATGCGGAGGACACTTTCCTTGGCCAATGAGGTCGAATCAAGGCGACAGCACCTCAGCCGCATTGAATGCTCCATTAGGCGGCATGCCTCCGCATTAATGGCACATGCCACAATAGTACCACCTTTTCTCAGCTATGCTAGGATAGTACATGCCACCTGAAATAGTACACAAGAGGGAGAAGACCCAAAAACCCTCCGATGAAGACAACAATTCTTCATGCTTGACAAAGGCACCATGGACTTATCAACCACATGAAGAAGGCTATAAATACCCCATCCATTGCCTTTAGGAAGGTATGCCATATTTTACTTATAGCCCTCAACCCGCTGCTCAATCCTATAGTTGATAAAATACTAGCTTGAGTGTCGGAGTGCCTTAGCTGAGGGCACCTCGGCTAACCTGACATGTGTTGTGATTGCAGGACTCGACCCCATCATATCAAAGAGTGTTCTCCTCGACCACTTCCCAAGTCGACCACATTGGATTACAGCCTAAAACTCTAATACACTCATTTTCACCCTCATCACTAGGATTGAATTTTTGATTGACGTCTTATTCTTGGGGTTGAGGTATAAAGAGTGTGCGAATGCTCTGATCAGAGAACGGCCACGAACAATGAAAGAGCTCATTGACCTCGCAGAAAGATACATGATCTAAGAAGAGATAAATAAAATGAAATATGGTGGAAGAGAGGTCGACAAAAAGAAGAACAAAGACAAGAATGATAGGCACCAGAAAGAGGGCCACCGATCTCCAATAAAACTTTTTCACAGCTATGTTGCGCTTAACCTCCTAGGAAAGAGATCTTATTTGCTATATAGCATGATAACTTGTTAAAAAGACCAAGAAATCTCAATGAGACAGAAGCCATGAGAAAGTCTAAGAAATATTACCATTTTCGTCGGCAAAAGGGCCATGGCACGGAGGATAGTTTCAACCTCTAGGATAAAATTGAGCGACTCATCCGACAAGGACACCTCAAAAAATATATTGATTAGAAATTCCTATAAGTAATGGCTTAAATCGACTAGACTCCCCGTAAAGAATGGTCGAAAATAAGGGAAAATAGAAGGTCAAAGACAATCGCCCCCCCTGAGAAGCATTATTGATATAATCGCAGGATGACCAACGAGGGGGGGACTCCAAATCAGCAAGAAGGCAGGCACAAAGACATCTGGAATCCAGTAAGTCGAAGCAAGCCAGGCCAGTTTACCAACTTTCCACAAGCGCGGACCCCATATCATTTTTAGATTCAAACCTCACTCATTTAGAAGGTTAATGCATGGAGAGCAAGTTGGATTGCCCTTTGGTGGTTTTTGTTGAAATAGTAAACTTTGAGAGTAGGAAAATCTTGATCGATAACGGCAGCTATGTAAACATTATTTTTTTTGTCCACGCTATATAGAATGAAGCTTGAAAAGCTAAAATTTGACCCTATTCGAATGCCTCTATCCTGTTTTGGGGGATCAGAGATTGTGCCCGTTGGATCTATAAATTTATCCACCTTATTTGAAGAGGCACCAATAAGGTGCACCCTCATGATCAACTATCTCGTTGTTGATGTGCCTTTTGCTTACAGCGCCATCATTGGGAGACTAGCACACAATGATTTTCAAATAAATTGGTTTCAAATTTCACATGACGGTTAAATTCCCAACAACAGCTGGAACGGGGAAATTATTATGTAATATAAAAGAGGCATGGCGTTGTTATACTATTTTGGTTCAGGCCGATGAATAGAAAATATGACCAAAATTGAAATCCTCGGGAGACGTCCCTGTAATGGAACCCGATGAGGGACAAGCCCACAAGAAGAGAAAGAGGAAAGACATAAACTCGAGCCCACTAAAGAACTCAAAATGATAGAGCTTGAACCCAGTAACCCTGACAAAACAACAAGGATATGAACAAGTTTGGGATGCAATATAGAATGCATGCTGGTTGATTTCCTCAGGAACAATATTGATGTTTTGCATGGAAAGCACCAACCTTTAGGGAATCGACCCCCAGGTCATTGTCCACCGTCTTAATGTCGACCCATTATTCAAATTAGTCAGACAGAAGATAAGAGCCTTTAATGCTGACAGGACCTAGATCATTGAAGAGGAAGTCAACAAGCTTCTAGAGGTAGGCTACATAGTTGAGATACAATATCCTAATTGGTTATGTAATGTAGTACTTGTCCCAAAAAATGAGGGTGGATGGAGAATGTACAATGATTTCAGTGATCTTAATAAAGCATGCCCTAAAGACCCGTATCCTGTGCCTCGTATGGATTTGTTAGTCAATTCAACTGCAGTTGCCACCTTATGAGCATGATTGATGCCTTTCAAGGATACTATCAAATTTTTACGGTGCTTGAGGTAGAGATAAAACTGCTTTTGTAGTTCTAAATTGTGTGTATTGTTTTGTGGTCATGCCATTTGAATTAAAGAATGCTCACGCAACATACCAAAGGCTGGTGAACTTCATGTTTAAAAATGAAATCGGTCGATCTATGGAAGTCTATGTGGACGATATGATCATTAAAATAGAAAAAGAATCAAACCATGTAGCTAACCTCGACCACATATTTTTGATTTTGAGAGCATTTGATATGAAGTTTAACCCAAATAAATGCACATTCGGAGTAATAGGTGGAAAATTCTTAAGGTACGTGGTCAACCAAAGAGGTATCGAAGCTAACCTCCAAAAAATCCAAGCAATTTAAGATATTCCACCGCTAAAGACAGTGAGAGATGTATAGTGGCTGATCGAGAGAGTTATTGCTCTCATTCGATTTATCGCTCGGTTAGCAGATAAAAGTTTGCCATTTTTTTAGGTCCTCAGGAATGTAAGAAAGTTTCAGTGGGTAGAAAAATGTGATTAGGCCTTTGGTTGAACTCAAATAATACCTAATCGAGCCACTATTGCTTGCAAAGCCTACAATCGGTGAAGTATTGAGTTTTTATTTGGCAATCTCCATGGCAGCAGGTAGTTTAGTTTTGGTATCTACTCAGCAAGGCTTATACCAGCCAGTATATTACATTAGAAAAGTCTTGCAGGGTCCCGAACATAGCTATTTGGAGAATGAAAAATTTGCACTTGCTTTGATTACAGTGGTGCGAACGTTAAGGCCATATTTCCTGTCACATACCATCATTATTATGATAAATCAATTGTTGAAGTAGGTGCTCTCTAAGCCCAACACGTCAAGGAGGTTGACTAAGTGGGCCATTCAGTTAGGAGAATTCGATGTTAAATTTCAAACTCGTATCGCTATAAAAGCTCAAATATTAGCCTGACTTTTTTGTAGAGCATATCGACCTCCCCATAGTTGTCGAGTAGGAACAACAAGTCTAGTGCTTGCATCTTGACGGGTCAGCTACAAACATAGGCAGCAGAGCAAGTATTTCCCTACGTTCTCCTCATGCTAAGGAGTATGATTTTGCAATTAAGCTCAATTACCCAGCCACGAACAATAAAGCAGAATATGAAGCTCTCATTGCGGGAATGGAAATAGCTCTGGATTGGAAGGTCAAGCAGTTGGTAGCTATAACAGACACGTAGCTGGTCACGGCGCAGTATGGCGAAAACTTTGAAGCAAGGGAGACGACCATGAACACTTATTTGGCAGAGGTCAAACGACTCAAACAACAGTTCGAAAAGTTCACACTCAGTCATGTGCCCAGGTCGGAAAATAAAAGAGCAGATGTGCTTTCAAAGTTCGCTAGCTCAAGGCACCAAGGAAATGTCTATTACCTTTTCGATCTCGGATAAGCCTGCCATCGGCAACCTCTATCAGAATTAGGTCTTGACTGTTGATGAGACGGGCCAGAGTTGGACTAACAAAATTAAGTCCTATCTCAAGAAGGCAAAGTACCACTGGATAAAACAGAATCTCGTAGGTTGCGAGCACACTCAACAAAATTCACTTTAGATGAGTTTGACTAGCTATATAAAATGTCCATTTCAGGACCTCCATTAAAGTGCCTGATGCCCAATCAAGGACAAGAAATCCTGCAAGAGGTCTATGCTGGCATTTTTAGGAATCACTTAGGAGGTCGCGTATTAGCTCACAAGGTCGTCAGGCATAGATATTTTTGGCCAACTCTGCATAAGGACACTATTAAATTTGCTCAATGGTGCCCGTCCTTACCAAGTCCATGCTAATATCCCTCATCAACCAGCTATGACCCTCATCCCAATGTAGATCACATGGCCTTTCAACCAGTGGGGGGTCGATATAGTAGGATCTTTCCCAAAAACTACTGGCCAAAGGAAATATATGATAGTAGTAGTCGAGTATTTCTCCAAATTGGTTGAAGCAGAGGCTGTAACCACGATCACAGATGCAACAATAAGGAATTTTCTACAAAAAATGTCGTTTTGGCTTGCCCAAATTCCTCATATCTGACAATGACACTCAATTTCAAAATAAGAAAATAAGGGACTAGTGTGAAAGCCTTGGAATTAAACAACACATCGTTTCAGTCAAAAATTCACAAGCAAATGGTCAAATAGAGGTCACTAATAGAACTATTTCGAATTATATCAAAACCCGACTACAAGGCTCTAATGCTAGTTGGGCAAACGACTTACCAGGAGTCCTTTGGGCCTATCGGACAACCCTAAGAACCGCTACAGGACTGAGTCCATATAGTTTGGTTTATGGTTCGAAATCAGTTGTCCCTGCAGAATTAATCTAACATATAGCTCAAGTTATACACTACAACCCAATCAGAAACCAAGCTGAAAAGGAATTCAAACTTGAAACAATCGACGAGCTCCATCAGCAAGCTTTCATAAAAATGCAAAGGTACAAGTCAATTATGGCAAAATAGTATAATAAATGGGTTAAACCAGGATGTTTCAAATTTGGTGACCTCATTCTTAAAAAGGCTGAAGTCTCCAAAAATGTTGGCAAGCTCGACCTAAAATGGGATGGTCCATACTCAGTGGTGAAAGTGGCAAAGCATAACTCTTATCGACTAGCTGACATGTCTAAAAATGAGTTGCCAAGACTGTGGAATGCAATTAATCTGAAGAAGTTTTATGTATAGAGTGGATGTACGAAAGGAATCTATCCTAAGGAATATCATTTTGTGACCCTGTAGTTGCATTACAAACATGTGTATAATCCAGTTATTAAAAAGCGATCAAATCAACCCTGTAGTTGTACGATCAACTAGGTGCATAAACTAATTGTTAAAAATGATCAAGTCAACCCCGTAGTTGCGTGACAAAATTGATATTATCCAATCATTAAGAAGTGATCTAGTCGACCCTGCAGTCACATGATCAAAAAGGTATAATTCAATTGTTAAGAATTGATCGAGTCAACCCCACAGTCGCATGATAAAAGAAGGTGTATAACCTAATTATAAAATAGTAATCAAATATGCTTATGAATTAATTGTTGGGAATTCAAATCGACCTCATGGTTGGCACCGTAATTCGACCATCGTGTACAAATTTTTAGAGCAGCGCATGATTTAAATTATTATGCCATAAAAGAAAGAAATAAGCATTAAAGTCAAGTAAAGACATGGCATTTCGATAATAAAAAAGCAATGTTAACATCAGAAACTTTAAATGTCATCCACAAGCCCCGCGAGACCATATATATTTCAAAAACAAAAAAACTACATTCAACTAGACCCTGCACCCTCTCCTCCCCGAGCAACAGGCTTGGCTGCTACCTCATCAACAGTTTTGAATAGCTCATCAGTTGTGTCAATGCCTATATCTAAAGGTGGTCTCTTGATCTTTTGCTCAAGATAAGCTTGAGGCACTTCAGCAGGTTGTGAAGGCCCAGTCTCCTTAGTCAAAAGCATGCGACTTCCAATGGGGAAGAACCACGTTTACTTCGTTGTTCTTTATCTCCAGGCAAACTCACCTGCAAAAGCAAATTCGTCCCCCACCGCAACAACCCATGGAAGAGAAGGAGAAACAGCTACAATTGTTTCTTCAGGCGGAGCATTCTCGTCGAAGGCCTCGAGGCACTCATTCTTCATCACATTGAGCCTCGCTTTATCCTCTACTCGAAATTCATAACCAAAAAATTCAAGTGGTTTCACTGCGTGCTTGAATGCCTCCTTGGCATTATCCATGCTAAATGTCACGTTCGCATCGGTGAAAGCCAAGCAGAGCATAAATTGTTGCATAGTCTCCTTTTGAATTTTGGGCAGCGCCTTGAAGAACTCAGTTTGGGCATATCGTAAAGCACTATTATAACCTTGTGCCCGACCTGACTTGGAGGCCTTCTGAATAGAATTGACTGTTTTCTTCAATTGCTCCTCAGCCTGATTCTTGCCTTGAACAACAGCTAACAATTCAACATCTTTTTCTTCAAGTTGCTTAGTTAATTCGGCTAGCCTCAACTCCAAAGAATCGACCTTAGTCTTAACCAGGTCATTTTACTCCTTCTCCAACTCTTCACATTTCTCTTCCAATCGCTGACGGTTGGTCTCGCACAATTCATACCTCTGGTGGAGGTTATACTCCTGTTGCCTGACCTCCAATGTAGGTTATACCCTCATCTCGATCTTATCTATCATCCACCCTCTTGGAATGTTAAGACTGACCCTTCATGGGGATTGAATATATAAGTACCTCTATTTCCATTTTTGGACATAGGAGGAAGATGGGGTCCAAAGATTTTTCTACGAGGTCGGGCTGTTAAGTAATAAAAACACGACTCCCCAGCCACACCTGTTTTTCGAGATATTGGCAAATGAAATAGGTAGCTAAAATTAGCCCACGAAGGGGGCTGGTAAAAAATGGCCATAAGAACAATGACGCTATACATAAGGGAGAATCAATTAGGTAGAAGCTGGGTTATACAGACTTGGAGACCTCTCAGTAGATTGACTAAAGTGTCAATTAAAGGAAACCTAAGACCACATTTCATTGCATCCTCAAAAATAGTTATACATTCCTCTGGAAGAGTATACATTCTGTCCACGGCCTTAGGTTTAACTAAGTTAAACTCATTAGGAATATGGTACTTTGCCGTAATCGACCTGAGGTCGTTCGACAATATTTTTGATACAATTTCATTATAATGACTGGTAGTAAATAACCTACCCCTCGACCTAGGAGGCTCATCTACTTCTTCTAATGCCGCTCCTCGACCATAGGCTTAGAAGGCCCAAGCTCATCGACAATACGATTAGAAGGACTCATCCCCTCATCTACCCCCAATGAACCCTCATTTACATCAAAATCAACCTGTTTGAGAGATTCCAACTGCTTGCTTGGCGAATTACTGGAATTTTCCCCACTAGTTGAGGTATCTACTGAGCGTGTGGCTTCAGAATCCAAACTTAAAGACATACTATGACACTAAATTGAGAGGAAAATTTAAATGGCAGGGTAGAAAGATTTATGAAAATGGCATGCAGAAATATGGGCTAAAGATTGTTCAAAACGCAACCAAAAACCTTCACTATTCGACCTCAATATATTGCAGTAAAAGTGAAAAGTGAATGGTAAAAGCGACTATTTATAGGAAATCGTAGAATGCTAATCGATTAAATTGACCGGTAACTGGATAATAAATACCTAACTGCCAATCACTTAAACATGAATATCCATGTAACCATCTAAAACGGCTCCTGCCTTTGTAACCCTGGTCGAGATTCAACATTTTTCCCACTCCAGCAATTCTCGTCGATCTACACACCGCAACTGCACCAAAGTACTCCTAACTTCAACCATGACACGATCGAATAGCGGAGGGGGGACTCATGATATGGGTAGGCCCAATATGATTAGGTCTAATAAGCCCAACATAACATCTTAGAGGTGTAGATGTTCCCATTTCGATCTCGGAGGTTAGGTTTACAGACCTGGAGGTCAATATAAGCAAGACATGAGCATTAATGGTAGCGGCCTCTGCCATCCATCGCATTCGCATTAAATGTGCGTCAACCACTACACTGTCTGCATTAATTAGCTAAGCGGTGGGTCACCTTCGCATTAATAGCAGTAAGGATCCCCTTTTTGGCCATACTGCCATTTGTGAAGCTTCGGCTTAGGTCGAAAAGACCTAAGTTACCCTTACTCTTAGGAATAGTATCTGAAATATATAAAGGAGAAAATTATCTTTTTATCCTTAAGTAAACACTATAAATACCCCATTCTTCAGAGGTAACGGTAAGCTTCCATACATTTTTTGAACTGTTACTCTATTCGAATATTTCCAGGCCGAGATACTAATTTAAGCTTCGGAGGGTCTTAGCCGAGGACCTTCTCGACTAGCCTGACGTTTATTCCTTGGTTGTAGGATCTAATCTATGTCTCCAAATCCTATCTCTCTGGTTGATTGATCTCTTCAGGTTGAGATTCAGAAGCCCGTTATACTAAAATTAACATCATCAAAGACAATAGCCCATAATTTGAATTTAGTGCCCATGTCACATATGCATGAAAGTCTTTTCTTAAATAAATATAATGAACTTAGAGGTAGTACTGTGTTTGAGAGAAAATGAGAATTCTAGTGCTTGCATCCTGAAGTAAATTAATTGTTTGTTATTGATAACGTTTTCTTTGTTGATGGGTTAGGGGCTTTGGTTTTTCTATTTCTTTTATTCCTTTTCTTTTTTAAATTTACACACACGCACATGGATTTTGTGAGACTTATACTGTTGGCCCAAAAACCACTCAATGTTAGGGGTTGTGGGTTGAGAACACATCATTTTATGCATTTCTATATGAGCAGAATTGACAACCTAATATCCTACTAGAATTCCACGGCTCTTTAGGCCATTTGTGATTTACTAATCTCAAACAATGATGGGAATTTAGCAGAATTTTGGAATTTAAAATAGTATTCTTGATCATCCTTGTAGACATGTTAGTTTTTGGCTAATTGAGAAGTAACACACGTAAAATAATGTGCTAGTTATTAATTTAAAATTTTCTATTTATATTCTGGAATTACTGAATTTAATTCCAAAAGATAAATAGTTAATTTTAATTAATACTCTAGTATTTATTTTATGCTCAAATTAAATATTAACAAATGCCAAAGATAAAGTGTCTACATCTATGAACCAATCAAATCGAAGATATATGATATTATCTCTTGATATTTGATATTATCTTATCAAACAGATAAATATCAAAGAAGTTCAAATCAATATGAAAGTCTCCCATTAAATATCTATATAAAGGGGGTGACCAAATCTCATTCAACACACAACATAAATCCTAGCAAGTAAGAGAAACTTTGAAGGAGTCCAACAATTCTCTCCAGCAAATTCAAGAAGATCCATGGCGTTCTTTGCAGGAACTCATCATATTTTGGTGTTTGATTCGAGATAAAGGTGTGAAACCCTCGAATTGACGTTATTTTCTTCAAATCAAATTCAAAGAGATCCACGGTGTTCAAGGCGTTCTTCGTGGAGCTAATATATTTTGGCGTTTGATTCGAGATTAAGGTGCAAAGCCCTCGAATTGGCGTTACTTCTTCAAATCAAATTTAAAGAGATCCACGGCATTAAGGCATTCTTCATGGAGCTTATTAAATTCAATATCATATTTGGAAGGGAAGAATAATAGGATTAAATTAGAGATTAGATATTGATATATTTTAATTTTATCTTATTTGTATGATTTTTCTTATCTTGTAATTTTAATTTTGCAGACAAAGAAATTTGGGCTTACAAATTTTGGCACGCTAGGTGGGACTATCTCTACCTCTCATCTCTTTCCTTTATCAAGATTACATTATCATGGCCACCAACAAGACTGCAATATTGAAAATTACTACCTCAAATTCCTCAAGTGCTGGAGCAAAAAGTGTTGGCGTCATCACAAGAAGTATATCCAAGAAGTTGCAATCATATGCGGAGATGGCTCATTCGCTTGCTATGGAAAAGGTGTTGCCGCATTTTATTGATATGAATGAAGATGGTGGAGACTCGAAGGAAGAATCCGCATCATCTATTCTCCACTCAACATCAAATTTCTTGAGCATAATGATGGTGATGGTGACAAGTGCTACAACCTTGGAGGAACAAATTGCAAATTTGACGAGGGCTATTGAAGGACTCACGAAGCATGTTTAAGAGCAAGACTTCCAAATCTCCGAATTGATGGGTAAAGTGGAAAATCTTGATGCCAGCTGCATGGTGGAGAAACAAATTGAGGCTTAGGACGAAGGTGAAATATCTACAAGGAGACAATTAGCCGAAAATGAAAAGACTGCAAATAAAGAACTACAAGTTTCCACTGATGAACTAGTTCCCATTAACCCATTGAAGGAGTTTATCATGGAAACTATCAAATAAAAGCTTAATGGAAGTTCTAAGTTGTCTACGACTTACTCTAAGCTATACACTCAAAGGATTGACAACTTGAAGATGCCAATTGGTTACTAGCGCCCAAAGTTTCAGCAATTTGATGGCAAGAGCAACCCAAAGCGGCACGTGGCTTATTTTATTGAGACTTGTAATGATGCTAAGACATATGGAGATCATTTTGTCAAGCAATTTGGTCAATTATTAAAGGATAATGCTTTTGATTGGTATACTGACTTGGAGGCAGGCTCCATCGATAGTTGGGGGCAACTAGAATAAAAGCCCCTCAATCATTTTTACGGTGCTCAAAGGATGGTCAACATAACTGAAGTCACCAACTCTCGCCAATGGAAAGAAGAACCTTTCATTGATTACACCAATCGCTGGAGAAATTTGAGCCTTAATTGCAAAGATCAATTATCGGAGGCTTCAGCAATTGAGATGTGTATTCAATAAATGCATTAGAGTCTTTGTTACATACTTCAAGGAATTAAACCAAAAACTTTTGTAGATTTGGCAACTCGTGCACATAATATTGAAATGAGCATGAATTTTGATGAACAAGAAGATTCAAGTGATGCTGATGATGAAGAAGATGTTGGGGCAATTAGTTTTCATCTCCAAATTCCAAATGCTCATCGATATGAGCTTAAACTGTCAATAATACTCCCAAATAAAAACATAAAGTATCTAAAATTCTCAAGTCTCCATGTCTCCAAATCCATGAATCAAGTCTCCAGGTTTTCAAATTCAAGACTCAAATCTTCAAGTCTCTAAATTCAAACTCTAGTCTTCAAGTCTTCAAATACAAACTCAAGTCTCCAAGGCTTCAAGACAAGACTCAAGTTTCTAAGTCTCCAAGTTCAAGACTCAAAATTTTAAGTTTCCAAATCAAAGACTCAGGTCTCCAAGTCTTCAAATTCAAGATCATGTCTCAAGTCTCCAAGTATTCAAGTCAAGGCTCAAGTTTTTAAGTCTTCAAATTCAAAACTCAAGTATGCAAATCTCTAAATCCATGGCTCAAGTCTTCAAATTCAAGATTCAAGTCTTTAGATGTCCAAATTCAAGACTCAAGTCTTCAAGTTTCCAAATAAAAAACTCAAATATTCAAGTCTTCAAGTCCAAAGCTTAAGTCTTCAAATTCCAAATGCTCCTAGATACGAGCATAAACTATCTAAAAATTTTAAATTAAAGTTTTCTCATGTGCTACTTGATAAGAGCTTAAACTATCAATAAGGGTCCTAGATAGGAGCATAAACTATCTAAACATTTAAAGTTTCCTCATGTGCTCCTTGATAAGAGCTTAAACTTTCAATAAGGTTACTAGGTACGAGTATAAATTATCTAAATATTCAAATTCTCCTTAGTACTCCTTGATAAGAGTGTAAACTGTTTATTAAGTCAAACTGAAGTAAACTCCTTGACATGATTATAAATTGTCAATCAAACTCAAGTAAACTCTTGACAAGAGTATAAAATGTCTATTCAAGTTAAATATGCTCTTTGACACATGAGTCTAAACTGTATGTTACTCCTGGCCCGTGTGAGTATAAACTGTGTATGGCACCCTCCTCACAATGATATTTACTTTGAATTATGTTATGACTTGACCCTTTTATTGGGTACTATAAATCGAGGAATGCTTTGAGGATGTTATTATTATAGATGCATGTGAAAAATGGAGCGAAAAGAAAAAATTTCTCAAATATTTCAAGCCTTGCCTCTTTCGTGGATGATTGATAGACCTTTCGCCAAGTCTTGAAGTAGGAGTATTTGTAGACATATTAATTTTTGGCCAATTGAGAAGTGACACGTGTAAAATAATATGCTAGTTTAATTTAAATTTTATATTTATATTCTGAAATTTACTAAATTTAATTCCAAAAGATAAATATTTAATTTTAATTAATACTCTAGTATTTATTTTATGCTCAAATCAAATATTGACAAATGTCAAAGATGAAGTGTCTACGTCTATGGACCAATCAAATCAAAGATATTTGATATTATCTCTTGATATTTGATATTATCTTATCAAAGAGATAAATATTAAAGAAGTTCAAGTAAATCTGGAAGTCTCCCTTCAAATATCTATATAAAGAGGGTGACCAAGACTCATTTAACACAGAACACAAATCCTAGCAAGTGAGAGAAACTTTGAAGGAGTCTAGTAAATTCAAGGAGATCCACGACATTCTTCACGGAGCTCATCATATTTTGGCGTTTAATTCGAGATAAATGTGCGAAACTCTCGAATTGACTTTATTTTCTTCAAATCAAATTCATGGAGATCCATGGTGTTCAAGGCGCTCTTCGCAAAGCTCATAAATTTTGGCGTTTGATTTAAAATTAAGGTGCAAAACCCTCGAATGATGTTATTTCTTCAAATCAAATTTAAGGAGATCACAGCATTAATGCATTCTTCGTGAGCTTATTAAATTCAAGATTATATTTGGAAAGGAAGAATCAAATGATTAGATTAGAGATTAGATCCATAATTGATATATTTTAATTTTATCTTATTTGTACGAATTTTCTTGTCTTGTAATTTTAATTTTGTAAATAAAGAAATTTGTGTTTACAATCCTGTTAGTGCTGATGATGTTATTATACAAATGATCTACCCCTCGACTATGACTAGGATGGAAAATGTCAATTCTATATGGGACATTATTTATCTTCCAGTCTCTATAAAACTATACACGAAGAAATTAAACAAATATTACATAATGTAATATGTATAGGAAGTGAAGAAATGAAGGATCTCATGTTCCTTAGTTGTCTTAGACCAGGCATGCCTAATATGCCCCATGCTGAGTCGATGATAATGTAGCTTTCGTACTCATTTATTGTTGCAGTATTTAGAGATAACCATTCAAGTGGAAATTGATTCCTATTCCAAAAGTCATGATGCCATTAGCAGTCCCTTTCTTGAATTCTGTCAGGTTCGCTTTCGTGTTAGTGCAGTGTTCATTTCAATCTGATATATAATAAGAGGTTCCCTTAATTAGGTCCACTATGTTTATCTGATATCAGTTCCGTTATGTTCTATGATTATTCAAGTCGACATTGTTAAAACCTAATCTGTCCGATTTGTCCAGCACACCCCTACTGTTAGACAATCCCATCAAGATATGTATTGTATTTCATTGTAGAAAAGAACATCTAAAACACAATTTGCTTCATATGGTTAGTGCCATACGAAGATGGCATTGCCTGTACTAAATAAGTTGCATGGATACTTAAATTTGTTATTTAATACGTCTTTTCAAAATGGAGCTGGAAATAGAGAAATATGAGCTCTTCTTGATAGCAATGGCCAAGAATTGTGCGTGTGTCGCCCACTGACTTGAGAGTGTCGGGCGCACGCGAGTAACGATGAGGATATATCATGAAAACGACCAACTAGGAATCTTCTTTGTCCCTTTTGGAAGATATTTAGGGCATCTTTGGACAACAAGAGATGCTTTCGCCATCTTCTCAATGGTGCAATTGGGCAGAGTAGGATTGACTTGACTGGAGCTTTATTCGGTAATGGTGGATCCGGGCTGCTGCCCCTTATGGGGCCCGGCCCATTTTCTTTTTTCTATATGGTGCATTCTAAAAGGACTGTTAATGGAGACTTTGTCACTCCCATGAACGTGGATATCAAAAATGGGTAACAAATAAAAGAAGAGAGAGAAGGTTTGTTCAAGATTTTGTACATGAATTTTAGTGGTGGGATCCTACCCACAAATGGCTGCTTGGAAGATTCCTTGTTTTTTAGGCAATTCACAATCATGAATATGGCTGTTGATTTCTTCTTCTGTCCTCCTTGCTAACTTAGTCGGGCACACTCTCCATCTCCCTGTGGTTTTTTGCTGCTCTAGTGGCAGTTTAATTGACTCTTTGGTTGATTAGTCCTTATTCAGTCATTATGAGTCATGATGTGAGTATGAAAATTTTCTCTTATTTGGACAAATTGTGGAATAAGATCTCATATCTTTCTTCGGTGATGATATTTTCACAAATATATTGCTAAAGAATGCCCACAATAACTTTCCGATGTTCAAATTAGTAATCAACAAACTCAAAAATAACTAGGAGAATGAAAGTGAACATTAGGAAAAATAAATTTATACTGTACATCATATATTATAAATGCGACTATTTGTAGCATGCAAGTAGTGGTTGGCCACGTACATAAGGTATCGTTTGGATGGTTTAATCTCATAAGATCTATGACTCGAGATCCAAGTCGCTACCAAAATAATTACATCCCTGCATCAACTTAGATACTGATACAGACATCACACCTACTTAAATATTGATACAGACATCGCAATTAATCAATTGATTTGTTTGATAGTACCACATCAAATTATGATAGGCACTTTCTTTGGTTAAAATATATGGGACTTTACTAATACTAGGAGATTGTTCCTTTTATTCGGACCAACAATGAAAAAGGAAATGTGAAACCAAATGCAGAACCCTTGTACATGGTGGCTCAGTCAATTTTTCATCAACTTGAATGCCGTAATTATCAGGAATGCTAATCTTCTTGAAAAGAGAAATGTTTGCTTTTGTGTCCAGGATAACGATAGCTATAGAGATTAAATTATCCTTTTCGTAAAAAACAAGATGAGCTTGAGCCGCATCCCAGTCAAGGATAGTGGGTTGTTAAAGGTTATATATTGTGAATGCATCTTTATGCGGAACTGATATAATCAACGTTATGCTGTTATAAAGCTGGTTTAGATTTTCTATTTCATTCTCTATTCTATCTTTTATTTTATTTTATGAATATATGACAATGTTTATTAAATATTTTTTTTATAAAAATAATTAATTAAGAATTAAATACACTTGACTTAAATACAATAAATTGGAATAGAAGATGAAATCGAAAATGTAATAGAGAATCAAAAGTGCTATAAAGCTCTCCAAAGCCGATTTTTACATGGATGAAAAGGAAAAAATATCTGTTCTTGTTACTTTACAGTGTTTTTGGGTGGGTGGAATCACTTTATGTGCCAAAAGTACCAAACAAAAGCAATAAAGATTTAACAATGGTGTTTGCATTTATCCTCTGAGTAGGTTTATGCCAGAAAGTGACCAAACTGCATGAAGTCAAGCAGGCGATCCCAAAATGAGGGATCTAATAATCTCTACTTTTGGAAAAATTTGTCCAAAATCTTGTTTTTCATCATGTGAATATGCAGGAAAGTATTATTATTGTTATTATTATTAATGAGGCTAATAGCATGCTTAACCTAAATTTGCAGTTTATGGCCTACTGGGTCTTTTGTTGTCATTTTTCCATATGACTGATGAAAAATTATGGCAAGGGGAAATGTATTTGGGCACATGATACAAATATGTGGAAGCATTGTGAAGAATCTGGGGACACAGTTTGTTATGTAGCACATAAGTTGCCCTTTGTTTGTTAGCGCTTGGAAGGATGGAAAAAAGTGGGTGGAATGTAACTTCCAAGGGATCTTCAAATCTGTTGGAGAGTACTTATTTCTCAATTTAGGAATTTTTACATTTCATGTTATGTATAAGGTGTATGCTATTATGCGTTAAGATTTTAAAATGAAATTTTAGTTTGATTTCCCAATTATAAGTTGATAAAAAATTAAATTAAAATTATTTTATTATTATTAGATTTATTAGAATAAATAGAGTTTTTATTTTCATGAAGATATAAAAGAAATCTTTATAAGATATGTAAAATGTGCGGAATTTAATAATTAAATTAGTGTGTTATTTTATAAGCTGCCAAAGTTAACCTAATTTTGAAAAACTAGTTGTGGCACGTTATTTCTACGTGTATAATGTAGTCGGTGATTATTTTGGGGGTATGATTGGAAAGAAGTTATGGACTATTTATAGAGTTATTTTTGACAAATTGAATTTTGATATATTGGTGTGAAAGCGGTCATTTTGTGAGCATAAAGCCCATTTCTTTTTTTAGTATAAATAATAGCAAAGTAATTTTCTTTTTTATTTCCCTTCTTTTAATAACTTTTCTCCAATTATTAAATTCTTTCCTTTCATTATTTTATTTCTTCTTAATTTTTCTTTTCATTTATTCTAAAAAAAACTAAAAATTTGCATTAAAATATTAAAAAATTATGATAAATTAAATAATATGTATTTATTTTATGTTATAAAATTTTTGAAACATGCGTAGAGTGTGTGAAATCGCTAATTTATGTAAAAAGACAGTATAAATGTGCTATGGGTATACGAAAACGCATCTGTGCTATGTATATCTAGCAGTCAATTATGAATAAGATGAAATATATTCAATTTGCAATCCAATCATTAAGTTGCGATATTAATATCTAAACTGTTACTATTTATCAAAAATTTAAAATTCATGGGTTAAATGTGTCATGGCGTGGCTTGAATGATTTATTAGGTGGTGCGAGTTTATATATTAAATTATCGCACGTGCAATCCAACTAATTGGACCATATTCCCTTTTCCCAATTATCACTGTGAAACAGGGGAATTGACTGCGATCGTCGAAAAGAATTCTTTCTTTCTGTCATTTTTTAACAAAAATCAATTATTTATCTATTAAATTTAAATTTAATTATCCATCCAATTTAATATTGATTGAAACTTAAACAATTAGAGAATTCATGAGTCTAATATACATACTTAGGAAACAAACAAATAAATGGAAAGAGGAAGTATACACTTAGCATGCATCTCTAATGTATAGTAAAAACTAAACATCAACTTAAAACTAAAAATCTATAAATAAATTGAAAAGAGATCGTGAAATTATTTTTTTCAATATTTACTTAAATTCAATGATAAAATAATAGCTTTTAGGATAATATATGAGCATGTCAAAGAATGAATCTTCAGCCCAACTTATCACAAAAACTAGTTCAAGAAGTGATGATTGACCAAGACCATATATAAATACCATAACTTATTTATTTCATCAATATGGAATACTAACACACCCCGCATATGCCCAAATATAAACATATGGAGAGTGGAATAACATAAAATGGGTGGCCCAATAACACTCAGTAGTCCAATATCGGGAAGGTTGCTCTAATACTATGTTAAAAAATGGACCTTAAGCCTAATTCACCCTAAGAACTACCTCAAGAGGTGAGAATTATCCAATACCATATATAAAAACCACAATCAACTAGTTTAAGAGGTGGGAATTGCCCAATACCATATATAACATGAAATGGATGGCTCAATAACACTCAGTAACCTAATATTGGGAATATGTGGCTCTGATGTCATGTTAAATAATGGACCTTAAGCTTAATTCACCTAAAAAAATTAGTTTAAAAGGTAAAAATAGCCCAATACCATATATAAAAAAAAACAACTTATTTATTTTATCAATATGAGACACAAACCGTGCATGTTGACTTCACTCGATCGATTGCCTTCAGTGAAATAGTAAGACATTGGAGACCAATGTGATATACAATCTGCTTAGCGACCGCCTCAACTAATTAACCGGTCTTGTTGCGGGGAATAGTGTGGCAGCCTTTCTGTGGAGCTGTATTTTTGTATTGTACCAATGCTACTAACTTTTTTTTTTTCCTTCTTTTTTATGGATTTGGCAAAACGTTCCAAGAAGTTCATTGTGCTATTTGGACGATTAAAACGCTAATTTTGAAAGTGTTTGATGCAAATTTGAATTTTTGCATTAGTATTGATTTGGGATTGTCAGCACGTTATTCGAGTCAATTTATTTCTTCACTTTTACATATGAAAAAATCATATGAACCTCAACAAAAATAGTAACTAAATCAAACTTGAAACCACATTATTTAGAATTGTGTGAAGGAATTTTATTAAAAATTCTTGGATTCCTAAATCAAGAAAAATCGAATAGTTTTAACACAATATGTCTAACTAATAACAAATGAATATACCTATTTATCAAGTGAGTAGGAAAATTTATATACTTTTGCTGAAGTGGATTTGTACGATCCGTCGTAAATGGCAAGTCGATGTGCTAACATTTGTATTTATCTAACAATTCAAGTCTCGTTGTCTCAGTTAAGGTGGAGTAACGGGTAGGATTGCATCCAACTCGAATAATAATATGCAGATTTTTGGATTGTTTGGGTATTTTCTTAATAGTAAGGGATATTCACTACAAAAAATATTATATTACTAACAAAATAATAAATGATAATATAAAAATTGTCACTAATGATATGTATTAAGTAACAATAGTTTTTATTTGATCATTAATTATATTTTTTTAGATGGCAATAATTTTTGTTTTGTCACAATATGGCTCATTAGTGACAAAAACTAATATTTTAAATTGTCACCATTAACACTTAGTAACACATATATGATGACAATAAAAATTGCCATTATAATTTGTGACAAGATTTTCATTGTCACTAAGTTGTCATTATAGAGGTGTTACTAATTATCAATTGTGACAATTTAAACACTATCATCGTTAATATTTAAATTGTAAAAATCATTAATGCGACAAAATAAAATCTATTGTCACCTAATATATATAATTAGTGACACCTTTTGCATTGTTACTCATTATTTTGTCACTAACTTATCTTTTTTATAGTGGTTCTTGAACTTTTTTTTCACACCAAGTATATACAAACATGGATAAATATATTGAAAGTTTACTAATGCGGGTGGTAGTTTACTTATATACTAACTTTGTTTAATAATATTTGATATATTAATGTTATGGCTGATGTAAATATCATGTAAGTAATAAATTTAAGATTTAGATATAGTAATTTATATCTATTTGATCATTTTTTAAAAGGAAAATTAAAGAGTTAAACGATAATTAATCGTATTAGTTTTGGCTTGCCAAGCGGAAAAAAAAAACATTTTGATGGAATCAATTCGAGGGCTGATTGAGCTCAACTATGATTTTCATTTTGGTTATTATTTTTTTTATGTGATCTATAAAAGCCGATTATAAACAAAAGTCATTTTTTTCAGCTAATCTATTGCTTTGAAATTAGTGGCTTGTAGCCCAATGACATCAGTCTCCTCTATTAGGTGGGAGGTCTCGAGTTCGAGTCTAAATGAATTTCTTTGTGCACCTTATGTGCATCGAATTGTACAATTTGTGCTACAATTTACTTGATTTGATAATATGATACTATTGACTTGTTGAAAAGATAAACTTCATTATTTGTAATGTTTCCTTAAAAAAAAAAAAAAAAATCCAATTTGGCAATTTCCAAATGCTAAATCAAAATTTCCCAAGTCACCTAAACTCTTGCTTAGTTTAGTGTAGTACTAATTGCAACTTCCCTTTTTCAACGCCGTCTCCATATCACGTTTTTTTCCCTTACTTTTCTTAGTCTTAGATCATAATGGTACACGAACTATTTAGAATGTTTCTACATTCTTGACTCATATTATATATGTTATTAGTTCTTGGATTTTATCAAGAAAAATACAAAAATAATTATATATCCTTTTTTCTCCCTTTTTACGAGAATCCAAAGTCCAAATATATAGCAGAATTATTATTCAAGTACGAGGAAAATGAAAAGAAAATCTCCGCATAACATACACTCTCTCTATATAAATATGCTACAAAAAATGCTAAAATTGTAGCACGTACGTCCTTCATCATGAGCTTGAAACCAAACAAAATTAGTTAATTTCATAACAAGACATGAGCACTGGGCAGGCCTAAATGTTGTTAATTAACCAGGCAAATGTTGCATAATTCAATCTGTCTGCCCCACTCCTTACCCGATGAATTTGGGCAGAAAACAAGTTGTGGTGGTATTAGTGGTGGTGGTGGACGTTGATGTTTACTTCACAACAACAAGCGTGGAAAATCCATGCATATGCACATATATTTGCATCGGAGGGTCCAGAAGTGTTTCAAACTTGTTATCAAAATCTTGCAAGATTCTTACAAGCATGAATCTCACGCACAACTTTTGATAATTTTTGGCAAATTCATGATGCCAAAGAAGAGCAAAACTGGGGGAATCTCCAACAGTGACGTCGACTACTCGTCCAACGCACTTTAGAGTAAACTACAACATGCTTAATTAATTCCACTAGCTATGTGCAAAGACTCAGCAGCAGTGCTTTGTGTTCAGCTTCTTTTTGCATGGGATTATAGGGGACTAATAATTGGTCTTATGTTCTATGATTAATTATCTCTGTTTTTTCAAGCAGATATACATACATATGGTTGAAATTTCAAAATTGGAATAGTTTATAGACAAATCTCTATTTTGACAAAAGCAAAATAATATGTGACAATATAAAAATTATCACTAATAATATGCATTAAGTGACAATAGCTCGTGCTTTCATTAATGAAACTCTGCTCAGATTGAAAAAAATGTGTCTTCCAGGGTGCCCGACTAGTCTACAATCAATAGGGGTGCCATCCTTCAAATGGTTGGCTCAAATGTAATGTTGACGCGGGAATGCATTCTAGTCACCAAAAGTATGGTTTAGGATGGATTATTAGAGATGAACAAAAGCACTGTCCTTGCTGTTGCTGCTGTCCCGTACTTAGGAGCTGTTCATCCTTCGTTGGCTGAAGCAATTTCATTTTGAGAGGCACTCGGTTGGGTTAAGAATAGAAGGTTGTCAAATGTCGTGTTTGAATTGGATGCTTCAGCAGTTGTGAATGTTGTGTTAAATGACAGTGTGGATCTCTCTTATTTTGGGATGGTGATTTTAGATTGTAAAGTTATATTGGATAAGCTAACA
This sequence comes from Jacaranda mimosifolia, assembly GCA_018894105.1. Classification (NCBI taxonomy): domain Eukaryota; kingdom Viridiplantae; phylum Streptophyta; class Magnoliopsida; order Lamiales; family Bignoniaceae; genus Jacaranda; species Jacaranda mimosifolia. The sequence goes on along the minus strand of CM032131.1, from coordinate 23,792,357 downwards.
AACTGTAGTGTTGCTTTTATTCACCGTTCAGTGACTCAAGCGGTCTGTTGTCTCATAAGACCTCTATTTCTGTATTTGAATTTGTTATATGAAAAAATCATACTCCTACATATTTATCTGATGTAAGTATTTCTTATATGCAATAATATCCTTTTCTTAGTGTTAAAAAAAAAAAAAGTAACAATAATTTTTATTTTGTCAGTAGTGATATTTTTTAAGTGCTAATAATTTTTATTTTGTTACAATATAGCTTATTACTAATAAAAACTAATATTTGAAGTTGTTACCATTAATAAATGGTAACACTCTATGATGCAACCTTGTACTATAACTTTTGAAAGATTTTCATTATTATTAGTCTGTCACCATAGATGCATGCATTACTAATTGTTAATGGTGACAACTTAAATACTATTATCACCACTATTTAGTTTGTAAAATCATTAAAGTGACAAAATAAAATATTTCATCATCTCATATATATAATTAATAACTTTTATATTACCATTATTTTTTTTAATGATTGTGTATGTTGGAATATGATATGTAACTAGAGTTAGTGTAAAAACTGTTCTTTTTCTTTCATCTTTCATTTGTTGTCGTGAAACGATAATCAACATTCGTGCCTCAATTTTCTTCTATATGTCGGTCTATATTAGTGTATGTTTATGTGAAAGACATGTAGAGTAAGTTAGGGGAATCACAGAAAAGCTTCCCCATATAAGTTTATTATAACTTGAAGCCTTTAATACAATTTGTATACATATAACTTATAATTTTGTTTTGTTTTGTTTCCTTTCGTTTGTTTTACAAAAGCAATTTTCCTGAATAAAGAAGAGTCCCACTGCCAAATGGATATGTAAATAGGGAAAGCAACAAACGCTAGATTGCATTGCTTCCAATTTGGGCCATAATTCAATTAATGTAACTGTTGTCATGTCATGTGTCAGCACATGTCCTGTTGGTTGAAAAAATCATCCTTGTCAAAATGCAAATTTTTAAAAAAAAAAAAAAAGATTAAAATTTTTTTAATATAAAAGTAGGTCAAATAACTGGGAAAAAAAAAAGTAATTCTTTTCTTTTTATTTCTTTAGGATGAAAATTGATAAAAGTTCTCTTCTTTTTCTTTTGGGGGAATTAAAATTGATACAACTTCAATATAAATAAACTCCTTTTAAATGAACAATATTTCATTATACGCCATAAATGGCCAAACTGATACAATTTATAATATTATAAATCAGTCAACAATATGAATTCATCATGCATGCTTATGAAATATTTATATATTTGTATTCAATACTTCAAAGAAATTATGTATATATATATATATAATTATGAAAAATTCAAACAATATGAATATACCATATCAACACAACATAATATCTGTTATTTAATGTGATTTATACCACCGTTTGATGTCTTTACATCATTTTTATAAAAATCAAACTATTGTCATAAGATTTTAATCTATAATTACAATTGGGGCTCAATAGGTTTGACCAAAATATATTAAAAAACGACTGCGGATAATTTTATTAATTAGTTAAAATGATAAGATTTTTTTCATACCTTATACTTTATTTGATATGAATATTCAATAAAAAAAATAACAATATTTGGTTTTAATTATTGACCTAAATTTCCTATGACTTGGAAATGTGTGAAATTTCATATGAGTAGTACTGTTTTCTTTTATACTATGATACCTATGAAGTACCAGACATTGGTTTTCAACTTTGAGCATGCGTTAATGAATGTACACGCTTTTTAATTGGAAAAATGAATCAACTTTTTCACCATGTTGGCAGCAGGTGGAATCTTTTTATTTCTTTTTCCCTTTTCTTTTTTTCTGCGCTACAGAATCCTAGTTATGATTAGTATTTAGTGGTCAAGAAAATAATTGTCACGCCTGTCTCTGCTTAATGTTTTCACCTTAATAAACATTCTTAATTAATTGCTAAATTCCCATCCCATAATTGCATTTACATGTCTAATTAATATACTTCATAAGTACTTATTATTAACCCACGTAACTGTGAATGCTAGCTTACCAGGGGTCATGTCTGTAGTCAAACTAGATCTAGATGTCGACGACTAATTTAGTACTAAAATGGACTTTAGAAATTTATAAATACCCTTTTAAACTAAGGAAATTGATAGTGTTTTTTTTTTTTTTTTTTATTTATTGATTGAACATGTAATATTAATATTCTTTTCTTCTCAAAAATGTATTGCTTTCATTTTCTTTTTAAGATGTGGAGCAAAATAGAGTTGGGTCAAATGAATAAATAGATAGGGACTTGTGTCTTAAATTAATTAATTATTAAAGAAATGACCAGATTTTGTTATTAACCTATACTATAATAAAGTATCACTACCTTTTGTCGTTTGATGTGTTTTCAAGTAATTATCTAATATGCCCTCATTTTTATTTACTTTTAATCCTTATAACTCTAGTTTATGTAATAACTACTATATATTTGCTCATTCTATATTCCACTATTATTACCATTTTTTTTTTTTATTCTTGTTATGTCAAAATTTAAAGAATATATTGAATTCATTAAAAACTTTAGTATAATATAGAAAGAAAAAAAATCAAGTATTTTTATTAATTATTTTATATTAGAAGATTTTAACACATGCATAAAGTATGCCAAGGTCATTAGTTTGAAATAATTTTCGATCTATCTCAAAATAAAATTTTGTGAATTTTTTTTGCCAAATGAGGGTATTTTACTTTTGTTATGTATGCACCTATTTCCAAATTAAAAAAAGAAAAAAGAATTACTAACAATACATAGATATACATAACTTCTAATCTTTTTTAGCTCTCGTTTAGTGTGAGATAGAATGAGTAATTAAATTTTTGAAGTTTATAATGTACTTTATAAAAAAGAAAAATTAGCGAAACACCGATTTATAATTATATTGGAGTGTAAATAGTGGAAGGGAGTCCAGACCCTGTATGCTGGGGTAGCACAAGATTCTGTCGCGCAAGTGAAATCTGAAAATAGCTGTCAGGCACGTACAATTGTGTGACCCAAAAGAGGAAGAAGATATGCAGATGGCAATCAAATTTCCAACCTGTATTGGTCAGGCTGGTCTCCGACCGCCTCTTTCTGGCCGGGGGTCACCCCCTTGTAGTCCTGCACCTTCCCTACTCTTTCCCACCAAAACCTTTCAACTTTGTCTTCATCTATTTTTCACATTAATTATGCTATTAATTGCTATTAAAACCAAAGAGTTATTTATTCAATACATCAAAAAATGTATTCACAAAGGTAAATTCATGAAAATGTAAAATTAAAATTCATTGCGCGTCTAGGAACATTTGATTTTGAATTCAAAATCTCACATATAAAAGTGTGAAAGCAAAATTGCTTCACTAATTTACCAGTGGTACACAGTGACTTGTTGCTAATTAATTATATAGTCATAGAAATACTAAGAGCCCAAGCCCCTTTTTGGTTATAATTTCATTTCCACTTTTTATTGTTAGTATTTTCAAAGTTTGAAAAGGTAGTTGGAGAAAATAAATTGAAAACGAGTTTTATTTAGATTGGTTGTTGGAAAATTAATGATTATATGACTTAGTAAGTTGTATGTTGAGAGGTATAATATTGATGGAGATATAAAGACAAGATATATAGGTAATTAGAGAATATGTTCTAAGATAAAAATAAGTTGGAATTGTGATGAAAATAATGAGAAGTTATTGATAATTCATTTCTAAATAGTAAAAATGGATTTAGAAATATAAACAAACGGGCTATACAACTCATACATATATATACTAGTAGAATCAAATACTTACCATTAGACTAAAAAGTTATAGCTCTTAGTACAGGCGCAACTTTATTTTCTTATACATTTGGCAGTGCAAATAGGGGTGACAATCGTGTTGTTTTGGGTTGTTCCGTGTCGGGTTGAGATAAAAATATTATAAAATTTTGCTTAACCTGAACTCAACACGAAAAGTACTCAACTCAATAAACCTCAACCCGAAGCCAATCCGAAAGTTTTCGTGTCAACCAGAATCCAACCTATTTCAACTTGTGATTATTTTTTTAGTAATAATTCATCTGAAAAAGCTATAATATTTTATATTCAATTAAAACTAACATCAAGTTATTAATTGAAAATGCAAAAAACATAACGTATTCCAACATCTAATTTCAATTATATTTCTTTATTGTCATTCTCTTCTTTCAATTGAGTTTTGGGCCAACGAATAAATACACAAAAGTATTAATTCATAAAACATATGCATACATATATATATATATATTTTCCTTTCTTAAATATTTGGATCGGCTTAGGTTGGGTTGAGTTGGGTTATATCAAGTTGGTGGGTTACCGAATAACATTATTGTGTTTATTGGGTAACCCGAAACCCAACTCGAATCAACCCAAAATTTTCATGTTGCTTATCGTGTCAATCCGATATCGACACAATCCAATAATCCCAACCCCAAACCCAAAACCCAAACCCAAACCCAAAATATCGTGTCGATTCGTATCGTGTTGAAAATTGTCACCCATAAGCGCAAAACATCGTATAAAGTAGGGCTATAGTTAATTTCAAGTGGTTGCGCCCGATAAATACCATGGATCAAACAATTAGTCCATAAGTCAAAGGATGGTGATAATAATAAATCCAACATATACATTATAGACAACACAAATTGAGGGGTTTTTTTCCCTCTTTTTTTTTTTTTTTTCTTTTCCAATTATCTTCGATGAAGGCACATTAGTCCCTATTCTTTGACTTTCACATCACATGGTATGGCATACAAAAGGCTGTGAGTGTATATACTGTATATTCTTCTCGGACAGGCATCAACTTTTACTCGAATTTTTGAAAGATTGTAGAATGATGGCGGTCTCAATTCCGGGGGGGCACAATGTCTCTGAAAAGTGGAGGATTGATTAGTATTATAGTACATATATTGTTTTATAGGAGTGGGTTGTTAGTGGAAACACTAATCTAGTTATTTACCTTAAACAACTATCATTAATTAATGTTCCTCGTGAAAATAAAAGTTTAAAGTGCCCAAGTTTCATTTGATTACTTTCGTACAACCATCGAAGAAAAAGATATTTGTGTCCGAAGCTATCCATAAATTCAGGAAAAAAGAGATTGCTGTTGGCTGCTGCCTTTTTTTGAATTTTCATGCTCTGCTTATTATTGTAGTGTGTCAACTGAACTGTATCCTTTTTTCTTTTTTCCTTCTTTGCCGTCGCTCCTTTTTATTAATGGGGATCCACTAAGAAAAAGAAAATTAATAAAAAAATAATAATAATTGACAATGTAAAAATCATCACCAATTATTATATGTATTAAGTGACAAAAAAATTTACTTTTACACTAGATTGTAACTATAAGTGTGCTGCCAATTATTAATTGTGACAATTTAAAATATTAATTTTTATCAGGATTAAACTATATTATGACAAAACAATAATTTTTATCACTTCAAAATATTATTAATGATAATAAAATTATTGTCACTTACTATATGTCATTGGTGACAAGTTTTACATTATCAATTATGTTTTTTACTAATATTATATTAACTCTAATCAGAAGTGGAGTGAGGTTCTTTTTGAAAAACAGTAGAGTATCGGTTCATCTCTTTAGGAATGCACAGAGAGATTTGTTCTTCTCTGTTCTTTCACTCTGAGAAATTTTATAAATAATTTCTTGTTTCTCATTTCTCTTCGAAACTTGGAATTTATATATTTTAATTCTGATGAGATTAGGTTCATTAGGTTCCATTTATTTAGTTAATCAATTTTAGGGTTGGTTCTTTATTTTTAATTAAATCACGGCTAATGTCATGGACCTAATGTACGTTTCTGTGATTAGCTTGTTCATAATTTATAAATAAATCGTAAATTTTAAAAAGAATAGTTGAAGAATAAATATTAATTCATTTACATAAAATAAACAAAAAATAAAAAATGTACTAATATATACTAGGGGGATGGGATGTCAAAATCAAATAAATTTAGTTAGATTGTTCCTTCACAAATATATATATATATATATATATATTCTGAAATTCAAAGACAAACATTTGACTGGATTATATGAGACACAAAATTGATTGAGGAAAACGTACAGATCCACTCACGGGCGACGTATATGTGCAAAATACGTTCGTTCAAACTGATCAATATCACAAGATATGTTTAGCTATTAATCTTCAGTGATATATATATATATATATATATAGTGGTTGGGGTTTGTGATGGGTACGTATTCGCGGTACTTGTACGGCCTATACGAATTAAAAAAAAAAAAATCCTGCTGCTTGCTATTTGTATTTATTAATTAATTAATTCTGTATTTTAGAAAATAATGATAGATTATAGGAAATCAATCCAATTTATAAGATTCATGAATCATATAATCAATTGGGCTCCGAACTGTCAATAATTATGGGAATGTTTGGTTATGTTATTCCACAACAAAGTTATTTTAGGAAAATATAATCAAACATACCCTCATTTTTCATCTAAAACACTAAAAAAATATTTTCTCAAAATACCCTATCCTATTCTTCATTATTCCCAAAACTTATCCATTTTTTAATATATACATATATATTATATATATACATCATATATATTTTATTATTATTCTAACAATAAAAAGATAACTTTGATATAGGGTGGCCCAAAAGGCCCAACGTTCAGACAACGGCCGAGGGCCCATGAGCCACATCGACCCTGTTCGACCAGGTAGTGGCCCCGAAAGGCCCAATGTTCAGACAACGGCCCAGGGCCCATGAGCCACGTCGACCCTGTTCAACCAGGTAGTGGCCCCAAAAGGCCCAGCGATCAGACAACGGCCCAGGGCCCATGGGACACGTCGACTATGTTTGACCAGTCTCCCCCAGGCCTAGGCGGGCACCTCAGAGCCCTCGGATAGTATCGACCATATTCCACCCCCGTCAGGCTGATAGGAGGTCGAATCTACACAGTACTCTGCCACCGCATTAAATGTGTTGACTGGCACCACGCCACCGCATTAATGGCGCGTGCCATCCCCTCACTGTTTGACACGGCAGGCGCCACCCAGTATACCGTCCCGTCCTATAGCATGAAAGGACATCTAGCTGGCAAAATTCAAACAGGAGAATAGACTAATTGCCCCTTTGAGAAGTTGAAGACCCCAAGGGTAAGCCAAGGGCTTACCTGTCATTCCCTGCAAGGGGAAGAATATAAAAACTCCTCTGTCTTGCCTCACAAGGTATGCAAAAAAGACACTCTGAATCTACCTTACTCCATTGCAAAATACGGCAAATACTGACTTGAGCGTCGGAGGGCCTAAGCCGAGGGCCACTCGGCTAGCCTAACGTTTACCTTGATTGCAGGATTCTCAAACATCATCAACGGAAGACCTCCACCTTGGAGGTTAAACCTAATATAGATCGGAATCGGAGTACCTGTATTACGATTCGGACCCTCATCAAACTTAATTCCACTTTCACCCTAAAAAACAAATAAAAAAGCAGTGATTTGACTGTTACAGTAAAAAATATCTCTCTCCAAAATATAAACAAACATACCAAAACTCACCAAAATTAATTTTTAACTATTTCCCAAAGCATATCTAAAAACCCATTACATTCCCCAACACAACTTACATTATCCAATATCATTTTCAACATTCATTCTTGCAAAACACATATTAAAATTACACAAAAAAACATAACCAAACATTTAAAATTGTCTAGTTCTAAGACAATAGCAAAATATTCCTTGTCCCAATAAGTTTGTAGTGATAATTGACAAACTCCCAATGTAGCTAACACCCCCTTTGTTTATATTTTTAAAGTTTCAACACTATTTAAAAATAAAAAGTTATTTGTATATATGTATTTTAATTAAAAAGATAATTTATTTTTATTTTCAATTCTTTATACATATACCATACCATCCTATTACTACATTAATTAAATTCAAATTCATAGACATTCTAAACTTTAAAGTTCCATCTAAAAAGTATTAAATCTTTTAGATTTTTTCCATTTCACAAAACAAAGACGAATGATTCATAGGAAATCTATTGACAAGTGTAAATAGTAAATTCTAAAACAAGCCACAAGCAATAAAATTATTCGTACAAGTCCTACAAATGATAAATACCAAAATCAACGAAACGTTTATTGGTTAATTGGTCATACCAAATATGCAGTGATTTGGTCTCAACTCTCTAGTGGGCTGTTCAAATTTTTATTAAAAAAAGTAAAAACAAGAGAACCTGCTTTTTAAAGAATCAGTTTTACTAATTTATTTGATTTTTGATTGGTCAATATCGATTGATACTAGTTTGTACAAAATTAATTTTTAATAAAGAACTGGCCTAAGGCCGATCAAATCCATCGATTTAGACCAATTTTCAAAACATTATCTAATATATAATGACAATTTTTATATTAACTACTGTTTTTACTATTTTATTACTAATTTTTCTCATTCTAGCAGCGGTATTTGCTAGAAGTCCAAGAGCCAAAAAATATTTGAAAAAATTATGGGCCAGGCAATTTGTTTATCTTGTATGTTAAACAAAGCCCACATTGACCAGACGAGAAACATATAATAAATGTCAAATGAGAAAGTAAATTAAGTAGGGTGGTGTGGGCGTGGGGTTCAGGGTGTCATGGGTGGATATGAGGACACATGGTGTAACCCATATCCCCCCTCGTGTGCGCTATCTATCAACGGCGGCTCACCACCACACTTCCCCACCCTTTCTCTCTTTCTCTTCAATTATCATCATCATTAATAGCATGCCTCCAAATAGATACACAAACACACACATATACACCTGTGTGTGTGCGTGTATTTTCTCCTCTCTCTCTCTCTCTCTTCTTTATTTTATTTGTATTTCATCTTTTATTTTAATTTAATAAATATATATATCAAGTGTTTTTCGGCCTGCTTGATTTTATTTTTATTCTCATTTTTATTTTCAGAATTTGAAAAGTTAGTTAGTGAAAATGAGTTAAAAATAATTTTGTATTTGAATATATTGTTGAAAAAATAATAATTATATTGAGTTTAGTAGGTTGTAAGTGGAGAAAGGTAGTACTAATAGTAATAAAGAGAGAAGATATATAAGTTATTAAAAGAAGATATATATAAGATATTGGAGAATGTGTTTTGAGAATGAAAATAAAAATAATATCAGGTGAAAATATGTAAAATGTAATGTATTTTGATTTTCAAATAGTAAAAAAATGTGAAAATGAAACCAAATGAACCCTTTGATTTTCATCAATTTATTTTATAAAAAATATTTAATACATATAATATATATGTATAAAATATAAAATATAAAATAAAATGGAGAATTTACAATTTATAGAAATATTTGAGAAGAATGTGGGGGACAAACAATAACATTTGAAAGGCTGACGCTTAATTGACACAAACAAACGTCTTTCTAGGGTCCTCTTGTGGGGCCATATCCTCATGCTTCTCGACTGTATTTATATCACCCCTAAACTCTTCCCCAGAATCACCACAACTCAGCATTCTTTTTTTCCCTTCTCCAGTAGCACTAGCTAGCTCTGATCATAATTATTCAGCTCTATATCCTTCCTTCCTTCCTTAATTAGATCTAATGGCGGATGCCGGTGGCGGTTCAGCCATTGCTAAGAGAATATGCTTTATCCCTGAGAAATTTCAGCTGCACTTGGCTATGTTAGCCTTGCAGTTTGGTTATGCAGGTTTCCATGTGGTTTCACGGGCTGCCCTTAACATGGGCATTAGTAAGATTGTGTTCCCAGTTTATAGGAACATTCTCGCATTGCTTATGCTCTTGCCCTTCGCCTATTTTCTTGAGAAGTATGATAAATACTATAGTTTTTTTTTTTTTTTTCCATATATTTATACAACTCCAAGAAATTAACATTTTGGGTTCTTCATTTCATCAATGATCAGGAAAGAGAGGCCGCCTATTACTTGGAACTTCGTCATCCAGTTCTTCCTCCTTTCAATTGTGGGGTATGATCTTGTACATGATCATGCCTGAAAAATATACTTTTTGTTTCACAATTATTAAAAAAAAGAAAGAAAGAAAAGAAAACTCTTTTTTTTTTCCCTGGAAAATGCTAAGATTATTTAAAACAATGGCAGGATTACTGCAAATCAAGGATTCTACTTGTTGGGATTGGAGCACACATCGCCCACTTTTGCTTCGGCTATACAAAATTCAGTGCCAGCCATAACATTCCTCATGGCTGCCGTACTCAGGCAAGCAAGCTAAAATTAAAATCATACTTTTTATTAAATATAATATAAAGATCCCATTAAATATATTAATTAATGTTAACTTTTTGTGGGATTTTGAAATTTTCAGGATTGAAAAGGTGAGGCTGGACCGAAAGGACGGAATCTCAAAGGTGGCCGGGACAATTCTTTGCGTGGCGGGTGCGTCAGTGATCACATTATACAAAGGTCCCGTCATCTATAGCCCGTCTCGGCGGCTCCAAACGGTTTCACCGATGCTGATGGCGCTAGGCGACGCCAACGGCAAGAATTGGACCCTGGGCTGCATATTCTTGATCGGCCACTGCCTGTCGTGGTCCGGCTGGCTCGTTCTGCAGGCGCCGATTCTGAAGAAGTACCCAGCTCGTCTCTCCTTCACTTCTTACCAGTGCTTCTTTGGGGTCATTCAGTTCTTAGTCATTGCGGCCTTTCTGGAGAGGGACGCTCAGGCTTGGCTCATCCACTCTGGAGGAGAGCTCTTCAGCGTTTTCTATGCTGTAAGTGGTCCTAGTTCTTCTTATAAGTTCCCCTTCTTTCTTCCAAATTGCATGGTTTTGGGGGCAAAATGGTCATTTGACAATTTCTATAATTTCACTATTTTTCTATTGACCATGTGGCTTTGTATACTTAGAAGTCTAACCAGCGTAACCAGACTTTGGATTCTCTATTAACATATGTTTTATTTTTTATTTCACTTTAGCAATATATATTTATTTTTCTGAAAAATTTAATGTACTTGGTGTTTATCTATTCTATAAAATAAGAGATGAAATACCAATCAAAATCATATATGCCATGTGGCTCTGTACACTTAGAAGTCTAACTAGCGTAATTAGACTCTGAATTCTCTATTAATATATGTTTACTTTTTTATTTTACTTTAACAATATATATTTATTTTTCTAAAAAATTTAAAGTTGATATTTATCTATATAGTATGGAATAAGAGATGAAATATCATTAAAATTATGTATTATATGCTAAACATTATTGATGCAGTGTGGGGCTTAAAAACATGGTAGATATAATTGAGTTCATGCATGAAATCCATCCAGTATCCTCTTGCACCTCTCCCGGATCATGTTATATATACGGACCATCGTATATGAGAAATTGGAATTAAATGTGAAATTAAAGCGCCGTCTACATCAAACTGCAGTTGTTAGTACAGTATTATTAAAAAATTAAAAAATAGAAAAATACAGTAGTTGTGCGTGTATGTGTGTGTTGACAGATAATTATATGGTGTACTGGTGCAGGGAATTGTGGCATCTGGGATCGCCTTCGCTGTACAGATATGGTGCATTGACAGGGGTGGCCCCGTCTTCGTGGCCGTCTATCAGCCCGTTCAGACTCTCGTTGTCGCCATTATGGCTTCCGCTGCTTTGGGAGAAGAATTCTACTTGGGAGGGTATAATATATATTTATATATATATATATATATTACCTCTTTTCTTTTAATGTTTTTTCTTAATTTGGTCCAAAAAATTAAGCTTAATTAAGGAATTAATTTATTTGTGAATGCATGCGATGCACAGGATCATTGGTGCAGTGCTGATCATAGCTGGATTGTACTTTGTGCTCTGGGGCAAAAGCGAGGAAAAGAAATTCGCACAGAAGGCCGCGATCCAGTCCCCCGCGGACCATGTTGCCAACAGAACAACCGCCCACATCAGGTCGTCCATCACCCAGCCACTTCTCTCTCAGTCAACGGAAAATGTTTGACCGGGAAAACCCTAATTTTAACTACAGTTATTTGCTGGAAGCAGTCCCAGTTCAACTATGCTTATATAAAATGGCTTGGAGTGTGTATCAAAGCTATTTTAATTTCCTAGGGTTTCCCTTTTCTTTATCGTTTTCTTTTTCTCAATATTTTAGTAGCCAGGAGAGTGGCTTAAAAAAGAAGAGTGGAAAAAAAAAAAGAAAAAAAAAAAAAAGAAATCATTGAAAAGGGAGGTGTTTGGGTTCAAGAATGTGATGATTATGATCTTGGGGCATGGGGCCTAAGCATGGATGGATCTCCCATTTGGTTTTTATTATGTTGATTACTATCAATTTTAATTTTAATGGTGCTTGATTAAATTATGAAGAAAAAGATGCCTTTTTATTTTTCTATTTTCATTTTTATTTTTTTATTTTTTGTTGGTTGATTTATGGACCCACATAATTGCACACTGATAATTATGATTTCTCGTTAAAGAGGGCAAATGCAAGTGGATATTTTAGCACAAAATGATCACATAGGTCTTTTGGTATGTTGCTGACGGCATGTAGTCATAATTGAATTTGTCACTCCTTTGGAATTTGATTAATCATGCTGTCAATAAGCTTTAGTTATTATTATTTTTTTTTTATTTTTTCTACGCTGTGTCAATAAATTCAACATATAAAATAACAGAAATCACCGAACCGTGATAGAGAAATCAAATCAAATTGATTAACCCATATTGGAAACGTGATGGGAATGATGGATGATATTGTTCAACATGAATTGCTCTTGATGCAAATATGTTGTTTTTATTTATTTATTTATGTTGTTGCTATAGTACAAGTCAAGTTTGACAATTTATAATAGTTTACCTTCCATTTTGCTATGGTACTATTTGCAATTTTTTTATGTGATAATAGTGTTATGCTTTATATTATGAATTCACCCCAAGTTTTTAATTAATTATTAAAGAATATCAATCCCTCAACATTCAACAATGGTCAAGCTGAGTCAAATCAACCTTATATCCAATCGGATAGCGTATGATCTATCAATATTCAATCAAATTAATCAATTCATCATATTTAACATTAATATATGATCGGTTAAGATTGAGCCAACATATCATTTATACACCATCAACTAAAATGGGTATATTATCATAAAATAGCTTATTAATTGTCTTTCTTAGCTACACTTTAATAATATTTACTCTCAATTCCCTAGTTATTTTTTAATGATCTGATTTATTGATTTGAGTGTTAAAATATTTTTCCGGGAACACGTCCCAATATCTCTAATTAAATTTGTAATTTCCAACTGAAGTAAGTAGAAAATCAGTTCATTACCCTCAAGACTGGACAAAACATTTTCCGAACCCTCATCGCTATGCAAAAATTGAACAACATGGTTGGGTTGTAATTGCACGAGTCCACCTCTAAGTTAGGTAACTTAAAAAAAAGATTAATTTTTATTTAATTGCTAATTTACTGATATTGCATGTTGTTCTAAGCCAGCACAGCTGAATCAGATTTTCAGAAAGTAGGATTAGCAGATCCCGAGATGAAGTGATAAGAATTAATGCATTAATCTAATCCAACAGTGCTTTTCTCCTTTAATGATGTAAACGACAACCCCTTTTCTTGTTTTAATCTTTTACCTTTCTTTTCTTCTCACATTGGAGCAGCATCAAATGAATCCTCTCTTTTTAATAGTCGTTGATTTTCTCTTTGTTTGCTGAATTTTTTCAACCAATTAATGGAATTATACGACTTTTTTGACACCCTTTGTTGGAGTCGCATAGGATATTTTTATTCTGATGATCATTACAATCTTTCACTTCTTTTTTTTCACCTAAAAAAAGTATTATTTCGTAAAGAATCCTTATGTATTTTATATCAATACTGTATTTATATATTATATAAAAAAAAACTTTTACATTTGCAAATCACTATAAAAAGAAGAAGAAGAAGAAGAAGATAAGTTGGTGACAAAATAATAGATTTTTTATCAACTAATTATAACAAGTGACAAATATAAAAGTTGTCACTAACACTATGTTTGATTTAAGGAATTTGATAAGGAAAGGAAAATATTAGGGAAAAGGAAAACAAAAGTAAAGAAATATTAAAATTTCAAACTTGTTTGATTGTAGAAGAAAATAATGAAAAAAAAAATGAATGAAAGATGAATGTGTTGGAGAAGGAGAAAGAGCTCAAATGAACTTTTTCCTCATTTTTCTTACCATTTTGTGTGGAAAGCTCATTTTCCTCAAATTCATTATATTTTTTCTTAAGTTTTCCTTTCTTTAGCATTTTTCTTGCTAACCAAACAATAAAAAATATTTTCCGTAGCTTTTTCTTTTCTTTTCCCTATCAAACCTTGAACCAAACATAGTGTAAATATATATATTACCCCACAAAATTTTTTGTTTTATCATCTTAATGATTTTTACAAACTAAATAGTAACAAGTATTTAAGTTATCACACAATTGACAGTTAGTGACACCCCTATGGTGACAACCTAGTGACAATAAAAACCTTGTCACAAATTATAGTGGCAATTTTTATTGTCATTAATTGTCAATAGTAACAAATTAAAACAATAGTTTTGTCACCAATGAGCCATATTGTGACAAAACAAAATTATTGTCACCTAAAAAATATCATTAATGATAAAATAAAAATTATTGTTATACAATATATATTATTAGTAACAATTTTTACGTTAATATTTATTATTTTATTACTATTATTATTATTAATTTTTTTTTTTTTTGGGTAGTAAATGACGATTTCATCTTCAAAACACCAAACATATTATGTGTTAAAAATAATCAATCTAGCTATTACAATAATAAATAAATTTGGAAATACACGTGTCAAACTAAACAACTACTAGTGCCAACTATTGTTTCACTCTTACCATGCCTAATGATGTTGTTGTTGTTGTTATTATTATTATTATTATTATTATCATCATCTCCCACTACTATAGATTCATTGACATTTTTTTTTTCCAGAAACAACATCACTAGCTCCACTCAAACCTTCAAAAATTTCATGTTTTTTATAGTGCTAAAATCAAGTATATTTTATTCCTTTTTTCAAGAAATTTGTGTTATGTTATTTATTGATTGATAAGAATTTTTAGTTAATATACTAAATTCACGTATGCTTTGTAATTCTTTTTTCATTTTTTTTCGATTTTTTGATTTGATTGAAAATATTTCAATTTTTCTTTCAAATTCAAACACACTGAAATTTTTGTTTGTTTTGAAGACAGGCTTTGAAACTTCTTTGCCTATTTTGATATCGTTCTTTACATTTAAAAAAATAATTTTTATTTTAAATTTAGCATTACATTAAAATTTCTTTGCCCTGAAATAATTGAATTTTTAATTGTTTACCAACACAATTAGAATAGTGGTAACATAAATTTATGCAAGTAAGGACAATATGCCAAGATAACTAGTAAAAAGAAAAAGAAAGCCTTACCTTACTAATGACGGTTTTAATAATTATACCCTTAAATATTTTATTAACCTGAAAAAAAAATTAAGATTCTAATTGAAATTTTAATTCTTAATGAAAAACTACTTATCTTTTATGTTCTTTTTTTTTTCCTCACTTTCTTTTCTCTTTCTATACAATTCATAAATAAATTACATATTCTGCCTAAAGTAATCCTACAAAATAAACGCATAAGTTTTTTTTTAAAATTGTAATATTGAATGTTTTGTTATCCATCAATATAATATCAATACTATGATAATCTAAACAAATGCATGCAGAGACAACATGTCACGATGACCAATAAAATAAAATATATTTTCAACTTGTTGATCAATTAACTAAGAAAAAATTATTAATCATTGTTCAATAATTTATAAAACACAATTATAGACAATCAAAGTCACAAATGTTTAACTATATATATAAATAACAAGGATATAGTAGCTAACATGATATGTCTACTCCAAAATAATATTTAATGATATGGGCTTGTATATATTTCACTAGCCCCAATCCATGTCACTCAAATGAAGCCCAAACAGAGCGTTAGCCCAGCATAAGTGGGCCGTTAGATAATCACCACTTGGATGTAGGGAATTGCGCCATGTCATTCACTTTATTTATTCGGTACATTTCACCACTAAACATACGAAGTCAACCTATATTTTTTTAGGCACAGACAATCATAGCCATTCTGCCTAAATTTTCTGATTTTCTCTAAATTTTTCTTGGCTTACTTCCAATTTTTGATTCTAAATTGAGTATCGAGAAAATCAGGCACTTTCTATGATTATTTCTAAAAAGTGCCTGAGGTAACATAGTTTGAAAGATGCAAAGCGGCTAATGTTCTTAATATTGAGAGCTAATATTGTACCAGCAATATTAATACAGTGGCAAAGTACTATTAACTCATAGTAATTACGATGAAAACCATGGCAAGAAATGACGAGTAAATTAAAATTACAAGAGAAGTGAAAGAGAAATATATACGAAGATGCCTGAGTCGAAGAAACTTGATCAAAGGCTGAGGGCTTCTTAATTCTTTTCCTTCTTTAATTCATACACCTCCTTCATCCTTCCCTTTGTGATTCCCATTAAATTGGCCCGCCAATTCCACCACCGCAGACTCACTTCTCCCGCCTTTATACCGCCAAGAAACCCACAAATACGCCAAGAAATTCACCGCATTGATCCATGTCAAAATCCAGTAAAAGTAATCCAGCCGGCTCTTGTTTAAATCATCCCTCAGCCACCCAGTTTGTACTCCACCGGTGGCTTTCTCAATAATCTTCACAATGGCAGTACTCAGCCAACTCCCGATCCCAATTTCACTCAAAAACACCGCGCTGCTAATGCTTCTCGTCCCGTCCGTGGCCTCGTCGTAGAAAAACTCCAGCTGCCCCACGTACGTGAATACTTCAGCTGTTCCGATAAGAAAACACTGCGGGAAAAGCCAGAAAACGCTCAACCTGGAATCAGGACTTTTTTCTCTCCGCATTTTCTCCACTAAGGCAGCCGAAACCATGGCGAAAATTGACACGAACAGGCCCATGCCCATGCGCTGCAACGAAGTGATGCCCCTCGGATGGCCTGTTTTGGCACGGAGAAATGGAATGACGAGCTTTTCGTAGACGGGGACCACGATCAGGGCGTTTATCGCGCTGAAAACAGGGATTGAGCCTGATGGGATTTTGAAATTGGGGCTGAGGTTTCGGTCCATGGTGTTGGCCTGCCCGACAAAAAATGTTGAGAGCTGAGCGAAGGAGATGGACAGGGCGATGGTCGATGCCCATATCGGGAGGATTCTTATGAAGGATTTGAGTTCTTCCACTTGGGTGATAGTGCAGAGTTTCCATCGGTTCTTGGTGTTGCTCTCTGGGTCAGTTATAACAGCTGCTTTATCCAGACATCTGCATGCGGAAATTAACCAAGAATTTCATTATTGTTAAGTATCTTAAACATTTGAAAATGAGGATATTTTTAACCAACCTGTATTGTTGAGTGTGGGCAAGCTTTCTAGCACCACGAATATCAGATTCTTTAGTGTCAACCTCATAAAGAGTATAATCTTCCCGGCCCAACTCAACTCCTCCGAAATGATTTCTTACAGAAGCAACTATCACTTGAAGAAACCTAGTAAATGCACTTCCCATCGGCTTCTGGTACCGATACTTGGTATAACCAGCAGCCAGGATAAGGATTGAAGAGATCATTGCAACCGTGGGAATTCCAAATCCCCAAGCCCAACCCAGTTCTACTTGAACATAGACTAGAAAAGTGATGCCAAAAAGAGCTCCCATGTTTATGGCAAAGAAAAACCAGTTGAAAAACGCATACTTTTTCTGGGCTTCACTTTGATCAGATTCATCGAATTGATCTGCCCCAAAGGAAGAGACGCACGGCTTGATGCCGCCAGTGCCGAGGGCTATCAGGGCCAGGGCACAGTAGAGGAATCCGGTTTGGGCTGTGGATGCTGGAATGCAGGACATCTTTGTGCAGTGAGCAGGCCTTAAGCTGTCTATGGATCCTGAAAATGTCAGCAATACCATTCCCTGATAGATGAAATAATTTCAAAAGGGCCAATTAGTAAGCTTTAATTTTACGAACATAAGCCCATTTCCAAGACTGAAGAATCTGTAAGAAGAATATCTCAGTTCCTACCACTGCATATATGCAAGAGAAGCTGATAATGGTAAGGAAGCGGCCCAAATAAGCATCTGCCATGAATGCTCCAAGCAAGGTAAGAACGTAGGCGGCTCCGCTCCAATTGGTGACATGAGTGGCGGCGTCCGGGAGGGACTGGTGCATCTCCCCCACCAGATATGCCACCATGTTTACAGCAATTGAAAAGAATGCAAATCTCTCTGCCACCTCATTCACTAGACATTGTATATATAAATTAGCTTGACAGCGTTCATATGATCATCTATATTTTGCAGTGTCTCTTACAACATAGACAACGCGAAAACAAGCTTGTTAGAAAATACACACACACACAAAATAGAAGACAGAACACCTATGATGAAAGGGGAGGCTTTCCATCCGCCCGTTTGCTGTTTGTCTGCAGTCTGCCCTTTATAATTGAGGCAGCCATTGGATACCAAAGTTGATGCTAATCTCACTTCTTCCTACAAAGTTCATTCTCAAGCCAAGTTATAAAGATTAACTCAAATGAAATTTAAATGTAAAATAATGGCTGAATTGGCTGAAGCAATACGGTGCTTACTTTGATGTACTTGTTTGAATTAGAGCTATCCATGGAAGATATATGGCTCTCTCGTATAGTTCTTGAGCTATGAGAATTAAACACTTTTATTCACGAATCAACACTACAACTTCATGGCTTGAAATAAGCATCTTGAGGTGTCATTAAAGATGTTACCATTATTGAATATTAGCAAGGAACAAATCTGTGGGAGAAAATTATGTCCCATGTGATCAATATACGGATTTAATCCTTCATTCCTTACGTTTGGTTCTGCATTATTTATTACTGATAACAAATTATGGAGTTTGTTTGCATTAAGTCATAAATGTAAACATTGTACCATTGTAAATAAATTAGCTTGTTAACTTTCTGATCGAATTCGTCCGACTCTAGAGAGGCTAAAAGTCTCCATTCGTATTCAATTATTTTTGTGTTATAATTTGAAGGCATATTATTTAAGGTAGCGGAGAAATTATGGAGAGATTAATATAACGGTTCACCAAATAATGTCGAAGTAATAATGGAGTGGTTATGGTAGGTGTTGAATTATATATATAGTATAAATAATTAATCAATATAGAGGACCACTGAATTTGCCCACGTACAAGATGTTTGGGCTAAGTTTGAAATAGATGATGTGATGTATTAACACGGTAAGATCGTCTCAACAAAGTTAAAGGCTTAAGACGAAATATGAAAATGAGACATTTTTAGTACCACACTCTAGCATTTCGTAAATTATAAGAAAAGACTTTCCATATAAAACATTATTGCTTACGTTTTGTTTTTCTAGCTTTTTGTGATACAAAATTATTGTTTATATTTTTATAATTTATTTTGTTATAATATTTTTGTTTTCAATTAATAGCATAGGTACGCAACATTATTGGTCTTAAGTAAGATTTTATTTGTTTCAAATTTGAAAATCTTCTTTCAGTCGAAGGCTTGAAGCAAAAGAAAAAAAATTGAGAAATAAAATCTTATTTAGTAAATAAGAATTGAAGTTAAAATTATTTAGTGATTAATACTAGAACATTATTTAGTCATTAAAAGTGAAACTTTATTTGGTGATTATCATTAAAAAAGAGAGAAGCTATTTAGTGAGTAGTACTAAAAAAGAATGAAGTAGTTAGGATTTAAATAATGAAAACAATAAATATTTAAAAAGATAGACGAGAGTTAGGAGAATTAAAAGTAATAAAATTTAAATTAAATTTTTTTATTTATTATAATCAATTAGTTACTTATTGTAACTTTAAATAACAAGGCCTCCAAATAAAGGTCTTATATTTTTTCTTTGACCTAAAATTAAATATATATATATATACCTAAAATATTAAAGAGAGTAAATTTTATATTTTTTATTTTTAAATTTAATATGTACAAGAGAAAATATTTATAGGAAGCCTTCAAAATTTGAAAACTTAAGGGGGTCGCCTTTCTTAATTAAAGATAAAGCCACTCTTCAACAAGGGGTTCAAAATTGTAGTCTTATAGAGAAAGGGCCGTATGATTCTTTCTTTCGGGCAACTATTAGAGTGGCAGAGTGAGTGGGAGCGTGGACGGAGATTGAAGAAGAAATAGATTTTGTATGGGAGAATTAGATTCGTTGAAGGCGATGAGACTTGAGAATTAGGTTCAGCATAGATGGGACTAGGGGTGGCAAAATGGGTTGTAAATCATGGGTCCAATCCAATCCATATGGTTTTGGATTGGGTTGGGTTCCAAAATTTTGAAAATGGGTTGTGGTGGGTTGTATTTGGTTTGACTTTAAAGTGGGTTTAAGTGTGTTAAGAATGAGTTCAAACAATTAATTTAATAAAATTAAAAAATAATTTTAAATTAATAATCACAAATTTATATTATTTTTATATTCTCATTTTTGTCAAAGTCTCGTAATTTTGAATCATTAATAATATTTAAATTGAAATAATCATCTTGGACTTAGGTTAGTTGTTTTAAATTTTTCTCAAAATATAAATTTTAATATGTGAATAATATATGAAAGTGGTCAGAGGAATAAATATTGTATCTACTAATTAAAAATAAATTCTAAATTTAATTTGTTGCTTAACTAATATTGCATGTCAATAGTAAGATTGACATACAACTTATATATATTAATTCTTGAAAAATGAAAAGTATACAAATTCTTTATTGAAAATTTAATATACATTTTATTGGTGTGAATTTAGGGGTGGACGTTCGGATCAAGTAAGCTGGGTTTGGGTAGTTTGGATTGAGTACCCGATTTTTTGGATAGTAATTTTAACTACCACACACCGATTTGAAATTGTCGAGTACCCGACACTTTGGATATTCAACACTAAATACTATTTAAAAATTTAAAAATTAAAAAAAAAAAGAAAAAAAAAAAAGAAACAGGAAATTGAACTTTGGCCTCTGCTAGTCCTCTGACTAACGGAGGCCAAGGCCAAAGTTTGACCACTGTTAACAGCGGCCAAACTTTGGCCTCTTTCATATATATATATATATATATATATAATATTATAATCTATAATATATATGGTATATATAATAAGTATTTTATATATTTAATATATATAGATATACACATATATATATTAAATATAATATATATATAAAGATAACTATAAAAGATCATTATTATATATATATTATACATAATATATATCTATTTATATACAAATTAAAGTCGGGTACCTAAACTACCCAATTGGATAGGACTTCCTACCCAATATCCAACCCGAAATTTTATTTGGGTATTGGGTATTGGGTACCTGATCCGTAATTTTTTTAAATAAAAAAAATTCAACTCGATCAGATAATATTCGGTCGGATTGGTACTCGAATCATTCGATCGGAAACATCCACCCCTAGGTGTGATAATGGTGTCATTTTCTTTAAAATGATCAATTTTTTTTACAAAATAACTATTAGAATTGTAATTAATTATGAATATAATTTCATATGAAAAATTAATAAAATAAATATATAATCTAATAAATCTCCCATTACACTGTAAAATTTCATATTGAATATAAGATATGAAAGATATATTAATATTACTATTGTTTTTAAATTAATTTTTTTGATTAAGTAATTTTTTTTTTTTTCAGTTGGACCCATTTTCAACCTAGCCCAACCCATATTCAACCCAATCTAAATCATTTTCAACCCACCTATTTAAAATTCATATTGAGCCCACCTATATTGAACCTAATCCAATTAAGTCCAAATCATACACAGCCAAATTCACCCATTTACCACCCCTAGATGGGACACAACAGAATTTGGTTCAATTGTTGATATTCAAGGAGAATTAATTAGCTCGATTGTGGGCGGACAAGGCTGCAATAATAGGATCTTAGCAGCACGTGTCATGACAATTAAATTTTATATATAATTAAATTAATTAAACAAAAGAATTTTATAAATATATAACAATTTATGCGTTGAACGAAATATTGTAAATTTTTATACTCAATCAACAAATTACTATCATTTTTTTAAAATATAACTTTAAATAATTAAATAGTAATATGAAATAATATATATCTATCAAATAAAAAAAGATACGGTGCATTAAGTAAGATATTCAAGGAGGTCTTTATTTAAATCGCTAGAAGATGGGGCTGAATTGCCTAATCATCCTCATACTATGATCAACCTTTTGAAACGTCAATATGATAGAATATATGATCAAATCCGAGGATCTTGTCATTTTTTAGAATTGTATAGAATTTTTGGATGCATCATATAAATGGTTTATTGAAATTGACATTCTCTATGATTCTCTATATAAATCTTTTAAAATAGATCTAGTAAGTGGAATAAAAAAGTTATCAAAATTTATTCAAACCAAGACTTTAGTTCAAAGGGACAAGTAGATTCTCTTCATCACATGACCTGATGAAATATTTCAAAATTTATTTTATGTCAAATTGATAACCTTTTTAGATAGGAAAATCATGATTAAAAAAAATATATCAAATATTCAAATGGCGAAAGCTGAACAATAGCTAAGGGGCTTGACATATGAAGTATTTCTATATTTCATAATTGTAGTTTGTTTATTTCAAATCGTAGTTCATAAGTCTAGTAATTACCATGTCACTTCAATTTGCAGTTACTATATGATGTAAATTTTCTTAGATGTACGTACATATTATCACATAAAGAAACGAAAAATTGAAATTTAGACAACCCATATATCAAGGTTCATTTGTGGGAATCATCTAAATTTCTCTTTCTTGTTTATTAATTTTGGACTTTTAGACGAAACTCATAAAATATTCCAATAACTTCTTTAATTCAATATCACATTAAAATTTTAAATACATTAAACGGATTGAATTTAGCAACAAAAAAAGAGTCAGAAGATTTGATTGCATAAAATATACACAGTCCAATCTCGAAGTCGATAAATAAGATATTAATGTTAGGAAATGATTAAAGTATCGACAATGCAAATTCTTTGTAAATGTTTTATAGAATGCTGTGACTTATAAAACCCTTAATTTCATTTCTTCCGAAAATTAAATAAAATAGCAAAATCAAAAGACGGATATGTCTAGATACAATTTGATAAGGAAAAGAATTTCTAAAAGACTTCTACGCCATCATATTTAATTAAAATCACAAATATGCCCAAGGATCCGCGTCTTTTTTAAATAGGTCGACCCGACCACCAGATCCATACCCAGGGGACGGGGCGATCTCGACCCTAGCTCCATACCATAACTCGTGTACAAAGAAAATGATGCATATGACAGGCAAACAATACTCAACTTGCCCCCAGATCAACTAAAAATACCCTATCATTTATTAGAAAAAGGATAAACTAATCTTATTTGATACACACCTTTATATCAAGTGTCCCTACCTTCCGACCTCTAAACACATACTTGTTTCTACTAGTGAGCCCAATAAATGCTCACTCGAGTCTCTGTCTCTGATCGACCTCTGATCATTGATAAATATATTATTTGTCATTTCTTGCGATATCACAATTCATTTTTTCTTCTTAATAGCGTATCATGATGGAAAAATTTATTAAATTGTAATAATTTTGTTCAATAAAACTTAATTGATATCGATATATATATATATATATATATTAAAATTGTGGTGAAAAACTTTTTTAAAAAAATCAAGTTCAATTACAGATATAACAATTGACACTTGCCAAGGAGGCTTTATTTAAGAGGTCTTGTACATATAAAAAGATTTCAAGGTCAACTAGATAAATGAATTAAGAGGGTGTTTGGTTGAGCTTATAAGCTCTTCAAAACATTTTATAAAATGTTTAAAAATTTATAAAATATCAAAAAGTATTTAGTATTTTTAAAAAAAAAAAGCTTATAAACTTTTAAAATAAGATATTATGAGTTTATAAGCTATTTTTAAAAATATAAGGAGTTCCTAACTTATTTTTAAATTTTAACAAGTTCTCTTAATTTTAATCATATTAATTACAAAATTACCATTACCAATATTTTATAAATTTCAAAATTTTAATTTATCCGAACACTTTTAGAGCTTATTTTTAAAAAAGATCTTGTATCTTATAAATTTTAAAAATATTTTATAAAATATTTGAGTTTATATGATCTTTTAAATAAATTTAACCAAACAATTTCTAAATACTGAATGGGCTAGTGTGGCCGAAACTATTTTTGGTACATAGTTTTAGAGGAAGCACAGCCAACTATAAAACACTGATGGTATTGTGAAATTCACGTAATTGTAATAAGTATTTTGGTACAGTAAGGAATAAATATTAACAGTTGACAGCGACCAAAATATAAGACCCAAATTTAAGAAAAGAACAAAAGATCTTATAAAATTTATAAGCGCGGTGTAATGTGTACTCAACTCACCATTATCCAGTACGCAGCTTCTTCAAGAAAATCATCTTTGTCAATTGTCATTGTATTAACCATGAAGGTCACAAATGTTTAAGTATAAGAGGTCAATGGATTGCGGCGTGTCTGCTCCAAACAAATATTCGCATCAAGAAAATGAATATTCCCTCACCATTAGTCCCACATATTACTCTTAAAAACCCCTACTGAAAATTCTTATATATCATTTCCTTTTTAAAGCCAAAAATTTTGAAGTCTGTATCAAGAAGAATAAAGAGATGTGTATTCTTGCTAGATTTACGTATCTGCTTGTGGGCTTGATTTCAGTGCTTGGATTCTGCGAAGCTGGGCTAACCAGTAGTTACGTGAGAAACAATGGGTTGAGTCGAGATATGCCATTGGAGAGTGATGTGTTTCAGGTGCCTCCTGGTTACAATGCTCCCCAGCAGGTAATTAAGACTCCCTTTTCCTATTATTCTTCGTTTTCAAGATTTTATTTTGATTGGATTCCGAGTTTGACAGTGTTTCTTTAGATAAACCCCTGCTCCTATTCCCCAATTCTTGGGTGGACAAAGAAAAAAGCAGAATTTTCTTTTGTTGGTTAGTTTAATATGGCAGCCCTGTCTCCGTGGATTAAGAATCTCGACATTTCCGTCTCATTTGGCCGCTTGCTTTCTATTGCAAATTTAACTTGAGAAAAATCTTACGATTTGGCCTATGTATAACATCTTAGGATGATAGCAATTAGTTGTTATCCTATGAAAATATAGATATACCAGAGTGAGATTTGGTTAAAATTATGGTTGTATTGGGCCTGATGCTGTATGTGAATGCTTGCTTAATAGACAGTATGCTAGTAATCTAGTTATGAGGAAGCTTCTTTGTAAGTCTCCGGATATCTCAAGACGAGTATGGTGCATATTGTCTGAAGTTTTAGATTTGTACATAATTTCTGGTGCATATGTCCTCAGAAATAATGCAAGCTTGGTGTTTTTGTAAGGTTCACATAACACAAGGGGATCATGAAGGAAGGGGGGTAATTGTCTCCTGGATTACACCTGATCAATCAGGTCCAAATTCGGTGCTCTATTGGGCTGCAAATAGCCAGATCAAGAAAACTGCATACGGCATTGTTGTTAAATATAAGTTCTACAATTATACATCTGGTTACATTCATCACTGCACTATCAAGAATTTGGATGTAAGTATTTCTGAAGTTGTCTCTTCACATTGCAGTCTAAAGTTTGATTTCTAACAAGCTTTGGTTTGCAATTTTCTATTTAATGAATAGATTATCATTAAATTATGCGCTAAAATTGCAGTATGATACCAAATACTACTATGAAGTAGGAACTGGGAACACAGCAAGACAGTTTTCGTTCGTAACTCCTCCTCAACCAGGCCCTGATGTTCCTTATACATTTGGTCTTATAGGTATGGCTTAGAAATCAGGCAAGGTCATTGTTCTTGTTGCACGCCCAAAGACAAAAAAGAATGGAGGAGAGAGGACTTTGATGATTGTTTTAATCTTAAAAAGCTTATATTCCACTCTGAGCTGTGAGCCGACTATGTTTAGCATTATGAACAGGTGATCTTGGTCAGACTTATGATTCCAATAGGACTCTAACTCATTATGAGCTGAACCCTGTGAAAGGACAGACACTACTGTTTGTTGGAGACCTCTCCTATGCTGATAGTTATCCATTCCATGATAACACGAGGTGGGATACATGGGGAGAATTCATAGAAAGAAATGCTGCCTACCAACCATGGATTTGGACTGCTGGGAATCATGAAATTGATTTTGTTCCTGATATTGTAAGTTGTCCACTACCATGGTTTTTTTCACACAAAAATTTCCATTTAGCATCTCGTGGTTTTATCACAAAATTGTTTTCCTAATTGATAATTTGAAATGAATTTATCAATTATCTAATCTTTACTCAGAGTTAGCTAAACATGAACTAAATATGTCATACTTCTAGTAAATTTCGTTTGAACTTGGAGATTCACAATTTTCCCATCCCGTGACTTGGAACCTTTTCAGCCATTGTATGTTTACTTTAATTTCCACAAATGTTGCAAATATTCCAATCATGACGAAAATATTTCATTGCAGGGTGAAACTAAGCCCTTCAAGCCTTATAAACACCGTTTTTTTGTGCCATATAGAGAATCAGAAAGTACATCTCCTCTTTGGTACTCGATCAAGAGAGCTTCAGCATACATCATTGTCATCTCTTCTTACTCAGCTTATGGTAAAATTCATGGTTTTGTGTCAATTGCATGTAGGTAAAATGAATGGCTGCAGCATCTTTTTCCCCATCTTTGATTATTACCTGATCTTTTTGCCAGGGATGTACACTCCTCAATATAAGTGGCTCACAAACGAGCTACCTAAAGTGAACCGGACAGAGACGCCATGGCTAATTGTACTCATGCATTGTCCAATGTATAGCAGTTACGTTCATCACTATATGGAAGGAGAAACTATGAGAGTGATGTATGAATCCTGGTTTGTGAAGTACAAAGTCGATGTAGTCTTTGCTGGTCATGTCCATGCTTATGAACGATCTGTAAGTATATCTTCCTTGGAACTCAAAAAAGGAGTGATCTTTCTTGTATCAGAGCAATGCAAATAGTATGAATATAGAACCTCAAAATAACGCTGTATAAGATTTAACTGTTGTTGTAAATCAGATTAAGAGAAACAGGCAACTTTGGACTTCACACTTTTAACATTGTGTGACACAGGAACGTATATCCAACATAGCATACGATGTTGTTAATGGATTATGCATTCCTATCAGCGACGACTCAGCTCCAGTTTATATTACTATTGGAGATGGAGGAAATCAGGAAGGCTTAGTCACAGAGTACGATATGCTGGAAACTTAAGAGTTTTGAAATATATTTTGCTAATTATATTGAAAAATTGATGTCGTTTACGCTTTGGTTGTAGGATGACAGAGCCACAGCCAAGCTACTCGGCTTATCGGGAAGCCAGCTATGGCCATGGTATTTTTGACATTAAAAACAGGACTCATGCTCATTTTGGTTGGCATCGTAATCAAGATGGATTTGCCGTAGAAGCTGACTCTTTATGGTTTATTAACCGGTACTGGAAGTCCGTGGAAAAGAAATCTGTAGCTGCATTATAAGAAAAAGAAATCAAATTGTGGAGTCTATTAATTTTGTTGAATTGGGGGCATCTAGGACTACCACTGTTTTTGTAGTTAAATGAAATCCCATGTGTTGTAAGTTATGAGTGTATGTTCTTCCAATTTCTGGTAATTAGGTCAACAGGACATGATTTGGTGTACGTAGAAAAGTTGTTTTTATGTATTTATGATGATATTCTATTTTATCCTATGTCAGAGGAGTAATGTGAATTGGAATAATTTATGAGTTATTCTCTCTCTCACTTTGCGAAGCACCTTTCGGAGGTGCTTTTTTCAAAGACAAATTCTCATCAGATGCATGCAGGTGTGACTAACTAGATGTGGTTGGGCCTTCATATCATGATGGATTAATTTGGTTATCTTTAGTGCCATTTTCCAAAAATGTCAATCATGTGTCTCTTTCCAAGCTCCTCAATTGGAGAATTATGATGATACTCTATCTTATCTCATATTGAAAGAGTTGAGTGACTTAAAATAGGTTATAAATTATTCTTCTTTCACCGTTTGAGACTTTTTTTAAGGACAAAATTCTCTATCAAATACATGTTGATAGAAGACCTCCGTATTGGTGATGGTTCGACTTGGTTATTGTCAATTTATTTATTCAATCAACTTAAATTGTGTTCATTTTTTATTACCAATAGAGCTCCTTGTTGTAGAACCACTAAGTTTTTCTTGGGTTGTAATTTATAATCTTCTAATTGAAGATTGTAATTATTTCTTTTTATCAAGAATTGAAGATTATAATTGAAGATGCTCGTTTTCTTGTTAGTGGTTAGGTAACTTTTCTGTTTTTATTATTTTTCTCATTCTCTCTACAACTTACCCTTTTGCATCTACTCTCTTCAATTTCTCCCTTTGCCTTTAAGTTTTCGCATTCTCCAACTCATTTCAACTTTTATGGGTCATTCCTTGTCTTAAAAATACTTTTCTTTCTGTCTCCTATAAATTATTTTAATTGATTGGGTGAGTTATTATTAAAAACTGAACTTAAAAAGTTGTACCCAACGAAAACTTCAGCCCAAATCCTTTCAATATCCCAAAAAACTAAATCCATATATCAAAGCTTTGAATAAAACCTAAATTGTTGAATCATAACTCCTTAAATTCAAATAGTAACAAAGAGTGATTTGTCCCTAATGTTACTTGACGGAACAAGCTACGGATATTATGGTAACAAAGAATTGTAAATTTAAAATCATTAGACAAATTTTTACAAAAAAACACAATTGACCCATCTGTCTTAATTGCTTGTTTAATGTTGTTAGCAGCTTAATACAAACAATTTAGAAATTGTAAAGGAATCTTTGAGATCTTCTGGACCATGTAAGTGAACTATGGGCAATTACAGGGGGCCCACCACAAAGTACATCAGATGGAGATCGGGCCAGGGGCCCAGTACCCATATTTTTCAGCCCAAACTTTCAAATTAATGCTTGTTGAGATAGATCAGGTGTCCAATGATAGTTCAAGGGATTAAATTTTATAATGTGGTTTGCTCGAAGCCAATATAAATAAAATATTTGCAAATAAACCACGATGACTACAAGTATACAGTACAAATAGAAAAGGGAGTAAATAAAATATTAAATCTCAACTTTATATCATGCAAGTATAATTCTGTAATTATATATGTCTCAATATTAACATGCGTCTCCATACATGTATAGCAATACTCTAATTGGGTACTTTACAATAGACTACACAATATAGACAGCCAAGGCCATCCCCCCACCTTAAATACCATTACCTAAATACTATATCCACATCCACCAACTGTGCAAATTATAGGTATTTACAATATTTTTATTTCAACATAAAATTTTAACGTTCGTTTTATACTATGCACGTGATAGCTATTTCATACTGATAATTGTTTTGTACTTACAAATATATCTTAAATTATACACAAGTGCTTCACGTGCTCTAATCTATTCCTTTAGATGCATAATTTATTCACCGTACATATTCATTATTATACTTGACTTGTGATTGACGCTAAAATCTCACTTTAAAATTTTAGAATTTCTTCAATAGAACCATGGAAAAGGCATGCCATGACAGTCTTTCCCACAGTCCCAATTACTAGCGAAAGCCCCGGGCTCATGGACAATTTGAAATGAAGTATCCTTTGCAGCCTCCGCCCATAAGTAGGAGTCATCAACCTCAGGCAGGCTCACATTCAAATTCTGCAACATCCCACTAGCACTCACATACTCACCACCACCCTGGTAGCCATTCATTGGTGCATTAATCTCATGATGATCAGCTGGAAAACTATCCAGAATTGGCAAATCAGAAGAAGTAGAAGATGAACTTTGATAATTTTCTTGGCTTTCCATCTTGGCAGAGGCTTCAACTGGAATCAGCTGATGAGCCTGAGTCTGAACTTGAGGATTATTTTCTTCGTACAAGTGGGGCAAGTTGACCTTCGCATCCGGGCCATAGAGCTTACGGGCCGCTGCGTCGTAAGCCAGCGCAGCATCATAGGAAGTGTCGAATGTGCCGAGCCAGACGCGGGAACCGCGATTGGGCTCGCGTATCTCGGCCACCCATTTGCCCCAGGTGCGCTGCCTGACGCCTTTGTATGTGCACGAGGCATTCTCCGGGCCGCCTTTCCCCCTCATGCAGCCTTTTCTTGAGCTGGCCCGAGCAAGCTTTCTGACCCTTTTTTCTTCTCCCAAAGGCGCCATAGATTTCAACATTTTGTATATAGTGTATGATATGCAAGTGAATTCGCTGGAAATGATCTTCTTGGTATGAACATCACAAACTGAGGGGAAATTCAGTATTTATAGAGAAAAGAGACAGGGGAGATTATACACGTGTCTCCGGGTGGGGAGTGTCCATAGATACTTGGCAAGACAAACTGGGTTTTACCGTGTCTGAATTTCCAATGTGGGTAAGCATGAGTTTGTACACAAGCTCAGGTGGCAATAAAAGGGGGAGGAAAAATACAGCTCACAAAGCTAGCTGCTTTTGTTTTGCCAAGGAAGAAGGGGAATAGATATTCAAATTTCAATCCAGGGATCAATCAGGATAAATTTCATGTGGGTGCATTTTAGCAGGTGACATCACGGCGAACGTCATTGTGATTTGTGGGCTAGCCAGGCTTATTCTGTTGAGTGGATAAGTTCCATGTTGAAGTTGTCTAATGCTGTGGACAAATAAGAATCTCTTTAATCACATAATTTTTTCTTTGTATAGATAGATATAAGATTTATGAGGCAATTACTTTGTGCTACAACTCTTCCTATTTAATAGAAAAAGATCCCATGATCTTGAATCGATCTTACTTAAAATCGCAAATCTCAAGTTTGTCTATGAAGAGCCGATTTAATTGTATTAGTGTTTATAATTGATTTCTTCAGTGTAATATTAATTGATAGGGCATCGGTAGTAAGTGCTACAAGATCTCTTACATTGGAATCTATGGTTATGAACCCAAATTCATTAGTATGGAACTTTTTTTTTTTTTTTCAAGTGAAATCCTCTAATACATATGAAGGAGTGAAAAATACTTTTGTTATTGTAGAATAAAAAACCTTCGTATCTTAATGTACGTATTTAATTTATTCGAAAATATTAAAGCGGACCACTTTCTGGGAAGAAGGTTCCCAAGAACTGGCACCTTAGTTTGAGCAAAATTAAGGTTTGTGTGGACTAAAAGACAGGGCTGTAATACGTGCGGTTTTGCCGTCTCTTGTGGGATGTGGTATGAACTGAAAGTTAGTTGAATATATTACTCAAATGCATTGAACAGTGGATTCCCAAGCCCCATCAGATAGGGATGCAATAACTCACATGCACCATTCAAATAAATAAAGTCAAATAAAAATGGATCACTGCTCGCACCTTCTACAAACCTGTTAGCACCTTCTACAAGCCCCTGCATTTTGTATTGGGACATAAATAAATTATATTGATGTCCGAGTTTTGCCAATGATACTACTTTAATATTGGAGTTTTCAAAAATGAAAATGGTAATTTTAAATGATTTTACATTAAAACCATTATACTCAAGGATATGTTTTTACTTTGATGCTGATATTTATCTATTTTTACATGATACTAATAAAAATAATTTTATTTTTTTAAATTTTTTTGACGTAAAACACCATGGGTGGACAACTTTATTTTTAATAATTTGTTATGGAACAAAGAATCTTTGCAAATTCTTAACTAATGAAATGACAAATTTTAAAATTTTCTTCAATTCGAATGAAACTAAAAAATTGGAGAGTAATATCTTACATTTATTTACTATTTTCAATAAAATGCATATATTTGCGGATAAATTTCTATTGAACCACAAGTAAAACTCAGGAAGCTATATTAATTAATTTGTGTAAAACAACTGAGTGATGTGGGATACTAGAACATTGCAATATTTCTCATAAGAAAATTACAAGAATGTGTACTAAGCGACACATTATGATGACGTTTATCTTCATCCACTGCTTGAGTTTCGTTTGCATTTCAATAAAGTTTCTAAATTATTAATTGCCAAGAAATATTCAGAAAAAATAGTGTCATATAAAAAACCATAATATATATATATATATATATATAATTTTTTTATCATCTTATGAAAATAACAAATTTCGATCACAGGATTTTATAGTTTTTATTTAAATATATACCAGAATACCAGAAAAATGAATAAAAACTACCTGAGAAATATCTTTTCGACGATAACTCATGTACTAAATAAATACTTATAAGCACTTAGGTACCGGAATAATATTATTAACAGAACTCAAGAAATAACATATTTCTTAGTATCTTTCTATAGGAATTTTTTTTCAGGAGGAAAAAAAAGGAACACAAGAGTGCTGCATCAGATGGTGGGTTCTCAGGCAAAATCTCACTTGATCCATTAGCAATGCAACAAAGGCATGCATATCTGTTCCTCCAAAATCTGTACCATCATGGCTGATTGCCGAGAGCAATTCCCATGCTTTTGGAGTCGCCATCAAGCTTGCAGAGTTGCAACAGTACTGTATACAAAATCGAGCTTTTAGAATCCAGCGCCTTCAGACTGACGACACATCTGCACGTTACAATTGGCGGCTGCAGCCCAGTTAATATAGTTCGATCGTCATGGTTTTGCATATAATTCCTGTGATTCAATACCATCTCGGCAGCTGCGCAAAGCTGCCCTTATCTCCTTCAACATTTCATTGATCCTTATACCTTTCCTGCAAAACATAACACAGAATGCTCTCGGCAGACGAAATAAAAAGTTTGCAGACAAAAATGCTATCCTCATAATTAAAGCACAATAAACAAAGTGATCCACATAGCTTACAAATGAAATAGATGGTACTATAAGCAATGAAGGGGACTACAGCCTTTTCTTTAGGTTAGAACAGAATCATTAGGACACCATAGAAGAATAATGAAGAAGAGAAGCTATATATCAACAACAAACTTACAGGACACTGACGCCCACAACAGCGAAAGGTCGTGGATATGCTTCAATTTCCTTCACCTTCTTCTCCAGAGGAACGTCATCAACTAGGTCCTCATCACTGGCCAAAGGTAAGCCAGCTATTTCTGAGGTAGTGCTGGTCTCCAAGTTTATCTTATCACTTCCAATCCTCCATATTTCTTCAGTTAATTTTGGAAGCCTTTCTATTGCCTGCAGAAGTGATTACTAAACTTCTGAGTAGCTAACTGAGATATATAACATCTAACCAGAAGATTCCAGTTCTCATTTAAAAAGGACACAGATGTATGAGAAGAAAAACTCAAAGGCATACCTCAGGAATATCAATCTTATTTAGAACAACAATGTATGGCCGTTCAAGGTAATCAGGATTGTACATCCGCAATTCCTGAAACATTAATGTCATAAGCTCCAAAGGTTTACGTCAAGACAAATTAAAGGAAATGATATGTGCAATTAACAAATTTACCAGGCAATATCTCAAATTACAGGTGAATTTGAACAGTTTGATATGTTATTCACTTCAAAATCAGACAGGCATATAATGGAGGATCAAAAGTTTGTAGATGAACTGGAATTATTTGGCTGACAAGTGACAACTAAATAGGAGAAAGCCAGCAGAACCTCACAGTCAGCCTCTAGCAGATTAGCAACCAAAGCATACCTCTCTCACTGTCCTATAGTCATGCACTGGATCCTCCGCAGCTGCATCAACAACATGGACCAACATCCTAGTCCTCCTTAAATGCCTCAAAAAGTTGCGACCCAGACCCTAGAAAATGACAAGACCGTGTATAAGTCTATAAGATTAAGAATTCACAACAAAATAAAGTGAAAGGACTACAAAACCAAGGCCATTAAAGGAGAAGTTTTACTCAAAAGTATTTGAAGTAAATAAGATCACTGAAAGAAATACAAAATACCTTTCCTAGATGAGCACCTTCAATGAGGCCAGGCAAATCTGCCAATGTTGCCTCAGATGAAAATTGCCCAGGCCCTAGGCTAGGATCACCATTAAGGCGTCCTAGGTTTGGCATCAAGGTTGTAAATGGATAATCAGCTATATCAGGCTTGGCAAGTGTTATAGCTGCCAGTAAAGTGGACTTTCCAGCATTTGGGAGCCCCTGAAAAATTGAAAGGCAAACATCAAGAATCTGCTGATAATGAAGCTCAATCCATTCATCACCATAAAAAATTGTCAAAAATTTAGGTGTTCTGACAAATGAAACAAGCTAAATTCAATGCCATGACTTTCTCACTCATGTGATCCACTTCGAACATTCTGCTGATATCAAACAACCATTTTCAAACAGTTTTCAGCTTCTGTCTCTTTCATTTCACCAAGGTACTTAATCATAAGGATTGGAAACTTAGAGGCTTAACTATGGCGAAGACCCTTGGTAGAGAAATTGCAAAAGGAGAATTTGCATATACATGGGATAGAACTTTGGTGCTACCTGACATGAATGATATAAAAACTTGGAGAAGCTCGGGTAAATATACCATATGAATAAATACATGAAGACTTGTGCATGTTTCAGTATACATAGACATGCAGATCACAAATGAACATAAAAATATAATAAAAAATGTTCATATATATTTCCAAGCCTTTAAGATAAAACCTAGGTTCGAGAATCAACCCCACTCAAAAACAGGATTATTCATATCTTTATATATTTGTTCTAGATTTACAGCATCAAAATTTAGTTGCCTAGTTACTGAATAGAAATGAATCCATATACCAAAAAGAAAAGGCTATAACTAACTATAAAATAAGCAAAACAAAACTGAATAATTATTAGCAACAACCAATAAATTTTCAATGGTTTGCAGAATTTCATTTCACACGCATCTAAACACAATAAGCATACACTCGTATCTCTGAATGTGTGTGCATTATGATATATACATGCAGGGCTCTATACATGGAAGTGTTGAGAGCTTCTTGTATCATACACATAATACATGCAGTAGCTTTTATTGATATGATTAATATGAGTAATACTTACCACAAGACCAACATCAGCAACGACTCTTAGTATCAATTGCAGACTGACCTCTTCACCAGGCTGACCAAGAACTAAAACCTGCAATATATTGAAAATCAACAACAAGTGTCAACATGTGAAAGGCAAATGCAAACCTCAACTGTAGTTGCCAGATTTTTGTACCATTTTCAGGCATCACAGTCTTAGTCTCTTACTCTATTAGAGGAAAATGGAAATAATCAGATGTTCAAAATCACAAGCAATTGGAGGTCTGGACATGATCTAGTCCACATAACATATGTGTGTGTGTGTATGAATGTTCGTACGTAACTAATCATTTCACTTTGTGGCACACCCCTTATCTTCAAAAACATAGCAGCAAATTAATTGATAAATGGACAGAAACCATGGTGATAAAACCACATCCAGGACTTACAACAATTAAAATCAACAGATACAGTATAAACAAGCACTCGGATACCTTCTATTCACAGCTAAAATAATTCCAAAACCCTGATACATGTTTCGACATGGTCATTAATGGGAGAAGGACAGGCTTTAGCCCCTTCTATTAATGTTGTTGAATATATTTGACCAAGCCATATAATATATGTGTGAGGTAATAGCTCATGTTTATCATTGTTCTGTTTTTTTTTTTTTTTTTTCTCATATTGATGAAAATTACATAGCCGAGCCATCTAAAAACTGACTCAAGTAACTCTTCAAGTTATTCTTTTTCCCTTGTCATTTTCTTGTATGCATGAATTTGTCGAGACACCAAGCAAGCCTTGGCACATCATAAGCAACTATATTAATCAAGTCAAGGGTGAACATATCACGGACAGAGATTTAAATCTCCCTCTGTGATTGTATAATGTTCGAATACAGTACAACTGTGTCATCGACACATTCACTAAAGGATATAAGAGCATTACTGAGATTAGATTTTTATCATTTTTGTACCAGCAATTCAATATGGATTGATATATATCCTGTATGTATGTTTCTCTTCCTGCCATTTCTCCTATGCAATTTGGGATACTTCAAAGGTTGATTCTTTTTTTCTTTCTTATATTAAGTGAAACACATATGCTTAAACAAGCCTTAGTTGATCCAGTGAAACTCTCCTAATTCATTTTCAGACAAGAAAGATAAATACAATGCAATGGTCAGATGAAACATCAATGATTACCTTGTCACTGTCATCTCTCATTACATTTGTGGTTAAAGCCATCATTTTTTTCCTTCTGTGCTCAGGCATTTCCAACAAGCTAATCTGCCAAAAACCAGAGAAACATAGCCAAAGATTACACAATGAAGTTAAAAACACGCTGAACCACAAGTGCCTCGAACTCTGACATGCAATAGACAAGTATGCCTGCAAGAAGGAAACAATTAACAGATGCAGCTTGTATATTCCTTGTCGCGTTACTTTTTAGATATTGCTAGTTCACTTTTTGCGGATTTCTTTTTATATTTTTTGTTTTCCTTAACATTCAGAGCTATAAGCTTCAATCCCATTATGGATATTAATTACGTCACATTTTACCTCACATCATTATAACATTTAACTGTTAAACAGTCCTTACCCCTCCTTGTCCACCCCTTGCAACAACAACTTCATCACCAGGATGAGCTAAATCAGCCAGGAGCTTTCCTCTTTTCTGTTTTATGACAGTACCTGCAAAATTTTCCAAAAATAAATAAGAATTTAGGATGCAGATCCATTTTGTTACTGCACAGGTGAAAAGAAAGGTTCAATCATTTATATCACATAGAGGTCCAAATAAAGGTTAAATCATAAATATCACCAGGTTGCTGATAAAGTTATTCAACTTTGACTTGCAAAGAAGTCATTTTACTAGCAAGCTAATTAACATGACATGTGATAGATTGATATATGAAGTAAACAAACCTAGAGGTACTGGAATACGCAGTGCTGAAGCAGCAAGTCCGTTATGCGATTGAGAAGACAAAACACCCATTGCATCAACATTTCCTCCACGTTTTGCATTATATCGACTCTTCTTGTGAAACTCCAATAATGTGTCTTTGCTTTCATCTGCAAAAATTATGACATCACCACCATTTCCACCCATAGGAAGGATAAGTGAACCATCAAAATCTCTCTTGTATGAATTCTTTTTCTTTGATTTTTCTTTTTCAAATTTCCCTTGTGACTTAGAAGGAGCCTTCTGATTTGGCAGACTGAGAATGGCACCATGGCCTCCATCTCCAGCCCGAACAGTGATAACTACCTCATCAAAGTATTTGTGGCGTTCCTTGACCAGTGTCTCAGGGGTTGGGGATGGTCGATTCTTGACTGTAGCAAGTACACTCTTCAGCACAATTCCCTGGTAGCTTTTTGGGGTCCATTTCCTGCGTGAACTATAAACAAAGGTTGTAAGCTATAATTATAAAAGCAAATGCAAAACCAGTTCTTTTTAACTAAACACAATCACATTGACTGACATAAATGTGATATGATGCAATGCCACCTATTGATGTTGAAAGTTACGATAACAGGATATCATCTACATTTACAATTTAGCATTAGATAAGTTTTTCTACAACTGCTTGGTGCTAGTAGAATCCAGCTGAACCCCGAGTTAGTACAGAAATAGAAGGAACGTTATCTAATATATTTGAAACAAAAGGATAAGATAAACAGCAATCTTGGCATATTTGCTTCATCCAAATGAATAAATTGGCCACAACTTAAAAGGTGAAGTTCAGATGGAACTCTTACAGAGAAAACCTGTAGCTCATATTTTATATGAGAATTG
Source organism: Jacaranda mimosifolia (assembly GCA_018894105.1). Taxonomy (NCBI): domain Eukaryota; kingdom Viridiplantae; phylum Streptophyta; class Magnoliopsida; order Lamiales; family Bignoniaceae; genus Jacaranda; species Jacaranda mimosifolia. Next base: position 23,754,375 of record CM032131.1, on the reverse strand, counting down.
CCTGAAACTTCGAGTTTCCTTATTAGCAAATCCAAAATAAAGCTCATTAAAAGAACATAAAGCATGCATCGACCAAATAAGGTTGTGCCCAAATTCAAAAGAAGTCAGAATTCATTATGCGTACACTATGGAGAAAAATGTCTTTTGACAATCAATAGAACAAAGAAAAGAAGCATTGATTCTCCGAAAATTCATTCTTTTTTCCTATTGCAGAAAAATCTTGAGTGTGAGGAACAATGAGAAAAGAAAAATACAAGAAAACAGCTAAATTACGAAAGCAGGAAATTTAGTTTTTTGTTGTTTACCTATCCGGAAGAAAGGGCTGATAAGAGAAAGCAGAGAGGGAAGCCCACGAAGCTTTATCAGAAGGCAAGTTGAGAATTGAAGATGAACGCTGCTGTGGACACCATGACAGCATTCTCCTTCTCCTGAAGAGAAGAGTGTGTGTGCGTGTGTGTGAGAGAGAGACTGTGTGTGTCACTCAACGGATAGAACAGAAGAGGAATTTGGAGTAATGGCGAAGAAATTTTAACTCAAGATTTTCTCTTTCGGAAATGTTTGGAAAAGTCTTTTATAGCTGTCCTAATTCTTAAATAATGGATAGAAAACAATATGTATTTAGTATATAGATTATTATAAAATATAAGTCTTTGATGGATAAATTGATTAAAGACACAATGAAATAGAAAATATCTAGCTTTGTAAATATGTAGGTAAAATATGAAGATTAAAGGATTATATGGAGCAAAAGAATATTGACATTTTATACATCATTTCATTTTATATGTATCTTATATTAATGAACTTCTAATTGTGATACAACTTACAAGACTAAAAGAATTGATTAATTATAATAATTAATACATTCATGCATTTTTAAGTTTTTTATTTTTTATTCGTATGATATTCAATTAATATTATAAGTAATTTTGGCTGGATTTTAGGTTTTAAATAAATTTTATTAATATTTATTAAAATATTGATTTATTAATCAAGCATCACACGTATTAAAATACATGTATCAAATGTTTCAGTTTGAAACTATGGTATTATTTATTAATTTTAAAGTATATAGAAAAATGAGAATATTTTTTAGTTATTCATACGTAGGTGTTGCTAAATAAATATAGTTTGAAATTTTGCAAGCAAAGATAAATTTATAGTCTATAGCATTGAAATGAAATCCAAATATTTTTTTAATATTTGCAGCTATTATAATATTTATTATTTTGAAACTTTTTAGGTATATTAATACAGAAAAACTATAGATTGTTATTTCATGTGAGGTACCTCGTAATATGTTGAAAAATTCTAACACATGTATGTTATATTGGTAACAATAACCAGTGACACATATTGTTTATATATTCATCTGCTGTGGTATATTGTCCTGTGGCCCAAAATTTGACGAGATAGTTTTTTCCAACTGAAATTCATGATGTCTCAATTAATTGTATTTGCATGGTCCAACCAATCTTTTCATGACAACAAATATAAGTTTATTTTTCTAATAATTATTTTTTCACCTCTTCTCTTATTAAGAGTTGCTCTGTGACATTGATTTAGCATGTTGAAACACCTCAATTCTTCGATTTGTAACATGTATTAGACTATAAATCAACATTTAAAAAACGAGAGCTCACAAATTCTCTTGCTTTTATACCCTAACAAATTATTTATTTTAGGAAACTAATTATAAGAATTTTTTCATTTATTTTTTAGTGAATTGAAAAACAAAACAAAACAAAAAAAGGCATGACAACCCCTTAATGCAAACCATAAGAATTTCTCACTATCCCATCATAGAATGTTCAATTTAAACCATAACTACTACCCAATTCACAAAAAACAAGGCCACCAAAACCTTACCAAACTATGAATCAAAATGAAATTCTTCCATCACATACAACTCATATACTACTATTGTAAATAAATTTAAACCCATGACCTTATTGCGCGAAGTTACATAATGTAAAGTTATAGACTAGACCCATTAGACTACCACATTAGTAGCACAACCAGAAGGTCACTAGCAACTAACAATGTAAATGCATAATTACCTTTGAGCTCCATAGATCTTTCTTGGAGGGTGATCCCAACAATTGAAGGAGTTAGGCAGTGTAAATAAAAAGTAATGATAATGTTATGGTCACTTGCAACACTCATTTGCTGCTGAACATGAAATCAAATGCACAAAAGAGAGTTTCCTAATGGTTGTTTAGTAGAGAAGAGCACATGGCATTTAGCAACATGCAGTGTAGTAAAAATTTTGTTTCCCTTGTTTTCAAAACATATACATGGTTTCAAAGCCCAAAGATCCTGTTTCCACTAAATTACAACTTGTACACCTTAGCTCAAGCTGAAATTAGGATCTTCCACAACATGGCTAGCATTTGAACGCATAATTCAAAGATATGCGGGCCCCCAATAGATACAGATTTCACTCATGACTAAATAAATTAACACTATAGAAGGCATGATATTCACAAGTGAAATACATTCCACAATCACACTTCAAGCCACCAATGTAGCACAAATATCTGAGCGATTGTTTTGAAGACTGCGGAAGGCCTAGCGCTTGAGGAAGTCCTTTAAAGAGAAAGGTTGATGACCGTCCTAGAAAATGCACAGAAAATCAGGAGAAGAGCAAGTTAGCTCACTGTAATAAGAAATTGCTGGAGAAAGCATGATATTTGTATAAACTTCCCAGTGTAAATAGCGTGACCATGTGGGACAAGGATTGAGCAATATGATTTCTATCTCTTGCAATCTTTTGTGATGGGAAAATGGCCAGATAACTTACTTCAAAATGTGAGTTGTGGTCTAACTCCCACCCCGCCCCGCCCCTCAAAACAAAAATGAGGACAATTTTGAACTATACTACCACCATCTACAGAAGACCAGAATATATGTCCATATAATCCTATAAAGCAGTAGATAAAGAGCATTAGTCGTATATCTAAAATACCAAAGAATTAGAACTAAGTGAGGAATCAAGTACATTGATTACTCTGCAACAGATTAACAGCAAACTTCAAACCTTGCCAGATTCTTGACTCAAGCACTGTCTAACAACGGTTGTCTGCTGTATTAGGCTTTCCATTGCTGAATAGCTGGGCAGTTTAGTGTGTGCTGCATTGGAAGTGCACATGTTAAAAAAGTATTAACCAACAGATTTCATCCCAAGGACGAAATAGTTTGAAACAACAATCAGTAATCAGAGTTCCACTAAGGAAAAGGGAAAGAAAGCAAATATGCCCCAATGCTATAACTTAAAAACAATTACCAAGAATTGCCCTGTTTAAACTGTCTGCAACATGCTGTCTGTGATCTGAGCTCAGGAGATGGAACATCGGGGACTTCTCTGGCTCCTCATAAGCAAGAAGTGCCATGAAGTCCTGCATGGATAACATTTTTTCCATCATTTAATGATAAACCTAATTAGGCTAGAAAGGTGAGGATACTTCAAAGATTAACTACAATGAATCTATTAGAGGAACATACTTCAAGTTTTTCAACATATTTCTGCTCTTTCCCGAAAGGAGTGAACTTGGATTGGGCAAATCCTAGAGCTTCATCACTGCCACAGATATTTAAGTTTAAGTAAACATGCATCAGCAGAAGTTTCCAAGTAAACCAAGTAACCAACTCACTCACATTTTCCTAGAGCACACAAGTTCAACGAAATGAAGGCTTAAAAGATCAAAATGCAAATCCTTATTCTCCTCCAACAAGCCAGGTGCAAATTCTTCCGTTAACTCGATGGCCTTGGACGCATTTCCATCCAACGCAAAATGGAATATTCCTGCAGGCGAACTGTCCAATCAGTGCCAGAGTTACTTGTGCTTAACCTTTGATTCCACAAGCAAACTACTCGAAAATCAGCAGTTACTTTACATGATAGAGCTGATTACTACGGAGAATTGATATAATTTTTTGTGGATTTGCTTCAATCCTTGCTAGGATAAACTGTTTTCTCATCTCTGCTTTCCCTTCTCCTTTCCCTCCTTATCTTCTTCTCTTCTTTTGTTCTTTCATTCTTCTTCTTTAAATCCATATCATAAATTCATTACTTTATAAAGATCTACAGCACACACACAAACAACCCCATTCACAGAAACTTACTGCTCTGGGGAAAAGTTCATAGCTCAAAAACAGGAAAACAGGAACAATTACGTTGTCCTCCATGACTATCCTCAGGTGGTTTACCCATATTTGTGGGTTTCTTATCATGGTAGCTCCATTTGACAATTTTAACTTTCCAGATTAACTGACTGCTGTCGTCCTCATCAAATTTCTCATAATCCCGTATATCTCGCGTGGTATCAATGTAGAATTAAAGTAGTTAACTTGGCTCACAATAAATAAAATCAAGAAATTAAAAATGATATTTAGATGGCCTGGTTGAGTTAGGAACTGTAACATTATTAAGCTTTTTATAGGAGTGGAATTGGTGATGCACAGGGCATTATATATATTACATTGCCATGCATAAATACGTTTCTATCCTTTTGCTATACCCACCATTAAGTAAATGATAGGTGTGTCAAAAATTTTACTACGACAATTGTAAACCATGTGAGCATCAACAAAAGGCAATTTCCAAGAAGTTTCAGCATAGAAGTGATAATATGAGATAAATCTAGCACATGTGATCAATGTGAAACTACTGATAGTAGAAACTTCATTAAAGTTTATTATAATGGAAATGGCATCATATGTTCCCTCATTTTCATAAACTTAGGCTTTGCATTCATCATGTCATACGTATAAGACTCCAATATGCAACTATCAGAAAAGATAAAAGTCAACTGAAGATTTAGTTTGGGAAGTAGTACAGTTTGCATGCTTGAAAACCAACTTTATTGTTCATATTAAGTGAAGTGTCCAAAAGGCTCTCGGTCTGGTTCTTGCTATGCTTCTCTATAAAAGAGAAGCCCACTCCATGTGACCCTTTAAAGAAAAAGGCAGGATTTCAGTGAATGTATGTGCGATCTTCTACCAATCATTCACTTTTTCAGCTCATCCTTTCTGTTTCCATCATTTTCAATCTAATGAATTTATACTATGTAAAATACAGAACATTTATAAAGTTAGCATTAGGAAAAAAAAAAAAAAAAAGCAGCATTGCAAGTTACAGTAACTAAAATGTCGAATTTAGAGGAAAAAAAAATCTTGTACTTTTTAGTATGGCAGGGTAAAAAGGATATTAGATTGCGTAACAAATTCAAATGTTATTTTTCAAATTTAATGTATTTCAAACATTACAAAGCATTGAAAAGGATTTGTGCGGTTCTTTAAGTTTTAGAAATAAACCTTTAATGGAACAGAGCCAAAAAGAAATCCAGTAGCCAACCTGATAATAGCCTTTCAGGATCTGAATGACATTGAAAGCATTGAAGACATAACTTGCAAAAGGAAATGTTATATGTCAGGTGTCTTTGTAGGAAAAGTTTTTTGCTGAAAAATCAAACCTACTGAATGTTTCATACGATAATCTGTTGAAAAAAACTGTATGGAAGTAAAACAAGTTGCAATCAAAACATTTGGTGAAAGCTTAGCATAAAATTTTCAAGAACATATGCTGATAATGGCTTCTCAGAAGTTAAATGACATTGAAAGAATTGAAGAGATAACTTGCTAAAGGAAATGTTACAAATTAGATGTGTTCAGCATGAGTAGAATATGCTTTTTATAGAAAAAATAAACCTTGTGGAATTTTTCATATGATAACATGTTGGAAAAAAAGCTGTATGGATGGGAAATAATGGGTTAAAGTATTAAAATAAAATTTTCAAGAACGTATGCTGATTTAGTAATTGTTAGACATTATTGAATATCCCTCACTATATTTACTACAAAACATAGCTTGTTGTTAGCCTTGACAGCCAGCACAAGTTTATAAATGATGAAATCAAACTTTAGATATACTAAAGCTACATTTAGATATGTATAATAATGTAAAACCATTTGATCAACATAAGGAATCTATCATTGTACATGCCATAGTTTTCAGGGATGCTAACTACAAAGTGCTGGAAAGAGGAAATCAATGGGGTATCAGAATTAAGCTACCACAGGTCATTCAGTCCTTATATTTGGTATATTAGACAAACAGTCCTCAGTCCTGTGTGGATGTCCTAATTGGCAATCTTTATTCCCAATTAGTAGTTGACATGGAGCTAGAAATGAAGCGAAATATTCCAATACCCACACATACCTCCCCTAAATCTTGTATTTAGATAACTTACCCTAACTAGTTTACCTCTTTCACTATCCTAATCTTTGCAAACTTTGTGATACCATCCTGTGTAGCTACTCTCCCATGTTTCACAAGCAGCCTCATGCACCTCACCACTAATCATCTGTTCAACCACAGCAACCTTAACCGCCTCTCCACATCATTGGACAACCCTCAGACAATGCTTACTTCCCTTAGCAAGAGGCTGCTTAAATCATGTGTACTTCCATTTACATCAGAAAAGATGATAGCTTGGTCCTTTTCACCATATAGATTTCATTTTTCTTGCTACTAAACGTAGGAGTGAGTAAAAACAGAGCATCATGATCATATTGTTGTCCCCAAACATTTACCATCACCCATGAAGTCAGCCTTCCCCATATTCCAAAAGTCCTACACACCAAACAGTGCCTAAGTGAATTGCAAATTTTTACATGCATTCTAAAAGTCAAAGAAGAGGCACTTGCAAGTTAACTTTTTTCCATAATTTTTTGGTTTTGATACTTGTAAAGAAAATTTGGCAGGTGACAAATGATGTTGCTTATGAGATTCTTTTACATTTACCAACTAGTCAAACTTTATTTTCAGTATCAACTTTCAAGAATCTTATCCTCTACACATTTTGCATCAATGGAACTCACAAATAGATTTTCCTCAATCCCATTCACACACAGTATTATGTAGGTCCCTCAATATCATGATAAACTTAATGTCTTACATATCATTAATGTTAGTGCTCATTGCTCTTTCAAGTTTCAACATTGAAAACTAAAATCCATGTTCACAAATTAAGAGTAGACCTAAAAATGCAAAAAGTATAGAAGCTCAACAGTTTTTAGTTTGAGAACAAAATTGATGGAAATAAGTGTTGGGTTAGCAAGGACCGACGTGGTACAAAGAGGACTCCCTTACTTTTCCTTTTCTCCATGTCCTCCAGATGATCAATGGGCTGCTTCACCCCAGTACAAGCAACGAATGACTCCAGTGTCTCTTTGAAGCAATTGTGCACAAGATATGATAGAACAATCTTGTGGATGTCATTTTCATTTACTCCCTGTAGGAAAAATAGACATAATATGATAGAAGACTCCACAAGTAAACCTCAGCATAATTTATAATAGGTGTCTCCTCAACCCATACGTGACTAATATAATGTAACTCCCACAAACGCTTCAAAAAACTGAAGCAAATTGATGACCATGCCAGTCCAAATGTGACCTGACTCCCTTCTCAACCAGATATATCATGGAAAAACCAGCATGTTAATGTGCAAGAATGTGCAACCTATGTCTACAAGCACAATCAGTGTGATTAGAAAACTGGTAGGCTACATAAGTTGCCTATGTTAAAAGTTAAAAACACTGATGAAAATGGCTTCAGAGAGAAATTTCTTCATTCAGCTAACGCCAACAAAAGTATAAAACTCAGGGATGTCTAATCAAATACAACCATCTGGAAGTAACATGACATTGGCTTAAAGCGGAAATGTGGGAAGCAAAGAGAATCTCTATTAGAGACAGCATCTCCCATTGCTGTAAGTGTCAAAAATAAGATCCTATGCATCTACAAAAGTACTGCTCTTTCAATCATCTAACATCCCAAATGTAACTAGTTTCAATTGAAATTGAACTTCCCAGTTAATAATGTCTACAATCTGCATATAACTGTACACAAATTGAAGCAGACTCGAAAACAAGATAATTAAAAAATTTGTGTAATAGAAAGAGTCCGCCATTATTAAGTGCCTGCCACAACAAAAGTTAAAGAAATTCCCATAATCCATTAAATCCAAGGTGCTGTACTGATATACCAAAAGAAATTGGCACAATTCCATTTCAAGATATAGTCTATCAATGGGGTATATCAAGAAACATAAAACATGCGTCAAATGAAAATGGAAATCACACCCGCATCAAGAAAGTCAAAATGGGCAACAAGTTCAATCATATGAACAACAAAGGAAAAAAAGCAGCAGCGACCCACATCACGCAACTACACAGCATATGCCAACAAAACCTAGAGTGTCTTACAATGTTCTCATACTGCCGCGGATCAGCATCCATTTTTTCCACTCCCTGAAGGCAAATTTATTTCCTTTATTTTTGTCGGTAAAAAACAGCGAAAACCAAAAACTTTACACACTTGAAACTCTAGCGATTCTATATATATAGTCTGTGGGTATAAAGTATTTGTATAAAGTATTTATGCTTAAACTAAAACTTCTTTTCATATGATAACGTATCTCCGTGGGTGTGTGTTAAAGTGAAGATTAAAATTGGACTGTTTCCATTGTCGTGCAGCAGCTAGGTGGGGATCGGACCGAAGGAGAAATTAGTGAAAATGCACTTATAGGATGGTGTCTCTCTCCGGTTTCTTATTATCCGATTATTGCCGGTTATAGAATAAAGCGGACGTATTTGGCAACTATTTCTAGACAAGACACGATTTTAAACAGTGTTTCTCAACGCCTTTAGTTCAAAAGTAAATACAGGGAAGAATGTGCTCCTTGCAGGTGTGCACGGAAGTAATAATTACAGCGAGCTTTAATCAATCAATTAAAATTAAGCAATTATGACTATTTGACATTTTTGTATATAGCTGGTATCTTAGCAAGGTATGACGTCCGCTGGGAAAGTCCTCAATTGTGGGCAACAACAAGGGCGTGTCCTTTTATGCTAAGACACATGCTTCGGTTAGGATCAAAGTCAAGAGTAGAGAACTGAACTAAGCCAGAAAACTAAACTTAGAGAAGGAAAATAAAAATCTTTCTGTTGCAGAGGATCCTATTAAAGGCAATTGCAGAGCATACTCAATTTTTAAAAGATCAGAGAAGGTAGCGGAATAGTAAAAGAAACTGGAAATGGTAAAGGAAACTGGAAATGCTTCTAAGAAATATTTTATTTCACTCCCAAAAACTTCTTACAAAAACTCGTTCCCAGATACGAACTAAGTAACATTCATCCCTTTATATAGAGGGAGAATTGACACACGACAAACTTACAACAACTGTGCTACAGTACATATCTGACACATCCGACAATAAGGACAATAATTTAAAAACACCTTTAGACAAAATAAAAGGCAAAGGACAATAATACAAACAAACGACAAAACCAACAAAGCAAAACCAACCGAAAGCTATAAAGACGCCAGCTTTTAATCAATCAAAAAGCCAGCAGGAAATGGGCTAAACACCACACTTGATGTATTTTGTGGTGGAGTCTGACTCAATGGGTTGTTAAGGTCAAAAGTGATCCCAGCTTTTTCCATCCATTGTGATTCCAGCTCATAAGGGTCCTGTGAATCCATAATGTCATCTTGATCAATTATTTTCTCTTTACCCTTATCTGATGAAGTAGGAATCGTTGGGGCGAATGTAGAAACAACTGGAAACGAGCATGGGACAGTAGCAGCAGCACCCTGGGAAGACTTATTATGCTCTGAATAAAACTGCTCAAAGTAAGCTCTGACATCATTCTGCAGTTGTATAGCATAGTCAATAGACATTTGTTCCCACGGAGCATCCTCTTCAAATCTGGGCCATATTTGGGGTGGAACAATAGAATTATTCTCTGCCATTTTTCTCTGGAATTCTTTGATCTCACTTCCATGTTCAAAAAACCCCTTGTTGAGGAAATAGGGAAAAACATCATATTCTTGGACTGAGTAGAAATATGGTAAGTTATGGATGTGAGGAGAACTTTATCTTGAAAGGATAAAAATAACAGAGACTCATGGTTCAGCTCTTCCAACCTATTTAATTTGAATTATTTTGAATAATTTCATCCAAATTGATAAAGGATAAAACCATTCAAGAAATGATCTGGCACAGGGATTGTCATCATAGTCATCAAACCATCCACTGTGTAATTCTGCTATCCATCTAATAGATTGCTCAATAGGAAATTCCACAGCAATCTTCCATTGTTCTAGCATGTACCAAAGCATACAAATTAGTTCTTTGAAAAACATGAGGTGGAAAGGATTAGATACGCTGAACAAGGTGAAGAATGGATAGTCTGGATGGAAACCTAAACCACCAAAAGTGTGAAGTCCAGTTTTTCTGACAGTAAGGGATTGGTATTTTAACATTAACTCTTTAGCTCTGGACTTAAGGGTTTTGGTTTTGATTAGGTCAAACAACTCTGGAGGAAGGCTGTCAAGGGGAAAATCATAAAAGGTAGGGATTTTTGAAGGGGGTGCAGGAGAAAACATACAAATGATGGGAATATGACTTCTGGGTATTTCAAAGAATTTAGGTCTGGAAAGAAGATCTGCGAGAACATTGCTCTTCCCTTTGATATGGTTGACAGTAAAAGAATACTAAGAAAACTATTCCGCCCATCTGAGTAATTGCTTAGGAGGAATAGTATGAGGTTTGAAACTCAGCATTTTAGGGAAGGCAGTCATGTCCATTTCTACAAAGAAATGATGGCCGATAAGATGAAACTGGAATTTTTCAATGCCTTTCTTTACCGCCAAAATCTCCTTGTAAGTTGAGTGGTAGTGTTGTTCTACTAGCTTGAAAGAACCACTCTTGAAACCACACACTTTTCTCTTTCCTTCTTTTTTTTCAATGAGAACAGCAGCCCAGAAAGTATCACTAGCATCTGTCTGAAGAATCCTTTTCCCATCTGAAGGAATCTGTAGTGGAGGAAGCTTTTGTATAACAGCTTTGATGTCGTTTGTTTGTATTATTGTCCTTTGCCTTTTATTTTGTCTAAAGGTGTTTTTAAATTATTGTCCTTATTGTCGGATGTGTCAGATATGTATTGTAGCATAGCTGTTGTAAGTTTGTCGTGTGTCAATTCTCCCTCTATATAAAAGGATGAATTTTACTTAGTTCGTATCTGGGAACGAGTTTTTGTAAGAAGTTTTTGGGAGTGAAATAAAATATTTCTTAGAAGCATTTCCAGTTTCCTTTACCATTTCCAGTTTCTTTTACTATTCTGCTACCTTCTCTAATCTTTTAAAAATTGAGTATGCTCTGCAGTTGCCTTTAATAGGATCCTCTGCAATAGAAAGAATTTTATTTTCCTTCTCTAAGTTTAGTTTTCTGGCTTAGTTTAGTTCTCTACTCTTGACTTTGATCCTAACCGAAGCATGTGTCTTAGCATAAAAGGACACGCCCTTGTTGTTGCCCACAGTTGAGGCCTTTCCCGGCGGACGTCATACCTTGCTAAGATACCGGCTTCCAGTTGGTATCGGAGCCATGGATAGTTTACTACCCAGGCCAGCTACCTCTACCTCATCTTCTTCATCTACCCTTGTTCCTAGTAACAGTTTTCGTCAATCCAATGCTTCTAAAATAGACTCCCTATATGAAATAACCTATCTCCCAGATAATGAAAAGGTTCCACTTACCAATTTGCCTCTCATTAACCCTTATAATGCTTTCACTAAACTGAGGTCTTCTTTTACCAAAACAGTTAAAAGCCTTATCACTCCTTCCAAAGTTCAGGTTAAGGAGTATGTTCAAGCCTCTGCCTTTGATCAACACTTTCTACCAACTACAGAAAAGGAGCAGATGGTTTCGATTGAGTTACCCTATCACTTACCAAGGTTATGGCTTTCAGAAGGATATACACATATCCATTTTGGAGCCATAAGGTTTGCTCTCACCCTTCATGGACGAAAAGGCTTACCTACTACAACAAGGATAGCTCTCTTGGATACCCGGTATTCTGACTATCAGCATGCATGTATTGGCACTGTTCAAACAACCTTGAATTCAGGAACAGTTCTTGTAACGATGTTTCCTAACTTCAACCTGCCAATATCAGATCCATGCTTACAGTCGGCACTCAAGCTCCAGATTCAAATTTGTGGAGCAGTTCCTACGGCTACAACCTATTCTACAACTCTTCACTACCAGATGGTGTACAGGATTCAAAATCATTCAATTGATTTTGCGTATCCTCAGGAGACAAATAAAGCTTTGTTAATTTATGTGGACACAGACTATATACCCAGCTGTACATATGTCCCCAGACAGTTACCAAAGGAGGAATTGCAGAAATTGATTCCTGAGTCTTGGATCACGGCCTATGAACAAACTCACCAAGTGTCTAGAGATTCAAAGCCGATCCAGTCTACTGAACCATCTTTTCACAAAAATAAAGATGGAATGGTAGAGATTAAGTTCCAAAAGCAGAAAGAAAAGACCGGGGTTCCTAGTTGTTTCAATCCTATGTATTCTATTGGATCTGAAATGTCAATCTACGGATTTGATGGATATGGCAGTCCTATCTATGCACCACCAGAACCTGAAGTCCCTGAAGCTCCTAGACAAAGATCATCAAGATTGTCTAGGGATGATCCTTTTGTGGATACTTTGGGACAACCTTCAGGCAAGTTTGACTACCTGGTTAAATACACTCCACCGCCTTTAGCACAGTGGCCAACAAAACATACTGGATGGGGAGTTCAAGAGGGATATGAAGACAGTGATGATGAGGAGTACTACAAAGACGATGATGACTGTATTCCTTTCATGCCCTCAGATGACTATTCGGATGAAGATCCAATCCCCAATCAGATCATGATGTTTGGTCCTACTTCCTCTTCCTTCCAACAATTGAATTATCCTCCTAAGGAAATTCAAACTCCAGAGTACAATCACTCTTGGAAGGTTAGGAATCCTACAGCCCGCGGGTCAGATGGTTCAATGGTGGAAGTTACTACTGCTGAAGCAACTCTCAACTGGCAGTCCGAGAATGCAGTGGTTCAAAATCATATGCTGCAGAAAATTGTAAAAAGCCAGGAGAGGATTGAAGCCAAGATGGAGAACCAAATCGCAGCAACAATTCAATCCTTGAAGGAAAGGATTGACATGGTGCACAATGAAATCATGAGACTTCTCCAAACCTCACAACTGTTCGGCCATAAAGAACAGGAGATCAGGTCACTTAAAACCCAATTAAAGTCTCTTGAAGAACAGTACCAAAGAGACTCTATTTGGAGCAGGCCAGAACCCTCAGAATCTTTCTATCCTGTTGTCTCACAATCACTTCATGGGCTGGATAACTTCAAAAAGATGTTTGGAGACTCATCTTCATTCTTTTCCCCGGAAGAATACAAAAGGAAAAGCAATCCTCAAACCTCTACAGCATTGAGCACAGCCGAACCGACAGTTTCAAAGCCACCACAGTTCATGATGCAAGATTCCTCTACTTCAAATCCACTCGCTGATTATCTCAAGAAGGTTGCTGATCGTGAGGAACACAAGCCAAACAGACCATGGCCAGTGTTTGTTACAGAAGATATTAGTGACACAGAGGAACTCTCAGAAGACATCCCGTTACTTTTTATGAATCAACCTCTAGAAGAAAGACCTCCAGATACTCCTCAAGAGCCGGTTGTTGATGACGAACCAGAAACCAGTCAACAAGGTCAACAAAGGAATACTCCTGATCATTCCTATTCTATCAGTTCAAGACATCTGTTTTCTTTTGATGATATCCCTCCTTCTCAGTGGAAGGACAGGATCCATGAAATGATGTCTTGGTGTGTGACAGAACTTCAAAAACCAGGTGCTAATCTTACTGGTGTTATTAATAGTTTTACTGCTAGAATGACTGGTACGTTGAAAGAATGGTGGTATGCTCTTGGAGAATACAGACAGATCCAAGCTAGAAACGCACCAAACATTGAAACCTTCATGAATTATATTTATGTTGAGTTTCTGGGGCAGCATCAAAACAATATTGATGTTGCAAGGGAGGAGTTCTTCAAGATGAAATGCTGTTCTTTTGAAAGAAAGGACCTGGAGAAGCATTTCCAACGGATGTCTCAAAAGTTCTATATTCTTGGTGGTATGGACAATCCGAATATGAAGCAAGCCTACATTAATTCCATTCCTGAGTCCCTTGGTCGTGAAGCCCTAAGACTAATTGAGCTGAGAGGACGAACACTTGAAAATGTCTCTCTCGGAGAAATCTACCAATTCGTCTTCAAGGCCCTAGAAAAACTGTGCAATAATTGGAAGTTTTTCAAAGAATTCCAGGAGACAGGGAGAAAATTCTCAAAGGAATGTGACAGAAAGGATCTTCAGATTAAGTGCAAGTCAGATAAATGCCAGTGTCCAGAAAAATCTCACAAGCATCATAAGAGATTCAGAAAGTATCGTCAGCACCATCACCAACAATGGAGACCTAGGAGGAGACGGAGATATTTCAGGAGAAAGTTCTCGAAGAACAAAGGAGACAGGTGCCATATCTGCCATAAGCAAGGTCACTGGGCTAGGAACTGTCCTAACAAGAAAAGGGACAAGATACTCAAACAGGTGTTCCAGTTGACCCAGTGTGATCTTGAAAATGAGGATCTGGAGTCACTCTTTTCTGAGGAAGAAGAGCCCTCTGAAAAGACGTTGTTTGCCCTAGAAGATGTCTCTGAAGAAGACTCTTCTTCTAAGGATGAAATCAATGAAGACCAACTTCCTATCTTCGGAATTCAGTTCATTGGTCTTGCTATTGCAGTACCGTTTGTGCACAGGTACAACTTATTCCTCAGAAATATGACAACCCTATTACTTTGGTTGGTTTGATTGATACAGGGGCATCCAAATCTATCCTCAATCCAAGAGTTTTACCTGCCTCGTTCTTGAAAAAACATCATGAAGTTTTTCAGGTTGCTAACAGTGAGAATCTAACAATAGACCTGATTAGCAAACCTGTTAAGTTACAATTCTTCCCAGAACTTTCCATTACCCATAAATTCCTTGGTTCCTCTTTACCTAAGCAAGATGTTGTGATTGGGTTTGATATTATTAAATAGCTTTGGGAGAAGAAAGTAATACCTAAGTCAGAAGGTCTTAGATTTAAGTCTTATTTTCTTCCCTATATCAAACCACGTTATAACATCTCTTTCCAATCTGAATCCGTTACTGATATACATACCCTTTTAATAAGAGATTGTTGTGCAGAATCTCATTCTGATTTCCTCCATAAATGCACAAATTCCCTTTGGAAAAATCCAGAGTTTTTTATACAGCTTCATTTTAAAAAAGATATAAATATAAACCCTACTAAAGCCAGTCATTCAGGAATGCCTCCAGAACAACTTGAACTAGCAACCAGAGAATTAGCTCAGCTACGTGATGAAGGTCTTATTGAAGCTACCAATTCTCCATGGGCTAGTCAGGCATTCTATGTAAATAAAAGATCAGAACAGGCGAGGGGAAAATTGAGACTGGTGATCAACTACAAACCCCTCAACTACTTTCTTGCTGATGAGAAGTTCCCTTTGCAGAATCGCAATTGCCTATTTTCTAACCTGACCAAAGCCAATGTATTTTCAAAGTTTGATCTGAAAGCAGGCTTTTGGCAGATAGGCATCCATGCAGAAGATCGGTACAAGACAACATTCCGTATCCCAAATGCTCATTTCCAGTGGACGGTCATTCCTTTTGGTTTAAAGACAGCTCCATCATTATTCTAGAAAGCTATGGTTCAAATCTTTGAGCCTTTGTTCCCAAATGCATTAGTTTACATTGATGATATTTTGTTGTTTTCTGAAGATATGCAGACGCACTCATTCCTTCTGCATAAGTGTGGGGACTTAGTTCGACAATATGGAATAATGCTCTCAGAGAAAAAGATGACCATCGCACAGAATGAAATAGAGTTCTTGGGAATGTTCATTAAGGATGGACAATATTCATTGCAGCCTCATATTGCCACTGAGCTTCTCAAGTTTCCTGACAATTTGGAATCCAAGCAGCAGATTCAACAGTTTCTTGGAGTTATTAACTATGCTGCGGATTTCATTCCAAGACTAGCATCAATCATCAGACCACTATAGGATATGCTCAAGAAAAATCCTCCACAATGGTCTAATGCACGGAGGAAAGCAGTTCTAGCCATCAAAGCTGTTATACAAAAGCTTCCTCCACTACAGATTCCTTCAGATGGGAAAAGGATTCTTCAGACAGATGCTAGTGATACTTTCTGGGCTGCTGTTCTCATTGAAGAAAAGGAAGGAAAGAGAAAAGTGTGTGGTTTCAAGAGTGGTTCTTTCAAGCTAGCAGAACAACACTACCACTCAACTTACAAGGAGATTTTGGCGGTAAAGAAAGGCATTGAAAAATTCCAGTTTCATCTTATTGGCCATCATTTTTTTGTAGAAATGGACATGACTGCCTTCCCTAAAATGCTGAGTTTCAAACCTCATACTATTCCTCCTAAGCAATTACTCAGATGGGCGGAATGGTTTTCTCAGTATTCTTTTACTGTCAACCATATCAAAGGGAAGACCAATGTTCTCGCAGATCTTCTTTCCAGACCTAAATTCTTTGAAATACCCAGAAGTCATATTCCTATCATTTGTATGTTTTCTCCTGCACCCCCTTCAAAAATCCCTACCTTTTATGATTTCCCCCTTTACAGCCTTCCTCCAGAGTTGTTTGACCTAATCAAAACCAAAACCCTCAAGTCCAGAGCTAAAGAGTTAATGTTAAAATACCAATCCCTTACTGTCAGAAAAACTGGACTTCACACTTTTGGTGGTTTAGGTTTCCATCCAGACTATCCATTCTTCACCTTGTTCAGCGTATCTAATCCTTTCCACCTCATGTTTTCCAAAGAACTAATTTGCATGCTTTGGTACATCCTAGAACAATGGAAGATTGCTGTGGAATTTCCTATTGAGCAATCTATCAGATGGATAGTAGAATTACACAGTGGATGGTTTGATGACTATGATGACAATCCTTGTGCCAGATCATTTCTTGAATGGTTTTATCCTTTATCGATTTGGATGAAATTATTCAAAATAATTCAAATTAAACAGGTTGGAAGAGCTGAACCAGGAGTCTCTGTTATTTTTATCCTTTCAAGACAAAGTTCTCCTCACATCCATAACTTACCATATTTTTACTCAGTCCAAGAATATGGTGTTTTTCCCTATTTCCTCAACAAGGAGTTTTTTGAACATGGAAGTGAGATCAGAGAATTCCAGAGAAAAATGACAGAGAATAATTCTATTGCTCCACCTCAAATATGGCCCAGATTTGAATAGGATGCTCCGTGGGAACAAATGCCTATTGACTATACTATACAACTGCAGAATGATGCCAGAGCTTACTTTGAGCAGTTTTATTCAGAGTATAATAGGACTACACCAGAGCATATGTGGGGATGTTCGAAGACTTATTTCAAAACAAATTGGAATTTACTTTCCCATAATAAGTCTTCCCAGGGTGCTGCTGCTACTGTCCCATGCTCGTTTTCAGTTGTTTCTACATTCGCCCCAACGATTCCTACTTCATTAGATAAGGGTAAAGAGAAAATAATTGATCAAGATGACATGATGGATTCACAGGACCCTTATGAGCTGGAATCACAATGGATGGAAAAAGCTGGGATCACTTTTGACCTTAACAACCCATTGAGTCAGACTCCACCACAAAACACATCAAGCGTGGTGTTTGGCCCATTTCCTGCTGGCTTTTTGACTGATTAAAAGCTGGCGTCTTTATAGCTTTTGGTTGCTTTTGCTTTGTTAGTTTTGTCGTTTGTTTGTATTATTGTCCTTTGTCTTTTATTTTGTCTAAAGGTGTTTTTAAATTATTGTCCTTATTGTCGGATGTGTCAGATATGTACTGTAGCACAGCTGTTGTAAGTTTGTCGTGTCTCAATTCTCCCTCTATATAAAGGGATGAATTTTACTTAGTTCGTATCTTGGAACGAGTTTTTGTAAGAAGTTTTTGGGAGTGAAATAAAATATTTCTTAGAAGCATTTCCAGTTTGCTTTACCATTTCCAGTTTCTTTTACTATTCCGCTACCTTCTCTGATCTTTTAAAAATTGAGTATGCTCTGCAGTTGCCTTTAATAGGATCCTCTGCAACAGAAAGATTTTTATTTTCCTTCTCTAAGTTTAGTTTTCTTGCTTAGTTCAGTTCTCTACTCTTGACTTTGATCCTAACTGAAGCATGTGTCTTAGCATAAAAGGACACGCCCTTGTTGTTGCCCACAGTTGAGGCCTTTCCCGGCGGACGTCATACCTTGCTAAGATACCGGCTTCCAGTTGGTATCAGAGCCATGGATAGTTTACTACCCAGGCCAGCTACCTCTACCTCATCTTCTTCATCTACCCTTGTTCCTAGTAACAGTTTTCGTCAATCCAATGCTTCTAAAATAGACTCCCTATATGAAATAACCTATCTCCCAGATAATGAAAAGGTTCCACTTACCAATTTGCCTCTCATTAACCCTTATAATGCTTTCACTAAACCGAGTTCTTCCTTTACCAAAACAGTTAAAAGCCTTATCACTCCTTCCAAAGTTCAGGTTAAGGAGTATGTTCAAGCCTCTGCCTTTGATCAACACTTTCTACCAGCTACAGAAAAGGAGCAGATGGTTTCGATTGAGTTACCCTATCACTTACCAAGGTTATGGCTTTCAGAAGGATATACACATATCCATTTTGGAGCCATAAGGTTTGCTCTCACCCTTTATGGACGAAAAGGCTTACCTACTACAGCAAGGATAGCTCTCTTGGATACCCGATATTCTGACTATCAGCATGATTGTATTGGCACTGTTCAAACAACCTTGAATTCAGGAACAGTTCTTGTAACGATGTTTCCTAACTTCAACCTGCCAATATCAGATCCATGCTTACAATCGGCACTCAAGCTCCAGATTCAAATTTGTGGAGCAGTTCCTACAGCTATAACCTATTCTACAACTCTTCACTACCAGATGGTGTACAGGATTCAAAATCATTCAATTGATTTTGCGTATCCTCAGGAGACAAATGAAGCTTTGTTAATTTCTGTGGACACAGACCATATACCCAGCTATACATATGTCCCCAGACAGTTACCAAAGGAGGAATTGCAGAAATTGATTCCTGAGTCTTGGATCACGGCCTATGAACAAACTCACCAAGCGTCCAGAGATTCAAAGCCGATCCAGTCTACTGAACCATCTTTTCACAAAAATAAAGATGGAACGGTAGAGATTAAGTTCCAAAAGCAGAAAGAAAAAATTGGGGTTCCTAGTTGTTTCAATCCTACATATTCTATTGGATCTGAAATGTCAATCTACGGATTTGATGGATGTGGCAGTCCTATCTATGCACCATCAGAACCTGAAGTCCCTGAAGCTCCTAGACAAAGACCATCAAGATTGTCTAGGGATGATCCTTTTGTGGATAGTTTTTCAAATAATATATAAAAATGTAATATTGATTAATAATGTTAAGATTCAAATTTTGAAACAAAAGATATGAGAATTGATACTATTCGAAAATGAAGTTGTAGATCCTTCTAGAGTTCAACAAGTTTTTTTGAGTTATGTTTTTTAGAACGTGTTACGTTGAGTGAGAGCTCTCCATTTTTTACAAACAATTCTTTGTGTTTGTGTGTGTGTGTGTGTTTTATTTTGGGACTTATTATTGATAATATTTTTTTAGTAGTTTTGGCCCTTTAAGGTTTAAATTTTCATTTTGGTGGGTTTAATTTATCGAGCTCTCTGACCTTTTTATTTAATTATCGTTTAATCAATTAGGCCTCTATAGTTTGCTTTTACTTTTTTAACCTTTACAGACTTAATTTGTCATATCATCAAGCCTCCTATTTTCAATTTGAAAATTTTATTTTCATGTTGAAAGTATAATATAAAGACCTATTTTAATTTTCACCTTGTTTTAATTTATTTGATTAAATTTTAATAAAGCAAATTCATGTTTATTATTTGTATTATTTGCAGAATTTTGAAACGACTCAACTTTTATATAAGTTCAGGTTCTTCATATTTTAAAGTCTAGCAAGTTTTAGGGAGCCTCTTGCAACTACTTTGCATTTGTCTAAAAACTTAGCAAAATTTTGGCAAGTTTGAGATAAGGGAGAGGGGGCTTTTATGAGGAGTTTTGAGATGAATTTCCAATGTAGCCTCCCTTATACTTTTTATTTTTTTCCATCTCTTTCACTTCATCTCATTATTTAAGAATTTTTATCCAACTCCTTAGAGTCAATTAAAATTTTTAGGATTCATCAAATCAAGTCATTTCATACCTTGAGAGCGAAAAATAGAGTCAAAGTCTAGAGAAGTGAGAGGGGGTGGCGGTGGAAGTGTCATCGCCAAGGAGCTACACCCCCCTAAGGGCAGTTGACGTGGCATTAGGCAAAGAGTCTACATCCATTCAACTTCGTGGGGATCCTCCTCCTCGCAGTGTCATCTTATTTCTAAATTTGTGAACCCTTCTTTGGGTGTTTCATTCTTCCCAATGTTAGTTCATGAAATTGAGTCTCAAGAGTTAGATGATATCCTCCAATTCTTAAGTCATTTTCTAAGTCAAAGTCTGGTTTTGATTCCGAAGTAGAAGGCTCTTCCAAGGATGGGTTCGAGGATGCTTCTGTTGTTGATAGTAGTTTTGTGGAAATTTCTTGTTTGCTTTCATCTAAGGAGTTAGAAATTTTGAGATATAGGATTTGTGTATCTGGTAAGTTTGAGTTTTTCCTTCCTTTATTGAAGGATAATATGGTGTTTGATGATGCTAGATCTCATAGGTTCGGGAATCCTCCTCAAATGAGATGGGTCAACTTGCAACACAGCAAATGTTAGGCTAGCCAAGGAAAAGCTATAAAAAAAAAAGTTCAAATATAAATTTTACATTTTACGAACTCAAAATATATTATATACATCGAAGTTGAGCACAACGATCTTTTATACCATAAATTTCATTAGTAATCGAATCATTATAAATTTTTATGTAGTATCATTCTCAATATAATTAACTAAGCAATTGGCTAAGAAATCATTTTTATTTTATTTTTTAGCCTTTTTTTCATAATATTTATTTTTGAAATTTTTTCTTATTTGTACCTGTTAAAAGACAGAGAAAATTCAAAAAAGCCTTTTTAAAATATCCACTTACTTTTGTCTCTTTGTTTCAATCTAGTTAGAGTCAAAAGGATGAATTTTTCAGTTGTTTTGCAAGTCCTTAAGGCTCTTTTTAACTAAATTCCTATGCCTTTTTCTCACACAAATAGAATAAAAATACTTTAATGAGTCTAACCTAATTGTACTTTTCATTTGATTACTTGATTGTGAATATAGACTTAAAAATTATTTTAAATTTATGAAATTAAATAAGTAGAAATTAAATTAATTAAATTTATTTTTATCGTTAATTAAAAATCAATTAATCTAATTCAATAAATATAAATGATTATTATTTTTTATTTAAGGCCCAACAAGAAAATTAAATTTTTAAAATTAATGAATGTTAATTAATAATTAATATTAAATGATGTATTCTTTTAAAATCTAAATTTAAATTAACCATTATTAAAAAAATTTAATATATATATATATACACACACACACATAAATGTATACACACAAAGTGGCGGGGCAATGGCCCCTGCTTGCTGCCTCCCTAAATCCATCCATGCCGATGAGCCCTTGACTATGGCTTTCCGATGCTTAAGTCAATATCGATCTGGTTTGAATGAGTCGATGTAAGATGGAAGGGTTTAGTGTAGAGGTGTCAAAACGAGCCGGACGAATCAGCCCAGTTCGTGAAAAAAATTGGCCCAACTCGGCTCGTTTAATTTTTTAATATGGGCTGGGTTGGACCGGCTCGCTTAAAAACCCGTCTGGAGCTGAAATTTTGCAATTCGGGATCGGCTCGGCCCGTGGACCGTGAAGGACTGTGGGCTAGCCTAGCTCGCAGGCTAGCCCGCAATAATTTTTTAATTTAAATTATAATTTATAATTTTTAAATTACAAATTATAAATTATTAATTTTAAAAAATTATAAATTTATAATTTATAATTAAGAATGTATAATTTATAATTTATTACTTTATAAATGTATAAATCAATAACTAAGAAATTTTAATTTATAAATTATAAATTATAAATTTATAAAAATTATAAATTATAAAAAAAAATTGAGAAAGGTGAAGACCATATTGCCTCAATTTGAAGAAGACGATGAAGCATCCACCATCGTATCTCAATCCGAGAGCGATTTAGATCACTTGGGTGAACGATCGATTTATCATTGGACATGTTTAGATGTTTAGATATTACAAAGTTATTTTTTTTTTTTTTGTTATTATTATGTACTTTCATTTAGACGTTTGGTCAAATCCATCTCTATGTAATTATTTTTTCTAAATTAATTACGGGTAGAGGGGTCTATGCCAAACCCCTGACCACCTTATTTGGTGGTATTTTTGAAAAAATATAATTGATAAAAAAAATTAATATAAGTATAATTTCTAAGTTTTTATAAAAATTTAAGTGTTGTAAAATATTAAAAATCACATAACTATAAGTTATTAAATCTTTTAAAAAATTATAAGTGTTGAAAAAAACATTAATAATCACATAAATATAAAAACTTCAAAATTTTAAATTCATTTTCAAAAAAAAAAAAAAGAAACTCGTGAGCCAACCCGCTAGCCAGCTCGCGAGCCGGACCACCTAGCTCGGCTCATATATAAACTGGTTCACCTATATAGTGGGTTGGTTTTGAGCCGAGTCGGACTTTTCAATTTTCAGCCCATCACGGTCCGGACCGTGAACGGCCCGCGAGCCGGTCCGGCTCGGCCTAGGACCGCCATTAACTGTTTGTTAAACGAGCTGGGCTGGCTCGACCCGACTCATTTGACACCTCTAGTTTAGTGAGTATGTAAAAATGCGTACCTAGGTTTCAGTTTTGATCTGAGGATTTATAGTTTTGTAACTTGGGGCTCGATTTCACCTTTTTGCCATGCTCCTTAGAACTATCCTTACTTTGATTCGTGGGGCAATCGTGGTCCTTTTGTCCTCTCGATTAGAGTGATGTAACTCTGGTGCATAGTACTTGGAGGAGGGTCAGAGCATGCTTTCGTATTTAATGCGAAGGATACTGCAGAGGGGGCAACATTAAATGTGGCGAATCTCTTCTTACATCACTCCTACGGCGGAATTGGTATTCAATCATAACCCTCGGAGTCCAATCACAAAGTTAGGATCAACCATGGAGTTTGAGGTCAAACTAAGAAGGTTCCAGATCAACTCCGTTTCTTCTTAAGTTGTCGGTATCGAAGGAGTCCACCCCAGTGTCCAAATGTGTGGCGTAATAATATTACAACCTCCGGGGTCCTTAATCATGTTCAGTAGTTATTTTAGTAATGGGTTCCATCATATTTTTTGTTGTAGAACATAGTTAAGAATTATAGGGTGTGTTTGAGTCAGTTCGTCTCCGACTTCTTTGTATACTTTGCTAGATTTCAACTCCACTTGAGATTTGAGTCTTCCTATCTCATTAGATAGCATTCGTTCTTTGTTCGAGTCGCACAAGGTGCCTAATGAACATTTCTTTTATGTTTTCCTCAAACTAAATAGTAAGTTTTTGAGTGGTTTGCCTCCTTCATAAGAGCCTTGGAAGGAGAGATTCTTTTTCGTACGAGATGAGGATTGGGTGTGCTCTATGATTGGAGTCGTTTGCCATTATTAGTGCATCTAGATAAGGTTCTGATGAGGGTGTAAACAGTTTATGGGTTAGTTGGGCTAAAGCCCAACTAATCGACCAAATGGGAAGTCGAAGAAGTGCAAACTAATTTGGGGTGTATTGAGCTGTGATCTTGTCTGATCGACTAGATAAGAGGTCAAGAAAAGGCCTTGAAGATAATACGGGGTCGAGTCCTACAACCAATAGCAAATTTCAGGCTTGTCAAGGGGACCTCGACTAAGGTACTCTAATGCTCAAGTCAGTATATTATTGACTATAATGTAGAGCAGCAGAGTGAGGGCTTTGAATAATAAGTGGCATGCCTTGTTGAAGGATGGCAATAGGGTATTTGTAGCCTTCTTGGGGAGGTGAATATGTCCATGATGCTGCCCTTGTTACACAGAAAAGGCCTTTGTCCTTGTATAAGGACCTTTAAGTCATCTACAATTTCTGTACTGTTCCAAGTGGCGCTTCATCCCGCCCCCTAGGACAAGGCAGTATGCAAAAGGCACGCACTGGGCTAGCACGACAGAAAAGGTGGTACTGGTAGTGGCACGCGCTATTGATGCGAAGGCATACCGTCTGACAATACATTTAATGCAGCATAGGGGTTGTTGCATTTGCTCGACCTCCATGGTCAAGATAAATATATATGTGAACTATCTATGTAGACTCTAGTCGACATGATGGTACTTCGTAGTATCCAAATATCTCTGTGGCTAAGTGCTAAACAAAACATCCCCAATCATGGTCGACTATACATTGGTCGATAGGGATTCATAAAGATACTTCGCCTTAGCGGACAAAGCCCAATGAGGTTGGGTTTGATCGATAACACGGTCGACCAAATGAGTTGGGCCTAATAGATAATTGGGCCGTCTCACATTGTGTCTTCTATCTAATTGAGAGTTATTAGGTTGGGCCTGTTGGGCTATCTATATCATAAATCACCCCTACTCTCGAATCCTGATTGAGGTTATTGATGAGAAGGAGCGAGGAGTAGCTGATTTTGCAAAAATTGGATACGCTTAATGAGAGGTTCAACACATTGGTAATGTTTTGATTGCAAAGTTCGACCAGGGCTTTAATGCATTTAATATGGCTGTTATATTGGGTCACGTGGAGCACTAAGCGACGGTTGCGTAATAATTGTAGCCGTTTGGGTTGCCATGCACTGGGGCCTATAAATAGCTATGGTGAAAACCCACATTCTCACTTTTATAGTGTTTCGTGAAGGCGAATCGATCCATTTTACTGTTCTTATGCCCACAACTTTCTGCTTTAAACTCCCAAATCGTGTAAATCTTCCAAAATTTGAGTGAGTTTTACTTTATTGCATTTCGATCATACAATTTTGCTAAACATGTTGAGTGTATTTGGTGACAACAACAGTCGAGGGAGTGATAGTGATGCAACTCGATTGGACCTAGGTTCGACCACGGGGAGGGTGACTCGACTGGCGAGTCTAGTGAATCTTCTAGTAATAGCTCGACGTCTAGTAGTTTCAGTGATAATCGTATTGCTGCCATGGGTGAGGTTGGGCCGAGTCGACCTATTGTTTCCCGTGGTTGGATATTTACCCTCGACCATTATAGTGAGATTATATTGAAGGTAACGGATGGGGATCTCAGGGTTATTAGATAGCTGTATCATATCCCTCAGGAGTTCGAGTTAGTTGTTCCTGGGCCCAATGATAGGTTACATCGACCTCCCGTCGGTTGTATAATGACTTTCAAGGATGTCCTTAGATGTGGGCCTAGGTATCTGATTGCCTAGCCAATAATCGACCTCCTCATAGGCCTTTAAGTTTGCATTACCCAATTATTGTCAAACTGCTTCTCGACCCTGTATAGTTTTGTGGTTCTCATGCATGCCCACAACCAACCCTCGACTTTTGCAAATTTTAGCAACCTTTTTCATCTTCCAATGTCCCAAAGTCGGGGAACACTAAGGAATCGAGATCTTACTATCTCAGAGCTACCCTCGTCAAAAATTTCTAGTGACTCCTTCTTTCTCATTTTATCATACATGGAAAAGCCGTTATTTCTTCATTCGATCTTCTGATGGGTTTGGATTCAACATACCCAGGGGTTGGATGAGGGGCCATGTCGAGATGCCTGTAAATGAAACCCCGACCTAGCCCAATACCTTTATTTGGGATTTAGTTAAGTTTGGGCAGATGGAGGCCTCGGGGTATGTCGACGAGAGAAACCTGGTGTTGGCAGGCTTATTTCCTGCTCAGCTAAACTTGCCTACCAATGCTCAACTAGGTAGACACCTTCATTGTCTTTTAGTAGCTTCACTAGTCTTCGGGGTATCTGGTAGGTTTTAATGTGTGTTTTTTTTATTTCTCTCCAAATCGAGAAGGGATATGAGCCAGACACGTCAGCAGTCAATGGCACGGGTGCAAAGGGCATAGGAGCATCGCTAGCTGTCTGCTCCATAAGAGGCTGCTCTGTTGTTGCAAGCAGCGTTGTTTGCTCCTACTGTTCAACCATCTCGACCCACTACTGTGGGGACTAGCAGTCCATTAGCTCAACAGAAAAGGCCCGCGATCGAGTAGTCCGGACCCGCCCTAAAGAGAACCACTGCCAATAGAGAAAAAGGGAAGGTGGGGCCCAGACTCAACTTACGAGTTTTGATCTCTTTGGGCGTCGACTCGACAATGAGTTGTTCCTATTGATGAACTTGCCTTTACCCAGGTTTGGAACCTAATTAGCTGTATACAACTCTTGGTCGATGATGTCCGCAAGGTTGATCGGATCAGCGCCATTGAAAGTGATGATGGCTAGGCTTTTTAAGTCCGACCAGATGAAGATGTCCCAGTCGGGGGTGCTGAAAGCCTTAGCATACCATTCTAATATGGTAAGTTTCTTGTCGAGTTTTATTTTCTCTTTGAGGATATGTTGCTCACTTTTGTTATTGCATTTATATGTCGACTGAGGTCATTTCTGCTGCAAGTCAGCTAGTTGGGTTATCACTTCTATTGCATATCTGAGCTGGCCCTGGATGATTGGGATGAACTCCAGAAAGAGCAGGACGATGTGGAAGTAGTGAAAACTCAGCTCGAGATGAAGGATGCGTAGCTCTTAGCTGTGATGGCCAAGAAAAGTAGGATGGACGAGCTGCTGCTGAAGGCCAAGTTGGATACTCAAGCCAACTATAACTCCAGCCGATCGCATGGGCACCACATAGTTATGAATTATGCTCGGACTGAGTTCTTCAGGATGCTGCCACTCATCTAATAAGAAACTGTGCAGCAATTTTTGTTGTCCTCGGCATTCCAAGATGCTAGCATCATCTTCTCCATCGATGATGTAAAGGAGGCCTTCGAGAAGCCGTAAATTAGCTGGAGTATTTGGGCTACCAAATCTGGCCCTTGGATCGGGTGCAACTAAACCCGATGCAGACTGAGCAACTTGTAGATTATCCTAACCTCCATTGGGCCAAAAAGGATGTTCATCTTGAAGAGAATGCACCTACGGAGGGGCATGTTGCTATTTTTGCAGTCAGTGTTAGTATTGTTGCTGATCTTCAAATGAGGCTCGCCGACGTGACCCACGAGTTTGCCTTCAAAAATGACTTTGTATTCGATATCAGGGACG